>CM048594.1:5328071-6640928 GCA_026413675.1 Populus pruinosa
GGTTTTATTGTTTTTGGTGAGCTCTTTGGCCTGTTCTGTCACTGCCTCTGTGTCTTATGACTCTAAGGCCATCACCATTAATGGCCAAAGAAGGATTCTTATTTCTGGATCCATTCACTACCCAAGAAGTTCCCCTGAGGTATTTTCCCAAATGCACTACATGTTCTTCGTTTTACTGCTCCTTTTGAAGCTCTTTCTTCAAATGGGCACCTCTAAATGCGCTCCTGGTTTGTGTCCTTTAGTTCTTAATTGCCTGGGATTTTTTTTTTGTGTGGGGATATTGCAGATGTGGCCAGATCTTATTCAGAAGGCAAAAGAAGGAGGACTGGATGTTATTCAGACATATGTTTTTTGGAATGGACATGAACCTTCACCAGGAAAGGTAATTGCAAAAAAAAAAAGGGACAACCATTTTTTTCTTTTTTGGTTATATTGATGTTAATGGAGCAAGGCGAGAAATATCCTAATCTACTTTCTGGCTCTTTGCAGTATTATTTTGGGGGGAACTATGATCTGGTCAAGTTTGTTAAGCTGGTGAAGGAAGCAGGCCTTTATGTTCATCTCAGGATTGGACCTTATGTCTGTGCTGAGTGGAACTTTGGGTAATAAATCTATATCTAAAGTTGAAGAGGTTGCACTTTCCATTAACAGAAGTAAAAAACTGAGATGGTTTTGAAGTTTTGCAAATTTGAGCAAAATGTTCTGTTTTGATTTTCAGGGGTTTCCCAGTTTGGCTCAAGTACATTCCAGGCATCAATTTCAGAACAGACAATGGCCCTTTCAAGGTGAGGCTGTTCTGAATGTTACCTTGGTTTTTTTTCTTATTGTACTGGTTTGCCTTTTTTTTCTTTTCTTTTCTCTGTATATAATTAATCTTGGATTTTAAATTTGCAACAATGAAGGCTCAAATGCAAAAGTTCACAACAAAGATTGTTAACATGATGAAAGCAGAAAGGTTATTTGAGACTCAAGGTGGTCCAATAATTCTCTCCCAGGTAGCCATATTCCTCCAATCCTATTGGTTTTCTCTTCATCCAATACGGTGTTGTCTACTTTTCAATTCATTATAAACTCCATATAAATTCCTTATTTCGTCGTTCATTTGATAGAATAAGGTACTTAACTAAGACAAACATCTTCCTTTCCCTATCGATATCTGTGACAGATTGAGAATGAATATGGACCATTGGAATATGAAATTGGTTCACCTGGTAAAGCTTACACCAAATGGGCTGCAGAAATGGCTGTAGGTCTCCGTACTGGTGTCCCATGGGTCATGTGCAAGCAAGATGATGCCCCTGATCCTGTTGTAAGCTCTCTGCTTATCTTCTTTTCTTTTACCTTTTAGCAGCATCTTTTTGCCTTTCGCTTGTCGAGTTCCTCGTGTTTCCTACTCTCTTAGTAGGGTTATCATTTAATTGTGTTTCCCCCATTTTTTTTTAAAAATCTCTTTGGTCTTTGATTTGAGATGGTTTATCGATAACCATTCTTCCTTTTCATTTATGCTCACCACCCATATCAAAATCCGTACTTTGTGGCCGTTGATGAAAGATTTATTCTTAGTCCAGTTATTTGGAATAAAATGTGTCCAATCGAACCTTTCATCTGTCAGAATCGAATGGTCTTGACATTGAATTATCCTGGGAGGCAATTTATTTTTTCGACATGTGTGTTTGAATGCCTCTAAAGCACTTTATTTGTCTGTTGTCTTGAAAAGATCAACACCTGCAATGGTTTCTACTGTGATTACTTCTCTCCAAACAAAGCTTACAAACCAAAGATGTGGACTGAAGCTTGGACTGGCTGGTAAATTGCTTGCTTCTTGCCTCGACCATCATTTTTTATCACCCCTGAATTCTACAGGTTTATAAGAATACACCAGCTTTTGCCTGCTGATCTTCCATTGTCTCTTATTTTGCATACAGGTTTACCCAATTTGGTGGCCCAGTTCCTCACCGACCGGCTGAAGACATGGCATTTTCGGTTGCAAGGTTCATACAGAAAGGGGGGTCATTCATAAACTATTATATGGTAAGTTGTTTTGGAAACTTGAGTGAGTTGCTCCCAAGTTGAATTCAACTGAGTTTTATATGCTTGTTATGTGATTTCAGTATCATGGAGGGACAAATTTTGGCCGAACTGCTGGTGGTCCTTTCATTGCAACAAGTTATGATTACGATGCTCCTCTTGATGAATATGGTATGCATGTAGGACTCTTTTGTTGAGAAGTGGCGTTTCCTTATCGTTGACATTCTTTACCTATCATTTGATATAAGTTTGCATAAACTTGTTCATGCGTTCTATGCGTTTTGGAAAAACTAAGAGAAGGTAATTGTAGTAGCAGATGGCATCCTAGAAAGTAAAAACCATTTTTCACAACTGTGGAATGCATGTTTCTCTGACACCATAAATTGCAGCTCGGTAGCTCAAAAGTTTTCTTTCTGGTCAAGTGGTTATCTCTGGCTGTTGATTTTTTGTCATTTGACATGTGGTGCGATGATGATTGACATATTGTAGTTAAAACTCTACTCAGACAATGATGTTCTATCAGTTTTTTTAACTATTCTCTAAGATTATTGGTCCTAGATGTCATCTTCCTTGATCTCTCGAAACAGTTCTAACATCGCACCTGACAAAAGTTTTGGTTTCGAACATATCCCATGCTAAAGTGGGCCATTCCTGAAGTCAAACATATTTATTGTCTTTTAATATAATGGAAGCATGCTTTATTATTGTTTTTATCGTTTCAAAATGCTGTTTTTAACAAAACCGTGAAACAATTTTACCTTTTTTGAGCAATATCTTGTCATTAAAAGTTTCTCCAACCTGCTTGTTGGTCAAGATCTAATATACATTATTAATATGGTTTCCATGAATCTGAAGTACTGCCACTCCTTTGCTTTCACAGGACTGTTAAGGCAGCCTAAATGGGGCCATTTGAAAGATTTGCATCGGGCAATTAAGCTGTGTGAACCCGCATTAGTATCTGGAGATGCAACTGTGATACCACTTGGAAATTACCAAGAGGTCAAACTTACCTTCTGTTTTGTATGAAACATTGCTTGTTCCGTAGTATTTTTGGATTATCCTTAATTTTTTTATTAATATACAGGCTCATGTATTCAATTATAAGGCCGGAGGTTGTGCAGCATTCCTTGCAAATTACCATCAGAGATCATTTGCAAAGGTGTCATTTAGGAATATGCATTATAACCTGCCTCCATGGTCCATCAGCATTCTTCCAGATTGCAAGAACACTGTTTACAACACTGCAAGGGTTAGAATTTATATTAAAAAAATTGAGAAATTTCTAGTTCCAGTCTTTTACATAATTCTGATTGCAACATTTGTACCAAAATTCACTTACAGGTTGGAGCTCAAAGTGCAAGGATGAAGATGACCCCTGTTCCTATGCATGGAGGGTTCTCTTGGCAAGCATATAATGAAGAGCCGTCTGCAAGTGGTGATAACACATTCACTATGGTTGGGTTGCTGGAGCAAATAAATACAACTAGAGATGTTTCAGACTATTTGTGGTACATGACAGAGTGAGTATTTTATAACTTGGCAAGATCTTTTGCCTTTTCTCCTTCCTTCTCAATTCACCTTTTCTTTTCCTTTTTCTTCCTTTCTTTTTTTGTATTTTACTCACGGGATGATTTTTTAGTAGTCTTTATTCTAGTACTTATATTCTTACTCTTCTTTCCATGTTCTCTTGATATTTCCAGCGTCCATATCAACCCCAGCGAAGGCTTTCTGAGGAGTGGAAAATATCCTGTTCTTAGTGTTCTATCAGCTGGGCACGCTTTACATGTTTTCATCAATGGTCAACTATCAGGTAGGTTTCTGTTCTGTTAATTTTAGGGCGTTCCTTGACCATATATATATATATATTTTTTTTCTTTAAAAAAAAAAAACCCAAAAGGCTCCTAATGGCCAGTGAACTGATTTTCATACTGTTGGTTGGAGTATATTGCATAGACATGAAAAGCTGATAAATTGATTTATAATTCCTGTCCATGCCACTTTGACTGAATGGGTCTTCTTCCCCATACAAGCTAAGTGATATTTGCCTGTGCTAGACAGAAGTGCCACATTGCATCCAACCATTTGGTGGAATGTTGATTGAGTATTTTTTTTTTTTAATGATCAATATGATAGTGATCATAAACTTTCATAAGTTGATATGTTAATCTCGTCTTGTTTCAAGCACAACCTAAAATAACTACTTGAATTCATGGTGAATATTCACGGTATATTGCTCCATGCTTCCTGTCTCTAAGCATGAATTTTCTTTATCTTGTGCAGGGACCGCCTATGGAAGTTTAGACTTCCCAAAGTTGACATTTACTCAAGGTGTAAAGTTGAGAGCTGGCGTCAACAAAATTTCTCTTCTCAGCGTTGCTGTTGGTCTCCCGGTTTGTTCTTACTTTCCCACTCTCAGCATATGGAAATTTGGTGCTCAAAAGTGTCCATAGTAATTTTCATTTAACATTGCTTTTCATCATGTTACTTTTGAGGACAGAATGTTGGCCCACACTTTGAGACATGGAATGCTGGTATTCTTGGACCTGTGACGTTGAATGGTCTCAATGAGGGAAGAAGGGACTTGTCCTGGCAGAAGTGGTCTTACAAGGTTTGTCTTCGAACATTTTCCCAGTTGTCGCTCATCTTCCCTGCATGCAAAAGATTCATTTGTTTGCAATTTTCAATCAGATTGGTCTTCATGGGGAAGCATTGGGTCTCCATTCAATCAGTGGGAGTTCCTCGGTTGAGTGGGCAGAGGGGTCTTTGGTGGCCCAAAGACAGCCACTGTCATGGTATAAGGTGAGTATCTTATACTTCAATCAAAAGAACATTGATAATAAATTGAAGTCTCGAAAGAATGTGTTACTTGGTGTTGGCATTAAACTATCAATCACGTTCCTTGTCCTTGAAATGAAAGTATTTTTTATTGGAAAAAAAAAAAGATGGCAAAACATGTGTTTAGATGACAGCAAATACACGTCTCTCTTTAAAAAAACACTCTGGTTTTTTGTTGGAAGTTGTGACCCAAAAACATGCATCTTCTTCCACCACTGTGGGGCTGAGTTGCAACTCCCAGAACATGCTTTGTCCATTGTCAACCAAAAAAATTCAATGATGGAGCACATGTTTAATTAGCAACGTACAGTATAACAAGTTTCTATGGGTTACATATGCTTGGTAGATTGTGGTTCCAAGGAATGCTCAAAGCAGACCTCATCTAGATCGGACAGGTCTAGAATTGACATCTTTCTGTCATGTTTGTTTCCAGACTACTTTCAACGCTCCTGCTGGGAATTCCCCTTTGGCATTGGATATGGGCAGCATGGGAAAAGGCCAAATGTGGATAAATGGACAACATGTTGGACGTCACTGGCCTGCTTATAAAGCATCTGGAACATGTGGGGACTGTAGTTATATTGGAACTTATAGTGAAAAGAAATGCTCAACTAATTGTGGCGAGGCTTCCCAGAGATGGTAAATAGAAAAAAACTTGACTTTTCCTTTTGGACTCTTGGAGTCATTCATGTAACGCACAAGTGATTTGTAATTTTTCAGGTATCATGTCCCTCAGTCATGGCTAAAGCCAACAGGGAACTTGCTGGTTGTGTTTGAAGAATGGGGTGGAGATCCAAATGGGATTTCTTTGGTCAGAAGAGATGTAGACAGTGTGTGTGCTGATATTTACGAGTGGCAGCCAACTTTGATGAATTATGAGATGCAAGCATCTGGTAAAGTCAATAAGCCACTGAGGCCTAAAGCTCATCTGTCATGTGGCCCTGGACAGAAAATCAGATCAATCAAGTTTGCCAGCTTTGGGACACCAGAAGGGGTTTGTGGTAGCTATCGCCAGGGAAGCTGTCATGCCTTCCACTCTTACGATGCTTTTAACAATGTATGTAGTCTTGCATTTGTCTTGCCATCCTTTTTCTCCTCTAGGAAAACTAATCATTTTACCAGTGCCAGCTATGAAAATGCTACTTTACAATTTTTTGGTAATTTGAATTCAAGAGACCTATTTCTTAGCACTGTTCAATTTTTTAAATATTTTTTCCTTTCTAGAAAAGCAGTCGAGACCATATAGCTTCTTATTTAGATTTACTGATAATCTATCATACAGAGTAAAACCAGAACTTTCAGTTTATCCATTTTTTTCCAAATCACAAACACTGACGCAGACTTTGTTGTTGCAGCTTTGTGTTGGGCAGAATTCATGCTCGGTGACTGTAGCACCTGAAATGTTTGGGGGGGATCCTTGCCTGAATGTCATGAAGAAACTAGCAGTAGAGGCCATTTGCAGCTGATGAGCTACAACGGCTTAAGTAAATGAAATAAAGAAGATTCTGGATTGATTTTCTCACCCTCCACTACAGCATCTTCGGTATACTATTTTATGGTTAAATTAAAGCTTCACAACCAAGAGCACTACAAGCATTTCTGGCTTTTCCAGGGTGAAGTTGTACAAATATACAGCACACCATCTGGTCGATAGCCATATAGATTGTGCAAATGATTGCAGATAAGCTTTTTATATAGGCGGAGCCAGTGTTTATTGTTGGTGCCCTGTATATGCAGCAAACAAGTGAAGGAGTGGGTTCAGTAGAAGCACATTGAGATGAAAAACTAAACGAGTCCATGTGCAAATTTGGTAGTTTTTAGAGTATGGAAAGCCTCTGGTTTCCTGTGATCTTTTATTTTTTATTCAATGTAAACTTCCTGGGAACCACTTCCTTTGTTGCTTTGTTCTTGTAAGAAAGTTTCTAAGTTAAAGAAATGATAACAAACTTCTCAAATTACTCATGCCTTTCAATAAGTGTTAGCCCTTTAGTACATTTGATGTCAATTGTATTTTAATAAGTGTTAGCCCTTTAGTACATTTGATGTCAATTGTATTTTACTTGCACCAATTGCTTGTGTTAAAAAAGAAAATCAATTTCCATGATTAAGAAATCCTAGGCCGCCCTTTTTAGCTTTGCCGGGATGCCCTTCACTATCAAGCTAGGAGCCTTATGATAGTTAAGTTAATAATATATTATTGACTTGAGGTCCTATCAAATTTTAATTTTTTTAAAATATAAAAAAAAATATTGAAAAATTATATAAAAGATTGTTAAGAGCATTGATAGATTTTTTTTTAAAGAATATTATTAAATTTGATCCAATGAATTAATTTTTCACCATGCTTTGCCCAACTTAAATTTTCAATTAAATCTTATAAAAGTTAACTTGATTTAAATTAATTTATTTTATGGATTTAAAAGTAAATTAGATAACCGATAAAAAATATAACTTAACTTTTAAAAAAATTTTAAAATGATAATTTTTTTAAAATATCGATACAACTACATATT
This sequence comes from Populus pruinosa, assembly GCA_026413675.1. Lineage (NCBI taxonomy): Eukaryota > Viridiplantae > Streptophyta > Magnoliopsida > Malpighiales > Salicaceae > Populus > Populus pruinosa. Next base: position 5,335,448 of record CM048594.1, read on the forward strand.
GAATCAACTCCGATCCTCTTGCGACTCGAGTTATAAAATTTAGAGTTTAATAAATTTTTGATGTATTTTTTATTTAATAATAAAAATACATATTCATAAAATGGAACACCAACTCTAAAATAAATATTTATTTAAGATTGTGATAATCTTATAGAAACCAAACAAAAAATAAATCATGCAGTTTATTTTCTAATCAATCTAATATTAAATTACAAAATTCAAACTATAATAATTAAAAAAAAAGAAGAAGCATATCTAGTTGGTTTGTAAACCCGTCAAACCTGTGAATTGAGTAACTTGGGCTGACATGATAAACTTATGAACTTTACTAATATTATAATTTGTGTTTTTTTAAAATATTTTTTATTTAACCATAAGATAACAAAAATAAACGATTGCAAAATCAAACACCAACCTAATACCAAAATATTTTTTTAAACTTTCGAACCATGTCAACCAGTCAAACCTGTAATTAGGTTCATGGATTTTATAAGGTTTAATAACGTTGTTTTTTCTTTCTAAAATTATTTTTTATTAATTATATGAGAAAAAAATAGACAATAACAAAGTCAAATTCAATTAAAAAAAAAGAAAATAACCCATTAAATCTGCAAACTACGGCAACTTGCATTGCCCTAACAAACATGCAAACTACTTTATCCTTATAAAAGACATAATGAAAAGAAATAAATTACAAAATTTAATTTTTAATCACCCTAATACTAAAAGATGAAACACACAAAGAAAAAAAAATGATAATAATAATTTAAAAAAAAAAAGAAAAAAAAAAGAAAAGATAATACACTGCAAATAATACACAGTGCTATAAATGTAGGTGAATAATAGTTCCCCATGCTCTTTAGCTTTTCTTTAATGGTTTCCTACACCCTTTAATTTTTCTTTAACTAGTTTCATTTTACATGGAATGAAACTTTTCCTTAAAAAAAGCAAGGGTGTTTTTAGTGTTTTTTATTATTAACAAAATTAATTCTAAATTACAAGGTTTATAATATGTTAAATAAAATAAATTGAGAATTATACATGTGTATAAATTATAATAAATCTGTTAATTCTAACCAAATTTGAGTTTGGAAACTAAAATAAAGAGACTATTTATTAAAAGAAGAGATGCTAAATATTTGTTTCAGTTTGGAATTAGATCTATAAATTTTTAATTGATTTGAACCAATAAAATTAATTTTTATTTTGTCAAATCAAACATTAATTTGATATCGAAACTTATTCTTCACACCATAAGAGCCCTGTATAAAACTAATTGAAATAAAAATCAAATTAAATTTCAAGTTAATTTAATATGAAAGCATTAAATTATGAATAAAAAAAATCAGGTAACAAAAAAAATAATTAGTGCAACTCACACTGGATTGTGCCTTTCTTTTATATTACATTTTTATTTTTAATAGTTCTTTCATCTCATATTGTCTTCGTATGTTCATGATTTTAAACACTATTTTACAAGATGAAACTACAATTGTTAAATGGAAAGTAAAAAAACCTAAAAGAAAAAAAAGATACAAATGAAAAAAAGAAGTTTGAGATGATTCCAGCTTATTGTTTCCACCCAACTTTTTTAATTCTTTATTATAATTAGGCATATCATCGTTGTTACACTGCAATTAAGATCCAAGTAAATTTTTGATGGAAAAGAAAAATGCTCCAGTATTATGGATATTTTTTCCAATATTATTATTTTTTAATTGAAAAAAATGAAAAGATGAAATGTACTCTAAAGTGAATTAATAAAATTTATGAATTGATATATCAAAAAAGTTGTTGATGATAATTAAATAGTAAAGTCATAATTGTTCTTTCTAGTAAAAAGCAAAAGATAAACACAAATAAAAATATTTCATTTTGATTTTTCTTTTTACTTTAAGAATAAACAAACAAAATTTCACAACCCAGCATGAGGTCTATAATAATAACCAGGTTTATACCTAATTGGATTTAAAATGATGCCAAGCCGAAGGGTGATGGATCTGACAACACATTAAATCTATGTTTATTTGGGCTATATGTTGCTAAACCAAGATATACTGGGTTTGAAAACTCACATAAACCTTTGTTTGTTTGGGTTGAGCATATAGCTGAACTTAGGAACATTGAGTTTAACAGCTCGCTAGACCCAAGTCTATTTGAGCTCGTCACGACCCAAGTCTATCAGCATTCCGCTCTTGAAATATCAATAACTTCTTTACTAAAGCATATTTTATAATAATAAGTCTGACACTATAAGATACCTTTAATTTATGGTAAATATTCATCTTAAATGTAGGTCTATCACATAAATCAAAGGATTGATTGATTGATAAGATTGATAAGTTCAACTACTAAAATTGAGAAGAAAAAAAGAGGGTGAAGTTTAGAAAAGAGATGCTGGTTCACTGCAAACTGGAACATTATTCAGTCATTGGGTCATATATGAAGCTGTAGATCTTGGATTTCAATTTGGTTTATATGGCTAAAAAGTTAAGACATAGGCCTAAAACATTCATGGAAATGCAACACCTAATTCTATTATTTGAAAGTCCAAATCTTAGCAACAACGGAGAAATCTGAATCTGTCCTACAACCTAGACACTGTTCAGTGTTCAGCCCCTATCTTAAGTTTTAAAAGTCCAAATGATCTCAATTTGTTTTTGTTGGAAATTTGAGATAATTTTCTAAAACTTTCATGAATCAAGTCTGTTCAAATTCTGATGTTAGCAATGATATTTTGTTCAGAGAAGAAGACAATGATTGTCACCGAGTCAAGATATGGCCACCAACTCAACAATTAGTCAATAAATCAATAGTTTTCAATTTTGGCCTATAAAAGAAGGTATTTTTCATGCATTTAGGCATCTTGGTTTTCAGATCAAGATCATGTTCTTGCTCTTTTTCTTTATATTTTTTGTAATGCTTAAGTTTTGCTGTCATTAATCTTTTATTTATACTTTTCATTTCCTTTCCTTTACTTAGTTAACTTATATCTTATTTATGTTCTTATCTTGTTTATTTATGTTTCTCTTTTTTTTATTATATTTAATTGAGTTTATTATGTCAAGTGAAAAGGTTACACTAATGGTGTAAGAATAAGTATAATGTAAACTCAACATGGACTTTAATGTTTGATACTAACATGTTTTGTATTTGTTATCTTGTTCACTCTTAATACTTTGCTTCTTTAATGGTTAATCTAGATTTATGTTATATAACACTTTGTACAACAAAAACTTGACACTTTCATAACCTAGCTATATGGTGTAATCGACACTTGTGCTATGAAAGGAATTTGATTTGTTGTTAACATAAGTTATAATCATGAATACCTAACAACATTTACAAGTATTAGTGTTATTCAAATAAGATAACTAATATAATCATGTTAACCATTTATAATCCGATTGGAACCTCTTTTGTGTGTAGTTTATAGTTGAGTAATAAAAAATGTTTATACTATACTTGTTTAAAATACCATTAGTAGATTCTCTAACCTTGACATTTGTTTTTATCATTGTTTGATCCTCATATTAATTTTACATATCAAAGTTCTTTTTAACTTGTTGTTATTGTTATTATTATTATTATTATTATTATTATTATATTCAATTAACCTTATTATGATTTGACCCTGCTCTTGTTGAGTTATTTATTACTTCGACACTCTTATACTTGGTAGAAGACATCAATCTTTTGGTCATGTTACCATCCTACTAGATAAGTAATCTAGTTTATTATCCATTTTTGACAAGTTCATTGGAATCAAGCCTATTATAAATATTTTTAGGACTTATTACCACTTGGTTGTTGGTACTGATGGCAACAACGATGTGCTTTGGTTTTTTTACCTTTTCCAATAAACCTATTAGATCCATAAAGAGGATTTTACAAGGCAAGCCCGCATATGTTAAGAAGTGGAGAGGGTGACCGATAGTGCGATATAATAAGTTGATTAGCCTGAAAGATAAAGTGCAACATATCTAAGGTTATGCCTACTATTAGAGAATACCTCCTTCTAAGATGTATAATAGGCCTTGTTTAAGCTCAAATGAGAAAAACATGTGCTGCGTTAACCTTGATCACAACTGAGTACAACGTTAATAAAAGGGTCAGGGGTCATTACCAAGCCTTATTGTAAAGTATGCAACCTTTTTATCCCTTATTTTTATGCATTTAAGTATTCATTTTTATACTTTGTTTTTATACAGGGATAACAATTAGAGGAGAAGGAGAAACTTTAGCAATATTTATAAAGGAGAGTTTGTTTGTATTGATAAGGGGGTCTTCATCTCTTGACTTGAGTGGAGCTAGGAATGAAGTAGTGATAAACTATGACCTTATTAATATAAATAAGTTTACTATTCTTGAGGATACTATTCATAAGGAAACAATTATAAGAACCACTACTCCTGCAAAAATAAAGGCTGGGAGAAATTGTTCTTCATTGGTTGGGGGTCAAGCAAAGTTGACATCTCTTGAAGTAACTACAGGTGTTGTTGCTCACTTCAAGAGACAAATAGTCTCTATCCCTATAGAGCCTAAAGCTTTAACCTCAACTATAAAGACCTTTCTTTTCATCATTATTTGACCACTTTTTATGATCGACTTATTTTAACTCGCAAGTGCACGAGTGTGCGATGTAACAATTAACTCGGTAAGGTCGAGGTCATATCCATAGAGAACTAGATTTGAAAATGAAGCTAGGTAACAAAAAAAAAAACTCAAGTGAAATTAAATTAACAATAACTTGGTTGAAAATAATTGATGCATTTGTTTTTCAAGATGAAAACATGTAAATAGATTTTAAATGACAAGAAAAAAAAAGTCTTGGTCCAAATCAATTTTAATGGTGATATATTGGTGATTTCTTCAACATATATAAGATAACTCAACCTAATATCAATGATGGTGATATTAGATCGAAAGATATTACACTAAAGCTTAAAAAGATGAAGATTGATTATTGCTTAATAATGAACAAGTACTTTCATATTAAGTAAGACATTGAATCAAACAATCTCTACACCAAAACTAAGGTTTATGCATAAAAATTCAAGATTATAACACTACTTAAATGATTTCTAAAATTTCTTAGCAATAATAAAATATTCATGGAGAAAATAAGAAGATAAACATTAAGATTCATTCATATCTTGAAGAACTCACCTTAATCACCATCATCCTTGATTTGGATCTAAGAAAGAGATTAATCAATTATGATTATATATAAGAGCACTTTAATAAACATGAATAAACTTGAATCAAACTAAAATAATAAGTTTTACAAACTAAAGAATTGAAATCTACAAAGAAGAACACAATACAATTTTGGTAAAAATTCTAACATAAATATGATATTAACTTTAGACAACAATTCGACCCTCTTGGAAGTTTTTTTTAGAGATAGCTATTAGAGACATATTTATAAGAAATTCTATTATCTTTCCATATCATTAAAGAATAGCTCATTTGGACATTTAAGTTAAAAGTTATGGGTACAACACCGAAAGGTATTCTAGAAAATCAAATCAGACTAGTTTGGAAACCATTTATATGCACTTTTTATTCCTCCTTGATGAGCTGTATCTTTTTTTTTTTACCCAAAATAATGTAACAATATCCCCTCCAACTTTCCATCCATGTGTCTTCCCTCTTGGATTAATGGATTACCCAAAATAAATCAAATGTTATTTGTTGTGTAGACATGTAAAATCATGAATTGTGCTTCGGTTGATTTATAGGCTGCTTTGGGGCTGCATTTAAACATTATATAAGGATATAAATGTACCTATTATTTGGGCTAAGATTGACATTGAAACCTTGAGTGTTTAATAGTTAAAGTTTGCACATAATATAAGGTAAGTTTGGGCTTCAAATAGATCTGATAATCTTTTCTAGGACTGAATGAGAATTGATATTTGGGGTAAATTTAAAGCACTTATTTGAACCAATATTTACTTCAATATTCAAATAATTTCTCTTTAATTATTTATTCCAAATTCTGATGTTAAAGTTTTTGAAATAATTTATTTAAGCTCCAAAAACCTATCGAAACATTAAAAAAATAAGTATAGTGTAAGATTAATATGAACTTTAATGTTTGATGCTAACATGTTTTGTATTTGTTATCTTGTTCACTTTTAATATTTTACTTGTTAAATTACTAATCTAAATTTATGTTGTATAACACTTGGTATAACAAATACTTGACAGTCTCATAGCTCATATTGTATGGTATAACCGACACCTGAGCTATGAAAGAAATTTGATTTGTTGTTAACATAAGTTATAATCATAAATGTCTGATAATATTTACAAATATTAACATTAATCGATAAAATAACTAATGTAATCATGTTAACAATTTATAATTTGATTGGAACTCCTTTGTGTGTGTTTTTCAATTGAATAATAAGAGTTTATACTATACATGTTTGACATACCATTAGTAGATCCTCTAACCTTGACATTTGTTGTTATCATTGGTTAATCCTTACGTTAATCTTCCATCTCAAAGTTCTCATCAACTTCTTCTTCTTCTTCTTTATTATTATTATTATTACTACTACTACAACTGCTACTATTACTACTATTACTATTATAATTATTATTATTACTGTTGTTGTTTTTGTATTATTGTTATATATAACTTCCTGTGGTTTGGTCTCAATCTTGCCGGGTTATTTATACTTCAACACTCCTGCACTTGGGAGAAGATATCAATCTTTTGGTCGTGTCATGGGGCTATTACCTTAGGAAGACCAAATTAATCCCTTGGAGAGTTATAGGGTTTTTTCCCTAGAGAGATCTCATACTCATTCATTAGTGATTGTGGTGTTATTTCCTAAGGGAGATTTCATACCTATCCCTTAGATATTATAGGGCTATTGCCATAGAAAGATCAAGTCAATCCTTTAAAGAGTTGATAAGAGGTTCTTAGGCACCACCTGAAGAAAATTAAAACATATTATCAATTTGAACAATGCATTCATATACCTTTTTCTTATTGACTATGGTATATTTATAAATAATCAAAGTGATAGGCATAAGGAAGATTATTTCCTTTCATATCTTGTAAATTATAAATGTTTTTCTTAACCACTATTATAACTTTGAAGGGAACATTCCACATTAGGCATAGTTTTTTGACCCGGCCCGGTCCAAGGCCCGGGTTCCGGATTTTGATTGGGTTCAATTTAAAAATAAAATAAAAATAAAAATGATGACATTTTAGTTAAAAAAACAAAAGTTAATAGGTTGCAATCGAGTTTTTAACTAGGTCGTCGAGTCATACCAGGTTTTTTCTTTCCCTATTTTTTCTTTAACCTGGACCAGTTATAGCCTCGGGTCGGGTCAGCTAGGTCTTCGGTGACCAGATGGGTCGGCCTGGGTTTTAAAATTGTGACATTAGGGCTAGCTTACCCCTATTTTCTTTGTTACCTGTAACCTCCAATTTTTGTAGGACTAAATCTCCAAACTTAAATATCCTACTCTTGACCCTGACATTTCTTAGTTCTATACTAATAGACTTTATTTATGACTGTTATAGTCAAGTGAGATTCTTTTAAGAAATCTATATTGACTATAAGACTTTATTCATTACCTTCTGAGGTATAATGAACTATCTTATAGTTTGGACGTCTAATTTCATCTAGGATCATAACCCTACTTTTATAGGTGAGTAGAAATGGATTTTCACTAATAGATGTCTTCTGTGTTGTTCTGTAAGCTATAAGATCCCATTTAATAGTTTTGTCTATTCTTGTTTAACTTTTTTTATCTTCTTTTTAATTCCATTAAACAAGACTCTATTATTTAGTTTAGCTTGATCATTAGTCTTAGGATGTGATATTGAATAGAATCTATTATTAATCTAGAGTCTCTTGCAATGCTATTTTTTTTAATCAATTATCAAGACTTTGGAAAGCCCAAATCGACAAATGATATTTTCCAAAAGAATAAGATTACTTTATTGGTTATAATCTCTACCAGGGCTTTTTTTTTTTCTACCTATTTGGTGAAATAATCGACAACTACTAGAAAAAATTATATTTTACCTATACCCTTAAAGAATGGACTTAGGATTTCTATCCCTTGTTGAGCAAAAAGCCAAGTGAAAATCAAAATGCCTAAATATATGACAAATACCTCCTTTTATAGGCCAAAATTAGATACAATTGATTTGTTGACTAATTATTGAGTGGGTGAGTGACCACATCTTGACTTGGTGACCATCCTATCTTCTTGTCTGAACAAAATGTCATTACTAGCATCAAAATTTAAACAAACTGTATTCATAAAAGTTCTAGAAAATTATCTAGTTTTCCAACACAAAATAAATTAAGGTCATTTGGACTTCTAGAAGTCAAGATATGGGCTAAACATTGAATAGTATATGGGTTGTAAGACAGATTCAGACTTCTCTTTTGATGTTAAAATTTGGACTTTCAAATAATAAAATTGAGTTTTGGATAATTATAAATGTTTTAGGCCCATATCTTAGCTTTCTAGATATATAAACCAAACTAAAATCCAAGATCTACAGCTCCAGATATAACCCAATGACTGAATAGTATTCCAGTTTAGACTGAACCAACATCTTTTTTCTAAGCTTAGCCCTTTTTTTTATCTTCTCAATTTCAGTAGTTAAACTCATCAATTAATTATTTTATTTATGTGATAGGTCTGCATTTAAGATGAGTATTTATCATAAATTAAAAGTATCTTATATTTATTACATATTTTATTATAAAACATGCTCTAGTTAAGGAGTTATTGATACTTTAAGTACAAAATAATGATATAAAATCTTGATAAAAATACACTTTTAAGTACTAATCATAATCTTAGATTTTAGTTTAGTTTGTATAGCTAGAAAGCTAAGACATAGGCCTAAAAGATTCATGATAGTCCAATACTTAATTTTATCATTTGGAAGTCCAAATCTTAGTATCAAAAGAGAAGCCCAAATATGTCCTGCAGCCTAGACATTGTTTAGTGTTCAACCCATATCTTGAGTTCTAAAAGTCTAAATCACTGATTTTTTTTATATTAGAAAGCTGAGATAATTTTCTAGAACTTTTATGAAGAAATCTATTCAAATTCTGATGTTAGCAATGATGTTTTGTCTAGACATAAAAATAAACATTGTTACTAAAGTCAAGATGTGGTTACCAACTCAACAATTAGTCATCAAATCAATAGTTCTAAATTTTGGCCTATAAAAAGAGACATTTAATATGAATTTAAGCATCTTGGTTTTCACATCAAGATCATATTCTTGATCTCTTTATATTGTAATGCTTAAGTTTTGCTTATATTAATATATTGTTTATGTTTCTCATTTCCTTTCTTTTACTGAGTTTATTTATGTTCTTATCTTGTTTATTTATTTTTCTTTATTTCATTATATTTAGTTATGTTTATTATATCAAGCTGAAAAGGTCACACTAACGGTATAAGAATAAGTATAGCATAAACGTAACATGGACTTTAATGTTTGATCCTAACATGTTTTATATTTATTATCTTGTTCACTTTTAATACTTTACTTGTTAAATGGTAATCTAGATTTATATTGTATAACCTTTGATACAACAAACACTGATACTTTCATAGCCTAATTGTATGATATAACTGTTACCTATGCTATGAAATGAACTTGATTTGTTGTTAACATAAGTTATAATCATAAATATCTGACAATATTTACAAGTATTAGCATTATTTGAATAAGATAATTAATATAATCATGCTAACAATTTATAATCTGATTGAAACCTTCTTTGTGTGTGGTTTTTAGTTGAGTAATAAAAAGAGTTTATACTATACTTGTTTGAAATACTATTAGTGGATCCTCTAACCATGATAATTATTTTATCCTTATTTAATCCTTACATCAATATCACATTTTAAAGCTCTCTTTAACTTTTTTTTTTTGTTATTTTCTATTTCTTTATTTGTAGTTTATACAATTAACTTTCTTATGGTTGGACCCTCTTCTTGCCGGGTTATTTATTACTGACACTCATACACTTGAAAGAAGACATCAACTCTTTGGTCATGTCAACCATACTATTTATAAGATAAAATCTTAAAGCACTTAAAATATGACAATTCTAAAAGCACCATCTAAGGGAGATAGGTGCTAAACAGCATACTGTACGATTGTGAGATCTTAAATATGCACTCAGAAGATGAGGGTGCTAAAAGCACTATTTAAAAGAGATAGTGTCTAAAAAATACACTATCTAAGAACGAGAGCTCAAATGCGCTCTAAAAAAAAAATTGTGTTGAAAGCACTATTCAAAAGGACATATGAGCTAAATAATGCATTATCTAAGAAAGAGGGTTCAAAGACATACTCAAAAGGTCATTGTGCCAAAAACATTATCTAAAGGAGTTATGGGTTAAACAATGCATTATCTAAAAAGAGATAAGGGTTAAACAATGCACTATTTGTAGGCAATAGCTCAAACACGCACTTAGAATATGATAGTGCTAAAAACATTATCTAAAAAAGATAGGGGCCAAACAATGCATTATCTGAAAGATGAGGGGCTCAAAGGCTCACTTAAAAAGTGATAGCTTCAAAGATGCTAAAAATAAGTACTTAAAAGCATATTCAAAATGATATGCTTTAAAGTTGTATTCACACAACCTTAAAGATATCTCAAGATCTTAAATGTTCAAAATTAGGCTTTCTTTTCCTTTGTATTGGTACAGATTAAACCTATAATGGTTTTTTTTTACTGGAAAATATTTGAATATATTAATGATTCTTTCCTTGAACTCCTTGTAAGGATAAATATGTAATGTTTTGGGGTTAATAAACATGTATTTTTACCTGAAAAACATAGGTCTCTTTTCTTCATGGACTCTGTCTCTCAAAACTTCAATCTTTATAGCAAGTTGTCATAGCTTCTCTCATCTACTTTGGCTTATTGGAGCTATAACTTGTGGTGGAAAAAGGGTGCTTATTTAATAAGCTCGTATGATCTTTGCCTATCCTATCATTTAGGCACTTTTGTCTCATTGATTATGACCTTTCAAGGCTTCTATATTTATCATTGTAATTATATGAATATAACTGTTAGGGTGTTATGACCACCACTCAGTATTCACTATTTATGTTTGTAATAACTTTCATAGTTATATGTTAAGTTCTAAAAAGACATAGAAGGATCTAAATTGTTTGCTTTTTATTTTCCATTTTCTTAGAAAAGGAGTTATGTCGTCAGCCCTATTGGGTTTCTTAAATTGCCCATATCTTGATCATGCCTCTAAGTTCTTTATCTTGTTTTTTTTTGTTTAGGTTTTCTCAAAACAATATTATGCAAAAGACGATTGGTTCTTACAAAAAATCCATATCATAAAATTATTTTTGGAATTTAAAAGTCATTTTGAAATGCAAAAACCATTTTGATGCAAGAGTAAAGCAAGATTTTTAAAAACAATTCAAGTAACTCTCATGAATAAGGTTTTATAAAGGTTGAATTTTAGATTTCGATGCAAGTTTTCCTCTGTCTAAAAATATGAAGTGACCTTTTATTTTCATGAATTGTTTGTCAAAGGCTTCGAGTTTTAACTTGAAAGTTTTAGAGAAAATCAAATCTTTAAAGCATTTATTTTTACTTGTAAAAATAATAAAGCATAGCTATATTCTTTTAAAGATCTTATTTTACATGAGACAACATTGTTTACCAACCCAAATTACTAATTTTTTTTTAATTACAAATGAGTTTATTATGCATGTAATGTGGACTTTGACTCTTTTGTTATTGAAAAAAAATAATATTTATAGGCCCAAATGGTGTTTAAAGGCTTTTTAGACTAGGATCATTAGTACTCGTTCCGAGGCCTTTATTTTTTCTTCATTTTAGTTAATGAACTCCTTATCTTGTAAAATGATATTTTCATACCCCTAATGTTGGACTTTGATTTCTTTGTCTTTGTTTTCTTCATCTGATTTTAAGTATCATTACTATCATTTTTACTTTTATGTCATGCTCAACTTTTTTAAATTTTTACTTACCCTCATCTTTTATTAGGGCATTTTTAGTCTTTTAAATGATTATTAAGGATCTTTTTGTATAATTCCAAGGTCAAATTGCTCTTATAATCCTCGTGCTTGCCCTTAGTGTGGGTATCATCCAAATCAGGGTTTCTTAACAAGAAAACTTTTACTACACTTAACAAGAACTTGCAAAGGATATTTTTCAAGTATTATGAAAGAATCATCAAAGATAACTTTCCATCATCTTAAACATATGCATTTAGGATTAGTAAGCTTTATTCTCATTTATTGTGACATGTAAAATAGTTTTCATCATAATTACATTATGAATAATTATTCAGCCAACTAAAACTCAATTTCAAAGTTAGTTTGAATGGCTTTTAGTTCATTTTTTAGGTTTCTAGGGGTTTGGTCACATCAATAAGAGATTACTTGAATTCTCAAAACTCGCTTATTTAAAATGAACACTAATTCGACCTCTGAATTTATACTAATACATTTGATTTTCTAATTTTTATATCAAAACTTGTTTTATCTTTTGCAGAAATGATGTTTATATGCATATCAAATCATCATAAGACTCATAAGACTATTCAAAGTTTTTTGATGTTTATAAAAAGGAAAATACACTAAAGAAATTTAGGCCAAACTTTGATTTTTATTGATTCATCGACATAGTACATTACACATAATACTTTTTTACAACATTAAAGTTTACAGTCTTAAGTAAATCATCTTCATCCACGTTGGTCAAGATTAAAGTTCCTTCAAAAAAGGCTTTCACCATATATAGTCCTTTATAATTTGACTCCTATTTTTTGTAATCTTTTTTTAATATTGGTAAAATATTTTTCAATATAAGGTCTTTTTCTTTAAATACCCTTGTTTTGACCTTGTTATTGTATGTCTTAGCTATTTTGCTCTAATATAGTCGATGATCACAAATTGTAATTAATCTCTTCTCATTGATTAGATTGAATAATTTAAACTTTAGTGTCTCCTATTTTGATTCTTTCAGTTCTATATTTATCAAAAAATTTAATGATGAAATCTCCACTTCTAAAGTTATCACCACCTTCATCCCATATGTAAAAGAGTAAGGAGTTATACCCGTAGAAATTCTGATTATAATATGGTATACATGAAATGCATATAAAAATATTTCATGTCAATCTTTGTGAGTAACTATCATCTTCTGAATGATTTTCTTAAGATTCTTATTAATTACCACAACAACACTATTCATATTAAGTCTATAAGGAGTACAATTAGAGTGTTTAATCTTCTACTTTATGTAAAGTTCAACAATCTATTTCCAATTAAAATTCTAAGCATTATTAGTTATCAACTTTGTCAGCAAGTCGTAACGATAAATCAAATTCTTTTCATTAAACTTTTTAACTACCTTTTATGTCACATGTGCATAAGAACTGGCTTCTACCTATCTATTGAAGTATTCAATAGCTTTAGGATTGGTCAGTCCTATAACATTTAATCCTCATAAATCAAAATGCCAATTTGAGTTCATATTGAACAAAGAAGCTGGAGGAGCATTTATCTTGTTAATATATATCTAACATTTATGACACTTCCTAATATAATCAATACAATTCCTTTCCCTAGTCAACCAAAATATCAAAATCAGAGCATCCATCCTGCCATTATATGCCTATTAGCATTAGTTGTACAGATTCTCTCATAAACTTGTTGTAATGCTTATGTAGCCTCTTTCTCATTCAAACACCTTAGCAAAGTTTCATCAAATAACCTCTTATTCATAGAGTTTTTGCATTTGTTATGGAGGTTTATAAGGGATATTCCCCGTGCTGGATAAACCTTTTGATATCATTGTACCGTGATTTTTCATTTGTTATCTCTTCAAGTGAGTAGCAATGAAGTATGAAATTTCTGGCTTCAATGTTTATTGGTTGAATTATCCTCTCAATATTTATTTGTGTCATTGAAGCAAATGTAGCCAAGACATCAACAAACTAATTATTATCTTTACTCATATAAGTGAATTTTATCTCATCAAACTCACTAGCCAACTTTGAGAGATGATCTTGGTATGACTTTAGTTTCTCATCCTCAGTTTTTCATTCCCCTTTCACCTTATAAATAATTAACGTGGAATCTCCATAAATATCAAGCTTTTCAACATCTAGCTCTAAAACAACTTTTAAATTGAAGATACAAGCTTTATATTTGGTCATGTTTTTTATGTATTCAAACTACAACTTCACTAAAATAGGATATTGTTTTCCTTCTAAGGAAATTATCATTACTCTAGCCCCATGCTTTGATACATTCACATTTTCATCAAAATACATGATCCACCAATAATTAATTTCATCCTCAATTGGTAACACATCCTTATCAGGAAGATCAAAATTTAGTGGATCATAGTCTTCTATAACATTATATGTTAAATGATAAGCAATTATGCTACTTTTTGTTATTTTTCTTGCCATGTAAATGATATCATATTCTACCAATAACACATTTCACCTTGTTATTCGAGATGACAAGGCATTTCACAAATATATTTAAGCGGATCTAGTTTGGATATCAACCAAATATGTGTAATACAACATGTATTGCCTAAGCCTTTTTGAAATTTAAAACAAATCACAACATAGCCTTTCCGTCATATTGTACCAGGATTCACAATCATTAAACTTTTTGCTCGAGTAATAAATGGCTTGTTCTCTCCTCCTAGATTTATCATGTTGGCCTAACACACACCTTATAGCTATTTTTTTTCATTATCAAATATAGGATCAAAGGTAATAAGCTCAAACATTCATGGAATTTCTTGGAAAAAAAACTTATACCTCCTTATGGTTTGTATTGAGGCAAGTGTTAAGATTTCATAAACAATATATAGGCATAGGTCATGAGATTGGTCCATGGTAAACTATAAGTTTTTAGTTATCTCGAGAAAATCCATAATAATTCTTCTTTATAATAGCTCTTCTCTTTTCTTCTTTTAAATCTCAAACTCCATGGTGAAATTAAATTTGAGGGACTTATATTTCTCATTCGAATTAATAAAAAACTGCAAATGTATAGAAATGCATGATTGGTTGTGTATGTCATTTGCAAAAACAAATATGATAAGGAACTAAATTACTTTTTTCTTGAAAATCTTTCACAGAGGACTCCAAACTTATAGGAACATTTTATCAATTAGGAGAAAATTTCATTGCCCCATCGTATTGGCCTTTTACAATCTAGTCTTTGTATCCTTAATAGTATAAGATGAAGATGTATGACATGGCATTTTATTGTTTGTGTCTTATAAAGTATCCATCCTAAAAGAAAGGTTCTAGCTCATATAGGTTTTGAGTTCAACTAAAACTTTTCAAGTTCCCAAATTGTCCAAATTAGTAGTGGGGTAACTTGACCTTTTAACCTTACGTATTGTTGCATGTGTGCGGTGTCGCGACAATCATCCACCCTCTAGAAAAAATACAATGGTGTATTTTTAGCAAAATACGAAAAGACAATGAATTCTTGTCTCTTATTAGTGAAAAATTAGAATGAGAATTGTCACCTAGTATTCTGGTCACTAGAAACATTAATTAGTCTCAAAGATTGGGTACAGAAACTAGTTGCATAAAGGGAAGGTATTAGCACTGCAAATACGTTTTACCTAAGGTAGGTTATATTGTTTTGCTTGATAAAATCTAAAGTTATTTTTTTATTTATAATTATTAGTATGTCTAAGATTTAAGATAAGTCATCCTCAATAAGGAGATTTTTATCTTAATAAGATAAGAAACTAATTGTCCTATTAAAAAAATATCATTTTTAATATCAAGAATATATTTTAGGTATAAATTCATAATCCCTGATACTAAAACAAAATAAAATAAAATTTATAAATTCATAATCCCTGATACTAAAACAAAATAAAATAAAAATAAATTTTATTTTAAAACATTGTTTTCTTTTTATGAAAAAACACAATATGATTTTTTAGCTTTGAGATACTTCGTTGTATGCACTAAAATATTTTTTTATTTTTTTAAATTGTTTTGTATTTTTGAAAGTTTTGACAAAAACTGAGTATTTTAATACCAGATTTGTATTTTTACAACATAAAAATACTACCCGATATTAATCAAAATTATATAAAAAAATACGCAGAAAAATTATAAAATTCAAAAACAAGGACTTTTGAAAAAATAAATTTAATAGGCCAGTCAGGCCTAAATATTTAGGCTGGACCAAACCTGGCTCAATTACATGAGCCCAGCCCATATTAGCTAGTTACTATTGTGCATGAGCACAGTAACCAACTACTCCCCGCTTGTAGACATGCACTGTATACATCTTGCATGGTGAGGGAAGAAGTGAAGGCCTAAAAAGGTGGAGGGCTTACCTGGAGTTGTGGCAACGCTGGCGGCTGCTGGCGGCGTAGGCACAATGGTCGGCGGTGTGGTAGCAGCTTCTTCCCTTGTTTTTTCTTCTTTCTTCTGTCTTTTTTCTTTCTTTCTTTTCTTTTCTTATCCTCTTTTCTCTTCTCTTCTCTTTTCCCTCTCCTTTGTTGTCTCTCTCTCTCGATCTTGCAGTCTCTCTCCTCTCTTCATTCTCGATCTCTTTTTTCTTCTCATTCCCTTATTTTTATAGGTAAAAATAAATGAGGGAGACATGGTTAGGGCTACCACTATACTACTACCCCGAAGTGCCCAAGGGGTACATCCCCTCCATTCTTCCACCACGTGGCAAGCAAGTGGGTTGTCGATGTCTTTTTAAGAGAGAGTTAGTGTTGGAACAAAGAAAAAAAATCTTCTTCTTCCCCTACTTTGCTCGTCCAGGGGAAGAAGAAGACATGGGTGTTATTCAAAACGCACTGTTTTGAGCTTTTCCTTCTTTTTTTTTTAATGAACAGTGTTCGAAACGGCACCATTTTGGATAAAATACGTTGTTTTATTTAAAAGGAAAAAATAGCAAAATGTGTTAAATTTCACATTGGTTCCAATTTATAATTTGTTCAATCAAGTCCTAAATTGTATTTTTAATTTAAAAATTAATGCAATTGCATCCCTGTCAAAAAATCAATAGCAACCCTGGAGTTGGCTATCTTTTTCACTTAATCCTTGGTAATGCGAGCCTCATGATTACGTGGTCATACAACCTACAATCAAGATTGAGATCTGATTCAGAAAAGCCTAAATAGGCCTGATATGAGTGTGAAACAATGAAAACATACCCCAAGGTACCAACACTATTGGATTGAGTAGAATGATACCACGAAACCAGTTAATCTTTAATAAGTTAGATTCAATTCATTTAAGAACTGAAGAATGCAAGAATCATTCTCACATGTTAAAATTAAAAAATTCAAAAGTAATTATCATCAAAGCTGCTGAAATTGTGACATACATGAGTTTAAATAGTTCTTTAAAAACTAACCCTAATAGACCCCTTATATGGACTTATATGAGGTCCACTCAAAAGTAACCCAAAACCCTAAACTAGAAAGTCCATAACCGATCCAAACAAACCTTGGATTCTAACTCAAAGCAAAGTTTTAATTAAGCCCAAATATTAAAAAATAATAATAATAATAACTAATATATCATTAAATACCAATAGCTCTTCTTTCCTTATGTAGCTAGGATGAATAGGGAATCCTTATAAGAAAAGGATTCTAAAACATTAATGAATCATTACCATACTTAAAGATTATATTGTAGCTCATTAAAGATCCTTGTAGACCTAGAAAATTTTCAAAATCAGCTGTCATATTCTTGTAGGGAAAGAATCCTAACCAAATAGAAAGTCCACAAGTCAAATGGAAGTAAATAACAAAATTCATACAGCCTCTGTCTATCAATATTGTAGTGTCTTCCCGAACTCCAATTGACCTGAAATTTTAATCCATAGTAGGACAACATGTCTGAAAAGTCCACATAAAATTTTAGTTCAATCCAATTGTTAGATTAAGAGTTATAATTGTTGTTGGAAACCTGGATCGTCGCGCTTTTTACGTCTAAATCTGAATCTGGCCTTGCTTGGGTTGTATCACAAGGTTGAACCGTATGACTTGGTCTTGAAATTATGTAATTTGATTTTCAATTGAGGAATAAATTAGATATTTTTTTAATTAGGCCCCTAATTTGGTTTTAAATAGAGCCCTTTTATTTACGTGCATTTTTTATTTTGGTCCTTAGTTTATGATTTCTTCAAATAAGTCTTTAATTTACCATCAAACTTTAATAGTTATACAATTAAACCCCTTATTTGACCAAATTAACTTCTAAAAATTATAGTTTGACCTAGAACTTTAATTTCTTTCAATTAAAGCCTAAATTATCTCCAACATCAATTTTTCTTACAATCAAACTCTCTATAAATTCAATTAAACCTTCAATAAAATTTAATTGAGTTCATAAACATCTGATTTTAGACTTTTCTTCCTCAAATTAAATTTTCTTTATCAATAGGGCTGTTATCAGTCAATAAAATACTATCAAATTTTAATGTTTGTATTTTTGAACCTTCTCAACCAATTTTTAATCATTTTTAGGGTGCTTTGACATTCTTTTTTCATTGTTTATATTTTTTATAATATTTTTTATTTTTTCTTATTTTTTGAAGAGAAAAAAAGTGAGTTGAGAAATAACTTAAAAATAGGTTATGACAAATACTATGAGCGTGGAAAAAATTCCACGATAACCTTTATATAAAATGAGTTCCAATCTAAATGGAAGTTCAAATAAGTATCGGTGGACATAAGTTACACTTTAAAAAAAGAAGAGTTCAGGGTTAGAGTTTTTATAGGCTTTTCATGAAGTGTGTGAAAAATAAGATATATGTGAATGCAATAATTAATAACATGAATAAAATAAGCAATGCTAAAAATAAATAGTAATAAATAAAAATATTCACATGTAAATAGAAATTAAAAAGAACATAGCATGAGATAATAAATTCAAGTACTTAAGTTTAACCTTAAAGTCTCCAACGAAATCGTCATTATATCATACCTCGAAGAATGTTACGATAGGGGTTAAAAATACCTATCATGAAAAATTAAAGTCAACATCTAGTTATTAGAGGAAACTAGGAATCCTAAAAAGTACTAATAGTTCTAGATATTCATATAACGAATTAGTTATACTTTAAAGAAAAACGGTGTTATTCTTACATTTTTTTTATGAAAAGTTATTTTTATTATGTATTTTTATCTTAACTATGTTTTTTTATATTGTCATTAATTATCTTAATTATTTTCATGTTATCCTCAATTTATTTTTAAAAATTAATAATATTAATTCTTAAAAATAGAAAACTCATTAAAAAATAAAATTCGTCTCTAAAACAAAAGATTACATCCAAGTGTTTAGAAAAATGGGCATTCCACCTATATAAATAATAAGAATTGGACTTTGGAACTTATGAGTGGTAAAAATAGATTTTTACCCTTTTGTTCAAAAATCTTATAAATTAAAAAAAAAATGCATGTTTATATATATATATATATATATATATATAAACATGCATTTTTTATATATTTTTATATTTAGTCCTAATAAATCAATTTATTAGGAAATCACACAACACAAACAGTTTTCATTTTCTTCTCTCTACTGGTTCGTCAGTTTCTCTCTCAGCACCGTGGTTAATGACTGGATTTGAGGTTGTCGGTTCTCGTAGTGGATGTACTAGCGCCAACGGTGGGTGTTGTTGTTATCAGTCACCACGCCCATGGAGAAAAAAACCATAATCCAACATAGAGAGGGGTAGTCAATTTTGACAGAGAGAGGGAGTGCTTCGTGAGGGGGGCTGTTGCTGGGCTATTGAGTGAGGTGGAACAGGCGTTGATGGTTGTTGAAGCTGTCGACGGTAGGATGGAAACCTGTGAAAAGTCTGCTTTTTGTTGAGAGTAAAGTGTTCTGGTTTGATTAGCAGAGGAAATGGGATTTTGGTTTTTGATGGTGGGTTGATGAAGGGTGGTTTAAATTATCGACCGAGAGGGGAAATTTAGGTTTTATGGGGAGTAATGATTTAATCACTTTATGCAGTTTTATTCTTGGTCTCCAAAATCATGTAATTTTTAAGAATCTAGCTATCAATTTTATTTTATTTTTTAATGTAAATTAATTTTTTTATTAATTTCTTATTTATTTTAATTTATTTTCAATTTTAATCAAGTTAAACCCTTTTCTAAATTTTTTCTTTATTTAAAACCGATCCTAAAACTCCCGAACTCAATTTTTTACATATGATTTTCGATTTAATTTCAAAATCGGGTTATTTTAGTATTTTTATAATTTTTTAATGTTTTTATATTTTTTATGATATTCAAAAATACAAAAAATGGCAACATATGCAATATTAATGTATGTTTAATAATTTGATAGAACATGAATTGATGTTCGGCATGAATTCTGACTTCTACAATGGATAGTTCAAGGTACGCGGGCACGCCTGTTCTGGTAGCATGAGAAGGTAAAATGAAGAACTGGTTTGTAGGATAATAGGCCAGGAGAGATACAACAGTTGGGACAGTTATCGGAAGTTTGTGACAATTAACTGTCTTAAGCAAAACTAATCAGATTTGTTTCTTTGTCTTTGGGATAGTTTTTGTTATAGTCTTCCACGTATGTTGTTTTTATATAAATTGTTTATAAGGGTGCAGCCTGCAAATTCATTCTGTGAGGAACAGAACCATTATGCATTGAGTGTGGACTTAATGTATACCCTTTGATGAGATTAATAAAAAGTTGGGATTATTTTTATAATTTATTGTATTAAATTGTGTATATTCTCATTACTTATGTATTTTTACTGCAATACAAGTATTTTGTATTAAATGTGAAATATAATTGTGATTGTTTTTAAAAGTATTTTTCATATTAAAATAATATTTATTTTATTTTTTTAAAATTATTTTTAAGATGAGTTTATTAAAAAAAATAAAATATATAAAAAATTAAATTTTAAAAAAATTAAATTAAATTTGTATGAATAACAATTTAGATAGCTTTTCAAAGAATACTTTAATAAGAGGAGGAAACACTTAATTAAGATAATCATGGATGGATCGACGTACAAAAGCCACTTCTGGTGGGGGCTGGATTACTACTGAACAGGGGCAGAGATTTTGACGAGAAAATCAACCCTCTAACAGGGCATAGAAGGAAGGTTCAAAAGCAAAGCAGGCAGAGTCGTCGTCTTAGAAACAGAAACCGCGTCATCACTTCCCACTTTGATCCAAACAAGAATCCCTCTCTTCCTCAACTGCAGCAGCAGGCTCCCTCCCTCCCTCCTGTTCCATTTCCATTTAAGTGACGCAGCCTTGTTTCTATCTATGGCGGCGGCGTCTCTTCTTACTTTTCCTGTAACTAACTGTAGCATCCTATCGAATCTAATCTCCGAATTCCTAATTTTATCGAACCATAATCAACTCTTCTTCTTCCTCTTCTTTATCTTTGCTTTCTTTCTTTCTTTCTCTCTCTCTGTCTTTTTTCTCTACAGAAAACTTCGTCGACGACCCAAAACCCATAACGACCCCTTACTTATTGACCCTTCTTTAACGAAATTGATTAATGGAGCTCGAAAAAGGGGTGAAAATGGCAGGACCCGTTTGTCCCATTCGCTTCTTCTTGATATCTTGCCAGGTGCACTGACAAGTGGTGACGTGGATAAGACTGGGTCGGGTCATGAGGAGGAGAGAGACGGGTCGGTTGAGGATCTGCAGAGGGTTAAGAAGAAGAAGAAGAAGAAGGCGAAGAAGAAAAGATCGTTAGATTTGAAAAGTGAAGAAAATGGTTTTGGCGGTGATTCAGAGAAAGAAAGGCAAGTTCCGGGCTCGCGTCCGGTCAAGCCAGAATTGGTATGTCTGTATCCTTTTACTTCAACGAGCAGTGCTACCCAGAGAAAGATCAAGCAGCAGTATGATCAGCTTGTCAAGTGCAATGAAAGCAATGCACTGACATTAGCTCAGGTTTTTCATTTTACGCCTTTCTTTGTTTTTCAGTTTTTAAGAAAACTATCCTAACTTTTGTGCTATTTTTTAGAGTGGAAATGTTTGCTATTTTTGTGTAAGCTGGTTTGCCATTCTACTAATACTAAATTCGTGCTAATTTCTAATGATATCTGTTTGGAGAATATGCGGTCCATTTTTTATGCCCCATTTCATTTTCTTGCAATGAGGAGTGCTTACATAGACTACTGCTTTAGGAATTCTTTTCTTGAAGTGCTATGCTACTCATGCACTTTTTTATGTGATCAAATGATTAAAGCAAGCGAATTAATGCTAGAGTGTAGTGAGAAGAAATGTGCATGATTTGATTTTAATGTGCTTGGATTGTGATTAAGCCAGGGGGGAAAAAGATTTACCTCTGAAAGATTTTTGCCAATTGCCACCATACTGTTTGTTGAAATTTTTGTCATGATCCGAAAACCATACAATAGGACATGAAAGACAAGCAGTGGTGATGCAAGCAGTAATATCACCTTGTTTGACGTACTTAGGTTGCCAAGCTCTAAACATGAAGTCTTGATTTCTCACAACTTGTTCTGGGCCGCAACTAGTGAGTGAAACTTCTGCAAATGGGGTTGATTGTTGGCTTTATTCAATTACTAGCTTTTAAAGCACAGTTTCCTTTCTTTTAATGGTTATCTTGTATTTGTGACATAGCAAGCTCCGTCACTTTTCAATTTGTCCACCTACATTGAAATGTTTAGATTCTTTGGAAGGTGGTTTCTTCCTTCACAGTTTTGGACAATGCTCTGTTCATGTAGCCAGTCAATACTTGTGCTAACAAACCACCTTCCGACTGCTTGCTGGGTAGGATGTAGCTGAAACTATATTAGTTTGAGTAGTTAGTGAATTCACTGTCACTTGTAGGACATCTTTTCATGATTTGGGGTATGGATAGTCAGAAAACCTTTAAAAAGGAGTCTAGCAATTTGCTTGCCATCTTTATTCAGTTTCTATCTTTCCCTTTACAATCATTGAAATAAAATCTAAGCAATGATTTAAAGCAGAAAGATTCTGAATTGAAGTTGAGCTGCAAAACTATGATGTTAAAATGTAGATTAAAGATATGGATGAGAAGCTCAGTGCAGGTGGGTTGAAAGAAAGAGGTTTGTATCATGGAACTTGGGAATATAAGTATGGTCTTGAAGGATTTAGAATTGCAAGCATGCCTCAACATCATTTTTCCTTCTTGCTTTCTGAAGTAGACATCATTTTTTAACGTGCTTCATCAGATATTGGATTTCTAGAGGAGGAGAGGGTTTTTTTTTTCAAGCCTAAATCCAACTGGAGTTTGGAATTGAAGGATACATGTGAAAATGGGAAAGTGACAGGATTTTAACCTTCAAGAATATTGTTTAGGTATCAGGCATGATGGATCAATGATTAGTTAGTTGCAAATGATTTCAATGCTCTGGCAAGTTATGCTCGTGGATGCATGTTCACTGAATGTTAGCAATGTACCCAAATAACCATTTGGAATAACCATTGTGGAAATGAAATCATGAAGTGAGCTGGTAGAACATTATTATATCCATTAAATTTGCTTCAAGTGGTTGTAAAAGTTTTGCTTCTTTGTTTTTGAATTTGAAAATTTTGTTTTCTACAATAATGAAGTAAATGAGGTTTAAATGCTGTTCTGTGGCTCATGCATGCACTTCTGGGTGCAAGAAGGGACAACATCATAGAATTCTCTGGGACTGCAGGGTTGAATCTGGCGCACTTGATTGATCATATTCATTATTATTTAAATCATTTTTTACTCTTTATTGTATGCATTTAAATTGGCTTATTAAGGCTATAAAAACATGTATTTTAGAATTGAGTGCGTGAACACTAGTCATACTCTTTGTGATTTGACAGTTCGTCTTGTAATACAGGTTGGAGAATTTGCAAATTGCTTGATTGAGGCTAGAAGTGAGTTGCAACACAAGTAAGCATGTTGACAAATTATTCTCAGGAAACCAAATGATTGTTCATGATTGCTATTATTCGTTAGTGGTTTGTTTCGTGCTATTCTAGTCAGCTTCTTGTGGATTGACTATTATTCTCCCTCTCCAGTATGTTCAGCTTTGTTAAGCATATATGAACTTGCATTGCCATTTATTACTAAATAATTCATGACGTATTCTCCCATGATGCTGGAATTGCTTCCAGCTATCCTTTATTGTGCCAAGAATTTTGTAATGGCATTCAACAATCTGTTTTCTTTTATTTCTCCTTAGGACTTGGCCAACTAACTTTTGGAGTTTGTTTCAACTTATGGATTCTTTTCATAATTATTGATCCCATCACTTTTGATGATAGCAATCCCAATAGTCTTACCGTATCCCCCACGTGTCGTTAAAGTATGTTTTCTTTCCTATTCTATTCCTGTTTCAGGTCGGAGGTCATTAAGCGTAAATTCACGATAACAAAGGCTCTGCTGTTCAAGGCAGACAGGTCTTCAATTGATCGCCTTCGTCAACAGGTAAGCAATTGACTGATTAATCATATCTGTTCCCATTAAACATGGATTGATGCTTTCTCTCAATGTCAGATTTACAAGCTAGAGCTAGAACAAAAAAGGTTAGAGGAGGATACTTTTGTTTATAATTGGCTTCAGCAGCAGCTTAAACTCTCACCAGCATACAAGAAGGTACAAATGAAACCCTATTTACATGACTTCAAAAAAGCTCTCAACTGCTTTTAACAAATCGATTTCTGAAGTGATGTGCTGCACTTAGAATTCTGATAGGTTTGAAATTTCAAAAAAATTTAGAGAAAGGAAGGAAATTGATGGAGCATGATCCTTTCTTAGTGCAATATTAGAGAGGAAGTTCTCATGCTTTTTCTCTGTTTTTGTTTTGTTTAAGATGCTTGAAATCAGTGCCTGTGTGGAGTTGAAGGCCAAGTCCGAAGAGGTGATCGAGACAGAAGATCATGAATTTGGTGATATTTCCTTTGAGGAGCTGTTAGCACAAGAAAAGAAGGATGCATTTTGGTTGGTTGCTAAACTCATCACACAGTTTTTCTTTTATGTTGGTTTTGACCCTGCCCTGTAACTAATTTTATTTAAATCGTGCACAGGCAGAAAAATGGGAAATTGCGAACATACTCAAGCTGACGATAATACTGGTCACTAACTGTATTAATGGATTAACAATTTTTGGTATGTATATCAGTTAACCCAACTGTCACAGGAATATTTTTACTACCTGTGCTTCTGTGGGCTTCATTGCTGAAAAGACTTATGGATGTTGCTTTCGAATCTTTGTGCTAGGTTTTGCCAGTGGAAGCTAGTTAATCCTTAATGTTTTAGTCTCAAGACTTGAAACTTTAGCTAAACTACTACAATGCATTCAAACATTGGCTGTAGTTTGCGCCCGCCTGGCTAACTTGTTGCATAGCATTTGGTCATGGAATTGAAGCTAAGGTCGTGCTTGTCTTGAGGGCATGAAAGCCTATCATATATGTTTGAATCTCACCTTTGTAACTGAAATAGCAGTTGAAGGAAGCCAAGTCTTCCAATAAGTTTTAGTCGGAATTAAAGTCTAACTGTCCACCAAAGAACATGGGATTGGTTTTATCTTTTGGATGAATAATTTGATGATAAATTTATAAATATGGTATAAGTTTTTATCATCTTTTTTTACATTTTTCAACACTTCCTGATTCTTTTTTGTTAATAATATTGTGGGTAGGATTTGAAGTTAATGTCTAATGTATTGGTATGATGTTTAGGGTTGACAATGTAATGTCTCAGCTGCTGTTAGGGACATGAATGTTAGTGTAACATCATAGCTGTTGGGGACATGGATGTAACTGTTGGGTTCATGGATGTTAATGGACAGCGGCCATGGTGGGAAAAAAACATGCAAAATTTTAGCTGCCCACATGAACTTGCTCATTACATCACCGATTGGAAAAATAGATCCACATGAACTTGTTGAAAAGTGAAAAAAAAGAAGTATCAGTTTGTATGCTTTTTTTATAAATACCATGCCTGAGAAAGGGTGAGGCCGACAAATAAACTCTGAAAAATATATTAATGAGAATAAATATCTAAAAATTAGGAGGTGGGCATGACATGGAAAAGGTTGTAAATTCTTTGGGTGGAAAAAAGTGCAAGCACAAAGTAGAGAGTTTTTACCGAATTTTATGTTTCTAGGCAAAAGCCTGGATTGTTGCTACATCAAAACTGTAGCAGATTTGAAGCCTAAACTGAAAGCAAACTAAGTGCAGTACATGAAACCATCATGTCGTCTATTGTGTTAAGCAAGCAAAACTAGTTAACGGTGCATACAACAAGCAAAGAGAACTGTTTAAGTCTATGGAATAGTGTAGAGTTCTGATGCACTAAAGATTGCTCTCTGAGGTCTTCTTGTATGGCAAAAATGAACAGCAAGCCTGTAGAAAGATAAAATTTAGAGGGCAACTGCATGGATTATATACACCATTATTTTTGCCTATTGAATCTCGGGTAGATATCTATAGATTTTATTTTAGATTTATTTAGGTTAAAGAAAGGTAAAGATTCTATTTTTATTATGGTTGATAGATTTTTTTAAATGACACATTTCATTGCAAGCTATAAGAATAATGATACATCTTATATCGCAAATTTATTTTTTAAAGAGATTGTTCATTTACATGGCATTTCTAGGAGTATAGTGTCAGATCATGATGTTAAATTTCTTAGTTATTTTTAAAAGATTGTGGAGAAAAGTTGGAAACTAAATTTTTATTTTCGATAACTTATCATCCTTAAATAGATAAACAAAATTTCATCCCAGCTTTTACATGTTATTCAAAATAATTTGAATAGTTGAAAAGAATATTTGTCTTTTATTGAGTTTGTTTATAATAGAACTGTGCATTGAACCACCAACTTTTCTTCTTTTGAAATTATTTATGGGTTTAATCCACGAACTTCTATGGACTTTATTTCTTTAACTTAAAAAGAAAGGGCAAGTTTAGATGATGAAAAGAAGACAAATATGGTGAGACAACTCCACGAAGGAGTGAAACTGTAAATTGAAAAAAGGAACATAATGTATGCTTCTAAGAAAAATAAAGGGCGTAAATAGGTTATTTTCTAACTTGGTAATTCAGTTTGGATACACATGTATAAGAAGCAGTTTCTTAACCATAAAATATAAAAGTTAATAGCCTCATTGTGATGATCCATTCCAAGTTTTAAAAAAGAATCGATAACAATGACTACAAAGTTGATCTTCCAAATGAGAATGGTGTTAATGCTACTTTTAAACACAAGTTTTGATTCGAGGATGAATTTTTTTTAAGAGAGAGGGGATGATATGGATTAACCCGTGAATACCAATGACCTATTACACATTCCAAGTGAGCCAATCACAAGGTAAGGCTTTGAAAGAAGCAGTGAATGAACTAATTATGCAAGTTTCAGCCAAGGCTGAACTTGAGAATCCTTTAAGTCATCAAAAGAAAGTCCTAGTATATTTAATCCATGTGCACAAAGGGTTATTTCATCCTTATTTGAGTCATGAATTTTCGACGACAACGTTGTCAATTTTGTATCAGTTTTGGCTAGCCTTGTTATATGATTTTTCATGTATTTTGTAGAGTCCTAACTAATATTAGATTTTCTATTATATATAGGAACATGATTATTTTCTTTAAATATTAGGATTTATTATTTTATATTATTATCTTATCAAGTGAAGATAAAACACAATAAAGAAAACAAAGAAATCCAAGTTAACTTAGGTAATAGTCACTCCTACAAACTTATTTCAGCTTTTTAGGATCAGATCTTAATCTTGATTATGGGTTGCATGACAACATGATCATAAAGTTCGCATCAATAGATTAGCAATTAAAAAGATTGGCATATCTTTGGATGAAATATCTAAGAATATGATGGTGATCCAAGGCTTTAATCAAAAGGGATAGTGCGTCGTTGGAAAGATTAGTATCAAGATTGAGATTGGAAAGATGAACTCTTTAGCACTTTACTATATTATTGAGGTAAAGACTTTTTATGACTTACTCCTAGAAAAAACTTAGTTACAGGAGAATGGTATGCTTCCATCAGCATTGTATCAATGCTTCAAGTATAGCTATGGTGGTGAAGTTAAGTGTGTTGTGGATATAAAAGAACTATCTTTTATTGAAAAATCATATTATACAAATATAAGGTTCTATTTTGAAGAGGATAAAGAGTTGAAACTAGAAGTCATGTCTAATTTCAAAGATGATATAAAGTAGAGAAGGATAAAGCATTAACAAAGTCAACCTAAAAATTCATCCCAAATCCTTAAGTTCAACTTTCCAAGCATTATATCCAAACAATGGAAGAAGAGCTAGCCTTCTATTACTCTTCAAAATTTATGATGGATAAAACCTCTAAAAAAGCAATAAAGTAGCTAAAAAGCTAGTTTAATCCTATGTACATATATTCTTTTAAGATCACATAACATAGGACATGTAAATTTTGTAAACTTGAAAGCTTATATAATAGTTTTATAAGTAAAAGATCATCAAGAAAATTAGAAAATATCAATACCAATATGAAAAAACATATTTTATTAGTGGGCGATACAACACACCTTTCAAAAGGCACGAGTGTTTGTAACATGTTAGTATATATATATATATATGTATATGTAGTAACTTCTAAATTTTAAAATTGATAATTTACATGAAAAGATCATATTATCCTTTTGTGATTATGGAATTAAAAAAAGATAACTAAAAGGATAAAAGAAACCCTAAAACCATGTTTTAATCTTTTTGGTTCAAAGAACAAATATGTATGTTTTTAATATCCCAGTCAATCATTAATGACTACCGGGTAATGCGAAGATATCAAAATACCAAGTTTTATTTGGAAGGGCACAGAAGTCATTCCAATAATAAACTTAGAGTGAGTGCACAGTATTTTTCAGGCACGGGAGGTTTCGAAATTAAATATAATGCTGCGAAAAACTAGAGGTGTTCTAGCCAAGCTCTCCGACTACAATATCCCCTTAGCGGGCGTCCAAACGGAAAACGGAGAGGGAGCTGAATCGACCTTGTTTCATCAATTGATTGTGGTTAGCCAAGCATCCATTTTTATTTTTATTTTGATAGAATCAAGGTATGGATTCGAACACGTGCATCAATGAGTCATGATTCAAAATAGAACATCTCCAATTGTATTCAGAATAAAATAAATCAATGAACTGAATAAAGGGTCAGAGCTCCTGTTGGAATTTATTTTCAATTAAAATAGGGACGCCGATTGATTCCACTATCCATCACAAATCTTTGTATAATTCTCAACGAAATATCTCTAAAGACATTTGAGAAAGTATCCCACACACAAACAAGAAGAAACTAGGCAACTAAAGCATTGAAGAGCTAAGATTTATATGATTTGGTTGGTCACGTTGGATACGATGGACATATCAAGATTCAAGACTTACCAGATCACTTCATAAAACATCAGACACCAGTGTAAACAAAGTAACATCTCAAGCGCTACTCTATCTACCATCAGCACAATAAAGCTTCCACTTTGACAAGGAACCGAAAAAATCCACTAGCAGCAAATCCGTGCATCTTGCAAAAGAACCTAGGGAATTTTCAGTCTTCATTTTACTCTTCTGCAGATCAGTCAATTTTGACTGAGGCGTAGATCTTCTGGACAAACCAGAAGCAAGCATAGAAACCAATTGTTCCCGTCAAAACAAAGAAAGCATATGAGATAATTATCATGTACCCGAAGTAGAGAACACCAGAAACAAACTTTGTAATCTCCAGCTTGGTGAAGAAGTAGAAAATTGAGTACAGGAAGAGGTACAGAGCAGAGGAGCCAGCAGTCAGATAAGACCTCCACCACCAGTGGTAGTCTTCACTACATAACTGGAAGTAACAAAGCACAACTGTTATTTCTGCACAGGTGATCAGAAGGATAACAAATACTATGAAGAGGAAGCCAAAGATGTAATAGAACTGATTGAGCCATATCGATGTCAAAATGAAGAAGAGCTCGATGAAAACAGCACCAAATGGAAGAATGCCTCCAATAAGTATAGAGAAAACTGGTTTCATGTACCATGCCTGCTCAGGGACTTGCCTGGGGATTTTGTTTGTTTTCACGGGATCTTCAATAGCTGGCTTTTTGAAACCTAAATAACTACCGACAAAGACCAAGGGAACAGATATACCAAACCATAAGCAAACAAGAGCAAACATTGTCCCAAAAGGCACAGCCCCTGAAGATTTCTCCCCCCAAATGAGGGCATTCAGAACAAAGAAGATTGCGAAAAGAATACCCGGAAACATAAATGCAGTTTTAAGAGTATTTCTCTTCCAATCCGTGCCTTTGAACATTTTGTGCAAACGTGCTGATGAGTAACCAGCAAATAAGCCCATGAAGACCCACAAGAGAACCATGGCAGTCATAAGACCACCTCTGTTGGAAGGAGATAGGAAACCCAGCAAAGCGAATATCATTGTCACAAGTGTCATTCCAAAGATCTGTACACCTGTACCTGCATACACACAAAGTAAACCAGAGTTGATTGGTGCCCTGAATACATCTCCATGGACAAGTTTCCACCCAGTTTCCTCTTGTGCCTCATCTTGAGTTTCCAACTGATTGTAGTTTGCAATATCTCTATACAGAGTTCTCATCATTATCATGGCCACCATACCGGAAAGGAAGAGGACAATCATCAGTGAGTTAATGATGGAAAACCAGTGAATCTGATCATCATTCATGAGGAGGTACGTATCCCAACGAGATGCCCATTTAATGTCACTTTCCTAAGAGAAGAGGGGTGAAGAGAATAAAGAAGTGAGACAATGTACAGGACAAATGAAGTAGCTCAGGCAAGCAGAAGAAGAGTTTATTAAGAAAAACCTTGAAGGTAACATCATATGTGAACACAATTTCCTTTCCTACATCCACTTCTTGTGGAACAGTGCTGCCTTGAATTAACATTTTGGTGTCCTTATTGCAAGTTGTCAATTGAGGATCATTATCATCCCACTCCTTGTATTCATGATTCACACTGTTTGCAAGTGTCAAACATACAAAGAATGAAATGGTAAGTTAAATATATTACTATCCCAAAGGGAATTGAGAGCTCAGTGTTTGAAATTTTAATCTAAATGGATACACAGAGAGCTTAATTTATCAAAATTTAATAGCCACAGCATCAAAGAGATATACAAATAATGCTAGAAGCGATTGTTAAAATGAATTTGATCCAGTACAGAAACTCTTTAAGGAAATTTATGATATTGAATTAGAAAATAATAAGAGATCAAGCTGCATTGCCAGCAGGAGCAATAACAGCTAAATCCTTTGGAAACTAAGACTTGCTTGCAGCTAAAACACATGCTCATATTTTTTTCCTTACCAGTGACCAATACAAAAGTGAACTTCACAATCAAAGAGAAGATGGTAGAAAACCTGTTTGGAGTGACCTCAAACCCAACAATGCGAGAAGAATCCGTCTCAGGATCCTTGTGGTACATAACTCTAAAGCTCAAGTGGTTGTTGATAAAATACTTCTCCTCTTTGCTCTGCAAACAAAAAATCTTCAATCAATAGAGACACAAATATTGCCATGCTTTCATGCTTGAAAATGCTTCCTGAAACATACCCCAGCATAATTTCCTTTGAACCCAACACGGAAACCATGCTCATAAGTTGTTGATTGACTCCCATCCCTCCTTTGTCTAAGAACAGCAACTGGAAGATTATCTAAAATCCTACACATCCATTTCCAAGCTCTCAGTACAAAGAAAAACCCATTTCAACATCCATGAGATTAGCATCCATAGAACTGATGCAGCATACATAGACCAACAGGTGAGTCTGTAAGAAAACATCTTCAACTTACATGTTAACACGATATTCATCGTCAATTTTTTCCTTGAAATTCTTGGCAGATTCAGCATCAAGTTTCTTTCGACAGGCCACTTTGCATAACTTCTCATTCATCATTTTAAACTGGAGTATGATTCATTAATTAATAACCAAGGCAATGAGGAAAACAGTAATTCAGCAGGTTCAATTGTCTACCGAAAACAAGTGAATAAAATAGTGAAAGAATAATAAATAAATGCTTACAGTATATACTGAATTCTCAATGCGGTCTCCTCGAAGAACTTCCCCCAAATTTTCTGCGTTGTTCTCAATCTTCTTAGGTTTACAGTAGTTCAAGTAGTAGTAGTCATATGGAAGTTGTGTCTTTGTAGATGATAATTTGTTCACTTTGACAGAAAGGATGTTATCCTATTCAGAAAGGGTGCAAATGTCGAACAAACAGTAAGGTATAATAAGTCTAAAATAATAAATTAAAAAAGAAGGAACAAGTCATTTAAGAATCATAACAAAATTTCTCAAAGACATAAGAAAACTGCACCCAATCCATTCACATTCACACCACTTAAAATATCCATATATTCATCGTTTTGCGTAAATTCTCTTAATCATCTCAAATGAAAACTTTGAAAACAGCAAATCAAAATAACCCCTCGTATCCTAAGCCTCGATAAGCAAAACACAAAACAAACCTAGGATTTGACCCCAAAATGAGAAAAATGGGACAGATCTAGAAGAACCCAAAAGGGAAAAGGATAAAAAAAAAAAGCATAAAAAAGGGTTAGATCAAACACGAAATAAAAAAGGGTTAGCGTAGATCCAGTTCCATTATGACTAGAAGAAAACCAGAGATGTAACTAATGAATAAGAAAGAGGAAAACAGATAAACGAACCTTTTGAAAGTCACGAGGAGCCACACCAGGCAAGTAGAAAGAGTGTGCGGAGGAGATGAAGAGGAAAGCCAAGATGAGAGTTGCAGAGATCCGACCACCCATCTTCTCCATCTTCTTCTTGAGAAAGAGGTTACTGTTCTTGATAGAGGAGAGGAAATAAAGGGAGAAAGAAAGACAATAGAGGTTTTTTACAGTGGCGAGGAGACTCCCCCCGCAGTAATAGTAATAAAGAACAAAGAAGAGGGCTTTCTTGGTTTTTTCGTCTTACTTTTGCGCGCATATATATATATATATATATATATAGGCCAGCACTACATGCAATTCATACTCTATTTTTACTCTATTTAATATATGTTTTAAATTAAATTATATAAAATTTGACAAATAATTTTTTCTATAATTAATTGACTTGATTTTTCGTTTTTTCTATAATTAAAACGAAAAAACAAAAATGAGGTTTTTTTGTTTTTTACTCTATTTAATATATTTTTTAAATTAAATTATATAAAAAATAAATTATAATTAATTGACTTGATTAATTCAAAAATATCTAGCCAATCAATAGCCCATTAATAAAATAAATTCAAGAATAAAATTAAAAAAGAATAAAAAAATATTTTATCCTGCTTGTAGCTCATGTTTAAAAATAAATTTTTTGAAAGTTATCCTTATATAATATATTTAATTTAAAATATTCAAAGACAATTTAGTTAATTAATAAGAAAAAAATATAATTAAAAAACAAAAATTAATAAGAAAAATGTTTTTTACCTGACTTCTTACTTAGTTGAGATTTAAAATTAAACTATATAAAAAAAATTAATATAATTTAATTAACTTAACTATTTTTAAAAATATTTAAATGATTGTTAAAAAAATTGAAAATAAAATTAAAAATAAATAAAAATAAATAAAAAAAATTAGAGGTTGAATTAAAAAAAGGGGAGGCTCCATAATGATTCCCAATTGTTTTAATATAAAAGTGTGCCGTTATTTAACTTTTTTATCACGAGTCAAATTATTTTTTATATAAAAAATAAATATATAAATTTTTCTAATTACTTTCTTACAAAATAAAAATTTTAATTGCACATAAAAAAATGTATACATATATTTAATTAAATAAATCAAGAATTATTTATAGCAATAAATATAAAATAAATATATTAATGTATTTATTCAGCTCTTGTTACTAAGAATCAAGTATTTTTTTTCATTTAACATAAAATAATAAATATGTATGTTTTATTAATAATTTTTTATCGGGTCAAAAAATAATTATGAGTTAAAATATTGATATTTGCATATAAATATCATAAGTATTAATAAAAACATGAAAAATTTTAATTTAATTTTTAATATAATAAATAAAATAAAATAATATTACAATGCTACAATCAAACCTCTTTTTTTTTAATCTTTGTATTATAATTTTTCAAAGAAAAAATGTAAAATTACAAATTACAAATGAACAAAGATATAAATTTAAAAAATGATATAAATATATCAAGTATAGAGGGATAAATATTTGAAAAATAAAAAATAAAAAATAATATTTTTATTTAAAAAATATAAAGAGAAAAAAAACTAAAAAAATACAGAGGAATAAAGATAACAACAAAAAAAGTTGATAATGAGGGTAAGTGTAAAAAGATAAATATGTCAAGTCTAAAAAGAAAAAAAATATAATTAATTTTAAAAAAATTGAAAAAACAATGAAAATATTCTAATTAACCTGGAAGCCATTCAGCAAAGAAAGTAAAAAGAATTTAAGTTCATGAAAGTTATTATAAGCATTGGAGGCAAAAAAATAAAACACTCATTAAATATTACACGCAATAAAAGATATTAAACGAGTGATTTTTTCAAGTATTTCTTACAATAAATTCCACTATTTCAAAATATTCATAAATTAATAACTTATCAAACAATTTCTAATTAATAAAATATAAGAAGAACTCAGTAAACTGTAATCCTTTTCATAATTCACGGTGAATTCACACAGTGAATTTACTAAATTGTCCTTAAAAAAGAAAAATATAAAGTCTGGCTTTAGAGGTATTTTTGAACTTTTACACAAAATATATTTGATATCATAGAATTGACGAGGGGTATACATGTTTTTTACTCTATTTATTGTCCTAGATTCCATTGAAAGCAAAATTTCAATTTGTTTTAGGAGAAGGGTTTTTTCAGTTTTTTTTATCATAATAAAATTATCAAAATAACGTTTCCTTTAAAACGAATGTTTTTATCTTTAAGGATATTGGCATGTTTTGAACTCTAGTTTTTTTGTAAATTTTGTGTAGCATTAAAAGTGTTTTGATATTTATAAAAAACCAACAAAAAATTATTGACACATAATAAAGAATATATTTTTTTTTATTTACGTGGGGTGTTCGGGCCAGCTTACGCACACTGCGACTAATCTCCATGCCCACTGAATACCCTGCAAACCCAGTAGGCATATAAGACACCGCGGGGGTGATAGGCGTGCACACCAGGACTCGAACCCAGGTATAGTGAAAAAAAAACAAGTCCCTTCCACCACTAAATCAAGCACTACTTTGCTGATAAAGAATACACTTCTGTATATAAGTTGTGTTTGCCATTTGAGCAGCATCACTTTTTTTTCTGACGTTGTTATAAGGGCCGTTGTTAGGCATTAACTGGATTTTTTCTTCTCTATCCTTTTTTTTTTCTGTCCTACACCCACTCAAAGTTCACAAATACCGTAATTTTTGTATTATTTCAATTCTGATCCTTATAGTTTTTATTATTTTATATTTGCTTTAAATTATTTTAATATTTTTTAAATTTTATTAGTTATCATTTTAATTTATTTTATTTCTATGTTAGATTCAGTCTCTTTTTTTTAACTAATATTTTTTTCACCTTCTTCTAATTGATTTTCTTTTCAATTTCATACTTGATTTTTTTAATTTGGTTTTTATTCTTTTCATTATAATTTCTTTTGGTTTTATTTATTTTTATAATTGATTTTTTTTTTCAAATTCATCCCTCATTATTTGATTTTAATACCACATTTGATTCTTATTTTTTTTTAATTTTAGTTTTTAAACCCAACCTATGAGTCAATCTTGAACAAATCCTGGATCACAAATCGAGTGGATTGATCAAGGTTACCCAGATCATCTTGACCTAGAAAAATATTCAACAGGTTTTCAAAATTTAAAAAAATAAAAAAAATTTGTATCTTTATTTTTTTAATTATGGTTTTTAAACCTTACTCAAAGGTTAATCCCTGTCAAGTTATAGATTACAGGTTGGCTAGGTTGGCTAGGGGTATCCAGGTAACTAATTTTTTTATTTTAAAAATATATAAAAATAATATTATTTTGGTAAAAAGTTTACAAAAAAAATCAATGTGTTTAAAAAAAATAAAAGAATTTAACAAAGAAATCAATGATTTTTAGACTCGAAGGGTTGACACCAAGTAACTCCCCGGTCACTGTTCAAGTAAGTTAACAAAAGTTATCCAGATTAACTAATTTTTATTTTATTTTATAAGAATGTTAAAATTATATTTTTTTAATAAATATTTAGGAAATAAAATCAACAAGTTTTGGAAAAATTTAACAAGAAAATTTAGTCAACATTCCTTTGATCGTGTTTTTTAATTAATTTTTTTTATTTCATCCCTTAACATTTAGTTTATTAAGGATTTTGCTTCATGATTTTTCTAGGTTTTCCTTCTATAAAATATGTCGGTCTTATAAACAGAATCACAAGTTTAGAAGGTTAGCTTTAATTTATTTTTATTTTTTAGTGTATTTTTTAAAATTCTGTTTTCCAATATTTGATGGGTTATAAACTAATCTCTATTATTTTTTTTCTAGAATTATCTTAGTATCATGTTCTAAGTTGCAGATTTGATGGATCAACTGAAATCTTTTTCTATTGTCATCTTGTTTTTATATTTTGAATGTTAATTTTTTATTAATTCAATTTATTTTATTTTTTTAAGTATTATTAGATTAGCTAAAGTTATTAAACCCAATCAGCTCAATAACATGATTCTTTATTTTTTTTTAAATCTCAAGTTTTACATGGAGATTTTTTTACGTTTAGAAAAAATATAGTTCAACTTGCGGATCATTTAACTACTATTATTATAAAAAAATTATGATTTTTATTTTTTAAAAAAATTATAATATTATTAAATGGTTATTAACAAGTCATGGTAATTATTTTATTTCAAAATATTTTTATTTTAAAATGTTAAAAAAGTAAAGCAATTAAATAAAAATTAAAATCATAAAAAAGAGGAAGGGTAAAGGAGTCCTAAGCCAATCTAGACTTTACTTGCGTTGTCTACTTGCTCAATGAAAAGATTAGCCCAAGTGCCGGATCTTAGAAATAAAAAACCTAACAGATAACATGCCATTTTCTGAAATAATTTTTTAGCACATTTAACGATTAAAAAAATTGATGGACTCTTTTGATCTTGAAACTTAAAACTTTAACTTGTTTTAACCTTAAAATCATGAGAGCGAAAACAAAACATTCTAAGAA
The DNA here is from genome assembly GCA_026413675.1 of Populus pruinosa. Taxonomy (NCBI): domain Eukaryota; kingdom Viridiplantae; phylum Streptophyta; class Magnoliopsida; order Malpighiales; family Salicaceae; genus Populus; species Populus pruinosa. Next base: position 5,372,734 of record CM048594.1, read on the forward strand.
TAAATTTTAATATCCTTATTACCACCCCAAAAACAAATTTTATTAATCAAGTCAGCATTTGGCACTGAAGAGCATTTTCAAAAAGATTTAGTTTTTTCAATTTTAAATTAATATATTTTTCAAATAAAAAACACTTTAAAAATAATTATAACTACACTTCCAACCAACCACATAAGAACAACACGCCACACTTTCTGGATTTAGTTATACTTTTTATAATTTAAGTTTCTAATTATTTCAAGTTCAGAAATATGTTAAAAATGAAAATTAATTATCAAAATACAAAGTTTGGAAATTACAAGCATCTAATCTAATCATTGTGCAAGCCGACAACGCTAGTGTAGTATAAACGAGCAGTTCCATAATCTCCTTTAATCATAAAAAAAAAAAAAAAAAAAAAACATGGTCCTAGAGCGTGGCTTCTTTCTAGCCTTCGCATCCAATTAAACCAAACACAAAAGAGCCTGCACAAAGGTGCTGGTCAATGACTTGTACAATAGCCAATGCCCACCTTCAAAAACATCTAAAGTTCTCCAGGAGATCTCCGCCAATGTCCACCTTCAAAAACATCTAAAGTTCTCCAGGAGATCTCCCAGTAAATGAACTACACTAACCAAGACGAGGAAGAAGGAGGGGCAATGTTAATACGAGTCTTTGATCAACACTGTTCGGGAAAAACAGAAGAGGAAAAAAACTAGGAGCCCTAACTTCTTTCACATGCGAGGATGTGAGATTTGAAATTCTCAAGCTCAACCAAGACATCTTCCTCGGCCCTGTGAATCAAATCAATCATTCGCCATATCTGCATCAAAATTAAAACGTCTCAGATAATGCACACCACAGCATTCAATTGGGTCTCTCTCCACCCGTGCAAGGTGTACATTCTTCAATCTGATTTCATTGTTTTTATCTTGTAGAAAGCTGTTCTTGATAAAGAAGTTTTGCAGAAAGCAAGTAGCTAGCTGCTGCTAGACTCCATTTATACAGCATTGCTACTAATCTCACTAGAGAAACATGACATGGACTGACTTAAAACCACCCACACGAATTACAGTAAAGACATTATAATATCAAGAAAATCCTCACCTGTAGAGTGCCACCTCCTCCTGTACTTTCACCATCGTCAGACACACTGACAATTGTCCATGGATCGGATGCATTCCAATGGAAGTCAACAACCTTATCCCTACACAAGTACATAGTCTAGCAATTACTCTGTGAAAACCTCATCAAAGGAAGCATTTCGGGGGCAAAATCATCAATCCCCAGGCTTCAAATATATCCATAAGCATAAAAAAATAATTGTTCTAAGGATCATCTTCAAATTGAATAAGCATAAAAGTTCAACTTTGAGTAATTATTGCAATTTCCATGCATGGAAAAGCCCAAAAAAATACAAATAGAAAAGCATGATAGGCTTCATACCGATGGCCAGCATGCCGGAAAAATAATCCAGGAGGAGCAGTTGGCACTTTCAGTCCAGTAAAGTCTTGTTTTTTACCAATCTTGAAAAAAAAAATGAACTTCGTTAGAAGCATGCAAGTTCAAAAAGATAACCAAAATTAAAAAATTACAGGCTAAACATCAAGGCCCCAAACCAGTTTCAGAAGAGGAAACACACCAATCTAGTAAAGCAGATAGTCATGGATGTGCTGGCATTTATACATTCTAGAATGCTAAAATGACAATAGAAAAAATTAGCCCTAGAAATGAGTCCTATCCTCAATCTTGTCACTTCAAAGTAACAGGAACAGCTTCTAAATAATAACTTAGCACACAAAACAACGTATTCCCTAAGACCTCCTCAGACTCAAGAATTTAGCAGAAAAGTGCCACTTTAAACAATTCTAATGGTACTGTCATCTTCATTGTCAAAACATCCCAATCCATTAATTGTGACCAATCCCATAAATGGAACAGCGTCATTTTTTAACCCATTGGCAGAAAATACACCTAGCCAAACCATTTCACAGATCATCCCTTGTACATTTGATTGAGTTTTCCCTCATGGTGTTGTTTTTTTCGACCTTATTTTATGGTTTCTGTAGAAACACACACTCACACACAGAAAGACCAAATCACCTTATTTTATGCTTTTTTGTAGAAACACACACACACACACACACAGAGAAAGACCAAAGTATAGCCTTGAAACCTTTTCGTAATCCCATATATTTAGAATGCCATCCTCTGCAGAAGTGCCAAAGACAGATGATTTATCTGGAGACCACTGGAAACAATTGCTTTGTTAGAAATAACCAAAAATAAATAAAGTTTGTGCTGAGATAGATAGAAACAATGAGAAATTGAGCCAGAGACAGAATAATTTTCAGACCTGTACACAGAGGACCGCAGCATTATGACCCTCAAACTTATGAACAGGTGCTCCTACCCCTCCAAGATTGAGGTTCCGACGATCAAACATGTGAACAGAATTATCAGCAGACCTAAAGTAAGGGCAACATGATCCAAGACACAGGCCAAAGTTCATCACAAGTGAAATACAGGTACAAAGAAATGAAAAGGAAAGGAAATGAATAAATAAATGTAATTTTAACCCAAACTCTGGACAGAAGCATCAATACAGATTCGATACTGTCAGTCTCATGAGAAAGAAAAAACATGCAAAAGGATAGATTATACAAGTACCCTGTCAGAATGAGATTCACATCATGAGGATTCCAATCAACACAATGAAGATCAGCATTGTGAGCTTTCTCAACCTGCCAAATAACAACAAAACTCTCGTAAATAAATCAACTAGGAATGCAAAATTGCTACATGAAGGATGGCATATTCAGCTCTGTTTACCAAAAACAAAATTGCAGGGAATCAAAGTCACATTGGCTTCCTACCCATGCTACGTTACCATACACATAAACAATGATATCCCAGTGTGATAGAAACCACACTTGTAGTTCATGCATTGACAATGCACAGCAGGATGTTTTCTGACTGTTACTTTGCCAGTTAAGTAAATCCAATCCACAATTTTTCATGCTCGCCTACCCATAGCTAGGAAAGTCTAGTGTGCAAAGGGAAAAGAATCAAACCAGAGCGTGGAAAGAAGAAATGTAACCTTGACAACTGGAGTACAGCCAGCTCTTGCATCCCATAATACAAGGCAAGAATCATCACCCACACTGCAGAACTCCTGTGCACTACTCAAGGAAATAGCTAAATTAGAGCAAACAATAAAGAACAAAAGTTCAAAGAAGACCTCAGTGTTACACTGGTAGAAATTCTTTTTTTCTTGAAAAATGGAAAAGAGAATAACCATAGATATCTGAAGAAAGTGCCTGCTAAATGGCAGATAATGATTACACAAGTGAAAAATTCATGATTGCTTGGCTAAACACATTTGATTAAGATTACAGGACCTACCTTGATGGGCAGAATTGAACATCTTCAACAGTATCTGTATGCCCTTGGTAGACATCCCGTGGTCCAATGGAAGGACTCTTTGTACGTTTGTCATTACCTCCACCTGCCTTAGAGGCAGATTTATTAGGGAAGCCACCAGATCCAGGAGACTTTGACAACCCTGGCTCTGCCCCCAAAGTTGAAATATGATCCTGAATACTCCACAAAACCACCAACTTGTCCTTACCTGAAACAAAAATTTTCCCAAACAGAAAAGATTATGAGAACTCTAATTAATGCAGTTGCCAACAAACAACAAAAAACACAACAGGAAAATTGAGTTGCATATCAACACTAGTATAGAAAAGTTTAATTTCTTTATGAAATTGAATTCACACAACCATAGTTATGATATGTGAAAAATGAGTACATTGCTTAATTAATGATTTTGTTAGAGAATCCAATGAACTGAAATAAAAAAAAAACTAAAACTAAATTCCAACCTCCAGAGAGCACAAAGGGCTCAGTTGGACACATAGCAAGAGCGAATTCAGCATCATCTTTATGGCCAGTCAATATCTGCAAGAAGATGTATCTCATTAAACAAGTGCCTTAATTAAAAAGAACAGCAAAACTTTACTGAAAATCGACGAACTCTTCATGGTTGTCAGAGAATCGTGCCAATGATAAATACAATTACAAAAATTAATTTTCTAACCAACCATGTATATTCTGGAATACACATGCTGTAACAAATGTCATAGAAAATGGTTATAAAAGGATTGTGACAATTATTTAATATATTTAACTAGTACAGAGTTATAAAAGGATTAAAAAAAAATCACTGGGCCAGGAATAACCAGATCTGGACAAGACTCTGTAGCTCCCAGGACAGCATGACGATTAGGTTGAGAATCAACATCCCAAATGAGAACCTGCTCGAAGATGCAGACAATTTAAATTGGAAAAACTGTGCAATTAAAACTATTGAATTTTATTTTTTTATCTGAGCGGTAACTAAATGCTTAAAACTCTTGATTTTTTTTTTTTGAAAGGTAACTAAATGATTACATCAGGACTATCGGTGTGTGTAGCCACAATGTTGGTGTTTTGTGGGAGTTCCCTGATTCTGTTCACCTGGAAAAGCAAAAAACAGAAATACAAAATTTGAGGATTAATGAAGTATCCTCCACTATACATCCATTGAAAGATGGGGAACAACTTAGAAGATTATGTTAGCTGATTAACATCTCGTATAAGCAATATTTTCCAAACAAAAAATACAAAATATTATTTCCAAGTAATATTGAAGACCGAGGAACAGAAAAGTAAAGTTGGAGGATTCTATCTCAAATGGTAAAATAATTACCCCAATGAATTAAAAAAAAAACAGGAAGGTAATTCATTGGAACACCTTAAATGCTTTCCAAATACTTCTTTCAGATATCAAAAATGAGAAATCCTGAGAACCATATAAAGGGAGAAAAAGGAAAAGCATGGGGTGAAGAAATAATAGAAAGAGGAGAGAAAAGTATTAGGGAGACAACAAATAAACACATCAGTGACATGTTTGTAGCCTAAGCTGCAAAGTCCCTTTCATATTTGGTTTTAGCTACAGCATAAGAATCTTTCATTTTCCTCCTTAACAAAAGCAACAAGCTATTCTGTCATTAACCTGTAATTATCAGTATCAAAGTCAAGAAATATTGTAATTCTTTTTCATCCTAAATAAATCCCAGGCACCTTGTGGAATGTACCTCCCTCTATTAACCCCTTCATGAAAGGGTTCATCATGCTATGACAGTTTTACTTAACACAAGGCTCCATGAATTGAGCAATTCACAACAGAATTTATAATAACAAAGATGAGATATTTTTCAAGTTTTCACTCAATAAAGAAAATGTGCTTGTGGAGCATCATATATCTCAACTGTGCTCAAACGTTTGAATATTTTCTTATCACAGTAATTCAATAATAAATAGATGTTTAGGTAACCAAGCTATAGGCAAGTTACACTTTCAACTGTGATTTCTGCACTTCAAACTAGAGCTAATGAAACTAAATGGAGTTTTTAATTAAAAGGATCTACCCTTACAAATTAAATTGAATTTTCATATGAGGCTTTTAAAACTTCTTCCCCTTTGGGATCACTTCCTTCTCAGGAAAGTGAAGCGTATCATTTCCCAAAATCACATGAATCCAAGTTTCACACTGATGAATAACCCTTGGAAACATTAGGTGCAAATTACAAATCTTGCAACCAGTATACCTTTTCTTGCATTCACAATTTATAGAACTTAGTTCCTGTTTCAAATTGATAAGTCATGCAACAAGGAGATGGGTAAGTAAAAGAAACTACTAAAACAGGAAGGTACCTCGCCAGGGTGTATGATAGTTTTGTACTTCTTTACAAAGGGAGAACGCGCTTCCTCATTGAACTGAAAGATCAAGCAACCAACCAATAATGCATACAGTCAGTAAAAAGAAAGGGATGAAAGGGTAAAAACTCAAAGTGAAAGGAACAAAGAAAATAACAAATCATAAAGACATCACCTGTGATATGTGCTCCGCAGCTGCAACCCTTGGCTTAACAACTTCACAGTTAGCAATGACCAGAGTATTTGGAACACTGCCATCTGTCTGAATAAAAGATAGTGGAACAAATCAACAATCCATGAACAGAATACATCAACATGGACAAGCTCACATACAACATTACGCTGCCTCATACGTAAAATGATGAATCTCAGGTATTTGGCTACTTCAATAACATCAACAATCTTGCCTGTTCGGAGAGGTACAAGCGCTGACGATTCTTGTAAGTAGCTTGCTCAAGCTGTGGACCCCATCTGTCAGTTAAAAAACAAGTCAGGTAAAGGATTAATCACCTTGCATTTGAAAATTAAAACTATTTCTACAAAAAATGCTCATGCATTTCAGCATGTCAATTTACATGAACTATACAGAGGTCCCCTGCTCGTGAAAGAGTCGCTAGAAGCATTTCTCAAAAATCCCTGCCAGCAGGCAGAAGACCAGGATTAGCTACCCTATAGTGATATGACCCTCCAAAAAACAAAACCCTATAGGATAAGGGAACACGCTATCACCCTCATTTTGTCATCTCCATCGGCTCTCCCTAAACTAGCTTCTCAGAAGGAAGAAAAATAAGATAGCAAGTCGAGTCCTAGAGCAGCAATTCTCGGCGAAAGGGCTAAGGAGCTTGACTCTCCTTTTCTTGCTCTACCATCCGGCAACCCCCATTAACATATCTAAACCCACATACAATCACAGAAAATGTCACACTCAATTTTCTCGGCAATGTAATAGAAATCGAAAAAAATGATTTTGCTTTTACAATTATTTTATTATATAGCATGAATAAAGAAAAAATAAAATAAAATCCAAACCCTAAATAAAGAGAAAGGAGAGAGAGACCGGCAAGAAAGAGAGGGCCAGACGAGGTTGTGATTAGCGAGCCAATCGTAGAGGACAGGGACCAAAGTCTTCCATTGTGTGTATCTCTCGTTCACCCCCATTCCCGATTTCTCCTACTCTTCTCTCCTCTCCTCTCCTCTTCTTTGCTTTCCCGCCTTCCTCTGCTCTCTCTCTCTCTCTCTCTCTCTCTCTCTCTCTAGGAGCCACCCACGGCAACGTTTGTTTTGTTTTTTTAAAAAACGGCGTGGGGTGAGTTTTAAAAGTTCAATTTTCTAGTTCTTTTTATAATTTTAATTTGTTAATATTAAAAATAAGAAAAAATATTTCATTACAGTTTTAATATAATACTTTTGAAAAACATTAATATAATTATATTATACAATATAACAAAAAGATCGGTATTTAGAACTACTGTTTATCACTTTTTTATAATATATGTGAATTGCAATAATGTGTTTTTTCTAATTTTTACTTTATTCTTTAACTTTTATTTTGTGTCATTTAATCTTTTTGAGCTTAAATTAACCTATATATATATATATATATATATATATATATATATTAGGATGGATGGTTGAATTGAAAGGTAAGATACTGAAATGAAGGGGGTGGTTTAAAACTTTTATAAATATATTTATTTTAATATTAAACAAGTAGTCCCTGAATTATAAGAAAATATATTTTAATATTTTACTTTATTTTACTTTTTTTTCAGTTTTTTGGTTAAGAAAAGAAAGAGGATGTCACCTTGGCTTAAAAAGAAAACATAAACATTGGGAAAAATTACAAACACAAAAATAGTTGATTTTTATGTCAAAATATTTTATATGATAAAAAAAAATATTTAGATTTTTTTTACTTTAAAAACATCTAAAAAAACATATTTAAACTCAGAAAGAATTTTTATTATAAGTGAATTTCAAGTTTTAAAGCAGTTTATTGGGTTTTTGATGATTATTAATTGAGTTAATAGGATTTCTAGAAGATTCTAGGTTAAAATAAATTTTTGAGTAAAAAATTAAAAGACCTCGTTTTTCCAAGCACTAATTATGATTGCACAAATGACATGTCTTTTTTTTATATGCTTGGAGTAAATGAACACATCATTAAATATTTTTTGAAAAAAAAATAAAGGCTCACACACAGGTCGTTGCTTTGTTGGGTTGAGATTTGAGTCTGGTTTATAAGGCTTTGATGACCTGACCTGATTATTGTTATTGTTATTATAATTTTTAATTTTTTTAAAAAATAATGCATTATCTATATATTTTTTTAAATAAATTTTAGGCTCATATTTTAATTAGTCTATGATTATTTTTAAATGATATTGAGTATGTTTAATTTATTAAAATGTATGTATAATTTATCTGTGATTTTTTTTAATTTTATATAGATTAATTTTTTTTAATATTGATTTTTTATATGAATTTTCATATGTGCAATGTTACATTATTTTTTTAATTATTATTCGGTAAATTTTATATGTATGTCAGTTTTTATTATAAATTTTATGAGTTTTTCTATTATAAATTTATTTTAATTAAAAAAGTAATTGAATATAACAAGATAAATTACCATAATCTTAGATATCTTAATTTTAGCTTAGTTTTCTCAATTTCATTTTTATTTATTATTAATCTTCATTTGCTGAAAAACACGAAACTATAAAAACATTTTGAGCATAATCTGTTAAGCACCATTTAAAAGACAAACACAAGTTACTACATATAGGATGAAATAAAGTTGCAGGAAAGCATGTTAATATTATAGTTTTTTATTTAAAAATATATTAAAAAATTATTTTTTAAAAAAATTATTTTTAAAATTAATTCATTAAAATAATTTAAAAATATTTAATTTGAAATAAACAAAAATTTTGAAAACACTTTTAAAATATAAAAATAACTATGGAGTTATTCTTTCAATTTGGCACAAACATGCCTATACCCTTGTGCTCAGGGATACAATATATAATATTTTTTAAATCATTGCTTATAGTCATGGAATTTAATTTTGAAGATGGACTTTTATAATTCAATGAATATTTTGTCATTAATTTAATGTTTGAGATTGATAATTGTTTTTAAAAATATAATTTATTTAAAAATATATAAAAATAATATTTTTTATTTTTTAAAAAATTATTTTTAATATCAATACATCCAAATAATCCAAATATATATAAAAAAAATACAAAAAACACTTTTTAATTGCAAAAACAAATACACTGTAAATATTCAAACATTTAACATGAATTTTACGTAGACAATATTCAAGTAATAGCTATTATTTATATACTCTTCTAAAGGTAACAATGACTAACATGATAAAATCAAAAGCCCTTAAAGTTTCATCCCAATGAAAAACGTTGTTTTCATAAGCAAATCATAGTCACACAAATACATAAATAAATAAATAAAATGGGATGCAATGACTTAGATTTTCAATATGAAATTTAGTAAAAAATAATTACTAGAACAAGATTATTAATCAAGTTATGATTAATCTAGAAGAACATATTGACCTTTTTAAACGGTTGTTCCAACATAAGAGTTTTTAAACAAACGTATCCATTACAACACTGTCAACTTGACAAATAAAAACATTACCAAATAGCTTCAGTTCATCCCTTAGCGAAAGAAATTCAAGTAATCTATCAAGAAAAATGTTGATAACATCTTCTTTTAAAATAATTAATGATTTAAAAATGTGTCCTCTTGCATAAAAAATATGTACTCTTGTATTTCAGTATTTGGTCTAGCGGTGGAAGGGGTTTGTCTTTTTCCACTACACCTGGATTCGAGCCCTGCCGTGTACGCCTGTCACCCCGTGGTGCTTTATATGCCTACTGGATTTGCAGGGTATTCAGTGGGCCGTGAGGATTAGTCGTGGTGGCGCAAACTGACCCGGACACCCCATGTAAATAAAAAAAAATGTGTCCTCTATCAAAATAAATACACAAATCAGACGCATCACATTATAGTTTCACTAATAGCTATAGTTTCACTAATAGCTATGTTACCTGCGCTTCAATCAAATAATTATAATTTTTGTAAAAAAGCTTTTGAACAAGATAAAAAAAAGAAGATATTTTGTTTATTTTTTAATTCCTCATGCCACTTTTTTTATTTAAAAATATATGAAAAAACAAAGGGATGAAAATATAATAAAAAATACATTTGAAACAAGAATTTCTTCTAGATTTTTGCCGAATCACCCTAGTTTTGGGTTAATCTAACAAGTCGACTAGTTTACTCCGAATCAATTACAAGCTCAGATTTTAAATGAAATAGATCTATTTATTGCTATTGGGTCGATTTCCTTGCAGAACCTAAAGCGCATTGAGTTCTGTTTTGGGCATGGCCCTAAGCTATTGAATCCGAGTTAAAAAAAGGATCTAAAAATGGTTTAGTGATAAAAAGGCTCAATTAGATGTTAAGTCATGGTAATAAATAGTATCCAAATTTTTTTAGATCCTGGTTTTGAGACTCAATATTATTAGATCTGATGAGGTGAACTAAAGCAAAAAATAAAAATAAAAAATCAAATTCTCGAGTCTCATCTCTCAACCACACACAATCTCAATATACGATTTTTTTTAAATAATACAAAACCATGAAGAAAATATTATTTTGAAGTAAAGAAAAAAATTAAAAATTTTAAAATTTCTTGGGTTTGACGCACAATCTCGATATATATTTTTTTAAATAATAGTACAAAAACATAACAAAAATATTAATTTAAAATAAAGAAAAAAACTTAAAAACTATTGAATTTTTTTTAAATAATTTTCAAAAAGTAAAATCGAACATGATTTAATTAGAAAATTCAACCCAACTTGAAAATAAAAAAAATATATCATCATTAAATTTTGGTACAATATAAAAAAAATCTCATCAATTTATTTGGAAAAATAAATTTAAATCAAAGAAGACAATGACAAATAAATTTAATTAGGTATGGTTACTGGTTTTGGAATACAGTTGTTGATCAATGATCTTCTATTAATATTCAATGGTGGTTTTATATTATAGTGAAGAAATTTTTATTGATGATGTGTAGAGGCATAGAGAAGCATGAAGGATTGAATTCTCATGCACGTGATAACATAGATTCCTAATTCGTTCATCAAAGGAAATCAATTGTTTTGTTTTTTTATTTGTTTTTTTACAATCTTTCTATGTCAATGTCCCTGGGGGGATTGCTTTGAATAGCCCTACAAGGGAGCGAGCATTTCCAGTCATCACTTTTCTTGTGGACAATTCTGATCTTTTCTCTTCATTCTACTCAGACCATGGTTTTTGATTGGGCTCTGGAAAACTGCTTATACTCGTAGATAACTTTCAAATTCTATAGGTTACACTGGTAGGATCCAATGCTATGTTGGGTCTTGCATACCTTAGGATCAAAGTAATTTTAGGTTTGTATCAACAGGACCCAGAGTTATTTTGATTCATACACTTTATAGGACCCAACATTTAATTGGATTTTGCAACTGCAAAAAAAAAAGAATCAAGAGGAAAAAAATAAAATTGGAAATATCTTAAAATATTTTTAAAAAAATATTTTAGGATAATATTTTTTTAAAAATATTTTAGGATAATATTTTTTATTTTTTAAAATCTATTTTTTATATAATCACATCAAAATATTAATAGAAAAAAAGGAAAAAATTTAAAAATTTCAAATTTCCTTGGTCTCGCTTCATAGCCAATACAAGGTCAATATATATTCAAATTTCATGGGTATTACTTTACAGCTTCATAGCCAATACAAGGTCAATATATATTCAAATTTCATGGGTATTACTTTACAGCTAAATACAATACAATGTTAATATATATTTTTTTTAAAAATCTAAAGTAAAGAAAAAAAATTAAAATTTTTAAATTTCACGAGTCTCGCTTTGTACTCAAACACAATGTCAATATATATACATATTTAAAAAAAAATATTTTGAAATAAAAAAAATTAAATATTTAAATTTCTCGGGTTTCGCTTCGCAGCTATACATAATATCAATATATATTTTTCAAGAAAATTATTTTGAAGTAAAGAAAGAAATTTAAAATTTTCAAATTTCCCGGATCTCACTTTGCAACCAGATACAATCTCGATATTTTTTTTTAAATAAAATTATTTTGAAGTAAAAAAAAATTTAAATTTTCAAATTTTCTAGGTCTTGCTAGGCAGTCAGACATAATTTTAATATTTTTTCAAAAAATACTATTCAAAAAATAATTCAAAAATATTAAAAATATATTAATTTAAAAAAATGAAAAATTTTCAAATTTTGTGCATTTAGCTTATCAAAAGTTATTTTAAAAATTAAGAATTAAACAAACTAACATTATGAAATCTTATTATGAGGAAAATCTAACATTTTAATATTTTTAAAAAATATTTTAGGTTTAGTTTGAATGTTGGGTCCAATTGTTAAGTTAGATCCAATAACTTTTAATAAATAAGTCAACGCTTTGAGCTTTTAGATTCTATTTGAGGCATGACCTAACTCTAATGGGTTGAGTAACACCAATAGGTCCAACACTCCTCCTGTGTTTTAAGTCCAGAATTGCAGTTGGGGACGTGACTTTCTTTACCACAAGTCACTAGGTCTGGCTTTGATAGTCATGCCTACCATTGTTGTGTCTTGATTATATTTCAAATTCAAAACACTTCTAAAATTTGCTAATAATGCTGGGCTTTATCTCCCAATCAGGCCCAACAAAGTATTTGACCTGGCCATAAGTGTTTGATTGTGGATAACATTGTAGTGTTATAATCAAACACGCTACTGGGTCTTGTGTTCTAGATAGTGTTTTATAAAAATTTATTTTATATTTTTAAATTATTTTAATATATTAATATCAAAAATAATTTTTTAAATTAAAAAATTAATTTTTTAAATTAATAAGATAAAAAATATGTTTTAAAAAATATTGGGATTACACTCCGAACTACTGTAAATTTATATCATGCTCTGCCGTGACAATACAGCAAGCAAAGAAAAACACGTTGAGTGGAAATACAAAAACGAAGGCCTTTCCACAGCGAGGGCAAGGTTCTTTACTCCTGCAACAAACTGGAAAAAAAAACCTTTCCTAAAGGGAAGGATAGGCTAATAAAAGTCAGCTCAAAACCAAAACGCGAACCTCGAGCACGGTTTGCAAGCTAACACCTTAGCATGCTTCTGTCTCCTTAGGAAGCCATTTCTCAATCAGCCATGTATAAATCTCCTTTCTTCATGAGTTTACTGTCGAACCTCTTCCATCCAGACATCAATACTGTCATAAACATTAAAAGGTAGGTACCCCTGTAGGGCTTAAGAAAACAAACAAGGCCATCCTCACTCTATATATAAAGCCATTCCCCAAGAGATCCGAGCCTACAGTTTCTACGCTTCTCAATTCTTACTAAATAACCAGGAGATGCTAAGTTGAGTTATATCTACAATCTTGAAAGGTAATACATGCAACAGACATGAAAAGAGAGGTATAAACATTACAAAAGGGATATATATACCTGATGTCTTAAAATTTATGCGCTCCTCCCTCTTCTTCTGGCTTTAGTTTCCTTTGATGATAGTAAGGGATGTTTCTTGTTCAGATGGGATACTGAACCTTTTCCTTTTTGAAGTCTTGACGATGATGTTCGAATGGCTAAGGTTTTTTCGTGTAAGAGAAGGGCAATGTCATGCTATGCTGCTTTGAGAATTGGCTTGATGTTTTATTCACCACTCTCGGGTCTACAATGTTACCCTCCCTCTGTAAAACCAAACTACCACTCAAGTATACGAACTGCTGACCCCGCTTCCCAATCTTTTCAACGTCCCAGAATGTTTTGGAGTTGGGTTTGCAGTGGTTTGGGTTTTTGTTTGACAGTAGAGAGATGAGGGACTGTCATGGGAGGCTCTCGGCTGGAGAAGAGAGAGGACACCGTGGTTAAGGTGTGGAGGAGGAGCTGCTGGGTCAGGTTTTGGTGGCTGGTGTGTGTGCTGTTTACGGTGGACAGTGAGAGGAGAGATTAACGGTTTAAGTTGGATGAGGAGGTAGTGTATCGGTGAAGAGGAAGATGAGGGTTCCTGGTTTTTGAATGTGGAAGATGATGGGTTCCTGGTTTTTGTAGGTTCCCTTCTTTTTTTGTGCTCTCATCTGTGCATCCCTAAACACAGGAGTCCAAAGCATCTAAAATTCCCATTCCCCAACAAACTTATCTTTTCCTTCGAATTTGATTTATATATATATATTACACCAAATAAAATATTCTTTTAGTGGAAGGTACAAGATATTCAACATATTCTTTTACACCAAAATAAAATAACTCCAAGTTGATACTTTATAATTCAAGCATTAGTTTGTAAGGATAAATTACTTATATGTCCTGATAATATTCCTTGATAAAAAATAATAGCTAAGATTTTGAAATGAATATGACTTATATGTCCAAGAAATAATAACCAGTAACTATCTAGGTGGTGGCCTAGTAGTAAGAACTTGGGATCAAAGGGTTTGTTCTCTCTGTGGTCTTAGGTTCAAGTCCTTGGTTGCTCATATGATAGCTACTGAAGGCTTACATGGTCGTTAACTTCAGGGCCCGTGGGATTAGCCGTGGTGCGCGCATGCTGACCCGGACACCCACGTTAATCTAAAAAAAAAAAAATAACCGGTAAGAAATATATTTTATTTATTAATAATAAAATAATATTTATTTGAATGTATATATAATTTTTTTATATTTAGATTAATATGATTATTTTTTAAAATATAGTGATCATGCAATATCAGTAAAACCCTAACTTCCATTCTTTTTTATTTTTTTATTTTTTTTGTTTAATTTGAATTGTTTAACTACAAAAATTATACTTGGATCTAAATATATTAAACAAATTTGAAAGCAATGATAAAAAATAAAAGATAAAAAATAAAAATAAAAATAAAAATACCTTTACATCATCAACATAACAAAGTCCATTAAATTCAAAGATCTTATATATTGCTGGGTGCTTATAGCCAAGACTATACGAAAATTAATGCATGAGAAGTTGATATTCAGAAAGCATCACAAGAACATGGTACAGAGACTGGCACTGGGTTTATGGAGTGACCAAGGAATATTGAGAGCTTTGAAGATTTCACAGTTATTTCCTTAATGAGCAAGAACTTCCAGATAAATTGGGGTGTGTGTCTATATATATATATATATATGTCCTAGGGCTCAGATTTTTAAAACAAAGATTCAAAACACTATTACCTAAAGCTGATATTTATGAGACCTCGTATTCTCGATGTTATAACATGATAAGCCTTAAATGGGACAAGTTGCTTATTATGGGACCCAATTTAGTGAGCGATCGTCAATTATGCATTTCAGCGCTTGGTTTAGGAATAGAAGAAGCTTATCTGTTATGGGTTTAGCCTTCTCATGTATGCTTGTTATTTTTATAATATTTTATATATTTATTATATATTTATTAGATTTATAAAGTATTTAATAGTTTATGGGATTAATACAAATTGATTTAAACATCCTACATAAATTAAAAACAAAAAAAAACTAGCTAAAAATGAGATAATCACAAATTCCAAAAGCTTTACTAGATGCCAAATAATAATTATGGTTTCTATTTTTTTTGTTTAAAAATATACTAAAATAATATTTATTTTATTTTTAAAATAATTTTTATTATTAATATATTAAAACAATATAAAAACATAAAAAATAAAATTTAAATAAAAAATAAAATTTAAATTTTTAAAAAATACAATTTCAACTACATTTCCAAACACTCCTTTTATCTCAAAATTCATACATCAAACTCAATCATACATCAGCTCAAAAGACAGTGGGATTATTGTCTAAACAAAAATGATAAAAATATAGCTCTAAATACAAGAAGATAAATAGGAAAAACAAAAACATAATCAAGCAATTTATGATAACTAAACATTTTATCAGAAAGCCAACCCAATTTCAATAAAGAGCCCCATCAATATTATTAAATTTAACATGTCTAATTATGCAAAACTTTTAACAATGTGAAGATATATTTCTATCAAAATATTTACTAAAATCGGTTATAATCACCTTTTTTTTTTCTTTCTTTTTTTAAATTTATCTTTGGATTACTTGATTGTTTGCATAAAAAGCTAGAAAATCTATAGTAAGGAACCAAGTAATGATTTTATACTTTATAAAGCATTAACTTATGGAGGAATTATAGACTATATAAATAACGAAGCTTTAGCTATATGTATTGATATAAAATTGAAGAATAAAGTGCACTCAGAAATGAAATAAAATAAACCAAAAAAGAATTAGGATCTTCCCGTGGTTAATATGGATATGAAAAAGTTAAAGTCCTTCAGCTCGAATTACAAAGCAAAAATGAGCGTAAGATTTACTGGTTTGCCTTCAAACGTCAAGTCCTCTATCCTTTATCGGAACTTGTGGCAAGATTTCCGGAAGATTTCATTTAATTTAGCTTTACAGTTAATACTGCGGGCTTCGTTTTTTGGAAATTAATACCTTGAATCACAGTGATAAAAATTTATATAGTTTTTAATTTTTAATTTTTTAAAATTAGTTAAAATATGTAGAAGTTAATTAATTTATATAATTATTAATTTTAAAATTTATAAAATTAATTAAAATATATATAAAATGATTCCAACATTTAAAATACATGAATTACATAATATTTATTTGATAAATGATTTAGCAATAATAGCCAATAAATTAGTGGTTATATTGTATCTATGATTAAAAAACCAATATTTCTGATGCTAATTTTCTTTTCTTTTTAATTTTTGATAATTTTTTTCTAGAACACAATCTTCACTAATATTCCTCGTATTCCAAAAGCCTTCTCTTATTATCAACATAACTCTTCTTTATTACCAATGATGCAATACTCTAAGACTTCCATATTTCCAGGCCACCTCACTAAACTGCATTTTATGTTATTAAAATACCGATGAAAAACATCACCTCTCTTTTTTAATGATTTTTTTTATATTGATGTATTTAAACTTGTAGAAGATAATCGACAAAAGGAAAAGCCTATCAAATATCCAGTCGATGATCTTTTGCTGTAGCCTATAACAAGTGAGCCAGTCTGTACAATCCAACCCTTTGCCGTCAAGGGACTTTAGAGTGCCAATGAGTTGTGTTCGAGATATGCTAATGGTTTGGGATTTTTTATTATATTTTAAGAGGGTGTTTGGGTTGGAGAAGGTTTTCATGCTTGTAATTTGAAAAAAGAGATTTAAAAAAATATAGTTAGTTTTTGTTAGTTGAATTTAGATGGTAAAAATTATAATTAAAGTTTACATGTAACAAAAAAAAATATAAAATGTTTAGTAAAATTGTAATTGTGTTGTATTTTTAAATTGTTTTAATACATCAAAATAATATTTTTAATATTAACACATTAAAATTATATAAAAATACAACAAATATATTAATTCCCTGTTTGACCTTCGACTAGGATGGGCAGATCAAGAAAAAAATAGATGGAGAGTTCATCTCAACGATCAACTCAATCCAAGACTAATTCATTGATTTTACTTAAATTATTTAGTTTTGATCAAGTTATTGAATCACTTAAATTAATTTTAAATTTTTTTTATAAATTAAAATAATATTATTTTAATTTAAAAATAAATAATTAATGAGTTGTAATTGAGTTTTTGATCAAATCTTTCTAAATAAAATTATCAAATTACTCCAGTTTTATTTTAAAAAAAAAAATTAACTTAATTCCAAACCCGAGATAGTCGAATTTCAAATTTACTGAACCACGTATTGAATTTTTTATATTTTGGTTTTAATTGTACGAGGGCCGTAGCTCACACACTTTCATAAGAATATGGACCTGAGAATAATAATAAACTTGCTTGATTTTAAGCACGGTAGTAGCTATTAAGACATTCTATATATAAAAAAAAAACAGGCAAAAAGAAGAATATGAATGCTGAAGGTCAAACAGAGAATGTGATGGATTTACCTCAAAAGGAATGAAAAAAAAAACAATTCTTTCTTGATTTATTTTTTATTGCATAAACTTTGTTTTTTCTATCAAGAAAATCATATGAATTGAAAACGCATTTAAAACATTGGCACGCCGTGTTATAATTGTTGGATGTATTTAAGAATATGATGTAAATTGTGTTTTTATAATTTTTTTTTAAAATAATTTTTTATTTTTAGATTCTTTTTATTTACTGATATAAAAAAAATTTTAAAAAATAAAAAGTTTTTATTTTAATCATTTTAATATATTTTTAAATAAAAAATATTTTAAATTATTACTGTTATTACAATCTCAAATATATCCCAAGTAAATTACTCATACAATATTTTATGTGTTATATATAATTATTCTATATAGTTTTAATTAAAAAATATTTTACCCGACCAATATATTTTATTACTGTTAACACTGATGAATCAAAATATAAAATATTTTTTTAAAAAATCTTAATTTAATATTTCTCGAAAAAATAAATTAAACCGGAAAAACAAAGTCATGCTTTTAGTCACGCGATTGTTTATTAGTGGTTCGAAAGAAGGAAAAGTTCAAAGCTAGCGTTTGGCATGTTGGTAATGAAGGGGCTCGTTGGGGCCGAAAGTAGCGCTGTCCACGGCAGCATGGTGCCACGCGCCATAAATATTCATGCGTTCGCACCGTCCACTTTTTTAGAGTCGAAAGGGAAGATGGGGAGGCGGTGAAGTAGGTCCCACTAGCGGTTGAAGAATTAATCATGGGACCCATTCCCCCATATTTAATCACCACCAAAGATTTTTGGTAGGCAATTACATAAGACTCCCTGTAAATAAATAAATAAAAAGTCAATTGTAATTTTGTTTTTACAGATAGACCGAGCAACGCGGAACTGAAGGAGATGCACCGAGGATGAAGGGCACTGGTGTTTTGTATTTTAAAAATATTTAAAAAATTTTATTTTTAAATTATTTTAATATCTTTTTAAGTTAAAAATATTTTAAAACATAAAATCTACCACATTCTCGTGTATCTCCCAGAAGGAAGAGTAATTCATCTAACACCACCATCCAAATTAAGGACCTAATTGCTATGATAGGAAGAGTTCAAGAGCTATTACGCCAATCTTTGAAGCTAAACAAAACGACTTCCTTCGTATATAAGATGCTCAAAGCGCTATAGTCAACATAAGACTAAGCTTCCTCACCATATATTGGCCTTTTAACTTCATGGACTGTATCAAGTAAACCTATGAGTTTAAATATATTTTTTCTTAATTACATTGTTTAAACATTTTATAATTTCTTAATAAAATGCGTGCTTGGATATATATATATATATATATATATATATATATATATATATATATATCATTTTTGTTAGATTTTGTTTCTAAATCATTTTCTAATCTCTACGATAATTTATTTATTGACATACAAGGAAATACATGTATATTCACATTCTAGAATAAGAATAAGAGAGTGTTTGGAAAGGTAGGTCAACTAATATTAAAAAAATAATTTTTATTTGTTTTAAATTGTTTTAATGTACTGCTTTAAAAAATAAAATTTTAAAATAAAAAAATATTATTTTTATTTTCTCTCAAGTTTACAAACCACATGATCAAACCGTCAAAGAAAAACAGTAGCCAGCACTACTTCATGCCTAGTGATGGTTACGGTTTTTTAAGTGGCAAGGGATTTATGATTGCGAGGAGTTTTAAGATTCTGTTTATTTTTATATTTTAAAAAATTTAATTTTTATTTTAAATTAGTATTTTTTAATAATTTTACATTGTTTTATTATGTTAATATTAAAAATAAATTTTAAAAATAAAAATTTTATTTTAATATATTTTCAAATAAAAAACATTTTAAAAAATAATCATTACAACAGCATAAAAACGAGCTTAGATTTGTTGGTGCTGTGAAAAGCTTAGGGCATGTCATTGATTACGCATGAGCTATTTAATCGAGTGTGCATCTAAGTATGCACTTGATTGAATTATTTTCAGAAATTGAGATACTGAAATTATAAAATTTAAAGTTGATTGATACAATCTCTCAATTTCAAACACCCTGGAAAAGAGAGAGAGTAAAATTCCCCACACAGATGCCCTTGTCTGATCCCCTGTCACTTCATCGTCAGAGTCCCCAGATTGCCACAATCCCCCTTCTGGCTGCATCAGAATGATGAGATTCCATGGCTGCCCAATTGAGTTGCTGCCCATAGACGCAAATCTACATTTAGCTGTCCATTTAAATTATTAAATGTGTAGAAATTAGCCTAGCTTATATATAAATATATATATATATATATATATATATATATTTTAATACATGTATCTAAGTCATCTCGGACAATATATTCTTGAGACCACTGTTTGTCTTGGAGCATCTCTGATAAAGGGATGCGTGCGGCGCACGTGGTCCTTGTTGTATTTACGTACTTGTTCTTTATTTAATATTTGAAAATATTTAACAATATAATAATAATAATTTTTTAAAATATTTTTTATTTTAAAATATAATAGCTTCTTTTCTTTCTTTTCTTCCCTTATGAAAATAATCTTTGGTCTTTTTTTTTTTTAATTCTTACAATGGTAATGATTTTGCGACATTAGCTGAAATTAATTTTCTGGATGATATTAAAAATATAAATATTAAAAATATCATAGAATCAATTTTAATGCATAAAATTAAATTATCTTTTGACTCGATCCAGCTGTATCCTTGATATTCAAAGCTAATTAGAATATAATATAAAATAATGTAAGATAAGAACAAATTCACTCCTCTCATAATCGAAAAAAGAAAAATAATTAAGACAGTCATAGCTCCTTAATTCAAGTCAAGAGCGTACAAACTTGAATTCAAAGTTAATGAACACAAGCCGCTTTGTTAATGTTTAATTGAATATTACTTTTATTAATAAATATTAGGGGTAAGTAAAAAAAAAAACTAAAAAATGAGAAAATAAAAAAAATAAAAATAAAAATAAATGATAAAAAATACTAATTAAACAGATTAAAATCTTAAAAAAATCGATCAATTCAATTTTATTTTATAAATATAAAACTAAAAAAACCAAATAAAAAAACAGAGCAAAAACAAAATTAAATTAAAAAAATAGAGTTAAATAAAAAAAATTAAATCAAATAAATTTTTATCCTAAAAAACTAAACCGAGGTGAAATTAGTCGATTTCAATTTATTTTGTTTTTTTTTTTAAAATTTTAATTTAATTATTTTTAATAAAAATTAAATTGAATTGAAAATAATTACTATTAATAGATATATTTCAATTAAGTAAAAAATAGCATTTATTTTTCTTTAAACCCAAAAAAAAAACTCTTCACCAAACTTTTTTCTGAAAAAAAGAAAGAAAGAAAAAAAACAATTGTTTTTTTTAATTCCCTTTACAGTTTACATCCCTCTCCTTTCTACTTTTCTTTTCTTATTTTTATTTAACAAAGTAAAATAAGAAATAAAAAGGGAGAGGCAGTCTTTACCAAACACCCTCTTTGAACGCTCCGGTAGCTTTCGTTTTTAATGTTGAATCAAAACATATTTGCTTTGAAAAATAACAAACTAATATTTTTTATAATCTTAATACGTTAATTTAAAAAAATTAAAAAAATATTTAAAAAAACACTCTTTTTTCACCCAAAGAGCATAAAACAAGAGAGGGGAGGAAAGCTAGAGAGACGCGCACATTGCTCTCTGAGATCCCTCTACCTTCTTTCCGAATCGAACAGGCATCCGTTTTAGGTGAAATTGAGCTGTCTTTTCGATCCAATTCAAATGGGTAATCCATGATCTCTCTCAATCCATTCTGTCATTCTCTCTCTCTATCCTTAACGTCTCCTTCAATTATTATTGTTGTTGTTATTATTATTATTATCTACCGGATTGGTGTCTTCTCGGCTCAATTTGTAACTGTTCTTTCGGTTTCTTACTTGCTTTTTGCTGTTAAATTTGTTGAATTTAGTTATCGTGCGACTTTTTATTACGAGATGAATGAATTTGATTCACTTTTTCCGGTTTTTAGGATATGTTGTGATTGCAGATTGATAATTATCAATTTTCGGGTATTTATGGAGTTTGGATCATGATTTTACTTTGAGGCAAATGTGGATAGGGGAAGAGGATTTTGAGATCTTGATTTTTTTTTTATTTGAGGATGAATTTGAAAAGAGTTTACTACTTTTGAGGACTAAATTAAATTGAGTTTTTTTATTCAAATGGTTTGATTTTGAATCGAAATTGCCATTTCATACACAATTGTGGCTCTGTTTCTCTCTCTCCCCCCCCTCTTTGTCTTCTTTTTCTTGCCGAATGAATCAAGGACTGATAAATGTTTTGAACTATGTACATGTTTGGTGATGTGGTTGAAAGTGTTTTTTTTTTTTTTCAAAGAAAATCAAATTGATGCTTCTTAGGTGAGTTTCAATGGTTTTTGACGTCCTTGTATAAAAAAAATCGAAAATCACCTAAGAAAGCAATCTATTTGATGCATTTTCAGACAATAAGTCTTTTGAAAAGCACCCCAACCGCAGTGCCAAATAGTCCCTAAGTGGTTTCTAATGGGGTAGAAGTGTGAAAACCTCAGCTTATGGCTTTAAGGAATCTTCGTTTTGAATTGTATGAAGATTCGTGTATTCTATTTCTGTTATTAGTTTGTATGGGAAACTCCCACAGATCAATATGGCATGGAACTTTTGAGCTGTTAGTTGTTTTAAAGGTTATATATGGTTATGTATTTACTGTAAGATATGTAATCTGTAATCTTTAATTTGTGCTCCAAAACTAATTTGTGTAACGTTTACTTTTCAGAAAAGAGCGATGGTTGCTGTTCTACTCACCTTATTGATGGAGATGGTGCGTTTAATGATACTGGATTAGAACAATTAATCAGGGAAGTGAGATTAGGGGAATGTGGATTGTCATATGCTGTAGTCTCCATTATGGGCCCGCAAAGTAGTGGTATGAATCTTTTTTGTTCATTGATGAGTTAACCTTTAGTTTATTTCTCTCTGGTTGTCCTTATTTTTGTTTGATTAAAAGATTTTCATTCCGTGATCTGATTTGGCAAATCGCTTTGCACTAGAAGCTAGAACAGTATGATTTATCCTGTAAAGAAGGTAAGAGAAGGTTTTGATTTTGAGACACAGTGCTGCACTTTTTGGAATGTAGTCAACCTGGAATAATTAACAGCACAGCTGGTATATTTAATGTGAATTTGAATGTTGTTCTATCTAGTTTTATCAAGCTGTCCCTAGTTTTAGTTCAATTCAAGTGCCACCACCTTTCCAGTTTTATTCGCTAATAATTTACACCTGTTATTAATGGCCCATGTTGCCTGAAGAGTTTTACATTGGTTTCTTTGGACTGGACAGGGAAGAGCACTTTGTTGAATCATTTGTTTGGTACCAGCTTTAGAGAGATGGATGCTTTTAAAGGAAGGCACGTTCTTGCATTGCTCTCTCCAATTTGATTATCTTTAATTGCACTTTTTCCTTGAACATGAAAAACTTTCTGGAATTGCTAAAGCCTGATAGGTTCCTTTTATTTTCAGGTCTCAAACCACTAAGGGAATTTGGTTGGCAAGATGTGCTGGTATTGAACCCTGTACTCTTGTAATGGATTTGGAGGGAACTGATGGAAGAGAACGTGGAGAGGTGCCTTTATTATCATTTTTGAAATAACTCTACTTGCATTTCTCCCTCCCTCCCTCTTTCCCTATAGCACCATTTAAAGTTTTCTGGGGTTTTCAGTTTTCTGTAATCTTTTTATAACTTGTTTAAATTGTAAATTCATTTTGTATTACACAAATGCAGCCATGTTCTAAGACTGGTTATATTATATTACCCTCTTAGATCTGCTCTATATTCATGAAACTTTTTTCAGTATAGAATGAGCAAATTAATTCTAAAAAATTTGCAGTGAACTTCTGAATCCAAAAATCAGTAGGTTATGCACTTCTAACCTAAATCGTGCTTTGGCTGACAACAATACCTCTTTGGTCATGAACACATCCTTGGGCTGCCTTCTTTGAATTTTTTGAAGATTTATGCACATATGATCCCTCCAATAGTCTACCAGAATGGTTTGTCAGTTATGGTTAGGGTTGTAATTGTGTTGGCTGCATTTAGATATATAATTTGGAGTTGTTTGATCAAGATTTTATCGATGTAGATTTGGAAATGCTGCGCATTACATTAGTGAAATTATTTTATATCAAACCTCGTCAGATGTAAGTGAACAATCCTCTAGTCAATGGTCAAAGAAATGGGTAGGAGGGAGAATTGTCTTTTTGTTGTATGTTAGCAAAACCTGCCCAATATATTGACTTCCATTGAGAGAAATAGCACATTAAAGGGTTTTTCCTGGAAGAGAGTTTTTTCTTCTCAAGAAACACTAAATGAAACAGTATATTGTTGTTTGCTCTCTTATCTAGTGTTCTTCTCTTCATTATTAGGATGATACAGCATTTGAGAAACAGAGTGCCCTTTTTGCCCTTGCTGTCTCAGATATAGTATTGATTAACATGTAAGATCTCTATCTTGCACTGGACAAATTCTTTATGTTTCTTATAATGTTTAGGTTTTCCATAATTTGTATGCATAACCTTTCTAAGAAATATTTATTTAGGTGGTGTCACGATATTGGTCGTGAGCAAGCTGCAAATAAGCCTCTTTTAAAGACTGTATTTCAGGTAACCTTGCTTGTGTTGTCTGCAAACCTTCAATATGGATTTTATAAAGTTCCCAGGGTTTTGGAACTTGATGGGTTTGTTTGCTCTCAGGTCATGATGCGATTATTCAGTCCGCGCAAAACGACTTTGATGTTTGTCATACGTGACAAAACAAGGGTGTGTTTCTCTCCTTCATGCTAGTTAATGTTGTGGCTTGACTGTGCTTTTACTTGTATCCATTATGCTGATCTTTGGTTCTTTACAGACACCATTGGAGAATTTAGAGCCTGTTCTAAGAGAGGACATTCAGAAGGTAAATGAAACCATGCTTTCCTTATTTACTGATAAGTATTGTCTTTAAACTTTTTGCTTCTATGTAACTGC
The DNA here is from genome assembly GCA_026413675.1 of Populus pruinosa. Classification (NCBI taxonomy): domain Eukaryota; kingdom Viridiplantae; phylum Streptophyta; class Magnoliopsida; order Malpighiales; family Salicaceae; genus Populus; species Populus pruinosa. The sequence goes on from CM048594.1 coordinate 5,397,614, forward strand.
AGATATGGGACTCTGTTCCCAAGCCAGAAGCTCACAAGGAAACTCCGTTGAGTGAATTCTTTAATGTGAGATGTTAGGCTTTTGTCTGAACTTGTTTTTGAAATGTCCTTTTCTAGAAGGGAGAGATGTGGATCATTGATATTTGACTTTGCAATATTTCTGATAAATGATGGCCAGGTTGAAGTTGTTGCTCTTTCTAGTTATGAAGAAAAAGAGGAGCAATTCAAGGAGCAGGTAGAGAAAATATGTTTCTTGCTGTTTGTGTTGCGTGCAAATTAGATGGATGTTAGTATCCAGTCATTCCATTTTAAAGTCCTTGCATTTCAAAGTTTAAATGTATCAAACTCGTTGCCTACCATCTGGATTCTAGTTTGTGATCTAAACATTGAGCTGGAACTTAGCTAGCATACCTTTGTTATTTGATAGACTTCTTCTTGTCAATGAAGGTTGCTAGTTTGAGACAGCGATTTTTCCATTCTATTGCACCTGGTGGGCTCGCAGGAGATCGTAGGGGTGTAGTTCCTGCTTCAGGTTTCTCTTTCAGTGCACAGGAAATCTGGAAAGTTATCAAGGAAAATAAGGACCTTGACCTTCCTGCCCACAAGGTAATTTGGTGAATATTTATTTAGCAGAGGATTAGAGTAAGTACATCCACATTTTATTAATGCCATATGTAACCCCAATAATCCTTTCCACAAGGTAATTTCATGAATATTTACTTAACACAGACATGGAACAAGTACATCAATATTTTGTTAATGCCATTTTCAACCCCCATATTCTTGCAGGTTATGGTTGCTACTGTACGCTGTGAAGAAATTGCCAACGAAAAATATGGTAGTTTTGTTGCAAATGAGGTATAGGCTTTTAAAGTATTCTGTCATCCTTTCATTTCTTATTTCCACTTCTTGTCTCTTGATCTTATCCTTAGTGGGAGCATTGACACTGAGAAAATATGGTTTATTATCTCCCACAGAAGTGGTGTCAAATGGAAGAGGCTGTAGACTCTGGTCCAGTCTCTGGCTTTGGAAAGAAGCTTAGTGCAATTCTGAATATTAGTTTGTCTGAGTAAGTGTTTTTCCTTGTGCAATATATAAATTTACAGTGGCTCTGCTACTGATGTGTTCCGGTGTAGGGTTAGCAGACACCTTTAGAAACTGCCTTAAGCTTTGGCAGATATGATGTAACTTGGGTGAAGAACTGAAAGCTATATCTCTATTTTTGCAAGGTGCTTATATGCCGGTGACTTTGACTTTGTGCTTAGTTCCACACTTATCATCCAACAAGAGGGTATTAGAAATTTAGAAGCATTGTTAGATTCTAATGGAATTTATTTTCATTAGAATCCTAATAAAAGTGGTGAACAAGATGACTACTGCACGGATTCATACTCTAATAAAGCTGATTAGATTATTTTTTCTGGTTGATGAAGGGATGGTTGGGTTGACTTCTTGATTATAATGGTTCAGATTTCATACCTTGTTATTATCTGGTGCTTTCAGAATTTCTTTTTTCCTTGCCACAACAACTTGTTTTAAGCTGGCCCTTTCACTTTTTATGCGCCATGAAATAGAGTTTCTTATGATTCTAGGTAGATCTGCTTCATCTTTGGCTGCATCTTTAACTCAATTTTCTCTACTGTCATTATCTGGGAACCTTTTATTCAGCACCTGTTCTATGACTTAAGATATGCATTAAAAACCATGTTGATTTGGTTATCATAAATAATGGCCTTTTTAATTCTAGGTATGATGCCGAAGCTATTTATTTTGACGAAGGAGTAAGATCTGCAAAGCGAAAGCAGCTTGAGGAAAAATTGCTCCAAGTAATCAGTCTCTCAAGAGTTTTTTCTTTTAAAATTTTATGGTAGTTGTTTTGATTGATGAAAAACTGAGATATTGCCATAAAATTGAGAACTTAGGATATTGAAGTACAGTCAATGCCTGTCCATTTGGAACTAAAAGCATGTCAGTATTTAGGCTACTAATTCTTTTGATTTGCGTATAAACTATTAACATGATCATTTTACAGTCCAGAAAAGTGGCCACCAGTAGTCACATGAATATGGAATTAGAATCAAACTAATTTATGTTAATACTCACACAGCTAATTTGAGTTGTATATTAGAATGTATGGCCAACCTTGAATGCATAAGCATGTGACTGCATAGAGATCAACAGAGGTGGCTGGATGAGTTCTTATGGCTTGATATCAAACCTTTTATATGATTGCTCTCTTATTACATCAAAGCATTCAACCCAAAAAACTCAAGCTAGTTGGCAGAGAGGCTTGTCTATCATGTCAAGTTATTCTTTATGGCAGTGAGAATTGTTTCCGCATAAGAAGATTAGATGTATGAAATACGAAGTATGATCTATAAGTGATTGGTAAGAAGGTGGAAATGCATCTGATTGAGGATAGGTTGAGGGAGTGCATTTTGAGATGGTCTGGTCATGCATAGATCTACGGATGCTTTGGTGTAGAACATTGATTGACTGCGTGTCCTTGGAGTAAAGAAGGGGTGGGATAGAAGTGTGGGCTGAAATGGTGAAAGAAGATATAGTATTAAAATATATTAAAGCATGTTTGTGCTCATAACATAATGGATATTAGTTTCCTTATGGGCCACTCAATTCATGTGCTCTGAGGATTGTATTTGCAGAGTGCTGTTTTTGGATTTCTATCTTCTGCAGCTTATTTATAGCAGTTTCAACTGTTTTCTTATGTTTGATATCAAATTTATGAATAATTAATCTGGTTAGCTGTCTTCTTGTGCTTTGTAGCTTGTCCAACCAGCACATCAATCCATGTTGGGTCATATAAGGTCTGGAACTCTTGAAAAATTCAAGGAAGCATTTGATAAAGCTTTGAATGCAGGAGAAGGGTTCTCTTTGGCTGCTCAAACTTGCACTCAGTTTTACATGGCTCAATTTGATGAATGGCGTGCAGGTATGATTACATGACTTAAATACATTTTGCCATTTCATTATTAGCTTTGATGATGTAGAAAAACAAGGCTTTGGAAACAAAGCTGTCAAACAAGTGGAAAGAAACTTTATCACACTTTATTCTTAGGGGAAAATAATATCGAATTGCTGTTGCATGATTAAAAGCACAAGGGTAATATGAGCAGCCATTTGTTTAATCAGCTATGTAATTAATATGAGAGTATTGAAAAACTACCTATACTGTCTGGGCTCAATAAAGTATATCTTCTCTTTGAAATACTATAATCACAGATGCTGTCATTGAACAAGCAAACTGGGACACATCTAAAGTGCGGGATAAGCTACGTCGTGATATAGATGCACATATTGCTTCTGTCCATGCTGCCAAACTCTCTGAACTTACTTCGTCATTTGAGGTACTATTTTTCTATGATTATCCTTTCTTGCTTCTGTGTGTGCCAGCTTCATTTTCTAATTGTCTTCAAGCGAAGATAAGTTAAAACTAATATGGAAAAATGCTCAAGGAATATGGTTGTGCTTGAAGTTTAGTCTTTGCAGGTCAACAATTAAAATGATTGTTGTATTGTTTCACGCATTCTGGATTTTATATGTTGTGAAATCTTGTTAGACACCGATATCTTATCAATAAAGCTGGCTGTGGTGAATGACAATGGTCACATGGTTTGGACTTGCTCACAAAAGAAACTCAAAAACTATGTGTGCGACCTGCAGGCAAAACTAAATGCGGCACTATCAGGGCCTGTTGAAGCTCTTTTAGATGGAGCTAATAGTGAGACATGGTCAGCCATAAAGAAACTTCTGCTGCGTGAGACAGAATCAGCTGTTGCTGGGTTCTGTAATGCAATCTGTGGTTTTGACATGGATGAACAATCTAAGGACAAATTAATTGCAAGTCTGGAGAATTATGGAAGAGGTGTCGTTGAGGCAAAAGCAAGAGAAGAATCTGGAAGGGTCCTGATCCGTATGAAAGACAGGTAACAACCCATTGCAATTTTTCAACTAAGTTATTTGTTTTGTTTCATATCCATCTTATGGAGAGTGAATGTAAACTTTGCATGCAGGTTTTCAATGTTGTTTAGCCATGACTCTGATTCAATGCCACGAATTTGGACAGGAAAGGAAGACATTCGAGCAATTACCAAAACTGCTCGCTCTGCAGTATGATCAATACATATTTCAACAAGTGTTGATTCTCAAGTTTTGTTTTGAATATGGATCTCAACTAATTTCATTTGTTAAACTTTGCCAGTCTTTGAAGCTGTTATCTGTAATGGCTGCAATCCGTCTGGATGATGATGTTGACAATATTGAGACTACACTATCATCTGCTTTGATGGATGTGAAGAACAATGCTGCTATTAAAGACAGAAGTATCATACCATTTGACCCACTGGCCTCAAACTCTTGGGAAAAGGTGACCTTTTCTTATTGCTGAGCTTTTTCCTGGTGTTTATGTTAACATATCTTCAAATTTGCTTGTTATTGTCATAGAAAGAGTATGTAATCAATAATTCAAGAAATGAATTTTTTGGACCTTATACTAAATCATTTTTCTAGGATCAATTCTCAAAACACATAGGTTGACTTTTTTATAATTTATTTGCAACTCTTGTGAACTTTTTTATATCGGTTGACAGATGACATTTGCATGAATGAGGTCTGCCATTCTAAGTTAAGTGTTTGAGCAATGAATCTCTTTAATTCTGCATTTCAAGAAGATGGTGGTGGAACTTGTGATAGTAGATCCCATAGATGGTGCACACATAGGCCTGTAGCTATGAATGGGTCTGTCATGCTGGTGCAGATGCTATATGTCAGATGTCTACAAATGCATTTCTCTTTGATAAATTAATTGGGAATTGCCTGATGGATATTATAAGTACATACTGGCACTGTAGTATCGAGTGATCATTGCTTAAGACCTCTCCCTTGATTTTGCATGCACCGATTCCATTGGACTCTTCTTTACTTACCACAAAGCACTTTTGATACTTGGAACTGGTTTTGCTACTGCAGATTTCATCCTCAAGGACATTGATCACACCTGTCCAGTGCAAATCGTTGTGGAGGCAATTCAAGACAGAGACAGAGTACACTGTCACCCAGGCCATTTCTGCACAGGTATGGTATCCTTGCATATCATTAGGTTTGCAAATTTATTTTATGTTTTCACAGTTGTCTTTAGATTGTGATTGTTAACATAGAGATGGAACATAATGTACATCTTTTTTGCACTTTCATGTTTGCTAAGCTGTTCCTGGGATAAGGCATGTCCAAAGAAATAAAACTTGAGAACCTAGTCCTGGTCGGTCAGTTGCATGAAATGCTGTACGTTTAATGATATCTGGTTCTTAAGAGTGCAGATTATCAAGTTTGTATAAGATGACAACATTTTACAGGATGTGGCAGGTGAAGTGGCACAAAATATGACTAGGCTTCATCTCACGGCCTTAAATAACTGTATGAATATCACTATTAAAGTGTTGCCACCATTATCGAGCAATTTAATGGCTTTATATTTGGTGTTGCAGTCAAAACCCTTATGCTGTGGCATTGAGTGTTTTATGTGCTGTAAATGTTATATTGCTAATTCTTGGAATTTGATTATTGTGCTCTTATAGTTCAGTTAAATGGGTAAATGGCTATATCAAATATCTTCCGTTCTGGTAGTTTACATGAGCGCGCGCGCGCGCACTCTCATCTACACATCTAATTGTGGATGCTTTGTTAATCTATTTACTTTTTCAATTTTCAGGAAGCCCACAAACGTAATAACAACTGGTTACCACCCCCATGGGCAATCGCTGCCTTGGTTGTGTTAGGATTTAATGAGTTTATGACACTTTTGAGGTAACATGGTTGTGGAATTAGATATTTTTGGTGACACATTATATCCCTTGTTTGCTGATATTATTTATTTTGGCATTCTTTACTTTTGCAGAAATCCTTTGTATTTGGGTGTCATCTTTGTAGGTTTTCTACTCATTAAAGCCCTATGGGTGCAGTTAGACATTTCAGGCGAATTCCGCAATGGTGCTGTAAGTGTCAAACTGCCATCTCATAGTTTGGTTCTGATTTTCCACGCATGTCTTGCTTTTGACAAACTCCTTTTACCCTTGAAACTACACCCACCATCTCATAGTTTGGTTCTGAATTTCCACGCATGTCTTGCTTTTGACAAACTCCTTTTACCCTTGAAACTACACCGCCAAACTCTCCATACTGACTTTTAAAAGTTTTGCACTTGTTCAAATTACTCGTTGAGTGTGTTTTCTAAACACTCCCTCCCTGTCTGCATGTTCACAGCTTCCCGGGCTTCTTTCCTTATCTTCAAAGTTCGTTCCCACAATCATGAATCTTCTCAAAAAACTAGCAGAAGAGGGGCAGAAACCTGCGACCGCAGATCCTCAGAGAAATGCAACAAAAAGTTTTCAGAATGGATCAAGCTCTTGTAGTGATTCCTCATCAAGCGCTTCCTCTAGTGTTACGTCACCAAAACAAGGGACCGACTACTCGAACACCTTGAAAGATGACTAGGTGGTGGGAACAGCTGTCTTATTGGAAAAGCATTTTAGTTTCTCTGTTTGAAGATGCCAGCATTCTGCTCGCATTATGGTGGATTGCATGTGTATGGTCCACGATTTTGAACTCTTGCAAGTATGTGAGAAGAACAGATTTTGAAGGCATTAATTTTTGTGTAAGTGCCGCATACAGGAGGGTGCTGGTTTATTGTGAGAAAGCCCCCATTGAATAGTTCTTCATGTATCAACCCTAGGTGTTACTTTTGTTTGTTTATTTTTTGGGGACAAGCTACATCCTATCTAAAACATTGGTCGTGGTTGATTCTACTGGCTCGTATTCAATCTTGTCTTTGTGAGAATTGTGACGCTGTATCTGTTTGGCTTGTGTATCTTTTGCATTCTCTGTTTCTTTTTTGCTCTACTTCGAATGAGGGTAAAAAAGAGAGAGAAGGGCATTGGGTTTTGGAACAGGAAATGCAATTGATGATGATTGCTTTTATTTTATTTCTTGGTTTTCAAAGGGGTTCATAATATATCAATGGCGGATGCAGGGCATGAAGTTTGGCGGGGCAGGATGTCATGTATATATATATATATATATATATATATATATATATATATAATTACAAATTAAATGAAAATCTTGTTTGTAATTTCCGATATATTCCTTGATGTCCAATAGAATTTGTAAAGTTATTTCCCTGTCTTGCGATATTTTTTATTTGAGAGGAGCCTGTATTGTGAATTTAATGAAAAGGTTTGGGTGAATATTTATTGAAAACAGATGCTTTGACTTGTGATTTTTATGAATGTTATTTTAATAAAAAAATATTTGCTCAAGGATTTGTTTATTTTTATATTTAAAAAATATTTAAAAAAAACTGAATTTTTTTACATTAAATTAATATTTTTAGTGTTTTTATATTATTTTAATATATTGATATTAATAATAATTTTTTTAAAATAAAAAATTATTATTTTTATGTATTAAAAAAAAAACTTAAACAAGCAATTCAACATGCTATAAAGCCTCCAGAGCATCTTTGGCTCCATTTGCCGTCTAAAATTTCCAGTGTATATGTTCTTTCACTTTCAGACCTGGATGGAAAAGGTGTGTGTATATATATATATATATATATATATATATATATATATATATATATATATATTAATTGCTTCCTTAAATTCTGTTCCTTATCGGCTCAAAGACAGCAGGCAAGATTGTTTGTAATTATTATTATTTGCGCTCGTTATTTCAAAATCAAGACAGACATGTTCAAGTAAGGAGACTGGTTCCCGTTTGTGGCGTGCAGGCTGTCCTACACACGTGAATTCAATAAATCTCACGAGTCAGTGGACTCCAATGATTGTGACATGCAGACCATAAATCTCATTTCAGAAAATAACCTTGAGGAATTTCTAGAAGACTCGTTGGGCTTCAAATTTCATAGTCACTGCTTCTTTTTTTTTTAAAGAAGAGAAATAAAAAAATAAAAACTAAATTTTACATAAAATAAAATGAATTAAGATATTGAAAGATATAATTAATTTTTTTTTATCAAGAGAATGATATAAAATATTGAGAAATGTCATTGAAAAAAATAATTTAATTGCAAGAATGATTAAAAAATAAAAAATAAAAAAAATTAAGGACTACATATGAAAGGAAAAAAAGGATTAAATAAAAAAAAATCTCAATTATGTGTATTATTTAAAATAAAAGAGAACAATAAAAATTAAAATGTCTGTTTTGAAAAACCCGATTGTCATAACAAAACTTAAACTTTTTTTAAATAAATTAATATTTGATGTATTGCTAAATGTGATCAGATTTGGTAATTATAAAAAAAAAGACATGAAAAAATCTTGACCCCTGGCCAAAATAATCTTAATCCAAGGGCATTGCAGTAATTTTATTGTATATTTGCAATGAAAAAACCAAAAGTGCGCCTTCGTGCTGATTCATTATTTTTTAAATTCAAATGGTATGTTAGTTATTTTATTGAATAAATACATAGAAAAATTTGGAATGTAGAATTTAAATATTAAAAAAGGAAAAAAATTTGGATTTTTTTTTTAAAAAACAAGGTGCTTCACCATAACCCTTTTCAATTCTTTTAGTATAATTGAAGAATGAATTTGGAAGAAGAAGAAAAGAAAAGTTAAATTAATTTTTTTTTGAGAAATTAAAAAAAAATTGAAGTGTTGTTCACATGAATAATAAAGCACCAATTTTTTTTAAAATATTTTTAGTACAGAACAATAACTTAATAAAATTGATTTTTGATTTTAGGAGCCAATTGTTTACAGTAATTTATGACAAAAATAAGTTAAGTTAGCTATATATTTAGTGAAAATTTGCTTTATGGGTGAAGGAAAGTAGTATAAGTTAAAAGGCCAATAATTTTAACTTAGAATTTTAATTTGGTAACGTAATAAGTTTTTTTATTAAAATAAAAAATTAATTTTAACCATATATATTTATGATTGTGTCATGAGCAAAAGTTAAAAAAGCAATTGAAATCAATTTTAAAAAATAGTAACCTTTGTCATCCTGATTAAGAGTTTATTTAAGATGATTTATAAAAAAATAACTTTTGAATTGAATCATAGTCTAAAATTAAAGTTGTTTTTCATAAATAATTTATAATAATAATAAGTTAAATGATTTTAAATTAGAATTATTTGTGGTAAAGAAAAAAAAAACTTTTTATAAAAAATAATGTAATATAATTATATTAAAAAGATCTTAGCACTCTGAAATGAATGATCGCTTTGATTTTTTTTCTTTTTATATCCTTTTTAATTCAACATTAGTTTTGTTTTTGTTTTTATTTTTAATTTCATCATTTAATATTTAATTTACTAAGTATTAAATTTAATAATTTATTTTAATTTTTTTCTATAAAGTTATTATGATCTCATTGCTTGAGTTGTGGGTTAGCCACATTGTATCGATTTTTTTTATTTTTTTATTGATTTTTTTAATTTTATTTTTTAATATTTAATTGATTAGAAATTGAACTTTTTAATTTTTTAATTTTCTTTTTATGGAGTTATTTCAGTCTCTTAACCCAGGTTTAAAAGATTAACTCAGGTTGACTCGAGGTATTTTTATCATTTTTATTTGATTTCTTTTTTAACCTAATCCTTCAATATTAGGTTGATTGTGAATTGTGTTTCATTTTTTTTTTCACGGAGTTATCACAATCTTATGACTTGGATTACGAGTTAAGCCACTTGACTAAGGTTTTTTTGTTATTTTTTTGTAGATTCTTTTTAAATTTTATCGTTTAGTATTGAGTTAATTGAGAAGTAGATTTTATATTTTATTTTGGTTTGCGTTCTTTGAGTTTATTCTAATCTCATGACTTGATTCACAAGTTTGTTTAGTTGACTGATACGGTTTTTTGTGTTCTTTTTAATTAATATATTTTTTTTTTAAATTTCACCCTTCAACATTGGATTGATTGAGAATTGAGTTTCATAATATATTTTCACTTGTTTTTTATAAGGTTATCTTGATCTCATAATCCATATTTAATAGGTTAAAGCGGGTTGACTTAGCTTAATTTTTAGTTGAACTTTGTTTGTAATTTTATCCTTTAATATCGGGTTGCTTGAGAATTAGATTTAATAATTTTTTTTCTTTTCTTTTCATAGGGTTATCTGGGTTTCATATCCTAGGTAGAGGATTTGGTAGGTTAAACCAAGTTGATTTAATATGTTGTCATTTTTTTTTTTAAATATCATCTTGATTTTTTTAGTCAAATTATATTTTTATTTGTTATTTGAGTTGTCTTTGAATTTATCAAGTCAAATAAATCATATTAAAACAATCTCCATGTAGTTTAATTTGTTTCCCTACTAAAAAACACATTAACAACATATGAATAATTTTTTAAGTCCAATTTTTTTTTATAACCTCAACATAGCATGGAAAAGGATCTAGTAAAAAAATACTAAAACATAGTGATTTTTACCATTTTTTTTAGGGCAAGACTTAGCTGCATTATAAACCACTACAATGTAGCTAAGTTAACCCCTCTTTTTTTGAGTCATTGAAAAACTATTTACATTTTATCATTTAACTTTTTTCTTCAATCTTATCCCCCACATTATATTGATAATTTTGAACCTAATAATTGTTTTTGGGTGCTATAGCATGTTTTTTATTGTCAAAAAATGTTTGACATGCATTAAATTGATACTCAATTTTACAAAATAAAATTTATTTTTATTAATTAAAATATTGAAATAACAAGGATTGAATTTAACATTGAAAAACAACACAGTTGTTTTTTTTTTCTTTGGTCAAACCTGTCTAGCCTTTTCTTAGATATTCCTTTATTCTTTCCTTTTACTTTTATATTTTTAACAAAAAATATTTTAAAATAAATTTATTAAATAATATTGAAGTGATTATCTAGTTATGCCATTGTTTTTAAGAAGATTAGGCCTTTTATGATGATATTATCAATTACTTTGTGAACGATTACATATTAACCTAATATGTAGAATTTTTTAAATAATTTGGTCATTAATATTAAATGGAATAAAATAAATATTTTTTTGTTTATTTCTTACCATTAATTTGTTTTTATATTTTTAAAATTTATTGATTTGTTATTGTATTTTTTTAATTAAAACTTGCTTTCTTGATCATAATAAATTTTACTTAAAAACAATAATTCTAATAAACAATACATGTTTTTGTTGAAATAAAAAAGAAATGCATGAAAAATAAAACTAGGTTTATGATTGAAAATATATGTTTTTTTTTAGTTTGAACCATTATAGTTTTTTCAAATATTTTTTTTATAATTGTTGTTGCTTTTTATTCAATAAAGTATGCACTAACTTAAAAAATAAAATAAAATTACATGAATTTAAAAACTTATCTGAATAAAAAAATATATTTATCCACTATATTTTTATTCATTCATTTACATGCTATTATATATTTTTAGTATCGTATAAGTTTTTTTTAATTTCCAGTTGTATTAAGAAACTGTGATAAGTAATTAAAATTGTATTTTTATCAAGGTTTTATTTCATCATTTTGCTCTTAAAATATCAATAACTCCTTAACTACAATATGTTTTATAATAATATAAGATCTTTTAATTTATGGTAAATGTTCATCTTAAATGCAGGCCTATTACATAAATCAAGGGATTGGTTGATAATTTTAACTACTCAAATTGAGAGGACAAAGAGAGGGCTAAGATTAAAAAGAGAAGTTAGTTTAGTACAAACTAGAACACTATTCGGTTATTAGATCATAACTGGAGTTGTAGAATTTCAATTTAAGTTTGCTCTATATGGATGAAAAGTTAAGACATAGGCCTCAAACTTTCATGAGAGTTCAAGATTCAAAAAGACTATTTTCAAGTTCAAATTGTAGCAACAATGGAGAATTCCGAATCCATTCTGTAGCCCTGACACTGTTCAATGTTTAGCCCATATATCGAGTTCTAGAAGTTCAAATACACCAATTTTTTTTATTGAAAAACTAAGATAATTTTCTAGAACTTTCATGAAGATAATTTATTCAAATTCTGATGTTAGCAATGACGTTTTATCCAGATAAGAAGATAAGGATTGTCATCAAGTCAAGATGTGACCATCCACTCAACAATTATTTAACAAATCAATATTTCCAAATTTTGACTTATAAAATGAAGCATGTGCAATGCATTTAAGTATCTTGGTTTTCAGATCAAGATCATGTTCTCATTTTCTTTCTTTATATTTTTGTAGTGCTTAAGTTTTGCTTTCATTAATATCTTATTTATGCCTTTCATTTCCTTTACTATATAAACATGTTCTCTTCTTTTCTATTTATGTTTTTCTTCTTCATTATGTTTCGCTAAACTTATTATATCAATGTGAGAAGGTTTCACTAATGATGTTAAGATAAGTATAATATAAACTCAATATAGATTTCAATTCTTATATCCTAAACAACTTGCTATTAACATGTCTTAATATTTTTATCTTTTTAATTTTTAATACCTTACTTGTTAAATGGTTAATCTAAATTTATATTGTATAACACTTGGTACAACAAATGCTTGACACTTTCATAACCATTAGTATGGTATAACCTACACCCGTGCTATGAAAGGAATTTGATTTGTTATTAATATAAGTTAACATCATGAATTTCTGACAATATTTAAAAGTTTGGTATTGCATAAATAAGATAATTAATACGATATTGTTAACAATTTATAATGAGCTATTAATGACAAATCATCTGTTTGGAACCTTTTTTGTATGTGATTTCCAGTTGAGTAATAAAAAAATTTATATTATATTTATTTTTAATAAGTGAATTCTCTAACCTTGATATTTTTTTTATCATCGTTTAATTCTCACATTAATTTTACATATCAAAGTCCTCTTTAACTTATTATTATTATTAATTGTAATTTATATAGTTAACTTTCCAAGTGGTTCGATCCTAATTTTACTGTGTTATTTATTATTTTGACACTCTTATATTTGAAAGAAGACATCAATTTTTTAGTCATGTCAAACTGTATAAGAGAAATAAATCAAAATATGAACGACATTAGTTAAAATAATGAAAGAGACAACTAGGAATGTGACAAGCACTATAATTTAAAAATGAAAATCATGGATCACATTATATTTTATTTTATGTTTAAAAACAAAATTTAAATTTCTAATTAGGGACAATAATCTAAGCTGAATTTGATAGACATCGTCTTGATTTGGATGGGTTGATATTTTATGGATAGTTACCTTACTTGATGTAGTGACAAAACTAGAGGGCTAGGACCCAGCAAGGTTTATATATATATATATATATATATATATATATGTTATTAAAAAAATAATAGTTAAATAAAAAAAAAATACCTAGCTACCTAACTCTCTCTCTTTACATGCCCTATAGTAGAAACTCTTTGTCTCTCCCTCTCTTCTATCATAATAAGGAAACTTAAACTCAAGATTCCTTTTTTTCCCTTTTGTTTTAATTGTCTCTTGTTGTTTTTGTGTTGTATTATTGGCTTTCTATTTTAATTTTTTTTACATTTTGGTGGGTTGCCATCAATTTTAAATTTTAATTGATTTTTTATGAATTTAAATGGAATTAAAGATGCCTATTTCATCAATTTATGGTCTTAATCTTTATTGTTGTTTCTAATCTTGGATCTTGAATTCTCTTAATTAAGGTTTGCCTATTTTATTTAATTTGATTTTAGGTTGAACCATGAACAAGGCAAGAAAAATTGATTTTTTTTTTGAAAAAAAAAGGAAAAATATTGATGACTCACAACTTAGTAAACCAACTCCATCGTGTAATGTTAAATTAGTGATTGAGCAGCTTCAACCTACTTCAATTTGCAAAAAACCTGCATTGATTATTTAGTAGTCTCTCACTAAAATTGTAAGAATTGAACAAAAAAATATTGACATTTTTCATTTAGTTCAAGATCTAGGTAATTAACCACAAATTTAAAAATACCTAGTTAATAAACAAGATGAAACTAGAAGGGCATATTTAATTTAAGGCCATGTCAACATTTAATGTCTGAAAATATGTTGACCCATTAAAAACACCCTCGTCAATATCAATCTCATTGGTTCATAAGTTTTTCCTCTTTTTGATGTAACCATATTATTTAATAGTTTCACCCATATTTAACTAGTATTTTGCCTATATTTTATATATATAATTCCTTAATATTTTTTATTTTATGTTTTGAAGGTACTTTTGGATGAAAGATACAAAAAGGAATAAATTGGAGGTAATTGATAAATTTGACCTTTAGTTGATTTTTTGTGTAGAGCGTGAGCTCTAAAGGTTGAAATGAAGTGATTCTAATGTCATTAAAAAGATAACATTCATATCTTTTTGTACATTTAATAAAAGAAAATAAATTAAGGAAGAGCATGGAAATCGTAGCTTTCAAAGTCAAATCTCGCAATCTACTAGTGTTGACCTTCGGCCATTCCGTCTTGAATATTTGGAGCTATAAAAGTTCAATTAATGCAAACTCAATTTTTTTAGATTCTTGCTTCAAATTCCTATAAACTCTCACAATTTCAACCAAAAAATATTTTATATGAGGGAGATATAATTTTTCAAAGATGACAACTGAATTCTGTCAGCAAACAAGTTTTGTGAAGAAACGAGTTCAAATTATGTTTCAAAGCATCTAAATCGATATCCAAGTTTTTATTTAAGCAATTTATCTCTTCTAAGTCAAAACTTGAAGATTTCATGCAAGGATATTTCTTTTTTTTAGAAAAATAATTATTGAGTACTTAAATATAAACAGTCTCCTTGAGGGATGATGACTATTTTGTTAAATAAAGAATAGGGTTTTTTAGGATATAAAAAGAATAAGAGAAAAGAAACGGGGCAGCCAGCCAAGAGGATAAAAATGTTCCCTTCCTTTAAAAAACCCGAAATCATGCATTTCTCCTTCTTTTTGATTAGTTGTTCAATAAATATACAAGGCTAAACTCGTTTTTTTGGTTGTAAGGACACAAAAACTTTTGGATTTCAAGAACTGTGAGATTTATTCTACCTTTTCATTTCAGTTTATATGATGGATATGTTTGTTTTTCTATGCTTATTTTTTTCTATGCTTATTTATTTTAATTGCTAGAACGAATTATAAGTTATTATTGTAGACAATCTATTGCTAAATTTGATATCAAAATCAGAGTTGTGATATATAAACTTGTGAAGCAACTGAGTTTAATAATTATGGCGGATTGACGTTATTAATCTTAAGGAGAACATTAAATTAAATCAAACATAGACTACATACAATTATATTTTCTTGATTAATCAACTTATCTAGTTCTTAAGGCTGCTATTCAATTAAATTACTAGTGCGGACATTGTGGTTATTTGATGGTTAGGGTTAATTATACTGCAGATCCGTTAACTAACCAATGTTAAGAAGAGATACATATTCAGAATATAAATTGATATTTCATTTTCATGATCAGTTCTGATTTTTGTATGTGGATGTGTGCATGCGACCAAGGTTTGTTCTTTTGATAATTTTTTGAATTTATTAAATTTTATTTGATAGTTTTTGTTTTCTTTTGTTTTAACCTATATAACATCCAAACTCCCCTCTAAAGTGCATATCATCTAGTATAAAAATCTGACTTGAACTTTTCTCATAAGATCAACCCTTTGCTTGCTCTATAATATCTTGTGTGTTGTGTTTTAAGCGAGGGTAATTAATTTGTGCGACCACGACATCGCAATAGTCTTGAATATTTGGAGAAAAATTTTGCATTTTATTTTTCTTACTATTTATTTGCAAGTAAAGCAATAGGAAAGCCAAGATAAAAACACATTTATTGTTAAAGAATTTAGTTGTTAAAAGAAAGTTAATAAATAGGGAATGCGTGTTTTTTTTTTGTTTTTTACTTATATGGAAAAATGTTCAAATTCAGTTCATAAATTTGTTGTTGGATGGTTGGAGAATTTAAAAAATCAATCATGTTATATTGAGAAGGAAGTTAAGCGGCAAACTTCTCAAGAAATTATAAATAATCGATTGTGTATTAAAGTTTCAATAGATATTGTTTGTTGGCTCACATTTAAAGTATGTTCATTTAGAGGACATGATAAAAAACCATAATAAAAAAAATTAGGATAGTTTTCTTGAAATTATAAAACTCTTAACCATAATATAATGAACAAATAGGTGTTCTTATTTTGGATAATGCTCCATAAAATAATGAATACATATCACATTAAATTCAAAAGGAAATGTTTCTTGTCTTTACTAAAAATGTTCAGTTTTTAATTCGTCATGAGATTTGTGATACATAATTTTGTTTGATTGTTCATGAAGCTTGAGATGAGTCCAAAAAAGAGAAAATAATCTTTATCATTAGGTTTGTTGATAAAAATAGATTTATATGAGAAAGTTTTTTTTTTTTTTGGATATAGTGCATGTTAAAGATACAACCGCTTTAACTCTTAAGGAAGATATTTTCTTTATTTTATCTCATTATAATATTGATATTAAAAATATTAGAGGTCAAGGGTATGACAATACTAATAATATATGTGGAGAGGGGAATGAGTGGCAAGCTTTATTCATTAAAGATTGTCCTTATACATATTACATACATTACTTAGCCCATTAATTACAATTGGCTATAATTGCTGCAACTAAATAAATGTTTATTGTTCACATTTTCAAGTTAATATATTTACAGCTACTATTAATTAATAATTGCAAGAGTTAAATAATAGATTTAGTGAGCAAACAACTGAGCTTCTTATGTTGAGCGTAGTTATTGATCCAAAAAATGCCTACAAATTATTTAGTGTTGAAGATATATGCAGGCTTGTTGATAAGTTCTATCTTGAAGATTTTTTTGACTAAGAAAAAATTCAGTTAAGATTCTAGTTGCAATTTTATGAGCTTGATATACCTAATCATCCAAAATTAAAAAATTTATCATCGATTGTTGATTTATACCAAGGATTGACAGAAAATGAAAAATAAACAATTTATCTACTAATTAACAGATTGATTGATCTTATTTTAACTCTTCATGTTTCAATTACAATCACTAAATAAGCTTTTTTAACGACGATATTATTAAAATAAAACTTCATAATTAGATAGATGATGATTTTCTTATAGATTATTTGATGGTTTATATAAAAAAAGATATTGTTGAAAGATTTTAAATAGATTTGATAATCAATGATTTCTATTCTATGAAATAACAACAAGCACAATTAAAATAAAAAGATAAGAAACTTTCTTTATTATTTTATTATTATTGTACTTTATTTTGAAAAATGTATCAAATAAAAATAATGCTTTATTTTAGCTAGTATTTTTTTATAGACTTTGTATATTTATATGTGATAGGTATGAAAACTAATAAAATCAAAGTGGCGAATTCATTATAAAGATGAAATTAATTTCATAACTTTGATTCAATTTAATAATTCTTTTAGATTCTTAGCTGATATAAAAATTGTTTCATGTTTGCAATATGTTCTTACATTACTTATTATGTTTAGTAAATCTTGTATCCTTTTATGTTTTTTTTTTCTTTGCATAAAACTAAATCATGCAATCATTTTATATTTATAATTCATGTATGGAAGATTTTAAATTTTTTTTATCTTGTTATAATAGTTTTTCCCCTAAAAAATGATCACAACTTTGTTTATTACTTAATAAGTATTGGATAGGTTATGAATTTTTTCAAACTTAACTCGGAACCAGCCTAATGCCAACCTGAAATATATATTTATATTATATGAACACATTTGTTGATCATTTATATTTTTTTTAATACAATATGATATATGCACATCTCTACATTGACATAAAACACACACATACACATGATTTGAATAAATATATTAATTATTTTGTTTTTTATTAAATAATAAATAATAATAAAATATAATGGAAACTTAAAACTCAAAGAGTAATTTATAAATATATAATATTTTTATTTGAAAGGAAATGAATAGATTATAAATATTAAAAAATCCGACCGTGAATACTCTGGAATCCCTATCTCTACCCAACACTG
Organism: Populus pruinosa; assembly: GCA_026413675.1. Classification (NCBI taxonomy): domain Eukaryota; kingdom Viridiplantae; phylum Streptophyta; class Magnoliopsida; order Malpighiales; family Salicaceae; genus Populus; species Populus pruinosa. The sequence continues at coordinate 5,415,684 of CM048594.1, forward strand.
ACTGATGACCGACCCTTCTTATAATTATTGAAGATGACGAAAGATTGGAGATATCTGATAGATAGCTTTCCTTATGGGTGACCTCTTCTGTAAACAGGAATCAATTTATAAAGATCAAATACAATACAATGCCATCTCTGTGCTATTTGAAGCTTTCTCCAATGGCTGGACAGTGATTTGATCAACCAAGCCAATTTAATTGACACCATCTATTTTTAAAAACAATTAAGATGATGAGAATTTTGAGAGTTAAGCAGCAGGATGGATGGATATGGATGACTTGCTTCGCATTTACACACGCATACGAGCACATAATGGTTGGTAGGTAAATTTAATGCTTGCAATCTGCTTATTTTTGTGTTTTTTAAGCATACTCATGGAGAGAAAAAAATTATATTGCAGATAATTTGGCCAAATAAAAAGTTCTTAAAAAAGGTAATTTAGTTGCATGGTTTTATTACAGAGTTTTTACTGTTTGAGAGATGTTGTCATGCAAGTAGTTTTTGGATGGCTAGGTGACCAACCACCCTCCTCCGTCACAGTCGTCGCCGTCCTCCTCCTCCAAGAATAGATATGCACATGAGATTTCATGGCAGATACATTCGATACGTACATATGACCAACCACCCCCGCCCTCCTCCTCCTCCAAAAAAAAAAAACAACAAAAAGAAGAAGAAAAAGAGGTCTTGATTGACGGTTGCAGTTGTGAGAATTAATGGCGTCCATTCTCTTTTGCTTTCCATCAGTCGTGCACGAAAGGTGTTTGCTCCAATGACTTCAAAGTCATTTCTCACTTTGCTTTGCTTTGCTTTCTTTCTTTCTTATTTATTGCAAAATAATAAGTAAATATGATTATGATAAAAAATAAATTGAATTTCGACTGAAGTTATGGTAACTTGAAACCGTGAAAGGAAAAGGTAGACACTATAGTTCTTCCACATACATGCTTTTCTTAACACCTCCTCCCAAGAAAATAATTATAATAATAATAAAGATTCATTCAAATATCTTCCAATTAATTTGATAATTGTTACTTAAAATTCTAGCTATTTTGTATTTAACAATAATAAAGAGCGTTTATCTTTTTTTCTCTCTAAAGTTATAGGAGGAAGCAGCTCTCCCCTAGCTAGGTTGGACCTGGTGAAATCTAGTCGCTCACACATACATTTATGTTTTAGGCTACACATTTTTTTTAAGATTAATATGGATATTTGAATAATTTTGTTTATATTTTAACTAATTTTATAAATCTTAAAATTAATAATTATATAAATTTATACTAACTTTAAAATTTATAAGACTTAAATTAGTGATTCTATTATTATTATTATTATTATTATTTTTGTATTATGAAACACATTTACTTCTTAATATAATTAAATTTATTTAAAAATATATTAAAATAATTTGATAATTTTTTATTTTTAATATCAATAAATTAAAATAATAAAAAATATTAATTAAATTATTTTTCAAACTAAAATTACTTTTAAAAAACACCAAAAGATAAAAACAGAAACTACATTAAAACACTCCTAGAAAACCTAAGGCTATATAATGTGTTTGAATAGCTTGCTTATTTCAAAAGATTGGACGATTGTCCAATGGATCGATAATAATGATAATAAAGGTTTTGTTCCTGTCTAAATAAATATTCAAAAATTAACTGATTTGATTTGAATAGAGTTAGGTTTAAAAAAAATAATAAAAAGTGAAAAATAAAGTGAATTTGATTTGATGGGTTAACTTGGTATCTAATTCATTGCTTAAAAATTTAATTATAAATTATTAACTATTTATTTATTTTTTAACTACAATAATATTTTTTTAATTTATAAAAAAAATTAAAATTACCTGGTAATCCATACAAAACCAATGAACCAGACCGAATATAAAAACTCTTAATTCACCCGACACACGCACCGCCCTATTTACTTCGGAGCAAACTCCACCAATCGAGCCACGGGTCCAACCATGCATGATCTGACGTCAACAGGTGCTAGAATACAAACAGGTCACCATAAATGAGAGAGATGCTCGTCATAACATGTTGGAAAAAAAAGTAGAGAAGTGAACTCTTCTTCAACACCCTAACCTTTTCTATGAATGATTTCTTCGTCGAGGTACTCGATTTTATATATTATTTTTGTTGTTTATTTATTTATTTATTTCATGTAGAATTGATAGCTCTACCCTCCCTTTTCTTTTGCAACCTATATTTATAATTCCCACATGGGATTTAGAATTATATTTAGAGAATTTAAAAATATAACGGTAATTATTTTTTAAAATATTTTTTATATGAAAATATATAAAAATAATATTTATTTAAAAATTTTTAAATTAATATATTAAAATAATCTAAAATATATAAAATTTTTTAATTTTTTTTATAAATATAAATTAAACCAAGTTTCCAAACAAAAATTTAATAGTTAACTTTATGAATTAATCTTTTGTTTTGTTTCCAATCATTAATTTTGCCTACGTGTTTTTAATTACATTGTATTAACCAGCTTGAATCAATTAACATTAATTACTAAGTTCTTGTCAAATCAAATAAAAAAATAAATTAGATTGCCAAAATCTTTGTCTAGCTACTCCTTTCATGTGTGGCATTTAATTTTTTTTCTCTCTTTTGGCTCGACATCGCAGCACTTTAAACTTCATCGTTAAGCCAAGAATCTAAGCATTGTGATATATCGAGATCCACTTTCAACTTTAAATTAAATTCGTCCATATAACTCCACCATAAATATTATGTTTTGGTTTGGTATATTAATTATTAATAGTTTCCTAGAATTGTGCTTTATTTTTATTTCATAAGAGATTTGCGAGCTATTTTGCACGAGTCCTGGATTAACTAACAATTTAGAAAGGATAATTAAGTTGAAATATTCACCAATCATGCACGAGAGATATTGATTGAATTGAAATGCCATCAATCATACAGCAACATGAAAACAATTTTTTTTTATTTGTAGAAGAATATGGTTTTATTTATGAGAATATAAAAAAAATAGTATTTCGTTTGAAATTTTTGTAACCATCTTGATGAAGTAGATTTCTTTCCCTATGTGTAGGCATATAGACATTCATTTAATTAGTGTAGAACTACATCATTTAACTATCTTTTACCGGATCAAAATTTTTTAAAATATATAAAAAAATGTTTAAACATTTATATCATATATTTGTTTTAACAAATTACTCTCAATCTAGATTACTGAGCCATTATATCTAGTGGATCAAACTAAACTTTTTTAAATAAAAAAATATTCTAGCATTGTTAACATGTTTTTAGAAACAAATTAGTATAAAGTTAGGATATTCAGCCATGTTATATTGCATATTAGATTAATTTTTTAAAAAATAAAAAATATTTATATATTATTAATATGTTTTTAGAAATGATTTTTTTTAATCATGAATACAAAATCTGATGTATAAAATAAATTAAAAATTATATATATTAATAAATATATAAAAAAATTTAATATTAAATAAATATTAAGTCGTGAAATTGAGAAACATAAATGATCCTGTGCTATGGGAAGCCCTTTCATTTTATTTTTCTCTTAATTATATTGCACTAATATTTTGTTATAAGAAGAGTAATAAAATAAATTTTCTTGAAAAAAATAACTTCCAATTTGCTAGATTTTCTTTCATTTTTAATATCTTTTATCTCATAAAATAATTTAACATTTTGTTCTATATTATTTATTTAATTATAAAAACCAAAAGCATTCAAGAAACATAAAATTTTTTTGGAAGATTTAAAATAAGAATTACAAAGATACCCCTCCAACTAACATCCATTTGTCTTATTAATGTGTTAATTTTTTTTGGAAAGTTCTTATTAGAATATTTGTTTTTTAGATAAAATTCTATCCAAATTTCAAAAGCACAAGTCTTATTCTAAAAATATAAAATTATGTTAGTTTTAGTGCAATTATATTAAAAAACATAATAGTAATATAATACTTATATGTCATCTTGAAGAACTCTTTAATAATGTTATTAAACCTAATATAGTGGTTTGATCTTTGAACATTCTAACTCGACTTTGAAACATTTTAATTTGACTTTTTATTTAGCTTTAATTGCAAATTAAATCATGTGAAAGTTATTCTAATATGATTCAATTACCTCGATTGATAAAAAAACAACCATGATGATTAGTAAAACCATAATTCAAATTAATAAAATTTTAAGACAATATTTTTTTAATAAATATTGAAACAATGACGTATTGAACTAATATAGGTTCAATAAATTTATTTTTTTATTTATGTGATAACAAAAATAGATGATTATAGTAAAACAACCATATCAAATTCAAAAACTTATTATGATGGATTGTACAAAATAGGTCTATTTATGGTTCGGTTCGATGTGAAGTACAAAAACCAACCAAACCTAGTGACTCAAATTTTTAAAAATTCAAACCGAATCGATCCAAATTCCAGTTCAAACTAAACCAGTTCTGTTCAATTAAATTCGATTTTTTGGCTTTAAAATCGGCACCTAAATTCCTAAAATCCATAATGCCAAACACAAAAGGATATTTTGCATCAGATGATCCCTAATGGCTCCATTTCAATTTTTAATATATAATAATAAACAAAAACCAAATCTAAGGAAATCCCAACATAATTTTATACGATTTCTCAGCAATATGAACATAATTAATAAAAATGTTAATCCTCCAATAAAATTCTAGTTGCAGAAAAAGTTCAATAAAACTAATTAGTCAAAATCAGACAGATCTAACAACTTGATCAAAATAGAAAGGAGAAGGATGACGAATGGACTTTGTACTGAAAATTGAGCTTTTTTTTTTGAGCTTAAGGATTTCACCCTTCCTAGTTGTCGAGAAATAATTTGAATCATGACCGCTCATGCTTGCCTACTTGTTTGGCTTTACAAATTTACGAATGGTGAAAGACAAATGTGCGAACGAGAGATAGAATAGAGACCGAAATGTGAAGTGAATAGAGAAGCCAAGGAGATGAAGATGTTGGTTTTTGTTCAGCTAGAGAAGAGATAGATGTAGGGATAGAGACACAGAGTGAATGAAAATTAAAAGGGAAATAAAGAGGGAAAACCAGTCTCTGGTCTGGGTAATGACAAATGTAATGTTATTAGGGTTAGGTTAACTATAGACTAGTATTTATATGTCTTTTATTTTATGGTTGGTAACTTGGTTCAGTTCGGTTCACTAATTTCTGTTGTAAAATCAAAACCAAACCGAACCAGCAAGATTTTATAGTTTTAAAAATCAGTTTAATTGGTTTTCCATTTCGGTTCGGTTTTCTCAGTTAATTTTTCATTGGTTTTTTTGGTTTTCTTGATTAAATGGTTTTTTTGAACACTCCTAGTACAAAAAGAATGCTTGCTAATATATAAAAATATTTATATAATCATATATGAAAAAAGTAAAATAAATGGTAATGGATAAAATAATATCTAAATACATTTTGAATTAACTTTAAAATTTAATAAAATAATGTAACTAAAATATTTTTAATTATTTTTTTTAAAGAATTGCATCTAAATTTTAGAAAAAAATAAAAAAAATAGACTAAGCATGTTGGTTTGCTAGCCTAGGCATGAGTGTTTAGGCCTTTTTTTTTAATTTTTTATTGAAATTGGATTGTCGATGCATCAGTTGCCCAATTTGTTTTAAAAACTAAGCCCACGTGTTTGGATTTTTTTATTCTTTTTAAAATTGGACAGATATTATATTATTTCTTTATTTTTTATGGAAAAAAAACAATCAATGCTTCTTCTTTCTATTAATATTCTGACTATTAAAGAGGTGGCTAAAAAATCATGATGGTGGTGTTCTTTTGACCTTAATTTTTTTGACATTTGTTTTTACTTAAAAACATTTAATAAAAACCATTAGACTATAAGATTATAATTTCACAAAAAACTCTTAAAAAGGATCCAAAAATATAAAATTAAACTGAAAAATTCTTTCCTAATATTTATATACTTTTCTAGCAAGAGAAAGGCTTAAAAGAGATATTAATAAAATTCTTCTCATCAAGTAAAATTTATTCACATTAAAATTAAGTTTTTTTGTTATAGAATTGTTGTTAATAAACAACTTTTTTTCCATAGTCATTTTCCATCAATTCTCTCTCTTCTTTATAATTTAGAGATTGAAAAGTCAATAAAATAAAGATTCAACTAGAATATTAAATGTTCAAATTAAAAGTATTGAAAATAAAAATATAAAAATTATTTTAAAAGAATCCACATATACAATAATTTTTTTTATAAAAAAACCTGCATTATTCTCTCTTGTCAAATTTGATATTTTTTTTTGTTTTTTTAGAAACAAAATTGATTTTTTGGAGAAGAGGATTCCAAATGTAAAAAGTAACCAAAATATTGGTGGAAATTCGATGTTGTAATTACTAATATTAATACGTGTCTAAAAGGTCGCACGCTTGATTTTGTTTTTTTCCTAAGGAAAAAATGAAAAGCATCTTTGATAGAATTCCCCCATTATAAGTAATTTAATTGGTTATATATTTATTCATGAAATTAATTAAAATGTCACAAGTTAAAAATAAAGCGGCGCAAGTAGGAGTTTGGGAAAAGAAGGAGATAAAAATAAATAAATAAATATATTCAGAAAAATATGTAATAAATTTATCAGAATAATTATTAATAGCCCTACATCCTCCAACGGTGGCGTTCATGTCGCCATTAATGAGCTCACAGTTGTTGTTTCAACCTTGCAATATATGACACGGAGTGCAGTTTGCATCATCATTGTGTTTGTTGCCTTTACGCTGGGAATTAGGTTGAATTGCCTCCCGTCTTCGAAAATAAAATAAAATAAAAATTCTAGATTTCTCATCTAAATTCCACGCAAAATGATCCGGATTCATTCCACTCGCTGTGTGTAATGTTTTTTTTCTTTTAATTTTATATTTTAATACTTAATTTATTAAAAATTAAATTTTATAATTTATTTTTTTATAATTAATTTTTTTTATGATTTATAAAACAAATTTAATGAATTAATCTGATTAACTGAGTTTTTTACCATGGTTTTTTTAAAGTGTTTTGTTTTGCATAGAATTTTCTCAGGTCATTGAGAAATGAGTTTCAGGAGTTCTTATAATTTACATTGTGCTTTAAAAGGTTAATCTAAATTAATTTAATATTTTATTATTTTAATAATTAAAAAAAATATTATTTTAATTTTTAAATCAAACTAAATTTTTATTAGTTGTTCAGATTGTTTTTAGATATATCAAATCAGGTCATATCAAATTAATTTTTATAAAATTTATTTAATATGAATATTTAAATTTTAAAATTAAATTTTGATATATATATATATATACATATATATATTTTGTGTTTGAAATCTGAATTATATAATCTTAAGTTGATTTATTTTTTGATTTAAAATGAAATATATATATATATATATATATAAACAGTTAAATAATAAACGAAGAAATGAAACTTGAAAATACTTCAAAAGTAAAATAGATTATTTTAATTAAAAAAAAAAATAGCAACTGAAACGGAATTTACACCCTTATATAGGATGCTATACAACTCTAAACGCACATGAGAAGTTCTGTTCAATTATTTATTTATCTTGAATCTAAATCTTAGCATATTATTAAGAGAAGTTAATAAATATATGAAGATATATTTTTAAAATTAATTGAAAAAAAAGTTAATATCAATTACCGTCTACATGAAAATATCCCTCACTGTCTAAAAATAATCTTGACAGCTCACTGACTCACTCACTGATTAAAATGGTCAAACAATGAATTATAGACGCCATTTCTTGGTGAATTTACTTATTGAGAATTTACTTATTTATTTATACAAGTTTGTGTCTTTATGGTCTAAAATCCAAGTGCATAAATATATAAATAAAGGGTGTAGACACACAGAACAGGGCCAACCAGAGGCAGCCACATAGAGGATTGAAACAAGAGCTTCTAGTTCTGCTGCTGCTGCTGCTTTTGTCTGCCTTCAATGGCTTCTGTTTGCGCACTACTGAACCAGCTCTTTCTCTTCCTCCTTCTATGGCTTTGTGCTCTCTCTTCTTCTCAAGGTTCGTTTTGCTTCCAGCACTAGCCGCTAATATTACCTACCTCCATGATCACTGTTTATTTTCATGCATCTTTAGTTTAGTTTAAATTTACTGTCCCTTGACCTCTTGAATTCTTTTAATTCTCTTAATTTCCATCTCGATCTCTCCCCTCGGATCAAATACATGTTTATGTTTCTGCTTGCATATATAGAACTTCTACTTTATTTTTGTTGGTCAAGAAGAGATCATCAGTCTTCTCCAGTTAATATTAATATACATATGAGAACGAGCTCCATTATTCTCAGTGTCTTTGCACCATGCATCTTGGCTTTAGAGAAAGGTTTCAATATTTTGTTTTCTTTAAACTTGGCATACATCGCCTGGATGGATGCTTTGAGTCCCAATATTTTTTTTCCTCATACACAAGTAGTCAGAATATAAATCTTGTGAGTTCAAGAAACAGAAAATGTAAATGATTTTTATTTTAGTTTCAAAACATGCGCAGAAAAATGGTGTTTCATTGCATAGATGTCTTCTTCTTCTTCTTTCTCGCTTCATTTTTTACAGTATAATTAGATGGGTTGATGGGGTAGTTGGCTGTGATTAGTGAGTATATTTATTTTTGTCATAAATGTTACCCTCTAAAATATAGCTGTGGGAAGATCGGTAGTATACATGGCTATCTATGCATCTATATAATAACACAGAAATTATTGAAGGCCTTTTTCCAAAATAAATTATTTAGTTGACACGTTAAGGTCACTAGAGAAATTGGGTTGTAAATTTCTTTTATTGACATCAAGATTATGTTGTAATGCAGCTGCGCACCATCAGCACTACTCTGAATTTAGATACCCATTTATCAAGAAAGCAAGCTCATTCTCATCATCCTTGTCATCAAGTGGCCGAGGAGATAATACATTTGACTATATAGTTGTGGGAGGTGGCACAGCTGGGTGCCCTTTAGCCGCCACACTCTCTCATAAATTCAATGTTTTATTGCTTGAAAGAGGTGGAATCCCTTTTGGCAACGCGAACATCTCCTTATTACAGAACTTCCATATTACCCTTAGTGACACTTCATCAACTTCTGCTTCCCAATACTTCATTTCTACTGATGGAGTCCTCAATTCTAGGGGTAGAGTTTTGGGTGGTGGTACTTGCATCAATGCTGGGTTCTACACTAGAGCAAGCACAAGGTATGGTTTGGAATTGCTTGCCTTCAATTTTTCCTCACATATAATACGACTACTTTGTCACTACTTCTTCTTTTCTTTTTTTCTTTCAACGAATATTCATTCAATGCACCTGCCTAGATCCCACATGAAGTTAGTTGTAGTTTCGAGGCGGGGAGTGTTGAGTTAAATAATTCAGTAAAATAAAAAGAGATTTTGAAGAAAAAGAAAGACAATAGTTATAATTAACGTTGTCATATCTTTAGGAAGAATAAGCGTGGTCGTTATTAAGAAACATCAACATGCAAATAATTAATGTGTTGGAATTTTCTTTCTTCTTGAAAAAGAAGGGTTTTCTAAGATCTGAGTAGCTGACAAAGCCATTAAGTAATCCTGTCCAGAAATAAAATCAGAACATAAATCCATCTGGATAATGACTTTGTTAAGGATGCTGGAAGATGTTTTTCTGCTTGGATCATGTTGATGCCACAAAATCAAGCTTAGTCACTACATATATGACAAGACAAAGTGTGCTGTGAGATTAATAGGTGTGAAGGTCCCACGACTGAACTCTAATCTGGGATCATATACAAGTCACCCGATTTGAAGGTCACCATTGCACTGCTGGGAAGTCATTTGTTAGGGTTTAGAGAAGTAATGGTACTCGTGACATTGCCATGGTTCGCACCGCACATTATATTTATTTGTGGTCTAATTTCAGTTGTCTTTGTGGTCCTTTTCTATGCTTTAATTAATGGGAAAAATTGGGTGGAGAGTTTCCTAGAAATCAACTGTGATATTTATTTCGAGCCATCAAGAAAATTGATCCAAATTGAATGCACTCCACCACAACACTTTCTGTCTCTCGTAATTATGCCACCCAATTCAGCTTCTGAGGCCCTTAAGGTGTCTTGGTGTTAACTTAGAATTTGTCTCTCTTATTAAGCACTGCAAATGAAAGAGGTAAAGGAAAGTGAAGGATTAACTATAATCAAGCATTCATCATTGTTTTTAGCATGCAGACCCCCCTTCTTTTTGCAGTTCATAATCATTGATTGGATAGTAAGAGTTTGGCATTCGTAGTTGAAGGAGCAAGGGAGTTATGTGAATAATTTTAATCACTTTACTTGAAATCCACAACTTCTTGTGTTGAGAGATGAGACCACTTACTAAATTCATTGTAACGAAACCCTTGGAAATGTTGAAGAAATTGTTTCTTGCAGGTTTATAAACAAAGTTGGTTGGGACTTGAAGTTGGTGAACAAGTCATACTCCTGGGTTGAGAAGCAGATTGTTCACAGGCCTAAGGTTGCACCGTGGCAGGTTGTTGTAAGGGACAGTCTTTTGGATCTTGGAGTTGCACCTTTCAATGGATTCACTTATGATCACATTTATGGAACCAAGTTTGGTGGTACCATTTTTGACCGATCCGGCCGTCGGCACACGGCTGCCGAACTACTTGCTTCTGCTGATCCTCATAAGCTCACTGTGTTGGTGCACGCCACAGTCCAAAAGGTTTTATTTGACACATCAGGTATGTTAAACTACTCAAGTACTTCGCAATATTGTTAGGGTAAGAGTTTGCGGATACTTGTAACTTAGGAGATCATAATGTTCAACCCAGGAAAGCGACCAAAAGCAGCTGGCGTCCTATTCAAAGATGAAAATGGAAACCAGCATCAAGCATTTCTATCAAACAGCCGGAGTGAAGTAATATTGTCATGTGGAGCCATTGGCACCCCTCAGATGCTATTGCTCAGTGGTGTTGGCCCAAAAGCTGAACTTGAGGAGATGAAAATTTCAGTGGTCCTCAACAATAAGTTTGTTGGGCAAGGCATGGCTGATAACCCCTTGAACACAGTTTTCGTTCCTTCTAAAAAACCAGTAAAGCAGTCCCTCATTCAAACTGTAGGGATTACCAAGAGGGGTGTGTACATTGAAGCTAGCAGTGGATTTGGGCAGTCCAATGACAGCATACAATGTCACCATGGAATAATATCTGCAGAGGTATAGAAGCATTTCAATTTAAAGGAACTATATTGGCACGTTAACATATCCTTTATGACACAACTCCTTAAACAATGATTTTGATTAAGTGATAGTGAAGTAAGAATATAAAGTTCATTTTTTCTTATAACCAGATAGGGCAACTATCAACCATACCTCCAAAGAAAAGAACACCAGAGGCCATCCAAGCATACATTAGACGAAAGAAGGACATACCACATGAGGCATTCAGAGGAGGCTTTATCCTTGAAAAGATTTCCAACCCCATTTCCACTGGCAAGCTCAAATTGATCAACACAAATGTTGAAGATAACCCTTCTGTTACCTTCAACTACTTTAAACATCCACATGATTTACAACGTTGTGTTGATGGCATTCGCATGGCTACAAAGATGGTGCAATCAGAACACTTTACAAATTTTACGCAATGTGACAAGCAGACCACAGACAAGATTCTTAACATGAGTGTCAGTGCTAATGTTAACCTTATTCCTAAGCATACCAATGACACCAAGTCCCTAGAGCAGTTCTGCAAAGACACCGTACTCACAATTTGGCATTATCATGGTGGGTGTCATGTTGGCAAGGTTGTGGACCGTGAGCACAAAGTTCTTGGTGTGCAAAGGCTTCGCATTGTAGATGGATCAGTATTTGATGAATCTCCTGGGACTAATCCTCAAGCCACCATCCTGATGATGGGCAGGTAGGAATATCTTAAAAACCCTGCTTAAAATGAGATACTGCTTCTAAGTAGTGCTCTTTCCTTCTCAAGAACACATCAAGTTAATTAAATAACTGCTTTTATATTATAAAAATGGTTTCTTAATTGTGATTTGCAGGTATGTGGGACTGAAAATCTTGAGAGACAGACTAGGAAAAGCAGCTGGTGTTTAGGGGCTGATAAGCCAGGAGCATGAGAGGAGCAAATATTAGTTTGAGTAGAGCAAAATGTAATGCAGCTATATATATTTATTCTTAGCAAGCAGTTTGTCATGTGTCGAAATGGCTTGCTTTTCGAAAATCTAAACATTTCCATTATGTTTGTGTCCTTAATATAATGCAGTGACTCTGTGACTGTGCACCTTTTGGTTGTGAACATCTTAAATCTAATCTTTCAGGTTTTTTTGGCTGAAAAGAAAAGTGGAATGGAATCAAAAACTCCCTTCAGCTTCTCACATTAACATCAGTTTCTGTTATATATATATATATATATATATATATATATATATTCTGAACTTACACTAAGTGAGGAACTTAGTGTAATAATCTCCTCCTTTCCTTTGGTATGGCCTGTCAATGCAACAATCTGGGCAAGAAGACATTGAGTACAGTCAATACAATGGTTGGCCATTGTGTGGATGCATGAAGAGTACATGGAAATAAATTATGAACATGGAAAAGAGAGTTCTGCTTGGCAATCTCAAAAACATGTAGAAGGCAGCATGATCACTTGTTTATTTGAATCAGATCAATGATCGATACCTCATTAATGCAGTTGGAACACTTCAAAGTAGGTCTCAACGAATTATGCAGTGCCTTCTGCAAAATGAGAGGCTAGCATTCATGGGCTTCAGACTATGACAGGTTCCGCTAAAATGCCAGCATAAAAATCAATCAACACAGCTCATCGGTGTTCCCAGGATGGCAAAGATTTCCACCTAACAAATTAGTTGCATGCTGGTGTGGCAAGAATCTCAAAATAACTAGCAATTAGAGGAGCATGAAACAACCACAGTTAACAATGACAATCTCAAAATTGTTGTCAAACTCAAAGACAAAGCTCACTTTCTCTCGCTTTCTTACTTTGTCCTATATTCTAAGCCCATGGTAGTGGACCAGGATTTATGGAGAGTTAGGTTAAAAGATTATTAACCCAACCTGGAAATGTAATTTTTTATTTATTTATGAAAGTGATGTTCTAGCTAGCTGTACGGGCCTTGTTAATCACTTTAAAATTAATAATTATATAAATTTTTAATTTTTAAAAAACCTCATACTAATAACCATTATAAAATAAAGCTATTAAAAAAATGTAATTTTGTATGTCTTGTGAATATGCATGCTACTCTATCCAAAACAGTTGGAGCTACTTTATTGAGTAATATTGATTTTAGATCGTTTTTAAAATTTGTTTGTGATATTATTATATTAAAATAATAAAAAAAATAAAAAAAATTAAGTAGCTTATACAGAAACCACACCTGCAAGCTGGACCCCCTCTGGCAGATCATTTTAGATACAATGAAGCCAGTGACATTGATGCGTGCTCCTTGGGTAATCTGTCCCTCGCAGGTAGTTGAAGCTCTTCCAAGAATGAGTTCATCTGTCATGATTAATTAAAACAAAGTGAAAGGATACATAACATTCTTAAGGTTTAGACATTTATTAGTTAATTTGCACCCTGGTCAATAATAATTTGTTTTCAAAATATAACTTTTTTTTATATTCTAAGAGATATTTTTATAAGAAATTTAAGTCTAATCCCCAAATCAAATCCAAATACCTATATTTGAGTCAGATAATTATACTAAACTCAAAAAACTTGTGTTTAGCAGCTAATCCAACCTCAATTATCTATACTTGGGTTTAGCTGTCATATAACACTCAAGTAGAAGTTTCAGTCACCAGACTTAAAATACTTAGGCCATAAAACTTTAATTGAAGTAGAAGTAGCACAACTTGGTTGCAATACCAAGTTATATTATTTGCTTGAATTTGTTAATTATGATAGTTTATAAATTATTTTTATAAATTATAGATTTATAAGAAAAAACATGAATACTATAACATGTATGTTATTGTATTTCAAAAATATTTTTGAAAAAGAATTACTTTTTATTTTTCTTTGTTTTAAATTATTTTTTTATGTTTTCAAATTATTTTAATGTATTAATATTAAAAATAAAATAAAAAAATTATTTTTAAAAATAAAAAAAATACTTTTGAATAAAAATTATATCGGTAACAACTATAAAATATAATTTCTATTGAAAGAATAAAAAATTCATAAACAGAAAAAATGAACTATTTCAATGGAAAAATATGAATTTAATTTTTAGATCTAAAATGTTAAATTAGATTTTTGTGATGGTTTGTTGTTTATAAATTATTTATATTTCATTTATAAATAATTTTTTGATCCACATTACTTGAGTTTGACAAATATACCTAATCCAAGTTTACTTGAACAAAAACAACAATAATAACAAGAACAATAATACTAACAATAAAACAACCACTATAATAATAATCATACTAATAATAAAAGATATAATTTCTATTGAAGGAATAATAAATTCATGAACATAAAACACAATAGAAAGATATGATTTGAATTTTTAGATCTAAAATATTAAATTAGATTTTTATAATGATATGTTTATAATAATAAAAACATGTTTGCTTAGGTCTGACAATCACGTGTGATGGTAAATCTAAGCGGGTCTACAAACCCTGGCTTGCGGGATGAGCCAGACCCAAGTTTTTGGGGTCTAGCTTCCCTAATAATAATAATAATAATAATATTTATAATAATATTAAACTTATCTGATCTAAATTTTTATAGTTTTTAATCTTTTAAATTAATTTTATGATTTTTTTAAATAATAATAATATAATTTTTAAATTTATTGATGATAATAATGATAATAATTAGTAATAAAAGCAAACGCAAGTAAACCTAAATAAGAGACATGAAAGAAAATCAATAACAAAATATAAATGAACCCATCCAACCCTTTGATTCAAAGAAATGACGTGGAAGCAGATAGTATTACCAAACTCAAGAACAAGAATACTATGCCTAATTAAAAATACAATAAAATAGGGTATGAAAATGATAGAAAAGCAAGTAGAAGAGAACAAAAAGGAGTCTAAAACCTTAATCAAACCAGAACAGTAGCCAAGAAAAAAAAAACACATCCACAATTGAATATTTCAAAAGGAGAAATAAGAGTGGTGAGGAATCAAAACTCTGAAATCAACTATCGAAACCTAAGAACATGTTCAATTTCACTTAATAAGTAGCAGCTCTTTTAATATTGTTCAAAGACCAAGAACCTAGCCAAATGTGCTGTGGATTTAATGCACAATTATTATCATCGCATTATGTTAGAACCATCTATTGTTGTAAGCTGCACGTCCAAAGCTAAAAAGACATGCAATTAAATTCTTATTGATATTTTAGTTTTCTTTGTAATATTTCGTTAAATTTTGAAATTGTAAATCATATTCCTATAAAATATAAAAAATAAAAGGAATGTTGAAGTTGAAAAACTTACCTAATCATTTGAATTTTTGTTAGAGAGTCTATAAATTAGATGTTTTCTTGTTGAATCATAAGCACTTATTTTTATTTTGACTCTATTTCCTGATGATATATGTATAAAATTGCACCAGACCTTTTCTGAAGCATAATCAAGTTAAAAAACAGAAGAGATGTAGTAAAGGTTATTGTTAAAAACACTAAAAAAAAAAAAAAAGGATTCTCTTTCTTGGAACTGGGCTGCCCTGGGTTTGTGGGGGAGTATATAATCTTTTGTTTTTTAATTGATTCTCTCGCAAAAAAAACTCCCAACATCTGATCTGTTCTCTGTATTTTCTCTCTTCTGCATTCTACGTTGTTTGTACCGTTATGATGCTTCAGCTACTAGGTTTGTTTTCTGATTCAACTTTTTTGCTTTGTTTTGTTGTTTGCCTTTGAAAGTTGCATCATCTATCTTTGAATTTTCTCATTGTTAGTAGTAATCTTTTATTTCCTCCCCCTAGAACAGTGCGCGCAAATATTGTTAGAGGTCTCTTGGGTTTGCATAGGTCTCTTGGAACATTCATCATGTTTTTTTTTTTGTTTCACGATTTTTGGATAGAACGGTCGTATCCAGTTACTTTTGTGTTTCGTGTAATAAAATCATACGGAAAAAGATGTCCTAGCATGCGTCTGTGTGTGGTCGGTCATGTATGTTTCTTGATGCAAGTGTTCCCAGTTTACGTACAAACAAGGAAATAATGTTTATATGGTAGTTTTTGTACGTGGCTGGGGAAGATATTAATATCTTTAATGCATTTAACATGAGATAAGTTCTACTACATGATTTGACTATAATTTAAAAATTTAATAGGTTTTTAATTGGTAAAGTCTATGACTCAAGATAAAGTTTTATTAATATGAATAATTAATTTAATGCTTTAAATTTATTATAAATTTATATCTGAATTTTTAAAGATATGATTTATTTATTTATCTTGAAAAACAAAAGAGTTTTTTATAACTAGTGTATTTGGTAAGAAATACTCTCAATTAAAATGAATGAATGAATATTTAAAATAATTATAAGAATTTTCTAGTTAATTCTTGATATTTAAATACTAGTATATTTGTAGCTCTAATATTTATATTAGAATATTGATAATTAATTTTTATGAATTAAAATTTAATAAGTTATTGAAATATTGATTAAATTCTCAAAAATTCAATAAATTGGTTATTAAATTTAAAATGCATACAAATATACATACATACATACATATATTAATTTAAATGTAATTTGTAATTCTCAATGTCTTTTATCGTTAGCTTTTATGGCTCTTGTTTTCTTGGTTTTTCCTAGATTGTAAAAGTCCAAGTGTTCCTAGATTTTATTAATTCAGCTTTTGTAATATAAGTCATCTCTCCTTTGTTTATGGAAGTAAGAAAGCAGAACAAAAGTATAATAAAATCGTCCCTGGTATTGAGCTGCAGCTCTACCAATTATCAGTTTCAATCTTCTTCTCTGTTTCTGCTATTTGTTTTCCAATAGATTTGACATCAGAGCAAGGTTTTCCTGTATATGGCTTCTTCTTCTAGTATTTCTACTTTCTCTTATAAAGTTAAGCAGATTCTCATCTTCGATGGAGAGCAGTACGAATACTAAAGTTCTCAAATGAAGACTATCTTCATTTCACTTGTGGATATTAGTTGACGAGGGGTTTGCATAACCATCCCAGATAAATCTTCTATATCTTCTGCATTCTGGTAAGAAAATTAATTGATAGTTAAAAATATATTTTTATTAAGGTTTTATATTATTATTTTGCACTTAAATATCAATAATTCCTTAACTAAAACATGTTTTATAATAATATATCTAATAATATAAGATACCTTTAATTTATGGTAAATGTTCATTTTAAATGCAGACCTATCACATAAATAAAATAATTGATTGATAAATTTAAGAACTGAAATTGAAAAGATAAAGAAATGACCAAACTTAGAAAAGAGATGTCGGTGCAATCCAAACTAAAATACTATTCGATATTTGAGTCATATCTGGAGCTATAGATCTTAGATTTAGATATACTTTATATGGATGGAAAGGTAAGACATAGGCCTACAACTTTCATATGGAACCCAAGATATAAAAAGACCATTTTCAAGTCTAAATTGTTGTAATAATAAAGAAGCCCAAATCTGTCCTCCAACCCGAGTATTGTTCAATAGTTTGACCATATCTAGAGTTGTAGAAGTTGAAATGAGCTGAAGTTTTTACATAAGAAAGCAGAAACAATTTCCTACAACTTTTATGTTTTTCAAGTGGCTTCAATTTTGATGCTATTAATGACATTTTGGGCAGACAAGAAAAGATAAGTATTGTCACCAAGTTAAAAGTTAGTTACCCACTCATCAATTAGTCATCAAATCAATAGTTTCCAATTTTGGCCTATAAAAGGAGGCATTTGCCATGCATTTAGGCATCTTGGTTTCCAGATCAAGATCATGCTCTTGCTTTCTCTCTTTGTATTTTTTGTAATGTTTATACTTTACTTTTATTAATATCAAGTTTATGCCTTTCATTTCCTTTCATTTACTTAGTTAACTTTTATCTTATTTATATTCTTATTTTATTTATTTATTTTTCTTTCTTTCATTATGTTTAGCTAAGTTTATTATGTCAAGGTGAAAAGGTTACACTAATGGTGTAAGAATAAGTATAGTATAAACTTAATATGAACTTTAATGTTTGATACTAACATGTTTTATATTTGTTATCTTGTTCACTCTTTAATACTTTGCTTGTTAAATAACTAATCTTGATTTATGTTGTATAATAATTGGTACAACAAATGCTTGGGACTTTCATAGCCTATACTGGATGGTATAACCGACACTTGAGCTATGAAAGGAACTTGATTTGTTGTTAACATAAGTTTTAATCATGAATGCTTGATGAAATTTCGAAGTATTAGCATTAATTGAATAAGATGATAAATGTAATCATGTTAACAATCTATAATCTGATTGGAACCTCCTTTGTGTGTCGTTTTTAATTAAATAATAAGAGTTTATACTATACTTGTTTGACATACCATTAGTGGAACCTTTAACCTTGAGATTTGTTATTATCATTGTTTAATCCTTACATTAATATTCCATCTCAAAGTTCTTATCTTCTTCTTCTTCTTCTCCCTTTTTTTCTTTATTATTATTATTATTATTATTATTATTATTATTATTACTACTACTACTACTACTACTATTACTATTACTATTACTATTACTATTGTTGTTGTTGTTGTTGTTGTTACTATTATTGTTATTACAATTATTATTGTTGTTGTTGTTATTGTTGTTGTTGTTGTTGTTGTTGTTGTTATTGTTGTTGTATTATTGTTATTTATAATTTGTATAATTAACCTCCCTGTGGTTCAACCCTGGTCTTGCCGGGTTATTTATTACTTCGACACTCCTGCACTTGGAAGAAGACATTAATCTTTTAGTTGTGTCAAAGATAATGCAAAGAAATACAAGTATAATATGTAAAGAAATGCAATTTCCATAAGAATTATTCATCAAGGAGTAAGCAAATCAATTTATTCTAGGATTTTTGTCTCATTAAATTTATATACCTGCTCAATACCTCTTAACAAGATATTAATAAACCTTTCTTTTATACTTAATATATCAACACATAATTATGAGGCTTTTCTTGGAAGAAAACAAAATTTTTGTTCTAATGTTTAAGGTTAACTTCCTTGGGTTGGGATTATTATTTTTTTCTTCTTATTTTTTTTAATATATATACATATAATTTAAAACACCATGCATCTTTAACCCATGTAATGAGCTTTCAGCTAATGACTCCCAGACTAGTTGGTCTTAGGGCATTAGATGTTAAGACACCCATACGAGTTTAGTAACTCGGGTCGCAGATACTGATATGTAGATAGTATAATGTTTGATTCCCTTAAGCTTTTCTCCTTAACCCATGTGTCGCACGTCAAAAAAATCTGCTCGGTGTCGGCCTGGCAATTTTTTTTCTCTGTTATGTTTGATTTGATCCTGTTGAATCATTAGAAGTCGCCACCTAGTATTTGATTGAAGATTACTAGGAAACCTGATTGTACTGGTCTTGTCAGAGATTCACGGTTAAGGGACTGGTTGTGGTTAGGGAAGGTATTAGCACCCCTAACACACCCTATCTGAGGTAAGCTGCTTCGTGGCTGATGTGTTAAAGAAGTTTCAAAAATTTTATCTTTTCATCGAATTTTAGAAATACAACTTCCGTACAAGTTTGTACTTCTACACCGTGATCCAATCAAAATATTAAATCCTTCTTTATTCTTTGCAATTTTATCATAAACAGAAAAGAAACACTCATACACTTTCCTTATATTTTTGTTTCTTTTCTTTTTCTTCTTTTTGTTTTTTTATCTACACTTCAAAATACAAATTCAAAACAATTAAATAAAAATTACATTACATAATTGTTAAATTACAAAATAGCCTTTAAAAACCCCAGAAATCGTAGGGAAGGTCTCTGGGACAGTGTGAACAATGGTGACCTGTGAACAGTGGTAGCAAGTTGGACAACGCGCCGCCACCGATGAAGATGAAAAAATCCAGTGCATCAGGAATGCCTTCCTCTTCTTTGTCTCCCTACGCCGGCGGTGACCTGCAAAACAAACAAAAACACAATAGGCAGTCAATTTTAATTTTGTTCTTTATTTTCTCAATCTGCTTCGGTTTTGTTTTTTAGCAAATCTGGTTTCTACTTCTCTTCTTCACGGATCTACTCTGTTTCTCTACTAATGGTGACCTGCAAAACCAACCAAAACGCAACACAAGCATTTGATTTTAGTTGTTTTTCTTTGTTTTTTTTCTAGATTTGTTCTCGTGTCCCCTTTTTTTAGTTATGGTTTGCTGTCCTTCCCGTCTTCCAGTGACAGACCTGGAGGCAAGGAAGAGTGCTGAAGGCTAGCGGCCGAAGATGGGTTTCTGTTTAGTAGCGACGTGAGCGGTTGAAAAAGCAGAGGAGGAAGGAGCTGCTATCATGGTAGGGCTTGTTCGTTGAACCAGAGGGAAGTGAAGGGTCATGATTAGTACTTAAAAGTGCATTTTTGTCATGGTTTTATATCATCATTTTGCACTTGAAGTATCAATAACTCCTTAACTAAAATATGTTTTATAATAATGTATCTAATAATATAAGATACCTATAATTTGTGGTAAATGTCTATTTTTAATGCAGGTCTATCACATAAATGAAAGGATTGATTGATGACTTGAAGAACTTAAATTGCAAGGATAAAGAGATGGTCAAACTTAGAGAAGAGATGTCGGTGCAATCTAAACCGGAACACTGTTCGGTAATTGGGTCATATCTGGAGCTACAGATCTCAGATTTAGGTCCAATTTATATGGATGGAAAGGTAAGACATAGGCCTACAACTTTCATATGGAGCCAAGATCTAAAAAGGCCATTATCAAGTCCAAATTGTAGCAACAACAAAGAAGCCCGAATCTGTCTTCCAGCCCGAGCACTGTTCGGTATTTTGGCCATATCTGGAGTTCTAGAAGTCCAAATGAGCTGAATTTTTTACACAAGAAAGCTGAGACAATTGTCTACAACTTTCATGTTTGCACCTGGCTCCATTTTTGACGTTATCAATGACGTTTTGGGCAGACAAGAGAAGATAAGGATTGTCACCAAGTCAAAAGTTGGCCACCCACTTATCAATTAGTCATCAAATCAATAGTTCCCAATTTTGGCCTATAAAAGG
Source organism: Populus pruinosa (assembly GCA_026413675.1). Taxonomy (NCBI): domain Eukaryota; kingdom Viridiplantae; phylum Streptophyta; class Magnoliopsida; order Malpighiales; family Salicaceae; genus Populus; species Populus pruinosa. The sequence goes on from CM048594.1 coordinate 5,436,990, forward strand.
AGGCATTTGCCATGCATTTAGGCATCTTGGTTTCCAGATCAAGATCATGCTCTTCCTTTCTCTCTTTGTATTTTTTGTAATGTTTATGCTTTGCTTTCATTAATACTAAGTTTATGCTTTTTATTTCCTTTCCTTTACTTAGTTAGCTTTTATGTTCTTATTTTGTTTATCTATTTTTCTTTCTTTCATTATGTCTAGCTAAGTTAATTATGTCAAGGTGAAAAGGTTACACTAATGGTGTGAGAATAAGTATAATGTAAACTTAATATGGACCTTAATGTTTGATACTAACATGTTTTATATTTGTTATCTTGTTCACTCTTTAATACTTTGCTTGTTAAATGACTAATCTTGATTTATGTTGTATAACACTTGGTACAACAAATGCTTGGCACTTTCATAGCCCATAATGTATGGTATAACCGACACCTGAGCTATGAAAGGAACTTGATTTGTTGTTAACATAAGTTATAATCATGAATGCTTGACGAGATTTACAAGTATTAGCATTAATTGAATAAGATGACTAATGTAATCATGTTAACAATATATAATCTGATTGGAACCTCCTTTGTGTGTGGTTTCCAATTGAATAATAAGAGTTTATACTATACTTGTTTGATATACCATTAGTGGAACCTCTAACCTTGACATTTGTTATTATCATTGTTTAATCCTTACTTTAATATTTCATCTCTAAGTTCTCATCATCATCATCTTCTTCTTCTTCTTCTCTTTCTTTATTATTATTATTATTATTATTATTATTATTAGTACTACTACTACTACTACTACTACTACTACTACTACTACTACTAGTATTATTATTATTATTGCTATTGTTGTTGTTGTTGTTATTGTTTTATAATTGTTGTTTATAATTTGTACAATTAACCTCCCTGTGGTTCGACCCCGGTCTTGCCGGGTTATTTATTACTTCGACACTCCTGCACTTGGGAGAAGACATCAATCTTTTAGTCGTGTCAAGTTTTTGGCGCCGTTGCCGGGGAGGTAAGTCCTTGTATAAATTATAATATTTATTTTATTTTCTCTTTTCACTTTTCTTGTATATAACTTTGTTTCTTTTCTTTTGTTTCTTTTTATTTTGTTTTCTTCCTCCTTCTTTTGCTTTCTTCTTCTTCTTTTTATTTTATTCCTACACGTGCATGAGAGTGTGGTCACGTACATCAAGTGGTAGACTTTGTAGGGTATCCTCATCATTTTCACAAAATATGGCCGAAGAAGATAATCAATCACTTCATAATGAGAATAATGAGAATAACCGTGCTAGAACACTTAGAGACCACATGAATCCCACAAGAACAAGTGCACCGTCATGCATAGTTTTTGCTCCTGATGCATCTCATTTTAATTTTAAACCAGGCATTATTCAACTTTTACCTTCTTTTCATGGCTTAGAATTGGAAAATCCATACTTGCATTTAAGGGAATTTGAGGAGGTGTGCAACACATATAATAACTTAAATTGTAGCATGAACACCATCAGATTAAAGCTTTTTCCTTTTTCATTAAAAGATAAAGCTAAAACATGGCTACAAAATTTAAGACCAGGATCCATTCGTGCTTGGGATGAAATGCAACAACAGTTTTTAAAGAAGTTTTTCCCATCTCATAGAACAAACTCTTTCAAGAGACAAATCACCACTTTCACTCAAAAACCAGGAGAAACATTTTATAAATGTTGGGATAGGTATCGAGACTTGCTTAGTACTTGCCCTCATCATGGTTTTGAAACATGGAGATTGGTTTCACATTTCTATGAAGGGTTAACACCTAAAGATAGGCAAATGGTTGAATTGATGTGCAATGGAACTTTTGAAGATAAAGACCCTGATGAAGCAATGGAGTACTTAGACTTGTTAGCTGAAAATGCTCAAAATTGGGACACCGCGGGTACTTATGAGGCACCGAGTAAAACTCAACCTCATACATCAAGTGGAGGTATGTACAACCTTAGGGAAGATCATGACCTCCAAGCCAAATTTGCATCTTTAGCTAGAAAAGTCGAGGCACTAGAATTGAAAAAGAGTGGTCAATTAAAATCTGTTGAAAACATTGTGTGTCAAATATGTGAAACAAATGAACACTCAACCAACGATTGTCCAACCTTGCCTTCTTTTAAGGAATGTCTCCATGAACAAGCCCATGCTTTAAACAGTTTCCAAAGAGTCAACCACAACCCATACTCCCAAACATACAACCCTGGTTGGAGGAATCACCCAAATTTCAGTTGGAAGAGTGAGAACAACAATGCACAAACTTCACAACCACCGTTTCAAGCACACCATAATTTCCAAAATTCTCATGGATATGCACCTCCTTATGCTCCACCTCCTAGAAGAAATCTTGAGGAAACATTGCATGCATTCATTGAAAAGCAAGAGACAATTAATACTCAACTTGTTCAAAACATGACAGATTTTAAAGATACTCTTGCTAAATTAACATCTGCTCTTAGTTTCCAAGAGAAAGGTAAGTTTCCATCTCAAACACAACAAAATCCCAAAAGGCAATACAATGCAAATGCAAGTAGTTCCGGAAGCCAACACATGGATCAAGTCAAATCAGTCACTACTCTGCGCAGTGGTAAGGTTATTGAAAAACCCTCTCTTGAACCATATGAGAAAGATGATGAGTCAATCTCTGAGGGTAAGGAAGGGGTTGAATCTGAAAATTGCAACGAAACGACTGATTCACCGCCAGCACTTCCATTTCCTCATGCCATGACTAAACAAAGGAAAGTCAATCACAACTCTGAAATTTATGAAATTTTCAAACAGGTAAGGATCAATATACCTTTGTTGGATGCTATTAAACAGGTTCCTTCCTATGCTAAATTTTTGAAAGATCTATGCACTGTGAAGAGGAAACTGAATGTGAAAAAGAAAGCCTTTCTAGCCGAACAAGTAAGTGCTATTCTTCAGAACAATAATGCTTTGAAATATAAAGACCCTGGTTGTCCTACAATTTCTTGCTTTATTGGAGAGCATAAAATTGAAAGAGCTTTACTTGATCTTGGTGCTAGTGTGAATTTACTTCCATATTCAGTTTTTCAGAGTCTCAATCTAGGTGAGTTAAAACCAACTTCTATATCTCTTTTACTTGCCGATAGATCTGTAAAAGTGCCTAGAGGAATAATTGAAGACGTGTTAGTACAAGTCGATAAATTCATTTATCCTGTGGATTTTATTGTCTTGGACACAGAACCTGTTGAAGCATGTAATTCATTTCCTGTTATTTTAGGACGTCCGTTTCTTGCAACCTCTAACGCATTGATTAATTGTAGGAATGGACTGATGAAGCTATCATTTGGAAACATGACATTGGAGATGAATATTTTCAACATTTGCAAGCAACCTGGAGATGATAATGATTTACAAGAAGTAGATCAGATTGATGAATTAGTTTATGATCAACTTGAATCTACTTTAAGTAAAAATGAATTGGATGAAACTGAAGATTTGCAAATGGTTTATTCTGAGGAAGAAATCATGGATGAAACAAGCACCGAAAATGTTGATGCGAATCTTTTATCAATAGTGACAACAGATTCGACATCTGACATCACACCAATCGATGATTACTTTCCTAACGAATCCTTACTTTCTCTTAGTCCAATGCCTTGGTATGATAAAAATATCAATTTTCTTGCTTTAGGAGATTTGCCAGCTGATTGGAGTACCCAAGACAAAGAAAAGTTTTTGAACGAAGTGAAGAATTTTTCTTGTGATGACCCTACCTTATTCAAATATTGTCCTGATCAAATATTTCAAAGATTCATTCCCGACAATGAGGTAAGTAGTGTCATTAAACTTTGTCATTCTGAAGCATGTGGAAGTTATTTCTCGTCAAAAAAGACAATTGCAAAAATCTTTCAAAATGGATTTTATTGGCCCACCATGTTCAAGGACACGCATGCATTCTGCAAAACTTGTGAAAATTGTCAAAAGATTGATACTGGTCAAAAAGTTTTGTTTTACGATTCTCAACTCTATGCATTCCCTAAAGAGCTAAGATTAAGATGGAGCAATCCTTATGGGGCCTGTGATATTGAGAATTCAATGAATGACAATGATTTTAAGGAAAATGGACATCGTTTGAAAGCTTACTTTGATAATTTTTCTAGTGAAAATGAATCAGCTGGTTTGAATGATCTTGTAGATAAAGGTTGATTATTTTGTTTTTCTCACATTTTTTTTTATGTTTCTTTTTGAGTGATTTTTGCTAGTTTCTTTCACCCCGGTCAAATGGCGGATAACGGTACTCCGTGACTTAAGTCGGTTCTTTCAGTTTCCCACAATTACTGATATCTGTGTATATATCTATGCAATTCTTTGAATCTCTCTTCCAATTCTCATTTGAAAATGGACACTAATCTTGAAAAATTGAAAAAGTATTTTCCCGCTCTACCTCAGAATGCGATTACAAAAATTTACCGTGCTAGATGTGCAAGATTGAGATTGTTAATGAATCATAGAATTCCTGAAGATATTCGCTGGTTGATTGAAGCAAAGGTCCGATTATCAGGTGAGTCCTCTAACTTCATTTCATACATGCCTGGAACAGGTAAAAGCACTTTTGCAAAGAAGCGTCGTGCAAAACGACTGGATGTCTGTCATCGTTGTGCTAGATAGACTTGTAATACACAATGTCGTTCTTTAGGAATGGTATCTATAAACCGTGAGGATAAAATACAATTCATTAAGGATGGCCTGAGTAAGGAGTCTTTAGATAATCTTCTATTGACTCTTGAGACGCATCCTAGTGGAGATGTGCATCGTGCAATTCATGATTTATGGCCACTATTTCATAAAGAACATGATCGACTTAGTCTTGGGAATCTGACTAAAAAAGACCCTGTTTGCCAGTTTTTAAGAAAACTGGATGGGAAGCCTATCCCCGACATATAGAGGGCGTTTAAGCCGTTCTTGGACGTAAAACCAAGGGAAGATGTGAGCCACAATCACAACTACCTGTACATACACATGTTTTTTTCAAAAGTAAATAAATAAATAAATAAAGAAAGAGAGAGAGTGTGTGAGACTCTAGCTGGCCTACATATAGATGTTATGATTGCCTTTCTACTTTCTCATCTATAAAACCCTATTTTCCTTCCTTTCATTTCTACTCAACCCATACATTCAACAAATACAGAAGTGTGTAGAAATGGCAAGTTCCTCAAGTCATCAAATAAGAAATATCTGTGTTTTTGGTGGATCTAGTCCTGGGAAAGAAAAGGAGTTTTTAGAATCAGCAAACCATCTTGGTCAGGTGCTAGCTGAGAGAAAGATTCATTTAGTGTATGGGGGAGGCAGTCTTGGGTTAATGGGAGGTGTGTCAATAGCTGCATTTTTAGGAGGTAGTCAAGTTTTAGGAGTCGTCCCTGAAGCTTTGGCACAAGGGGACATCATTGGAAAAACAATTGGAGAGGAACTTCAAGTCTCCACAATGTCGGCTCGAATGAATGCAATGTTTAACCATGCTGATGCTTTCATTGCTTTACCAGGTGGTCTAGGCACATTGGAAGAGATCTTTCATATTTCCTCTTGGGCTCAATTGCACATTCACCATAAACCCATAGGTTTGTTAAATGTTAATGGTTATTATGATAAGTTGTTGTCTTTTCTTGATCATGCTGTGGAACAGGAATTTCTAACATCTTCTGCACGACAAATCATAATCTCTGCTACTACTGCTGAACAATTGATTGACCAACTACAATCTTTCATTCCTGTGATTGATCCTTCCATGAGTCGTATAAATTGGTCATCTACGGGAAGCCGTAAAAAGCTTAGATTGGATTTGAGCCTTCATTTGTGAATTTTTGTGTCTTTTGGTTTTATTATTGTGTTTTGTTATTTCATATTTTTGTTTCAGTGTGTTTCAGGTTTTGTCAGTGTTCGTTATTTCAGGTGATATCTTCTATACTCTATCTTTCTACCTTAGAACATTGAGGACAATGTCTCGTTTTGGTTGGGGGGAGAGGGTAGTAGTTGATAAAAAAAAAAAGTTTTTAATTTCATAAAGCATGTGCATAATTGTTGTTACTAGGATGGCAGAGTAAAGGAGTTCTTTTGTTAAAGTGACTCTTGAGACGCATCTTAGTAACCATTCTTAACAAGGTCTATTATAATACTTCCTGAAATATTCAGCTTTACAAACTCTCGCATTGTTATCACTTAATTCTGCTCACATACTTATTTAACATGTATTCTTAAACCTTAATTTACACACACACACTTTAACATATGATTGTGGGTTGCATATTGGATTATTACATTATTTATGTTCTTTTGTTAAAGGTAACAACTAAGGGAAAGGGATTGTATATAATTAAAAAAAAAACATGAAAAAAAAAGAAAAATAAAGAAAAATAAAAAATGATGATAATAAAAATGTAGATAAGTTTGATTTCGTAGCCTCCCTAACCTAAGCAATTAAGCCCGAAGGGGTGTTTTAACACCTAATACCCTAAAGTCAACTGACTTGGGAGCTATTGGCCCAACGCTTGTTACATGGGTTGAGGAGAAAAGCTTAAGGCAATCAAACATTGCACTATCTACATATCAGTATCTGCGACCCGAGTTACTAAGCTCGTAGGGGTGTCTTAGCACCTAATGCCCTAAGACCAACTGGTCTGGGAGTCATTAGCTGAAAGCTCATTACATGGGTTAAAGATGCATGATGTTTTTAAAGTATATGTATATAGAGTTAAAAAAAAAAAAAAGACAAAAATAGTAATCCCAACCCAAGGAAGTTAACCTTAAACATTAGAACAAAAATTTTGTTTTCTTCCAAGAAAAGCCCCATAATTATGTGTTGATACATTGAGCACAAAAGAAAGGTTTATTAATATGTTGTTAAGTGGTATTGAGCAGATATATAAATTTAATGAGAGTTTGTTTATCTGGATAGATTAATGGAAGTTAAATGATGAATACCTTGCTTTGTGAAATTTTCAAATTGTTTTAACGCTTTGATTACTAGGGACTAGTAATAAGCTGGTTGGGGGGTGTGATTAGTACTTAAAAGTGCATTTTTGTCATGGTTTTATATCATCATTTTGCACTTGAAGTATCAATAACTCCTTAACTAAAATATGTTTTATAATAATGTATCTAATAATATAAGATACCTATAATTTGTGATAAATGTCTATTTTTAATGCAGGCCTATCACATAAATGAAAGGATTGATTGATGACTTGAAGAACTTAAATTGCAAGGATAAAGAGATGGTCAAACTTAGAGAAGAGATGTCGGTGCAATCTAAACCGGAACACTGTTCGGTAATTGGGTCATATCTGGAGCTACAGATCTCAGATTTAGGTCCAATTTATATGGATGGAAAGGTAAGACATAGGCCTACAACTTTCATATGGAGCCAAGATCTAAAAAGGCCATTATCAAGTCCAAATTGTAGCAACAACAAAGAAGCCCGAATCTGTCTTCCAGCCCGAGCACTGTTCGGTATTTTGGCCATATCTGGAGTTCTAGAAGTCCAAATGAGCTGAATTTTTTACACAAGAAAGCTGAGACAATTGTCTACAACTTTCATGTTTGCACCTGGCTCCATTTTTGACGTTATCAATGACGTTTTGGGCAGACAAGAGAAGATAAGGATTGTCACCAAGTCAAAAGTTGGCCACCCACTTATCAATTAGTCATCAAATCAATAGTTCCCAATTTTGGCCTATAAAAGGAGGCATTTGCCATGCATTTAGGCATCTTGGTTTCCAGATCAAGATCATGCTCTTCCTTTCTCTCTTTGTATTTTTTGTAATGTTTATGCTTTGCTTTCATTAATACTAAGTTTATGCTTTTTATTTCCTTTCCTTTACTTAGTTAGCTTTTATGTTCTTATTTTGTTTATCTATTTTTCTTTCTTTCATTATGTCTAGCTAAGTTAATTATGTCAAGGTGAAAAGGTTACACTAATGGTGTGAGAATAAGTATAATGTAAACTTAATATGGACCTTAATGTTTGATACTAACATGTTTTATATTTGTTATCTTGTTCACTCTTTAATACTTTGCTTGTTAAATGACTAATCTTGATTTATGTTGTATAACACTTGGTACAACAAATGCTTGGCACTTTCATAGCCCATAATGTATGGTATAACCGACACCTGAGCTATGAAAGGAACTTGATTTGTTGTTAACATAAGTTATAATCATGAATGCTTGACGAGATTTACAAGTATTAGCATTAATTGAATAAGATGACTAATGTAATCATGTTAACAATATATAATCTGATTGGAACCTCCTTTGTGTGTGGTTTCCAATTGAATAATAAGAGTTTATACTATACTTGTTTGATATACCATTAGTGGAACCTCTAACCTTGACATTTGTTATTATCATTGTTTAATCCTTACTTTAATATTTCATCTCTAAGTTCTCATCATCATCATCTTCTTCTTCTTCTTCTCTTTCTTTATTATTATTATTATTATTATTATTATTATTAGTACTACTACTACTACTACTACTACTACTACTGCTACTACTAGTATTATTATTATTATTGCTATTGTTGTTGTTGTTGTTATTGTTTTATAATTGTTGTTTATAATTTGTACAATTAACCTCCCTGTGGTTCGACCCCGGTCTTGCCGGGTTATTTATTACTTCGACACTCCTGCACTTGGGAGAAGACATCAATCTTTTAGTCGTGTCAGGTCAATTGAGAGAGACCCGGCTGTGGGAAAGCTGAAGTCTGCTACTTCGCTAGGGGAAGGACTTTTGTTGGCCGGTGTCCACGACGCCTGAGGAAGGAAAGACCTGCTGGCTGAAGAAGGAGATCGTGGATCTGAGGAGATGGGAACAACTCTGTCATCCTCTGGTCGGTGGAGATGAGGTCGTGGTTAAAGGAGTTGTGGCCAAAAAAGGCTGGTGTGGGTGTGGTTAGCAAAGGCAGATCGGAGTTGGCTTTGGGGAGGCTGCAACAAGAGAGGAACTCCAGGGGAAGATCGGCTGTGGGAGATGAAAATGAGGGGGGAGGCGTGAGCTGATGGGTAGGTAGCGGCTCCAATTTGTTGCTGGAAAAGGAGAAGGAAATGGCATGGAGGCTGGTTTCAAAGAGGGAAAGGGAAGGTGAGAAGGAAAAATGGCCACGGGTGGGGGGGGCGACGACTTTGGATGAGGGAGAAGGAAATTTAAGTTTAGGGTTTTCCTTTTTGCCAAAATTGCCTCCCTATTTTTTGTGTTGAAGGCTGCTATTTATAGGTAAAATGTTGCTTAGTTTTCAAAATTGGTCCCTCAACTTTTTGTAAATTTTAATTTTTTTTTGTATTTTTAAAAATAAGCAATATCAACATCGGCTCAATGAGAAAAATCAATAATTTTAAAAATAACACTCTTAAAGTTGAACGCGTTTCAAATATCTTTGAAAATTTAATTTTTTTTGAGATGATGCTGAAAATGCTAAAAATAAAGCAAATGTATTTTAAAATGTATTTTTTTTGGATTTTCGTTGTTTTTTTTTCTCTTTTTTTGGATTTTTCTAAAAATTTATCAAAATATGAATAAAAAATTGGGGAATAACCTAGAATAGGGTTATGACACCATATAATAAGTGTTGAGCCAATAACTCCCAAGTCAGTTGACTTTAGGGTATTAATTGTTAAAACACTCACTCAGGCTTAATTACTTAAGTTAGGGAGGCTACGAAACCAAACTTATCTATATTTTTATTATTATTATTTTTTCTTTTTCATTTTTTCATTTTTTTTAATTATATACTATCCCTTTCCCTTAGTTGTTACCTTTAACAAAAGAACATAAATAATGTAATAATCCAATATGCAACTTACAATCATATGTTTAAAGTGTGTGTGTATAAATTAAGGTTTAAGAATACATGTTAAATAAGTATATAAACAGAATTAAGTGATAACAATGCGAGAGTTTATAAATCTAAATATTTCTAGAAGTATTATGATAGACCTTGTTACAAATGATTACCAAGATGTGTCTTAAGAGTCATAAAAAGTTCTCCTTACTCTGCTATCATAGTAATAATAATTTTGCACATGCTTTATAAAATAGAAAACATAGTTAGTTTTTTTTTTAGCTACTACCCTCTCCCCCCAACTAAAACGAGACGTTGTTTAGTAGTAGCAACAAAAATTATGATTTGTCATGTAGAAGATGTTAGAAATTCCTGTTCCATAGCATGATCAAGAAAAAACAACAACTTATCATAATAACCATTAACATTTAACAAACCTTGCATTTATTCGAGCCGACATTGTGGAGACCTGAAGTTCCTCTCCAATTGTTTTTCCAATGATGTCCCCTTGTGATAAAGCTTCGGGGATGACCCCCAAAACTTGACTACCTCCTAAAAATGCAGCTATTGACACACCTCATATTAACCCAAGACTGCCTCCCCCATACACTAAATGAATCTTTCTCTCAACTAGCACTTGACTAAGATGATTTGCTGATTCTAAAAACTCCTTTTCTTTCTTAGAACTAGATCCATCGAAAACACAAATATTTCTTATATGATGACTTGAGGAACTTGCCATTTCTACACACTTCTGTATTTGTTGAATGTATGAGTTGAGTAGAAATGAAAGGAAGGAAGAAAGGGTTTTATAGATGAGAAATTAGAAAGGCAATCATACCACCTATATATAGGCCAACTAGAGTCTCTCTCTCACACACACTCTCTCTCTTTTTATTTATTTATTTATTTATTTACTTTTGAAAAAGCATGTGTATGTATAGGTAGTTATGATTGCGGGTTACATCTTCCCTTGGTTTTACGTCCAAGAATGGCTTAAACATCCTCTATGGGTTGGGGATAGGCTTTCCATCTAACTTTCTTAAAAACTTGCAAACAGGGTCTTTTTTAGTTAGATTTTCAAGACTAAGTCGATCATGTTCTTTATGAAATTGTGGCCATAAATCATGAATTACACAATGCACATCTCTACTAGGATGCGTCTCAAGAGTCAATAGAAGATTATCTAAAGACTCCTTACTCAGACCATCCTTAATGAATTGTATTTTATCTTCATGGTTTATAGATACCATTCCTAAAGAACGACATTATGCATTACAAGTCCATCTAGCACATCGATGATAGACTTTTAGTCATTTTACATGACATTTTTTTGCAAAACTGCTTTTACCTGTTCCAGGCATGTGTGAAATGAAGGAATTAAAGGACTCACCTGATAATCAGACCTTTGCTTCAATCAACTAGCGAATATCTTCAGGAATTCCATGATTTATTAACAATCTCAATCTTGCACATCTAGCATGGTAAATTTTTGTAATCGCATTCTAAGACAGAGTAGGAAAATACTTTTTTAATTTTTCAAGATTAATGCCCATTTTCAAATGAGAATTGGAATAGAGATTCAAACAATTGTATAAATATATACACAAATATCAGTTATTATAGGAAATAAAAAAACAACTTTAGTCACGGAGTACCGTTATCCGCCATTTGACTAGGGTGAGAGAAACTAGAAAAAATCACTAAAAAAAGAAAAAAAAACAATGTGAGAAAAAAATAATAATCAACCTTTATCTATAAGATCATTCAAACTAGTTGATTTATTTTCATTAGAAAAATTATCAAAGTAAGCTTTCAAACGATGTCTATTTTTCTTAAAAACATTGTCATTCATTGAATTCTCAATATCACAGGCCCCATCAAGATTGTTCCATCTTGATCTTAACTCTTTAGAGAATGCATAAATTTGAGAACTATAAAACAACTTTTTGACCAGTATCAACTTTTTGGCAATTTTCATAAGTTTTGCAGAATGCATGTGTCCTTGAACATGGTGGGCTAATAAAATTCATTTTAAAAGATTTTTGTAGTTGTCTTTTTTAACAAGAAATAACTTTCACATGCTTCAGAATGACAAAGTTTAATGACACTACTTATCTCATTATCGGGAATGAATCTTTGAAATATTTGATCAGGATAATATTTGAATAAGTTAGGGTTATCACAATAAAAGTTCTTTACTTCATTCAAAAACTTTTCTTTATCTTGGGTACTCCAATCAGTTGGCAAATCTTCTAAAGTAAGAAAATTGATATTTTTATCATACCAAGGCATTGGACTAAGAGAAAGTAGGATTCGTTAGGAAAGTAGGATTCTATTGTCACTGCTAATAAAAGATTCGCATCAATATTTTTGGTGCTTGTTTCATCCGTGATTTCTTCCTTAGAATAAATTATTTACAAATCTTCAGATTCATCTAACTCATTTTTACTTAAAGTAGATTCAAGTTGATCATAAACTAATTCGTTAATATGATCTACTTCTTGTAAATTATTATTATCTCTAGGTTGCTTGCAAATGTTGAAAATATTCATCTTTAATGTCATGTTTCCAAATGATAGCTTTATCAGTCCATTCCTACAATTAATCAATACGTTAGAGGTTGCAAGAAACAGACGTCCTAAAATAATAGGAAATGAATTACATGCTTCAACAGGTTCTGTGTCCAAGATAATAAAATCCACATGATAAATGAATTTATCGACTTGTACTAACATGACACGACTAAAAGATTGATGTCTTCTCCCAAGTGCAGGAGTGTCGAAGTAATAAATAACCCGGCAAGACCGAGGTCGAACCACAAGGAGGTTAATTGTACAAATTATAAATAAAAATAATACAACAACAATAACAATAACAATAACAACAAAAACAACAACAACAACAACAACAACAACAACAACAACAACAACAACAACAATAATAATAATAATAATAATAATAATAATAGTAGTAGTAGTAATATTAGTAGTAGTAGTAATAATAATAATAATAAAGAAAGAGAAGAAGAAGAAGAAGATGAGAACTTGGAGATGGAAAATTAATGTAAGGATTAAACAATAATAATAACAAATGTCAAGGTTAGAGGTTCCACTAATGGTATATCAAACAAGTATAGTATAAACTCTTGTTATTGAATTGGAAACCACACACAAAGGAGGTTCCAATCAGATTATATATTGTTAACATGATTACATTAGTCATCTTATTCAATTAATGCTAATACTTGTAAATCTCGTCAAGCATTCATGATTATAACTTATGTTAACAACAAATCAAGTTCCTTTCATAGCTCAGGTGTCGGTTATACCATACATTATGGGCTATGAAAGTGCCAAGCATTTGTTGTACCAAGTGTTATACAACATAAATCAAGATTAGTCATTTAACAAGCAAAGTATTAAAGAGTGAACAAGATAACAAATATAAAACATGTTAGTATCAAACATTAAAGTTCATATTAAGTTTACATTATACTTATTCTCACACCATTAGTGTAACCTTTTCACCTTGACATAATTAACTTAGCTAGACATAATGAAAGAAAGAAAAATAGATAAACAAAATAAGAACATAAAAGCTAACTAAGTAAAGGAAAGGAAATGAAAAGCATAAACTTAGTATTAATGAAAGCAAAGCATAAACATTACAAAAAATACAAAGAGAGAAAGGAAGAGCATGATCTTGATCTGGAAACCAAGATGCCTAAATGCATGGCAAATGCCTCCTTTTATAGGCCAAAATTGGGAACTATTGATTTGATGACTAATTGATAAGTGGGTGGCCAACTCTTGACTTGGTGACAATCTTTATCTTCTCTTGTCTGCCCAAAACGTCATTGATAACGTCAAAATTGGAGCTAGTTGTAAACATGAAAGTTGTAGGCAATTGTCTCAGCTTTCTTGTGTAAAAAATTCAGCTCATTTGGACTTCTACAACTCCAGATATGGCCAAAATACCAAACAGTGCTCGGGCTGGAAGACAGATTCGGGCTTCTTTGTTGTTGCTACAATTTGGACTTGATAATGGCCTTTTTAGATCTTGGGCTCCATATAAAAGTTGTAGGCCTATGTCTTACCTTTTCATCCATATAAATTGGACCTAAATTTGAGATCTGTAGCTCTAGATATGACCCAATTACCGAACAGTGTTCCGGTTTGGATTGCACCGACATCTCTTCTCTAAGTTTGACCATCTCTTTATCCTTGCAATTTAAGTTCTTCAAGTCATCAATCAATCCTTTCATTTATGTGATAGGCCTGCATTAAAAATAGACATTTATCACAAATTATAGGTATCTTATATTATTAGATACATTATTATAAAACATATTTTAGTTAAGGAGTTATTGATACTTCAAGTGCAAAATGATGATATAAAACCATGATAAAAATGCACTTTTAAGTACTAATCACACCCCTCAACCAGCTTATTACTAGTCCCTAGTAATCAAAGCGTTACAACAATTTGCAAATTTCACAAAGCAAGATATTCATCATTTAACTTCCTTTAATCCATCCAGATAAACAAACTCTCATTAAATTTATATATCTGCTCAATACCTCTTAACAAGATATTAATAAACCCTTTTTTTTGTGCTCAATGTATCAACACATAATTATGGGGCTTTTCTTGGAAGAAAACAAAATTTTTTTTTTAATGTTTAAGGTTAACTTCCTTGGGATGGGATTATTATTTATGTCTTTTTTTTTTACTTCTTTTTTTTTCTTTTTTTTTAAATGTATATACATATAATTTAAAAACATCATGCATCTTTAACCCATGTAACGAGCTTTCAGCTAATGACTCCCAGACCAGTTGGTCTGAGGGCATTAGGTGTTAAGACACCCCTACGAGCTTAGTAACTCGGGTCGCAGATACTGATATGTAGATAGTGCAATGTTTGATTCCCTTAAGCTTTTCTCCTCAACCCATGTAACAAGCGTTGGGCCAATAGCTCCCAAGTCAGTTGACTTTAGGGTATTAGGTGTTAAAACACCCCTTAGGGCTTAATTGCTTAGGTTAGGGAGGCTACGAAACCAAACTTATCTATATTTTCATCATTTTTTTTTCTTTTTTTTTTTTCTCTTTTTTTCCTTTTTTTTTTGTTTTTTAATTATATACAATCCCTTTCCCTTAGTTGTTACCTTTAACAAAAGAACATAAATAATGTAATAATCCAATATGCAACCCACAATCATATGTTAAAGTGTGTGTGTGTAAATTAAGGTTTAAGAATACATGTTAAATAAGTATATGAGCAGAATTAAGTGGTAACAATACGAGAGTTTGTAAACCTGAATATTTCAGGAAGTATTATAATAGACCTTGTTAAGAATGGTTACTAAGATGCGTCTCAAGAGTCACTTTAACAAAAGAACTCCTTTACTCTGCCATCCTAGTAACAACAATTATGCACATGCTTTATGAAATGAAAATAATTTTTTTTTTATATCAACTACTACCCTCTCCCCCCAACCAAAACGAGACATTGTCCTCAATGTTCTAAGGTAGAAAGATAGAGTATAGAAGATATCACCTGAAATAATGAACACTGACAAAACCTGAAACACACTGAAACAAATATAAGAAACAACAAAACACAATAATAAAACCAAAAGACACAAATATTCATAAATGCAGGCTCAAATCCAATCTAAGCTTTTTACGGCTCTCCGTAGATGACCAATTTATGCGACTCATGGAAGGATCAATCACAGGAGTGAAAGATTGTAGTTGGTCAATCAATTGTTCAGCAGTAGTAGCAGAGATTATGATTTGGCGTGCAGAAGATGTTAGAAATTCCTGTTCCACAGCATGATCAAGAAAAGACAACAACTTATCATAATAACCATTAACATTTAACAAACCTATGGGTTTATAGTGAATGTGCAATTGAGCCCAAGAGGAGATATGAAAGATCTCTTTCAATGTGCCTAGACCACCTGGTAAAGCAATGAAGGCATCAGCATGGTTAAACATTGCATTCATTCGAGCCGACATTGTGGAGACCTGAAGTTCCTCTCCAATTGTTTTTCCAATGATGTCCCCTTGTGCCAAAGCTTCAGGGACGACCCCCAAAACTTGACTACCTCCTAAAAATGCAGCTATTGACACACCTCCCATTAACCCAAGACTGCCTCCCCCATACACTAAATGAATCTTTCTCTCAGCTAGCACGTGACCAAGATGATTTGCTGATTCTAAAAACTCTTTTTCTTTCCCAGGACTAGATCCACCGAAAACACAAATATTTCTTATTTGATGACTTGAGGAACTTGCCATTTCTACACACTTCTGTATTTGTTGAATGTATGGGTTGAGTAGAAATGAAAGGAAGGAAAAAAGGGTTTTATAGATGAGAAAGTAGAAAGGCAATCATAACATCTATATGTAGGCCAGCTGGAGTCTCACACTCTCTCTCTCTCTTTTTATTTATTTATTTATTTACTTTTGAAAAAAAACATGTGTATGTACAAGTAGTTGTGATTGTGGCTTACATCTTCCCTTGGTTTTACGTTCAAGAACGGCTTAAACGCCCTCTATGGGTCGGGGATAGGCTTCCCATCCAGTTTTCTTAAAAACTGGCAAACAGGGTCTTTTTTAGTCAGATTCCCAAGACTAAGTCGATCATGTTCTTTATGAAATAGTGGCCATAAATCATGAATTGCACGATGCACATTTCCACTAGGATGCGTCTCAAGAGTCAATAAAAGATTATCTAAAGACTCCTTACTCAGGCCATCCTTAATGAATTGTATTTTATCTTCACGGTTTATAGATACCATTCCTAAAGAACGACATTGTGTATTACAAGTCCATCTAGCACAACGATGACAGACATCCAGTCGTTTTGCACGACGCTTCTTTGCAAAACTGCTTTTACCTGTTCCAGGCATGTGTGAAATGAAGTTAGAGGACTCACCTGATAATCGGACCTTTGCTTCAATCAACCAGCGAATATCTTCAGGAATTCCATGATTCATTAACAATCTCAATCTTGCACATCTAGCACGGTAAATTTTTGTAATCGCATTCTGAGGCAGAGCGGGAAAATACTTTTTCAATTTTTCAAGATTAGTGTCCATTTTCAAATGAGAATTGGAAGAGAGATTCAAAGAATTGCATAGATATATACACAAATATCAGTAATTATGGGAAACTGAAAGAACCGACTTAAGTCACGGAGTACCGTTATCCGCCATTTGACCGGGGCGAGAGAAACTAGCAAAAATCACTAAAAAAGAAACACAAAAACAATGTGAGAAAAAAAATCAACCTTTATCTACAAGATCATTCCAACCAGTTGATTCATTTTTACTAGGAAAATTATCAAAGTAAGTTTTCAAACGATGTCCATTTTCCTTAAAATCATTGTCATTCATTGAATTCTCAATATCACAGGCCCCATAAGGATTGCTCCATCTTGGTCTTAGCTCTCTAGGGAATGCATAAAGTTGAGAATTATAAAACAAAACTTTTTGACCAGTATCAATTTTTTGACAATTTTCACAAGTTTTGCAGAATGCATGCGTGTCCTTGAACATAGTGGGCCAATAAAATCCATTTTGAAAGATTTTTGCAGCAGTCTTTTTGGACGAGAAATAACTTCCACATGCTTCAAAATGACAAAGTTTAATGACACAACTTACCTCATTGTCGGGAATGAATCTTTGAAATATTTGATCAGGACAATATTTGAATAAGTTAGGGTCATCACAGTAAAAGCTCTTCACTTCGTTCAAAAACTTTTCTTTGTCTTGCGTACTCCAATCAGCTGGCAAATCTTCTAAGGCAAGAAAATTGATATTTTTATTATACCAAGGCATTGGACTAAGAGAAAGTAAGGATTCATTAGGAAAGCAATCATCGATTGGTGTGATGTTAGATGTCGAATCTGTTGTCAATGTTCATAAAAGATTTGCATCAACATTTTCGGTGCTTGTTTCATCCGTGATTTCTTCCTCAGAATAAATCATTTGAAAATCTTCAGTTTCATCCAATTCATTTTTACTTAAAGTAGATTCAAGTTGATCATAAACTAATTCATCAATATGATCTACTTCTTGTAAATCATTATCATCTCCAGGTTGCTTGCAAATGTTAAAAATATTCATCTCCAATGTCATGTTTCCAAATGATAGCTTCATCAGTCCATTCCTACAATTAATCAATGCGTTAGAGGTTGCAAGAAACGGACGTCCTAAAATAACAGGAAATGAATTACATGCTTCAACAGGTTCTGTGTCCAAGACAATAAAATCCACAGGATAAATGAATTTATCGACTTGTACTAACACATCTTCAATTATTCCTCTAGGCACTTTTACAGATCTATCGGCAAGTAAAAGAGATATAGAAGTTGGTTTTAACTCACCTAGATTGAGACTCTGAAAAACTGAATATGGAAGTAAATTCACACTAGCACCAAGATCAAGTAAGGCTTTTTCAATTTTATGGTCTCCAATAAAGCAAGAAATTGTAGGACAACCAGGGTCTTTATATTTCAAAGCATTATTGTTTTGAAGAATAGCACTTACTTGTTCGGCTAGAAAGGCTTTCTTTTTCACATTCAGTTTCCTCTTCACAGTGTATAGATCTTTCAAAAATTTAGCATAGGAAGGAACCTGTTTAATAGCATCCAACAAAGGTATATTGATCCTTACCTGTTTGAAAATTTCATAAATTTCAGAGTTATGGTTGACTTTCCTTTGTTTGGTCATGGCATGAGGAAATGGAAGTGCTGGCGGTGAATCAGTCGTTTCTTTGCAATTTTCAGATTCAACCCCTTCCTTACCCTCAGAGATTGACTCATCATCTTTCTCATAAGGTTCAAGAGAGGGTTTTTCAATAACCTTACCACTGCGTAGAGTAGTGACTGATTTGAGTTGATCCATGGCTTCCGGAACTACTTGCATTTGCATTGTATTGCCCTTTGGGATTTTGTTGTGGTTGAGATGGAAACTTACCTTTCTCTTGGAAACTGAGAGCAGATGTTAATTTTGCAAGAGTATCTTTAAAATCTGTCATGTTTTGAGCAAGTTGAATATTGATTGTCTCTTGCTTTTCAATGAATGCATGCAATGTTTCCTCAAGATTTCTTCTAGGAGGTGGAGCATAAGGAGGTGCATATCCATGAGAATTTTGGAAATTGTGGTGTGCTTGAAATGGTGGTTGTGAAGTTTGTGCATTGTTGTTCTCACTCTTCCAATTGAAATTTGGGTGATTTCTCCAACCAGGGTTGTATGTTTGGGAGTATGGGTTGTGGTAGGGCCTTTGGAAACTGTTTAAAGCATGGGCTTGTTCATGGAGACATTCCTTAAAAGAAGGCAAGGTTGGATAATCGTTGGTTGAGTGTTCATTTGTTTCACAGATTTGACACACAATGTTTTCAACAGATTTTAATTGACCACTCTTTTTTAATTCTAGTGCCTCAACTTTTCTAGCTAAAGATGCAAATTTGGCTTGAAGGTCATGATCTTCCCTAAGGTTGTACATACCTCCACTAGATGTATGAGGTTGAGTTTTACTCGGTGCCTCATATGTACCCGCGGTGTTCCAATTTTGAGCATTTTCAGCTAACAAGTCTAAGTACTCCATTGCTTCATCAGGGTCTTTATCTTTAAAAGTTCCATTGCACATCAATTCAACCATTTGCCTATCTTTAGGTGTTAACCCTTCATACAAATGTGAAACCAATCTCCATGTTTCAAAACCATGATGGGGGCAAGTACTAAGCAAATCTCGATACCTATCCCAACATTTGTAAAATGTTTCTCCTGGTTTTTGAGTGAAAGTGGTGATTTGTCTTTTGAAAGAGTTTGTTCTATGAGATGGGAAAAACTTCTTTAAAAATTGTTGTTGCATTTCATCCCAAGCACGAATGGATCCAGGTCTTAAATTTTGTAGCCATGTTTTAGCTTTATCTTTTAATGAAAAAGGAAAAAGCTTTAATTTGATGGTGTTCATGCTACAATTTAAATTATTATATGTGTTGCAGACCTCCTCAAATTCCCTTAAATGCAAGTATGGATTTTCCAATTCTAAACCATGAAAAGAAGGTAAAAGTTGAATAATACCTGGTTTAAAATTAAAATGAGATGCATCGGGAGGAAAAACTATGCATGATGGTGCACTTGTTCTTGTGGGATTCATGTGGTCGCTAAGTGTTCTAGCACGGTTATTCTCATTATTCTCATTTTGAAGTGATTGATTATTTTCTTCGGCCATATTTTCTGAAAATGATGAGGATATCCTACAAAGTCTACCACTTGATGTACGTGACCACACTCTCATGCACGTGTAGGAATAAAATAAAATAAAAAGAAGAAAGCAAAAGAAGAAGAAACAAGAGAAAAGAAACAAAGTTATATACAAGAAAAGTGAAAAGAGAAAATAAAATAAATATTATAATTTATACAAGGACTTACCTCCCCGGCAACGGCGCCAAAAACTTGACACGACTAAAAGATTGATGTCTTCTCCCAAGTGCAGGAGTGTCAAAGTAATAAATAACCCGGCAAGACCGAGGTCGAACCATAGGGAGGTTAATTGTACAAATTATAAATAAAAATAATACAACAACAACAACAATAACAATAACAACAACAACAACAACAACAACAACAATAATAATAATAATAATAATAATAATAATAATAATAATAATAATAATAATAATAGTAGTAGTAGTAATATTAGTAGTAGTAGTAATAATAATAATAATAAAGAAAGAGAAGAAGAAGAAGAAGATGAGAACTTGGAGATGGAAAATTAATGTAAGGATTAAACAATAATAATAACAAATGTCAAGGTTAGAGGTTCCACTAATGGTATATCAAACAAGTATAGTATAAACTCTTGTTATTGAATTGGAAACCACACACAAAGGAGGTTCCAATCAGATTATATATTGTTAACATGATTACATTAGTCATCTTATTCAATTAATGCTAATACTTGTAAATCTCGTCAAGCATTCATGATTATAACTTATGTTAACAACAAATCAAGTTCCTTTCATAGCTCAGGTGTCGGTTATACCATACATTATGGGCTATGAAAGTGCCAAGCATTTGTTGTACCAAGTGTTATACAACATAAATCAAGATTAGTCATTTAACAAGCAAAGTATTAAAGAGTGAACAAGATAACAAATATAAAACATGTTAGTATCAAACATTAAAGTTCATATTAAGTTTACATTATACTTATTCTCACACCATTAGTGTAACCTTTTCACCTTGACATAATTAACTTAGCTAGACATAATGAAAGAAAGAAAAATAGATAAACAAAATAAGAACATAAAAGCTAACTAAGTAAAGGAAAGGAAATGAAAAGCATAAACTTAGTATTAATGAAAGCAAAGCATAAACATTACAAAAAATACAAAGAGAGAAAGGAAGAGCATGATCTTGATCTGGAAACCAAGATGCCTAAATGCATGGCAAATGCCTCCTTTTATAGGCCAAAATTGGGAACTATTGATTTGATGACTAATTGATAAGTGGGTGGCCAACTCTTGACTTGGTGACAATCTTTATCTTCTCTTGTCTGCCCAAAACGTCATTGATAACGTCAAAATTGGAGCTAGTTGTAAACATGAAAGTTGTAGGCAATTGTCTCAGCTTTCTTGTGTAAAAAATTCAGCTCATTTGGACTTCTACAACTCCAGATATGGCCAAAATACCAAACAGTGCTCGGGCTGGAAGACAGATTCGGGCTTCTTTGTTGTTGCTACAATTTGGACTTGATAATGGCCTTTTTAGATCTTAGGCTCCATATGAAAGTTGTAGGCCTATGTCTTACCTTTTCATCCATATAAATTGAACCTAAATTTGAGATCTGTAGCTCTAGATATGACCCAATTACCGAACAGTGTTCCGGTTTGGATTGCACCGACATCTCTTCTCTAAGTTTGACCATCTCTTTATCCTTGCAATTTAAGTTCTTCAAGTCATCAATCAATCCTTTCATTTATGTGATAGGCCTGCATTAAAAATAGACATTTATCACAAATTATAGGTATCTTATATTATTAGATACATTATTATAAAACATATTTTAGTTAAGGAGTTATTGATACTTCAAGTGCAAAATGATGATATAAAACCATGATAAAAATGCACTTTTAAGTACTAATCATAACACATCTTCAATTATTTCTCTAAGCACTTTTATAGATCTATCGACAAGTAAAAGAGATATAGAAGTTGGTTTTAACTCATCTAGATTGAGACTTTGAAAAACTAAATATGGAAGTAAATTTACACTAGCACTAAGATCAAGTAAGGCTCTTTTAATTTTTTGTTCTCCAATAAAGCAAGAAATTGTAGGACAACCAGAGTATTTATATTTCAAAGCATTATTGTTCTGAAGAATGACACTTACTTGTTCTGTTAAAAAGACTTTCTTTTTCACATTCAGTTCATCTTCACAGTGCATAGATCTTTCTAAAATTTAGCATAGTAAGGAACCTATTTAATAGCATACAACAAAGGTATATTGATTCTTACCTGTTTGAAAGTTTTAAAAATTTTTGAGTTGTGATTAACTTTCCTTTGTTTGGTCATGGCTTGAGGAAATAGAAGTACTGGTAGGGAATCAGTTGTTTCTTTATAATTTTTAGATTTAACCCCTTCCTTATCCTCAGAGATTGACTCATCATCTTTCTCATAAGGTTCAAGAGAGGGTTTTTCAATAACCTTACCACTACGAAGAGTAGTGACTGATTTGACTTGATCCATATGTTGGCTTCTAGAACTACTTACATTTGTATTGTATTGCCCCTTGAGATTTTATTGTGGTTGAGATGAAAACTTAACTTTCTCTTGGAAACTGAGAGTAGATGTTAATTTTGCAAGAGTATCTTTAAAATCTGTCATGTTTTGAGCAAGTTGAGTATTGATTGTCTCTTGCTTTTCAATGAATACATGCAATGTTTCCTCAAGATTTCTTCTAGTAGGTGGAGCATAAGGAGGTGCATATCCATGAGAATTTTAGAAATTGTGGTGTGCTTAAAACGGTGGTTGTGAAGTTTATACATTGTTGTTCTCACTCTTCCAACTAAAATTTGGGTGATTTCTCCAACCAGGGTTGTATGTTTGTGAGTATGAGTTGTGGTCGGCCCTTTGGAAATTATTTAAAGCATGAGCTTGTTCATGGAGATAGTCCTTAAAAGAAGGCAAGGTTGGACAATTATTGGTTGAGTGTTCATTTGTTTCACATATTTGACACATAATATTTTCAAAAAATTTTAATTGACCACTCCTTTTCAATTCTGGTGCCTAGACTTTTCTAGCTAAAGATGCAAGCTTGGCTTAAAGGTCATGATTTTCCTTAAGGTTGTACATACCTTCACTAGATGTATAAGGTTGAGTTTTACTCGGTGCCTCATAAGTACCCGCGGTGTCCTAATTTTGAGCATTTTCAACTAACAAGTCTAAGTACTCCATTGCTTCATCAACATCTTTATCTTCAAAAGTTTCATTACACATCAATTCAACCATTTGTCTATTTCTAGGTGTTAACCCTTTATAGAAATGTAAAGCTAATCTCTATATTTCAAAACCATGATGAAGGCAAGTACTAAACAAGTCTCGATACCTATCCCAACATTGGTAAAATGTTTCTTTTGGTTTTTGAGTGAAAGTGGTGATTTATCTTTTGAAAGAGTTTGTTCTATAAGATGGAAAAAACTTCTTTAAAAACTGTTGTTGCCTTTCATCCCAAGCACGAATGGATCCTAGTCTCAAATTTTGTAGCCATGTTTTAGCTTAATCTTTTAATGAAAAAGAAAAAAGCTTTAATCTGATGGTGTTCATGCTACAATTTAAATTATTATATGTGTTGCAGACCTCCTCAAATTCCCTTAAATGCAAGTATGGATTTTCTACATCTAAGCCATGAAAAGAAGGTAAAAGTTGAATAATGTCTGGCTTAAAATTAAAATGAGATGCATCGGGAGGAAAAACTATACATGATGGTGCACTTGTTCTTGTGGGATTCATGTGGTCTCTAAGTGTTCTAACACGGTTATTCTCATTATTCTTATTATGAAGTGATTGATTATCTTCTTCGGCCATATTTTCTGAAAATTATGAGGATACCCTACAAAGTCTACCACTTGATGTATGTGACCACACTTTCATGCACGTGTAGAAATAGAATAAAAAGAAAAAGAAAATAAAAAAAAAAGAAACTAGAGAAAAGAAACAAAGTTATATACAAGAAAAGTGAAAAGTGAAAATAAAATAAATATTATAATTTATACAAAACTTACCTCCTCGGCAACGGCGCCAAAAACTTGATATGACTAAAAGATTAATGTCTTCTCCCAAGTGCAGGAGTGTCGAAGTAATAAATATCCCGGCAAGACCAGGGTCGAACCATAAAGAGGTTAATTGTACATTTTATAAACGACAATTATAAATAACAACAATAGTAATCACAACAACAACAATACTAATAGAAGTAGTAGTAGTAGTAGTAGTAGTAGTAGTAGTAGTAGTAGTAGTAGTAGTAGTAGTAGTAGTAAAGAAAGAGATGGAGAAGAAGAAAAAGAAGATACGAACTTTGAGATGGAATATCAATGTACGGATTAAATAATGATAATAACAAATATCAAAGTTAGAGGTTCCACTAATGGTATGTCAAACAAGTATAATATAAACTCTTATTGTTCAAATTGGAAACCACACACAAAGGAAGTTCCAATTGGATTATAGATTGTTAACATGATTACATTAGTCATCTTATTCAATTAATGCTAATACTTGTAAATTTTGTCAAGCATTCATGATTATAACTTATGTTAACAACAAATCAAGTTCCTTTCATAGCTCAAGTGTCGGTTATACCATACAGTATGGTCTATGAAAGTGCTAAGCATTTGTTGTACCAAGTGTTATACAACATAAATCAAGATGAGTAATTTAACAAGTAAAGTATTAAAGAGTGAACAAGATAACAAATATAAAACATGTTAGCATCAAACATTAAAGTCCATATTAAGTTTACACTATACTTATTCTTACACCATTAGTGTAACCTTTTCACCTTGACATAATAAACTTAGCTAGACATAATGAGAGAAAGAGCATAAACATTACAAAAAAATACGAAGAGAAAAGCAAAAGTATGATTTAGAAACCAAGATGCCTAAATGCATGGCAAATGCCTCCTTTTATAGGTCAAAATTGGAAACTATTGATTTGATGACTAATTGATGAGTAGGTGACCAATTCTTGACTTGGTGACAATCCTTCTTTTGTTTGCCCAAAAAGTCATTGATATCGTCAAAATTAGAACCAATTGAAAACATGAAAGTTGTAGGAAATTATCTCAGCTTTCTTGTGTAAAAACTTTAGATCATTTCGACTTCTAAAACTCTAGATATGGCCAAAATACTAAACAATGCTCAAGCTAGAGGACAGATTCATACTTCTTTATTATTGCTCTAATTTGAACTTGAAAATGATATTTTTAGATCTTAGGCTCCATATGAAAGTTGTAGGTCTATGTCTTATCTTTTCATCCATATAAAGTAGACCTAAATCTAAGATCTACAGCTTCAGATATTATCTAATTACCGAATAGTGTTCCAGTTTGGACTGCACCGACGTCTCTTTTCTAAGTTTGGTCATCTCTTTGTCCTTTCAATTTCAGTTCTTAAATTCATGAATCAATCCTTTCATTTATATGATAGGCCTGTATTTAAAATGAACATTTACTAGAAATTAAAGGTATCTTATATTATTAGATATATTATTATAAAACATGTTTTAGTTAAGGAGTTATTGATACTTCAAGTGCAAAATGATGATATAAAACCTTAATAAAAATACACTTTTAAATATCAATCAAGTAGAGATTGTGAAAAGTTGTACAACATGAAGTCTCTTGTGCTCTTGATAAAGGAAACAAGCAAGGACATTTCTAATGCATGCAAGGATGAAAAGATAAGCTGTTGCAGAAGCACCTAATTAAGGGGGTACGATTGCCTATAATGAAAGATGAATACACCAAAGGGAGTTGGTATGAGTGGAGCTATCAAGCAGAAAGGTGTAAAAGCTCTAAATATAGAAATCGAGATGGACGATTGCGAGGAGTGTACCGCAACTCTCTCTTTTTATATGATTAGTGACAGTGATCTCTCTCATAGTCCACATGTTGATAGAGAATTTTTGGAGCCGCTTTGAAGCGTCCCAACTGAAGGAGGATACGACTGCCTATGAAAAGCAAAGATACCTTAGAGAGAAGGTGTGAGGGCCATAAGATGAGCCTAAGATCAGACTGCCGCATGACTACGGGCGTAGACACCTCAGATGAAAGGTGTGAGGGCCACAATATAAGCACATGTTCAACCACCGCATGACGATGAACGGAGACACCTCAAAAGAACGTATGAGGGCTATAATAGGAGCCCCAATTACAGAACGCTCTAGAGCCGATATGATGGCTAGATATGAATAGACAGATTGATAGCCAATGAAGTGGCTATGATGAGTATAAAGACAAATGTAGTACTGAATTTTATGGATATTGCCCCATGCTAAAGATTAATAATCTAGAAGATATTTGTCTTGGACAATAAGTAAATGACTTGTGGAGCATTAAGTCTCAATTGTTAGGAATGAGCAGAAGGCATGCGTAGGTTTGTGGAATAAGTTGACTCTTGTCAAGGTGGTGAGCTCGGTAATGTCATTGTCATACTTAGAGTATAGAGACAAATATGGATCAACTTTTAATGGATTGGCTCTATGGTTAAAGGTGGAGAGCTACTTGGACTCTTGAGACTAAGAGCGGGAGACTCATGGAGAAGTAAGGCGTGGTTTCTAAGGTGGAACAGAGGGTAGATGCAACTCCAGGATGAGTAGACTTTTGAAAGAATGGTGAGCTCGTGATCATATTGAGATACTTAGATAATGGTTGTTGCACTTGGAAATAGAAATTTTCATTTGAGAGGGTGTTGTAAGCCTTGGTGTGAAGCTTGAAAAATCATTCCGTACCGAACATGGTTGATATGCTCGAAGGGGAATATTGTATTCTAGAGACAATCGTTAACACTTTTTAGATGTGATGTGGGAGACCATTTGGATGAAGTGATCTTTTGGTGTGAACAAGGGTGTGCTTTGACAACTCTGATGATTGAAAGGTTTGGCATGTACCTATAAACTTGGCTACAGAAGCTCTCAAAATAATAAGCTTGGAAAAGCTGCAAGATGCAAGCTTGTGCTGAAGAAGTTAGAGGATAATTGTTCATATAAATGTCAAAGGAGGTGATTGTTGAGATATTGTCATTAATGTGCAACATCTTTGCAGCCTACCCTAAGGAGTAAGGTTATCATTGTCAAAAGGCTACTATAGTAGTTGCACCAACCATTGATAAAATGGTATAATTCATGTGTTGCCACTATTTGTGTCATGATTTATGACCTCTTGTCTGATATGAATTACCTATAAATAAAGATATTATTTAAGAGCAAAACGAGAGAGAGAGAGAGTGTAGCAAAAAAATATGAGAAATATAGAAGAGAGTGAGTTGTTAAAGATAACTAGTAGTAGTTGTTATTGTAGCATTGAGAAGAAAGAAATAAAATGAGGATGAAAGTTATTAAAAAATAAATGATTTTTTCTTCTTTGTTATTGTAAATTTTATTTTTTTTATATAAAAAATAACTTTTCCCGTGTATATAAGTGACGCTAAATATTATATCTGCATGCTAATCCTTCTATAATCAAATATTAATACATTATTTGTCTGGATTTCTCAACAAGAAGGAGCTGTCACGGCTGCTATTGGAAGATCCTTCTCTGCTGCAGGAAGAGTTGAAGATGAGATGAGGGCTGAAGACAATCCTTAAAGAATGCTCTCGGTAACCAACATGATTGAGAAGAAATTCTTCCTGCTGAAGCTGCCGTGTGCAGAAGAGAAGGTCGCTTCTTCAGCTTGGAGTTCACGGTATGCCGGTGCAAAGCTGCTCTTCTCGGCTGTGATGCTTCAATGGAAACCGCGAACAGTTGAGGAAGAACGACTGGAATGCTATTACTAGAGAAGAAGTCACGGTGCTATGTTGTTGCTCTTGCAGCTGTGAGAATGAAGATCTAGCCTCTTGTAGTGTGGCTTGTAGTGAGAGTTAATTATCATCAACGTTGGATCCACAAGAAAAAGGCCTGCTGCTCTTTTTTTTTGGGAGGAATGGAGTCTAGGAGAGAAGGGTTAATTATGTTGATTCCATTTTTATTTATTTATTATTTGGGAGAGCAAACCGCTGGTGTAGAGAAGAGTTAATTATTTTGGGCTATTTTGGCTCGAGGGTCACGGTGCTACTTCCATGGAGGATGGGAGAGAAGGGTTAATTATATTGATTCTCTTTGGCTTGCCACGAATTTTGATTGTTTCCGGTAGACTGGAGAAACTTTTTTTTTTTTTGGCTATGAGTGTGTTTGTGGGTGGGAGAGTATCTGGGTGTGTGTGATTTTTCTTTTCTTTAATTAATTTTCTTCTAAAATTCTTTTTTCTTTTAAAATCTCTTCCCCTCGTGAAATTCTATACTAAAATCTCTCCTTGCCTATTGATAATAATAAAAAAATTAGTTAGAAGACAAAGTAAATTAAAATTAATTATTAAATTTTAAAAATAAATCTTTATTACTCATTTTATAACTGGAAGACAAAGTAAAGAAAAAAAATTACATTAAGGGAATTAATTATGGACCTTTTGATTTAAAATTAGGTTGTTTAATAATAGGATTTTTAATTTTCAAATCAGTCCTTTTCTTTATAAAATTATAATTAGATTATAAAAAAAATTATTATTATTTTTTTATTTTTTATTTTAAATTCTTTGAAAAAGATGCTGCAAATTTTGTAAAAATATCAAGAATATATTCTATAAGTTCTTATTGTTTTTTCTTATTCTTATTTTATTTCTTAAAATTTTATTCAAAACTAAAATCAAAAGTTAAATAACAATAATAAATTTTCAAGACAAAAACAAAAAGACACTATCACTGTCACTGTCCACGACAACTTTCATCATTATTAGCTTGCGATTTGTCGCTTTTGCACCTATGCTGTACACGTGAAACTCATACCATCAGAAAGTTTTAGGGAGAAATCTTGTCCTGAAATTTTGCCCATCTTCGAAGAACACCTGTTTTACTATGCCATCTATGAAGCCATTTAAGCTCGCCAATTCCTCACGGAAATTTCATTTACACATGGGAAGGTTGCCTGTGGCGAAGCGCGGACACCCTCTTTAACGTTCCTCTGAAATGCAAGTGAAGTACATGCATTGAGCTGAAGGTAGAAATGAAATGTGATGTGAATTGTCTGAGACCTTTCAATAAGAACACTGTAACCCTTTTACTCCAAGCGTATACAGGAAATATTGTATAGCACAAGGATTCCATTATCTAGAACAAAAAAACAAAAACTTTATGCAGCAAGAACGGAACCCTGAAAAGCTGGGAATGCCTTGCCAGTCGAAAGAAACCAATATTTACAATAAGGTCCATGGCATTGTATCCCATTGTGCTAATGGTTGCATAATTGAATCTGGAAGGCACAAAGTTCATCTTCGTTGCTGGCTTTTAAGCTTTCATTGACATTCAATAAAGAAAAGTCTATGTGGGGTCTTCCCAAGCTCTTCGCAAGATGCACAGGACTGCGTCTTGCATCCACCTGTGGAACAGATATTTTTCGCTTGTTTGGTCAAGGAAGCCCACTTAACCACAGCGAAAGAGCTTACTGGATTTGCGCCACATAAGTGGTTCATGGCCATAATTTTAAAGAAAATCCATGCTCACTCATGGTGCCTCTGGATAAATTTCTTAATCTCTGCCAGAAATGCCTTCTTCCTATTCTCAAAGTCCCTGCGCTAGCATGTCTCCTAAAGGACCCAAATTCTTGACCCTCAAATCCCATGGATGTTGTCAACAAATCAGATTTCGATAATGGCACAGGGTGAGGGGGCTGTGAACTTTCCATGTTCTCACCTGAAACTTCATCCTTACATTCTAAATCAATAAGATTCTCATGGCTGCAACTTCTTGACCTCTGCATATTTGCTTCATCAAACTCATTACAAACAAGCTTCAGAGCCTGAACCACTTCACCCATAAAAGGGCGGTGAGAAACTTCTGGTTGCACACACATTGATGCAATTGCTGCTACTTTGGTGATGGTATCAAATGAGACGGAGGACCTTATAGTTGGGTCTACTATCGCTTCTAAGCCCTCCTTGCATGTGAGGAGTGGGCGAGCATACACAACAAGATTTTCTTGACCTGGTGGTTGAGACAAATCTACAGGTTTTCGTCCGGTTAGGAGCTCAAGGAGGACTACACCATAGCTGTAAACATCACTCTTCACCAGAAGGTGACCCATCATTGCGTACTCTGGTGCCAAATAACTGGTAACAAGAAATAGCATATGATAAGATATGCGTTTAAGTTGTAAAAAAAATTCTGAATAAATAAATAAATAACCTGAAGCATGCCTTGATTCATCAATTCACTTCCTTAACTGCCAATAAAATGTATAAAGATAAATCAGAGTAAATTATACCCAAAAGTTCCCATAATATGTGTTGATATGTGCTTATTTCCCCCATCCACTGCTGCCTTAGCCAAGCCAAAATCTGAAACTTTAGGTGTAAAATCAGGTTCTAACAGTATGTTACTAGACTTGAAGTCTCGATGAATCACGCTGGGGCTTGAGTCTTCATGCAAATATGCTAGGCCCCGAGCTGCACCTAGGGCAATCTTCATCCGGGCATCCCAGTCAAGTGGATCTGTTTCCTGGTCAACTCCTACAATCACAGAAAAACAGCACAAAGTAAAACCATTTCTTCAAGAAATCAATGATCTAGATATAACAAATACAGAAATATTTTTGGTTTTTACCTACCATGTAAATGTGATTCGACACTTCCATTTGGAATAAGTTCATACACCAGGCAACGGGTATGGCTTTCTGTACAAATACCAACCAATTTAACAAGGTTTCTGTGATGCAGACGGCTGAGCATCTCAACTTCTGCCAAGAATTCACGGCCACCGTGCTGGTCATCTCTCTTTAAGACCTTCACAGCCACTTCTCTTCCATCATCTAACAAGCCACTGTAGACAAGCCCAAATCCACCTTCTCCAAGGATTCGTGAAGCATCAAAGCTATTGGTGGCTCTCTCTATGTCATTCAAAGTAAATGTCTTTGCAGATCCCGTATATGCCATTGCCCCAGAGCTGAGGGACATAGATTCAGAAGTGGGCATACTTCCAAAAATTGTAGGCCCAGTAGCCCCTGCCAGGTATAAACTGGAATCTATAAGCTCAAACATTACAACAGACAAAGCTTGATTTTATGATGTAGAATGTACAAAACACAAGGATCACCATAAATGCAAGTTAAGCAGGAAAAAAGTTTTTCAAGCAAGGATGCCAATTCTAACATCTCATTTTCCAAGAAATGAAAAATAAAATTATTTACCAAAAGAAAAGAAGAAACTTTTATGACATAGAATGTAGAAAAAATATTTGGAAAAACAATTTGAGATCACTAATTTCATTAAAATAAAAATAAAAAGAAGATGAACTTCTTGATTCAAGTAGTGCATAACTTTAGGGCTTTCTAGAACAAGTTGTATAAGATGGTCAAAGTTTCTGTACCTGACCCTTTTACTGGTGAGGACTCTAATTCCTGTAGAACATGTTGAGGTTCATGAACCTGAGTTCCACATTTCAACAGCAAAAGCCAAGCAATTGCCATGCATATAACCAAGACAGTGAAAGAAGAGAGAACTATTACAGCCACCATGCTTCCACCAAGCCCCTTATTTTTCCTCCTTGGTACATCAACTCCTAAAGGTTTATTTGTCCTTCCATTGTTATCATGGCCGGTATATGGTCCGTCATCAACAGTAGAAGTGCTCTCAAGTGAAGGTGGAGATGGTGGAAGACCTGCAGGTTATAAGAGATTCAGAAGTTAGAAATCCAGGACAAGTATGAAGTCTAAAGTCTAAATGAGCAACTTTTATTTGAATCGCAGGGAAGAATAACTCCTACAGGCCAACTGTATATCAATATGGCTTGAAGTTTTTTACATTGTCAAAACAAGAGGTGATGAGCAAATATTCAGGAGCATGAATTTAGGAAAACAAAAAGGCAATATAAGAATTATAACACCCCTCAATTAAACTGCTTGAGAAAAAGCCCATATGGGCTTTCTTTCATCAGACACTTCAGCAATAAAATGGCCTCAACGAAAAGCCCCTCAAAACAAGAAGAAAGTGTTCAAGGGTAAGTCTAAAGGTTTAAATGATCCCAGTGAAGTTTGGCAAAGGTTAAACTTCCTTGAAATTTCTGTAAAAATAAAAAGATTTTCAGGGAAGTTAAAAAGATGACCTGGATAGCGAACGTATAATACTTCATAGGCACCAAAGAGAGAAGGCTTTATGAGAACCTGTCTGTTCCAAAATTTCTTGTAGATTGAAAATGCAGAAGAATCATCAAATTTTACTCCTCGTGGAACCAGGTTGATAAGAACAGTGCTTTTCTCTAGCTCCTGACTAGCGGCATTTGCTCCCATGATGCGGACTTGGCTGTGGTTTAGTGCAACACTTGCTGCAATTTCCTCAGCTAACTCTGTAACCAAAGTGAAGAACGTGTATATTGCAACCCTAAAACGGAGTTTAACTTGAATTGGCCACACACAACCACAGCGTGATCCAGCAGGCGTATATGTTAACGGCTCTGAACATGTTAGTGATGCACAATCTGCAAATACCTTTAGCAATAAGCACATGCGTGATATTCCAAGTCTTAAATGATGGTGTAATGGATATATTATACTGTAAGGTATCTGCATATTTTTACCTTCATTAGGAGGTGGAGGAGGCAGAGTCAGAATCTGTAATGGTGGTGGAGCCTTCACCTTCTTCAAGGATGGATCAGAAGGAGACATTGCAGGTGAATGAGAGTGCACTTGCAGACAGAAAAGATGATCTCAGTAAGATATTTGTAAGCAATCATCATGATGAAGTTACAGATTCCAAGATTGAATCAAATACAAAAAAGTTAGGATCCTGTACTGGTAAAATTGCTTGCAGGTGATAAGGCAGGAACAGGAGACTCCCAGCTCATTGATGGAAATGGAGAGGCAGAAGGGCCTAAAAATTCAGAGAAATTTTGTACTTCCTGAGGTAATGCTTAACTGGCAAATTAATGTAATGCATTTATTAAGGTCCCATCAGGTTAGAGAATCCTACCAAGTGGGTTATATTCAGGGGGAGGGATTCGGTAGGATGGTTCAGGAATTTTGACATGGTTCCTTCCACGACCATGGTGTCTGTGATTTGAGATTGAAGGAGAATATGCAGGTCTGTGAACCCATTCGTTTGCAGGAGTTCCAAAAGATGAAATAGAAGGTGCAAGTGCAATACTTGAAGGCCTAACGGCATGGTGTGGATGAGGAGCT
This sequence comes from Populus pruinosa, assembly GCA_026413675.1. Classification (NCBI taxonomy): domain Eukaryota; kingdom Viridiplantae; phylum Streptophyta; class Magnoliopsida; order Malpighiales; family Salicaceae; genus Populus; species Populus pruinosa. The sequence goes on from CM048594.1 coordinate 5,470,311, forward strand.
ACAACTGGAAAAGATTTTTTTTTAAAAAAAAAATACATATAATTAAAGGCATAGTATTCCTTGAGCTAACCTGAATCTTAAAAGTGGAGAAATTATGTTAGACTACCCACTGACCTTTAGTTGGAGACTGATCCGATGATGATGAAATGTGGGACGCTTTGTAAGAAGGTGTGACACCTTTGTTTCCATGTCTTCCCCGACCCAGGTTGGAAGGAGCTTGCTTTGAATAGAAGGCAGGGTCTGTATCATAATATATATATATATAAAGATTCAATCTGTAATCAATTTAAGAAGCATCTATGTATTGTTTTGTGCTACGCAGTCAAATGCAAGGGTGTAGAGATGCAGCTTATTGTTGTCTTTCATTATCTGAAAATGTGTCTTTCATTTTATAGAACATAAATTTAGAATTGAACATTTAGAAACAGTTCCTGGCTACCCTCTTCAATATGTTATCAAAAGGATCCAGGGAAAAACTCTGCATAGAATAATATTGAATGCTGTTTCCATTTTTAGCAAGACACATTTGCAGCAGGATATGAAATTTTGTTCCCAGATTATAATGCAATTTCATTTTTTCTTTAAGAAAAAAATTTCACCTGGTTGAACGGATGGCTGTTGGCTTGGCCTGATTGGGGAAGCAGTAGGGGGCTCTTGGGGCATTCTGCTTGGTGACGGTGCAACTGGAACTGCAGCATCAATGAATTACCAATGCAGCATTACAATTTGAAGCACACAAAAGTGGTGTTCATCACATATGAAACAAAAAGATTGGATTACATCACATATAAAGCACAAGAAGATATAATTTGCAAGAGATTGATAATTGACTTGATTCCACAGGAAACCTGCAAAGAGTGGGCTTGGTGCAAAATGTTATACAAGTACTTCACTATGAAGGTTTACCTTCCCGAAATTGAAATATTTTGCATGTGATTTGTCAATTTGTTTATTTCATTGAATGATAAAGAACAGCTCAACTTCAGAGACTTCGCCAGCAAACCTATAGAAACAGCATAGTATTGAAGGCTCGGGGAACACGCGTCAATTATATCTTCAACTTGTTGGCAAGCAATGGAAAAGAAAATGTGTAAAACATGTCACAGCCCGATGATTAAAGCTCTATGGCTATTGAGGGAAAGGTGGCATAGAATGCTTATGGTAAACTGAATTGTGAGGTACATCATCAACCATTATAAAGCTGATTGTTCCATGGCTATTGAAAGAAGGGAGGCGTAGAATGCTTATGGTAAACTGAATTGTGAGGTACATCATCAACCATTATAAAGCTGATTGTTCCATGGCTATTGAGGGAAAGGTGGCGTAGAATGCTTATGGTAAACTGAATTGTGAGGTACAACATCAACCATTATAAAGCTGATTGTATAACATATAATTAAATCTAGAACCTGCAAAGATACCGCAATAGCCATGGAGGTACAACATCAACCATCTCGACAAATGCATGCTCTTTCAGTTATATTCTGATTGCAAGATCAAGAAAAGTCTTATTCTATTGGTTCTAGTACTTTTTGTATTATCATTTAGTGGTCAAGACAGTGATAAATGATAAATTTTTCAAGCTTTAATTAGTGTCCAGGAAACTAAGAGCTACGATAATGCATTTAATGCTGCAAATGCTGTTAACTCTGTTAGAATGATAAAGGCTGCATAAGCTGCGCAGCAGCTTTCAAACCATAAGATCAGATAATGAAGTACATTGATGAACCTATGGGTGGTTTTCGTTTGTGATTGTAGACTGGTAACATATATTCATGAAGATGCTAACAACGACAGCTCACTGCTCAGAGCTCACTGCCTGGCAGTAACAAGCAAAAGCAGGGATTTTGGAATAACCTCCACAGTTGAATGGCATTTTCAAAGCTGATTGGGTAAACAATAAATCTTAGAAGTGTTAGTTTTTTTTTCCTTCTTCATTAAAGAGAGATAAGGCCTGATTTATCAAATTCGTGCTCAAAAGGTAAAATTTGAATGAAATGAACTAAACAAGAGATAGATAGAAATTTTGTGGCAGTATTTATCTTACTATTTTAAGGTTGATAATACTGATAACGCAATCAAGATGGGTAATCCTTGTAAGATGTAAAACAAAATCTCAGTTTCAATGACTGATAGCAGGGTGGGTTAGCTCAACATCAGATTCTGTGTATAAAGATCATGAAACGGGTGGAGGGACAGGTCTGAGCAAATTCATGATTCATAATTCTCACTGTGTGACCTACCCTTTAGAAAATGTGTATCCCTTGCAATCAAGAGTAAGGAGGTTCTTGCATACAATGGAGTTCTTCTAAAGCTGTTGATCCAAGAAACAACAAAGCTATAGAACCCAGATTCTCAAATCCAGTCCAAATTAAAAACTCAGCAGAGATTAGCATGTAGTGTATCAGCTAGTGGGTGGATCAAGCATAATTCAATGCAAGAACAAACTACAAAGGGTAAAGAACAAACTCCATTACCTGGAGATCCAAGAACAGACAAAGCACCAACAACTACGAACATGATCACCAGCAAAAAACCCTCCAGCTGCATCCCCATTTTCACCTGTAAAGAGACTGAAAGATCCCCTCGTAATATCTCTCAACTCTCACCCGACCATCCAAGTGAAGGAGGATATGTATTGAAAAAAAGTAGTAAAAACTCAAATGACATTACGATACAAAACATGAGTAGAAGACTTGAAGGAACAAACTACCCTCCAGTGTACATGTCACAACTTACACTACTTCAAAAGAAAAGAAGAGACCCACCCATACAGTAAAAGAGAAGTAATGAGTTGATGAACTAAAAGCACACAAAGAATGAGTTAGGTGGGGAGAACCGACAAAGAGTACATGGCTCTCCTTTTCCTTTCCCCCTCAGACTAATAAGAAATGAAGTTTTGCCTTTGTTTTGTTATTAGAACTGATCAAAGCTTAAAAGGCGACACAGTACCCTTAAAACAACTGGGTGGGAGGCACTTTAAGTTTAAAAGGTTGGAGAGTTCCACGAGGTTAGTGGATGTGTGGGATCATTTCATGGCTGAAAGTTATCGGTGCGTTGAATTGTTTGATATAAGAATTGCTGACTTCTTTTTCAGCTGATAGTGGCAAAATGATCTCTAAAAGCACTCTTATCTGTGGAAGTATAGATGTTTTTTAGCTAAAGTTAGGTTTGTTTTGACTCCCTCTCTGTGATTAGTGCTAAATTATTGATTTTTTCAATCTGTCGTGGTTTGAATGGGAACTGTGCCATCAAGTCAAACTAGTTTTCTTCTTTCTATTTTTTTTTATTGACGTTATTTTTTCTTCAAACTTTATTTTATAGGTGGTTAACTTTTCCTCAGTAACTATAATGAGTTTAGCTGTTAATTTAGTATGTGTGTGTATATATATATATATATATATTTAATGTTAAGTTGATAAAAAATTAAATTTTATTATTTATTTTTCAAGAAATTATCTTAATTTTATGACTCGTATTATAAATTTGATGAATTAATCTAGTTAATTTAAATTTATTTATTTATTTTCATTCTTCAATAAAAAATTCATTATAAATTAAATTTTATAATTTATTTTGATTTTTTTAAGTTATCATAATCATATGACTCAAATTATATATAAGTTATTCTAGATAAACTCATATTGTTTTATTATGTATTATTTATAAATTGAATTTATTTATTTATTAATTTTCAACCTTTAATAATAGAATTATTAAAAAATATATTTTATAATTTAATTTTCAACCTTTAATAATAGAATTATTAAAAAATATATTTTATAATTTATTTTATTATACTTCTTCTAAGAATTTATTTTACAAGAATAATGTAACACTAGCAAGATGATTTTTTACCTGTTTAAAAAAAAAAATTCATCTAACCTGCATTACAGGTATAATAACTATCTAACTAATATCCCTCGAGCACACTAAAGATATGTACATATATAAAGAAAAGAAAAGAAAAGGAAAGGGGAAAGAAGAAAAGTGGATTTCACTTTGATACTTAAAGATTTAAGTTTCATTTCTTTTATTTGAATTTTGACATTAATATCTAAATTAAATGGTATAACCTATGATGCTGGATACCCAATAATTGTTGCTTTATTGACAGTGCCCGAGAAAATCAAAGGACGGACAGACTTTCAGACCATGATCTTGATGAATATTCGATACAATTATAGCTCGGAGATTAAAACAAAAAAGATTGTTTATTTATATTGCATTTCAAATCAAGCACGCAGCATGTATCAACATCATGCTGTAGTGTAATTGGACGCCCCCACCGCTGCTGTTAGGTACTGGTTTTGGACTCCGTGTCGGATGTCACCTCCATCGCTAATTTTCTCTTTCATTTTCTATCAACTTGGAGGGCAAAAGTGCACCCCCATCTTCCATGGCCTCAGCCATGGGATATTCTCTTAAGCTTCGATTTAATGTGTCGGTGATAAATATTGGGTTCTTTTTGGTGGCCATTATTGCACCGTCTACTGCAAAATACATGTGTGCTTCTTCAATAATTTCAAGGTTTATTTTCTTCTTCGTTAGATCTCCCCTTTAAGCATGTTGAAGAGGGTTTTGTTTGGGTTTTTGGTGTAGAGATCACAATCTCTTTATATATATATATATATATATATATATATATTAATTTTAATAACATAGTATCTTTAAGCTAAGAAGACACTTTTTAATTTACAAAAATAAAAAATAAAAAAAACCCATTTTTATATGCTTGTTAGAGGGATTCACTTAACTAAATGTGTGATTTACACAATTCATTAAGTTTTCATATATTTTCTTTTTTATTAGATCGAGGTTTAGATTCAATCACAAATTATTCATTCTAAATGTGTAAACTCCATGCATAATTATATTTGAGTGAAAATTCGACTTAAGAAATTACATGGATGAACAATTTGTAATTATTTAATTAATATGAAATTTAGCATGCATTATATGTGAGAAGATGAAGAAAAGTCTAATTTCATCAAAGTAAAAATACATAAAAAGTAGTTGAATTAAGTAACACCATTTATGAGTTTAATATTGTTCATTGTTTATCTTAAATGTGCGCTATTTAAATATACTTATGGATGATCTTAAAACAAATTGTCATTAACCTTAATAAGGGTGATAAACTTGATGTGATAATTGTCAATTTAATATATATCAATATTAATATAATTATATATTTATAATTAATAAAGGTTTAGTTTATTTATAATATTTATATGATATTAAATTAATAAATCTAAAGTAAATATAAAGTTCATGTGATAAAAATATTTTGTACATAAAATTATAAAATTTATATTATATCAAAACATTATTTTTAAAATGTTATTTGGTTAATACTCTCTTAAATACTGGATATTTATTAAAGGTGTAGAAAATTAGTATATATTATGTTCTTTCATTTATAAATTTTTTTTTTCTTATATGCTGGGTATAAGAAATATCTAAAAATAATATGAAGGTATTTGTCATAAAACATGCACACTAAATTAATCAACATAAAAATTTTATATGAAAAGATCATGTATGTCTATGGAAAAGACTTACATGATGGTTATATAAGCGATCCGTAAACTTGAGATAACTAAGTTATATTATACATAGCATGTTATGTTTTGTTTATGTTGCATGTTATCTTAATTGAGGTAATGAAAGTAAAGATATTAGGTATAATATAAACTATATAAAAGTACTTAAGTGATTAAGAGATGATCCATCATTTTATGTGAATTAGAAGAAATATTTCATCTATTCTCAAATAATATTGACTAGGAAATCCTTAGCCAAATATGGAATGAGATTTGAAACCCTTTTCAAATCTGATCTAAACAATTAATGACTATTATTTAGAGAATAAACATGATTTTACATGGCAAATATATGTAATGCTTTAATATTACATTAGAACATTATTAATGAAATGATATTAATTATATTAAAAAATTTAAAAAGTTTAGTTAAACCACTAATAATTTTTTTAATATTTGAGAGATCATGACATGTTACTAGACGATACACTTAATTTTTAAATATAAATTAATCAATTATTAAATTGATAATAAATTAAATTTTTTAATTTATTTAATTAGAATTAAAATTTATATTTGAGCCAACATATTAGAAACTTAACAAACTTTAAGAACCATTATATATAAATTAAGTTGGATTGATTTAGTTAAGTATAACTTGATTAAAATATATTTAAAAAATTAAGGATTAGAATATAATTAAAGTATTAAGTACATTTATAAACCTAGAAAACTCAAGTAAGGACTTGATTGATTTAATTTCTAAAATTTTTCTAAATAAATATATGGATATTATTTTAGGAGGCAAATTGATATTTTGCTAATTTATAGGGTTTTTTAGAATTTTTTATAAATAGTAAGCTATATCTCTTATTTTTAATAGAGAAAGGTTGTTGTTAGACAGAAAAATGAAATAAACATGGATATTTCTCACTTGTGTTATGTGTGGAGTATCGTTGAAAGCCAAATAATTGGATAGCTTGTGGTTTACGACAAATCATCCTTTAAAGAATTGTTCAAGTAATAAATACATAAACAACTCTAGATTTGTTTGATGAGATCCTAGAGAATTTTGAATAATTTTATTTTGTTATCTCCACTGCGTGTATGATATTTGTGAAACCTAACAATGGTATAAAAGCTATCATTAGATGAATAGGGTTGTTAATTGCATGTTTTCATTGTTAATGGTGTATGTTTCAAATTAATTCTAAGTGCAAAAATTATTTTTCCCAAAGTTAAACACAAGGTTAATGATTGATTTTGAAGGCTTATGTAATGCAATAACCATATTTTATATTTATATGAGTAGGGCAGAATACAATAGTTACTGTATAGCACACTACGTAATATAATGATATACAAGGAAAATATAATCTTTCCCTTAAACTACAACATATTCCATAATACACCCCTTTAGCTGAATTTGGGTGGTCCATTTGAAACTTGGATGGTAAATAGAAAAATGTAATGTGAGGAAGCAGCTTAGTAAGAACATCAACTAATTAGTCTTTGAAGGGTATGAAGCGAATATGTATCTTTTTTTTTGGCAACTTTATCACGAACAAAGTGATAATCAACCTCAATATGTTTGGTTCGTGCATGAAATACTAAATTAGCAGATAAACAAATAGCACTTAAATTATCGTCCCAAATGGTGGTAACAAAACTAGGAGAGAAGCATAAATCTAAAAGCAGATAATGAAACCAAAAAACCTCAGCAATGCCATCAACTAAGGCCTTATATTTTGCTTTAGTGGAGAAGTGAACAATATTGTGTTGCTTACTAGATTTCCCGGAGATGGGAGTGGTGCCAAGAAAGATGATATAACCACTAATAGATTTTCAATCATTAATACTCCCTACCCTGTTAACATCAGTAAAACCATGCAGTGATAAGAAGAAGCCTTGAGTAAGGTGAAAGCTAAAAGATGATATACCTTTTAAGTATCGTAGAATACATTTGACAACATTCTAATAGTTCTTAGTAGGCGCATACATAAACTAATAGACTTTGTTAACAGCATAATAGATGTCTAGTCTAGTAAATATAAGATACTAAAAAGCCCTAATAATTTGCCAATAACGAGTGAGCTCTAAGTATAAACCACTGGGCTGGTGATTGACCTTGGAAACAGAAGTCGGTGTATCAATAGACTTGCAGGATGACATTTCAGCCTAACTAAGAATATCAAAAGCATATTTTTATTGACTAAGCATAAGCCTCATGCTGGTGAGAGTGACCTTAATTCCCAAAACATAATAAGCATGACCCAGATCCTGGCGTTTAAATTCTGACCCCAATAGACTAATAAGGCGACAAAGTATAGTAGAATTATTACAAGTAAGCAGAATGTCATCTATATAAACAAACAAATAGTAGATATCATGGTTCACAATCAAAATAAATAAAGAGGTATCAACTTTGGAAGCGTGAAAGATAATTAATAGAAAAAAGTCACTAAGTCATGTGTACCAAACTTGTAGAGCTTGTTTTAAACCATAAAAGGACTTATGAAGGCGAGAGACATGAGTGGGTAGAGTAGGGTCAACAAAACCTATGGGTTGTTGCATATAAACAACCTCTTGAAGGGAACCATTGAGGAAGGCATTATGTACATCAAACTGACATATCTGCCAATGGTTAGATACAACAATGGCAAGAATGAGTTGAACAATAGTCAGTTGAACAACAAGACTAAAGGTTTTGGAGTAGTCAATTCCTTCCTATTAAGTAAAACTGTGTGCAACCAAGCGCGCCTTATAACGATCAATAACACCATCAGCCCAACATTTAATCTTGTAAACCTAACGATAACCAATAATATTCATGAAAAGTTTAAATGAAACCAAAGACCAAGTGTTATTGGCATGTAAGGCTATAATTTTAGATCTCATAGCAAATTGTCAGCACAAAAACTAGTTAACATCTTTGAAATTTAAAGGTTCGTGTTTAAATGAACATGCTACCCAAAAGTATGGCTGTAGTGAAGAAACAAAGCTTAGGTTGGCAGACATATATTGTTAGGGACACAATACCATATGGTGTTGGTGAGAGACCATTAATGCAGCAAACCTGTCTAGCATGATCTACCATAGAAAGGAGTAGTTGGAGAGATTAACATAGAGATCTAACTCTAGCGGAGACAAAGTAGGATATTGTGAGAAATTGAGGGCCTAGACAGTGAGCTAGATTGCTCATTAGAGGATGCAGCAGATGGCGCAGCAACCCAATAGCTGTGTTGTCCGAAGTGCAGAATTTGAACTTGTAAAATGATCAATAAACATCACAACAACCGGTGGTAAAGGGACCTGTTTAGACAAGGCTGATGGTAATTTGATGGATCGAAAATGTGTTAAGGCAGAAAGATGAAAGGACAGGGCCGGTTGTGGGTTAAAGTCAGAGATGGTAGAAACATGTGGAGTGTTAAAAAAGAGAAAATACTATTCATAAAAACATATATGATGACAGATGTAAACAAGATCAGAAGATAAGTCGAGACAACGATATCCTAGATGACATGAGCTATAACCTAGAATCACACATGGAGTAGAATGAAAGTGTAACTTATGAGCATTATATAGGTGAAGAATAGGAAAACACAAACATCTAAAAGTGTGTAAAAAACAATAATTAGGTGTTTGATGGAACAAACATTCAAATGAGGATTTGTTTTGTAAGACCGGTGTCGATATATGATTAATAAGATAAATCATAGTTTTAAACATATAATTCTAGAATTTTAGAGGTATTTTATAGTGCCCAAGTATTGTAAGACAAGATTCAACGATATGACAATGACAACGCTTAACAGTACCATTTTGCTTATGCGTGTGTGGATATATTATACAATGATGAATACCAATAGTTTTGAAGAAGGAATTTAATTTATGACATTCCCTACCCTAGTCAGTTTGAACTGATTTTATTTTGCAAGAGAATTGTCATTCCACCAAGACTTGAAATTGGTGAAACATATTAAACACATCAGATTTTACAAAAAAGAGATAAAACCAAATAAATTTTATGTACATCCACAAAGATCACAAAATATCAAAAACTATCAGAAGATAAAATAGAGGCAGAACTCCTAACATCACTAAAAATTAATTCAACTGGAGTAGATGTTTTGTGACTCATAAGTCCTAATGACAAACGCAATGATTTTTCTAATGGACATGCTAGAAACTAAAAATTTAAAGGACGAGAGGTACAAGTGGCCTTCTTATTTGATGTTAAGAGACTCAGAACCTAGGAGCTAGGGTGACCGAGTCAACCATGCCAAACATCAACAAAAGTGAGATTAACCGATGTTTGATTCCCATGGTGCACAAGCTGTGAGCACTATTGTAATTTCATGATATAAGAGTTTAACAAAGATGCAAGAGCATGTTCTAGCATGCTCCTTATATTTACAAATGTTAGGCAATCTACCACAAGATGGAGAACATCTATAGATAGAGAGGAGACGAGGGCACTAAGGATGAGTTAATCTTGTTATTTCCATGCTAAAAAGGCTTAGAAAAAACCATAACTATTGGCTGTTATAGTGATAGAAACATCATTATGTGAAGGACGACATACTATAGAGCTATTGACAAAACAGAAGACATGTTTACCACTCAGATATGGCTTCATCTGCATGTGTTAAAACGAATAATTGGTGTTGGTAAGTGACAAGACTAAACGATTGATGTCTTCTCCTAAGTGCAGGAGTGTCGAAGTAATAAATAACCCGGCAAGACCGGGGTCGAACCATAGGGAGGTTAATTATACAAATTATAAATAACAATAATACAACAACAACAATAATAATAACAACAACAACAATAATAGTAACAACAATAATAGTACTAACAATAACAATAACAATAATAATAATAATAATAATAATAATAATAATAATAATAATAATAATAATAATAAAGAAAAAAGAAGGAGAAGAAGAAGAAGATGAGAACTTTGAGATGAAATATTAATGTAAGAATTACACAATGATAATAACAAATATCAAGGTTAGAGGTTCCACTAACAGTACGTCAAATAAGTATAGTATAAATGCTTATTACTCAATTATAAACCATACACAAAGGAGGTTCCAATCTGATTATAGATTGTTAACATGATTACATTAGTCATCTTATTCGATTAATGCTAATACTTGTAAATCTCATCAAACATTCATGATTATAACTTATGTTAACAACAAATCAAGTTCCTTTCATAGCTCAAGTGTCGGTTATACCGTACAGTATGAACTATAAAAGTGTCAAGCATTTGTTGTACCAAGTGTTATATAACATAAAACAAGATTAGTCATTTAACAAGCAAAGTATTAAAGAGTGAACAAGATAACAAATATAAAACATGTTAGTATCAAACATTAAAGTCCATATTAAATTTATACTATAATTATTCTTACACCATTAGAGTAACCTTTTCACCTTGACATAATAAACTTAGTTAGACATAATGAAAGAAAGAAAAATAGATAAACAAAATAAAAACATAAATAAGATAAAAGTTAACTAAGTAAAGGAAAGGAAATGAAAGGCATAAACTTGATATTAATGAAAGCAAAGCATAAACATTACAAAAAATACAAAGAGAGAAAGCAAGAACATGATCTTAATCTGAAAACCAAGATGCCTAAATATATGGAAAATGCCTCCTTTTATAGGCTAAAATTGGGAACTATTGATTTGATGACTAATTGATAAGTGGGTGGCCAACTCTTGACTTGATGACAATCCTTATCTTCTCTTGTCTGTCCAAAATGTCATTGATAACGTCAAAATTGGAGTCACTTGAAAACATGAAAGTTATAGAAAATTATCTCAGCTTTTTTGTGTAAAAACTTTAGCTCATTTGGACATTTAGAACTCTAGATATGGCTAAAATACTGAACAGTGCTCGGGCTAGAGGACATATTCAGGTTTCTTTGTTGTTGCTATAATTTGGACTTAAAAATAGCATTTTTAGATCTTGGGCTCCATATGAAAGTTGTAGGCCTATATCTTACTTTTCCATCCATATAAAGTAGATCTAAATCTAAGATCTATAGCTCCAGATATGATCCAATTACCGAACAGTGTTCTTGTTTGGATTGCATCGACATCTTTTTTCTAATTTTGGTCATCTCTTTGCCCTTACAATTTAAATTCTTAAAGTCATCAATCAATCCTTTCATTTATGTGATGGACCTGCATTTAAAATGAATATTTAACACAAATGAAATGTATCTTATATTATTAGATATATTATTATAAAACATGCTTTAATTAAGGAGTTATTGATATTTCAAGTGCAAAATGATGATATAAAACCATGATAAAAATACATTTTTAAGTACTAATCACACCCCCTAACTAGCTTATTACTAGTCCCTAGTAATCAAAATATTAAAATAGAAAAACAATTTACAAATTCCACAAAGCAAGGTATTCATCATTTAACTTCCATTAATCTATCCAGATAAACAAACTCTCATTAAATTTATATATCTGCTCAATACCTCTTAACAAGATATTAATAAATCTTTTTTTTGTGCTCAATGTATCAACATATAGTTATGAGGCTTTTCTTGGAAGAAAACAAAATTTTTGTTCTAATGTTTAAGGTTAACTTCTTTGGGTTGGGATTATTATTTTTGTTTGTTTTTTTTTCTTTTTTTTAAATATATATACATAAAATTTAAAAACATCATGCATCTTTAACCCATGTAACGTGTTTTCAGCTAATGACTCCCAGACCAGTTGGTCTTAGGGCATTAAGTGTTACGACACCCCTACGAGCTTAGTAACTCGAGTCGCAGATACTGATATGTAGATAGTGCAATGCTTGATTCCCTTAAATTTTTCTCCTTAACCCATGTAACAAGCGTTGAGCCAATAGTTTCCAAGTCAGTTGACTTTAGGGTATTAGGTGCTAAAACACCCATTCGAGCTTAATTGCTTAGGTTAGGGAGGCTACGAAACCAAACTTATCTACATTTTTATTATCATCATTTTTTTTCTTTTTTTTTCTTTTAATTATATTCAATCCCTTTTCCCTTAGTTGTTACCTTTAACAAAAGAACATAAATAATGTAATAATCCAATATGCAACCCACAATCGTATATTAAAGTGTGTGTGTGTAAATTAAGGTTTAAGAATACATGTTAAATAAGTATATGAGCAGAATTAAGTGATAGCAATGCGAGAGTTTGTAAACCTGAATATTTCAAGAAGTATTATAATAGACCTTGTTAAGAATGGTTACTAAGATGCGTCTCAAGAGTCACTTTAACAAAAGAGCTCCTTTACTCTGCCATCTTAGTAACAACAATTTTGCACATGCTTTATAAAATGAAAAATAATTTTTTTTATCAACTACTACCTTCTTCCCCCAACCAAAATGAGACATTGTTCTCAATGTTCTAACGTAGAAAGATAGAGTATAGAAGATATCACCTGAAATAACGAACACTAACAAACCTGAAACACACTCAAACAAAAATAAGAAATAACAAAACACAATAATAAAACCAAAAGACACAAAAATTCACAAATGAAGGCTCAAATCCAATCTAAGCTTTTTACAGCTTTCCTTAGTTGACCAATTTATGTGACTCATAGAGGGATCAATTACGGGAATGAAGGATTGTAGTTGGTTGATTAGTACTTAAAAGTGCATTTTTATCATGGTTTTATATCATCATTTTGCACTTGAAGTATCAATAACTCCTTAACTAAAATATGTTTTATAATAATGTATCTAATAATATAAGATACCTATAATTTGTGGTAAATGTCTATTTTTAATGCAGGCCTATCACATAAATGAAAGGATTGATTGATGACTTGAAGAACTTAAATTGCAAGGATAAAGAGATGGTCAAACTTAGAGAAGAGATGTCGGTGCAATCCAAACCGGAACACTATTCGGTAATTGGGCCATATCTGGAGCTACAGATCTCAGATTTAGGTCCAATTTATATGGATGGAAAGGTAAGACATAGGCCTACAACTTTCATATGGAGCCCAAGATCTAAAAAGGCCATTATCAAGTCCAAATTGTAGCAACAACAAAGAAGCCCGAATCTGCCTTCCAGCCCGAGCACTGTTCGGTATTTTGGCCATATCTGGAGTTCTAGAAGTCCAAATAAGCTGAAGTGTTTACACAAGAAAGCTGAGACAATTGCCTACAACTTTCATGTTTACAACTGGCTCCAATGTTGACGTTATCAATGACGTTTTGGGCAGACAAGAGAAGATAAGGATTGTCACCAAGTCAAAAGTTGGCCACCCACTTATCAATTAGTCATCAAATCAATAGTTCCCAATTTTGGCCTATAAAAGGAGGCATTTGCCATTCATTTAGGCATCTTGGTTTCCAGATCAAGATCATGCTCTTCCTTTCTCCCTTTGTATTTTTTGTAATGTTTATGCTTTGCTTTCATTAATATCAAGTTTATGCCTTTCATTTCCTTTCCTTTACTTAGTTAACTTTTATGTTCTTATTTTGTTTATCTATTTTTCTTTCTTTCATTATGTCTAGCTAAGTTAATTATGTCAAGGTGAAAAGGTTACACTAATGGTGTGAGAATAAGTATAATGTAAACTTAATATGGACCTTAATGTTTGATACTAACATGTTTTATATTTGTTATCTTGTTCACTCTTTAATACTTTGCTTGTTAAATGACTAATCTTGATTTATGTTGTATAACACTTGGTACAACAAATGCTTGGCACTTTCATAGCCCATAATGTATGGTATAACCGACACCTGAGCTATGAAAGGAACTTGATTTGTTGTTAATATAAGTTATAATCATGAATGCTTGACGAGATTTACAAGTATTAGCATTAATTGAATAAGATGACTAATGTAATCATGTTAACAATATATAATCTGATTGGAACCTCCTTTGTGTGTGGTTTCCAATTCAATAATAAGAGTTTATACTATACTTGTTTGATATACCATTAGTGGAACCTCTAACCTTGACATTTGTTATTATTATTGCTTAATCCTTACATTAATATTTCATCTCTAAGTTCTCATCATCATCATCTTCTTCTTCTTCTCTTTCTTTATTATTATTATTATTATTATTATTATTATTATTAGTAATACTACTACTACTACTACTACTACTACTACTACTAGTATTATTATTATTATTATTATTATTATTATTACTACTATTGTTGTTGTTGTTATTGTTGTTTTATAATTGTTGTTTATAATTTGTACAATTAACCTCCCTGTGATTCGACCCCGGTCTTGCCGGGTTATTTATTACTTCGACACTCCTGCACTTGGGAGAAGACATCAACCTTTTAGTCGTGTCAAGTTTTTGGTGCCGTTGCCGGGGAGGTAAGTTCTTGTATAAATTATAGTATTTATTTTATTTTCTCTTTTCACTTTTCTTGTATATAACTTTGTTTCTTTTTATTTTGTTTTCTTCCTCCTTCTTTTGCTTTCTTCTTCTTTTTTATTTTATTCCTACACGTGCATGAGAGTGTGGTCACGTACATCAAGTGGTAGACTTTGTAGGGTGTCCTCATCATTTTCAGAAAATATGGCCGAAGAAGATAATCAATCACTTCATAATGAAAATAATGAGAATAACCGTGCTAGAATACTTAGAGATCACATGAATCCCATAAGAACAAGTGCACCATCATGCATAGTTTTTCCTCCTGATGCATCTCATTTTAATTTTAAACCAGGCATTATTCAACTTTTACCTTCTTTTCATGGCTTAGAATTGGAAAATCCATACTTGCATTTAAGGGAATTTGAGGAGGTGTGCAACACATATAATAACTTAAATTGTAGCATGAACACCATCAGATTAAAGCTTTTTCCTTTTTCATTAAAAGATAAAGCTAAAACATGGCTACAAAATTTAAGACCAGGATCCATTCGTGCTTGGGATGAAATGCAACAACAGTTTTTAAAGAAGTTTTTCCCATCTCATAGAACAAACTCTTTCAAGAGACAAATCACCACTTTGACTCAAAAACCAGGAGAAACCTTTTACAAATGTTGGGATAGGTATCGAGACTTGCTTAGTACTTGCCCTCATCATGGTTTTGAAACATGGAGATTGGTTTCACATTTCTATGAAGGGTTAACACCTAAAGATAGGCAAATGGTTGAATTGATGTGCAATGGAACTTTTGAAGATAAAGACCCTGATGAAGCAATGGAGTACTTAGACTTGTTAGCTGAAAATGCTCAAAATTGGGACACTGCGGGTACATATGAGGCACCGAGTAAAACTCAACTTCATACATCTAGTGGAGGTATGTACAACCTTAGGGAAGATCATGACCTCCAAGCCAAATTTGCATCTTTAGCTAGAAAAGTCGAGGCACTAGAATTGAAAAAGAGTGGTCAATTAAAATCTGTTGAAAACATTGTGTGTCAAATCTGTGAAACAAATGAACACTCAACCAACGATTGTCCAACCTTGCCTTCTTTTAAAGAATGTCTCCATGAACAAGCTCATGCTTTAAACAGTTTTCAAAGGGCCAACCATAACCCATACTCCCAAACATACAACCCTGGTTGGAGAAATCACCCAAATTTCAATTGGAAGAGTGAGAACAACAATGCACAAACTTCACAACCACCGTTTCAAGCACACCACAATTTCCAAAATTCTCATGGATATGCACCTCCTTATGCTCCACCTCCTAGAAGAAATCTTGAGGAAACATTGCATGCATTCATTGAAAAGCAAGAGATAATTAATACTCAACTTGTTCAAAACATGACAGATTTTAAAGATACTCTTGCTAAATTAACATCTGCTCTTAGTTTCTAAGAGAAAGGTAAGTTTCCATCTCAAACACAACAAAATCCCAAGGGGCAATACAATGCAAATGCAAGTAGTTCCGGAAGCCAACACATGGATCAAGTCAAATCAGTCACTACTCTGCGCAGCGGTAAGGTTATTGAAAAACCCTCTCTTGAACCTTATGAGAAAGATGATGAGTCAATCTCTGAGGGTAAGGAAGGGGATGAATCTGAAAATTGCAAAGAAACGACTGATTCACCGCCAGCACTTCCATTTCCTCAAGCCATGACCAAACAAAGGAAAGTCAATCACAATTCTGAAATTTATGAAATTTTCAAACAGGTAAGGATCAATATACCTTTGCTGGATGCAATTAAACAGGTTCCTTCCTATGCTAAATTTTTGAAAGATCTCTGCACTGTGAAGAGGAAACTGAATGTGAAAAAGAAAGCCTTTCTAGCCGAACAAGTAAGTGCTATTCTTCACAACAATAATGCTTTGAAATATAAAGACCCTGGTTGTCCTACAATTTCTTGCTTTATTGGAGAGCATAAAATTGAAAGAGCCTTACTTGATCTTGGTGCTAGTGTGAATTTACTTCCATATTCAGTTTTTTAGAGTCTCAATCTAGGTGAGTTAAAACCAACTTCTATAACTCTTTTACTTGCCGATAGATCTGTAAAAGTGCCTAGAGGAATAATTGAAGATGTGTTAGTACAAGTCGATAAATTCATTTATCCTGTGGATTTTATTGTCTTGGACACAGAACCTGTTGAAGCATGTAATTCATTTCCTGTTATTTTAGGACGTCCGTTTCTTGCAACCTCTAACGCATTAATTAATTGTAGGAATGGACTGATGAAGCTATCATTTGGAAACATGACATTGGAGATGAATATTTTCAACATTTGCAAGCAACCTGGAGATGATAATGATTTACAAGAAGTAGATCATATTGATGAATTAGTTTATGATCAACTTGAATCTACTTTAAGTAAAAATGAATTGGATGAAACTGAAGATTTGCAAATGGTTTATTCTGAGGAAGAAATCACGGATGAAACAAGCACCGAAAATGTTGATGCAAATCTTTTGTCAACATTGACAATAGATTCGACACCCGACATCACACCAATGGATGATTACTTTTTTAACGAATCCTTACTTTCTCTTAGTCCAATGCCTTGGTATAATAAAAATATCAATTTTCTTGCTTTAGGAGATTTGCCAGCTGATTGGAGTACCCAAGACAAAGAAAAGTTTTTGAACGAAGTGAAGAGCTTTTATTGTGATGACCCTACCTTATTCAAATATTGTCCTGATCAAATATTTCAAAGATTCATTCCCGACAATGAGGTAAGTAGTGTCATTAAACTTTGTCATTCTGAAGCATGTGGAAGTTGTTTCTCGTCAAAAAAGACAGCTACAAAAATCTTTCAAAATGGATTTTATTGGCCCACCATGTTCAAGGACACGCATGCATTCTGCAAAACTTGTGAAAATTGTCAAAAGATTGATACAGGTCAAAAAGTTTTGTTTTATAATTCTCAACTCTATGCATTCCCTAGAGAGCTAAGACCAAGATGGAGCAATCCTTATGGGGCTTGTGATATTAAGAATTTAATGAATGATAATGATTTTAATGAAAATGGACATCGTTTGAAAGCTTACTTTGATAATTTTCCTAGTGAAAATGAATCAACTGGTTGGACTGATCTTGTAGATAAAGGTTAATTTTTTTTTTCTCACATTTTTTTTTGTGTTTCTTTTTGAGTGATTTTTGTTAGTTTTTCTCACCCCGGTCAAATGGCGGATAACGGTACTCCGTGACTTAAGTCGGTTCTTTCAGTTTCCCACAATTACTGATATCTGTGTATATATCTATGCAATTCTTTGAATCTCTCTTCCAATTCTCATTTGAAAATGGACACTAATCTTGAAAAATTGAAAAAGTATTTTCCCGCTCTGCCTCAGAATGCGATTACAAAAATTTACCGTGCTAGATGTGCAAGATTGAGATTGTTAATGAATCATGGAATTCCTGAAGATATTCGCTGGTTGATTGAAGCAAAGGTCCGATTATCAGGTGAGTCCTCTAACTTCATTTCACACATGCCTGGAACAGGTAAAAGCACTTTTGCAAAGAAGCGTCGTGCAAAACGACTGGATGTCTGTCATCGTTGTGCTAGATGGACTTGTAATACACAATGTCGTTCTTTAGGAATGGTATCTATAAACCGTGAAGATAAAATACAATTCATTAAGGATGGCCTGAGTAAGGAGTCTTTAGATAATCTTCTATTGACTCTTGAGACGCATCCTAGTGGAGATGTGCATCGTGCAATTCATGATTTATGGCCACTATTTCATAAAGAACATGATCGACTTAGTCTTGGGAATCTGACTAAAAAAGACCCTGTTTGCCAGTTTTTAAGAAAACTGGATGGGAAGCCTATCCCCGACCCATAGAGGGCGTTTAAGCCGTTCTTGGATGTAAAACCAAGGGAAGATGTGAGCCACAATCACAACTACCTGTACATACACATGTTTTTTTCAAAAGTAAATAAATAAATAAATAAAAAGAGAGAGAGAGAGAGTGTGTGAGACTCTAGCTGGCCTACATATAGATGTTATGATTGCCTTTCAACTTTCTCATCTATAAAACCCTCTTTTCCTTCCTTTCATTTCTACTCAACCCATACATTCAACAAATACAGAAGTGTGTAGAAATGGCAAGTTCCTCAAGTCATCAAATAAGAAATATCTGTGTTTTTAGTGGATCTAGTCCCGGGAAAGAAAAGGAGTTTTTAGAATCAGCAAATCATCTTGGTCAGGTGCTAGCTGAGAGAAAGATTCATTTAGTATATGGGGGAGGCAGTCTTGGGTTAATGGGAGGTGTGTCAATAGCTGCATTTTTAGGAGGTAGTCAAGTTTTGGGGGTCGTCCCTGAAGCTTTGGCACAAGGGGACATCATTGGAAAAACAATTGGAGAGGAACTTCAGGTCTCTACAATATCGGCTCGAATGAATGCAATGTTTAACCATGCTGATGCTTTCATTGCTTTACCAGGTGGTCTAGGCACATTGGAAGAGATCTTTCATATTTCCTCTTGGGCTCAATTGCACATTCACCATAAACCCATAGGTTTGTTAAATGTTAATGGTTATTATGATAAGTTGTTGTCTTTTCTTGATCATGCTATGGAACAGGAATTTCTAACATCTTCTGCACGACAAACATAATATTAATGAAAGCAAAGCATAAACATTACAAAAAATACAAAGAGAGAAAGGAAGAGCATGATCTTGATCTGGAAACCAAGATTTATAATAATCTCCATGTTCTCTTGAAAGATTTATAATAATCTCCCAAGTGCAGGAGTGTCGAAGTAATAAATAACCCGGCAAGACCGGGGTCGAACCACAGGGAGGTTAATTGTACAAATTATAAACAACAACTATAAATAACAACAATAGTAACAACAACAACAACAACAACAACAACAACAACAACAATAATAATAATAATAGTAGTAGTAGTAGTAGTAGTAGTAGTAGTAGTAGTAGTAATAATAAGAATAATAAAGAAGGAGAAGGAGAAGAAGAAGATGATGAGAACTTCGAAATGGAATATTAATGTAAAGATTAAATAATGATAATAACAAATGTCAAGGTTAGAGGTTCCACTAATGGTATATCAAACAAGTATAATATAAACTCTTATTATTGAATTGGAAAGATTGATGTCTTCTCCCAAGTGCAGGAGTGTCGAAGTAATAAATAACCCGGCAAGACCGGGGTCGAACCACAGGGAGGTTAATTGTACAAATTATAAACAACAACTATAAATAACAACAATAGTAACAACAACAACAACAACAACAACAATAATAATAATAATAATAATAATAATAATAATAATAATAACAATAATAATAATAATAATAATAATAATAATAATAATAATAATAATAGTAGTAGTAGTAGTAGTAGTAGTAGTAGTAGTAGTAATAGTAGTAGTAGTAGTAGTAGTAATAATAAGAATAATAAAGAAGGAGAAGGAGAAGAAGAAGATGAGAACTTCGAAATGGAATATTAATGTACAGATTAAATAATGATAATAACAAATGTCAAGGTTAGAGGTTCCACTAATGGTATATCAAACAAGTATAATATAAACTCTTATTATTGAATTGGAAACCACACACAAAGGAGGTTCCAATCAGATTATATATTGTTAACATGATTACATTAGTCATCTTATTCAATTAATGCTAATACTTGTAAATCTCGTCAAGCATTCATGATTATAACTTATGTTAACAACAAATCAAGTTCCTTTCATAGCTCAGGTGTCGGTTATACCATACATTATGGGCTATGAAAGTGCCAAGCATTTGTTGTACCAAGTGTTATACAACATAAATCAAGATTAGTCATTTAACAAGCAAAGTATTAAAGAGTGAACAAGATAACAAATATAAAACATGTTAGTATCAAACATTAAAGTCCATATTAAGTTTACATTATACTTATTCTCACACCATTAGTGTAACCTTTTCATCTTGACATAATTAACTTAGCTAGACATAATGAAAGAAAGCAAAATAGATAAACAAAATAAGAACATAAAAGCTAACTAAGTAAAGGAAAGGAAATGAAAGGCATAAACTTGATATTAATGAAAGTAAAGCATAAACTTTACAAAAAATACAAAGAGAGAAAGGAAGAGCATGATCTTGATCTGAACACCAAGATGCCTAAATGCATGGCAAATGCCTCCTTTTATAGGCCAAAATTGGGAACTATTGATTTGATGACTAATTGATAAGTGGGTGGCCAACTTTTGACTTGGTGACAATCCTTATCTTCTCTTGTCTGCCCAAAACGTCATTGATAACGTCAAAACTGGAGCCAGTTGTAAACATAAAAGTTGTAGGCAATTGTCTCAGCTTTCTTGTGTAAAAAATTCAGCTCATTTGGACTTCTAGAACTCCAGATATGGCCAAAATACCGAACAGTGCTCGGGCTGGAAGACAGATTCGGGCTTCTTTGTTGTTGCTACAATTTGGACTTGATAATGGCCTTTTTAGATCTTGGGCTCCATATGAAAGTTGTAAGCCTATGTCTTACCTTTCCATCCATATAAATTGGACCTAAATATGAGATCTGTAGCTCTAGATATGACCCAATTATAGAACAGTGTTCCGGTTTGGATTGCACCGACATCTCTTCTCTAAGTTTGACCATCTCTTTATCCTTGCAATTTAAGTTCTTCAAGTCATCAATCAATCCTTTCATTTATGTGATAGGCCTGCATTAAAAATAGACATTTACCACAAATTATAGGTATCTTATATTATTATATACATTATTATAAAACATATTTTAGTTAAGGAGTTATTGATACTTCAAGTGCAAAATGATGATATAAAACCATGATAAAAATGCACTTTTAAGTACTAATCACACCCCTCAACCAGCTTATTACTAGTCCCTAGTAATCAAAGCGTTACAATAATTTGCAAATTTCACAAAGCAAGGTATTCATCATTTAACTTCCATTAATCTATCCAGATAAACAAACTCTCATTAAATTTATATATCTGCTCAATACCTCTTAACAAGATATTAATAAACCTTTCTTTTGTGCTCAATATATCAACACATAATTATGGTTTGCAGAATTTTCACAAGTTTTGCAGAATGCATGTGTGTCTTTGAACATGGTGGGCCAAAAAATCCACTTTGTAAGATTTTTGCAGTTGTCTTTTTTGACGAGAAATAACTTCCACATGCTTCAGAATGACAAAGTTTAATGACACTACTTACCTTATTGTCGGGAATGAATCTTTGAAATATTTGATCAGGACAATATTTGAATAAGTTAGGGTCATCACAATAAAAGCTCTTCACTTCGTTCAAAAACTTTTCTTTGTCTTGAGTACTCCAATCAACTAGCAAATCTCCTAAAGCAAGAAAATTGATATTTTTATCATACCAAGGCATTGGACTAAGAGAAAGTAAGGATTCGTTAGGAAAGTAATCATCGATTGGTGTGATGTTAGATGTCGAATCTATTGTCAATGTTGACAAAAGATTTGCATCAACATTTTCGGTGCTTGTTTCATCCGTGATTTCTTCCTTAGAATAAATCATTTGCAAATCTTCAGATTCATCCAATTCATTTTTACTTAAAGTAGATTCAAGTTGATCATAAACTAATTCATCAATATGATCTACTTCTTGTAAATCATTATCATCTCCAGGTTGCTTGCAAATGTTGAAAATATTCATCTCCAATGTCATGTTTCCAAATGATAGCTTCATCAGTCCATTCCTACAATTAATCAATGCATTAGAAGTTGCAAGAAATGGACGTCCTAAAATAACAGGAAATGAATTACATGCTTCAACAGGTTCTGTGTCCAAGACAATAAAATCCACAGGATAAATGAATTTATCGACTTGTACTAACACATCTTCAATTATTCCTCTAGGCACTTTTACAGATCTATCGGCAAGTAAAAGAGATATAGAAGTTGGTTTTAACTCACCTAGATTGAGACTTTGAAAAACTGAATATGGAAGTAGATTCACATTAGCACCAAGATCAAGTAAGGCTTTTTCAATTTTATGCTCTCCAATAAAGCAAGAAATTGTAGGACAACCAGGGTCTTTATATTTCAAAGCATTATTGTTCTGAAGAATAGCACTTACTTGTTCGGCTGGAAAGGCTTTCTTTTTCACATTCAGTTTTCTCTTCACAGTGCATAGATCTTTCAAAAATTTAGCATAGAAAGGAACCTGTTTAATTACATCCAGCAAAGGTATATTGATCCTTACCTGTTTGAAAATTTCATAAATTTCAGAATTGTGATTGACTTTCCTTTGTTTGGTCATGGCTTGAGGAAATGGAAGTGCTGGCGATGAATCAGTCGTTTCTTTGCAATTTTCAGATTCATCCCCTTCTTTACCCTCAGAGATTGACTCATCATCTTTCTCATAAGGTTCAAGAGAGGGTTTTTCAATAACCTTACCACTGCGCAGAGTAGTGACTGATTTGACTTGATCCATGTGTTGGCTTCCGGAACTACTTGCATTTGCATTGTATTGCCTCTTGGGATTTTATTGTGGTTGAGATGAAAACTTACCTTTCTCTTGGAAACTAAGAGTAGATGTTAATTTTGCAAGAGTATCTTTAAAATCTGTCATGTTTTGAGCAAGTTGAGTATTGATTGTCTCTTGCTTTTCAATGAATGCATGCAATGTTTCCTCAAGATTTCTTCTAGGAGGTGGAGCATAAGGAGGTGCATATCCATGAGAATTTTAGAAATTGTGGTGTGTTTAAAACGGTGGTTATGAAGTTTATGCATTGTTGTTCTCACTCTTCCAGCTGAAATTTGGGTGATTCCTCCAACCAGGGTTGTATGTTTGGGAGTATGGGTTGTGGTTGGCCCTTTGAAAACTGTTTAAAGCATGAGCTTGTTCATGGAGACATTCTTTAAAAGAAGGCAAGGTTGGACAATCGTTGGTTGAGTGTTCATTTGTTTCACAGATTTGACACACAATGTTTTCAACAGATTTTAATTGACCACTCTTTTTCAATTCTAGTGCCTCGACTTTTCTAGCTAAAGATGCAAATTTGGCTTGGAGGTCATGATCTTCCCTAAGGTTGTACATACCTCCACTAGATGTATGAAGTTGAGTTTTACTCGGTGCCTCATATGTACCCGCAGTGTCCCAATTTTGAGCATTTTCAGCTAACAAGTCTAAGTACTCCATTGCTTCATCAGGGTCTTTATCTTCAAAAGTTCCATTGCACATCAATTCAACCATTTGCCTATCTTTAGGTGTTAACCCTTCATAGAAATGTGAAACCAATCTCCATGTTTCAAAACCATGATGAGGGCAAGTACTAAGCAAGTCTCGATACCTATCCCAACATTTGTAAAATGTTTCTCCTGGTTTTTGAGTGAAAGTGGTGATTTGTCTCTTGAAAGAGTTTGTTCTATGAGATGGGAAAAACTTCTTTAAAAATTGTTGTTGCATTTCATCCCAAGCACGAATGGATCCTGGTCTTAAATTTTGTAGCCATGTTTTAGCTTTGTCTTTTAATGAAAAAGGAAAAAGCTTTAATCTGATGGTGTTCATGCTACAATTTAAGTTATTATATGTGTTGCACACCTCCTCAAATTCCCTTAAATGCAAGTATGGATTTTCCAATTCTAAACCATGAAAAGAAGGTAAAAGTTGAATAATACCTGGTTTAAAATTAAAATGAGATGCATTAGGAGGAAAAACTATGCATGATGGTGCACTTGTTCTTGTGGGATTCATGTGGTCTCTAAGTGTTCTAGCACGGCTATTCTCATTATTTTCATTATGAAGTGATTGATTATCTTCTTCGGCCATATTTTCTGAAAATGATGAGGATATCCTACAAAGTCTACCACTTGATGTACGTGACCACACTCTCATGCACGTGTTGGAATATAATAAAATGAAGAAGAAAACAAAAGAAGAAGGAAGAAAACAAAATAAAAATAAACAAAAGAAAAGAAACAAGTTATATACAAGAAAAGTGAAAAGAGAAAATAAATACTATAATTTATACAAGGCCATATTTTTAACAAATGTCAAGGTTAGAGGTTCCACTAATGGTATATCAAACAAGTACAGTATAAAGTCTTATTATTGAATTGGAAACCACACACAAAGGAGGTTCCAATCAGATTATATATTGTTAACATGATTACATTAGTCATCTTATTCAATTAATGCTAATACTTGTAAATCTCGTCAAGCATTCATGATTATAACTTATGTTAACAACAAATCAAGTTCCTTTCATAGCTCAGGTGTCGGTTATACCATACATTATGGGCTATGAAAGTGCCAAGCATTTGTTGTACCAAGTGTTATACAACATAAATCAAGATTAGTCATTTAACAAGCAAAGTATTAAAGAGTGAACAAGATAACAAATATAAAACATGTTAGTATCAAACATTAAGGTCCATATTAAGTTTACACTATACTTATTCTCACACCATTAGTGTAACCTTTTCACCTTGACATAATTAACTTAGCTAGACATAATGAAAGAAAGGAAAACAAATAAACAAAATAAGAACATAAAAGTTAACTAAGTAAAGGAAAGGAAATGAAAGGCATAGACTTGATATTAATGAAAGCAAAGCATAAACATTACAAAAAATACAAAGAGAGAAAGGAAAGCATGATCTTGATCTGGAAACCAAGATGCCTAAATGCATGGCAAATGCCCCCTTTTATAGGCTAAAATTGGGAACTATTGATTTGATGACTAATTGATAAATGGGTGGCCAACTTTTAACTTGGTGACAATCCTTATCTTCTCTTGTCTGCCCAAAACGTCATTGATAACGTCAAAACTGGAGCCAGGTGCAAACATGAAAGTTGTAGGCAATTTTCTCAGCTTTCTTGTGTAAACAATTCACCTCATTTGGACATCCAGAACTCCACATATGGCTAAAATACCGAACAGTGCTCGGGCTGGAAGACAAATTCGGGCTTTTTTGTTGTTGCTACAATTTGGACTTGATAATGGCTTTTTTAGATCTTGGGCTCCATATGAAAGTTGTAGGCCTATGTCTTACCTTTCCATCCATATAAATTGGACCTAAATCTGAGATCTGTAGCTCCAGATATGGCCCAATTACCGAACAGTATTCCGGTTTGGATTGCACCGACATCTCTTCTCTAAGTTTGACCATCTCTTTATCCTTGCAATTTAAGTTCTTCAAGTCATCAATCAATCCTTTCATTTATGTGATAGGCCTGCATTAAAAATAGACATTTACCACAAATTATAGGTATCTTATATTATTAGATACATTATTATAAAACATATTTTAGTTAAGGAGTTATTGATACTTCAAGTGCAAAATGATGATATAAAACCATGATAAAAATGCACTTTTAAGTACTAATCACACCCCTCAACCAGCTTATTACTAGTCCCTAGTAATCAAAGCGTTACAACAATTTGCAAATTTCACAAAGCAAGGTATTCATCATTTAACTTCCATTAATCTATCCAGATAAACAAACTCTCATTAAATTTATATATCTCCTCAATACCTCTTAACAAGATATTAATAAACCTTTTTTTTTGTGCTCAATGTATCAACACATAATTATGGGGCTTTTCTTGGAAGAAAACAAAATTTTTATTCTAATGTTTAAGGTTAACTTCCTTGGGATGGGATTATTATTTTTGTCTTTTTTTTTCTTTTTTTTTTAAATGTATATACATATAATTTAAAAACATCATGCATCTTTAACCCATGTAACGAGCTTTCAGCTAATGACTCCCAGACCAGTTGGTCTTAGGGCATTAGGTGTTAAGACACCCCTACGAGCTTAGTAACTCGGGTCGCAGATACTGATATGTAGATAGTGCAATGTTTGATTGCCTTAAGCTTTTCTCCTCAACCCATGTAACAAGCGTTGGGCCAATAGCTCCCAAGTCAGTTGACTTTAGGGTATTAGGTGTTAAAACACCCCTTCGGGCTTAATTGCTTAGGTTAGGGAGGCTACGAAATCAAACTTATCTACATTTTTATTATCATCATTTTTTTTCTTTTTTTTTCATGTTTTTTTTTTAATTATATACAATCCCTTTCCCTTAGTTGTTACCTTTAACAAAAGAACATAAATAATGTAACAATCCAATATGCAACCCACAATCATATGTTAAAGTGTGTGTGTGTGTGTAGATTAAGGTTTAAGAATACATGTTAAGTATATGAGTAGAATTAAGTGATAACATTGGTCAATTAATTATTTAGCAGTAGCAGTAGAGATTATGATTTGTGATTAGTACTTAAAAGTGTATTTTTATCATGGTTTTATATCATCATTTTGCACTTGATGTATCAATAACTCCTTAACTAAAATATGTTTTATAATAATGTATCTAATAATATAAGATACCTATAATTTGTGGTAAATGTCTATTTTTAATGCAGGCCTATCAAATAAATGAAAGGATTGATTGATGACTTGAAGAACTTAAATTGCAAGGATAAAGAGATGGTCAAACTTAGAGAAGAGATGTCGGTGCAATCCAAACCGGAACACTGTTCGGTAATTGGGTCATATCTGGAGCTACAGATCTCAGATTTAGGTCCAATTTATATGGATGAAAAGGTAAGACATAGGCCTACAACTTTCATATGGAGCCCAAGATCTAAAAAGGTCATTATCAAGTCCAAATTGTAGCAACAACAAAGAAGCCCGAATCTGTCTTCCAGCCCGAGCACTGTTCGGTATTTTAGCCATATCTGGAGTTCTGGATGTCCAAATGAGCTGAATTGTTTACACAAGAAAGCTGAGAAAATTGCCTACAACTTTCATGTTTTTAGCTGGCTCTAGTTTTGACGTTATCAATGTGGTTTTGGGCAGACAAGAGAAGATAAGGATTGTCACCAAGTCAAAAGTTGGCCACCCACTTATCAATTAGTCATCAAATCAATAGTTCCCAATTTTGGCCTATAAAAGGAGGCATTTGCCATGCATTTAGGCATCTTGGTTTCCAGATCAAGATCATGCTCTTCCTTTCTCTCTTTGTATTTTTTGTAATGTTTATGCTTTGTTTTCATTAATACTAAGTTTATGCTTTTCATTTCCTTTCCTTTACTTAGTTAGCTTTTATGTTCTTATTTTGTTTATCTATTTTTCTTTCTTTCATTATGTCTAGCTAAGTTAATTATGTCAAGGTGAAAAGGTTACACTAATGGTGTAAGAATAAGTATAATGTAAACTTAATATGGACTTTAATGTTTGATACTAAGATGTTTTATATTTGTTATCTTGTTCACTCTTTAATACTTTGCTTGTTAAATGACTAATCTTGATTTATGTTGTATAACACTTGGTACAACAAATGCTTGGCACTTTCATAGCCTATAATGTATGGTATAACCAACACCTGAGCTATGAAAGGAACTTGATTTGTTGTTAACATAAGTTATAATCATGAATGCTTGACGAGATTTACAAGTATTAGCATTAATTGAATAAGATGACTAATGTAATCATGTTAACAATATATAATCTGATTGGAACCTCCTTTGTGTGTGGTTTTCAATTCAATAATGAGACTTTATACTATACTTGTTTGATATACCATTAGTGGAACTTCTAACCTTGACATTTGTTATTATTATTGTTTAATCCTTACATTAATATTTCATCTCTAAGTTCTCATCATCATCTTTTTCTTTTTCTTTTTCTTTATTATTATTATTATTATTATCACTACTACTACTACTACTACTAGTACTATTATTATTATTATTATTATTATTATTATTATTATTATTATTATTATTATTATTAGTACTATTGTTGTTGTTGTTATTGTTGTTTTATAATTGTTGTTTATAATTTGTACAATTAACCTCTCTGTGGTTCGACCCCGGTCTTGCCGGGTTATTTATTACTTCGACACTCCTGCACTTGGGAGAAGACATCAACCTTTTAGTTGTGTCAAGTTTTTGGCGCCGTTGCCGGGGGAGGTAAGTTCTTGTATAAATTATAGTATTTATTTTATTCTCTTTTCACTTTTCTTGTATATAACTTTGTTTCTTTTCTTTTGTTTCTTTTTATTTTGTTTTCTTCCTCCTTCTTTTGCTTTCTTCTTCTTTCTTAGTTTATTCCTACACGTGCATGAGAGTGTGGTCACGTACATCGAGTGGTAGACTTTGTAGGGTATCCTCATCATTTTCAGAAAATATGGCCGAAGAAGATAATCAATCACTTCAAAATGAGAATAATGAGAATAATCGTGCTAGAACACTTAGAGACCACATGAATCCCACAAGAACAAGTGCACCATCATGTATAGTTTTTCCTTCTGATGCATCTCATTTTAATTTTAAGCCAGACATTATTCAACTTTTACCTTCATTTCATGGCTTGGAATTGGAAAATCCATATTTGCATTTAAAGGAATTTGAGGAGGTGTGCAACACATATAATAACTTAAATTGTAGCATGAACACCATCAGATTAAAGCTTTTTCCTTTTTCATTAAAAGATAAAGCTAAAACATGGCTACAAAATTTAAGACCAGGATCCATTCGTGCTTGGGATGAAATGCAACAACAGTTTTTAAAGAAGTTTTTCCCATCCCATAGAACAAACTCTTTCAAGAGACAAATCACCACTTTCACTCAAAAACCAGGAGAAACATTTTACAAATGTTGGGATACGTATCGAGACTTGCTTAGTACTTGCCCTCATCATGGTTTTGAAACATGGAGATTGGTTTCATATTTCTATGAAGGGTTAACACCTAAAGATAGGCAAATGGTTGAATTGATGTGCAATGGAACTTTTGAAGATGAAGACCCTGATGAAGCAATGGAGTACTTAGACTTGTTAGCTGAAAATGCTCAAAATTGGGACACCGCGGGTACTTATGAGGCACTGAGTAAAACTCACCCTCATACATCTAGTGGAGGTATATACAACCTTAGGGAAGATCATGACCTTCAAGCCAAGTTTGCATCTTTAGCTAGAAAAGTCGAGGCACTAGAATTGAAAAAGAGTGGTCAATTTAAATCTATTGAAAACATTG
This sequence comes from Populus pruinosa, assembly GCA_026413675.1. Lineage (NCBI taxonomy): Eukaryota > Viridiplantae > Streptophyta > Magnoliopsida > Malpighiales > Salicaceae > Populus > Populus pruinosa. The sequence goes on from CM048594.1 coordinate 5,500,283, forward strand.
TATGTCAAATATGTGAAACAAATGAACACTCAACCAATGATTGTCCAACCTTGCCTACTTTTAAGGAATGTCTCCATGAACAAGCCCATGCTTTAAACAGTTTCCAAAGGCCCAACCACAACCCATACTCCCAAACATACAACCCTGGTTGGAGAAATCACCCAAATTTCAGTTGGAAGAGTAAGAACAACAATGCACAAACTTCACAACCACCATTTCAAGCACACCACAATTTCCAAAATTCTCATGGATATGCACCTCCTTATGCTCCACCTCATACAAGAAATTTTGAGGAAACTTTGTATGCATTCATTGAAAAGCAAGAGATAATCAACACTCAACTTGCTCAAAGCATAACAGATTTTAAAGATAGTCTTGCAAAATTCACATCTGCTCTCAGTTTCCAAGAGAAAGGCAAGTTTCCATCTCAACCACAACAAAATCCCAAAGGGCAATACAATACAAATGCAAGTAGTTCCAGAAGCCAACACATGGATCAAGTCAAATCAGTCACTACTCTACGCAGTGGTAAGGTTATTGAAAAACCCTCTCTTGAACCTTATGAGAAAGATGATGAGTGAATTTCTAAGGGAAAGGAAGGGGTTGAATCTGAAAATTGCAAAGAAACGACTGATTCTCCGCCAGCACTTCCATTTTCTCATGCCATGACCAATCAGGAAGAAATCGAGGATGAAAAAGGCATCGAAAAGGTTGATGCGAATCTTTTATCAAGAGTGACAACAGATTCAACACCCGAAATCACACCAATCGATGATTACTTTCCTGATGAATCTCTACTTTCTCTTAATTCAATGCCTTGGTTTGCTAAAAATATCAATTTTCTTGCTTCAGGATTTTTGCCAACTCATTGGAGTATTGAAGACAAAAGAAAATTTTTGAGCAACGAGCAAAATTTTTATTGGGATGACCCTTACTTATTCAATTATTGTCGTGATCAAATATTTCAAAAATGCATTCTCGACAATGAGGTAAGTAATTTCATTAAATTTTGTTACTCTAAGGCATGTGGGGATCATTTCTCATCAAAAAAGAGGATTGTAGAAATCTTACAAAGTGAATTTTACTGGCCCATCATATTCAAGGAGTCAGATGCATTCCGCAAAAACTATGAAAATTGTCAGAAGGTGGGATTTATTTCAAAACATAGAGAGTCTTTAGATAATCTTCTATTGACTCTTAAGTCTCATCATAGTCGAGATAAGCATCGTGTAATTCATGACTTATGAACCCATTTTCATAAAGAACATACTTGACTTAGTCTTGGGAATCTGACTAAAAAAGACCCTGTTTGCCAGTTTTTAAGAAAACTGGATGGGAAGCCTATCCCCGACCCATTGAGGGCGTTTAAGCTGTTCTTGGACGTAAAACCAAGAGAAGATGTGAGCCACATTCACAACTGCGATTTGAATTTTTTTTGTTTGTAAAAACTTGTGTCTTTTGGTTTTATTATTGTGTTTTGTTATTTCTTATTTCTGTTTTAGTGTGTTTCAGGTTTTGTCAGTGTTCGTTATTTCAGGTGATATCTTCTATACTCTATCTTTCTACCTTAGAACATTGAGGATAATGTCTCGTTTTGGTTAGGGGGAGAGGGTAGTAGTTGATAAAAAAAAAATTGTTTTTCATAAAGCATGTGCATAATTGTTGTTACTAGGATGGCAGAGTAAAAGAGTTCTTTTGTTAAAGTGACTCTTGAGACGCATATTAGTAATCATTCTTAACAAGGTCTATTATAATACTTCCTGAAATATTCAGGTTTACAAACTCTCGTATTGTTACCACTTAATTCTGCTCATATACTTATTTAACATGTATTCTTAAACCTTAATTTACACACACACACTTTAACATATGATTGTGGGTTGCATATTGGATTATTACATTATTTATGTTCTTTTGTTAAAGGTAACAACTAAAGGAAAGGAATTGTATATAATTGAAAAAAAAAAGAGAAAAACATTAAAAAAAAAAGAAAAAAATAATGATAATAAAAATGTAGATAAGTTTGGTTTCGTAGCCTCCCTAACCTAAGCAATTAAGCCCGAAGCGGTGTTTTAACACCTAATACCCTAAAGTCAACTGACTTGGGAGCTATTGGCCCAACGCTTGTTACATGGGTGGAGGAGAAAAGCTTAAGGGAATCAAACATTGCACTATCTACATATCAGTATCTGCGACCCGAGTTACTAAGCTCGTAGGGGTGTCTTAACACCTAATGCCCTAAGACCAACTGGTCTGGGAGTCATTAGCTGAAAGCTCGTTACATGGGTTAAAGATGCATGATGTTTTTAAATTATATGTATATAGATTTTTTTTTAAAAAAAAAAAAAGAAAGAAAGAAAAAAGAAAAAAGTAATAAGCCCAACCCAAGGAAGTTAACCTTAAACATTAGAACAAAAATTTTGTTTTCTTTCAAGAAAAGCCCTATAATTATGTGTTGATATATTGAGCATAAAAGAAAGGTTTATTAATATCTTGTTAAGAGGTATTGAGCAGATATATAAATTTAATGAGAGTTTGTTTATCTGGATAGATTAATGGAAGTTAAATGATGAATACCTTGCTTTGTGAAATTTGCAAATTGTTTTAACGCTTTGATTACTAGGGACTAGTAATAAGCTGGTTGAGGGGTGTGATTAGTACTTAAAAGTACATTTTTATCATGGTTTTATATCATCATTTTGCACTTGATGTATCAATAACTCCTTAACTAAAATATGTTTTATAATAATGTATCTAATAATATAAGATACCTATAATTTATGGTAAATGTCTATTTTTAATGCAGGCCTATCAAATAAATGAAAGGATTGATTGATGACTTGAAGAACTTAAATTGCAAGGATAAAGAGATGGTCAAACTTAGAGAAGAGATGTCGGTGCAATCCAAACCGGAACACTGTTCGGTAATTGGGTCATATCTGGAGCTACAAATCTCAGATTTAGGTCCAATTTATATGGATGAAAAGGTAAGACATAGGCCTACAACTTTTATATGGAGCCCAAGATCTAAAAAGGCCATTATCAAGTCCAAATTGTAGCAACAACAAAGAAGCCCGAATCTGTCTTCCAGCCCGAGCACTGTTCGGTATTTTGGCCATATCTGGAGTCCTAGAAGTCCAAATGAGCTGAATTTGTTACACAAAAAAGCTGAGACAATTTCCTACAACTTTCATGTTTTCAGCTGGCTCTAATTTTGACGTTATCAATGACGTTTTGGGCAGACAAGAGAAGATAAGGATTGTCACCAAGTCAAAAGTTGGTCACCCACTTATCAATTAGTCATCAAATCAATAGTTCCCAATTTTGGCCTATAAAAGGAGGCATTTGCCATGCATTTAGGCATCTTGGTTTCCAGATCAAGATCATGCTCTTCCTTTCTCTCTTTGTATTTTTTGTAATGTTTATGCTTTGTTTTCATTAATACTAAGTTTATGCTTTTCATTTCCTTTCCTTTACTTAGTTAGCTTTTATGTTCTTATTTTGTTTATCTATTTTTCTTTCTTTCATTATGTCTAGCTAAGTTAATTATGTCAAGGTGAAAAGGTTATACTAATGGTGTAAGAATAAGTATAATGTAAACTTAATATGGACTTTAATGTTTGATACTAAGATGTTTTATATTTGTTATCTTGTTCACTCTTTAATACTTTGCTTGTTAAATGACTAATCTTGATTTATGTTGTATAACACTTGGTACAACAAATGCTTGGCACTTTCATAGCCTATAATGTATGGTATAACCGACACCTGAGCTATGAAAGGAACTTGATTTGTTGTTAACATAAGTTATAATCATGAATACTTGACGAGATTTACAAGTATTAGCATTAATTGAATAAGATGACTAATGTAATCATGTTAACAATATATAATCTGATTGGAACCTCCTTTGTGTGTGGTTTCCAATTCAATAATAAGACTTTATACTAGACTTGTTTGATATACCATTAGTGGAACCTCTAACCTTGACATTTGTTATTATTATTGTTTAATCCTTACATTAATATTTCATCTCTAAGTTCTCATCATCATCTTTTTCTTCTTCTTTTTCTTTATTATTATTATTATTATTATTATTATTATTATTATTATTATTATTATTATTATTATCACTACTACTACTACTAGTACTATTATTATTATTATTATTATTATTACTATTGTTGTTGTTGTTGTTGTTATTGTTGTTTATAATTTGTACAATTAACCTCCCTGTGGTTCGACCCCGGTCTTGCCGGGTTATTTATTACTTCGACACTCTTGCACTTGGGAGAAGACATCAACCTTTTAGTCGTGTCAATTTGTCATGCAGAAGATGTTAGAAATTCATGTTCCACAACATGATCAAGAAAAGACAACAACTTATCATAATAACCATTAACATTTAACAAACCTGTGGGTTTATGGTGAATGTGCAGTTGAGCCCAAGAGAAAATATGAAAGATCTCTTCCAATATGCCTAGACCACCTGGTAAAGCAATGAAAGAATCAGTATGGTTAAACATTGCATTCATTCGAGCTGACATTGTGGAGACCTGAAGTTCCTCTTCAATTGTTTTTCTAATGATGTCCCCTTGTGCTAAAGTTTCAGGGACAACCCCCAAAACTTGACTACCTCCAAAAAATACAGCTATTGACACACCTCCTATTAACCCAAGACTGCCTCCCCCATAAACTAAATGAATCTTTCTCTCAGTTAGCACCTACCAAGATGATTTGCTGATTCTAAAAACTCCTTTTCTTTCCCAGGACTAGATCCACCGAAAACACAAAAATTTCTTATATGATGACTTGAGGAACTTGCCATTTTTACACACTTCTGTATTTGTTGAATGTATGGGTTGAGTAGAAATGAAAGGAAGGAAGAGAGGGTTTTATAGATGAGAAATTAGAAAGACAATCATAACACCTATATATAGGCCAACTAGAGTCTCACACTCTCTTCTCTCTCTCTCTCTCTCTCTCTCTCTCTCTATTTATTTATTTACTTACTTTTGAAAAAGCATATATATGTACAGGTAGTTATGATTGTGGCTCACATCTTCCCTTGATTTCACGTCCAAGAATGGCTTAAACGCCCTATATGGGTCGGGAATAGGCTTCTCATCTAGTTTTCTTAAAAACTGGCAAACAAGGTCTTTTTTAGTTAAATTCCCAAGACTAAGTCGATCATGTTTTTTATGAGATAGTGGCCATAAATCATGAATTATACGATGCACATCTCCACTAGGATGCGTCTTAAGAGTCAATAGAAGATTATCTAAAGACTCCTTACTCACGCCATCCTTAATGAATTGTATTTTATCTTCACGGTTTAGAGATACCATTCCTAAAGAACGACATTGTGCATTACAAGTCCATTTAGTACATCGATGACAGACTTTCAATCATTTTGCATGACATTTCTTTGCAAAAGTGCTTTTACCTGTTGCAGGCATGTGTGAAATGAAGGAGTTAGAGGACTCACTTGATAATCAGACCTTTGCTTCAATCAACTAGCGAATATCTTCAGGAATTCCATGATTCATTAACAATCTCAATCTTGCACATCTAGCATAGTAAATTTTTGTAATCGCATTCTCAGGCAGAGCGAGAAAATACTTTTTCAATTTTTCAAGATTAATGTCCATTTTCAAATGAGAATTGGAAGAGATTCAAAGAATTGCATAAATATATACACAAATATCAGTTATTGTGGGAAACTGAAAGAACCGACTTAACTCACGGAGTACCGTTGTCCACCATTTGACCGGGGTGAGAGAAACTAGCAAAAATCACTCAAAAAGAAACACAAAAACAATGTGAGAAAAAAAATAATCAACCTTTATCTACAAGATCATTCCAACTAATTGATTCATTTTCACTAGGAAAATTATAAAAGTAAGCTTTCAAACGATGTCTATTTTCCTTAAAATCATTGTCATTCATTGAATTCTCAATATCACAGGCCCCATAAGGATTGCTCCATCTTGGTCTTAGCTCTCTAGGGAATGCATAGAGTTGAGAATTATAAAACAAAACTTTTTGACCAGTATCAACTTTTTGATAATTTTCACAAGTTTTGCAGAATGCATGCGTGTCCTTGAACATGGTGGACCAATAAAATTCATTTTGAAAGATTTTTGCAAGTGTCTTTTTTTATGAGAAATAACTTCCATAGGCTTCAAAATGATAAAGTTTAATTACATTACTTACCTCATTATCAAAAATAAATCTTTGAAATATTTGATCAGGACAATATTTTAATAAGTTAGGGTCATCACAATAAAATTTCTTCACTTCGTTAAAAAACTTTTCTTTGTCTTGAGTACTCCAATCATCTAGCAAATCTCCTAAAGCAAGAAAATTGATATTTTTATCATACCAAAGCATTGGACTAAGAGAAAGTAAGGATTCATTAGGAAAGTAATCATCAATTGTTGTGATGTCAGATGTCGAATCAGTTGTCATTATTGATAAAAGATTCGCATCAATATTTTTTGTGCTTATTTCATCCGTGATTTCTTCCTTAGAATAAATCATTTGCGAATCTTCAGATTCATCTAACTCATTGTCTTGACTCTGAAATACAAGCCTATAACATAAATCAAGAGATTGATTGATGAGTTTAATTGCTGAAATTAAGAAGACAGAGACAAAGAGAGATTAAGCTTAAGAAATATCATAACCTCCAAGCCAAGTTTGTATCTTTAGCTAGAAAAGATGAGGCATTAGAATTGAAAAAGAGTGGTCAATTAAAATCTATTTAAAAAATTATGTGTCAAATATGTGAAACTAATGACCACTCAACCAATGATTGTCCAACTTTACCTTCTTTTAAGGAATGCCTCAATGAACAAGTCAATGCTTTAAAAGTTTTCAATGGTCAAACCATGATTCATACTCACAAATATACAATTCTGGTTGGAGAAATCACCCAAATTTCATTTTGAAGAGTGTAACAATAATGGACAAACTTCACATCCACCATTTCAAGCACACCATAATGTTCAAAATTCTCATGGATATGTATCTTCTTATATTTCACCTCCTAGAAAAAATCTTAAAGAAACTTTGTATGCATTCATTGAAAAACAAGAGACAATCAACACTCAACTTGCTCAAAGCATAACAAGTTTAAAGATACTCTTACAAAATTCACATCATCATCATCATCATCATCATTATTTATAATTTATATAGTTAACCTTCATTTAGTTTGACCCTACTCTTGTCGGGTTATTTATTACTTTGACACTCCTACACTTGGAAGAAGTTATCAATCTTTTGATCATGTCACTAATAGTATAATATCCTTGAATTAAAAGGTCCATAGTAATGAAAAAAGTGACAAAAAGACCTCCATATCCAAAAAGGAAACAAAGACCATGGGACAAATCTCAGTGGCTTTTTTTCTTTTACCTTATTGAATATTGGGTTGTCCCAATGAGACATTGACGAGATTAAGTGGGTCTTTGATGAATAGGAGAAAAAAATTAAGATAAGAATGGGACTTTCTTGATTATGTCATAAATTGCTGAAGTACTTAGCTTGAACCTTGTATTTGGCCTTGGTTGCTTCTCAAAAATTTGTCCTTGTTGGAAGTGGAAGAGGTTTATTTGATGCTAAAGTTCGTTAAGTTATGAGAATGAAATAATATATAAGAAAAGAAAAGTAAAATGAAGTTATAGAAAATATGAATTTGTGTGTAGCCAATATATTACATTTGGCTTAAAATTTATATGGCTTTGAACTTGTATGGTCTTTAATGATAGAAATTATGAATTGAAGTGTAGTATGTATATTAACATTTGGCATAGAATTTATATGGCTTTAAACTTATATGGCCTTCAATACTAAGAGTAGAGCAGCTATGAATTTGCATAGCATGAAATGGATTAGAAGTTGTATGACGTGAGGATGATATTTTTGTTTTTCTGTTAATTATAAATATTTAAATCAACTTATAAACATCTCAATTAATCATTTAAAATTTTAAAATTAACAATTATATAAATTTTTAATAACTTTAAAATTTATAATACTCAAATTAGTACTAAAAAATAAATTTAGAGTTTAATTAATTAAGATATACCCAAAATTTATATAGCCTGCGGTTGGCCTAGAACTTGTATGACATGTATGTTACCTGCCCTGGCTTTATACGGCCAATAATGGATTGACCTTCTTACTTAGAGAATGGTAATTGAAAATATTTATATATTCAGCCCTTGAATTTTCTTTATAGAGAAGAAAACGTATTAAAAGTGGAGAAGTTAGCGCTCACGATAAGTTATGGAGTTGGCAGTCCATCAAAGGAAAAAAATAGTGTTTATCAGTGTTATCCAATACTTTTTATATAGTAAAACATCATTTGTTGATATGTCTTGTCATGAAAAATATAAATGATAGTTAGTGCCGTTAGCATAAAAAATCATGTCTTGTCTAAATAAAAAAAAAAGTTGAAGTGGTGGTCGAGCCCAGACTCAAAACTCCTGCTGGCCCAATTGACATGGTCGACGAGGAATTCCCTTTTGTGAACGATAGATGGATGTGATCATATCCTTTGTCTTTCAACTGTCAAAACAATGAATTCTTCGTGCTTTACAACATTCAAATCATAATTATAAAAATTACTAAAATATTAAATATTATTTCACAAAAGATGAAAGATAATTTTAATTGAGGTTAATTTAGTATTTATATATATTTAATTAAAATTATGTTTAAAATTAAGATTAAATAAAAAAATAGATTAATGTGGTTCGTTAAAAAAAATATGTTAAAAATATTTGGTTTAAAAAATATTTTTTAAATTAAGGATATAAAATAATTAAAAAATATATATTAAATAAAAAAATAGATTAATGTGGTTCGTTAAAAAAAATATATTAAAAATATTTGGTTTAAAAAATATTTTTTAAATTGAGGATATAAAATAATTAAAATATATATATTAATATTGATAGTTTTAAATTTAAATATTATAAATTTAACTACTGCTATTATATCATAAAATAAATAATAGTTATATCAAATATTTTTTATTATTCCATTAAACTATCTACAATTTCATCACATATGAAATTCATCCGATAAAGATTACAATTTTTTTAATTTCTTAAACGCGTAATAATATTAGGTAAAATATCATTAAGAATAAAATTTAAATTGTCATCAAATTCTGTAAATGTTATGTCATCAAACGATTTTCTTCTAATTTTTTTTAAATAAAACACAAATTAAAATTAAAATTAATTTTTTTTAAGTAGATCAGATCTATTTTAATGCATTTAATGTTGGACCACACCATATTGGACCAGAATAGTGGAGAGTTACTCTATTGTTCACAGCTGGAATAGAGTAGAGTGATTCCACTGTTCACATGAACATTGTAGTTCAACTCTTCATTATGTCTGTAAATTTGCTGAAAGTAGCTCTTTTATGAGACTCAAACTAGTAATTTTTAAAAAATAAATATAAAATTTGACTAATGTAAAAAAGTATTCTTTTTAGTGTCTATTTAGATGTTAAATATTTGATAATGAAAAATCACAATTTACTATTAGCGTGGAACCTATTTAAATTTGGTTAAAACTATATATTTGCGGAAAGTAACTTAGCTCTCAACTGTTTCCATAAACATGAAGTATTAACCAAATTTAAATAGGTCTCACATAAATAGTAAATTATGGTTCTTTATTACTAAATATTTAATATCTGTGGTTGCTTTAAAACTAACATAACCGTATAAGTAAACATGCATTAAAAAGATTTTTTTTTAATTAGTTAAATTTTTAATTTATTCTTTAAAAATTATCAGTTCGAGTCTCATAAATTTTAAAACTGTTAAAAATTTACATGATTTTTAATTTTAAAACCTGTAAAATTAATCAAAGTATGCACATAATAGTCCAAACACTTATATTAATAATAAAATAAAATAAACTCTCTTTTTCTCTCTCAAAGAATGCTGAATGGATAATTTTTTTAAAAATCTATAAAATAAAAATCAATCTCTCTCTCTCTTTCAAGGATAATTTTTGTCTGAACCTTGTCAAAGATCCTATGTTTTTTCATTACTCCATGCTTTCTTTTTTTTTTAGATTAACGTAGGTATATGGGCCAGCTTTCGCGCACCACGACTAATCCCACGGGCCCTGAAGTTAACAACCATGTAAGCCTCTAGTAGCCATTATATGAGCAACCAAGGACTCGAACCTAAGACCGCAGAGGGAGCAAACCCCTTGATCCCAAGTCCTTACCACTTAGCCACCATCTAATGGTTTTACTTCATACTTTCGTCGTTAGTCATCAAGTGGCACTTAGTTTACATGTTTAAGTTAGATCATTGACAAGGTTAAAAAAATAAGAGCAGAAAAGTGACGGTTATTAGGTCTCTAGTCAACATTAACAAAACAACTAAATGGCTTAGGGTTGGTTTAGCGGCTCATATGAATAGCTAATAAGATGAATATATTATTTTGTTACAAACATAGGATTTTGTTTAATAATAAAATGTGTTTAAAAGAATTGAAAGTGTCTATATGCTGGAGTAGTTAAGCAGAAAGTCTTGAGAGCTTTCTAAACTTTGCCCGCCCAAATCATGCTTTCTTTGTGTTCATTCTTGGGTTTTTTGTAAAATTTATTTTTATTAATTTTGCATGCAACTTTTTTTTTTAATTTTATCCTTTAACTTTTATTATTTTTAATTTGGTTGTTATATAATTAAATAAAAATTGTTTAAAAAAATTATTAAACATGATTGAGTCAATTACTCAAGTCACAAATTTGATAAATTAAGCTGTGAAGTTTGAGTCTATTTAATATGTTATCATTTAAATAATTTTTTTTAAAAAAATATTACCTTGATTTTTTTTTAAACATTTGATTTATTTTGAATTGATATTTATAATATGTTTCAATTAGGCTTTTATAGGATTAATTTATTTTGATTTGTTTTTTTTTATAAGATTATCACAGTCTTATAACCTAGTTCGTGAGTTTAAAATGTTAACTCAAATTGATCTAAATCGATTTAATATATTGTCATCTCAATATTATTATTTTTTAAAGAAAAATGTCATCTTGAATTAATTTTTTTCTTAAAGACGGATCAAAGTTTTATCGGACATCCAATATTCATTTGAATCTAAAAGCTTGGGTTTTTTTTGGTTATCTATTTTTTTTCTTTTATTTTTTATTAAAAAAATCACTCAAATTCATAGTATAGTGCAAGAAAGTAACCTAATTCTAACATGATGGAGGTTTAGTTATTGGTGAATATATCATGTAGCCAATTAATTGGATACATGTAGTATTAATTTTATTCATGTAAGACATATTTATTATTAATAAAGTCTTTCTTTATCTTTAATATTCAATTATATTTAATTAATGAATCCAGAGTAAAGATAAAGTTCATTGAACAAAAATACTTTGCATAAGAAATTCTAAAGTTGTGATAATTACGAGATTTATATTGCATCAAAGTATTGTTTTTAAATATTTCTAATTAGCGTTCTATTAAGACCAAACACTAATCAGAACCGTTAATACCAATGTATATTATGTTCTTTTTTTTTTATGAAAAGAAACAGTTGCTCTAATAAACAAAGGTATAAAAGATAGTTGGAAATAATATGCAAATACTTGTCAGATGACATATAAACTGAATTGACTCGTAAGAGAATTTCATATAAAAAGATCATATATATGTATGGAAAGATTCACATAATAGTTGTGTAAATGATCCTTAAACTTGAGATCACTAAGTTATCTTATATAAAGAGTGTTATATTTTTAGCTTAACCACATGTTGTCCTAATCAAGAGTAACAAGTAGATAGATAATAGGTATAATACAAACTATATAAATCTATTTGAGTAATCAAGAAAGGATTCATCAACCTAGGTGAATTAGAAAAAATATTACTTCTGTTCTTAAACAGTATTGATTGTAAAATTCTTGGCCTAGATGAAATCTTATTCAAATAATCAATAACTATAATATTGAGAATTAATATAATTTAACAAAGCAGACATATTTTATGTTATAATATCCAAATAAAAAAATTCTTGATGAAGAGATAATAATTACACTGAAAAACTAGTCATTGAAAGGTTAAGTTAAACTACCTATAACTTTCTTAATATTTAAAGAATCATGACAAATTGTTAAATTATATTTGATCTTCAAATATAAATCAATCAATTATTGAATTGATAATAAATTAAATTGTTTAATTTACTTAATCTTATTTTATTTAGAATTATAAAATATATTTGGGTCAACTTATTATGAAATCTAATAGGTCACACACATAAGAATTATTGGTCAGAAATTAAATAAAATGATAAATCAAGTGTACTTCATTGTAAATAAATTTTAGAAAATGAGAATTGGAATGTAATTAATATAGAGAATTACAATTTTAGACCTAGAAACAATTAAGTAAGAACTTGATTGAATAAATTTCTAAAATTAACCTAAAATAATATAAGTGATATTATTTAAAAGATTAATTGATATTTGTTTTTCTATTTATAGTGTTTTTTTTTGTTTCCCTATAAAAAGAAATTTATGCCTCTTATTTTCTATAAGTCTATACTATACAAAAACACCAAAAACACAAAAGAAAAAAGATAGCACTTAAAGATACAACAATATCTCTCTCTTAAAAGGATTTATGATATTTCTCATTAGTGATTTGTATGGATTACTATTAGAGACCAAATAATTAGATGATTTGTAGTCTGTGACAACTCCATCTTCAAGCAATTATTCAAAACTGAAAAGAACATATGATCTTCAAGTAATGTTCATATAAACCCCAAATAACTCTAGACCTGTCTAATGAGATCCTTAGGACTCCAAAAAAATTAAAATTTTTTTTTTTCATTGCATGTATATGTTTCAAGAAACCCTATAATGATATTAGAGCTATCGTTAGACAATTAGGGCTTTTCATTGCATGTTTTAATTATTATTAATATTAATTGAGAATAATTTTGTGTGCAAATTGATTTTTCTTAAAAGTAATTTTTCTATCATTATTATTCAAAAAAAAAAACTTTTTGGATATTATTCTATCTAGATCTGACTAGATTTTTTAAACTCGACTAAAACCCACCATTGAAATTTAAAAAAAAATGTTTTAAGCGACTGCAACAACCACCAACAACAGTCAGCATCACTAGTGCACCTGATTGTTCTATGCATATAGCTAGTCATTACTAGCAGCAATGTTAGGCACAACCATGGACATCGTGCACATTGCCAATAGTAGTGGCACTAGGACTAATACCCTCTACCAACACATAGTGCAACAACATCACTGCTGTTGTTTAAAATTGATGACAACATGGGCTACCCATGCCCACAACAACAGCAAGGATTAAAAGATAAAGGAAGAATTATAATTGTACCTTCGTAACTTATATCTAACTACATATAGGTATAAGATTTAATTAAAATTTTTAATTAAATAATATTTAGATAAATAACTTTTCTAAAGTAAAAGGAGTTTTAAGCTAATATATTTTTATCTAATTGATCCAAAAAATAGTTTAGGCTATTAATAAGAATTATAGTATGATTAATCTTCTTATTAAATTTTGAAAAATGGTTTTTGAATGAAGAGTTGCATTAGATAAAATTTATTATATTTGGAAAATTATCAAATTAGAGTTGAATTTATAATTGTAAGTGTTATAAATATTATTTTAAATTACACATAAAGACAATAATTAGAATTGAAACATGCTATATTTTTATTATGCATATCAATATGTTTTTATAAAAGATGGATGACTATATATTTTAAAGACCAATGTGATTGTGTTTTTATAGTTGAATGATTGTAATATTAAATATGATCTACATGTCTTATCTTTTCTCTCTTTTTCTTATGGGATTGTAAATTTGTTTTCTTATCTAATTTCTCTTTAGTATAACTCGAGATTTCTTAATTAATTATATAAATATTATATAATTTAGAAAAAGAAAAATTTAGATAAGAGAATTATTTTATAATTCATGACAAAGAAAGAATATAGGTGATGGATACAACTATGGTTCTTACAAAGGACTTATAAGAATTTGTAGCAGCTACCTAGGTTTTAACTACATAATTCTTTTTGATGGTTCGAGAAAATTAGTTTAAATATATCCATAATAATTTAATTAGAATGAAATGCTATAGGCGTATGTATATATGATTAGTACTTAAAAGTGCATTTTTATCATCATTTTATATCATCATTTTCCACTTGAAGTATCAATAACTCTTTAACTAAAGCAGGTTTTATAATAATATATCTAATAATATAAGATACCTTTAATGTGTGGTAAATATTCATTTTAAATGCATGCCTATCACATAAATGAAAGGATTGATTGATGACTTTAAGAACTTAAATTGTAAGGGCAAATAGATGACCAAAATTAGAAAAGAGATGTCGGTGCAATCCAAACCGCAATACTGTTCGGTAATTGGGTCATATCTAGAGATATAGATCTCAGATTTAGATCTACTTTATATGGATCGAAAGGTAAGATATATACCTATAACTTTCATATGGAGCCTAAGATCTAAAAAGGTCATTTTTAAGTCCAACTTGTAGCAACAACAAAAAAGCCCGAATTTATCCTCTAGCTCGATCACTATTCAGTATTTTAGCCATATCTGGAGTTTTAGAAGTCAAAATGAGCTAAAAGTTTTACACAAGAAAGCTAAGACAATTGCCTACAACTTTCATGTTTTCAAGTGGCTCCAATTTTGACGTTATCAATGATGTTTTGGCTAGACAAGAGAAGATAAGGATTGCCACCAAGTCAATAGTTGGCCACCTACTCATCAATTAGTCATCAAATCAATAGTTCCCAATTTTGGCCTATAAAAGGAGGCATTTGCCATGCATTTAGGCATCTTGGTTTCCAGATCAAGATCATGCTCTTCCTTTCTCTCTTTATATTTTTTATAATGTTTATGCTTTGCTTTATTAATATCAAGTTTATGCCTTTCATTTCCTTTCACTTAGTTAACTTTAATCTTATTCATGTTCTTATTTTGTTTATTTATTTTTCTTTCTTTTATTATGTCTAGCTAAGTTTATTATATCAAGGTGAAAAGGTTACACTAATGGTGTAAGAATAAGTATAATGTAAACTTAATATGGACTTTAATGTTTGATACTAACATGTTTTCTATTTGTTATCTTGTTCACTCTTTAATACTTTGCTTGTTAAATAACTAATCTTGATTTATGTTGTATGATTGCCACAACAAATGCTTGCCACTTTCATAGTTCATATTGTATGGTATAATCGACACCTGAGCTATGAAAGGAACTTGATTTGTTGTTAACAAAAGTTATAATCATGAATGTTTGACGAGATTTACAAGTATTAGCATTAATCAAATAAGATGACTAATGTAATTATGTTAATAATTTATAATCTGATTGGAACCTCCTTTATGTGTGGTTTCCAATTGAATAATAAGAGTTTATATTATACTTGTTTGACATACCATTAGTGGATCCTCTAACCTTGATATTTGTTATTATCATTGTTTAATCGTTACATTAATATTTCATCTCAAAGTTCTCATCATCTTCTTCTTCTTTTCCTTCTTTTTCTTTATGTTTATTATCATTATCATTATTATTATTATTGTTGTTGTTGTTGTTGTTGTTGTTGTTGTTGTTGTTGTTGCTACTAATATTATTGTTGTTGTGTATAATTGTTGTTTATAATTTGTACAATTAACCTCTCTATGGTTCGACCCTAGTTTTGCCGGGTTATTTATTACTTTGACACTCCTGCACTTGGGAGAAGACATCAATCTTTTAGTCGTGTCAATATATATAATTGTTATGTATGATATATCACTAATGTAATGGAATGAAATTTATTTAAAATAATAAATCCCTTATTTTATATTGAGAACATGATTTTTTTCCTTCTAATTTTATTGGCATAAAATGAAAGTTTTATTCATGGATAACTGGTTGAACTACTTAAGATTACTGTTAATAGAATATGTTTAATGATATAAAATTAGATCCTATTTAACTAACTTATATGATATGGATGAGTTACTTATAATCATGTAGAATTAGAGAGAGTAATTAGGTGAAATATATGTAATGTGTTTATATAAAGAGTTGTCACCTAATTGATATAGAAGTCACATAAAAATATGATTGATAAGTTATGTTATTTACTTAATTGAGTTACTTAAGTTCATATAAATTAAACGGTGATCTTAGCCCACTAGGAGATATAAGCGAGATTTCCTGAATTAATAAGGAGTGATATTAATTTGAAAGGAAAGATTGTTGCATTAACGTTTTCAAGTGGTCTCATACTAGAACTTATAGTTGTTATTATGTTATAACACTTTTAGAAATATCATATCCATTTATGAATGAATTTGAATTTATTATTAAGGACAAATGTTGTTCCTTCTAAAATAGTGATGTTTGTAGATTTGGTACCTATACAAATGATTTGTACATGTATAGTCTTGAAATGTCCATTTTTAATATAAATAGCAAGAAGATCATATCACATAATCAATATCTATATTATTTATGACATTATAGACTATGTCATATCAATAAAACAAGAATCTCTAAGTTACATAAAAAAAAATATTTGATTTTTTTTATTAGGAATCATATAAAACTTGTAAAACTTATTTATTGATTAAGATGGCCCAAAACAATCTTTACTAAAAAATTTAAATTTACCATTTTTGTTGCATATATGCATTTCGATAAATCTAATATTAACTCCTCCTTAGTTACTATCAGATCAATGAAAGTGTGAATTCTTAAATTATCTACTAAGAAAGGAGAATGAGCTTTGTTCTCCTCATGGTTCATAAAAAGGAAAAAGAACTCATCATTTTATCGATGAAAAATGGATTAATGAAGTTTTTGGCATTGTTTTGTCCTTCATTATCTTCTTATTAATGAGTTTAAATTATTTTTTCATATCAAACCGCGTGTAGAATCAAATTCTAATCTATGAGGTCCTATATTAGCTATAAATATTTGTTGTGTTTAATGTCATATTTGTTATGTGATGATGTCCTAAAAAATCAAATAACTTAGGAAAAAAGATCTTGTGTTGTTCAATTAATTAATCATTAAGTTTTAACAATCTAATCCATTCTTTGTGACCAAGGTAGCTAATAAATGATGTCTAGTAAGTCAAAGTGGCTGGTAAAAGGTTCCTTTTAGTGAATGTGGAGACTCTTAAATACTTAAGTAAGTATCTATTTAGAGAGAAAAATGATATTTTATAGAGATAAACTCTGAAAATATGTATGCTAACAAATATTAAGAGTGAAGAGACTATGAACCTAAAGCTTAAAGGATTTATAAGGTATTGATGGCTCGATGTCTTGTCTTTTTATAGAGAAGAGGGGTCGGCATGTCATCTTACCTTAATAGCATTTAATGAGGGATACATATGGTAAGCTTTTGAGAGATTTTTATTAGCCTAAGAGTGTAGGGAGAGTAAGCTACAAAAGGTAAATGAGCCCATAAAGGCTAAACTTTTAGGCTAAGCCTAAAAGGTCCTTCCCTTAGTTGATCCCAAGAGAGGTGTGTCATTTATTTGGCTAAACCCAAGAGAGTTGGGTCCTTCTCTTAGATAAGCCTAAGGGAGTTAGGCTTGTCCTTTAGTCGAGCCCTAGAGAGCTAAGCTTATCCTTTGGATAAACTCAAATACAATGGATGTAATAAGTTATGAAACTCTTGTTACCTCAAGCTCAACACATGTATGAACCCTAAGTGTATTGGGTCCTTTCCTTAGTTGATCCTAAATGAGGTAAGTCATTCCCTTGGCCAAGCCTAATAGGGAAAGGTCATTCTTTTGATCATGATAAAAGACTTGGGTTGTTCCTTTAACTAAGATGAATGGAGAATGATCTCTCTCTTAGTGAGGCATAATGAATAAGAGTCATTCTCTTGGCCAAATACAAGGAAATAGGGTTATTTTATTGGCTGTGTCTAAAGAAGATAGGTTGTTTATTTGGTTGAGCCAAAAAAAAAAGGGTCATTCTATTAGCTTTGACGTAAGGGAGATGGTGCCATTCTCTTGGTAGAGCCCAAGAGAGAAGGGTTATTTCTTGGTCATACCTAAGGGAGAATGATCATTCCATTAGTCATATCTAAAGGAGATAGGTTATTCCCTTGGTCATTTCTAAGAAAGATGGTTATTCCTTTAGCTGAGACTAAAGGAGAAAAATTGTTCTCTTACTCATTCATTTGGATGTGCAAAAAAAAAAGGTTTCATTTCCTTGATAGATCCTAAGAGAGGTAAGTTATTTAATTAGCAATGTCCAAAGGAGAAAGGTCATTCATTTGGCAATGTCCAAGGGAGATTGGTTGTTCCCTTAACTGAGCCTAAAGATGAAAGATCATTCTTTTATTTGTGTCTAATGGAAGAAGGATATTTCTTGGTCGTGTTCAATGAAGAAGGGTCATTTGCTTGAATATGCTTAGGGGAGATGGCATCATTCCCTTTGTTATTCCCAAAGGAGTAGGATCATTCTTTTAGTTGTGCCTAAAAAAGATGGGTCATTACCTTAGTTGAGCTCAAGGGAGATGGGTCATTCTTTTAGCTATATCCAATGGAGTAGGTGGTTCCCTTGGTTGGGTCCAAAAAAGATATGTTGTTTCCTTAATTGATTATAAAGGAGAAGGATCATTCTTTTGGCTAAGCCCAAGAAAAAAGGTCATTCATTTAGTCATCCCTGAGGGAGAATGGTCATTCCCTTAGTAAGTCCAATAAAGATGTTGGTTAAACCCAATAGATATGGGTTGTTCCCTTAGCTGAGATTATGAGAGGAAGATCATTTTCTTAGCTTAGCCTAATAAAGGAGGAATGCTAGAGATTATGAGAGGAAGATCATTTTCTTAGCTTAGCCTAATAAAGGAGGGTCATTCCTTTGATCGTGCCTAAAAAAGATGGCACCATTCCTTTGGCAAAGCCTAAAAGAGGTGGGTCATTCCATTGGTCATAGCCAAAAGAGATAGGTTGTTTTCTTGGCTAAGTCCAGGGGGGAAGGGTCATTCTATTAATCAAACCTAAAATAGAAGGATCATTCCCCTGGTCATGCCCAAATACGAAGGTTTTTTCCCTCTATCATGCTTAAAAAAGTAGGGTCATTCCCTTGGCCAAGCCCGAGGGATGAGGGTTATTCTATTAGTCATGCCCAAGAAAAAAAAGGGTCATTTATTTAGTTGAGCTCAAGGGAAGAAGGTCATTCTCTTGGTCATACCTAAGAAAGAAAGATCATTTCCTCAGTCATGCCCAAGAAAGAAGGGTCATTCTATTGTACGAGCCTAAAAAAGGTCATTTTATTGGTAGTGCTTAAAGAGAAAGGTCATTCTTTTGACCGTGCTTAAAGGAGATGGGTTTTTACCTTGGTAAAGCCTAAGAAAGTAGGGTCATTCCTTTAGTCATGCCTAAGAAAAAAAGGTTATTCCCTTAATAGAGCACAGGGGAGATATGTAATTCCTTTAGCCTATCCTAATAGTGAAAGGTTGTTCCATTGATCATGCATAAAGGAGATGGCCTTGTTTCTTTCGATCTACTTATAGGAGATAGGTAATTCTCTTATCTGTGCTTAAAGAAAATAGGTTATTCTCTTAGTCATACCTAGGGGAGATGGGTTGTTCCTTTAGCCAAGCACAAGGAAGAAAAAAAAAGTGATTTCTTTGTCTAAGCCTTATAGATGAGGGTCATTCCCTTGGTTGTGTCCAAGAGAGATGGGTTGTTCCCTTGGTCAAGCCTAAAGAAAGAGGTTTATTCTTTTTTTTGAGTCACATAGAGAAGGGTCATTCCCTTGGCTATAGCTAAATAAGAAAAGTAATTCTTTTGGCCAAGCCCAAGAAAGATTAGTTATTCCATTGGCTAAGCCAATAGATGAAGGATCATTCATTTAGTTGTGCTTAAAGGATGAGGGCCAATTTCTTTGTCGAGCCTAATAAAGGAGGGTCATTTACTTGTCTATGCCTAAGGGAGATGGTGTCATTCCCTTGTCCAAGCCTAAGAGAGGAGGGTCATTCCCTACATCATTCCCTTGTTTGTGCATAAGAGAGATGAGTAGTTCTTTTAGTCAAGCCCAAGTAAGAAAGGTCATTCCCTTGTCAAAGTAATAGAAAGAAGGGTCATTCTTTACGTCATTTCTTTAGTTTTTCCTTGAGAAGAAAGGTCATTCACTTGGTCTTGCCCAAGGGAAAAGGGTTATTTATTTGGCCAACCCTAAGGGAAATTGTTTATTCCCTTGGTTGAGCCCACAGATGAAGGATCATTCATTTCATTATGTTTTTTTTTAAAAGAGGGTCTTCCTTTATCCTTTCCTAAAAGAGATGGAGTTATTTCTTCATTATATCCCAATGGAAGAGGTTCATTCCCTTGGTCATGCTTAATGGAGTAAGATCATTTCCTTAGCCATACCTAAGAAAGATGCGTCATCACATTGGCCATATCCAAAAAAGATGGATTATTTTCTTAGTTGCTCCTTAAAAAGAAGGATCATTCTTGTAGTTGAACCCAAAAAAGAAGGATCATTCCTATAGTTGAGCCCAAAAAAAAGGGTAATTTCCTTGGTCAAGCCCAATATAGATGTTAGCTAAGTTAACGAGAGATGTGTCATTCTATTGGTCATGCTCAAAGGAGGGGTTTTTCCCTTTTCTAAGCCTATGAAAGAAGGATTATTTCATTAGCTTAGCCTAAGAAAAAATGGTTATTTACTTAGTTGTGCCTAAAAGAGATGGCATTATTCCCTTGGCAGAGCCCAAAAGAGATGGGTTGTTCTCTTGGTCGAGTCCATAAAAGGAAGGTCATTCTTTTGGTCAAGCCTAAGGAAGAAGGGTCACTTCTTTGAAGTGCTAAAGAAAGAAGGGTCGCTCCCTTATCCATGCTCAAGGAAAAAGGATCATTATTTTGGTTGTGTCCAGTAAAGGAGGGTCATTTCATTAGTCATGCCCAAGAAAGATAGGTTGTTCCCTTTGTAAAGCTTAGAGGTGGGTCATTCCTTTGGTCGTGCCCAAAGGAGATTAGCTATTCCCTTGGCTAAGCCTAAGGATGAAGGATCATTAATTTAGTTGTGCTCAAGAAATGAAGGCCATTTCCTTGTTTATGCCCAATACAAAAGGATCATTCCATTTTATATTCATAAGAGAGATGATGTCATTCTCTTAGCAAAACCTGATTGAGGACGTTCATTCCATTGGCCATGCCTAAAAAAGTAGCATCGTTCTCTTAACCATGCCCAAGACAGATAGGTCATTCCCTTGGTCAAGCTCAAAGGAGATGGACCATTCTCTTGGCCATGTCCAAGGGGGATAGGTTGTTACTTTAGTCATGTCCAATAGAGATGGGTTGTTCCTTCAGTTGATCCTAAGAAAGAATGATCATGATCATTCCCTTAGCTAATCTCAAGGGAGAAAGGTCATTCTTTTGGCCATGTCCAAAGGAAAAGGATCACTTTCTTAGCCAAGCTCAATGAAGATGTTAGTTAAGCTTAATGGAGATATGTCATGCCATTGGCTATGCCTAAAGGAGATAAATTGATCACTTGGCTAAGCCTAAAAGAGAGTGATCATTCTCTTAGATTAGTCTAAGAAAGGAGGGTCATTCTCTTAATTGTGTCCAAAGAAGATGACATCATTCTCTTGGTAGAGCACAAAAAAGGCGGGTCATTCCATTAATTATGCCCAAAGGAGATGAGTTGTTCTTTTTTAATAAGTTCAAAAAAGAAGGGTCGTTTTATTGGTCGAGCCCAAAAGAGAAGAGTCATTTTCTTAGTCGTGTCTAATAGAGAACGATCATTACTTTGGTAGAGTCTAAGGGAGGAGGGTCATTTTCTTGGTTAAGCTTAAAAGAGAAAGTTATTTTTTGGTCATGTAAAAAAAAAGAGTCATTCCCTTGATCAAGCTTAAAGGAGAAAGGTCATTATATTGGTTATGCATTAGAAGGAAGGGTCATTCCTTAGTCTTGCCCAAGAAAAAAAGGTAATTTCATTAGTTGATCCTAAGAATGGAGAGTCATTTCTTTAGCTCAGCTTAAGGGAGGAGGTTATTTCCTTGACAATGCTTAAAAGAGATGGTGTCATTTTCTTGATAAAGATCAAGATATAAGGGTCATTCTTTATGTCAAGCCTAAAAGAGATTATTCATTTCTTTAGAGATGTCTAGGGGAGATAAGTCATTCCGTTAACTATGTCCAAAGAAGAGTGAGATAGAAAAATTATTAAAAAATAATAAAAATGCAATATAGAAAAAAGATATAAAAAACAATACGAGTTGCGATAGCTACCTATAGTGTTTTGTTTTCTTTGTTTTTCAATTTTTATTTGTCACTTAAATTTTTTTTATTCTCAAGTTAATCCTTTCATATTAGATTAACTCGTGATTAGGTTAGATGTTTGTTTCAGTTGGTTTTATATATGATTTTCATAATATTAAAAATAATTTTTTACTTTAAAACAATGCTCAATTTAGTAAAAAAAAATTATTTGATTGATTCAAACAATTTAAAATATAAAAGGCCTATTTCAAACTAAAATAAATATTTAACTTAAAAAAAATAACATCTTCATCTTAACTTTACAACTTAGCTTTTAATTGGAATCAATAAATTTATCATTATTTGTTGGCAAATATAACTCTCCATGATTTATTTAATTGAAAGTGCATATTAAATTTTTAATTTATAATTAAAAAAAGTTAATGGTAAAAAAACGACTAACAACTCCTGCACACCTTTTGTTGTGTTGAAAAAAATAATAATTTCATCCTATAACGTAGCACACGGGAATCAAACTAGCAATAATAAAAAATAGAATGTGATGCATGCATAAATGAAAGGTAAGACTTCCCTATTATTTACCCAAAAAAAAATATTTTTTTTCTTTCATTGGTTAGGGAATCAATTTGTTGCTGTCTTGAATTCCATTTTGTCAATGATTGAAAGAAAAGAGTGTAACGAACAATGCACTATTTAAATGCGAATTGTTCTCTTAAATTTCCGATGTCACTGAAGGTATTCCACCGCCAACCTGGTGGCCTGAATACATTTGCAAGCTGAAAAGGCTTGGCCACATGATGATTGATTTTAGAGCAGGGCGAGTGATGCCATTCCACAAGGTGATGGAGAGCGGCATCCCGGGGAACGTGATGGGTCTTCATTTCTACACGTGTTTAACCCAATTGGGATCCAAAGTAGGTAACGTGGAGGCATCTGTGTGCTGTTATGATTTATGAGATGGTATACGTCCAGTTTTCTTTGAAGCGAGCCGGTCTCCGGTTTTTTAATTTAGATGATTTTAATATATTAATATTAAAAATAATTTTTTTAAATTAAAAAAATATTATTTTAATATATTTTTAAATAAAAAATATTTTTAAAAAATAATCATTATCATACTCGCAAAATTTCTTTTAACTTAAAATTTACCTTCATTTCACTTTAATTATTCATATAATTTTCTCAGAAATAACTATTAGCAAGTGATACTAACTTTCAGTATTACTAGTTAATTTTAACCTAATGAGTTTGATTATTTTTTTAATTATTAAATCTCATAAATTCTTTTAGATTATGATACTTCAAATTATCTTAAGTTTTTAGTTTTAAGATGAATTATTTATTCTTTTCAACTAAATTAAAAGATAAATTGGTGCAATAACACCCTTAATATTAAAGAAAATTTCTAAATAAATCTAATTATGTAATATAATTAATCAAATTATTAAAGAAAACTAATACTTGATTATTAAAGAATTTATGTTTCATTTCTAGAATTCATAGATTCAAACTTTAAAATTAACATTTATTAAAAAATTTAAATATTTTCAAGTAATGTATATGAAATGCGTGCTCTAAAGATTGGAATGCGTGCTCTAAAGATTGCTTGAGAAACATATTTAGTTTTTATGATTGCTTGAGAAACATATTTAGTTTTTATTTTTGTGCAAGCTAATACGAAAATGTATATTTGATTTTTAATATTAAATTGAAATATTAATAATCAGTAAATTGATTTTTTTTATATGTGATTGGAAAATGATCATTATCTTTTTTAAATATTAAAATATAAAATATGCTAGTTTGTTAATATGTACAACTAGACATATGAATATTTTTCAACTAGAATTTAATTTATAAATAAATTAAAAAAACACGTGGTTTCTCTCTCTCTCTCTCTCTCACACACACATACAGAAATTCTCTAAAGTTAACCACAACTTAGTCCTTGCAAAATTTAAGGAAGATATTCTATTCATTCCGAGCCTAACACCTTCATGGGCTCAGGCACGTTCTTTTAGCTTAACACTTATTAAAAAAAATGGAACTCCATGCAAATCTTTTAGTATTTTATATTGATCCAATACATATTATTTTTTGTATAATATAACTTAAAATATAACAAACATGAAATTACACTTCAACCATTCCTCTCCATAAAATGACAAGAATTATAAGCTATAAATATACCATGAATCCTTCAATTTAAAAGTTTATAATCTCTTCATTCTTAACATTTTCAGTATATATATTTTCAAAATCTATCTATCTAAAATATCAATGTATTTTCTCTCTCTATAAGGTTATTGACTATACTATCGGAGAGTCCTTACGGCCTTTAAATGATATTTTTTACATGTACCGACTATCGCTTACCTAGGTTTATCAGGCACCACCTACTACTACTATAGCTACTGGTTACCTTGGCTTGCAATAATCACCAATCACCTGGTTTACCAGACATTAGTTACTACTAGTTATCAATCATTTAAGCTTTTCATATTAAGTTACCAGATGTCTTAATTATACAGAATGGATCGAATTGGTTGAAAAGAGAGATCAATCTTATTCTTAAACATCTTGGATTTTGAGATTCATCAATTGATGTCATCTATGGAAAACTAATAAAAAAGTCATCTATTTCTAAAATTTGTTTTCGATTTTTTCAGGTTATTTTATAACACACAACTAAGACACTCATGGTTCATGACGCAAAAGAAATCTACTCGTTACCACAAACACATCTATCCTAGTTAGACCTTCAACAACTCACCAATCAAGTGCAACTCCTCATTCAGGTCGTGTTAGCAATCTAATTTTAAAATCAGAACTTGACACCCTAACAAGTCTTAGCAATTATGGTAACATAGTTGATCTCATCACCATCATTATTAGCCACTCCCAGCATCAATAGCTTGTTGCACTACATATAAGAGCTTAGGTATAATGACCTTTAAAAGAGTATTTTACCTTCATACTTGCTAAATCCCTTTAGGGGTCACTCATGCCATTACAATGACATTGCACATAATTGGTGCTCTAAACATGCTCCCCCAACTACCACAAGATTGATCTCAGTTACCAATCTCATTGTTTCAGACCAAACTCTTTAATCCCTTTAAAGCCCAACAAATCACCTCATGATGATATTCAATAAGAATTTAAGTTTATTTTTGAAATAATAATAATGTATATTTGACATATATTTTCTAATTACAAATATTTAGTGAGGGACTTTCGACCACTCTTATTGAAAGGGAATTGAGTTGGTATCCCTAAAGCAATATCCCTATAATCACTAGGGATTGATCTCAGATCCTTCACTATCCAGTGCAGTCTCAGACTGACACATTCTCTAGGTGATGTCAAAGGGTCTCTCACTAATTCGTCAAAAGTTGATCTCAAATCCTTCACTTTACAATACAATCTTAGACTAACATATTATTCAAGTGATGTCAAAGAATCTCTCAC
This sequence comes from Populus pruinosa, assembly GCA_026413675.1. Taxonomy (NCBI): domain Eukaryota; kingdom Viridiplantae; phylum Streptophyta; class Magnoliopsida; order Malpighiales; family Salicaceae; genus Populus; species Populus pruinosa. Next base: position 5,526,089 of record CM048594.1, read on the forward strand.
TGATTCATTAAGGTTTGATGTGGGATCTTTCATTTTTCAGGTGATGACTGAGGGCCTCTCACCAATTCACCGGAAATTGATTTAGGATCCCTTATTTTTCAGGTGATGTGTAATAGCTCTCACCAATTCATAAAGGGTTAATTCGGGATTCTCCATTCTTTAAGTAATACTTAAAGACCTCTCACCAATTCACTAGGAATTGATCTAGGATCTCTATTCTCCAGGTGGTACCTAATAGTCTCTCACCAATTCATCAGGGGGATTGATCTTGGATCTCTTACCTCTCCAATACAGTCTCAAAATGACACCACTCTATAATATAAGGCTCCCAAGCCCACATGCCATCACTAGGGATGCTACTAACCTCCTAGGAGCTCCTAAACCCCTACGTTATCCTAGAAAGGTCGCATACCTCCTATATTTCAGCGCGACTTTTCAAGGGATGAACTTAGTTTTTCTGGTGTAATAGAACCACTCTTTATGGATTCGTTCCCTCTACCCTTTAATTTGTTTTCTTTTTAAGTTTGGATGTTCATATAGGTTCGCTCCCCTCTACCATTTACAAATTTTTCTAAGTATGGGTGTCACCATTGATCACCCTTTTTAGATTCCTCTCAGTTTTTTAGAATATTTTCTAAATATAGATTCACCTTTTATGGGTTTTTACCTGTCATTTAGACAATTTTCTAAATAAAAACCTTTTCTTTTCATAAGTTTCTCCTGACCTTTTAGAAAAAAATTTCAAGTATAAAGTCTTTTATATCTCAACTAACTTTCTTAATAATCTTTTTAAGTATGGTTTCCTTCATGGTGTTCCCCTCTACATGCTCAATTTTTTTTTCAAATATGACACACACTCCTATACACCAGCTCTATAGTTTTTTACATAGGGTTTTAACCATTTTTCTCATATGAAGAAAATTTAACGAACTTGTCATGGTAACTAAGCATTTTTACAAGTCTACGAATTAATACCAAAAAGACTTGAGGGACTACTAATGATCCAAATAAAATGGACAAAAAAACCCAAATGGGCCCCAAAAAATATAATGGGCTTAGGCACACATCCCAAATCCAACAACTTTATTGGCTCAAAAACATGGTCCGAGCCCAACACTTACCAAGAAATATTTCTAGAACCCACACGAGTCCTCCAATATTTGATATTGATCCAATATATATTGTTTTGTTTATAATTCAACTTAAAATATCACAAAGGTGAAATTATACTTCAACTTATCCTCTTCATAAAATGATAAAATTCATGAATTATAAATACACTATCAATCCTTCAAGCTAAAGGTTTACAATCTTTGTATTTTTAATATTTTTAGTATATATATTTTAAAAGTTTATCTTTATAAAATATCAATGTATTTTCTTTTTCTATAAAACTATTGACTTTACCATTAGAGTAGCCATGGATCCATTAAATAGAAGTTTTTACAAGTATCAATTACTAACTTAGGCTTACTAGACATTATTTACCATCACCGGAGCTATCAGTTACCTAGACTTATATGATACTATCTATTATTATTATAGTTATTGATCACTTGATTTACCGAACATCACATATTATTAATTAATAATTTTTTGAATATTTTATATTAAATCACTTGATATTTTAATTCTAAAAAATAAATTAAATTATTTGAATTAAAATATCAAATAATTATCTAATAATCGATATCATTGAGTATTTTGAATTTTGATATTCATCGGGCTAAAAGTAATCCTCTTTTCTTTCTTTAAAGCTTTACCAATCAAAGGAGTACAATACCTAACTATATGATTAAAAAAATGATTAAGTTTGGAGGCTGGACATGACTCAACTATATATATATAAAATGTGCAAGCCAGCCCATGAAACAGATAAATCTTTGGTTTTCGATGATTAGGTAGTTATCTACTGAGAGTAGTTAATCTGTTAACATTCGATCCCACTGATTTACACGCGCTCGTAGAAACGCACAAGCGAAAATGCGTGCACGTTTGAATGCTTTTGGTTTTGGTATGGACAAGAGTTGTCGTCGATGCCGTCCTTTCCTAATTTCTCTCTTTCACCACTTTACAAGATCTCAGAGCTCCTCCCTTCCTCTAATTCTTGCAAACTGACCCAACCCTCCCTCTCCTCTCTCCCAAAACAAATACAAATTAGCATCTCTTTCTTGATTTTTCCCCCAAATCTTTGGGCTTTTTAATGATATTTATAGATTTATTAAGGAGATTTAAGTATTTTTATTAAGTATATTAAATCAAAAAATAAGTTGAAGATTGGATTTCAAAAGAAATAAAAAGAATTTTGATTTTTTGGCAATACAATAGTTAAAATTTAAGCAAGTGTAGACGATATTGTCGATATTTATTAAAGGCCAGCTTGGGCTCTCTTTTTTTATGGGCCATGCATTTAGCCTAGCATACCATACTTCGTAACACATAAAATGTTTTTTTATTTAATTTTAATTTGTTTAATTAAATTTTTTATATTTTTTTAAAATAATTTTTAAATTTATATTTTATTTTTTATCCCTTCTTTGGTATTTTTCTTTCTTATTTAACATTTTTTTTAAATAACAATTATTTTTTTAATTATATTATATGTATTTAAGTGTATATAAGAGGTTAGTATAAGTAATATATTTTGTATACTTTAAATTTATTTTCAAAAATAAAAAATTATTTTTAAATAATATTCTAATATATGCAACCTTATATAATATTATTTTTTATTTTATTCAACCAATCAGTTTATATTATTATTTAATTTAATAAAAAAATAATTTTTATAAATAACCCGTATTCTGAAATTTAGATTTTCATTTATCTTTTAATTTTATAATTTTATTTTATTTATCATTAATAATATTTTTTAATTTATTTACATATACAAAAAATATCCAACCACATGGTCAAATTGCTAGTTAAAGACCCAAGCAAAGCAAATACCTTAAAAATATCCGACCACAGGATCAAATTGCTAGTTAAATACGCGAAGCAAATACCTTGATTTTTCTCTACTCTTTCAAGGCCAAGACACCTCCATCCCTCTTTTAATTAAGACTCCAAGAGACTTCGTTTTTCCTCCTCCTCCTCTCTGTCATCCCTCCTCCTCCCTTCACTTCCCATTCTTGATACATCTGTCGCCATGACAGACAGGGTCTACCCTTCTACTAAACCAGCCACAAATGGCACAGCAGCCGCAAATGGCACAGCAGCCGCCAACCCCTCCTTTCCAGCCACCAAAGCCCAACTCTATGGTGCCACCCGCCCCACCTACCGCCCCCAACCCCACCGCAAACGCAGCCGCAGTTGCTGCTGTGCCTGTGTTTTATGGACTACAGCGGTCATCTTCATTCTCATAGTCCTTGTTGCCATAGCTGGAGCCATCATCTACGTCCTCTACCGACCCCACCGTCCCTCCTTCGACGTCTCCGGCCTCCATATCTCCTCTCTCAACCTTACCTCAGCTTCCCATCTCACCACCAACATCAACCTCAACATCACCGCTAGAAACCCTAATAAAAAACTCGTCTACACATATAACCCCATCACCGTATCTGTGACTACAGAAAGAGATGATATCGTTGTAGGCAGTGGTTCGCTACCCTCATTTGTGCATGGTACCAAGAACACAACCTTTTTGAGAGCCGCCATCACAAGCAGTGGCGTGCAACTGGATGATGTATCTGCTGGTAAGTTAAAGGCTGATTTGAAGAGCAAGAATGGTGTGGCTTTGAAGTTAGAGCTGGAGACTAAAGTGAAGGTCAAGATGGGAGGGCTAAAGACTCCAAAGGCTAGAATTAGGGTCACTTGTCAAGGGATTAAAGCCACTGTTCCATCTGGGAAAAAAGCAACAACAGCATCTGTGTCAAATGCTAAGTGCAAGGTTGATTTGAGGATCAAGATCTGGAAGTGGACTTTCTAACATGGAAAGTATTTCAGAGGAGATATTGTTCCGTGGTTCATCAACGGTTTCTGGGTTTTATTTTTAATTTTTGGCTATTTTCTTCTTTTTTTTTTTAATTTGACATTTACAGATATTTTATTTTCTTCAACTGTTGGTGGTAATAATTAATCATATATGCTTGTAAATGGAAGGGATAAAGTTTGGTGATTGCCTGTATTAGGAGAAAGAAATTTTATTTAATTTGTTATTATACAGATTTGAGAGATTTTAATTTGTTTGGTTCTTGATGATCTTGTTAATTAGCGATAGAAGGATCTAATATTTCAAGTGGGAAGGACGGCCATCATATTTATGATGTAAAGTCATGTTAGGCCGTGTTTTTAGCTAGCTTAGTGGAAGAGCACAAGAGAATGCAGCTGTCCCTAAAGTCAACGTCGACGGACACCCTATAGAAATCAAAGCCAACCATTCTTTTCTTTTCTCTTTTCAACACTATAATGTGAATTTACTATTCAATCGTACAGTGGCATTTATTGACTCAGGACTGCATTTCCACCCGCGTTTTTAATAAATTTAATTTTTTATTTTATAAAACAATAATTTTTATATACGATTTGAGTTATTTTAACCTATTAATTTTTAAAAAATAAAAAATTATTTTAATACTTTTCAGCATAAAAAATATTTTATAAACTAATCATAAGTATATTTTTAAATAAATTTTTATAAACTACTCTCCTGAAAATAAATAAATTAAAAAAAAATTCTAATTGACAAATTTATTTATACATTCATTTTATAATCATTTTGGGTTACATTTTTATTTATTTCATGTTATGTTATGTTGAAAATTATTTTTTGTCAAAACTTTGTATATTATGATTTTTTTTATTTCTTTTGAACATATTATCTTTGATTTTCAGTACTCTTCTCATTATAGTTATTTTAATATGATATTTACGATTTTATTTTATTTTATTTGGTGGGTGGGTGCATAACAAGAAATTTCGATATTTTGTATTGGCAGTGCACCGACAAAATTCTGCACACTGTATATTTGATGTCATAGTGTTCGGTCGGGAGTTTTTTGTTTTCGTGTTTAAACCTCGTTTTTTAAGTTATTTTTTATTTAAAGAATAATTTTATTTTTTATATTTTTTTATGATTTTAATAAGTTGACATTAAAAATAAAATGAATTAAAAAAATTAATATATTTTTAATTAAAAAAAACTTCTTTAAAAACGTTTTGGAGATTGCGAAAATGCAAATTTATCTAACCAAACAAATAGCACTGATGACCCATCTCTCTCTCTCTTTTTATTATTATTATTTGGCAATGACCATCCTGTCATTTTCTGACTTCGGATGCATGTAGCTACCTAGCTTTGATTCCTTAATTAAAATGATTAATCTTTTTTTATTATTCATTAGATATTAAATCCAGAAATTCACTGGCTTTTCTTATGCTTCCAAGCTGTGGTGGGCCCTTTTCAATTATGTGACTCATATATATATATATATATTAAATCCAGAAATTCACTGGTTTTTCTTAAGCTTCCAAGCTGTGGTGGGCCCTTTCCAATTATATATATATAAAATCTTTTATGTAGTGGTTGTCATGTCACTTTTATTTGTGCACAAATAATTGATTCTTAAAGAAAATGATGCAGTCTACGCAACATGTGAAATTACGGATGTGTCGTGAGTACATGCCACCCTCAAATTTATCGTAAGATAAAATTATGTTGAGGAGGCATAAGATTTGGTCTTTTTCTTCTTTTTAACTTTATAACAATATTTTTAAATATTATATTTTTCATCTTGTAATTTAACAGTGGGCAGCACTTTACAACCTTGTAAGTTAGCGTTAGAAATATATATATATATATATATATATATATATATATATATATATATGTTTATATATATATATATGTTTATTTATAAAAATACTATTATATTTGTGATAAAAATTAAAAAAAAACCCTAAAATTAAAAATAACTAAAATACAACTAGAACCGTTGAGTTATTACTTTTAAAATTAATTCTTAGCTCTTTTTGAAGAAGAGTTGTTAGTAGTTTTCATTTAATTATAAAAATATCATATAAATTATTATATTTAACAATAATTTCCAGCTACATTCCAACATTCATTACTAAGTATAAAATGTAACCATTCTCATCCTCGTCCTCCCCACCATACCTGTCCTTCTGTTCACCATAATTTATCAAATAAACCTATCAAACTTAACAAAATTCTATATTTTCTTTTCAATCAAACCAACATAACCAATTTTTATCATAACTGGTAAATAACATCTCAACAATTTAGTTTTCATTTTCACCATAATTATGCAATTAGCACAATCATAATGCAAAATTATTTTATAAGAAGAAAGCTACGATCAGAATATTAAAAATATAAGAACTACAATCATAAAAAACTGATGTTAATAACATGCAAAAGAATAGAAAATTATTTTTTAATTTTCATCATGTTTATCTAGGATTAATGACATGATCAAAAAATTGATATCTCCTTCTAAATGTAAAAATATCGAAATAATAAATAACTAGACAAAACTGGGGTCGAACTATAAGGAGGTTAATTGTATAAATTATAAATAACAATAATAACAACAATGGTAACTATAATAATAATAATAATAATAATAATAATAATAATAATAATAATAATAATAAAGATGATGAGAGCTTTGAGATAAAAGATTAATGTAAGGATTAAACAATGATAACAATAAATGTAAAGGCTAGAGGATCCATTAATAGTATGTCAAATAAGTATAGTATAAACTTTTATTATTCAATTGAAAACCACACAAAAGAGATTCCAATCAGATTATAAATTATTAACATGATTACATTAATTATCTTATTCGAATAATGCTAATACTTGTAAATGTTGTAGAGCATTCATGATTATAACTTATGTTAACAACAAATCAAGTTCATTTCATAAGTCAGGTGTCGTTTATTCCATACAGTATAAGCTATAAAAGTGTCAACTATTTGTTATACTAAGTGTTATACAACATAAATCTAGATTAGTCATTTAACAAGTAAAGTATTAAATAGTGAACAAGATAATAAATATAAAACATGTTAATATCAAACATTAAAGTCCATGTTAAGTTTATACTACACTTATTCTTACACTATTAGTGTAACCTTTTCACCTTGACATAATAAACTTAATTAAATATAATCAAAGAAAGAAAAATAAAAGAAAAATAAGAACATAATTAAGATAAAAGTTAACTAAGTAAAGGAAAGGAAATAAAAGGCATAAATTTGATATTAATGAAAGCAAAACATAAGCAAGAGCATGATCTTGATCTTGATTTAGAAAGCAAGATGCCTAAATGCATGACAAATGTCTTCTTTTATAGGCCAAAATTAAGAACTATTGATTTGATTACTAATTGATGAGTGGGTGGTCAACTCTTAATTTGGTGACAATCCTTATCTTCTCTTATCTGCCCAAAATATCATTGATAATGTTAGAATTATAACCACTTAAAACATAAAGGTTATAGGAAATTGTCTCAGCTTTCCAGAAAAAAAAAATAGATGTCATTTGGACTCCTAGAACTTCAAATATAGGCCAAACACTAAACAATGTGTGGGTTGTAAGACAGATTCAAATGTTTTTGTTGTTGTTATAATTTGGACTTCAAAATGACCTTTATAAATCTTGGGCTTTTATGAAAGTTATAGGCCTATGTCTTATCTTTCCATCCATATAAAATAGACCTAAATCCGAGATCTATAGCTCTAGATATGACCCAATTACTAAATATATTCTGGTTTCGACTACATCAACATCTCTTTTCTAAGTTTGGTCATCTCTTTATTCTTTCAATTTAAGTTCTTAAACTCATCAATTAATCATTTCATTTATGTGATATGCTTGCATTTAAAACGAACATTTATCACAAATTAAAAGTATCTTATATTATTAGATATGTTATTATAAAACATGTTTTAGTTAAGGAGTTATTGATACTTCAAGTGCAAAATAATGATATAAAACCTTGATAAAAATGAACTTTTAAGTACTAATCACACCCCCTCAACTAGCTTATTACTAGTCCCTTATAATCAAGGCATTAAAATAAACATTTTTTTTGCAAATTTCACGAAGCAAGGTATTCATCATTCAACTTTCATTAATCTATATGGATAAACAAACTCTCATTAAATTTATATAATTGTTCAATATCTCTTAAACAAGATATTAATAAACTTTTTTTTTGTGCTCAATATATTAACACATAGTTATGAGGCTTTTCTTGAAAGAAAATAAAATTTTGTTCTAATATTTAAGGTTAACTTTCTTTTTTTTGTTTTTTTTTAATATATAGACATGTAACTTAAAACACAATGCATCTTTAACCCATGTAACGAGTTTTCAACTAATGACTTCCAAACCAGTTGGTTTTCGAGCATTAGGTCTTGAGACACCCCTATGAGCTTAGTAACTCGGGTTGCAGATACTGATACATAGATAATGTAATGTTTGATTCCCTTAAACTTTTCTCCTCAACCTATATAATAAGTATTGAGCCAATAGCTCCCAAGTCAATTGACTTTAGGGCATTAGATGTTAAGACACCCCTTCAGACTTAATTGCTTAGGTTAGGTAGGCTACGAAACCAAACTTATCTATATTTTTATTATCATTATTTTTTATTTTTTATTTTTTTGCTCTTTTTTTGTTTTTTATATTTTTTTCAAATTATATACTATCTCTTTCCCTTAATTGTTACATTTAATAACAAAACATAAATAATTTAATAATCAAATATACAAACCAAAATCATATGTTAAAGTATATGTGTGAAAACTAAGGTTTAAGAATACATGTTAAATGAGTATATAAGCAGAATTAAGTGATAATAATACGAGAGTTTTTAAACCTGAATATTTTAAAAAGTATTATGATACATCTTCTTAAGAATGGTTACTAAGATGCGTTTCAAGAGTTACTTTAACAAAAGAGCTCATTTACTCTATCATCATAGTAACAATAATTTCACATATGTTTTATGAAATAGAAAACACAGTTAGTTAATTTTTTTGGTCAACTACTATCCTCTCCCCCCAACCAAAACGAGACATTGTCCTCAATGTCCTAACATAGAAAGATAGAGTATAGAAGATATCACCTGAAATAACGAACATTGACAAACCTGAAATATATTTAAACAAATATAAGAAACGACAAAACACAATAATAAAATCAAAAAACACAAAGATTCACAAATGAATACTCAAATCCAATCTAAGTTTTTTACGACTTTCCATAGATGACCAATTTATGCGACTCATGGGGGGATAAATTACAGGAATGAAATATTACAGTTGGTCAATCAATTGTTCAGCAATAGCAGTAGAGATTATGATTTATCATGCTAAAGATGTTAGAAATTCATATTCTATAGCATGATCAGTAAACAACAACAACAACAACTTATTATAATAACCATTAACATTTAACAGACCTATAGGTTTATGGTGAATTTACAGTTGAGTCCAAGAGAAAATATGAAAGATCTCTTCCAATGTGCTCAAGTCACCTAGTAAGGCAATGAAGACATCAGAATGGTTAAAAAATACATTAATTCAAATAGACATTATGGAGACTTGTAGTTCCTCTCCAATTATTTTTCCAATAATGTCTCCTTATGCTAAAGCTTTGGGGACAACCCCCAAAACTTGACTACCTCCTAAAAATACAACTATTGACACACTTCCTATTAACCCAAGACTGTCTCCCTCATATACTAAATGAATCCTTCTCTTAACTAGCACTTAACTAAGATGATTTGTTAATTCTAAAAACTCTTCTTTCCTAAGACTCGATCCACCGAAAACCCAAACATTTCTTATGTGATGACTTACTTGAGGAACTTGTCATTTCTATACACTTTTATATTTGTTGAATGGGTTGAGTAGAAATGAAAGGAAGGAAGATAAGATTTTATATATGAGAAATTAAAAAAGGCAATCATACCACCTATATGTAGGCTAACTAGAGTCTCACACACACATACTCTATTTTTATTTATTTATCTATTTATTTTTAAGAAGCATGTGTATGTACAGATAGTTATGAATATGGCTCACATCTTTCCCTAGATTTATATCCAATAACAGCTTAAACGTCCTTTATGGGTCGGGGATAGACTTCCCATCCAGTTTTCTTAAAAACTAGCAAACAGGATTTTGTTTAATCAGATTCCCAAGACTAAGTCGATCATATTCTTTATGAAAATGGGGCCAAAAATCATGAATTGCATAATGCACATCTCTACTAGGATGTGTCTCAAGAGTTAAGAGAAGATTATCTAAAGACTTCTTACTCAGGCCATCCTTAATGAATTTTATTTTATCTTCATGGTTTATAAATACCATTCCTAAAGAATAATATTGTGTATTACAAGTCTATCTGGCACATCGATGACAGACTTTCAGTTATTTTGCATGATGTTTCTTTATAAAAGTGCTTTTACTTGTTCCAAGCATGTATGAAATGAAGGAATTAGAGGACACACCTCATAATTAGACCTTTGCTTCAATCAACCAATGAATATCTTAAGGAATTCCATGATTCATTAACAACCTCAATCTTACACATCTAGCATGATAAATTTTTGTAATCTCATTCTAAGATAGAACAAGAAAATACATTTTCAATTTTTCAAGATTAATGTTCATTTTCAAATGAGAATTGGAAGAGAGATTCAAAGAATTGCACAAATATATACATAAATATCAATTATTATGGGAAACTGAAATAACCGACTTAAGTCACAAAGTACTGTTGTTCGCCATTTGACCGAGGTGAGAGAAACTAACAAAAATCACTTAAAAAGAAACACAATAACAATGTGAAGAAAAAAAATCAACCTTTATATATAGGATCATCCAATTCAATAGAGTCATTTTCAACTGAAAATCGTCAAAGCAAACTTTCAAACAATGTCCATTTATGTTGAAAACATTGTCATTCTTTAGATTCTCAATATTAAAGGCCCCATATGGGTACACATATTTCATAATAAAAGGACCACTCCATCTTGATCTTAGTTTTCCAGGAAATAAATAGAGTCGAGAATTATAAAGCAAGACTTTTTGACCAACATTAAATGTTTCTCTTAGTATTTTCTTGTTATAAAACTCTTTGATTCTTGCTTTATGAATTCTTAAATTTTCATATGCATCATTTCTTATTTCCTCAAGCTTATTTATTTGTAATTTTCATAATTAACTAGCATCATCAAGATTTGAATTGAAAGCTTTAATAACCCAATAAGCTTTATGTTCAACTTCCATAGGCAAATGACAAGGTTTTCTATAGACTAGTCTATAAGATGATATATCTAATTATGTTTTATAAGTAGTTTGATAAACCTAAAGTGCATCATTAAGTCTTAAAGGTCATTCTTTCTTATTAGGGTTCACTGCTTTCTTCAAGATGTGTTTCATCTCCCTATTAGCAAGTTTTACTTGTCCACTTGTTTGAGGGTGATAAAAGGTGACAACTTTGTGTGTGATTTCATATTTCTTCATTAAAGACTCAAATGGCTTTTTACTAAAATGTGTTCCACCATCACTTATTATGGCTCGAGAGATTCCAAATAGACTCAAAATATTTTCTTTTAAAAACTTTATCACTATTTTGTGATCATTGTTTCGACTTGGAATTGCCTCTATCCATTTGGAACATAATCTACTATGACTAATATGTACAAGAAACCAAATGATAGAGGAAATGGACCTATAAAATCTATACCCCAACAGTCAAAGATCTCAATGACAATAATAGGAATAAAAGGCATCATGTGACATTTTGAAATAGATCTCAACTTTTGATAATTTTCATAAGTCTTGTAGAATGCATGTAAGTCCTTGAACATGCCTTAGAATGATAAAATTTAATGACACTACTTACCTCAATGTCGGGAATGCATCTTTAAAATATTTAATCAGGATAATATTTGAATAAAGATGGGTCATCCTATTAAAAGTTTTTCAATTCGTTTAAGAACTTTATTTTATCTTGGGTACTCCAATAAACTAACAATTTTCCTGAAATAAGAAAATTGATAATATTAGCAAAATAAGGCATTGTAAGGACAAAAAGTAAAGATTCATTCGGAAAGTAGTCATCGATTGGTGCGATGTTAGTTTTTGAATCTAACATTTTCGATAACATTTTCGATGCCTTTCTTGTCTTTAATTGTCATATCAAATTCTTGAAGTAATAAAATTCACCGCACTAATCTAGCCTTAGAATCTTTCTTAGAAAGAAGATATTTTAATGCTGCATGATCATTAAAAACAACAATGGACGAGCCAATAAGATAAGACTTGAATTTCTAATATGCAAATATTACTACAAGTAATTCTTTGTTAGTGGTAGTGTAATTCATTTGATCACTATTTAAAGTTTTACTTGCGTAGTAAATCACATAAGGTTTTTTGATCTTTTATTTGTCCCAAAATAGCACCTACAACATAATCACTAGCCTCACATATTATTTCAAAAAGTAATGACCAATTCGGAGGTTGAATGATAAGAGTAGAAGTAAGCAAGTTTTTAAATTTAACAAAGGCTTCTTCACAATGTTCAGTCCATTCAAAAAAATTATCCTTTGTTAGAAGGTCACTTATAGGTTTAGATATTTCAGTAAAATCTTTGATGAACCTTCTATAAAAACCAGTATGTCCTAAAAATGATATAACATCTTTAATAGATTTTATTATTGGCAAGTTAGTAATTAACTCGATTTTAGATTTGTCAACCTCAATTCCTTTTAATGAAACAATGTGACTAAGTATAATGCCCTTTGTTATCATAAAATGATATTTTTTCCAATTCAGTACAAGATTCTTCTTTTTATATCTGCTCAAAACCTTTTCTAAGTTAGTCAAACAATCATCAAATGAATTGCTAAAAATAGAAAAATCATCCATAAAAATCTCAAGAAAATATTCAATCATATCACTAAATATATTGAGCATGCATCTTTGAAATGTGGTTGCTGTATTATATAATCCAAAAAGCATCTTTCAATATGTAAAAGTATCAAATGGACATGTGAAAGTAGTTTTCTTTTGATCTTTCAATGCAATTTCAATTTGATTATAACCTGAATAGCCATCTAGAAAACAATAAAATTCATGACTTGTAACTCTTTCTAGGATTTTATTCATGAAAGGTAAAGAAAAATGATCTTTTCTAGACATCGAAATAAGTTTTCTATAGTTAATGCATATGCGCCAACCACTAATAGTTTTAGTGGGAATTAACTCATTGTTCTCATTTGTTATCATAGTGACTCCAGACTTCTTAGGTACAACTTGGGTAGGACTTACCTATTTCCTGTTAGAAATAGGATAAATAATTCAATTATCTAGAAGCTTAATGACTTTATTTTTCACTACTTCTTTCATATTAGGATTGAGCCTTCATTGTATTTTCCTAGAGGGTTTAGCATTTTCCTTCAAATAAATTTTATGTTTACAAATTAAAGGACTAATTCCTTTTATGTCAGCTACGGTCCATCCTAATGCATTTTTATGCATTTTTAGAGTTTATAATAACTTACCTTTTTGATGTGCATTAAGTTTGAAAGAGATTATTATCAAAAAAGTTTCATTTTCTCCTAAAAATAAGTATTTGAGATTGAATAGTAATGGATTTAAATTGGATTTGGGTGGTTGAACACTTGAAGGTATGGACTTAATTAATCGTGGTGGCAATTCTTTAATTTATGGTCTCCAATTACTTGCTTTTAATTCTTTCTGAAAATAAACCATTTGTAAATCATCAGATTCATCAATCTAAATTTCACTAGAAGTGGTTTGAAATTGATCATGAATTAATTTTTCAGTAAAATCCACTTCCTGTAAATCATTATCATCTTCAGGTTGCTTGTAAATGTTGAAAATATTCATCTCTAATGTCATGTTTTTAAATGATAGCTTCATCAGTCTGTTCCTACAATAATCAATGCATTCAAAGTTGCAAGAAACGGACATCCTAAAATAACAAGAAATGAATTACATGCTTCAACAGGTTGTGTGTTCAAGATAATAAAATCCACAGGATAAATAAATTTATCGACTTGTACTAATACATCTTCAATTATTCCTCTTGGCATAGTTATAAATCTATCGGCAAGTAAAAGAGTTATAGAAGTTGGTTTTAACTTACCTAAATTGAGACTTTAAAAAACTAAAAATGGAAGTAAATTCACACTGGCTCCAAGATCAAGTAAGACTCTTTTAATTTTATGTTCTCCAATAAAGCAAGAAATTGTAGGACAACTAGGATCTTTATATTTCAAAGCATCATTGTTCTGAAGAATGACACCTACTTGTTCAGCTAAAAAGGCTTTCTTTTTAACATTCAGTTTCCTCTTCACAATGTATAAATCGTTTAAAAATTTAGCATAGAAAGGAAGTTGTTTAATAGCATCTAGCAAAGGTATATTGATCCTTACCTATTTGAAAGTTTTAAAGATTCTAGAGTTGTGATTGACTTTCCTTTGCTTAGTTATAACATGATGAAATGGAAGTGCTAGTGGGAAATCAGTCTTTTCTTTGCAATTTTCATATGCAACCCCTTCCTTACCCTCAAAAATTGACTCATCATCTTTCTCACAAGGTTTAAGAGTGAATTTTTCAATAACCTTACCACTGCAAAGAGTAGTGACTGATTTGACATGATCCATATGTTGACTTCTAGAATTACTTGCATTTGTATTGTATTGCTCCTTGAGATTTTACTATGGTTAAGATGAAAACTGACCTTTCTCTTAGAAACTAAGAGCAGATATAAATTTTACAAGAGTATCTTTAAAATCTATCATGTTTTGAGTAAGTTGAGTATTGATTGTCTCTTGCTTTTCAATGAATGCATGCAATGTTTCCTCAAGATTTCTTCTAGGAGGTGGAACATAAGGAGGTGCATATCCATGAGAATTTTAGAAATTATGGTGTGCTCTAAACGGTGGTTGTGAGGTTTATACATTGTTTTCATCATTATTCCAACTGAAATTTAGGTGATTTCTCCAACCAGGGTTGTATGTTTGCGAGTATGGCTTATGGTTAGGCCATTGAAAGTTGTTTAAAGCATGGACTTGTTCATGGAGACATTCCTAAAAAGAAGGCAAAATTGAAGAATCATTGGTTGAGTGTTTATTTGTTTCACATATTTGACACATAATGTTTTCAATAAATTTTAATTGGCCACTCCTTTTCAATTCTAGTGTCTTGACTTTTCTAGCTAAAGATGCAAACTTAACTTGGAGGTCATGATTTTTTCTAAGGTTGTACATACCTCCACTAGATGTATGAGGTTGAGTTTTACTTGGTATATGAGCAGAATTAAGTGATATATGAGCAGAAGTATTATGATAGACCTTCTTAAGAATGGTTACTAAGATGCATCTCAAGAGTCATAAATAGATCTCATTTACTCTACTATCATAGTAACTAATAATTTTGCACATGCTTTATGAAATAGAAAACAATTTTTTTTTATCAACTACTACCCTCTCCCCCTTACACGACTAAAAGATTGATGTCTTCTCCCAAGTGTAGGAGTGTCGAAGTAATAAATAACCCGGCAAGACCGGGGTCGAACCACAGGGAGGTTAATTGTACAAATTATAAATAATAATTATAAAACAACAATAACAACAACAACAATAGTAATAATAATAATAATAATAATAATACTAGTAGTAGTAGTAGTAGTAGTAGTAGTAGTAGTAGTAATAATAATAATAATAATAATAATAATAAAGAAAGAGAAGAAGAAGAAGATGATGATGATGAGAACTTAGAGATGAAATATTAATGTAAGGATTAAGCAATAATAATAACAAATGTCAAGGTTAGAGGTTCCACTAATGGTATATCAAACAAGTATAGTATAAACTCTTATTATTGAATTGGAAACCACACACAAAGAAGGTTCCAATCAGATTATATATTGTTAACATGATTACAGTAGTTATCTTATTCAATTAATGCTAATACTTGTAAATCTCGTCAAGCATTCATGATTATAACTTATGTTAACAACAAATCAAGTTCCTTTTATAGCTCAGGTGTCGGTTATACCATAAATTATGGGCTATGAAAGTGCCAAGCATTTGTTGTACCAAGTATTATACAACATAAATCAAGATTAGTCATTTAACAAGCAAAGTATTAAAGAGTGAACAAGATAACAAATATAAAACATGTTAGTATCAAACATTAAAGTCCATATTAAGTTTACATTATACTTATTCTTACACCATTAGTGTAACCTTTTCACTTTGACATAATTAACTTAGCTAGACATAATGAAAGAAAGAAAAATAGATAAACAAAATAAGAACATAAAAGCTAACTAAGTAAAGGAAAGGAAATGAAAAGTATAAACTTAATAATAATGAAAGCAAAGTATAAACATTACAAAAAATACAAAGAGAGAAAGGAAGAGCATGATCTTGATCTGAACACCAAGATGCCTAAATACATGGCAAATGCCTCCTTTTATAGGCCAAAATTGGGAACTATTGATTTGATGACTAATTGATAAGTGGGTGGCCAACTTTTGACTTGGTGACAATCCTTATCTTTTCTTGTCTGCCCAAAACGTCATTGATAACGTCAAAATTGGAGCCAGTTGTAAACATGAAAGTTGTAGGCAATTGTCTCAGCTTTCTTGTGTAAACAATTCAGCTCATTTGGACTTCTAGAACTCCAGATATGGCCAAAATAGCGAACAGTGCTCGGGCTGGAAGACAGATTCAGACTTTTTTGTTGTTGCTACAATTTGGACTTGATAATGGCCTTTTTAGATCTTGGGCTCCATATGAAAGTTGTAGGCCTATGTCTTACCTTTCCATCCATATAAATTGGACCTCAATCTGAGATCTGTAGCTCCAGATATGACCCAATTACCGAACAGTGTTCCGGTTTGGATTGCACCGACATCTCTTCTCTAAGTTTGACCATCTCTTTATCCTTGCAATTTAAGTTCTTCAAGTCATCAATCAATCCTTTTATTTATGTGATAGGCCTACATTAAAAATAGACATTTACCATAAATTATAGGTATCTTATATTATTAGATACATTATTATAAAATATATTTTAGTTAAGGAGTTATTGATACTTCAAGTGCAAAATGATGATATAAAACCATGATAAAAATGCACTTTTAAGTACTAATCACACCCCTCAACCAGCTTATTACTAGTCCCTAGTAATCAAAGCATTACAACAATTTGCAAATTTCACAAAGCAAGGTATTCATCTTTTAACTTCCATTAATCTATCCAGATAAACAAACTCTCATTAAATTTATATATCTGCTCAATACCTCTTAACAAGATATTAATAAACCTTTTTTTTGTGCTCAATGTATCAACACATAATTATGGGGCTTTTCTTGGAAGAAAACAAAATTTTTGTTTTAATGTTTAAGGTTAACTTCCTTGGGTTGGGATTACTATTTTTGTCTTCTTTTTTTTTTAACTCTATATACATATAATTTAAAAACATCATGCATCTTTAACCCATGTAACGAGCTTTCAGCTAATGACTCCCAAACCAGTTGGTCTTAGGGCATTAGGTGTTAAGACACCCCTACGAGCTTAGTAACTCGGGTCGCAGATACTGATATGTAGATAGTGCAATGTTTAATTCCCTTAAGCTTTTCTCCTCAACCCATGTAACAAGCGTTGGGCCAATAGCTCCCAAGTCAGTTGACTTTAGGGTATTAGGTGTTAAAACACCCCTTCGGGCTTAATTGCTTAGGTTAGGGAGGCTACGAAACCAAACTTATCTACATTTTTATTATCATCATTTTTTTTTCTTTTTTTTTCTTTTTTTTTTAATTATATACAATCCATTTCCCTTAGTTGTTACCTTTAACAAAAGAACATAAATAATGTAATAATCCAATATGCAACCCACAATCATATGTTAAAGTGTGTGTGTGTGTAAATTAACGTTTAAGAATACATGTTAAATAAGTATATGAGCAGAATTAAGTGGTAACAATACGAGAGTTTGTAAACCTGAATATTTCAGGAAGTATTATAATAGACCTTGTTAAGAATGATTACTAAGATGCATCTCAAGAGTCACTTTAACAAAAGAACTCCTTTACTCTGCCATCCTAGTAACAACAATTATGCACATGCTTTATGAAATGAAAAACAATTTTTTTTTTATCAACTACTACCCTCTCCCCCCAACCAAAACGAGACATTGTCCTCAATGTTCTAAGGTAGAAAGATAGAGTATAGAAGATATCACCTGAAATAACGAACACTGACAAAACCTGAAACACACTAAAACAAAAATAAGAAATAACAAAACACAATAATAAAACCAAAAGACACAAGTTTTTACAAACAAAAAAAATTCAAATCGCAGTTGTGAATGTGGCTCACATCTTCCCTTGGTTTTACGTCCAAGAACGGCTTAAATGCCCTCTATGGGTCGGGGATAGGCTTCCCATCCAGTTTTCTTAAAAACTGGCAAACAGGGTCTTTTTTTAGTCAAATTCCTAAGACTAAGTCAAGTATGTTCTTCATGAAAATGGGTTCATAAGTCATGAATTACACGATGCTTATCTCGACTATGATGAGACTTAAGAGTCAAAAGAAGATTATCTAAAGACTCTCTGTGTTTTGAAATAAATCCCACCTTCTGACAATTTTCACAGTTTTTGCGGAATGCATCTGACTCCTTGAATATGATGGACCAGTAAAATTCACTTTGTAAGATTTCTACAATCCTCTTTTTTTATGAGAAATGATCCCCACATGCCTTAAAGTAACAAAATTTAATGAAATTACTTACCTCATTGTCGAGAATGTATTTTTGAAATATTTGATCAGGACAATAATTGAATAAGTAAGGGTCATCCCAATAAAAATTTTGCTCGTTACTCAAAAATTTTCTTTTGTCTTCAATACTCCAATGAGTTAGCAAAAATCCTGAAGTAAGAAAATTAATATTTTTAGCAAATCAAGGCATTGAATTAAGAGAAAGTAGAGATTCATCAGGAAAGTAATCATCGATTGGTGTGATATCGGGTGTCGAATCTGTTGTCACTTTTGATAAAAGATTCGCATCAACCTTTTTGATGCCTTTTTCATCCTCGATTTCTTCCTGATTGGTCATGGCATGAGAAAATGGAAGTGCTGGCGGAGAATCAGTAGTTTCTTTGCAATTTTCAGATTTAACCCCTTCCTTTCCCTTAGAAATTGACTCATCATCTTTCTCATAAGGTTCAAAAGAGAGTTTTTCAATAACCTTACCACTGCGTAGAGTAGTGACTGATTTGACTTGATACATGTGTTGGCTTCTGGAACTACTTGCATTTGCATTGTATTGCCCCTTGGGATTTTGTTGTGGTTGAGATGGAAACTTACCTTTCTCTTGGAAACTGAGAGCAGATGTCAATTTAGCAAGAGTATCTTTAAAATCTGTCATGTTTTGAGCAAGTTGAGTATTGATGGTCTCTTGCTTTTCAATGAATGCATGCAATGTTTCCTCAAGATTTCTTCTAGGAGGTGGAGCATAAGGAGGTGCATATCCATGATAATTTTGGAAATTATGGTGTGCTTGGAACTGTGGTGGTGAAGTTTGTGCATTGTCACTCTTCCAACTGAAATTCAGGTGATTTCTCCAACCAGGATTGTATGTTTGTGAGTATGGTTTATGGTTGGGCCTTTGGAAACTATTTAAAGCATGAGCTTGTTCATGGAGACATTTCTTAAAAGAAGGCAAGGTTGGACAGTTATTGGTTGAGTGTTCATTTGTTTCACAGATTTGACACACAATGTTTTCAACAGATTTTAATTGACCACTCTTTTTCAATTCTAGTGCCTCGACTTTTCTAGCTAAAGATGTAAACTTGGCTTGAAGGTCATGATCTTCCCTAAGGTTGTACATACCTCCACTAGATGTATGAGGTTGAGTTTTACTCGGTGCCTCATAAGTACCCGCGGTGTCCCAATTTTGAGCATTTTCAGCTAACAAGTCTAAGTACTCCATTGCTTCATCAGGGTCTTTATCTTCAAAAGTTCCATTGCACATTAATTCAACCATTTGCCTATCTTTAGGTGTTAACCCTTCATACAAATGTGAAACCAATCTCCATGTTTCAAAACCATGATGAGGGCAAGTACTAAGCAAGTCTCGATACCTATCCCAACATTTGTAAAATGTTTCTCCTGGTTTTTGAGTGAAAGTGGTGATTTGTCTCTTGAAACAGTTTGTTCTATGAGATGGGAAAAACTTCTTTAAAAACTGTTGTTGCATTTCATCCCAAGCACGAATGGATCCTGGTCTCAAATTTTGTAGCCATGTTTTAGCTTTATCTTTTAATGAAAAAAGAAAAAGCTTTAATCTGATGGTGTTCATGCTACAATTTAAATTATTATATGTGTTGCAGACCTCCTCAAATTCCCTTAAATGCAAGTATGGATTTTCCAATTCCAAACCATGAAAAGAAGGTAAAAGTTGAATAATACCTGGTTTAAAATTAAAATGAGATGCATCGGAAGGAAAAACTATGCATGATGGTGCACTTGTTCTTGTGGGATTCATGTGGTCTCTAAGTGTTCTAGCACGGTTATTCTCATTATGAAGTGATTGATTATCTTCTTCAGCCATATTTTCTGAAAATGATGAGGATACCCTACAAAGTCTACCACTTGATGTGCGTGACCACACTCTCATGCATGTGTAGGAATAAAATAAAAAAAAAACAGAAAACAAAAGAAGAAGAAACAAGAGAAAAGAAATAAAGTTATATACAAGAAAAGTGAAAAGAGAAAATAAAATAAATATTATAATTTATACAAGAACTTACCTCCCCGGCAACGACGCCAAAAACTTGACACGACTAAAAGGTTGATGTCTTCTCCCAAGTGCAGGAGTGTCGAAGTAATAAATAACCCGGCAAGACCGGGGTCGAACCACAGGGAGGTTAATTGTACAAATTATAAATAATAATTATAAAACAACAATAACAACAACAACAATAGTAATAATAATAATAATAATAATAATAATAATAATAATAATAATAATAGTAGTAGTAGTAATAATAATAATAATAATAATAATAATAATAATAATAATAATAATAAAGAAAGAGAAGAAGAAGATGATGATGATGATGAGAACTTAGAGATGAAATATTAATGTAAGAATTAAGCAATAATAATAACAAATGTCAAGGTTAGAGGTTCCACTAATGGTATATCAAACAAGTATAGTATAAACTCTTATTATTGAATTGGAAACCACACACAAAGAAGGTTCCAATCAGATTATATATTGTTAACATGATTACATTAGTTATCTTATTCAATTAATGCTAATACTTGTAAATCTCGTCAAGCATTCATGATTATAACTTATGTTAACAACAAATCAAGTTCCTTTCATAGCTCAGGTGTCGGTTATACCATAAATTATGGGCTATGAAAGTGCCAAGCATTTGTTGTACCAAGTATTATACAACATAAATCAAGATTAGTCATTTAACAAGCAAAGTATTAAAGAGTGAACAAGATAACAAATATAAAACATGTTAGTATCAAACATTAAAGTCCATATTAAGTTTACACTATACTTATTCTTCCACCATTAGTGTAACCTTTTCACCTTGACATAATTAACTTAGCTAGACATAATGAAAGAAAGAAAAATAAATAAACAAAATAAGAACATAAAAGTTAACTAAGTAAAGGAAATGAAATGAAAGGCATAAACTTGATATTAATGAAAGTAAAGCATAAACATTACAAAAAATACAAAGAGAGAAAGGAAGAGCATGATCTTGATCTGAACACCAAGATGCCTAAATGCATGGCAAATGCCTCCTTTTATAGGCCAAAATTGGGAACCATTGATTTGATGACTAATTGATAAGTGGGTGGCCAACTTTTGACTTGGTGACAATCCTTATCTTCTCTTGTCTGCCCAAAACATCATTGATAACGTCAAAATTGGAGCCAGTTATAAACATGAAAGTTGTAGGCAATTGTCTCAGCTTTCTTGTGTAAAACATTTAGCTCATTTGGACTTCTAGAACTCCAGATATGGCCAAAATAGCGAACAGTGGTCGGGCTGGAAGACAGATTCGGGCTTCTTTGTTGTTGCTACAATTTGGACTTGATAATGGCCTTTTTAGATCTTGGGCTCCATATGAAAGTTGTAGGCCTATGTCTTACCTTTCCATCCATATAAATTGGATCTTAATCTGAGATCTGTAGCTCCAGATATGACCCAATTAACGAACAGTGTTCCGGTTTGGATTGCACCGACATCTCTTCTCTAAGTTTGACCATCTCTTTATCCTTGCAATTTAAGTTCTTCAAATCATCAATCAATCCTTTCATTTATGTGATAGGCCTGCATTAAAAATAGATATTTACCACAAATTATAGGTATCTTATATTATTAGATACATTATTATAAAACATATTTTAGTTAAGGAGTTATTGATACTTCAAGTGCAAAATGATGATATAAAACCATGATAAAAATGCACTTTTAAGTACTAATCACCCCCCAACCAAAATGAGACATTATCTTTAATTTTATAAGGTAGAAAGATAGAGTATAGAAGATATCACCTGAAATAACAAACACTAACAAACCTGAAACACACTGAAACAAAAATAACAAATAACAAAACACAATAATAAAAGAAAAGGACATAAAAATTCATAAATAAAGACTCAAATCTAATCTAAGCTTTTTATAGATTTTCTTAGATGACCAATTTATACGACTCATGGAGGGATCAATTACAAGAATAAAATATTGTAGTTGGTCAATCAATTGTTCAGCAGTAGCAGCAGAGATTATGATTTGTCGTGCAGAAGATGTTAGAAATTCTTGTTCCACAGCATGATCAAGAAACGACAACAACTTATCATAATAACCATTAACATTTAACAAACCCGTGAGTTTATGGTGAATGTGCAGTTGGGCAAAAAAAAAATATGAAAGATCTCCTCCAATGTTCCGAGACCACCTGGTAAGGCAATGAAGGCATCATTATGGTTAAACATTGCATTCATTCAGGCAGATATTGTGGAGACCTGAAGTTTTTTTCTAATTGTTTTTTCAATAATGTTCTCTTGTGCGAAAGCTTTGGGAACGACTCCCAAAACTTGACTACCTCCTAAAAATACAATTATTGACACACCTCCCATTAAACCTAAACTGCCTCCCCCATACACTAAATGAATCTTTCTCTTAGTTAACACCTAACTAAGATGATTTGCTGATTCTAAAAACTCATTTTCTTTCCCGAGACTAGATCCACCAAAAACACAAATATTTCTTATATGATGACCTGATGAACTTGCCATTTCGACAAACATCTATATTTGTTGAATGTATGGGTTGAGTAGAAATGAAAGGAAGGAAGAGAGGATTTTATAGATGAGAAATTAAAAAGCCAATCATACCATCTATATGTCGGCCAACTGGAGTCTCTCTCTCTCTCTCTCTCTATTTATTTATTTATGAAAAAAGCATGTGTATGTACAAGTAGTTATGATTATGGCTCACATCTTCCCTTAGTTTTACGTCTAAGAATGGCTTAACGCCCTCTATGGGTCTGGGATAGCCTTCCCATCCAATTTTCTTAAAAACTGGCAAACAAGGTCATTTTTAGTCAAATTACCAAGACTAAGTCGATCATGTTTTTTTATGAAAACAGGGTCATAAATCATGAATTACACAATGCCCATCTTCATTAAGATGTGTCTCCAGAGTTAATAGAAGATTATCTAAAGACTCCTTACTCGGGTCATCCTTAATGAATTGTATTTTATCTTCATGGTTTATAGATACCATTCCTAAAAAACGACATTCTGCATTACAAGTCCATTTAGCACATCGATGACAAAATTTTAGTTGTTTTGCATGATATTTCTTTGCAAAAGTGTTTTTACCTGTTCCAAGCATGTGTAAAATGAAGGAATTAGAGGCATCACCTGATAATCGGACCTTTGCTTCAATCAACTAGTGAATATCTTCAAGAATTTCATGATTCATTAACAACCTCACTCTTACACATCTAGCATGGTAAATTTTTGTAATCGCATTCTGAGATAGAGTGGTAAAATACTTTTTCAATTTTTCAAGATTAGTGTTTATTTTCAAATGAGAATTGGAAGATAGATTTAAAGAATTGCAAACATATATACACAGATATCAGTTATTATGGGAAACTTAAATAACCGACTTGAGTCACGGAGTACCGTTGTCAGCCATTTGACTGAAGTGAGAGAAACTAGCAAAAATCACTCAAAAAGAAACACAAAAACAATAATAGAAAAAAAAAGTAATCAACTTTTATCTACAAGATCATTCAAACTAGTTGATTCATTTTCACTAGGAAAATTATCAAAGTAAGCTTTCGAACGATGTCCATTTTCCTTAATAACATTGGCATTCATTGAATTCTCAATATCACAAGCACCATAAGGATTGCTCCATTTTGATCTTAGCTCTTTAGGGAATGCATAGAGTTGAGAATTATAAAACAAAACTTTTTGACTAGTATCAACTTTTTGATAATTTTTACAAGTTTTGCAGAATGCATGCGTGTCCTTAAACATGGTAAGCCAATAAAATCCATTTTCAAATATTTTTACAATTGTCTCTTTTTATGGAAAATAACTCTCACATGCTTTAGAATGACAATGTTTAATGACACTACTTACCTCATTGTCAGGAATGAATCTTTAAAATATTTGATTAGGACAATATTTGAATAAGTTAGGGTCATCCCAATAAAAGTTCTTCACTTCTTTCAAAAACGTTCCAATCAGTTGGCAAATATTCTAAAGTAAGAAAACTGATATTTTTATCATACCAAGGCATTGGACTAAGAAAGAGTAAGGATTCGTCAAGAAAGTAATCACTGATTGGTGTGAAGTTAGATGTCAAATTTGTTGTCACTTATGATAAAAGATCCGCATGAATATTTTCGGTGCATTTTTCATCCATGATTTCTTCCTAAGAATAAATCATTTGCAAATCTTCAGATTCCTCCAACTCATTTTTACTTAAAGTAGATTCAAGTTGATCATAAACTAATTCAAGTTGAAAGTTTCAAAAATTTTAGAGTTGTGATTAACTTTCCTTTGTTTGGTCATGGCTTAAGGAATGGAAGTGCTGGTGGGGAATGAGTCTGTTCTTTATAAATTTCAAATTCATCCCCTTCCTTACCCTCAAAGATTAACTCATCTTTTTTACAATTTTCTATAATGGATTTTTCAATAACCTGACCACTACGAAGAGTAGTGACTGATTTGACTTGATACATGTGTTGGCTTACGGAACTACTTGCATTTGCATTGTATTGCCCCTTGGGATTTTGTTGTGGTTAAGATGGAAACTTACCTTTCTCTTGGAAACTGAGACCAGATATCAATTTTGCAAGAGTATCTTTAAAATTTGTCATGTTTTGAGCAAGTTGAGTATTGATTATCTTTTGCTTTTCAATAAATGCATGCAATGTTTCCCCAAGATTTCTTCTAGAAGGTGGAGCATAAGGAGGTGCATATCCATGATAATTTTTGAAATTATGGTGTGCTTGAAATGGTGGTTGTAAAGTTTATACATTGTTATTCTTGCTCTTCCAACTAAAATTTGGGTGATTTCTCTAATGAGGGTTATATGTTTGTGACTATGGGTTATGGTTGGCCCTTTGGAAACTGTTTAAAGCATGGGCTTGTTCATGAAGACATTTCTTAAAAGAAGGCAAGGTTGGACAAGTATTGGTTCAGTGTTCATTTGTTTCACATATTTGACACACAATGTTTTCAACAGATTTTAATTGACCACTTTTTTTCAATTCTAATGCCTCGACTTTTCTAGCTAAAGATGCAAACTTAGCTTGGCGGTCATGATCTTCCCTAAGGTTGTACATACCTCTACTAGATGTATGAAGTTGAGTTTTACCCGATGCCTCATAAGTACCCGTGGTGTCCTAATTTTGAGTATTTTTAGCTAGTAAGTCTAAGTACTTCATTCCTTCATCAAGGTCTTTATCTTCAAAAGTTCCATTGCATATCAATTCAATCATTTGCCTATCTCTAGGTGTTAACCCTTCATAAAAATATGAAAGCAATCTCCATGTTTCAAAACCATGATAAGGGCAAGTATTAAACAAGTCTCAATACCTATCCCAATATTGGTAAAATATTTCTCCTAGTTTTTTAGTGAAAGTGGTGATTGTTCTGTGAGATGGGAAAAACTTCTTTAAAAACTGTTGTTACATTTCATCCCAAGCATAAATGGATCCAGGTCTCAAATTTTGTAGCCATGTTTTAGCTTTATCTTTTAATGAAAAAGAAAAAAGCTTTAATCTGATGGTGTTCATGCTACAATTTGAATCATTATATGTGTTGCAGACCTCCTTAAATTTCCTTAAATGCAAGTATGGATTTTCCAATTCTAATCCATAAAAAAGAAGGTAAAAGTTGAACAATGTCTGGTTTAAAATTAAAATGAGATGCATCAGGAGGAAAAACTATGCATGATGGTGCATTTGTTCTTATAGGATTCATGTGGTCTCTAAGTGTTCTAGCATGGTTATTCTCATTATTCTCATTATAAAGTGATTGATTATCTTATTCGGCCATATTTTCTGAAAATGATGAGAATACCTTACAAAGTCTACCACTTCATGTATGTGACCACACTCTCATTCACGTGTAGGAATAGAATAAAAGAAACAAGAAAACAAAATAAGAAACAACAAGAGAAAAGAAACAAAGTTATATACAACAAAAGTGAAAAGTGAAAATAAAATAAATACTATAATTTCTACAAGGACTTACCTCCCCGGCAACGATGTCAAAAACTTGATACGACTCAAAGGTTAATGTCTTCTCCCAAGTGCAGGAGTGTCGAAGTAATAAATAACTTGGCAAGACCGGGGTCGAACCACAGTAAGGTTAATTATACAAATTATAAACAATAAAAACAACAACAATAATAATAGTAATAAGAATAGTAATAATAATAATAATAATAATAATAAAGAAAAGAAAAAGAAGAAGAAGATGATGAGAACTTTGAGATGGAATATTAATGTCACGATTAAACAATGATAATAACAAATGTCAAGGTTAGAAGATCCACTAATGGTATGTCAAACAAGTATAGTATAAACTCCTATTATTCAATTGGAAACCACACATAAAAAAGGTTCCAATCAGATTATATATTGTTAACATTATTACATTAGTCATCATATTCGATTAATGCTAATACTTGTAAATCTCGTCAAGTATTCATGATTATAACTTATGTTAACAATAAATCAAGTTCCTTTCATAGCTCAGGTGTCGGTTATACCATACAATATCGGCTATGAAAGTGCCAAGCATTTGTTGTACCAAGTGTTATACTACATAAATCAAGATTAGTCATTTAACAAGCAAAGTATTAAAGAGTAAACAAGATAACAAATACAAAACATGTTAGTATCAAACATTAAAGTCCATATTAAGTTTACACTATACTTATTCTTACATCATTAGTGTAACCTTTTCACCTTGACATAATAAACTTAGCTACACATAATAAAAGAAAGAAAAATAAATAAACAACATAAGAATATAAATAAGATAAGAGTTAACTAAGTAAATGAAAGGAAATGAAAGGCATAAACTTGATATTAATGAAAGTAAAGCATAAACATTACAAAAAATATAAAAAGAGAAAGCAAGAGCATGATCTTGATCTGGAGACCAAGATGCCTAAATGCATGGCAAATGCCTCCTTTTATAGGTCGAAATGGGAAACTATTGATTTTATAACTAATTAATGAGTGGGTGACCAACTCCTAACTTGGTGACAATCCTTATCTTCTCTTGTCTGCCTAAAACATCATTGATAACGTCAACATTGGAGCCACTTGAAACATGAAAGTTGTAGAAAATTGTCTCAGCTATCTTGTGTAAAACATTTAGCCCATTTCAACTTCTAAAACTCCAGATATGGCCAAAATACTGAATAGTGCTCGGGATGGAGGACAGATTCAGGCTTTTTTGTTGTTACAACAATTTGGACTTAAAAATGGCCTTTTTAGATCTTGGGATCCATATGAAAATTGTAGGCCTATGTCTTCCCTTTCCATCCATATAAACTACACCTAAATATGATATCTATAGCTCCAGTTATGACCCAATTACCGAACAGTGTTCCGATTTGGAGTGCACCGACATCTCTTTTCTAAGTTTGGTCATCTCTTTATCCTTTCAATTTCAATTCTTAAATTCATCAATCAATATTTTTATTTATGTGATAGGCCTGCATTTAAAATAAACATTTACCACAAATTAAAGGTATCTTATATTATTAAATATGTTATTATAAATCATGATTTAGTTAAGGGGTTATTGATACTTCAAGTGCAAAATGATGATATAAAACCTTGATAAAAATGCACTTTTAAGTACTAATCAATAAACCAAGATTAGTCATTTAACTAGCAAAGTATTAAAGAGTGAACAAGATAATAAATACAAAACATGTTAGTATCAAACATTAAAGTCCATATTAAGTTTACATTATACTTATTCTTACACCATTAGTGTAACCTTTTCACCTTGACATAATAAACTTAACTAAACATAATGAAATAAAGAAAAATAAATAAACAAAATAAGAATATAAATAAGATAAAAGTTAACTAAGTAAAGGAAAGGAAATGAAAGGCATAAACTTGATATTAATGTTTCTCCTGGTTTTTTAGTGAAAGTGGTGATTTGTTCTATGAGATGGGAAAAACTTCTTTAAAAGTTGTTGTTGCATTTCATCTCAAGCACGAATGGATCCTCATCTCAAATTTTGTAGCCATGTTTTAGCTTTATCTTTTAATGAAAAAGGAAAAAGCTTTAATCTGATGGTATTCATGCTATAATTTAAATTATTATATGTGTTATAGACCTCCTCAAATTCCCTTAAATGCAAGTATGGATTTTCCAATTCTAATCCATGAAAAGAAGGTAAAAGTTGAATAATACCCAGTTTAAAATTAAAATGAGATACATCGGGAGGAAAAACTATGCATAATGGTGCACTTGTTCTTGTGGGATTCATGTGGTCTCTAAGTGTTCCAGCATGGTTAATGTCTTCTCCCAAGTGCAGGAGTGTCGAAGTAATAAATAACCTGGCAAGACCGAGGTCGAACCACAGTAAGGTTAATTATACAAATTATAAACAATAAAAACAACAACAATAATAATAGTAATAATAATAGTAACAATAATAATAATAATAATAATAATAATAATAATAATAATAATAATAAAGAAAAAGAAAAAGAAGAAGAAGATGATGAGAACTTTGAGATGGAATATTAATGTCATGATTAAACAATGATAATAACAAATGTCAAGGTTAGAAGATCCACTAATGGTATGTCAAACAAGTATAGTATAAACTCCTATTATTCAATTGGAAACCACACATAAAAAAGGTTCCAATCAGATTATATATTGTTAACATTATTACATTAGTCATCATATTCGATTAATGCTAATACTTGTAAATCTCGTCAAGTATTCATGATTATAACTTATGTTAACAATAAATCAAGTTCCTTTCATAGCTCAGGTGTCGGTTATACCATACAATATCGGCTATGAAAGTGCCAAGCATTTGTTGTACCAAGTGTTATACTACATAAATCAAGATTAGTCATTTAACAAGCAAAGTATTAAAGAGTAAACAAGATAACAAATACAAAACATGTTAGTATCAAACATTAAAGTCCATATTAAGTTTACACTATACTTATTCTTACATCATTAGTGTAACCTTTTCACCTTGACATAATAAACTTAGCTACACATAATAAAAGAAAGAAAAATAAATAAACAACATAAGAATATAAATAAGATAAGAGTTAACTAAGTAAATGAAAGGAAATGAAAGGCATAAACTTGATATTAATGAAAGTAAAGCATAAACATTACAAAAAATATAAAAAGAGAAAGCAAGAGCATGATCTTGATCTGGAGACCAAGATGCCTAAATGCATGGCAAATGCCTCCTTTTATAGGTCGAAATGGGGAACTATTGATTTTATAACTAATTAATGAGTGGGTGACCAACTCCTAACTTGGTGACAATCCTTATCTTCTCTTGTCTGCCTAAAACATCATTGATAACGTCAACATTGGAGCCACTTGAAACATGAAAGTTGTAGAAAATTGTCTCAGCTATCTTGTGTAAAACATTTAGCCCATTTCAACTTCTAAAACTCCAGATATGGCCAAAATACTGAATAGTGCTCGGGATGGAGGACAGATTCAGGCTTTTTTGTTGTTACAACAATTTGGACTTAAAAATGGCCTTTTTAGATCTTGGGATCCATATGAAAATTGTAGGCCTATGTCTTCCCTTTCCATCCATATAAACTACACCTAAATATGATATCTATAGCTCCAGTTATGACCCAATTACCGAACAGTGTTCCGATTTGGAGTGCACCGACATCTCTTTTCTAAGTTTGGTCATCTCTTTATCCTTTCAATTTCAATTCTTAAATTCATCAATCAATATTTTTATTTATGTGATAGGCCTGCATTTAAAATAAACATTTACCACAAATTAAAGGTATCTTATATTATTAGATATGTTATTATAAATCATGATTTAGTTAAGGGGTTATTGATACTTCAAGTGCAAAATGATGATATAAAACCTTGATAAAAATGCACTTTTAAGTACTAATCAATAAACCAAGATTAGTCATTTAACTAGCAAAGTATTAAAGAGTGAACAAGATAATAAATACAAAACATGTTAGTATCAAACATTAAAGTCCATATTAAGTTTACATTATACTTATTCTTACACCATTAGTGTAACCTTTTCACCTTGACATAATAAACTTAACTAAACATAATGAAATAAAGAAAAATAAATAAACAAAATAAGAATATAAATAAGATAAAAGTTAACTAAGTAAAGGAAAGGAAATGAAAGGCATAAACTTGATATTAATGTTTCTCCTGGTTTTTTAGTGAAAGTGGTGATTTGTTCTATGAGATGGGAAAAACTTCTTTAAAAGTTGTTGTTGCATTTCATCTCAAGCACGAATGGATCCTCATCTCAAATTTTGTAGCCATGTTTTAGCTTTATCTTTTAATGAAAAAGGAAAAAGCTTTAATCTGATGGTATTCATGCTATAATTTAAATTATTATATGTGTTATAGACCTCCTCAAATTCCCTTAAATGCAAGTATGGATTTTCCAATTCTAATCCATGAAAAGAAGGTAAAAGTTGAATAATACCCAGTTTAAAATTAAAATGAGATACATCGGGAGGAAAAACTATGCATAATGGTGCACTTGTTCTTGTGGGATTCATGTGGTCTCTAAGTGTTCCAGCATGGTTAATGTCTTCTCCCAAGTGCAGGAGTGTCGAAGTAATAAATAACCTGGCAAAACCGGGGTCGAACCACAGTAAGGTTAATTATACAAATTATAAACAATAAAAACAACAACAATAATAATAGTAATAATAATAGTAACAATAATAATAATAATAATAATAATAATAATAATAATAATAATAATAATAATAATAATAAAGAAAAAGAAAAAGAAGAAGATGATGATGAGAACTTTGAGATGGAATATTAATGTCATGATTAAACAATGATAATAACAAATGTCAAGGTTAGAAGATCCACTAATGGTATGTCAAACAAGTATAGTATAAACTCCTATTATTCAATTGGAAACCACACATAAAAAAGGTTCCAATCAGATTATATATTGTTAACATTATTACATTAGTCATCATATTCGATTAATGCTAATACTTGTAAATCTCGTCAAGTATTCATGATTATAACTTATGTTAACAATAAATCAAGTTCCTTTCATAGCTCAGGTGTCGGTTATACCATACAATATCGGCTATGAAAGTGCCAAGCATTTGTTGTACCAAGTGTTATACTACATAAATCAAGATTAGTCATTTAACAAGCAAAGTATTAAAGAGTAAACAAGATAACAAATACAAAACATGTTAGTATCAAACATTAAAGTCCATATTAAGTTTACACTATACTTATTCTTACATCATTAGTGTAACCTTTTCACCTTGACATAATAAACTTAGCTACACATAATAAAAGAAAGAAAAATAAATAAACAACATAAGAATATAAATAAGATAAGAGTTAACTAAGTAAATGAAAGGAAATGAAAGGCATAAACTTGATATTAATGAAAGTAAAGCATAAACATTACAAAAAATATAAAAAGAGAAAGCAAGAGCATGATCTTGATCTGGAGACCAAGATGCCTAAATGCATGGCAAATGCCTCCTTTTATAGGTCGAAATGGGGAACTATTGATTTTATAACTAATTAATGAGTGGGTGACCAACTCCTAACTTGGTGACAATCTTTATCTTCTCTTGTCTGCCTAAAACATTATTGATAACATTAAAATTGGAGCCAATTTAAAACATTATAAAATTGTTTCAGCTGTCTTATGTAAACATTTCAGCTCAGTTCGACTTCTAGAACTCCAAATATGGCCATAATACTGAACAGTGCTCGGGATGGGGGACAAATTCAGGCTTTTTTGTTGTTACAACAATTTGGATTTAAAAATAGCCTTTTTAGATCTTGGGCTCCATATGAAAGTTGTAGAACTATGTCTTACCTTTCTATCCATATAAAGTAAACCTAAATCTGATATCTATAGCTCCAGATATGACCCAATTACCGAACAGTGTTTCGATTTGGATTGCACCAACATCTCTTTTCTAAGTTTGGCCATCTCTTTATCCTTTCAATTTCAGTTCTTAAATTCATCAATCAATCCTTTTATTTATGTGATAGGCTTGCATTTAAAATGAACATTTACCACAAATTAAAGGTATCTTATATTATTAGATACATTATTGTAAAAACATGTTTTAGTTGAGTTATTTATACTTCAAGTGCAAAATGATGATATAAAACCTTGATAAAAATGCAATTGTAAGTACTAATCACACCCCCCCCAACCAGCTTATTACTAGTCCCTAGTAATCAGAGCATTAAAATAGAAAAATAATTTACAAATTCCACAAAGTAAGGTATTAATCATTTAATTTTTATTAATCTATCTAGATAAACAAACTCTCGTTAAATTTACATACCTGCTCAATACCTCTTAACAAGATATTCGTAAACCTTTCTTTTATGCTCAATGTATCAACACATAATTATGGGGTTTTTCTTGGAAGAAAACAAAATTTTTGTTCTAATGTTTAAGGTTAACTTCCTTGGGTTGAGATTATTATTTTTGTCTTCTTTTTTGTCTTTTTTCTTTAAATATATATACATATAATTTAAAAACACTATGCATCTTTAACTCATATAACGAGGTTTCAGCTAATGACTCCCAGACTAGTTGATCTTAGGGCATTAGGTGTTAAGACACCCCTACGAGCTTAGTAACTCGGGTCGTAGATACTGATATATAGATAGTGCAATATTTGATTCCCTTAAATTTTTCTCCTCAACCCATGTAACAAGTGTTGGGTTAATAGCTCTCAAGTCAGATGACTTTAGGGTATTAGGTGTAAAACACCCCTTCGGGCTTAATTGCTTTAGTTAGAGAGGCTACGAAACCAAACTTATCTACATTTTTATTATTATCATTTTCTTCTTTTTTTTTAATTATATACTATCCCTTTCCCTTAGTTGTTACCTTTAATAAAAGAACATAAATAATGTAATAATCCAATATGCAACCCACAATCATATGTTAAAGTATGTGTGTGTAAATTAAGGTTTAAGAATACATGTTAAATAAGTATATAAGCTAAATTAAGTGATAACAATGCGAGAGTTTGTAAACCTGAATATTCCAACTAAAATTTTGGTGATTTATCCAACCATGGTTGTATGTTTGCGAGTATGGGTTGTGGTTGGCTCTTTGAAAACTGTTTAAAGCATGAGCTTGTTCATAGAGACATTCCTTAAAGGAAGGCAAGGTTGGACAATTATTGATTGAGTGTTCATTTGTTTCACATATTTGACACACAATGTTTTGAATAGATTTTAATTGCTCACTCGTTTTCAATTCTAATGCCTCGACTTTTCTAGCTAAAGATGCAAACTTGGCTTGAAGGTCATTATCTTCCCAAAAGTTGTACATACCTCCACTAGATGTATAAGGTTGAGTTTTACTCGGTGCCTCACAAGTACCCGCAATGTCCTAATTTTGAGCATTTTCACCTAACAAGTCTAAGTACTCCATTGCTTCATCAGGATCTTTATCTTCAAAAGTTCCATTACGCATCAATTGAACCATTTGTCTATCTCTATGTGCTAACCCTTCATAGAAATGTAAAACCAATCTCCATGTTTCAAAACCATGATGAGGGCAAGTACTAAACAAGTCTCGATACCTATCCCAACATTGGTAAAATGTTTCTCCTGGTTTTTTAGTGAAAGTGGTGATTTGTTCTATGAGATGGGAAAAACTTCTTTAAAAGTTGTTGTTGCATTTCATCTCAAGCACGAATGGATCCTCATCTCAAATTTTGTAGCCATGTTTTAGCTTTATCTTTTAATGAAAAAGAAAAAAGCTTTAATCTGATGGTATTCATGCTATAATTTAAATTATTATATGTGTTATAGACCTCCTCAAATTCCCTTAAATGCAAGTATGGATTTTCCAATTCTAATCCATGAAAAGAAGGTAAAAGTTGAATAATACCCAGTTTAAAATTAAAATGAGATACATCGGGAGGAAAAACTATGCATAATGGTGCACTTGTTCTTGTGGGATTCATGTGGTCTCTAAGTGTTCCAGCATGGTTAATGTCTTCTCCCAAGTGCAGGAGTGTCGAAGTAATAAATAACCTGGCAAGACCGAGGTCGAACCACAGTAAGGTTAATTATACAAATTATAAACAATAAAAACAACAACAATAACAATAGTAATAATAATAGTAACAATAATAATAATAATAATAATAATAATAATAATAATAATAATAATAATAATAAAGAAAAAGAAAAAGAAGAAGAAGATGATGAGAACTTTGAGATGGAATATGAATGTCACGATTAAACAATGATAATAACAAATGTCAAGGTTAGAAGATCCACTAATGGTATGTCAAACAAGTATAGTATAAACTCCTATTATTCAATTGGAAACCACACATAAAAAAGGTTTCAATCAGATTATATATTGTTAACATTATTACATTAGTCATCATATTCGATTAATGCTAATACTTGTAAATCTCGTCAAGTATTCATGATTATAACTTATGTTAACAATAAATCAAGTTCCTTTCATAGCTCAGGTGTCGGTTATACCATACAATATCGGCTATGAAAGTGCCAAGCATTTGTTGTACCAAGTGTTATACTACATAAATCAAGATTAGTCATTTAACAAGCAAAGTATTAAAGAGTAAACAAGATAACAAATACAAAACATGTTAGTATCAAACATTAAAGTCCATATTAAGTTTACACTATACTTATTCTTACATCATTAGTGTAACCTTTTCACCTTGACATAATAAACTTAGCTACACATAATAAAAGAAAGAAAAATAAATAAACAACATAAGAATATAAATAAGATAAGAGTTAACTAAGTAAATGAAAGGAAATGAAAGGCATAAACTTGATATTAATGAAAGTAAAGCATAAACATTACAAAAAATATAAAAAGAGAAAGCAAGAGCATGATCTTGATCTGGAGACCAAGATGCCTAAATGCATGGCAAATGCCTCCTTTTATAGGTCGAAATGGGAAACTATTGATTTTATAACTAATTAATGAGTGGGTGACCAACTCCTAACTTGGTGACAATCCTTATCTTCTCTTGTCTGCCTAAAACATCATTGATAACGTCAACATTGGAGCCACTTGAAACATGAAAGTTGTAGAAAATTGTCTCAGCTATCTTGTGTAAAACATTTAGCCCATTTCAACTTCTAAAACTCCAGATATGGCCAAAATACTGAATAGTGCTCGGGATGGAGGACAGATTCAGGCTTTTTTGTTGTTACAACAATTTGGACTTAAAAATGGCCTTTTTAGATCTTGGGATCCATATGAAAATTGTAGGCCTATGTCTTCCCTTTCCATCCATATAAACTACACCTAAATATGATATCTATAGCTCCAGTTATGACCCAATTACCGAACAGTGTTCCGATTTGGAGTGCACCGACATCTCTTTTCTAAGTTTGGTCATCTCTTTATCCTTTCAATTTCAATTCTTAAATTCATCAATCAATATTTTTATTTATGTGATAGGCCTGCATTTAAAATAAACATTTACCACAAATTAAAGGTATCTTATATTATTAAATATGTTATTATAAATCATGATTTAGTTAAGGGGTTATTGATACTTCAAGTGCAAAATGATGATATAAAACCTTGATAAAAATGCACTTTTAAGTACTAATCAATAAACCAAGATTAGTCATTTAACTAGCAAAGTATTAAAGAGTGAACAAGATAATAAATACAAAACATGTTAGTATCAAACATTAAAGTCCATATTAAGTTTACATTATACTTATTCTTACACCATTAGTGTAACCTTTTCACCTTGACATAATAAACTTAACTAAACATAATGAAATAAAGAAAAATAAATAAACAAAATAAGAATATAAATAAGATAAAAGTTAACTAAGTAAAGGAAAGGAAATGAAAGGCATAAACTTGATATTAATGAAAGCAAAGCATAAACATTACAAAAAAGACAAAGAGAGAAAGCAAGAGCATGATCTTGATCTGGAGACCAAGATGCCTAAATGCATGGCAAATGCCTCCTTTTATAGGCCAAAATTGGGAACTATTGATTTTTTAACTAATTAATGAGTGGGTGACCAACTTCTAACTTTGTGACAATCCTTATCTTCTCTTGTCTGCCCAAAATATCATTGATAACGTCAACATTGGAGCCACTTGAAACATGAAAGTTGTAGGAAATTATCTCAGCTATCTTGTGTAAAACATTTAGCCCATTTCAACTTCTAAAACTCCAGATATGGCCAAAATACTGAATAGTGCTCGGGATGGAGGACAGATTCAGGCTTTTTTGTTGTTACAACAATTTGGACTTAAAAATGGCCTTTTTAGATCTTGGGATCCATATGAAAATTGTAGGCCTATGTCTTCCCTTTCCATCCATATAAACTACACCTAAATATGATATCTATAGCTCCAGTTATGACCCAATTACCGAACAGTGTTCCGATTTGGAGTGCACCGACATCTCTTTTCTAAGTTTGGTCATCTCTTTATCCTTTCAATTTCAATTCTTAAATTCATCAATCAATATTTTTATTTATGTGATAGGCCTGCATTTAAAATAAACATTTACCACAAATTAAAGGTATCTTATATTATTAGATATGTTATTATAAATCATGATTTAGTTAAGGGGTTATTAATACTTCAAGTGCAAAATGATGATATAAAACCTTGATAAAAATACACTTTTAAGTATTAATCATCAACTAATACCCTCTCCTTCCAACCAAAATGAGACATTTTCCTCAATGTCCTAAAGTAGAATGATAGAATATAGAAGACATCACCTAAAATAACGAATACTAAGAAACTTGAAACACACTTAAACAAATATAAAATATAATAAAACATAATAATAAAACCAAAAGACACAAAGATTCACAAATGAAGACTCAAATCCAATCTAAGCTTTTACAGCTTTTCTTAGATGACCAATTTATATGACTCATGAAAGGATCAATTACAGGAATGAAATATTGTAGTTGGTCAATCAATTATTTAGTAGTAATAGCAGAGATTATGATTTGTTATGTCGATGATGTTAGAAATTCTTGTTCCATAACATAATCAAGAAAAGACAACAACTTATCATAATAATGATTAACATTTAGCAAACCTATGGGTTTATCCTGAATGTGCAATTGGACCTAAGAGAAAATATGAAAGATCTCTTTCAATGTGCACAAACCACCTGGTAATGTAATGAAGGCATTAGTATGGTTAAACATTGCATTCATTCGGGTAGACATTGTGGAGACCTGTAGTTCCTTTCTGATTGTTTTTCTAATGATGTCCCTTTGTGCTCAAATTTTGAAGGCAACCTCCAAAACTTGACTACCTCCTAAAAATACAGCTATTAACACACCTCTCATTAACCCTAGACTACCTTTCTCATACATTAAATGAATCTTTATCTCAGCTAGTACCTCACCAAGATGATTTGTTGATTCTAAAAACTCTTTTTCTTTCCCAAGACTAGATCCACCGAAAACATAAACATTTCTTATGTGATGACCTGAGGAACTTGTCATTTCTATACACTTCTATATTTATTGAAAGTATGGGTTAAGTAGAAATAACGGGAAAGAAGAGAGGATTTTATAGATGAGAAATTAAACAGGCAATCATACTACCTATATATAAGCCAGTTGAAGTCTCGCACATTTTCTCTCTCTTTATTTATTTATTTAAAAAAAATATGTGTATGTATAGGTAGTTGTGATTATGACTCACATCTTCCCTTGGTTTTATGTCCAAGAATGACTTAAACGCCCTCTATAAGTAGGGGATAGGCTTCCCATCCAATTTTTTTTAAAACTAGCAAACAGGGTCTTTTTTAGTTAGATTTCCAAGACTATGCCAAGCATGTTCTTTATGAAAATGGGTTCATAAGTCATGAATTGCATAATGTTTACCTCCATTATGATGAGACTTAAGAGTTAAAAGAAGATTATCTAAAGACTCAGTGTTTTGAAATAAATTCCATCTTTTGATAATTTTCACAAGTTTTACAGAATGCATGTGACTTTGTGAACATGGTGGGCGAATAAAATCTACATTGTAAGATTTTTGCAGTCATCTTTTTTTACGAGAAATGATTCTCATATGCCTTAAAGTGAAAAACTTTAATGACACTACTTACCTCATTGTTGGGAATGCAACTTTGAAATATTTGATTAGAATAATATCTGAATAAGTAAGGGTCATTCCAATAAAAGTTTTGCATATCGCTTAAAAATTTTCTTGTCTTCGGTACTCCCATGAGCTGAAATATCTCCTAAAGCAGGAAAATTATTATTTTTATTATACCAAGGTATTGGACTAAAAGAAAGTAAGGATTCGTTAGGAAAGTAATCATGAATTGGTTTCTTATCAAATGTCGAATCTGTTGTCACTTTTGACACAAGATCCGCATCAATATTTTTTGTGCCTTTTTCATTTGTGATTTGTTTCTAAGAATAAATCATTTGCATATCTTCATATTCATCAAACTCAATTTTACTTAAAGTAGATTTAAGTACATTATAAATTAATTCTTCAATATGATATACCTCTCGTAAATCATTATCATCTCCAAGTTGCTTGCAAATGTTTAAAATATTCATCTCCAATGTTATGTTTTCAAATAATAGCTTCATCAGTCCATTTCTATAATTAATCAATGCATTAAAAGTGACAAGAAATGGACATCCTTAAATAACAGGAAATGAATTACATGCTTCAACAGGTTGTGTGTCTAAGACAATAAAATCCACATGATAAATGAATTTATCAACTTGTACTAACACATCTTCAACTATTCCTCTAGGCACTTTTACAGATCTATCAGCAAGTAAGAGAGTTATAGAAGTAGGTTTTAACTCACCTAGATTGAGACTTTAAAAAACTAAATATGGAAGTAATATCACACTAGCTCCAAGATCAAGTAAGGCTCTTTCAATTTATGTTCTCCAATAGAGCAAGAAATTATAGGACAACCAGGTGTTTATATTTCAAAGTATTATTACACTGAAAAATGACACTTACTTGTTCGACTAAAAAGGCTTTATTTTTCACATTCAGTTTTCTCTTCACAATACACAGATCTTTTAAAAATTTATCATAAGAAGGAACTTGTTTAATAATATCCAGCAAAGGTATATTAATCCTTACCTGTTTGAAAGTTTCAAAAATTTTAGAGTTGTGATTGAATTTTCTTTGTTTGGTCATAACATGAGAAAATGAAAGTGCTAGTGAGGAATCAATCTTTTCTTTGCAATTTTCAAATTCAACCCCTTCCTTACCCTTAGAGATTAACTCATCATCTTTCTCACAAGGTTCAAGTGTGGGACTTTCAATAACCTTAGGACTATAAAGAGTAATGACTTATTTGACTTGATCCATATATTGGCTTTCAGAATTACTTGCATTTGCATTGTACTGCCCCTTGGGATTTTGCTGTGGTTGAGATGAAAATTTACCTTTCTCTTAAAAACTAAGAGCACATGTGAATTTTGCAAGAGTATCTTCAAAATCTGTTACGCTTTGAGCAAGTTGTGTTGATTGTCTCTTGCTTTTTAATGAATGCATACAAAGTTTCCTCAAAATTTCTTCTAGGAGGTGAAGCATAGAAAGGTGCATATCCATAAGAATTTTAAAAATTATGGTGTGCTCAAAATGGTGGTTGTGAAGTATGTGCATTATTATTATCACTCTTCCAATTAAAACTTATGTGATTTCTCCAACAAGAGTTGTATGTTTGCAAGTATAGGTTATGATTGGGCCTTTGAAAAATGTTTAAAGCGTGGGCTTATTCATGGAGACCTTCCTTAAAAGAAGGTAAGGTTGGACAGTTATTGGTTAAGTGTTCATTGGTTTTACAAATTTGACACATAATGTTTTTAATAGATTTTAATTGACCACTCTTTTTCAATTCTAGTACCTCGACTTTTATAACTAAAGATGAAAACTTGGCTTAGAGGTTAAGGTCTTATGATTGATACTTAAAAGTGTATTTTTATTAAGGTTTTATATCATCATTTTGCACTTGAAGTATCAATAACTCCTTAACTAAAACATGTTTTATAATAATATATCTAATAATATAAGATACCTTTAATTTATGGTAAATGTTCATTTTCAATGAAAGGAGTGATTGATGAATTTAAGAACTAAAATTGAAAGGATAAAGAGATGGCCAAACTTAGAAAAGAGATGTCGGTGCAATCCAAACCAAAACACTATTCGATAATTGGGTCATATCTGGAGCTATAGATATCAGATTTAGGTCCACCTTATATGGATAGAAAAGTAAGACATAGTCCTACAACTTTTATATGGAGCCCAAGATCTAAAAAGGCCATTTTTAAGTCCAAATTTTTGTAAAAACAAAGAAGCCCGAATCTATCTTCCAGCCCGAACACTGTTCAGTATTTTGGTCATATCTAGAGTTCTAGATGTCCATATGAGCTACATGTTTTACACAAGAAAGCTGAGACAATTTCCTACAACTTTCATGTTTTCAAATGACTCTAATTTTGACATTATCAATGATGTTTCGGGCAGACAAGAGAAGATAAGGATTGTCACCAAGTCAAGAGTTGGTCACCCACTCATCAATTAGTTATAAAATCAATAGTTTCTAATTCTGACCTATAAAAGGAGGCATTTGTCATGCATTTAGGCATG
The DNA here is from genome assembly GCA_026413675.1 of Populus pruinosa. Classification (NCBI taxonomy): domain Eukaryota; kingdom Viridiplantae; phylum Streptophyta; class Magnoliopsida; order Malpighiales; family Salicaceae; genus Populus; species Populus pruinosa. The sequence goes on from CM048594.1 coordinate 5,567,579, forward strand.
TTGGTGTCCAGATCAAGATTATGCTCTTGCTTTCTCTCTTGTATTTCTTTTGTATTGCTTATGTTTTCCTTTCATTAATATCAAGTTTATACCTTTCATTTCCTATCCTTTACTTAGTTAACTTTTATCTTATTTATGTTCTTATTTTGTTTTTCTATTTTTCTTTCTTTCATTATGTCTAGCTAAGTTTATTATGTCAAGGTGAAAAGGTTACATTAATGGTATAAGAATAAGTATAGTATAAACTTAATATGGACTTTAATGTTTGATATTAACATGTTTTATATTTGTTATCTTGTTCACTCTTTAATACTTTGCTTGTTAAATGACTAATCTTGATTTATGTTGTATAACACTTGGTACAACAAATGCTTGGCACTTTCATAACCCATATTGTATGGTATAACTGACACCTGAGCTATGAAAGGAACTTGATTTGTTGTTAACATAAGTTATAATCATGAATGCTTGATGAAATTTACAAGTATTAGCATTAATTAAATAAGATGACTAATGTAATCATGTTAACAATCTATAATCTGATTGGAACCTCCTTTGTGTGTGGTTTCTAATTGAATAATAAGAGTTTATACTATACTTGTTTGACATACCATTAGTGGATCCTCTAACCTTGACATTGTTTGTTATCCTTGTTTAATCGTTACGTTAATTTTTCATCTCAAAGTTCTCATCAACTTTTCTTCTCTTTTTTTTCTTTATTATTGTTACTACTACTACTACTACTACTAGTAGTAGTAGTAGTAGTAGTAGTAGTAGTAGTAGTAGTAGTAGTAGTAGTAGTAGTAGTAGTATTGCTACTATTATTATTGTTGTTGTTTTTGTTGTTATTATTATTTTTGTTATTTATAATTTATACAATTAACAGCCCTGTGGTTCAACCCCAGTCTTGTCTGGTTATTTATTACTTCGACACTCCTGCACTTAAGAGAAGACATCAATCTTTTAGTCGTGTCATCTTCCCTAAGGTTATACATACCTTCACTAGATGTATGAGGTTGATTTTTATTTGGTTTCTCATATATGCCTGTAATGTCCAAAATTTAAGCATTTTCAATTAAAAAGTCTAAGTACTTCATTGCTTCATTAGGGTCTTTATCTTTAAAAGTTTCATTGCATAATTCAATCATTTGCCTATCTTTAGGTGTTGAGCCTTCATAAAAATATGAAACCAATCTCCATTTTTCAAAACCATGATAAGGGCAAGTATTATGCAAGTATCGATACCTATCCCAACATTGGTAAAATGTTTCTCCCGGGTTTTGAGTGAAAGTGGTGATTTGTCTTTTGAAAGAGTTTTTTTTGTGAGAAGGGAAAAACTTTTTTAAAAATTATTACATTTCATCCCAAACATGAATGGATTCAGGTCTCAAATTTTATAGTCATGTTTTAGCTTTATTTTTAATGAAAAAGGAAAAAGCTTTAATCTGATGGTGTTCATGCAATAATTTAAGTCATTAAATGTGTTACAAACCTCCTCAAATTCTTTTAAATGTAAGTATGGATTTTTCAAATCTAAGCCATAAAAAGAAGGTAAAAGTTGAATAATGCTTAGCTTAAAATTAAAATGAGATGCATCAAGAGGAAAAACTATGCATGATAATGCATTTATTCTTGTAGGATTCATGTGGTTTCTAAGTGTTTTAACATGATAATTCTCATTATAAACTGATTGATTATCTTCTTTGGCATATTTTCTAAAAATAATGAGGATACCCTACAAAGTCTACCATTTAATGTACATGACCACAATCTCATACAAGTGTAGGAATAGAATAAAAAGAAGAAGAAAATAAAAGAAGAAGAAACAGAAGAAAAGAAACAAAATTATATACAACAAAAGTGAAAAGAGAAAATAAAATAAATACTATAATTTATACAAGAACTTACCTCCCCGATAACGGTGCCAAAAACTTGACATGACGAAAAGATTAAACAATGATAACAACAAATACCAAGGTTAGAGGATTCACTAATGGTATGTCATACAAGTATAGTACAAACTCTTATCATTCAATCAGAAACCACATACAAAGGAGGTTCCAATCAGATTATAAATTTTTAACATGATTATATTAGTTATCTTATTCGATTAATGCTAATACTTGTAAATCTTGTCAGGCATTCATGATTATAACTTTAAGTTCTTTTTATAGCTTAGGTGTCGGTTATACCATATAGTATGGGCTATGAGAGTATCAAGTATTTATTGTACCAAGTGTTATACAACATAAATCTAGATTAACCATTTAACAAGCAAAATATTAAAAGTGAACAAGATAACAAATACAAAACATGTTAATTTAAGGTCCATGTTGAGTTTACACTATACTTATTCTTACACTATTAGTGTAACCTTTTCACATTGACATAATAAACTTAGCTAAACATAATGAAAAAGAAAAACATAAATAAATAATATAAGAACATAAATAAGATAAAAGTTAACTAAGTAAAAGAAAGGAAATGAAAGGCATAAACAAGATATTAATGAAAGCAAAACTTAAACATTATAAAAATACAAAGAGAGAAAGTATGAGCATGATCTTGATCTAAAGACCAATATGCCTAAATGCATGGCAAATGCCTCCTTTTATAGGTCAAAATTAGGAACTATTGATTTGATGACTAATTGATGAGTGGGTGGCCAACTCTTAACTCGGTGACAATCCTTATCTTCTCTTTTTTGCCCAAAACATCATTGATAACGTCAAAATTAGAACCATTTGAAACATGAAAGTTGTAGGAAATTATCTCAGCTTTCTAAAAAAAACATAAAAGTCATTTGGACTTCTAAAACTCTAAATGTGGGTCAATCACTGAATAATATTTGGGGTGCAGAACAGATTCAGACTTCTTTGTTGTTGCCATAATTTGGACTTGAAAATAACCTTTTTAAATCTCGGGCTTCATGAAAGTTATAGGCCTATGTCTTACCTTTTCATCCATTTAAAGTAGACCTAAATCTGAGATCTACAGCTCCAGATATGATCCAATTACCGAACAGTGTTCCGGTTTGGACTGCACCAACATCTCTTTTCTAAGTTTGGTCATCTCTTTGTCCTTTCAATTTCAGTTCTTAAACTTATCAATCAATCATTTTATTTATATGATAGGCCTGTGTTTAAAATAAATATTTACCACAAATTAAAGGTATTTTATATTATTATATATGTTATTATAAAATATGTTTTAGTTAAGAAGTTATTAATATTTGAAGTGCGAAATGGTGATGTAAAACCTTAATAAAAATGTATTTTTTTATACTAATCACCATATTTTCAACTTCAGAATCTTAGGCAATAAAATATTTAGTCCTAGGTGGCTTGTCATCTTTAGAATTACTTGAATAACACATCAATATTTTTATCATTACAAGATTAACACTTGGATCAACATCAACATATAGAAGCAACTCTTTTTTACCTTTATGCATCCTTAATACCTTTAAAGTTTAAGCGTCATCATATATTTTTATTACTTGACCTTTTCGGTCATTCGAACCCTTGTTTTTTGACCTAAAAAACAAATTTCATTTTGTTTTTACCCAAAAATAATTCTAAAACACCCTTTAATCCTTAAAACCCATAAAATACCCAAAATCATTCTAAAAAAATGAAAAAAAAATTAATTAAAATAAACAAAACAAAACTCAATGACTTTTCCCTTCATGTTTAAAGAAAAAAAAATCACTTTTATTGAGTTCCTCTTGAGAAGAGAAACTCGTTAATTCAAAGATTGTCTTTTTTGGTGGCTTTAATATGGCCACCTAAAGCTTTTTCTCTCATTTGCTATTTCTAGCAAGTTTCTTTCTCTTCCCTCAAACTCAAGGATTGAAAAATAAACAAAATGAACCTATGGATAAAAATAAAAATTCTAAAAAATTTGATATTGGTCATGAATTTTCTCTATATTTTACAATGCGGTCCTCTCACTTTAAATTTTATCTCATATAATTAGGCCATAAAAAAGTCAAATAAAAAAATTTAGTGAAATTAAAAAAAAAAGATGAAAAAAAAGTGGTGATACTTTACTATTCATATAAACAATGAAATGATTGAGGAAAAAACCTTGTTCTTTTAATGTATTTGTTATATAGTTATTTTATCAATATTTCATCGTAGGTAGTAGAGTTTAACCAATTTTTTTAATGCAAAAAATAAATATATAAATGTTGTCAATGTATTTTTTGACATCAAGAAAAAAATTTAATTCTAAATCAAAAAATAATTGTTAATGCTATATTATGGATAGGATCCCGAGAATGTGTCAATGTCTTGGATGCATGTGTTTTATTGTATATGCTTTTATTATTATTATTATTATTCATTGAGAAACATAAAGATAAAGATAGACATTATTTGCACATAATAAATAAATTTCAAAATATATGAATCAATAAATTGAGAAAGATTTTTGTATTAAATGATCTTAAAATTCCAGGATTTTTTTACCACAGCCATTATTCCTTTAAATCTATGATGAATTTCCAAGAAAGTGGAGTTTATTGCCATTAGACATCTGGTTGTTTAATATTGCAATTGGTAACTATGGATGGTGTAAGACCAAGTTTACTGTATCCTAAATTTGAATGTTACTTGAATTTTTTTTTTCATATAGCTCTTTGCAGAATGTACAAATCCTGATTAAGTATTCTTAATCAATTGGATGTAACTGTGAAGTACAATATTTTTTTTAGATTAATGTAGGTGTTTGAGTTAGTTTGCATGCACTATAACTAATTTCACGAGTCTTAAAGTTAACGATCATGTAAGCCTCCAGTGGTAATCATATGAGTAATTAAGGACTCAAACCTAAGATTACGGAAGAAGCAAATTCCTTGATTCTAAATTTTTATCACTTGACCACCATCTAGATAGTCATCTAAATAGTTATGTGAATTACAATACTTTTTTTTATGTGGGTGTCCGGGTTAGCTTGCGTATATCACGACTAATCTTACAGTTCACTGAACATCTTGTAAGTCCAGTGAACATGTAAGACACTACTGAGATAACAGACATGCATAATAAGATTTGAATTCAAGTATATAGGAAGAGAACAAGTCCCTCCTATCACGAGGTATAATGCATGTAGTTGCTTTTACCTGTTTGTGATTCTGTTTGTGATTGGAGAAAAGGTTTCGTGTTTAAAAAAGATTACCCATACAGAGACTTTATAAGAGACTTTATAAGGGTAATCGAGAGAATACTTTTCTCTACTTTTTATACAATATTTCTAATGCTACATATCTGCATAAATTTTCGTAGCTAAGGACAGCCATAGAGAAGATTACTGCCTTGTTTGACCAGGAGAAAGCTCAGGAACGACTGTCAAAGCTGTCTGGTGGTGTTGCTGTTTTCAAGGTCTGTTATTCATAATTATAAGTTCCTAGATTAGCATGTTCATCTTAAGATGAACCCATCAATAAATTGTCTTCTTGCAGGTTGGGGGTGCCAGTGAGGCAGAAGTTGGAGAGAGGAAAGATAGGGTTGCAGATGCATTGAATGCTACCAGAGCAGCAGTGGAAGAGGGTATTGTGCCAGGTAAATGGAATTTCATCAGTTAAAGGTTTAATAACTCTTCAAAATCTGAAGATGATTTGTTGCATTAGGTGGTGGTGTTGCTCTTTTGTACTCCACAAAAGCTCTGGAAAAACTCCAAGCTCAGAATGAAGATGACAAAAGAGGCATTCAAATAATCCAGAATGCCCTCAAGGTTTGAGATTAGTTGGCCTGCAATTCTTGTAAGGGTTTACTTCAGTCAAGAAATACCTAACAATTGATAATGTTCTGCTGTACGCGCCGGCACAAACAATAGTTTAAAACGCTGGATTTGATTCTGCAACGGTTCTTGGCAAATTGTTGGAGCAAGATGATTATAATTTGGGTTACGATGCTGCTAAAGGTTTGTTCTTATATAATTATAATTATAATCATAAGAAACACTAAAAGATTTGGAGGAAGTAACAATGAATGGATTTGAACAGTATTCTTTTTTTTTAATTATATTTTTTTATCTAAACTATTTTTTTTTTGGGAGTAAATTTGAACAAATTTTTTTCCCCTAATCAAATTAGTGATTGATTTCTTATGATATGTTATTAAAAAATACAATTAAAAGATACTAGTAAGTAAAGCGAAACAAATTAACATGTCCAACACAAAATTAGCACAATAAAGTTCTTTTTTATCTTTCTATTTCATTTATCTTTTATTAGTATTTTTAGTTTTTAAAAATTTAATTTTAGTGTAAATATTTTTTTATTTTACTTTTTAGTTTCTATTTTAAAAGAAAAAAAATCAGATAGAGAGAGTTGTTAATTTACCACAATGCTATGAAAAAAATGATTAATTTTGATGTAAATAAATTCTATTTGATAAGATAATTTTATAATAATGGTTTATTTTTTTCTATAAGCATGCTTAAAAATATATTTTAGGTTTTATTTAATTTTTTTATTCAGTTAGTTGTTTTTTTAGGGATTTTAGGTTTCATAAATCATTTATTAAGATTTTTATGTGAAAATAAGTTGAAAATTGATTTTGAGAAAAAAATAATAATTTATGTGATAATTAAAAATTAAACAGTAGTCAAGTGAGTTGTCTAATACTGTAAATGATTCATTGCTTTTTCTTATAAAAAAAAACATGTCATTCATTTATTAAATAAAAAAAACTATGTCCAACAAGATTTTCTGACGAAGGCTAGAAGCATGGGCCTAGGCTATATTTAAAGGGCTAGGCATGCTAGGCTATATAGGTAAGCATGGGGCTGTATTTTTATTTTTTTATTTTTAATTTAAATTTATTTTTTAAAAAAATAATTAATTTAAAATATTATAAAGATATTAGTTTATTAAAAATCTTAAATTAACTAAGAATAAATTTTAGATATTATTTTATTAAATATCATTCAATTACTCTTTACTTTTACTTTGTTTCAAATAGTAGAATAACAAAAAAAAATATTAACAAGTTTTTTTTCTCATGACTCATCATTATTTTTTAAATTTATTTTTATTTATATTGTAATTATCATATAATTAAATAAAAATTATTTTTTAAAAAAAATATTATTATTATTTTTTAAATTAACTTGAATTGAATCAAGTTTATCAAAGATATTATTTGTTAATTTCATGAAATTATTACTTTGTATTCGTCAAATTCTGAATTTATAATAAAAAATTTCTTGCAAATAGAAAAGACACGAGCAACTTATGTATATTTTTTTTGAATTTGTTTTGGTTAATGGTCAAATACCAGTTCTGTTTTGGCTCAGATAAAGAGATTTTTTCCTTCTCATCTTTTCGAGTGAGGATGTGAAATTTTGAAAAGAGTGGAAATCCCCCGTGTTAAGGATTCCAGTACAACTTCCTTTTCCATGGTATAATCTGTTGGAGTGATAATTTTGCTTGTGCCATCACAGGTGAATACGTCGAGATGGTGAAAGTTGGAATTATAGATCCCTTCAAAGTCATCAGGACAGCCTTGGTAGATGCCGCCAGGTGAGGTTCACCGTCATTTGGCAGAAGTTTGTGTGTTCCAGTTCCAGAACTAAACTACTTGCCTTTTGAATTTCAGTGTTTCTTTGCTATTGACAACAACTGAGGCGACTGTGGAGAATCCACAGGAGAAAAAACCACCCAGTCGAATGCCAAATATGGGTGATATGGGCTATTAGATCGAACCGTGAGCAGTGTGCTATTAGAACCGCCACAGTTTTGAGGACTCGTTCATTCTTTGAAAGACATGGAAGAGTGAGTAAAAATTATGAACAGTTAATGAAAATGTTGTTCTAGGCAAGGAGCCCAGAACAAAAGTTTGGCTATATTTATGGGCATTCATGTTAGTATTTAATACACAACTTAGTTGAATTGACATTGTAAATTTTGATCAATTTTGCTCCCATTTTTTGGAGAATTCAACCCCTCGAAATGGAAATGGAAATGGAAGTGAATGTGACAGGTTTGCAAGTGTTTTAAATTAGGGCAAAAGCATGCACGCGTCATCAAAATATAAACCAAATCCAATTTCCTTGGCAGAAGCACCACATCCAAGCTCTTACCTTGTCCGCCTTCCTTTCTTAGCGTTTAGTCCCGAAGGGACTCATATTGCTGATGCTTTCTTCAACGTGTCTGCACTTGTATCAAATTTTACAGTCCCCAGTAGCACCGAATTCCCAGTGATCAAGGAGTTCTTTCTCACGATTGCGATAGGAAACGTTGAACGTCTACTCCAAACAGGCTGAAGAAACAAGTGAATGCCACAGATGTCTTCTTTTTCTCCCACATAACTTGGATTTTGCAGATGCAGCTCCTCCCTTATGGACTGAAAATGGTTATTTCTTCGGTTCGCTCTCCAAAGCTTTTAAGACAGTTTACATGATCAATGTTGGAGGTCAAGAGGTTAACGACTCCGTCTGGAGGAATTGGGTGCCAAATGATGATTATCTAATTTTCGGGGATTCATCAGTTACCAACCCGGTAAACTTACAGTGGCCCGAGGAGTGATGATGATCGTGGAAGAAATTGCACACGACTCTCTACGGAACTTGCGAAGAAGCGAGTGTAAATAGTAGCGGCCGAAGAATGCATTTTCCAAATGTAACTTGGCCAATCTACGCGAGGAAGAAAGCCTAGACATCTTGTTAATTAGCCTGCACTTTTGTGACATTTTCATCGACTCACAAGGCACTGATCTTAAAAGCGATCTCTCTCTGTATATATCTACCATGTCCAGACATAACAGGAGTGATCCTAATTCTGATCAGCTTTATGACATGGCTTCTCCATTTTTCCCAAGATTTTGTTGTTCCTTCTGATGATTCCGGATATTTGACTTTGTTAGAGATATTTAGATATAAAGTTACCATAGCTTAAATTCAAAAGGATTAGGTAGTTTCAGATAAAATAATGATAAATTAATATTATCTAATTTAATAATTCAAACATTTACTTCGTAATTTGTATTTATATATATCAATAGAAACGAGAAGTTCAACTCTCTTGTCTTTTCTATTCTAACATGGTATCAGAGCAAACACTAGTCTCATCTCCTTCTGCTTCTACGACTTCTCAACCTTCTCTTCTTTTTCACCCTACATTATCCCCACAACATGCCTAACTCTCACCAATCTTTCTCCATCAAACTAACTTCATCCAATTATCTCACTTGGAGTGCCAAATTCACATCATTCTTGAACTGCTACAATCTTAAATATCATGTTGAAGGCAAAAAGCCAGCTCCTTCTCCACGAGTTTTTAATGTTAAAACCAATCAAGTAGAACCTAATCTAGAGTTTCAATCATGGTTTCAAAGGGATCAAATGCTGCTAAGGTGGATTATTTCTTCTTTGAAAGAAGGTTTTTTCATGTCATTGGAATGAAAACAAATTATGATGTTTGGCGAGCACTACAACAAGCTTTTGGTTTTGTTTCCAACAATAGACAACTTCAATTTCATTTATCGTTCAAGGAGTTGGCCTTAGCTGACAAAACTATGACTCGGTTCTTAAAGCAAGCAAAAAATGCATATAGTTTATGTTATTAGACACATGCATGAACTTTTCAACCGATAATTAAGATTTTTTCATGATGTTGTGTTTGAGCTTTTTTTTCAATTAAAAACTTTCTAATCCTATTTGCAATATAGCGTGTGTGAGTAAGTTGGTTAGTTTAATCCTCTTTTATTTAGGATTATAGTTGATATTTTAGCTAATAAAATAAATATTTAATAGGTCACATATATTAATAATTATTGATAATAAATTAAACTCGGATAATTAATTAAGTATAACTTGATTATAAATAAATTTTAGAAATTAAAGATTAGAGTGTAACTAATACAAGAAATTACATTTATAGATCAAGAAAAATCAAATAAGAACTTGATTGTATAAATTTCTAACAACTATCCTAAAATAAAATATGTAATATTTTGCATTGATTAAAATATTAGATTTTTTCTATAAATAGAATGTTACATCTCATATTTTTTATATACTACAACAATAATTTATAGAGAATTAGAGAAAAGAAAAATGAAAAAGTTAGTACTTAAAGCCTAATAATCTCTCTCTTCTAAATGAATTCAAAAAAAAAAAATATTTGATAATTCATGTGAATTATTTTTAAAAATGGGATTAACCTTAAAAAAAATAATCATACTATGAAAGAAAGAATTGATTTTTATGTAATATTTTCACTAAACCTAAAAACAAACAATCTTATATCGTTAGGATCCACGGAACTCCAAAAATCTTAAAAATAATGTTTTTGCTACATTCGTTGCATTTTAAATAACCCAACAGAAAGATGCATTGTTTGGTATTCACATCAAGTTTAGACCTTTTATCCATGAAAATTATGCACAGATGTTTTACGTGGAAAGACACGTGCATAATTGATCGTAGGATGCATCTTTGACGTATAGATCATTCCCACAATGAATGATGTCATTCTATTTCCTCAAGCTAGCTAAGTTAATTACTAAATATTGTAGGTAATTAAGGAACAAGTTCATATACATCGATCATTTGAAAGCACGTTCTGATTATCTCTTCTGTTTACATAATTGATTAAGAATGGCATCCAGGACAACAATTAACGAATGGTCTCTAGTCATCTCTTCGTTCTTGTACTGAGTAATGTTAAACATCAAGATAATATGTTAAGAAATTAAAAAAAAAAAAAAAATACACATTATTAGTCGTTGATCATAGTCTTAATAAGTGAGACTCGCTTGTAGATTTCATTAATTCCATGTTTAATGTGTATTCTTGGAGTTTTTTTAAAATCATATTTTATTACATTAGACCATCCCTGACAGAACAAGATGAACTGTAACAATTCATGCAAAGGTACAAACTCAGAAATCAAAGCATGCATGCATGCAAAATAAAGCAATTAATTAATCTAAATTTCTGCTTGTTGCAGCTGCATGAGTCATCTCTCTAAGCTTAAAAATTAAAAAGAATATTTGAATTAATCGTTCATGATATATGGTTACATTATTAATTAATCTACGATGACATAAGTAACTGCGTGGATGGCACAAACCTCATATCGACTACCTCATCTTGATCATCAGGCTCGAAGTTGACGTCGTCGTTTACATCAAGAATCGGCTTCAAATTATCATCTTGCGTACTACAGTGATCTTCGCCATTATAAGCTTGCTTAAGCTGATCATCTAAGTAATTAGGCGATGATGATATCGACAAGCTAGAAATATCCTGCAAGTTGGCCGCGGTGGCCCATGCATTTGCAGGATCTTGATCTTGTAAATGTAGTTGGTTGTTATCTGGATTGTGAATAACAAATTCTTGTTGATCTTGATGTTCTTGTGGGTATTGATCATGATATTGCATGACTGGATCGTACATGTCGAAAGTATCCGTAATAATGATACTTTGGCAGTCATGATCGGTCTGATGATCAGGGGCTGCGGCAGCGGCAGCTGCTGCTGCTTGTGCTTGGATCAATTGAGTCTGTTGTTGGGCTGCAGCCTGGGCACGATATATAGCAAGTTGATGAAGAACAAAATCAAGTTCAGCCCTAGTGTATTCAATTTGACGTTGGAGTTCTCGAATCATTCGATAACATCCTCCGACGGGATCATTTGCACGGACATCTGATTGAAAGATGATGGTACGCATGGCTTCGTCCTTCTCGGGAGGGTTAAGGTTCTTGATGATCTTGCTAATGTTGCTAACACCAAACAATTTATGGGCATTGAGGAATTGTCTCTGGCGATTGTGAGGGAAATAAGGGGCGAGAATGCAGTCAGGAGCGCACTTCCTGCGTTGGTATTTGCAAGCTGCACAAGCCTGGGTGGTGCTGTTACCAGTCCTTGAAATATTGCTCATATTTTTTTCTGTTTGCTATTGTTTGTTTTAGAGATGACGAGAGAATTCGGATGCGTTGCCGGCGGGGCTGGTGCTGTTTTCTTATTTAGAAATGGTTTCTCTCTTCTTTTTCGCTCTGCTGCTGCTTTTAGATCCTTCCTTTTCTCCCTGCCAACAAACCAAGAATCCCTTTCTTGGAGGACGGAGAGAAAAACAAGACGAGAAACAAACACATATGATGATGATGATGATGATGATGATGATGATGATATATGACAACCCAAAGACAGACAGATCATTTATTTACTTGATTATGATACACGATCAGGGAGTACAGTAGAGACTATTCTTGGGCAGGGGCGAGAAAATACTAGAGACACAGTCAAATTTAGTTAGGTGTTCAAATCAATGTGTGGTGTTCAAGCTAAAGCCAAAAATGGGGTTTTTATCTGTATTTAGAAAGCTTTACAGGGTCAGAACAATCGCAGTCAAAATGATCTTGCTAATTAATACAGATTAAATTAGTTAATTTTTCCTGAGATTTTAATTAGGACTTTCTAATTACTTCTTTAAACACAGCAGTGCATGCCCCTTAACTTGGACAGTTTGCCATTTGAGAGCAATTAAGCTTATCTTGACATGCAGATGCGCCTAGGGATACGAAATTATCCCTTTGCAAATGGCCGACTATCAAGATATTAATATAGTAATATAAATTATTTATTTTATAGTGTTTAATGAATTTATTTATTAAAATTAGTTTTTTATTTAATAAAAATATGAAAAAATAGGCACCCAAATGGAATTAATTAAATAAATAAATTATGCAAAGGTTTGTATATTAAAAATAGTAGGTGTATAAAATTATTTTCTGATCAAAATATTTAATATTGTAATATAAATTATTTATTTTGTAGTATTTGATAAATTTATTTATTAAAAATTATTTTTTATTCAATAAAAAATAAACATTCAAAATAAATTAATTAAATAAAAAATTATACAAAGCTTCATATATTAAAAATATTAGGGATACGAAATTAGCCCTTTGCCTTGAATGGCTGACTAGGGGTGTTTTTGACCACCATCAAACTTGCCACGTGGTGGCATGCATGGCAATGAGGTTGAACTGTCGACTGGCACCCAAGGCTCAACTTTTGGAAGACGTTGCATTTGTTTTGAAAAGGTGTTTCTGCTTCGTTCGCAATATTACTACTTCAACCACCAACGCCGCCACTCGAGGCATTGAAAAAAATTCAATAAAAAAATAAATTAAATATACTCTCTTTTCTTATATATATATATATATAGAATTAAATAAATTAAAAATTATCCTTTTTAATAAATAAAAAATCATTAATAATAACTATAAATAAAAATTAAAAAATTAATACATATCAAAATATTTAATACTGCAACACAGGTTATTTACTTTATACCAATTAATAAATTTATTTATTAAAATTAGTTTTTTATTTAATAAAATGATAAAAAAAACACCCAAATAAAATTAATTAAATGAAATAAAAAAACACCAAGTGAGATTACACATATTAGAAATATTATTAAAAAATAAATATTTTTTATTTTTAAAAATAAAATTAATATATATAAATCATAAAAAATTATAAATAAATCAGAATAATCTCTTTAAAAATTAAATACATATAAATTAATTAAAAAACAATCATTATTTAAAAATACTAAATAAGTAAAGTAAAAAAAAATCACAAGGAAATGAACAAAAAAAATTAAAATTATTTTTAAAAAAATAAATAAAAAAATCAAACTTTGCAAGGTCTAATAAGCCAAATCCACGATATAAATCTTTATTAAAATAAAAAAAAAAAGATGCACCCCAGTATTTTTTTTAAAACAATAAGTCAGACAATATATAATGTGCTTTTCACTAGATTAAACTAGAATGGTGTCTGGAAAATTAATCCCTATGGTTCATTTACTTAGAAACCAGGATGTTTTAGTTGGTTTAAGTTGGTCCATTAGTTGATTCAAGTTGCTGTAATTGTCATGACTTTACCTTCTTCTTGGTTGATATTTTTGGACAATCGGCAAATTCAAGAGCTGAAAAAAGGAGGTCTATATGCTTTTATTTTTCTTTGGTTTAAGATTTTGATGTACAGCATTTCACCGTCGTCTCATGTTTTCTGCCTTCCTTTTTGCGTCCTTTCTGCGTTTTCTAGCCCTGGGTTTGATAATATGTTTGGGCTGGGTGTATTTTTGTGGTTATTTTTTAAAATATTTTTTATTTAAAAATATATTAAAATAAATTATTTTTAATATTAACATATTAAAATGATCTAAAAATACTAAAAATAAATATTAATTTAAAATAAAAAATAATAAAAATAATTTTTAAAAAAATAATTTTAAAATATAAAATTAAGGAAATTGATCCACAACAAATAATGATTGAAGGAGCTGGAAGAGCACCGTCCATTCATTCAATAAGTAACATCGTTTTTGGCTGCAGAGAATTTCAGCAGACGATAAATGTTGCTGATGCTTTTGATATTAAAATAAAATATCTCAATCCCTTTTAAGAGTAAAATATATATATATATATAACCAACCTAGATCATAGCTATTATTAGTTCATTGACATGCGCATACCATGGATCAAATTATTTTTTTAAGTATAAAAAAAGTACCAAGATTACTGAATTTTTTTAAATATTATTATTAAACATGGACCAATAATAATGTGATTTGTATTTTGTAAAAAAAAAATAAAATAAAAAAATTCTATAAAAAACAAATTAAAACTAATTAATTCTACAGCAATCAAAACAAACACATATCATAAAGATCAATTCAAATAAACTAAACGTTTAAAATAATTCAATATCACATTTTTTTTTTTAATATTGAACAATAAGATATTTGATTGATTTAAAATTTATAAACTAATCCGCTAAACTCACAATTCAAGTAATAAAATCCCATAAAATCCCTTAAATTTAGTTTTAGTTGATGGATTTAGAATCTAATGACTAAAAACAAAGTGGAACTCATTTCACCATATAGAACTTACCATAATTAGTGTCAATAATAATTGGTGGATTTATAAACACTAAAATTGATTATTTTAATTACCATAATTAATATAAACAATAATTATTTTTTTGAAATCCAACAATTTTCTCTCTCTTCTCTCAAACCATGCACCTTAAAAAAATGAAAATAAATTTCTCCTCACCATGCACCTGAGGGAGAAATTAAGAAAAGTTTTGAAAAAAAGAATAATTTATTATAGAAGCCATAATGAATCGTGATAAGGGCTACAGTGGCATGAGAAACAACAATTTCCCCATAATTTTTAGTGTTTTATAATAGCTTTTTCATTTATACTTTGTTGCAAGTCTTATATTAAAAAAAAAAAATTAGACATTCAGGCTTTTTCGATGCATTTTCTTACATGAAAAAATTCTAAGTATAGATTAATAAGCTTGTACAAGTATTTAATTAAATAAATCAAGAACTATTTATGTAAATAAATAAAAAAATAATAACTAACAATAAAACTAGAAAAATTAAAAAATAAATGTGGATTTATTTATATCACAACATAAGATATTTATTTAATTATGTTTATTGAATTTGTTTATTAAAATTAATTTTTTATTCAAGCAAATAATAATCAAGATATACACGTACTTGGAATTCATTGAAAAAAAAAAGATATGCATGATTATACATATTAGAAATATTATTTTTTTATTTAAAAAAAATATATGTTATCTATATAAAACATAAAAAGAAATATTGATGAATCAAAACAATATCTTTAAAAATTAAATACATACAAAATTGATTTAAAAAAAAAGTTATTTCAAAAAGCTAAATAAGAAAAATAAAAAAAATCATACAAGAGGGACATTAATTGAAACATAAATTAAAAAAATATTTTTAAAATAATATTAAAAGGTGTAAAAAAACCAAAATTATAATAATAAAAAAAAACAATGATAATTGAAGTGTCGCAAGTGCATTTTAATAAATAAAAGAAATTAAAAAAAAAAAAAAACAAAATTCATGTTACAGGCCTAATGAAGTTTAATAGTGAAGAGATCTTGTATTGGCTCTACCTCATTAAATAAATTTTTCTATTTTTTAAAAATCAGTTTTTTATTGATATCAATCCAAAAATATTATTTTTTTTTTTCAAATTTTACCCGAATCCTATTTAGAACAGAATACCAAACAAAACTTTAGATCAATTTGAGAAGACATTCGGTGCACAGCCGGCATACTATCCAGACCTGAGTTGTGCATTTGAGGGAGGGGGGTAAAAGGTGGATTCTTTCCATTGTCTGACACGTTGACTGTCTTCGCGACTAAAAAATCTAATCCGACCTGACCCCGGGCCGGACCCAAACCAAAAGGCACCAGACGGGAGCCTATTATCTCGGTCCAAGGCAGAATATATATATATATATATATATATATATATATATATATATATACAGACGGAGCCTATTATCTCGGTCTAAGGCAGAATATATATATATAAAATGATAGATTCCCTTCACCAAGTCATGTCCAGCAATCAGCTCACAGCTCTCATTTCTTGGTGAAGGGCAGGGTTCCTTTCTTGTCTTGCCCAGAAACCTACTTTTGTTCTCACTGGAGAAAAATGTTTTTGCGAGATTTTGTAATAATTATTATGTCATAGTTTGCAATTTCATAGGATGTACAGAAAGTGAAGGTCTCCTCACCCAAATGAAGTAAGATGTCATCGGCAGTAGCTGGCGTAAAGCAAAGGAGACTAGCAATCTACTCGTTGAACAAATAAATACATCTAGAATTATTTAAAAAAAAAAAAACAGGTCTCGATAGCTAGCCAATTTGTTTTGATTCACTTTGTATTCATGGATGAAAAACCGGAGAAAATTCCTACAAAAAAACAAAATTGTGAATTCCAAAACTATTCAATTTCAAGTCTGTGAAACATCAAGCACAAATTCATCCTCTTTGTTGTCATTTTGTACTCTTCCATGCTAGGTCCTGCTTGTTTTTCGTATATAAAAGAGCATCAAGGGAGACATACATGGTATACAGGATACAAAACTAGGCATGCAAAGTTAGCACATTCACCAGCAGCTATGTCCAGTATAAAAAAAAAAAAAAATCTGCCTGGTGTCATTCAATAGAAAAGATTTGTGGATGATTTGATTTTCACAACACAAACTATTCAAATGATGATCATTTTGTATAGATCTACATAATGCATGGACAGTTCAAATATATGGTAGAGCCTAGTGATGGAATAACAACAAAATCCTAGAGCAAGTGTTACTGAGTTGTTTGCAGTTTGAAACCAGAAATGACATAAAAAGCAATTAAGAGTAATAGAAATGATGATTCATCAACAACTTTTCTTTTGCAACAAGGAACCATCAAAAACTTTCTTGTTGCAAATCAGCGTGCCAATTTCAGGTGGTGTGCAAATTCACATCTCTAACGAGCTCCAAACTCGGATATATCTTTGCACTATCATGTAGGCTTAAATTGTGACAAATCATCTCAAGCTAGCCAGTTTGATTTGATTCACTTTGTATTCACGGATGAAAAACCAAAGGTAAATTCAAGTCAATACTATTTATAGTATTTTCAAGTATCAAATATTGAGTTAAAAAAAAAAAAAGGAAAACAGATAGTTGATTAAAAAAAAAACTAGTAAGTAAATTTCAAAAGACATCATCAGCAACATTGTTTACCCATATCAGTCACACAGCTCAAGAAAAATCCAAAAAACAATTAAAAGTTCCACTTCCACCCAAAACAACAGGTGGCTTCCTATTTTTGGTTAATAATTTGCTTTCACTTGATTGTTAACAACACTTGTCGGGTTTGAGTTCTAAAGTAATTTTCTTACTCTGTGCTTGAGAGGGAAAAGCAGTCATGGCTCAGACTTGAGAAGCTCTTCAACAGAATTTCTATACTTGCCAATTAGCTCCCTGATATTGAGATATACATTAATTTCATATATCAAGCAAGTCAAGAACAAAAGCAAAGAAATACTCTTTAGAGAATATTTACCTCCTTTGATTTAGCAATTGTTCACTTTCTTCCAGCTTTCGCTTTTGTCCCTCAACTGTCTGCACAAAATATAAAAAAGATTACAAAATCAAAACATTGGAACTTTGATGAACCATTAGGCTTAACATAAACATCCTAAAATGACTGTGGTTTTGCATTGCAATTTCATGGGAATTTGGTAATATATATACATCACGAATCAGGTCAATGATAATGTGAGCCGATGCACTAAGGTTTCTATATTTCTTCCATCATCTCGACTCTAAATCATTGCATTTGTTCCACATTCTAAAGACGATCAAACGCGACATAAACAATCAGATACAACAGTATCTCCACTATTAAAACAAAACAGTATAAGAATGTGACTATTATTACATCTTATATATATATAACCATCAAAACTCTAGAGAAAAAAAACCCAAAAAAAAAAGATTAATGGTTTAGAACAGATAATTACCATGGCTTTAGCATTAATTGAGCTTGAAATGGAATTCAACAGCTGCTGACACTTGTCAAAGTGAGTGTTCAATTCATTGACCTTTCCAATGAAACAAAAAGAACCCATTTTAGATCGAACTTTGTAATCTCCTATTTTCTCAATTCTAAAACACAGTAGACAAAAAGAAAATTCCCATATAAATAATTATTCTTCTTCTTTTTAATTCTTGTTTGAAAAAGAAAAGAAACAAACCAACCAAAGCATCAGAATGCTGATCCCGAGTTCCATTCTCAATAGCATCAGCTAAGTTCTCCGCCAACTGCAAACAAACAAACAATCAATACAAAACCCTTAATCTTGTATAGCACAATATATGTGTATGTACAGATAAAGAGGGTTGAGTTGGTAACATGTAAGAGATGAAAGTGTGAAGCCAATGATTGGTGGTGATGGTTCTGTTGCTGCACTTGCGGTTGTTGCTGTTGTTGAATAAAACGTTGTTGCTGGGGCTGTTGTTGCTGATATTGCTGCTGCTGTTGAAATTGCTGCTGCTGTTGATTAAACTGCTGCTGCTGCTGAAACTGAGTAAATTGTGGTTGTTGCTGCTGTGGAGAGAGGTAAAACTGGTCTTGATTTGAGTGTGCAGGCGAGCCACTGTGTGTCTGCACGCTTGGTATCACTGTCCAGCTCCCTCCTCCACTGAATGATTGATCCATTGCTCCCTCCCTCCCTCCGTCTCTCTCTCTCTCTCTCTAAAACGCGGAACCCTTCTAATTCTACTTTCCTTTAAAGAAGAGGAGGCAAGCCAAGCTCACGAAACTACTCGTCGATTCGTATTGGTAAAACGTCGACTCCTAATAAACGACACGTAGTTTCGTCATAGGCGGGGGGTAACTCCATCTATCACAATTAATTTCATCATTTAATATACATTCCAAATACCTAAAAAAAAACATATTTTTTTAATTAAATAATAAATAACATCTTTATATTCAAAACTTCAATAGCTAATTTTTAATTAATATAATAATTATAATTATAAAAAAATTAAAAAATAATAATTTTACTGTATCACATTCATTGTATGGATACTCATGATTCATTATAAATTTCAATAAAAAATTTTATTTTAATTATTAATTTTTTTTATTATATTTTTATGTGTATAGTTTGTGATATTTTATGAGTTATTTTCTTTCATTTATATACACTTTAGAACTAAAGGTTGTAATTAAATTAAAGAATTTTATTAAATGTTAATTTAATAAAATATAGTTTAAATTTGTAATATAAACACACAATTAAAAGAAAAAAGAACCAAATTGAGAATCATAAAGAAAAAAAAGGTGTTATCTCAAATTTAAGGGAAACAATATTTGCTCCATATATTCTTTGTTGAGTCCTTTTTTGATCTATTTAGTTTGAACATTTTATACTTTGATTTAAAACTTTGTTTTATTTATATTTCAGTTTTTAAATTTAATAGAAGAGAGGTTCATTGGAAAACTTGGAAGGAGAAAGAAAATGATTGATTAGTCACATTCTAATAATAAAAAAACTAATTTTGATGTTAACAAGTTATATTTGATAAAAGAATTTTTATTGAGGTGTATTTTATTCTTCATCTTGCTAGAAAAAATAAATAAGGACTCGGAAGTTTTCTTACTCTAAATGATTTTTTTTATTTTTCGATCAATTAAAAGTTGATTTGAGGTTAAAATGAGTTTATTAAGCATTTTTAGGATGTTTCTTATGTTTTCAAGTGAAATTATTATTAAAAAGTTCTTTTTTTTTATTTTAGAAGTTGGAACCTAACTTTCCAGCAACATGAGGTAATCGAAATCATATTAATGAATGACACGTAGTTTGTAATTATAAATGATGCTTCATTTACTTTTTAAAAAAAACAAATTGGGTGGATGATTTACACCATGATTGTCAAACTCGTGAGTTGACTCATAAAATCGTATAATTTTACGAGTCAACATGATTATAACTTGTAAAATAGGATAAAAAACTTGAAAATCAACAAATGCGGTCAAAATTTGTCAAAATTGTAAACTCAAATCGAGTTTATCGAGTTTGGCAAAATTAGATTTGTCAAAGAAGAAGATGAAGAAGAAGCATACAAGTGTGGGAAGTGATGGGTATTGAGTTGCTAAACCCATAAGTTTTAAACCTTTTTATATTAAACCAATAGCTTTTTTTACCTGCTCTATTAAAGAGAAAGAGCATCATGTGTTGTTCCTCTCTCTTCTCCCGAGCTAGATAGTGGAGACCAATCTTATAACCAAAAATAAAGAAAGATATATTGTTGTGTTCATTGAAGTAATAATTAATTCATATGCATCACTAGTGTTTTTTTTCCTCACACTAAAACTATTACTATTGAAAAAAACAGAAGATTTACATGCTTTTTCTTCATTTTCTTTTTATTTTAATTATTATCATTAAAAAATAATAATTATATGGTTGTCAACAAAAGAGTCTAGAGTTGGGATGATCAAAATAAAATAGATTAAATGGATATAAAAAAAAAAGACTGGAAACTCTTGACTTTTCTAAATCTTTGATTTTTCTCTCTTTAAATAGGTGTTGTTGTATCAAAAACATTAAATACATATTTTGTTGGTGTGAAAAATAACCAAGCATGTATGGTATTTTATTTTTTAAGAGTAAATGTCCAACTTAAAACAATTTTTTTCCTTAGGAATTATAAATTTTTTTTATGATTTTACAATATGTTTTTATGATCTAAGTTTATTTTGTATTTAAAAATATATTTTCGATAACCTTGCTTTACATCCTTTTTTAATTAAAAAAAATGATAGCCATAGATGTGGATTTAGACGTCTACACAAGCCTAGTCTTTTTAGTTATGGATTATAGCCATTGGCCCATTTAGGCCCCGACACTTGGGTTTTTTTTTTGGTAAAGACTTTTATGTTTTTTATTTTTTTATTTTTATTAAAATAAAAATAATTACAAATATTTAGGTTATTTTTTTATATATACTTCTTAATTTTTACTTTGATTTTGGATATTATTAAAATATTATTTATATATTATCAATAAACACTCTATTTGTATAGTTGTTCATAATTTTTTAATAATTTTTATTTTTTTAGCTTATGTATATTTTTATTATCATATAATTAAACAAAAAATAGCTTTTAAATATTTTCTCATGATAACATGCAAGTAATATATTTTTCTTATATTTTTAATAAATTAACATCAAAATTATCAAAATATTTTTTTTTAAAAGTTGCATCAATCTAATAAGCTATTGTTTAAAAAATAATTTTAAAAATAAATAACATGGTAAAATAAATTCCAAAAAAAAACAAAAGTGTGTTAATAAAATAGAGGAGTTTTAATTAAATAGATACATTTTTTATCTTTATTTCAAATTATTTATTTTTTTTATATTTATTCTAATTGCTTTTAGTTTTTATCAAACAAATAAAATATCACAACAAGCTAATTGTTTTAGAAAATAAATATATTAATAAAAAAAGGAAGAGTTATACTAGAAAAGAAATTATTTTGCTTCAATGAAATTTAAATTATCATTGTTCTTATAAGCAATTATTGACATATAATTAAAAATAATAATATTTTCATAGCATGAGATCAAATATTTTAATATATATCTATTTATAAATTTTTTGATTTAGTTTTTAATTAGCACTAATACTCTTTTTATTATTTATTTAAGCATACAATTATTGATTTGTTTTATTGAACATATATGTCAACTTTTCAATTAATAATTAAAAATATTTTTATACTTGAAAAAACACATTAATAATATCTATGCACGCGCATGCATGCACATACACGCGCGCGCGCGCGCACACACACGTGTGTGTGTTACCCTACTCCATTCTTATTTGGGATTTGTAGGATTAAGACCTAAGATTCTAATTATAACATGCTTGAAAGATCATTTATGGTAGTTTTGATCTTCAAAATTTATAATTATAACATGCTTGAAAGATCATCTATGGTAGCTTTGATCTTCAAAATCTATAACAAAGCTCTTTTTTTTGTTTTTATTAACAAACATAAATTTCAATTCTAGAAAGATAAACTTCATTTTTACAAATATACTTTTCAAAATTAAACATAATTGTACCTAGAGTCATTCAACAAAAAGATTTTTACAAATATACTTTTCAAAATTAAACATAATTGTACCTAGAGTCATTCAACAAAAAGATATAATTTTGTTAGAAAATTGAATCCTTGAAAAAGAACCGCAACTTGAACCTTAATAACCTCTACAATTAAATGTCAAGCTTAAATAAATAACCCAATACAATAATAGCAAGATTAAACTAACATTTCACAAATATTCAACTAGTTCTAGATTCCTAGATGAATGTTTTCAATTTAAAAAAAATATCTAAAATCCTCTCTGTTATAAATATAATTTACTATACAAACTCATTTAAAAAATCAACATATGATGTTCCTAGTATTAATTTTCAAAACATATATTACACCATAAATGTACCTAAGCTTTTAGATACAAATCTAGAAAATAACTAATCCAAAATAAACTAAATATTTTAAAAAATAATTTATCATTAAAAAAATATTTTATTAATGATTTCAGTAGTAACCATAACTCTGAAAAGAGATTTGGTTTTTCAAAAAATTTCTAAAACAAAGACAAGAAATACAAAAATATTTTTTTTTATAATTTTGTTACATTACATATGATACAAATCTTGTTTTTTGATTGGTTTGAGTTATATTATTAATGCGAATTTCTTGATTATATGATGAAACAATTTACAATAAAAATGATAAAACTTCTAAAAAACTAAGAAATCAGGTTTGTTATAAATATTATATAATAAAAATTTATCCTCAAACACAAAATATTATTGAGATTAAATTGAATGATGTAACGAAACTAACTAATTTTTGATAAGTCGATTTAATATTTTAAAAATTAAAGAATGCAAGAATGACTCTCGTGCAAAAACTAAAAATTCATAATGATATTATTCAACAACTATTGAATTTTAGGCTACATGGAGTTTAAATATTTTTAGAAAATAACCCTAATAAATATATTTTTATAGACTATATTAATCCATATACATATAAAATTGATTCAAAACTTATATTGATTAGCCCAAAACATTGATGCTTATAGGCTTTGAATCTAAGTTGAAAACCAAGTATTTAATTAAACTCATACATGAATAAATAATAAATATGACGCATAAACTATAGTTGTTGCATTTAATTAATAAAATAATCTATGATAAATAAATTTTTTAGTTTAAAAAACATCATGTTTAAAATTTCCTACCTAGAAATAGTAGGATGTTTGCTGCACATCAAAAATAAATTGGTGCAACTTTCTATAATAATCGACAGTGTTTTGTTGGGTAAATTAGGATTTTTGCAGGGAGGACGACAAAAAGTGAGAATTCAAGTCGGGAAGTGGTTTAATTGAGATAAAGCACAAGGATCTGCTATGAAGAACTGGTTCGAAATATCATTTAGAGAGCGACAATCTGCATTCCAAAAGGGTGGAATCTATTGGCAAGATTGAGAGGATAATGCCACTGTGGTTATTCAGGTATATGAAGTCGAGAGTTCACCATGGAGGCTAGTGATTTTTTGGGTAGAATTTGGTCGTGGCTTGCCAGAGAGATTGAAGAAGAAGAAGAAGAAGAAGAAAAATAGCCATGGTGTTCTTAGAGATGAGAGAAAATAAATTAGATTTTCATTGATTCAGTTTTTTCCCCGTGAATAGAGAATTTTATACATTTATATGTTATATATGAGAATATGTTTGTTTTTTTATTTAAATTTAAAATTGATTTGATTTTTATAAATTTTAAATTTTAAAATAATAAAAGTAAAAAATAAAATAGAGTCGGCTATAAGATATTAAGGGCAATTTTTTTCTTTTTAATTTAATCCTTTCACAACAATTCTTTTTTTATTTTTATTATTTGGTTATATTTGAGAATTATGCTTTTTAACTTTTTTTTTTAATTTTTTTGTTGTGTTATATATTGGCTTTATAAATTTATTTTTTTCAATTCTAATCTTTAATATTAAATATGCTAGAAATATAATTTCATATTTTTTTTCAAATTATTTTTTATAAATTTATTTTTATATTATAACTTAGATTACAAATTTAATATATTAACATAAATTAACTTACATCATTATTTATTTACTATTTTTTCGAATTGATCTTTTCATGTCTTTATCTTTTAACATGATTTTTTTAATTTATTTTTTATAAAATTATTTTAATCTCATAAATTAAATCACATGCTTAACATATTAACTTGCTTAATTCTATTTATTTTTTTGGTTATTTTAAAATTGAGTATTTTTTTTACTAGCTTTTATATTTTTTTATTTATTTTTTATTAAATTATTATAATTTCATAACTCGAGTTATAAATTTAAAAAATTAATTAATATTGTTAATATTTATTTTTTAAGAGTTTTTTAGTTGAATATATATATACACACATTATATTTTAAGTTTATAATTAAAAAATTTTTATTAAAAAATATATTATCAATCATCAAATAATGTTTTCATATTAAAACCTCATGAATGATAATCCATTTTTTATTATTTAGTGGTATATAACATTAGAGTTCAATTGTATTTTTGTATTTTTTATTTTTTTAACTTTAATTTTTTTGATAGAATGATATTAAAAATAAAATTTAAAAAATAAAAATATTATTTTAATATATTTTTAAATAAAAAATATTTTTAAAAACAATTTTTACTGCTATTTTAAGCCAACCGTGTTTTTGTCAAGAGAAGACTCGTCGTTGGGTGGTAGCAGAACTAGACAGCTGCCAAGAAACGGCATGTTGTTTTGAAGTGGGCATGTAACTTCTCTCATCTCACGTCTCCCTTCAAAGACAACACAGGAGAGAACAAGAACAAGAAGAGAGCAAGAAAGACATCATTTGTAGCTACAACAAGATACAAGGATAAAGGAAACTAAGAAGAACAAGAAAGGTTGCTTGCTCTGCCTACTTTCATTATCATGCGTGTCTGTCTGTCTTTCTCTCTCATTTTCTTTTTCTCACCCTAATAAACCATCTCTTACTTCTGATTTAACAATTGCTTTACTGCTTGCCTTTGTTTTGTGTTTGTGTTTTTTTATTTTTTTTCTATGTATGGGGGAATCATGTATTGGATATTGAGGGTGAAATATGTTATGGGTTTTTGTGATCTTGTTGTAATTTGTTCAAACTTTTTTATTTTATTTTGATCAGCACCCTTTTGGATAATGCTTGGTAGCACAAAGTGTAAAGGATTTTGTAATAGGAAAAGTGTATTAAGATTCATATGATTGATGTGGTTGGCATATGTAAGAGATAAGAGTGTTGTGAATATTTTTAAATTGTTTTTTGTTTCATTGAAGCTTTTGCAAATAATTGTTTCAGTCACAACCTCTTTAATGTTTTGTGTCTTATGGTCTGTGTCTGTATTGTTTAACACTAGTCTTACTCGTTTGTGCTGGCTACTTGTGTCATGTAAATTGACAGTCTGCTATTTTCGTCGAGGTCTGAATTATTAGGGTTCTTTGCCAATGGGTAGATGCTTGAATGAAATGTGTGATAGCAGCGATTGTATTTCCAAAATTGCTGTAATTCTTACAGAAGAAATGAGAACGGGCACAAAGAGTTGGGTTGTTTATTTTAGTATTCAGGAAGGATATGTTTATGCTAGCTTTTACTGATGAGGTATTATGAAGGAGACTGCCTGCTTTGTGAGAATAGAATGGAATTGCAGAGAACTTTATCAATCTTTGATAGTTTTTCCTTCGATCAGGTATTTGTTATATTTCAACATCATGATGGGATAGAAAGAAATCTTCATTTTTGTTTGCTATCTCACGAAATCTCCAGCATTAGTTATGTAAAAGATTCCAAGTTTATTACAATGAAAATTTTTGTTCTCTTATTCTTCCTTTCCTTGCCTTTTTTCAGAAATTTTTGGTGACAATTTATGTGATTAGCCAAGTGTGCCTTGTCTTTTCGAATTCAAGGGGCAGGGGAACTAAGAATGGTGTTTAGACTTGGATTTGTGTTGTGTCAGTTACTGGACGTATCTCTTCCATTTCTGTGAAGGAAATAGAGAGAAGCTGCTGAAAAATATTTTTCAAAGACAAATTTCTCATCTTCTCCACAAGAACATATAAAGGGATGCATTGATTTTTCCTTTTTATTTTTTCCCTCTATTTAACTATATCTACAAAGGCAGTCACGCATGCTGATAATATGAGTGTTCTCATTTTGAGGTTTTTCTTTGTAACTTTTGAAACCTGTGCTTAAAGTTTGAGGAAGAAACTCTGTTCACATTCAAAAAAGGATATGAAGAAGGAAAGAAAGAACTGGGGCCTCCACATGTTATGAATTGGAGCAGCAAAATCATACACTAGAACAACTTTAGTTGGGTCAAGATGTTTTTGTTATTTATAGCCTAAGATTCATTTATTTTGATAAGTTGTTAATATTGGCCTTGGTTATTTTGGTTGATATGCTAGGTATTTCATTTGGCATTTTGATACAACCAGGCTTGTGAGAAATTAAAGGTTCTGAACATTCATGAGGATCTGACATAGCTATATCCAACAGTCCGATAAGTGATGGATTGACTTGCTAAAGGAAAACTATTTGTAGATTTATTGTGAAAAATTTGAGTCTGATTAAATGTTCAGATCTCTTGTTATCTTTGTTTTAAGATGCTAACCTAGTCTGATGCAAGCAAATCTCCTCTTCGATCTAGACTTGTCATCCTAGTCCATAAAAGCATCTAATATGTTATTCACATAGTCTTTTTGGGTCAGATCCCTATATGATTGTTTTGGGTCAGATCCCTATATGATTGTGTTAGATCCTCGCTCGAGTACTCAACCTTCAATTTCCACAAGCTGCTGCATTTGCTTGTTATTTTTATGGATGGGACAGCCTTTTGATTTTTTCACATAAATGTATTTTGCAGTTCCCATAAGAAATGGCGGTAAAACCAACAGTTGCGTTGAGGGCTGTACTTGTAGGGGGTGTAGCAATATTTGCGAAAGTAGCAAGTGTAATGAAGGCTGCTGGTGGTGTGAAGCTAGGGGCTGCTGCAGCAGCTGTCACAGCAGCTGCAACTGCTGCTATTTCTGGACCAAAAAAAGATTCAAATGATACTTCACCTTCACAATGATTACTTCTCAGTTTTGGGTTCGTTTGTTCTCAGGTAATTTTAGTATGTAGCAAGCTGAGAGGAGTTTGGCTCGTGTTTGAACTTGATCTAGAGAGAATGTTCAAGCCAAGGAAATAAAAGAAAAGACATCGCTGCTTCTGGTACCGTGGATAATATTGGTTATTTTGCTGATTTTCCTTAAAGTTTTAGGGATAAATTGTTGTAGAAAAGCAAGGCACTGTCCCACTCGAATGATAGCTTGTTGTTTTCTTGATAAAATTATGCCCGCACTGCTCGATAGAGGCAGTTTTTAGTACTTTGTGCTTCTCCTTGTCTGTGAATGATGGAATCAGAAGGGAAAGAATATCACAGAAAACGAAGAGCATTTCTTGGATAGCAGGGAGAGTTTTCAAGAAGACCCAAGCCTTATAATAAATATGTTCAAGTGTCATTGACAAGGCAATAATATTAGTTTTTTCAACTTAATCCAGTGTAAATGATGCTGTTTAAACAGAACACCTCTGGGATTCTCATTGATATGCGCATCAATTCTTCAAAATTCAATTCTGCTCAAGCGGGGCAACGTTTTGCTAATCAGTCTGCCATCCTTGTGCCAAATGCAAAATGCATCATGTGTGCTCTTGATCTTCAGAGTTTCAGCATTGCGTGTCAACTAATCTCCCTGATGTAGCAAATGTATAAGGTGTAACTAAAGCTGATGCACGCTTGATTTGCTTGAACCACATGTGAAGTCTGGGTGATCAACTGACTGTATGACAAGCTCAGGGTTGGGAGATTCTAATTCCAGTACGACCTATGACATCGGAAACAAGACAAGAGGTCAAGGAAGTCAAGGCAACAACACCTTTAGAAGGAAAAAACAAGTTTGATACGTCCTAAATAATGTAGTATCAGAGGTGTGCATGGGTGGCATGGAGTGCATAGACACTAAGGACGATTGTGTTGATTCTTGATATCAACTAAGAAATCCCTGGGAACGACGCTGAAAGCTTGATATTTTAAATTTTATCTTAACAATGGGTTCCAACATGGATCACAACTATGATTCAATAGACAAAGCTTGTGGCTTAGATGCCAGATGATTCCATAACCAGTGAATAAACTGAAAAATGGTGATCAAAGAAACTAATATGCGTATTATAGCATATAAACCCACAAATGTGCTTGTGCATGTATGCACATCCACATATAAATAAGCATTAGGCATTCCATACCAGAACATTTTCTCCATGCTGAAGGATCGGAGCAGGGACATAAAGATTGCATTGCGGACCAAATGACTGCAACCCCAGAGGAAAATTGTACACAAAATCAGGAAAATAAAAAAGAATTAGTAGCATAAAAAAGTTGAGGACTGAGAGCAAGGCTGGAAAATCAAAATTAAGTTCTTTTACCGGCCAATATCTTCCTATGTTAAAATCATTAACAACTGCAATCCCTTTACCCCAGCCACTGAATGATATGAAAGTATCATGAATCTGGCTCGTATTCTCAATAAAGAAATGGCCAGTGAAGAATGCTGGTACTTCAGAAACATTCCCTGAAAATAAAAGCAAACTACTGTTGATTCATTGGCATGTCCTGTTTATTCATGTTGTGCTTTAATAAATGACATGAACTTGCAACATGAGATGGAGAAAGGAGTCATGCCTGACCATAAAACCAAAAGTGCCCAGGAATTGGCACCACAAAAAAAATTATGCAACAGCTATCATAGAGGATCGCTAATGCATTGTTTTATGAATTTGAGACTCACCAGATTTATCTTTTAATTCTCTCTGAGTTGATACTGTAATGAATCTTGAATGTGCAACTTCAATGATGAGATTGATTTTTGGAACCTCGTTCAGGTTGTGGAAAGGGATGGGAATCATTTTCCATCCATGCAAAATACTCCCATCCAGAAAAACAGAAGACAAAATTCCCTGTAAAAGAAAGAAAAATCCAGTAGAATAGCACCTGTTAGACTATGTGGAAAGTGCAATATCATCTAAGATGCAAAATGTAAGTTAAGAAAATTTAGATTTCTGAATTTATTATCATCTGATATGTAAGTATTGCCTCCATTTAAATATCTAAAGTCCCATTAATTACAATGCTAAAATTCATACCACATTTCTTTTTATGTTATACTTTAAGTGAGGAAACAATGACTATATTACTACACAGCTTTATCAAAAGACAACGGGTATGACCGAGATTTTGAAGGATCCTCTTTTAATTTACACAACAAACAATACAATGTGAATTTTTCCAGAATAATGGTCCTAAAATTGGCGTGTAATGTCTTGTCTTGAAAAGAACAAGACAACCAAGAAGCGTTGACTGTCCAGCTGCTTGAGAAATTGGATAGTCTTTAACTATTTTCTCAACTTTCCATTGCTTGCCAGCATTCTTCCTAAACTGTAAATAGTCTTTAGCTGGCAAAATTTCCTTTACATGTTCAGATTTTAGCAGGCAGACCATGAAAGCCAGAAATTCACAAACAAGAGAGATAGAAAGTGCAGGAGACATTATATAGAGCTGAAGAAAAGAATTTGAATTCTTGAGTTTCAACCACTCAGATAAAGAAATTGTAATACAATCATACTAAGAAATCATGAAGCAGCTTTAGTGGATAAAAACAGAGCAAGTTTACCTTCTTGTCAAATATGTATGGTCCATAATTCACATGACCCTGATTTTCAACCTATCAGAATAAAAAATAAACTGATTCAATAAAGAACGTAATAATTTTCAATATAAAAATCCCACACATGCAAATTATGAGGACCTATCACAATAAAGGGAAAAGGATAGTTCTCAGAGAATCCCTTCGTTATTGGCAATACACTGGAAACAAAATCCATTGAGATTAAAGCTGTTGCTCAAGCATCTTTCTTATAATTGCTTTCAAGCCAGTTTATTGCAAGAATTTAAGTCATGTTACTGTATTTCAATGAGTAAACGGAACAAAAATGTAAAAATAGATAAAATTTCCCTTGATAGCCAAAGTAAAATTCAACTCACGCAAGGACTTTAGCAAGAAAATGAACTCAGAAGCGCAGTTATAAAATTCCAACAGCTCTGTACAGCAACAATATTTCCATTAAACTACTTTAACTTCAATGTAGAGCTTGCATAACTAGCTAAAGTAAAACCATCAGTGATTTTTTTCAGAAGAAACAGGATAGTCAGGTACCAAAACAAATAAGCTGATGTTCGAAGCACATTTGGCATTAGGAAGGCCAAGTTTTTTACTCGACAACCTATCAATTGAACCAACATGTGTTGGTCTTCTGCTATTGTCCTCGGAATGGCATAAAGTAAACACTTGAGCTCTATCATGAACCTGCAGCATAGAATGTTGGGAGAAAAAAGAAATTGTTTCATTTTATCAAACCAATAACAGGAATGAAAAATGCAACTTGGACACCATTAGAATGACACACTAGCATTGCATTCCTTATCATAAATTGAAAAAACAATAAGAAGCAACTATTTTACAAAGGATCAAATTACAAAATATATGCATGGTTTTATACCTTTGGTATGAGAAGAACGCTTTTATCATCCTTTGGAGTGTACTCGGAAACATATAATAGAAATCCAAACATCTGAATCAAAGAAGTTTCAGGTAGCAAGCACTTTTTGTTCAATAAGGATAGCTACAAAACATAAATTAAAAAAAAATACATATATATAGATAAGAAAATAAAGTTGAACACCTGTCCCACAGACTCCATTGAGAGTGGATTTTCAGATTCAACTACATCAGCTGGATTAATATTGTCAAGTAAATCAAACAAGAATGCTGTTTTCTGTAACTGAATAGGTCCATATCCCATCTTTCCATTATCAGAAGGAACAGACGGAAGAGATGCTGCAGTATGAAGTTCGATAACCCTGCGCAGTGCTGAAGTAAGAAGTGATCTATCTATATATTATCTTGCTAGATAAGCACCGCTTAGAATAGAAATTTGAGTCAATAGTCATTAAACAAATAAATCTGAAAACAGCTTCAGAGACATGCTGGGCAGCTCCGAAAAACTGCAAGCACATTTGGCCATAGTTGTCATTACTGAAATTTCCTTCTATGTAAAGACATCCGTCACAGTGACATTAATCTAGGGGGATGAGAGTGAGTCAAACACCATATCGTTTATAGTGCAGGACAGAAAATACTGAAACAGCTAAAGATGTCAACTCTGGTCTAATATGACCAATCTAACACCAAAATTACTATTTTAAATCATCCCAACATCTAAAGCAACCACTCAAAGAGTCACTTTTTCAGGAGCTAAAGAAAAAATAAATCAATGATAAAAGTTATAATGTAAATGTACACTCACATCCTATCAGCAATTATTCTTGCATGTTTCTGTGTTCAATTCCAAGTACAAGGCTTTCTATGGAAATGCTCTGGAAATGTACTAGCTAAACAAGTCACAGCTACCAGTGGTTAGGCCTTGCCTCTCCATGCGAGAAAGAGAGATGCTCAGAGATGGATCATTTTTTAACCTCTAACAGTTGAATGAAACTTTTTATTGGCATTATTAACAGATGCGTTTGCTGCAAGAGTCTTGAGATATGCTTATGTATGATATTGATTCCTTTAAACTCAAGTGACATCATTAAGCATAATCAAGAGTCAGGCATGCTACACCTTTATCTGTGCAATCTACCCACTAAAATCACTTCTCCATCGGCCTTCCAACATAGTGGAAAGAGAAAAAAAGAAAAAGAAAAGGTCTTGGTCATAACAGAGCTGGCCATATTTATTAGGAAGTTTTTGTCCTCCCAGTTATCTATTTCAAAATCAATAAGTGGAAACATTAAAATTATACCCACAAAAGTGGCCAGGAACAAAAGCATGTCACAGCAAGAAAATTCCAACGCTTTTGAAAAATGCAAGTTTTGTTCTGTTATATCAATCCTTATACACTTGGTTATTGTCATTCAGGAAGCAAGTTGCCAAACAAACCAGATTAAAACTAGTCCAAAGTAGTCACAATCATTATAGAGTTGTTGATAGAAGGATAGATCATACAGCTCAGCTGGAAAAAAATTTATCCCTCCACCCACGCCAAAAAAAGAAATCATACCATTGAATTTTGCGTTCTCCACATCTCCAGATTCGCTGATTGGTGCATCCTGGAAAATTATCATTTTAGTCCAGTATACATTCTATTCCATAAAATCAGTAATCCTGCAAGTCAGTCCTCACATAATCATATGAAGTGATGTCTGGCTTGTAATCAGACTCATCTACACCAGTATTTGCTCCATTGTAGAATCCAAAGTTTGTTCCACCATGCACCATCTGGGAATTTTAAAAAATCATAAAAAGAAAAAAGGTAATGCAATTACTTGCACACAAATACTTCAGTAGCA
Organism: Populus pruinosa; assembly: GCA_026413675.1. Taxonomy (NCBI): domain Eukaryota; kingdom Viridiplantae; phylum Streptophyta; class Magnoliopsida; order Malpighiales; family Salicaceae; genus Populus; species Populus pruinosa. The sequence goes on from CM048594.1 coordinate 5,600,551, forward strand.
GAAAAAGGTTTGAACTAGAGGACATACATAAAGCACAGCAGAACCATTCTGTGACAGTATCTTTTCCAGGGCTGAAGCAGTAAAATCAGCACCAGTCTTTGCATTCTTCTCACCCCAATGTGTCAGCCAACCTGTATAAAACTCCCTGGAAACACCAAACACTAAAAATGTAGAACCACTGACCATTCAACATCAAACTATTTAATCAAGCACTTACGAAGAAAGCGGTGGTGATTTTCCAGGGGCATTGAACTCCTTTTGTAACTTAAATATAGGCCCAGGATCATCACCAGTAGTGAAGTCTACAGCTGCATATTGCGTATAAAACATGTGATGCATGCTTAAGATATTTATACCATTCCAATAGAAAATCTGAATTTTGTATAAATGGAACTTCTAGATTTTCAAGGTTTAAGAAGTTTCACTCAAAGCACAGGTCATATACAAAAAGTAAATGGCCATATGTTCTTTACTTTATTTGCTATTCTTGACTGTTTTTCATGTAATCTAAGTGAAAAAAAGAAAAGTAGAAAAAATGAGAACAGATGAAACCGCCAGCCATAGGCATCCAGAAAATAACATGGTCAATTTCCCATAATTCACAGAAAAAGGGTTGCATTTGATCACACTTTCTCCATAGCTATTCAAATGAATGTGTGCTGCCAAAAAGAGAACCTTCGACAAATGCTCCATAACATATCTATGTTAATTGGACTCTTCACTTTACCCTAGACAACAAACACCAGATACTCAAGCATGAATATTGACACTTGTACACTTGAAATTCATGGAAAATATGTGTTTACATATAATACCAATAATAGCATTTGTATGTGGAATAAGTTACGGTTGGAATCTAATAGACAAATATAAACATAGTATTATCTTAAGATCTTAGCAGCTTGGGTAATAATCAAGTGCACATAGAAGATTTGAAAAGGAACTTCATAATTTTACTTGAAAAGACAGCATCTCCTTGAATGGTTCCTTTCTCAAGATTTTCCCTGGAACCTCCATCTGTGGTATACCTAGAAATAATTAGTCAAAATAGGGATACTAATTAAACAATTGAAAATAATCTATGCAAAAATTAGTTAAATAAGTTAAACTGAAGCTAGTGCTGTGGTTGAAATACATTTTGGATAAATGCAATAGGCAACAGAAAATTTTTTCTACCATACAACATCTTAAGGACATGACACAATTATGTTTTAATAGATGAAAACATGACACAATTATGTTTTAATAGATGAAAACATGCACAGATGCAAAGCACAGAGAATTCACAACATCTAATCAAATCAAATGTATCCGGATATATAATCTAAAAGGGGGAAAGGAAGACGTACAAATACACAGCACTCTGTTTTATATTTACAGAATATCAAAAGGAGATGGTACCATATCCAAGAAAATTAATATGCATTTAATCAAATGTAATTATGATCTTAGGTTGGTGGTGATAGCCGTCCAATTGGATAGGTAGAAAAATGCCAGAAAGATCAACATGCAACTTCAAGTAGGAGGCACCAAGGAAATCTCCTATTGGATTAAATGGTTTCTTAAGCATCCTAAAGGGATGGTAATGGTATCAAAGTGATCCAAATCCATACAGTCCTAGCTGATGATATTGCCATGACCAAAACTGTAAAGTTCAGTTAAATTCTAGATCAATGCCAGAAATTTCAAGCCAATAATATCACATAAACTCTGAAGCTCTCTCACTGTCAAGCCAGCAGTTCCCCAAGTAAATGAACTGAATATAACAATTACAAACTAGACGTTGTGTACATTCTTTAATGAACAAGAAGGATACAATTACTGAGTCCCGATCCTATTTCTACCCTCAAGAGTTCATGAAGAGCGAAAATGAGTTATGGGTGGACTTCAAGAGTAACCATCTTATGCGTGAAACAAAGGCACCAAGAACTAAGCCATAGACATACAATCATGTTGTGTAGTAAGAACATGCTGACACATACATGAAAGAAACAGCTGAATGAGCTTTACATGAAACCATGAATAGAAGATTGAAGATACAGAAACTCTTACAAAATGATACCATCACCAAGATGTCCTCGGGCCAATTCGACCAAGTGATGAAGATAAGCTTTGTCATCTCCATATGAACCGAACTCATTCTCGATCTGCAAGATAACCACTTTCATTGAAAACTACTAGTTTACAAATACTGAAAGTAAGCAAAAAACACTGAAAGTATGCAAACAATTTGGCATTGAGATAAAAGAAATATGATCCTATAAAGGTTTAAGACATTTTGTGAGACAATTCTGAATCTTTGATACTTTTTGGAGAATCATAGAGGAAAATATATTACCAAATGGCTATCAAAACCTTCTTCTATCTTACATAGTGTTAGCTGCAATTTCTTGATGTGGAAAGATTAATTGATAAGCAATTACTTGATTTAGGGAGCTTGATCTAGAGAGATTGATTGATAGGCAATTACTTTTTAGAGAGATTGTAATTATGGTCAATGAGTGATTGTAGAATGTAATTATGTTAATACTTTTCAGACCATTTTTATATGGTATCAAAGCCAAAATTATAAATTTTGTGCTTAACTCTTTAGATTGGTATTTTTTCTTGGTCATGTTGTCGGATATTTTTCTCGGGTTTCTCTTTTGAGACTCCTTCTTTTGGGACTATAGGCAATTTTTTGGTGCAAAGAGATTTTTTTTTTGGCTGGACATTATAGCGACAGTTGGGTATTTTTAGAGTTTCCATTCTCAGTAGCAATCAAATAACATTGCTTGAAAGTTTTAATTGTAGTTAGAAATTGATAACTATTGCCAAGGTAATTTTTTTATTGAACAATTCTATTATGAATTTCTTAATTTGTACAGTGAATGTATTAGGATGGTTCATCCTACCGTTCAAAAGGAGGTCAAAGTGACACTACAAGTTGTCCATTGTAAGAGCCATAGGGATCAATTTTTGATGAAACTAAGATCAGAATTTGAGACTGCATGCACTGTTATGGCCATTATTGCCTGAAAGGGTGGTCAATCTAATAAATGAATGTGAAAAATGCATTTTTGCATGGAGACCTCAAATGAATATATATCACTCCACCTTGCATGTTCACTCACTCCCATGTTGAGATTTGTTGTTAAAACAGTCTCTTTAAGGATTGAAGCAAGCACCACATGCCTGATCTGAGTAATTTCGTTCTACCCTTCATGATTTAATTTTATTCAGAGTCAGTTTGACTCCTCTCTTTCTCTGAATGAATGCTATTAGGACTGTTGTATTTCTTGTATATGTGAATGATTTTGTTATTAAAGAGTGTCAATTGATTGAGCAACTAAAGGAGCATATTAACACTTCATTTCATATGAAATATTTTGGTATCCTACAGTATTTTCTTAGTCTTGAGGTATGTAGTATTTTCTTAGTCTTGAGGTATGTTGTTGTTCAATTAGCACACTTCTACATAAGCACACGTATATACTCGAGCTTCTCACCTTAGCTAGTTTTAAATCTAGTAACTTGGACCTTACACCAATTGAGGTCAACTTGAAGTTACAACATAAGTATCCACAGTTGATAAGGACTTTGTATTATTGTACAATTACTTGGCCACATATTTCTCTTACAATGCAGTAAGTTAGTCAGTTTATCTAGGCTCCTCGCTATTCTCGCCCAATCATTGTACGACATATCCTTCGTTATCTCAAAAGTACTTCTGGTCACGGGTTATTCTTTTATGCTAGGACTTCTTTATAATTGATGGGTTTTAGTGATACGGATTGGGTTGGTTGTCCTGCTACTTGTTGTTCAATTACTGGTTGGTGCATGTTTCTTAGTGATGCTCCTATTTCCTGTACTGAATATTGTATTATGTTATCTGCATGCTTTGAGATAATTTGGCTTCAAGGTCTATAGGATGAACTTGGTATTCCTCAGCTTATTCCTACTCTTCTTCATTCTAATAACACCATTTTTATTCAAATTGTTGTCAATCCAGTCTTTCATGAGCACATTAAAGTAGATTGTTATTCTATTTTTTTTTTTTGGTTACCAACATGCAATTGTTATCCCTTACATTTTCACTAAGTTCCAGACTATTGATGTGTTTACCAAGGCTTTATCTCGTCATCAAAATAAACTCATGGCTAACAAATTGATGCTTCGTGAAATATGAGGGGATGTTGGTTGTAATATCTTGATTTAAAAAGAAAAAACCATACTAGTTTGACCCAATTTTATTTATAAATATCCATCATCTTTCAGTCGCCTCATGACAATGTATAGCCAATAGAGCCAATAGACGAAGGGAATTGGAAACAAAGAATGAAAGATATATTTTAAAAAGATCAACTAATGTTGTGAATTTTTTATTTTTCTTTACAAGAGTATAATTGCTTATCAAAGGAAACTTCTTTCTCCAAAGAAATTTAACTGTTGAAAAATTATTAGCAGTGAGATCTATAGCTTTCTACAACTTGTTAAAGAAAAACTATCTTCTAAATGGAAATATTTCACATTTTGGATGTTGTGATCAACGACAATATCCACATCATTTTTTACATTTATACTCTGTTATAAATCATAGAAGATGTATTAATAAGAAGTAACAAATTCACTTACCTGAACCATTATGATTGGGCCTCCATTATTATAGAGAAACGGAGCTACCTTGGGAAGTAAGATTCCCCACCAGTTATCAACCTACAAAATTTAAGTTTACTGACTCAAAAAGACGGATTCAAAATTACAACATTTAGCAATCATGGGATACAGAACTAAAAGAATTTATACAATCACTCCATCATTATTAACCCCAAACAAATTTGCATTACCTCGATAAGCCATCATCAATCTAAAAAATTCGAAAAACAGAGCCTTTCATTTCAAGGCCGTATAGATAGTCAAATGAAGCATCCTCGTGATAGCATAAAAAGACCAAACCATCTTGTAATTGTCTTCTTATATAAGAACTTAATAGGTAAACATATGTAACTTCAAAGAAATAATACAAACCAAAGTAGGGTGAAATAGAATGATCAATCCAACCTATGATGAAGGATATATATATATCCAATTTCTAAAAAGAATAAAACCATGAATACCCCAGAAATCACCAACAATACAAAATGCAACTCCATTGTCCACCATAAATGTCACATGTATAATATATGAACAATATCATCATTACCAAAAAAGTCGTTGTGAAACATACCAATCGAAGGTAAGCAGGATCAGACGATCTCAGTTTGAGAGGCGGTTCGATGGCTAGTAACCAAGCTGGAAATCCCCCCAAATCCCACTCTAACAAACAAACACAACTAATTAGGCTGACGCTTAATGTAAGACCTCTCATAGAGCAATAAGTAACGAAGGGTAGATAAAACAGACCTCCACATATATATGGGCCGGGTCGGAGCATGACAAGTATATCAAGCTTGTGGCAGAGTTTGAGAAAAGAGACAAGATCAGCAATGCCCTCAAACACTAGTTTACCAGGCTGTGGCTCATGAAGATTCCAAGGCACATAAGTTTGAATAGTATTCAATCCCAGGGCCTTTGCTCTCACCAACCTATCTTCCCAGTACTTTATTTTTTTATTTTGCAAAAAGTAAATAAGTAAACACATCCAAATAAATCCAGAAATTAATTCATAAAAACAGAAAATAAATAAATAGAGAGATGCCTGAGGAAGAACGCGAAAGTAATGCAAGTCGCCGCCGATGATCCTGAAAAACTCGCCGTCTTTCCAGAACTTGTCGTCGTCGATCTCGAATGATCGAGGCTTAACCTGATTGGAGTAAAGTTAATTGAAATTAATTAATGCTTGCTATGATTATGAGTGTTGAACTTGTAGAAAGAGAGAATGATTTACCGCAACCGTGCTGGTCACTACCTTTCGGTGGTGGTGATGGTGGTGGCGGCGAGGATTGAGAGAGTAGTGGGAGGAGAAAGAAGGGAGAGGAGCGAAGACGGGAACGAAAGCGAGAAAAGAAATGAGAGAGATGAGTAGGAAAAACAGTGTCGTTTTGGTTCTGCTCTTTCTCGCCATTGTTTTCCTCCTACCAGTAGTAATAGTAGTTTCGGTGAGCTGAGAAGGTCCGATCAAAGCTTTTTGCCGCTCCAGCCAAGTTAGAGAGAGAGAGAGCTGTTCGGTCATCGTTTCATTTGACCCATTCACCAGCCAGATGATTGGAGTCAAAGAGTTTATTATAAACGTAGCCCCTTTAGTTTAGTAAAACCAAGGGATAAGTCCTTATATTCTCACAAATTACATATTTAATCCCCACGTTTCCGAACTTAAAATAAATATTGATGGTGAGGATATATTTTTTTTCTTTCGGAAATGTCATGTTGAAAAGAAGTTTAACAGTGGTTAATTTTTAAAATATTTTTTATTTATAAATATATTAAAATAATAGTTTTTTTATTTTTTAAATTTTATTTTTAATATTAATATATCAAAATATTTCCATCACTTTTTATTTTATAGAACAAGAATGACAGAACCCTCTCTTTCACATGCCAGCTCACCCATTTGTTTTTTTTTCCTATTTCTTTTTTGAGCCTGACCTCTTTTTAATTTGTTTTCCTCCCACAACTCGAGTTAAAAGCATATACAATTAATCTAATTAGTTGTCCATTATGAGAATTTCTAACTAGATGCTAAAATTATATTAAATTCTCTCATATTTTAATCTCAACATTAATTAATAATAAATCTAAAATATTGATACACAATACTAGTTAATAAAAAAAATTAAAATATAAAAAATATTTTAAAAATTTTAAATTTAATAACTATATCAAACTTATAAAGTTTGAATTTAATATCTCATTCAAACTCAAGTATCTTAAATCAGTTGAGTTTATTGCTGATACAAACTTAAAAGCATTAGATTGAATCCAACAACTAACTCAAATATTATAAACTTAGATATAACACATATATACATTGAGAGTATTGAGTTTGATAGTCATATTTAATTATTTTATAAATAAATTATTATTAAAGTATTTAAATAAAAATGTTAATTAAATTTTTTATTTTTATAAAAAATAATTAAACTATCATTGAAATATTCTAAAAAAATCTTAATTAATTTTAGTATAATTTTTTTATTTGTTATAAAAAAATATAAACTAGCCTTGAAAATCCTAAACCAAAATGCTAATTATTTTTTTATAAATTGTATTTATTTTTTATTAAAAAAATTTATATTACCCTTGAAGTATCCTAAAAACAAATCATAATTATTTTTAAAAAAAAAATTATAAAAGAAATTAAATTATCTCTAAAGTATCTTAAATAAAAATTCTAATTATTTTTTTATAAAAAAATTTACAGTATTTTTGAAGAATAATAAGTTTGATAATCATGCCAGATTCAAAAGCATTAGGTTTATTGGCTACACAAGATTCAAGAATTTTGAGTCTATTATCATGTTAGACCCAATCCTTAGGTCTGAAGTGGTATCCAGATCCAAAAAGTTTAGATTTGATATGTTTTCGGACTCAATCAAATAATAAATAAAGAAAAATAATTATAAATTTTAATTATAAAAAATATAAATAACAAAAAAAAATATCTTGTAAAAAAATAAAATAAAAAATTAACACCATTTAACTTTTGTTATAATTAAATTATATGCAATTGATTACATGTTAATATAACTAATAAATATTTGTTTTTCAATAATTACGTAACAATTTGATGTTATAATTTAGTAGGTTAGCACGTGGGTGTTATGAGATACGGGTTTGTTTTAGGTTTGATTTTTGATATTTTTTTTTTCATGACATTTTTTTTTAAACAAAACTTTATATATATCTTTTTTTTTTCAATATTAAGTCAAGAATGCACAAAATCTCCATATAATTCCAAATTCATACCTTGGCTCATTTTGTAATTGTTTTTTAAGAGTGATACCATTCAATTTGCTAATAAAAAACAGAAAGTTTATAATTACTACAGAAAAAATGACCACATTATATAGATTTTTTTCTCTTTTTATATTTGTTAATTTTATTTTTTAATATTAAATTTTTATTGTTATTTTTTCTTTTCAATTACATTCTTTCATATTTAGTTGAATTTGAATTGCTCTTTACATTTTATTTTAATTTTTTATAAAATTATCATAATCTCAAACATATATTTTATTGGTTAATGCTCTTTTTTTTTTATCTTGAATTTAAATTTAAATGCACTACAAAACAATTATTATTGAATCTTATTTTGCTTTTCAATTTATTTATTTTTAATTTTTTTCATAGCTCAATTCTTTTTGTTTTTGGTAAAATTTATGTTTTTTTCATTTTTTTTCTTTGTGGTTATATATTTTTTTTGGTAAACTTTACATACCCCTATCTCTTTTTCCTTTCAATATTAAGTCAAGAGTACAATTTTTTTTTGAATTCAAGGAAACCCTATTTATAAGAAAGCACATTTTGTGGGTCTAAATAAATGAGTAAAACCCTGATTGTTTCAGGCTCTTATAAAAAATACATGCCCTGACTCGAACTCAAGATCTATTGTGCAGATCTCAAGTTCTTTGCCACCATGCCACGTCCCCAAAAAAAAGCAAAAGGTTTCCATATAATTCCAAATTCATACATTGACTAAAATTTTATTTTTATTTTTTTTTATTTTAAGAGTATTTGATAATATCATGTTCTAATGGAATTTACTAATGAAAAAATGTCTATAATCACTAAAAAATAAAAATAAAAAACCAAGGCACATGGATTTATTTTCTTTAGTTTTTTTAATCTTTTTTATTAAGTTTTTTTATTGAATTATTTTTTTCTCAATTTCATTTGTTAATATATGATTTATTTTAAATCTTTTTAATTTATTTTTTATAGGGTTATTACAGTTTTAAGTGAATACCCTAATATCTGATGGATACTTGATTTTTCTTTTCCTTTTAAATTTAGTTTTAAATTCATCATGAAAATATTATTATTTAATTTTATAATATTTCTCAAATAATATTTTGGTTTTACTTTCTTTACCTTTTTTTTTTCTTCGCTGCTCATTTTTTGTTTGGTAAACTTAAAGTGGATCTAATGTCTTTTTTGTTTCTTTAATATTAAGTCAAGTGTAATTCCAAATTCATACCTTGGCTTGCGTTTTAATATCTTTTTTTTTGTTCCTTTTTAAGAGAGTTTGAAAATATTATGTTATCATATAATTTTCTAATAAAAGTAAGTTTAAAATTACTCAAAAAATAAAATAGACTTAAACACAAGGATTTTTTTCTTTAATTTTTTTATGTTATTTTTTTTAATTTCATCCTTTAACATTGAGTTTTATTAAGCTTTTTATTATTTTTTTAATTTTAATTTTTACTATTTAATTAATTTAATTTTTTTTTAATATTTTATTTCAATTACTTTTCATAGGGTCAAGTCTTAAATTGCTGATATGCATGCACATTAATCATTTATGATTTTGATGGTAACAAAATATATGATTAATGATGTTAAAATATATGTTTATGCTTATGATTAAGTTTATGATTTATTTTTTTGCATTGATATGCTGGAAAAATGTTATGGTTAAACAATGTTTTTGTTAAAGCAATGATTTTATATGAATAAGTAATTTTTGTGAATGTGGATGTATTTTTTAGTGTTATTAATATTAGTTTGTGCATGGAATTTAAAATATGAATAAAGATTTTAAAATGAACATGTTAGATATCACAAGTATGATGAAGCAATTAAATCAAGTTTTTTTAAGGAATTATCAAAGATCATTGGAAATGATCATTATTAAAAGAGAAATAATGAAAGAAAAAATAACATTCAATTTATTTAAACATTAGTTTTCACACCTGCAAAACCTAAATAAACTTAAAAGAATATAAAAAAACTAAAAAAAGAATTAAGTAAATTAAACAAGAGAAAAAATCCAACAAGTAAACCAGTCTAACTAATTTAGAAAAATTATTTCAATTTCTTAAAAATTCAATTTATTTAGACTATTAATATTTTCAAGACCTATTGTTTTTTAGAGTGTTAACATTTATTAGGTTTTTTAGAGATGCCAATATCTCAGACATTATCAAGGAATATACTTGAATTTTTCTATCGAGTAGTCTAAAGTTTCAACTTATTTGGAACTTGATTCATTTCCATTTTAGGAGTGTCTTAACAGATTATTATATTTAAAAAGATCATTTACACAAAAAAATTGATATTTTTTTCTAAATATAGGAGTGTCGAAGTGATAAATAATCCAACAATACTGGAATTAAACCACGGGAAAATTAACTGTATAAACTACAAATAAAAAAATAAATAATAACAGAAAAGGAGTTGAATAGAGATTTGAGATGCGATATTAATATAAGATTTTAAACAAATATAAAATAATTATTGAAGTTAGATGATTTACTAATAATATTTTAAATAAATATAATATAAATTATTTTTTTGGCTAGTAAGACACATATAATTACCATCATCTACTTTCAATAGAATCTCCAAGACAACAAAAAAAACACCTCTTAAAATTTTAAAATATATTTGGAATAATATTTGTTAGTTTTAAAAAATCATTATTTACATTAGTGTATTAAAATAATCTAAAAATACTAAAAAATTATTAATTTTAAATAAAAATTTAAATTTTTTTAATTTTTTTTAAAATGTAAAAATAAACTGTTAATTTCTATAACATTAAAATTCAAAAACTCTAGCTGGGTTTTGGGACCTGTGCCTCTAGAGTAGAGTCTCGCCCACAGCTCTAATCATATATAGCTTTCTCATATTACTTGCAACTGCAAGCTAGCCACCAGCACAACATTACTATATATGTATGGCTTCCTTGCCAGAAAAATAATTTTGGCGTATATATTTCATTTGCCATCCTCCATGGCGAAGAGAGAGTAGCTTGTACAGAATCACAAACATGAGTAAAGTTTTTACAAGATTGTTATACCTGGGTAGATGAATTCACTGTTACCCTCTCATAAAGCGTGCTTTTTCTTTAATGCTTTTTTCCTGTTATTTTAAGTTTTTTTTTTAATTTATCATTCAATAAATTGTTTATCAGGTTTAGGAGTTAGTGAGTTAATTCAAAATTTTTAATTAATTTTTTTAATATTTAAATCATTTTAAATTAAACTTTATTTTTTATTTATTTTTTTATAAAGTTATTTTGATCATATTACTTAGGTTATATGTTTGGTAGTTTAATCAAGATTAACTTAAATTATTTTTTTTATATATTTATTAGTTAATTAAAAACAATATATTAGCCCTCACATGTTTAAATTTTTAAAAGTTATCTGAATTATTTTTAGAATTGTTATATCAGCTTTTATATATTTTAATTCTTTTCTACTTAAAAAATATATTAATAGCACTTATATTTTATATTTTTTAAGGTAAGAAAATTAAGCTGTCCATGGCCTACCGTTTGACAAGAGTTACCAGCCCTCTGTCTCTTGGTGTAGATAGTCGACGAGACAAAGACGAGAATAAGTCAGAAAATCTCATAGAGGAATCATACCTTATTTTCATAAATCACATTTAACGATGACTCTCTCTCTCTCTCTCTCTCTCTCTCACACACACACACACAGAGCAAGCAAACAGTATACACACGAAGTCTTCAAAATAAAATCCATCAATAGATGTGAAAGGCTTGACAGAACCGAGCTGGTCTTCAAAAGAGAAAGGAAAGTTTGATGGAAATGATCTTGATGTGGAAGCAATGTCGTGAAAACTACCTGAGGCATTAATTTAACCACCAACTTGCATTCATTTTGGTGATTTTTCTCGTTACGGTGTCACTTTCAAAAAGCACCAAGCGCTATTATATGAAGACCATCTGCCTTGCAACATTCTGTTCAAGGTCATTCGATTGTGATATTTGGATCCTAGTATGAGACGCTATGGCCAGCCTTTTTTCATAAAGTCTCACAGGATGAATAACACTCCTGAAAGAAAAGGAAATATCGATGATTTGGAACAATTAAACGTAACGTGGTTGATATGTTCTCGAATGCAAATACAATTAAGAGAAAGAAAATGGGATCGATCTCGAATAGAAAATCTATATCTCATCGGAGCACAGTTGGTAGCAATTGAGGTGATTGGATTTCAAACTCATGCAACGAAAATGATTCTGGCGCCGAATTCTAGCTAACCAATATAAAATAATGAAGAGGGATTAATTTTGCCTCCCCTTTAAGTGTCCATAGCCCACGTTGCAAGAACATCATGAGATGACAGATGGAGCAGTCATCAATGATATTTGTGTCATTAGGTCTGAAGATTCAACCTAGTCCGCGCGTGTGTGTTCTTGTTATTATTATGAATAGGGCTATAATGAGCATTCAGTGATCCTCGATCGGGATTGAACCCCGCTTGCACCCACATAAGGGGTCAAACATCCCTCCCCCCACCCCCCCTCTCTCTCTATTGGTGAGTAAAAAGTATATCTAGTCCAGGCTAACTTCCCAGTCTCTCTCTTTCTTTACAGAATCCAATGTCCCCCCCCCCCTCTATTGGTGAGTAAAAAGCTTAATTACAGTATTTTGTGTATAATTCATATATTCAACATTTCCTGTTTCGAAGAGAGATATGCAACTGTAGGTCCATTGGAGAAAATCAATGGCAAAAGCTATTAATAAGTGAAAAGACGAGCAAAAATCCTGAAAATATGAGACATTGAACTGTGGTAACTTCAGGAGATATGTCCTTCCCTTTGGGACAATTTTAAAGTAAAAAAATGTGACAAAAAGAGAGAGGGAGAGGGGACATCATCGAAACTATAGAGCTAAAGGAAATTCCACATAGGAGTTAACCTTGCCATGGTTTGTGAATCTGTTGCTCATGTGAGGTATTAACACAATTACTAAGACCTGCCATGCTGAGTATATCACTGTGAGATAGGGGTCTGAGGCCTAAGAAATCTCTAGTCAAGCCTTCATTTCCACCACTACTGCCACCCCCATTGCCATTTCTTGTTGTTTTAGAGAGCGAGTAGCTGAAATTAACATCCTTCTTTGAATTCAGAACTCCACTAACTAATGCGTCTTCGAGGGAAGTCCCTTCAAACCCAGAAGCAGAAGATAAAGAACACATCATGTCTTCAATAAGAGCACCTGAGGGGGGTGCACCAGTATTGCAAGCACCAGAGGGAACTGTAGGTCCAGCTTTATTCCCAAAAGGAGCCAAGCCACTGAAAAACAAGCCACCACTTGCCAGTTCTTCACGTGAGGACAAATCCAGACCAAAAACAGCGGTGTTTGTATTTGAAACGTTATCAGCATTAGCAGACACGTGAGCTTGTTCTTGTTGCTGTTGGTGGTGGTGGGGTCTCATCAAGCCAGTAGTTTTGCTGCTCACGGTTGCACCCATCTGAGCTGCTTTCTGCAGCAATGCAGTGGCTGACATGTGTGGGGATGGTCCTGAAGGGTACTGTAGTAGAGTGGGGCCAAGACTAGGGTTAGGGTTTGGACTCATATCTTGATGGGTTGGCGTGAACTCTTGACCTAGCCTTGTTGATAGGATTGATGGTGAGGATGAGGAAGACAGAAGATCAATGGGTGTTTGTTGATGTGGTGGGCCAGAAACCCCTAGTCCTGGTGGGCATGCTAGCCATGATGGGAAATCTGGCCTTGAACGAAAACTACTTTGCTGCTCTTTTTTAAGTGAAAACGCATGAAGGGCTTGACCACTGAATTGGGGCACTTGAAGATTGATACGGGGAGTTGAAGAACCAGGTTGTGTGGAAGGAAAGTGGCCTGGTGCTCCTGTTATAGCCCTTGCACTCTCCTCCGCTAAAGCTTCACAGAAAGCTCTGTGAGTAATGAAACTGTCCCTCCTGAAATACCAAGCATATGAATAGTGAAAACAAAACCTTACAGGCTAGAAAACAAAACCAAATCATCATAAAACCATAAAAGTGCCTAATGTCAACAATGCTAGCAGTATTTGACTTTCTCTCTCTCCCGGCTCCTCTCCTTTTCTCTGCGTTTGTTTTATTTTTCATTTTTTCACTCTGGTAAAGAAGGACGGATTGTTTCAGCCACAAAAAAAAAAAAAAACTGAGGGCAGACTGTCCACCAAAGCTATAACAATCAATATTTGACAAACGTAGCATCTCTCTGTGCCGTCAAAGTAGGACTCTGATACTTGCATTGCATTTAATGAATTCCTAAGAAAATCAGATATAGAATAATTCAAAGTCCATGGATGTATCTCAACTGCATGGGACTTCTAGAGAAAACATTAAATGAAAATTCTTTTTGTTTGGTCAATCCTATTTCCTCACTCATGAGTTAATAAGAACTTGTGACTACAGTCCTAAAAATGGCTTCATGTTCATGTATAGATTTGCTAAATAATGATTTATGGTTTGTTACCTTGAGAAAAGAGTTCCACAGTCACATCTGTACTCCCTAGTGCCACAGGTCTTGGCGTGAGCTTTCCAATCTGATTGAACTGCATACCTCTTTGAGCACTTGACACATTTCCACTTCTTCTCACCATGTTTTCTGCAAAAATGCTTCTTGATTCCTGTCAGGTCCCCAAGAGCCCTTGATGGATCATGGTGTACACAATTTGGTTCCGGGCACACATACACCTTCTTCCTTACCTCCTTGCTTGTTCTTTGCTTCAGCTTCCATGGCAGGTTGTGCCCTCTTCTATGAAGCTGAAGATTCTGATCTCTCTGAAACCCTTTGTTGCAGATCTCACACAGAAATCTATTTGTCGCCATCAAAGTCTTGGGTGACAAAGCTATCACTTCTGCATCTGGGTCTAAAATTGTCAAGAATCCATGCACCCAAAAAAGAAAGAAGACGAAAATATATTAGTAAAACTGAAAACAACTAGCAACGTGTACACGAAATAATCACCTCTAAAGCTAGTATCTTTAAAGATGGATTTAAGAACCTGGATTTCCTGGCAGGTTTCTCTTCTTTTTGACTGGAGGCTGGGTTTGAGCTGGAGAAGCAAAGTATTGCTGAACTCCGTAGTTGGTGCCAGTTTCATTTCTGTTGCCCGAAGAAACACTTGCTTGATCACCAGAAGCAGAAGTCAAATTAGACATATTTTCCTCCTGTAGTATTTGTTGCTGTTGCTGATGAAACATCAAACTTTTCATCATCTTTCTTCTCTTACTTGGATAAGCCAGCTAGCTGCTTTAGAAATCATAAGCTTGCATATCATGGGACCATAGATCTTTGGTTCTCATACATATATGTAACAAACAAACAAATAAAGAAAGAAAGGGTTTTGAAAGTTGATCCAAAAAAAAAAACAAAAAAGAAGAAGCAAAAAACAAGGGAAAAACTTACAAAGAGAAAGAGACCAAAAATAAAAGAGGTTAAAACTGATTTTTCTCAAATATTTAGACTTTGGATCAGATACTTAGCCCCTTACTTAGCTTGATGGTTTCTTCTTTGTTTGGCTTCAACCAAAGGGACAAGCTTTTTTAGATAGCTCAAAAGATGCAAGGAGAAAGAAAAGGAGAGACAAAGAAACTAGCTAGCTATAACCGAACCCAGATCATCAACCCACTTTCCCCCTTCATTTGCCTTTCCTAACACCAAGAAAGTTCACTATAACCACACAAAACATGAACAAAAAAGATCCAGCAGATAAATAAAACTTCGTATGTGTGTGTGTGTGTGTGAGAGAGAGAGAGAGAGAGAGAGAGAGAGAGGAGCTGTGGATGAGAAGGGATAGTCTGTGTGATCCTGAAGGAGTCCAAAAACAAAATACCACAAAACCAAAGAGGAAAAAAAAAAAAGAAAAAGTAGAAAAAAGGGATCCCTACGGGCTGAACTCTGACGTTGCACTTTCTGTCTTTTCTGTTGTTCTGTTCCCCAAGCCCCAGAGAAATCTCTTCTTTCTTTACTGTCTATTTGCTTCCCTTTTTTTGTATTCTTTTTTAACAAAGTTTTAATAATCTTCTGTTAAAAATTAACTTTACGATAGTTTTTTCTTTCCCATCACTCCCCGACCTTTTACCATCGTTCTTCCACAAAGCAAATAAGAGCTGCTGAATACATAATTTGAAAGGCATGCGGTAATTCACGTAAAAGCTACCATCATTTGTATATCAATATCGAGAAAGAAAGCGGGATTCTTCAATTCACTTGCATGATTGGTTTATTGTAAGCAGACCTTGACATTTTCACAGCTTTCCACAAAGAAAAAACTTGCAGTGGCATGATTGATTCCTTGATTAAGTTTCCAACGGGCATGGCCAAAAGCCATCCTGCGAACTATGTATATATATATATATATATATATATATATATATATATATATATATATATATAGCTAGCTTGACTGCCTGCTCTACTCTTCATGATAGTTTTGAAATGGTAATTAGACATTAGTCAATGCAAGATTCTTAACTTAATCATGGCTTACTTAATTAACTACTTGACTGCTTATTGACTGGACGAGCTAGCTCTAGTGTGGTGATGGTAAGAAATAATTGGAATACATGACAGAAAGTAGGATTTTGGTAGAACTTTGAGGGCATCATGCCTCTACTTTGGAGTGTGGCCCTTGGACTATTAAGGGACAAAGGACGTCACACCTATGCTGTGTAAAACCATGCTCGCTGCACAAACCTCACTAGGACCATCGTCAACAATGACAGAAACCATTTTAAAATAGTTTTTGATGAAATTAGAACTAGCTAGCTAGAGGCTACCTTGCAAGTTATACGCCACACACACGTGTCTGTGTCATCTGTACTCTAAAATAATGTGAGAACTCGTGGAGCTACACTGTCGTGCTGCTGATTGATGTTTCCGATGAGAGCTCATGTTCCCTCTTACATAATAGGAATAAAAGGTTGGGAATATATAAATATTTTTCTTTTGTCATCTTCTTGTTTTTTCAATCAATGGTTTGGTTTTTGAAAGGGGATCTTGTTCTCGACTAAAGTCTCAATTCCAGCTCATTTCTGCTGTAAATAATTAAGCGGTTTATTATTATTATTATTATTATTATTATTATTATTATTATTATGTAATGAATGTTAATTTAAACTTGCCTCTGATAACGAAAGAAAACAAAATATAGAAAAAAAGGGGAGAATAAAAATCCTTAAATGTTATGCATGTGTGCATGTAAAGAAAAATCTACAAATGTGGATTAGTTTCAAATTTAATTTTTAGCGCGCGCAATAAAAGAAAACATTCATGTAATGAATGCTTTTAAGATAGTTATTGACAAATTATAATAATCTCTCCAAAAAATTATAAAATTAAAAAACATATATTTAAAAATATCAATTATCATTTTAAAAAAGTTAAGCAAAACAATTTAAAAACTAAAAGATGAAGTTTAAATATGAAAATAATGAAGTTTTAAGATCATAGATATTTATATTTGATTGTTAATGTGTACAATTAAAAAAATTACTCACAAGTAATTACATTATTTATGTTCTTTTGTTAAAGGTAACAACTAAGGGAAAGGGATTGTATATAATTAAGAAAAAAAAAACATGAAAAAAAATAAAAAAAAAAAGAAAAAAAAAGAAAAAAAAAGAAAAAAAAATGATGATAATAAAAATGTAGATAAGTTTGGTTTCGTAGCCTCCCTAACCTAAGCAATTAAGCCCGAAGGGGTGTTTTAACACCTAATACCCTAAAGTCAACTGACTTGGGAGCTATTGGCCCAACGCTTGTTACATGGGTTGAGGAGAAAAGCTTAAGGGAATCAAACATTGCACTATCTACATATCAGTATCTGCGACCCGAGTTACTAAGCTCGTTGGGGTGTCTTAACACCTAATGCCCTAAGACCAACTGGTCTGGGAGTCATTAGCTGAAAGCTCGTTACATGGGTTAAAGATGCATGATGTTTTTAAATTATATGTATATATCTTTGTTTTTTTTAAAAAAAGACAAAAAAAAAGACAAAAAAAAAGACAAAAATAATAATCCCAACCCATGGAAGTTAACCTTAAACATTAGAACAAAAATTTTGTTTTCTTCCAAGAAAAGCCCCATAATTATGTGTTGATACATTGAGCACAAAAGAAAGGTTTATTAATATCTTGTTAAGTGGTATTGAGCAAATATATAAATTTAATGAGAGTTTGTTTATCTGGATAGATTAATGGAAGTTAAATGATGAATACCTTGCTTTGTGAAATTTGCAAATTGTTTTAACGCTTTGATTACTAGAGACTAGTAATAAGCTGGTTGGGGGGTGTGATTAGTACTTAAAAGTGCATTTTTATCATGGTTTTATATCATCATTTTGCACTTGAAGTATCAATAACTCCTTAACTAAAATATGTTTTATAATAATGTATCTAATAATATAAGATACCTATAATTTGTGGTAAATGTCTATTTTTAATGCAGGCCTATCACATAAATGAAAGGATTGATTGATGACTTGAAGAACTTAAATTGCAAGGATAAAGAGATGGCCAAACTTAGAGAAGAGATGTCGGTGCAATCCAAACCGGAACACGGTTCGGTAATTGGGCCATAACTGGAGCTACAGATCTCAGATTTAGGTCCAATTTATATGGATGGAAAGGTAAGACATAGGCCTACAACTTTCATATGGAGCCCAAGATCTAAAAAGGTCATTATCAAGTCCAAATTGTAACAACAACAAAGAAGCCCGAATCTGTCTTCCAGCCCGAGCACTGTTCGGTATTTTGGCCATATCTGGAGTTCTAGAAGTCCAAATGAGCTGAAGTTTTTACACAAGAAAGCTGAGACAATTGCCTACAACTTTCATGTTTGCACCTGGCTCCAGTTTTGACGTTATCAATGACGTTTTGGGCAGACAAGATAAGATAAGGATTGTCACCAAGTCAAAAGTTGGCCACCCACTTATCAATTAGTCATCAAATCAATAGTTCCCAATTTTGGCCTATAAAAGGAGGCATTTGCCATGCATTTAGGCATCTTGGTTTCCAGATCAAGATCATTCTCTTCCTTTCTCTCTTTGTATTTTTTGTAATGTTTATGCTTTGCTTTCATTAATATTAAGTTTATGCCTTTCATTTCCTTTCTTTTACTTAGTTAGCTTTTATGTTATTATTTTGTTTTTCTATTTTGCTTTCTTTCATTATGTCTAGCTAAGTTAGTTATGTCAAGGTGAAAAGGTTACACTAATGGTGTGAGAATAAGTATAATGTAAACTTAATATGGACTTTAATGTTTGGTACTAACATGTTTTATATTTGTTATCTTGCTCACTCTTTAATGCTTTGCTTGTTAAATGACTAATCTTGATTTATGTTGTATAACACTTGGTACAACAAATGCTTGGCACTTTCATAGCCCATAATGTATGGTATAACCGACACCTGAGCTATGAAAGGAACTTGATTTGTTGTTAACATAAGTTATAATCATGAATGCTTGACGAGATTTACAAGTATTAGCATTAATTGAATAAGATGACTAATGTAATCATGTTAACAATATATAATCTGATTGGAACCTCCTTTGTGTGTGGTTTCCAATTCAATAATAAGAGTTTATACTATACTTGTTTGATATACCATTAGTGGAACCTCTAACCTTGACATTTGTTATTATTATTGTTTAATCCTTACATTAATATTTCATCTCTAAGTTCTCATCATCATCATCTTCTTCTTCTTCTCTTTCTTTATTATTATTATTATTATTACTACTACTACTACTACTACTACTAGTATTATTATTATTATTATTATTATTATTATTATTATTATTATTATTATTATTGTTATTATTATTGTTATTATTGTTATCGTTATTACTATTATTGTTGTTTATAATTGTTGTTTATAATTTGTACAATTAACCTCCCTGTGGTTCGACCCCGGTCTTGCCGGGTTATTTATTACTTCGACACTCCTGCACTTGGGAGAAGACATCAATCTTTTAGTCGTGTCAGGCTTCTCACCATCACCTGAATCATCATATTGGGTAGTGGTTTGCAAGATTTCTAGTCAACTAAAAATCATAAGCTATATGTAGAATTTAATAAAGATGAATAAGGTTGAAGAGTTTTCTTATTTTTTCTGTTATGTTTGGTTGTGTACAAAGTCCAAGTATTTATAAAAAAAACTATGAGTAAATCACTCCTACTAATTTGCTATACAAAATTCAAAAGTAGAATCTGAAGATGTAAATTAAGACATTTAACAGAACCAAAAATAAAGGTTCAGGATTGTTGTTATGTCTTCTA
Organism: Populus pruinosa; assembly: GCA_026413675.1. Lineage (NCBI taxonomy): Eukaryota > Viridiplantae > Streptophyta > Magnoliopsida > Malpighiales > Salicaceae > Populus > Populus pruinosa. Next base: position 5,620,741 of record CM048594.1, read on the forward strand.
TGTTGCTCATGTTTGACTTGATTTTTAGTTGCTGTGACACGACGAAAAGATTGATGTCTTCTTCCAAGTGTAGGAGTGTCGAAGTAATAAATAACCCGGCAAGACCGGGGTCGAACCACAGGGAGGTTAATTGTACAAATTATAGACAACAATTATAAGCAACAATAATAGCAATAATAACAACAACAATAACAATAACAATAACAACAACAACTATAATAATAATAATAATAATAATAATAATAATAATAATAATAATAATAATAATAATAGTAGTAGTAGTAGTAGTAGTAGTAGTAATAATAATAATAATAATAAAGAAAGAGAAGAAGAAGAAGATGATGAGAACTTGGAGATGAAAAATTAATGTAAGGATTAAACAATAATAATAACAAATGTCAAGGTTAGAGGTTCCACTAATGGTATATCAAACAAGTATAGTATAAACTCTTATTATTGAATTGGAAACCACACACAAAGGAGGTTCCAATCAGATTATATATTGTTAACATGATTACATTAGTCATCTTATTCAATTAATTCTAATACTTGTAAATCTCGTCAAGCATTCATGATTATAACTTATGTTAACAACAAATCAAGTTCCTTTCATAGCTCAGGTGTCGGTTATAGCATACATTATGGGCTATGAAAGTGCCAAGCATTTGTTGTACCAAGTGTTATACAACATAAATCAAGATTAGTCATTTAACAAGCAAAGTATTAAAGAGTGAACAAGATAACAAATATAAAACATGTTAGTATCAAACATTAAGGTCCATATTAAGTTTACACTATACTTATTCTTCCACCATTAGTGTAACCTTTTCACCTTGACATAATTAACTTAGCTAGACATAATAAAAGAAAGGAAAACAAATAAACAAAATAAGAACATAAAAGTTAACTAAGTAAAGGAAAGGAAATGAAAGGCATAAACTTGATATTAATGAAAGTAAAGCATAAACATTACAAAAAATACAAAGAGAGAAAGGAAGAGCATGATCTTGATCAGAACACCAAGATGCCTAAATGCATGGCAAATGCCTCCTTTTATAGGCCAAAATTGGGAACTATTGATTTGATGACTAATTGATAAGTGGGTGGCCAATTTTTGACTTGGTGACAATCCTTATCTTCTCTTGTCTGCCCAAAACGTCATTGATAACGTGAAAATTGGAGCCTGTTGTAAACATGAAAGTTGTAGGCAATTGTCTCAGCTTTCTTGTGTAAAAAATTCAGCTCATTTGGACTTCTAGAACGCCAGATATGGCCAAAATACCAAACAGTGCTCGGGCCGGAAGACAGATTCGGGCTTCTTTGTTGTTGCTATAATTTGGACTTGATAATGGCCTTTTTAGATCTTGGGCTCCATATGAAAGTTATAGGCCTATGTCTTACCTTTCCATCCATATAAATTGGACCTAAATCTGAGATATATAGCTTCAGATATGACCCAATTACCGAACAGTATTCCGGTTTGGATCGCACCGACATCTCTTTTCTAAGTTTGGCCATCTCTTTGCCTTTGCAATTTAAGTTCTTCAAGTCATCAATCAATCCTTTCATTTATGTGATAGACTGCATTAAAAATAGACATTTACCACAAATTATAGGTATCTTATATTATTAGATACATTATTATAAAACATATTTTAGTTAAGGAGTTATTGATACTTCAAGTGCAAAATGATGATATAAAACCATGATAAAAATGCACTTTTAAGTACTAATCACACCCCCCAACCAGCTTATTACTAGTCCCTAGTAATCAAAGCGTTAAAACAATTTTCAAATTTCACAAAGCAAGGTATTCATCATTTAACTTCCATTAATCTATCCAGATAAACAAACTCTCATTAAATTTATATATCTGCTCAATACCACTTAACAAGATATTAATAAACCTTTCTTTTATGCTCAATGTATCAACACATAATTATGGGGCTTTTCTTGGAAGAAAACAAAATTTTTGTTCTAATGTTTAAGGTTAACTTCCTTGGGTTGAGATTATTATTTTTGTCTTTTTTTAAAAAAAAAAATCTATATACATATAATTTAAAAACATCATGCATCTTTAACCCATGTAATGAACTTTTAGCTAATGACTCCCAGACCAGTTGGTCTTAGGGCATTAGGTGTTAAGACACCCCTACGAGTTTAGTAACTCGGGTCGCAGATACTGATATGTAGATAGTGCAATGTTTGATTCCCTTAAGCTTTTTTCCTCAACCCATGTAACAAGCGTTGGGCCAATAGCTCCCAAGTCAGTTGACTTTAGGGTATTAGGTGTTAAAACACCCCTTCGGGCTTAATTGCTTAGGTTAGGGAGGCTACGAAACCAAACTTATCTACATTTTTATTATCATCATTTTTTTCTTTTTTCTTTTTTCTTTTTTTTTCATGTTTTTCTTTTTTTTTTTAATTATATACAATTCCTTTCCCTTAGTTGCTACCTTTAACAAAAGAACATAAATAATGTAATAATCCAATATGCAACCCACAATCATATGTTAAAGTGTGTGTGTAAATTAAGGTTTAAGAATACATGTTAAATAAGTATATGAGCAGAATTAAGTGGTAACAATACGAGAGTTTGTAAACCTGAATATTTCAGGAAGTATTATAATAGACCTTGTTAAGAATGGTTACTAAGATGCGTCTCAAGAGTCACTTTAACAAAAGAACTCCTTTACTCTGCCATCCTAGTAACAACAATTATGCACATGCTTTATGAAATGAAAAACAATTTTTTTTTTATCAACTGCTACCCTCTCCCCCCAACCAAAACGAGACATTGTCCTCAATGTTCTAAGGTAGAAAGATAGAGTATAGAAGATATCACCTGAAATAACGAACACTGACAAAACCTGAAACACACTAAAACAAAAATAAGAAATAAAAAAACACAATAATAAAACCAAAAGACACAAAAATTCACAAATGAAGGCTCAAATCCAATCTAAGCTTTTTACGGCTTCCCGTAGATGACCAATTTATGCGACTCATGGAAGGATCAATCACAGGAATGAAAGATTGTAGTTGGTCAATCAATTGTTCAGGAGTAGTAGCAGAGATTATGATTTGTCGTGCAGAAGATGTTAGAAATTCCTGTTCCACAGCATGATCAAGAAAAGACAACAACTTATCATAATAACCATTAACATTTAACAAACCTATGGGTTTATGGTGAATGTGCAATTGAGCCCAAGAGGAAATATGAAAGATCTCTTCCAATGTGCCTAAACCACCTGGTAAAGCAATGAAGGCATCAGCATGATTAAACATTGCATTCATTCGAGCCGACATTGTGGAGACCTGAAGTTCCTCTCCAATTGTTTTTCCAATGATGTCCCCTTGTGCCAAAGCTTCAGGGACGACTCCTAAAACTTGACTACCTCCTAAAAATACAGCTATTGACACACCTCCCATTAACCCAAGACTGCCTCCCCCATACACTAAATGAATCTTTCTCTCAGCTAGCACCTGACCAAGATGATTTGCTGATTCTAAAAACTCCTTTTCTTTCCCAGGACTAGATCCACCGAAAACACAAATATTTCTTATTTGATGACTTGAGAAACTTGCCATTTCTACACACTTCTGTATTTGTTGAATGTATGGGTTGAGTAGAAATGAAAGGAAGGAAAAGAGGGTTTTATAGATGAGAAATTAGAAATGCAATCATAACACCTATATGTAGACCAGCTGGAGTCTCACACACTCTCTCTCTCTTTTTATTTATTTATTTATTTGCTTTTGAAAAAAAGCATGTGTATGTACAGGTAGTTGTGATTGTGGCTCACATCTTCCCTTGGTTTTACGTCCAAGAACGGCTTAAACGCCCTCTATGGGTCGGGGATAGGCTTCCCATCCAGTTTTCTTAAAAACTGGCAAACAGGGTCTTTTTTAGTCAGATTCCCAAGACTAAGTCAATCATGTTCTTTATGAAATAGTGGCCATAAATCATGAATTGCACGATGCACATCTCCACTAGGATGCGTCTCAAGAGTCAATAGAAGATTATCTAAAGACTCCTTACTCAGGCCATCCTTAATGAATTGTATTTTATCTTCACGGTTTATAGATACCATTCCTAAAGAATGACATTGTGTATTACAAGTCCATCTAGCACATCGATGACAAACATCCAGTCGTTTTGCACGACGCTTCTTTGCAAAAGTGCTTTTACCTGTTCCAGGCATGTGTGAAATGAAGAAGTTAGAGGACTCACCTGATAATCGGACCTTTGCTTCAATCAACCAACGAATATCTTCAGGAATTCCATGATTCATTAACAATCTCAATCTTGCACATCTAGCACGGTAAATTTTTGTAATCGCATTCTGAGGTAGAGCGGGAAAATACTTTTTCAATTTTTCAAGATTAGTGTCCATTTTGAAATGAGAATTGGAAGAGAGATTCAAAGAATTGCACAGATATATACACAGATATCAGTAATTGTGGGAAACTGAAAGAACCAACTTAAGTCACGGAGTACCGTTGTCCGCCATTTGACCGGGGTGAAAGAAACTTGCAAAAATCACTCAAAAAGAAATAAAATAAAATAAAATAAAATCAATATTTATATAAGAAACAAAAATAAAATAAAATAAAATGAAATAAAATCAATCTTTATATACAGGATCACCCAATTCAATAGAGTTATGTTCAACTGAAAAATTGTCAAAGTAAACTTTCAGACGATGTCCATTTACCTTGAAAACATTGCCATTCTTTGGATTCTCGATGTCATAGGCCCCATATGGATACACATGTTTCACAATAAAAGGACCGCTCCATCTTGATCTTAATTTTCCAGGAAATAAATGCAGTCGAGAATTATAAAGCAAGACTTTTTGACCAACATTGAAGGTTTTTCTCTGTATTTTCTTGTCATGAAATTCTTTTATTCTTGCTTTATGAATTCTTGAATTTTCATATGCATCATTTCTTATTTCCTCAAGCTCATTTATTTGTAATTTTCGCAGTTGACTAGCATCATCCAGATTTGAATTGAAAGCTTTAATAGCCCAATAAGCTTTATGTTCAAGTTCCACAGGCAAGTGACAAGGTTTTCCATAGACTAGTCTATAAGGTGACATACCTAATGATGTTTTATAAGCAGTTCGATAAGCCCAAAGTGCATCATTAAGTCTTAAAGACCAGTCTTTCCTATTAGAGTTCACTGTTTTCTCCAAAATATGTTTGATCTCCCTATTAGCAAGCTCTACTTGTCCACTTGTTTGAGGGTGATAAGGGGTGGCAACTTTGTGTGTGATTCCATATTTCTTCATTAAAGACTCAAATGGCTTATTGCAGAAATGTGTTCCACCATCACTTATTATGGCTCAAGGGACTCCAAATCGACTCAAAATATTTTCTTTCAAAAACTTTATCACTGTTTTGTGATCATTGTTTCGACTTGGAATTGCCTCTATCCATTTTGAAACATAATCTACTGCAACTAATATGTATAAGAAACCAAATGATGGAGGGAATGGGCCCATGAAATCTATACCCCAACAGTCAAAGATCTCAATGACAATAATAGGGTTTAAAGGCATCATGTGACGTTTTGAAATAGATCCCAACTTTTGACAATTTTCACAAGACTTGCAGAATGCATGTGAGTCTTTGAACATGGTGGGCCAGTAAAATCCACTTTGTAAGATTTTTGCAGTTGTCTTTCTTAATGAGAAATGGCCCCCACATGCCTCAGAATGACAAAATTTAATGACACTACTTACCTCATTGTCAGGAATGCATTTTCGAAATATTTGATCAGGACAATATTTGAATAAATAAGGATCATCCCAATAAAAGTTCTTCACTTCGTTCAAAAACTTTCTTTTATCTTGGGTACTCCAATGAGTTGGCAATTGTCCTGAAACAAGAAAATTGACAATATTAGCAAACCAAGGCATTGTAGAGACAGAAAGTAAAGATTCATTAGGAAAGTAGTCATCGATTGGTGTGATGTCAGTTTCCGAATCTGTTGTCAATCTTGACAAGTGATCTGCGACAACATTTTCGCTGCCTTTCTTATCTTTGATTGTGATATCAAATTCTTGAAGTAATAAAATCCACCGCACCAATCTAGCCTTGGAATCTTTCTTAGAAAGAAGATATTTCAATGCCGCATGATCACTAAAAACAATAACAGGTGAGCCAACAAGATAAGATCTGAATTTTTCACATGCAAATACTACTGCAAGTAATTCTTTTTCAGTGGTGGTATAATTTATTTGAGCACTATTTAAAGTTTTACTTGCATAGTAAATTACATAAGGCTTCTTATCTTTTCTTTTCCCAAAACAGCACCTACGACATAATCACTAGCATCACACATTATTTCAAAAGGTAATGACCAATCGGGAGGTTGAATGATAGGAGCACAAGTAAGCAAGTTTTTAAGTTTAACAAAGGCTTCTTCACAATGTTCAGTCCATTCAAAAATAGTATCCTTTGTTAGAAGGTTACTTAAAGGCTTAGATATTACACTAAAATCTTTGATGAACCTTCTATAAAAACCAGCATGTCCCAGGAATGATCTAACATCTTTAAGAGATTTTGGTGTTGGCAAGTTTGCAATTAACTCGATTTTAGATTTGTCAACCTCAATTCCTTTTGATGAAACAATGTGACCAAGTACAATGCCGTTTGTTACCATAAAATGACATTTTTTCCAATTCAGCACAAGATTCTTCTCTTCACACCTGGTTAAAACCTTTCCTAAATTAGTCAAACAATCATCAAATGAATCACCAAAAACAGAAAAATCATCCATGAAAATCTCAAGAAAATGTTCAACCATATCGCTAAATATATTAAGCATGCATCTTTGAAATGTGGCTGGTGCATTACATAATCCAAAAGGCATCCTTCGATATGCAAAAGTACCAAATGGACATGTGAAAGTAGTCTTTTCTTGATCTTCCAATGCAATTTCAATTTGGTTGTAACCCGAATAGCCATCTAGGAAACAATAAAATTCATGACCTGCAACTCTTTCTAGGATTTGATCCATGAAAGGTAAAGGAAAATGATCTTTTCTAGTCATTGAATTAAATTTCCTATAGTCAATGCACATGCGCCAACCAGTAACAGTTCTAGTGGGAATTAACTCATTGTTCTCATTTGTTATCATAGTGACTCCAGACTTCTTAGGTACAACTTGGGTAGGACTTACCCATTTGCTGTCAGAAATAGGATAAATGATTTCATTATCTAGAAGCTTAATGACTTCATTTTTCACTACTTCTTTCATATTAGGATTTAGCCTTCGTTGCATTTCTCTAGAGGGTTTAGCATTTTCCTCTAAATAAATTCTGTGTGTACAAATCAAAGGAGTAATTCCTTTTATATCAGCTATGGTCCATCCTAATGCTTTTTTGTGCATTTTCAGAGTTTGTAATAACTTACCTTCTTGATGTGCATTAAGTTTGGAAGAGATTATTACCGGAAAAGTTTCATTTTCTCCCAAAAATGAGTATTTGAGATTGGATGGCAACGGCTTCAAATCAGGTTTTGGTGGTTGAACACTTGAAGGTATGGACTTAATTGGTCGTGGTGGCAATTCCTCAATTTGTGGCCTCCAATTACTTGTCTTTGATTCTTCCTGAAAATAAATCATTTCCAAATCATCAGATTCATCAATCTCAATTTCATTGGAAGTGGTTGGAAATTGATCATGAATTAATTTTTCAGTAAAGTCCACTTCCTGTAAATCATTATCATCTCTAGGTTGCTTGCAAATGTTGAAAATATTCATCTCCAATGTCATGTTTCCAAATGATAGCTTCATCAATCCATTCCTACAATTAATCAATGCGTTAGAAGTTGCAAGAAATGGACGTCCTAAAATAAGAGGAAATGAATTACATGCTTCAACAGGTTCTGTGTCCAAGACAATAAAATCCACAGGATAAATGAATTTATCGACTTGTACTAACACATCTTCAATTATTCCTCTAGGCACTTTTATAGATCTATCGGCAAGTAAAAGAGTTATAGAAGTTGGTTTTAACTCACCTAGATTGAGACTCTGAAAAACTGAATATGGAAGTAAATTCACACTAGCACCAAGATCAAGTAAGGCTCTTTCAATTTTATGCTCTCTAATAAAGCAAGAAATTGTAGGACAACCAGGGTCTTTATATTTCAAAGCATTATTGTTTTGAAGAATAACACTTACTTGTTCGGCTAGAAAGGCTTTCTTTTTCACATTCAGTTTCCTCTTCACAGTGCATAGATCTTTCAAAAATTTAGCATAGGAAGGAACCTGTTTAATAGCATCTAGCAAAGGTATATTGATCCTTACCTGTTTGAAAATTTCAAAAATTTCAGAGTTGTGATTAACTTTCCTTTGTTTGGTCATGGCTTGAGGAAATGGAAGTGTTGGCGGTGAATCAGTCGTTTCTTTGCAATTTTCAGATTCAACCCCTTCCTTACCCTTAGAGATTGACTCATCATCTTTCTTATAAGGTTCAACAGAGGGTTTTTCAATAACCTTACCACTGCGCAGAGTAGTGACTGATTTGACTTGATCCATGTGTTGGCTTTCAGAACTACTTGCATTTGCATTGTATTGCCTTTTGGGATTTTGTTGTGTTTGAGATGGAAACTTACCTTTCTCTTGGAAACTAAGAGCAGATGTTAATTTAGCAAGAGTATCTTTAAAATCTGTCATGTTTTGAACAAGTTGAGTATTAATTGTCTCTTGCTTTTCAATGAATGCATGCAATGTTTCCTCAAGATTTCTTCTAGGAGGTGAAGCATAAGGAGGTGTGATTAGTACTTAAAAGTGCATTTTTGTCATGGTTTTATATCATTATTTTGCACTTGAAGTATCAATAACTCCTTAATTAAAGCATGTTTTATAATAATATATCTAATAATATAAGATACCTATAATTTGTCGTAAATGTCTATTTTTAATGCATGCCTATCACATAAATAAAAGGATTGATTGATGACTTGAAGAACTTAAATTGCAAGGATAAAGAGATGGCCAAACTTAGAAAAGAGATGTCGGTGCAATCCAAACCGGAACACTGTTCAGTAATTGGGCCATATCTGGAGCTACAGATCTCAGATTTAGGTCCAATTTATATGGCTGGAAAGGTAAGACATAGGCCTACAACTTTCATATGGAGCCCAAGATCTAAAAATGCCATTATGAAGTCCAAATTGTAGCAACAACAAAGAAGCCCGAATCTGTCTTCCAGCCCGAGCACTGTTCGGTATTTTGGCTATATCTGGAGTTCTAGAAGTCCAAATGAGCTGAAGTTTTTACACAAGAAAGCTGAGACAATTGCCTACAACTTTCATGTTTACAACTGGCTCCAATTTTGATGTTATCAATGACGTTTTGGGCAGACAAGAGAAGATAAGGATTGTCACCAAGTCAAAAGTTGGCCACCCACTTATCAATTAGTCATCAAATCAATAGTTCCCAATTTTGGCCTATAAAAGGAGGCATTTGCCATGCATTGAGGCATCTTGGTGTTTAGATCAAGATCATTCTCTTCCTTTCTCTCTTTGTATTTTTTGTAATGTTAATGCTTTGCTTTCATTAATATCAAGTTTATGCCTTTCATTTCCTTTCCTTTACTTAGTTAACTTTTATGTTCTTATTTTGTTTATCTATTTTTCTTTCTTTCATTATGTCTAGCTAAGTTAATTATGTCAAGGTGAAAAGGTTACACTAATGGTGTGAGAATAAGTATAATGTAAACTTAATATGGACTTTAATGTTTGATACTTACATGTTTTATATTTGTTATCTTGTTCACTCTTTAATACTTTGCTTGTTAAATAACTAATCTTGATTTATGTTGTATAACACTTGGTACAACAAATGCTTGGCACTTTCATAGCCCATAATGTATGGTATAACCGACACTTGAGCTATGAAAGGAACTTGATTTGTTGTTAACATAAGTTATAATCATGAATGCTTGACGAGATTTACAAGTATTAACATTAATTGAATAAGATGACTAATGTAATCATGTTAGCAATATATAATCTGATTGAAACCTTCTTTATGTGTGGTTTCCAATTGAATAATAAGAGTTTATACTATACTTGTTTGATATACCACTAGTGGAACCTCTAACCTTGACATTTGTTATTATTATTGTTTAATCCTTACATTAATATTTCATCTCCAAGTTCTCATCATCATCTTCTTCTTCTTCTCTTTCTTTATTATTATTATTATTACTACTACTACTAGTACTACTACTACTACTACTACTACTACTACTACTACTACTACTACTACTACTACTACTACTAGTATTATTATTATTATTGTTGTTGTTGTTGTTGTTGTTGTTATTCTTATTATTCTTATTATTATTATTATTATTATTATTATTATTATTATTATTATTATTATTATTACTACTACCACTATTATTATTGTTATTGTTGTTGTTGTTGTTGTTATTGTTATTTTATAATTGTTGTTTATAATTTGTACAATTAACCTCCCTGTGCTTCGACCCTGGTCTTGCCGGGTTATTTATTACTTCGACACTCCTGCACTTGGGAGAAGACATCAATCTTTTCGTCGTGTCAAGTTTTTGGCGCCGTTGCCGGGGAGGTAAGTTCTTGTATAAATTATAGTATTTATTTTATTTTCTCTTTTCACTTTTCTTGTATATAACTTTGTTTCTTTTCTTTTGTTTTTTTTTTATTTTGTTTTCTTCCTCCTTCTTTTGCTTTCTTCTTCTTCTTCTTTTTTTTTTTATTTTATTCCTACACGTGCATGAGAGTGTGATCACGTACATCAAGTTGTAGACTTTGTAGGGTATCCTCATCATTTTCAGAAAATATGGCTGAAGAAGATAATCAATCACTTCATAATGAAAATAATGAGAATAACCGTGCTAGAACACTTAGAGACCACATGAATCCCACAAGAACAAGTGCACCATCATGCATAGTTTTTCCTCCCGATGCATCTCATTTTAATTTTAAATCAGGTATTATTCAACTTTTACCTTCTTTTCATGGTTTAGAATTGGAAAATCCATACTTGCATTTAAGGGAATTTGAGGAGGTCTGCAACACATATAATAACTTAAATTGTAGCATGAACACCATCAGATTAAAGCTTTTTCCTTTTTCATTAAAAGATAAAGCTAAAACATGGCTACAAAATTTAAGACCAGGATCCATTCGTGCTTCGGATGAAATGCAACAACAATTTTTAAAGAAGTTTTTCCCATCTCATAGAACAAACTCTTTTAAGAGACAAATCACCACTTTCACTCAAAAACCAGGAGAAACATTTTACAAATGTTGGGATAGGTATCGAGACTTACTTAGTACTTGCCCTCATCATGGTTTTGAAACATGGAGATTGGTTTCACATTTCTATGAAGGGTTAACACCTAAAGATAGGCAAATGGTTGAATTGATGTGCAATGGAAGTTTTGAAGATAAAGACCCTGATGAAGCAATGGAGTACTTAGACTTGTTGGCTGAAAATGCTCAAAATTGGGACACCACGGGTACTTATGAGACACCGAGTAAAACTCAACCTCATACATCTAGTGGAGGTATGTACAACCTTAGGGAAGATTATGACCTTCAAGCCAAGTTTGCATCTTTAGCTAGAAAAGTCGAGGCACTAGAATTGAAAAAGAGTGGTCAATTTAAATCTATTGAAAACATTGTATGTCAAATATGTGAAACAAATGAACACTCAACTAGTAACTGTCCAACCATGCCTTCTTTTAAGGAATGTCTCCATGAACAAGCTCATGCTTTAAACGGTTTTGAAAGGCCCAATCATAACCCATATTTGCAAACATACAACCCTGGTTGGAGAAATCACCAAAATTTCAGTTGGAAGAGTGATAATGCACAAACTTCACAACCACAGTTTCAAGCACACCATAATTTCCAAAATTCTTATGGATATGCACCTTCTTATGCTCCACCTCTTAGAAGTAATTTTGAGGAAACTTTGTATGCATTCATTGAAAAGCAAGAGACAATCAACACTCAATTTACTCAAAGCATAACAGATTTTAAAGACACTCTTGCAAAATTCACATCTGCTCTCAGTTTTCAAGAGCAAGGTAAGTTTCCATCTCAACCACAACAAAATCTCAAGGGGCAATACGATGCAAATGTAAGTAGTTATGGAAGTCAACACATGGATCAAGTCAAATCAGTCATTACTCTTCGCAATGGTAAGGTTATTAAAAAACCCACTCTTGAACCTTGTGAGAAAGATGATGAGTCAATCTCTAAGGGTAAGGAAGGGGTTGAATCTGAATATTGCAAGGAAAAGACTGATTCCCTGCCAGCACTTTCATTTCCTCATGCCATGACCAATCAGGAAGGAATCGATGATGAAAAAGGCACTGAAAATGTTGATGCGGATCTTTTATCAAAAGTGACAACAGATTCGACACCCGACATCACACCAATCAATTATTACTTTCCTGATGAATCTCTACTTTCTCTTAGTTCAATGCCTTGGTTTGCTAAAAATATGTATTTTCTTGCTTCAGGATTTTTACCAGCTCATTGGAGTACCGAAAACAAAAGAAATTTTTTGAGCAATGTACAAAATGTTTATTGGGATGACCTTTACTTATTCAATTATTGTCCTGATCAAATATTTCAAATATACATTCCCGACAATGAGGTAAGTGATGTTATTAAATTTTGTCACTCTAAGGCATGTGGGGATCATTTATCGTAAAAAAAAGGATTGAAGAAATCTTACAAAGTGGATTTTACTGGCCCACCATATTCAAGGAGTCACATGCATTCCGTAAAAACTATGAAAATTGTCAAAAGGTGGGATTTATTTCAAAACACAAAGAGTCTTTAGATAATCTTCTATTGACTCTTAAGTCTCATCATAGTCGAGATAAGCATCATGCAATTCATGACTTATGAACCCATTTTCATAAAGAACATGATCGACTCAGTCTTGGGAATCTGACTAAAAAAGACCATGTTTGCCAGTTTTTAAGAAAACTGGATGGGAAGCCTATCCCCGACCCATTGAGGGCGTTTAAGCTGTTCTTGGACGTAAAACCAAGGGAAGATGTGAGCCACAATCACAAACTGCGATTTGAATTTTTTGTTTCTAAAAACTTGTGTTTTTTGGTTTTATTATTGTGTTTTATTGTTTCTTATATTTGTTTCAGTGTGTTTCAGGTTTGTCAGTGTTCATTATTTCAGGTGATATCTTCTATACTCTATCTTTCTACCTTAGAACATTGAGGACAATGTCTCGTTTTGGTTGGGGGAAGAGGGTAGTAGTTGACAAAAAAAAAATTGTTTTTCATAAAGCATGTGCATAATTGTTGTTACTAGTATGGCAGAGTAAAGGAGTTCTTTTGTTAAAGTGACTCTTGAGACGCATCTTAGTAACCATTCTTAACAAGGTCTATTATAATACTTCCTGAAATATTCAGGTTTACAAACTCTCGTATTGTTACCGCTTAATTCTGCTCATATACTTATTTAACATGTATTCTTAAACCTTAATTTACACACGCACACTTTAACATATGATTGTGGGTTGCATATTGGATTATTACATTATTTATGTTCTTTTGTTAAAGGTAACAACTAAGGGAAAGGGATTGTATATAATTAAGAAAAAAAAACATGAAAAAAAAGAAAATGAAAAAATGATGATAATAAAAATGTAGATAAGTTTGGTTTTATAGCCTCCCTAACCTAAGCAATTAAGCCCGAAGGGGTGTTTTAACACCTAATACCCTAAAGTCAACTGACTTGGGAGCTATTGGCTATTATTATTATTATTATTATTATTATTATTATTATTATTATTATTATTATTATTATTATTATTATTATTGTTATTGTTGTTGTTATTATTATTATTATTATTATTATTATTATTATTATTATTCTAGTGCCTCGACTTTTCTAGCTAAAAATGCAGACTTGGCTTGAAGGTCATGATCTTCCCTAAGGTTGTACATACCTCCACTAGATGTATGAGGTTGAGTTTTACTCAGTGCCTCATAAGTACCCGCGGTGTCCCAATTTTGAGCATTTTCAGCTAACAAGTCTAAGTACTCCATTGCTTCATCAGGGTCTTTATCTTCAAAAGTTCCATTGCACATCAATTCAACCATTTGCCTATCTTTAGGTGTTAACCCTTCATAGAAATGTGAAACCAATCTCCATGTTTCAAAACCATGATGAGGGCAAGTACTAAGCAAGTCTCGATACCTATCCCAACATTTGTAAAATGTTTCTCCTGGTTTTTGAGTGAAAGTGGTGATTTGTCTCTTGAAAGAGTTTGTTCTATGAGATGGAAAAAACTTCTTTAAAAAGTGTTGTTGCATTTCATCCGAAGCACGAATGGATCCTGGTCTTAAATTTTGTAGCCATGTTTTAGCTTTATCTTTTAATGAAAAAGGAAAAAGCTTTAATCTGATGGTGTTCATGCTACAATTTAAGTTATTATATGTGTTGCACACCTCCTCAAATTCCCTTAAATGCAAGTATGGATTTTCCAATTCTAAACCATGAAAAGAAGATAAAAGTGGAATAATACCTGGTTTAAAATTAAAAGTAGTAGTAGTAGTAGTAGTAGTAGTAGTAGTAGTAGTAGTAGTAGTAGTAGTAGTAGTAGTAGTAGTAGTAGTAGTAGTAGTAGTAGTAGTAGTAGTAGTAGTAGTAGTAGTAGTAGTAGTTGTAGTAGTAGTAGTAGTAGTAGTAGTAGTAGTAGTAGTAGTAGTAGTAGTAGTAGTAGTAGTAGTAGTAGTAGTTGTAGTAGTGGTAGTAGTCGTAGTAGTGGTAGTTGTGGTAGTAGTCGTAGTAGTGGTAGTAGTGGTAGTAGTGGTAGTAGTGGTAGTAGTAGTAGTAGTAGTAGTAGTAGTGGTAGTAGTGGTAGTAGTGGTAGTAGTAGTAGTAGTAGTAGTAGTGGTAGTAGTGGTAGTAGTGGTAGTAGTCGTAGTAGTACTAGTAGTAGTAGTAGTAGTAGTAGTAGTAGTAGTAGTAGTAGTCGTAGTAGTAGTAGTAGTAGTAGTAGTAGTAGTAGTAGTAGTAGTAGTAGTAGTCGTAGTAGTCGTAGTAGTGGTAGTAGTGGTAGTAGTAGTAGTAGTGGTAGTAGTAGTAGTAGTAGTAGTGGTAGTAGTAGTAGTAGTAGTAGTGGTAGTAGTGGTAGTAGTAGTGGTAGTAGTAGTAGTAGTAGTGGTAGTAGTAGTAGTAGTAGTAGTAGTAGTAGTAGTAGTAGTAGTAGTAGTAGTAGTAGTCGTAGTAGTCGTAGTACTGGTAGTAGTGGTAGTAGTGGTAGTAGTGGTAGTCGTGGTAGTAGTCGTAGTAGTAGTCGTAGTAGTAGTAGTAGTAGTAGTAGTAGTAAAGAAAGAGAAGAAGAAGAAGATGATGAGAACTTGGAGATGAAAAATTAATGTAAGGATTAAACAATAATAATAACAAATGTCAAGGTTAGAGGTTCCACTAATGGTATATCAAACAAGTATAGTATAAACTCTTCTTATTGAATTGGAAACCACACACAAAGGAGGTTCCAATCAGATTATATATTGTTAACATGATTACATTAGTCATCTTATTCAATTAATGCTAATACTTGTAAATCTCGTCAAGCATTCATGATTATAACTTATGTTAACAACAAATCAAGTTCCTTTCATAGCTCAGGTGTCGGTTATACCATACATTATGGGCTATGAAAGTGCCAAGCATTTGTTGTACCAAGTGTTATACAACATAAATCAAGATTAGTCATTTAACAAGCAAAGTATTAAAGAGTGAACAAGATAACAAATATAAAACATGTTAGTATCAAACATTAAGGTCCATATTAAGTTTACACTATACTTATTCTTCCACCATTAGTGTAACCTTTTCACCTTGACATAATTAACTTAGCTAGACATAATAAAAGAAAGGAAAACAAATAAACAAAATAAGAACATAAAAGTTAACTAAGTAAAGGAAAGGAAATGAAAGGCATAAACTTGATATTAATGAAAGTAAAGCATAAACATTACAAAAAATACAAAGAGAGAAAGGAAGAGCATGATCTTGATCAGAACACCAAGATGCCTAAATGCATGGCAAATGCCTCCTTTTATAGGCCAAAATTAGAAACTATTGATTTGATAACTAATTGATAAGTGGTTGGCCAACTTTTGACTTGGTGACAATCCTTATCTTCTCTTGTCTGCCCAAAACGTCATTGATAACGTCAAAATTGAATCCAGTTGTAAACATGAAAGTTGTAGGCAATTGTCTCAGCTTTCTTGTGTAAAAACTTCAGCTCATGTGGACTTCTAGAACTCCAGATATGGCCAAAATACCGAACAGTGCTCGGGCTGGAAGACAGATTCGGGCTTCTTTGTTGTTGCTACAATTTGGACTTGATAATGGCCTTTTTAGATGTTGGGCTCCATATGAAAGTTATAGGCCTATGTCTTACCTTTCCATCCATATAAATTGGACCTAAATCTGAGATATATAGCTTCAGATATGACCCAATTACCGAATAGTGTTCCGGTTTGGATCGCACCGACATCTCTTTTCTAAGTTTGGCCATCTCTTTGCTTTTGCAATTTAAGTTCTTCAAGTCATCAATCAATCCTTTCATTTATGTGATAGGCTGCATTAAAAATAGACATTTACCACAAATTATAGGTATCTTATATTATTAGATACATTATTATAAAACATATTTTAGTTAAGGAGTTATTGATACTTCAAGTGCAAAATGATGATATAAAACCATGATAAAAATGCACTTTTACTAATCATGCTGCACAATCTTCCATATGATCAATGCATCTTAATTCAACACACCACCTTAAGTGTATGGGTAGCTCCTATACATGAAGGTTGGTCTATAGATGATTAAACCACACAACAACTAAAGGTTTAATCAACAAATCTGCGAGTTGATCACGCATGGAAATGAAGGAGACATGAAGTTACGTTGCACAACTTCATCTCATATAAAATAAAAGTCAATTTCAATATGTTTCATATGGGCATGGAACTTTGGATTGGATGAGAAATAAGTCACGTCAATATTATAGCATCAAAGAGTTGGACAACGTTGGAGAGGCATTTTCAGTTCTTGCAACAGAGATTGAAGCCATTACAATTAAGCAACAGTGTTGACTAGTGACTTGTATTCCAATTTAGTACTATTGCGAGCCATTGTTTACAAGTTTACAGCTCCAGCTAATAAAATTAGATCCATGAAAGATACAACATGCTTCTACACTTCGTCTGTTATCACTATCACTAGGCCAATCAGCGTCTCTAAAGCCTTGTAAAGCATGATTAGATTGACGAGTAATATATAAACCATAATTTATAGTGTGTTTCAGATAACAAAGTATACGTTTCAATGTTTGCTAGTGAACATCTTTGGGTTGATACATGAATTTTCTTTTCTTATGAACTGTAAATGCAATGTCAAGTCATGTAAAACCGAGATAGTGTAAGGCATTGACTATACTTCGATATAAATAGGGGTTGTCGAAATCAATACCTTTAAATTTGGACAGTGTGCAATTTATGGACATTGGTGTGCTGTAAGGTTTTACCTTATCTAACTTGAGTCTTTGTAACAAGTTAATTACATATTTTTGTTGAGTCAAAATTAGATCACCACCATCATACAAAGTTTTAACTCTAAAAAGATATGATAACTATCCCAAATCTTTGACAAGGAAGACATGTCTAAGGTAAGAAATTAATTTGTTGGCTTCCTCAAAGTGAGAACCCATGATGATTATATCATCAACATATATAAGTATGAGCAGTTGGAAACTTGTAGTCTGTAGAATGTAAAAAGGAGCCTATAAAACTATACTAAAGCAATTGATTTGTCAACCGAGAAAACCAAGAACAAGGAGCCTGATAAAGACTATACAGACTTTTCTCTAAGTGGTATATATGAGTAGGAAAGTTTGGATGAATGTACCCTTGAGGTTGACACATATGTACCTCTTTATCTAATAGTCAATATAGAAAAGCATTTTGGATGTCCAGTTGCTGAATACACCAACCCTGGGAGAGAGCGATATATAACATTAACCGAATGGTTCCTTGTTTGTGATGGGGCTAAAAGTTTCTAGAAAATCAATACCATGCTTTTTATGATAGCCTTTAGCTACCAATCACAATTTGTACCGCTCCACAGTGCCATTAACATGGGTCTTAATACAATAAACCCATTTATTTCGAACAAGATTGATATTGGATTTAGCTGGTACAAGATCTAAAATATTATTTTGTAAAAAAGCAGTAAACTTCATATTCACTACTTCCTTCCAACTTTTATCTTTCGAAGCATAAGCAAAAAGGTATTGGCTCTACTAGTGTATGAGGCAATGGGTATTTGATGAATCTAACATATGATTTTTTCAGTTTGAGAGAGTTTATCTGAGATCTAGTAGTCATTTGTTTTGATATGTTGGAAGAAACAAGTGTATCAATGAAAGATGGATGAACTACATACATTGCTGGATTAGAACCTCATTTGAAATAACATTTAAAGTAACAGCAGTTGGAATGAGATCAGATTCATGTGGAGAGACATGATTGGAATTTATAACATCACCTACATAAAAAGTTAGGGAATTTAAAACACTTGATTGTAAATTAGATGGTAAGGTGATAGTAGTGGACTCAGGAATGAAGGATGCAGATTGAGGAGATTTGTAAGGAAAAAGAAGTTCATCAAATATGACATATCGAGACACAAAGATTTTGCCAATAAACAACTCGAGACATTTATACCCCTGATGTGAGAGACAATAGCCAATAAAAATACATGTTTTTGATCTATAATAAAATTTATGTTTATTATAAGGATATAAGTTTGGCCAATAAGTACAACCAAACACATGTATAAAGTTGTAATTTGGTTTTTGATGGTAAGCCTTTTCAAAAGGAGAGCAATTATTTATAAAAAATCGTTAAAAATACATCTTTCCAATATGGTTTTGAAAGATTAGCATAAGCCAATAATGTTCGTGTGTGTTTGGGCAAACCAGATAATGTTGAATACCATATTTGAAAAAATATGTATTTAGTCTATGATACTTATCTCCCCAATCAGTTTGAATAACCTTAATTTTGGTATTAAAATTACATTCAACATACATTTGAAAATGTAAGAGAATATTTTGAACATTGGATTTTTGCTTAAACGGAAATAACCAAATATATTTTGTGAAAGCATCTAAGAAACAAACATAATAGCAAGAATTATAGTTGTAAATCATGGAACTAGGCCCCCAAACATTTAAATAAATAAGTTCTAAGGGTTTAATAACATGAAGTACAAAAATAAAAAAAGGTAAATCATGGCCTTTGGTCATCTCACATTCAGGATATAACTTGTGTTTTTGATTGGAAGGAAAGGAAAGATTATTTGAGCCGATAACATGATTGACAGTATTGTAAGAGGCGTGACCAATATAAGACTAAAACATGAACACCAATACGAGCATTAGGATATAAATGTTGAAGAGGCTGTGAAAAATAGTAAAGACCATATTTGATGACAACCTTATAAAGGGTGTTTCTTGAGTAATCCATGATAAAAAAAAAAAGCATGAAACTCAAAATAAACAAAATTATCTTTAATAAAGTTTTTAAAATAAATAAGAATTTTTTAAATTTGAGGAACAACTAGTCTAGAATAAAAGATTAAGAGTGTGTGGATAAAGATGCCTTATCTAAGTGAGTTATGTGCAAACTTGTGCCATCTCCTACTTGAATTTGATCATTTCCAGTATGCTCTTCACTACAAACATTAAAGTTATTGAAGTTTTTAGTTAAATGGTACATAGCTCTATGTTGGTATGCTATTTTTGCTCTAATGAGTGCTGAATGTGCTGGTTAGAGGCAATGTTTGTTTTAGGATATAGTCGAAGGAGTTGAGGAAGAAATTGACTATCAAATCTCTTAAACCATTGAGCTGCAATATGGCTAGTTTATCACATAGCTGACACTAAAGATTAGTGTAGTTATTATTTGGATGAGAAATAGTTTTAAAATCACCTCTACCATGAAAAAAAGGATGACTATGCCCCTTGCCTTGGAAGGTAAAATTGTTGTTACAGAGATAGGATCCAGAAAAGGATTATTGCTTGGTAGCAACATTAGATAATGATATGACAAACATCAGAGCTTGTTGATGATGCTGCACACGTGCCTTATAAGCGAGCAGTATAGAGTACATCTCTTCGAAGGTGAATGTTTTTAATTGAAATGGTGGTGATAAGAGAATTATACTCGGGTCCTAGACCAGCGATTAAGTATGTGATAATTTCATCACATTTGAGTGTCTGACCTACCATAACAAGTTCATTAGAGAGCTTTTTTACATACAAGAAATATTCTCTAAAAGACTAAATAGTTTTACAAGTAGTATTAAGCTACAAATGAATTTGGATGGCCTTAACTTTTGATTATATAGCAAAAGTAGTGTGAAGAGATGTTCAAACCACATGAGAAGTAATTAATTAGTACTTAAAAGATATTTTTATCAATATTTTATATCATGAATTTGCATTTAAAGTATCAATAACTCCTTAACTAAAACATGTTTTATAATAACATAACTAATAATATAAGATACCTTTAATTTATAATAAATGTTCATTTTAAATGCAGACCTATCACATAAATGAAAGAATTGATTGATGAGTTTAGGAATTGAAATTGAAAGGACAAAGAGATGGGCAAACTTAGAAAAAAGATGTTGGTGCAGTCCAAACTGAAATACTATTTGGTAATTGGATCATATTTGGAGCTATAAATCTTGGATTTAGGTCTACTTTATATGAATAGAAAGGTAATACATAGGCTTACAACTTTCATATAGAGCCCAAGATTTAAAAAGGCTATTTTCAAGTTCAAATTATAGCAACAACAAAGAAGTCCAAATTTGTCCTACAGCCCGAGCACTATTAAGTGTTTGGCCCATATCTGGGGTTCTAAAAATTCAAATGACCTCAATTTTTTACCCTAGAAATTTAAGATAATTTTCTATAACTTTTATGTTTTCAAGTGGTTTTAATTTTGATGTTATTAATGACGTTTTAGGCAAATAAGAGAAGATAATGATTGTCAGCAAGTCAAAAGTTGGTCATCCACTCATCAATTAGTTATCAAATCAATAGTTCCCAATTTTGACCTATAAAAGTAGGCATTTGCCATGTATTTAGGCATCTTGGTTTCCAAATCAAGATTATGTTCTTGCTTTCTCTCTTTGTATTTTATGTTATGTTTATGCTTGACTTTCATTAATATCAAGTTTATTCCTTTCTTTTACTTAGTTAACCTTTATCTTTTTTTTTTAAATTTTTTTCTTTCATTATATATAGTTAAGTTTATTATGTCAAGGTGAAAATGTTACACTAATGGTGTAAGAATAAGTATAGTGTAAACTTAATATGGACTTTAATGTTTGATACTAACATGTTTTGTATTTGTTATTTTGTTCACTCTTTAATACTTTGTTTGTTAAATGATTAATCTAGATTTATGTTGTATAATACTTGGTAAAACAAATACTTGGCATTCTCATAACCCATACTGCATGGTTATAACCGACACCTGAGTTATGAAAAAAAAAATTAATTTGTTGTTAATATAAGTTATAATTATGAATGCTTAATGAGATTTACAAGTATTAGCATTAATCGAATAACATAACTAATGTGATCATGTTAATAATTTATAATCTGATTGAAACCTTCTTTGTTTTAGTTTTCAATTGAATAATAAGAGTTTATGCTATACTTGTTTGATATACCATTAGTGGAATCTCTAACCTTGACATTTGTTATTATCATTGTTTAATCCTTACATTAATATTTCATATCAAAGTTCTCATCTTCTTCTTCTTTTCTTTATTATTATTATTATTATTATTATTATTATTATTATTATTATTATTAGTATTACTATTGTTGTTGTTGTTGTATTGTTGTCATCTATAATTTATACAATTAACCTTTCTATGATTTGACCCCAGTCTTGCCGGGTTATTTATTATTTTGAAACTCCTGTACTTTGGAGAAAACATCAATTTTTTGGTCGTGTCAGTAATGCATTATACTATTTGCATGAGTATATCATCAGTAAGAGAGACATTAATACAATTGAAAATAAAATTATCTTGGGTTTCCCATATATCAAAAGATGGTTTTGGTTATATGATGCCATCACTATGAGGAATTTCCTTTGCAGACATTGTAATAGTACCATCAACATAGCCATACACTTTTTGACCTTTAAGATAGGGAAGCATGGTTGTTTTCCATTTTGGAAAATTGGTGCGGGTAAGTTTAGTGATATTGATGTTGGAAGAAGGATTAAAGACTGGTAGAATGTTGTTAGAAGTAAAGGAAGAATGAGAAGAGGTGACCTTAGTGGTTAAGAGGAAGATGAGAAAGGAGTTTAAAAGGAAGAGATGAAAGGAATGGACAAAAAAGAATCTTTATGAAAGGACGTAAGTTGTTGGCTCTAATGTCATGTAGAATTAACAGAGACATATGAGGTAGAAGAGTTTTCTTATTTTTTATATTATGTTTGGTTATGTACAGAGTCTAAGTATTTATAATACAATTATGAGTAAATCACTCATACTAATTTGCTATACAAAATTCAAAAGTAGAATATAAAGATGTATATTAAGGCCTTTGACAAAATAAAAAATAAAGATCTAGGATTATTGCTATATTTTTTTTGTTTGCTAAGGTTTGGCCTGATTTTCAATTGTTGCATAATCTTCCACGTGATAAATGGATCTCAATTCAATACTATAGTATAATATGGTGATGTACTCTCTTCATTATCCTTATCGGGTGAATAAACAACCATAACCTATAGGTCTAAGGGATAGTTTTGATAATCTACTAAAAAAATTGATTTGCTAGGGTCACTTATAACTTCTACAAGGCCCTAAATTACAAAAGAGAATGTAATTTATGGCAACAACTAAACAAGGCCCTAAATTGCAAAGAGAGAATTGTTATTTGTCTATCTCATTAGATCTAGAATCATTGTTTTAGCTATTGTGCTTTTTAAATCATGGATTCTTCATACTATAATGTGTCAAATTAATAGGTTTAACCTTCACAAAATATTTCCATGTTAGTAAGTGTAGTCCTTGTCTCATTGGGAAGATTCTTCAACAAACTTAGAAGGGATATATACTTTTACATATGTTTAATTATCATTCTTTCCACTTTATTGAGTAGCTATCGTTTCTCCTTTCAAAGCCATTAATTTTTTCCACCAATAACATTAGTTATGTATTATGATAATTATTCTCATTGGTTACTAGTTTTAAGTGATGCCATTCATCATCATTCACTGATGGGGGTTTTATGATCCATGTGGCTTTTATAGTTCACTTAGTTTGAATTTGGTCATTATCCCTCATTAAAGATGATACACTATTTCTCTAAGTACTAAAATAATTTTTAATAAAAAACAAGCCAATTTAAATCTTTCTGTATCCTTAATTCATCATGGATGAGTTTGTTATTGTCTATTAAGGTTCATAACAAGCATCTTTTTTGCAATACTAACAATATACTATTGGTACTAGAATGTTAATTTTTCATGTGGAAGCATCCATGTTGGAGATTAAGCTCTACTTTCACTTCTACAACCACTATTTTTATCGCTTTTGAGTTAGTTGTTATATCTTGATATTTAGATTTAAATTTGTTCATGAACTCTCCGTTAATATATATATATAAGAAACATCACTGATATTTAACATCACTGATATTTCTCGATGTTTCATTTTAGTCATGTTTTTCTCTAGTGGTTTCGAAAAAGGAGTTATCTTTAATGGTCATGTTCTTAGAATTAGCAAATTTGAGCTTCTTAGCTTATATCAGTAGAGCGTTTTTAAGGATCACATATTGATTAATGTAGTGAGAATAAGTATTAAGTCATCTGTACTATTTTTTTCCTGTGATTTCTTTATCAAATAGAACAACATGATCCACTAACAATTTAACATGCATATCCTTAACTAAGATATTAAATATCTGCTAGAATTTTGCCTTTTGTTAATGAATTTATAAGTGGATTTGTCATTATACTAGGTAATTTTTTTTAGAATTCTTACAAATATATGACCCAATAGTGGTAAGTCTCATTGTGTTTATTTTATTAATATCCTTTGAGAAGCTATACTTGTGGTGATTCACATTATAATATGGGTTTTAACAATAAGAATCCTTACATAAATTTCCATTTGATCTTTTTCGATTAACAAATATTCACAATGAAAGGTACAGGTCGTGAGTTGATTCAAATCAATGAAGTTGTGGTCTTTAAGTTTCTTTCTTATCTTAATGTTCATTCCACTCTTCACTAGGTGAATTAACTCTTTATTAGGGAAAAGAGTGTGACTCTTACTCCTTACTTGATTGCTTGAAGTAATTGATGAACTGCTGGACAAGTTTATCAGAAAGTTATGTTAACAATGCTAGTTCAAAAATACCTATTTTTTTCTTTATTTTGAAAAAAAATATGAATGGAATAAATGCTCTAGTAAATGTCAATCTAGTATATAATTTGAAGGCAACTTCATATACTAAATATGGGCTAGTCGAGTTAACGAATTACCAAGCAAATAAAGCTTGGCATGATCATCTATTTTGCAAATCTAACCATGAATTTACCAAAATGTTCTATAATAGATTGACCATTATTGCTGGGGGATGCAACAAATTTAGGATAGAGAAAACTATGAGGGAATGGGTATGCTTGGTAGATCCAATCTCGATACAACCTTCTATGATTTACTCTCGTGAAAAGGTAATCTAGGCCTAATTATTCTTATAAATTCATTAAAAATTGGTTATTTAATTAATATCATATGAAGGTTAAAGTCTTAAAAATAGTTACAAAGTTCTATTAGAGAGATTCATTTGGGTATTGGTTATGGATTAAGATGAAAATCCATTTAAGGTTTGCTCTAGGTAAGAGATTTATTTTTCCTTATTTTTATGAGATGCACTCACTATATTACATGTGGTAAAATGAAGGACACTATAAAATATTAAAATTAACTTTATTGATTTTATAAATTAAAATATAAATATAGATTATGATGATTATAACTTTGCATCCATAAATAATAGAAATCAATTGGGGTAGAATGAAAGCTAAAATAATGCTAGTTTTGGTCAAGGAGGAACATTCAGCCAGAAGGAGAATACCTGTGATTTTAAGCTTTATGAAGATTTAGGTGGAGAATTGGGATAAACTAAGATGAAAGTACTATCTTTTTAAGGAAAGAATGATCTAAAGGCATATCTAGAATGAAAAAAAAAAAGGTTGAATGGATCTATGATTGTCATTGCTACATGAAGAAAAAGAAAGAAGGTAAAACTCATTGTCATTAAATTTATAAATTATGCATTAATACGGTGGTATCAGTTTATGAAAGTCATAATAAAAAATAAGATTTGTTCCTAACTTCTATTATAGATAGCTCATGCATAAATTATAGAGTTTACTGAGAAAAAGATTTGTCCCTAACTTCTATTATAAGGAGCTCTTGCATAAATTATAAAGTTTACATTAGTTGATATCAAAGTTAGACTTTTGAACTAGGTTATATCTTTCTTGTTGTCATTATCTCAATTTTTTTCTTTTTTTTCTTTGTTTTGGTATGAATTGCTTAAGCCAGTTTTGTTTGTTTTATTTTCCTTTTTACATTTTTCTTTGTTTATCTATTTTAATTGTGTTTTTTTCATAAAGTTAAAAAAAATATTACATCCTTAGAATTAACTCAAAATTGATAATATAGTTGTTTGGGGTGAAATCGCACTATATATCAAATTATGAATTATTTTAATATTGCTTAAGTTGTGTTCTAATTCTAATTTAAATTTTACCACAAATTGATCACATAGGTTTTTAATATCTAAGCATTAGAGAATGACCTATAAACCAAAATATGTTGTTTATTGGGTATAAAGGTGCTATATATCAAATTTAAAGTTCTTCCGATATCATTTGATCTGATTTTCAATTCTAGTATTTAAAATTGCGTAATAAGTCAAATTTAAGGTTGTTTAGATATCGTTTTTTACTATTTTTTTAGCTATTCAATTTACTTATATTATATTTGGATTATTTAAGAGTCAAATAAGTGTTTTCATTAATTCTTGCTTCAATTTTGTTTCAAGTCTTCATATCATCCATATTTTGTATGAATTCGCTTTGCTACTTATAAAATCATAATCATAGTTTTGTTTTGCTTGTCTTCAATATTTTATTGATTCTTGAGTCACTTTATATATGTTTTGATTGTGTTACAATAGACATTGACTTTGATTTATTGATTTTCAGTTAAAAAAAACTATGAGAAAATGAGCTGAAAGGTAAAAGGCTTAATAAGAACAATTAAATAAAAAGCCTTGAATTGTATGAAACATAAGAGTTATGAGGTTTACTTTTTTTACTACTAATTGATTTTTGTACATGAAAAAAATATCTAAAAATAATGCGTCTACAACATAAAAAGTTGAGACACCTTTCATATACAAGTTTTCACTAAACAACTTAAACTACTAACTAGGGTTACGAAAGATCTAAAAGATGAGATGGCTTTGATGAGACAATAAAATAACGAGGTTTGACATAAAGTTAATAAGAGGAAGTTCAATATGAGTAAGGAAGAAGTTCAATACGAGTAAGGAAGAGAAATTTAGGTTACATGTTTCAATATTTATTATCATAATACTGTTATGATGTTAGATAAAAAGCATGAGGCTAAATAAATAGCAAAGATTTATAAAAACAACAAATAAAGAACATGAAGAATGGAAAGATTTGGTTCAACATAGAAAAAGTGAAAGATGAAAGATGAAAGAGAGAAGCAATGACTATCATTCAAAAAATATGCACGCAAGTGGATGGCAATGCATGTTTATTTTAAAATATTATTGGCTACTGCTTTTATACATTATTGTTGGAGACAAGTGTGAGTAAAAAAAAAAAACTCTAAATGCTTTCAATAACAGGCTAAAGAATTTTCCATTATACCAACTGGTGATTTAAGATTGAATCATATTGAAAAGAAAAGGGATGACACGATCCAAGTAAGGTTAAATTCAGATTTCTACATAAAATTTTTTATTATCTAGTTTTACTCTATTGAGTTTAACTTTTAATTTAACCGTTCGATTAAGTTGATATTTTTATAGGAATTTTTAGACATGCTATTATATATTGGTTTAAACTTTCATGTAAATCAAAGTTTTTTAAGGGATCATCTCAAACATAATTGAAGTTAATAGACAAATTGTGTTAAATCTGTCTGTGTGGACCTTTATCTATTATTTGGACTATATCTAGAGTTACATAATGAATTTTGCTAAGGTTTTCATTGGGTTGGAAAGTAGAAATTCATACCTTTTCAAATATATATAGTAAGCCTTCTAATTCATCTATAAAAAAAATTAGAGAAATATTGTTTCCTTGTATATTATGGATTCCAAACAATATAAAGATTCCTTAATGTTCTCTTGAAAGCATATATGGCAGCTGTTGACTTACCTACTTTACAATGATTTCATGTCAAATAAGGAAATATTTCATAGTTTGCAAGAATTCCATATCCATTATAGAATGTATATGGTGGTAAGGAGGTTTGAGATTCTTTTGTTGTTCTTTTTCTTATTTTGTAGGATTTTTTTTTACTCAAAAGAGAGGTTATAAGAGGCTATTTAAAGAAGATATTTCTATCATTTTCTTTCTATTTTTAAGAACAGACTTTTGACTAAATAAGGAAAGAAACTTCAACACTTTATACAAAAGGCTTGTGCTTCTGAATTTTAGTTAAGACCCATTAGTTTGTAACCCAATAAAGGACCATTAAAGTTATTATCTTAAAACTACATTATGTTTCATTTTGCTTCAAATTTGAGATAGCCATTAGAAATTAATGAAACTTATTTTTGCTTGAGCAACCTTCTTCTTTGTTAAGACAAAGAGTAAATCCGACTTATCAAGAAATAACTAATTTTATGATATTTATAATCACCCAATACCTATATTTCTTAGTTATATGTTTACTCTAGGTTAAGATTCAACCTAACCTAATTATTCAATTTTTTTTGGAGAAGTTATTATACCAAACCTAATTATTCAATTTTTTTTAGAGAAGTTATTATTTTTGTTGTGACTTGCATGACTACGTAATCATGAAATAACCATCATCAATATATATATTCTTAAATTTGTTTGAGAAAAAAAAATAAAATTAATCTTGATTTATATACAAATTTTTTTAAAGATAGTGCTTGTCTACCATTGAAATAAAAAAAATAAAATAAAACATATTATATGCTAAAAAACTAGTTTAGCTAAAACACATGTATCTTTTTTTTATTCATAGATATAACATAAAAATCAATCGTAATAAGTAAACAGGTTAACCAATAGATTAATAGATTATCTTAAAACATATCATTTTAATAAAAAAAAAAATCAAAGTAAAACTCAATTCAAATTAGTTTTTAAATTAATGAATCACCAGGTTAAATCCAACCCAAATTAAATTCTAAATAGGTGAATTACTACACTTTAGGTTAGCTTTTGAGGCCAAGTTTTATATCTATATTTTCATTCATTTGCAAATGAAACAAATACGCTGCAAGATTTTTGTATTAGCTCAACTAGATATCTGCAATATTCGATTGAAGCAAAGAAAATAGGATATTTGCAGCTTACAAAAGTAGTTGTGCTTGGGAGGTTTCATTCTCAATCCTACGAGACAAAGGAGTATTCATCCCATGTTCTAACCTTTAATTGAAAATGTGGGCAAGTTTACTTTGTAGCGATGCATATTACCTCTAAAGATGAATTAAGGTTAATTTTTCTGAACCAGCAATGTCAACTTGAGGTGGATGCCTATCTTTCTGGATTATATCATTATATTATATATGAACAAGAACAACCATGTGAATCACCGGGCCTCTGTTAAATGCCAACTTTGAATTCAGATGTTTAGTTGCCCGTTTGCCTGGTCTAGATAACCTACTCTCATGATTGGCCTAAATCTTGGTCAGAAAAACAACAGCCAAAGAACTATCTTAATCACTTCATCTCAACCAACGATTTTATCGTTTAATAAATCCTCTCAGAAACGCCTAGAAGTGAGAGCTAAATAAGTGAAAGGCTTAGATTTGTTTCAGCACAAGGCAAAAAAGTCAAGCATTTCTTGCATGCCAGTGCTGAAAAGTCTAGATATGCATCGATAGGTAGTCATTTCAACTTACCAACACATCATTTTGAATTAACCAATTCTAAATCATGTGCCGAAAATTCTTGTCCATCAAATGTATGCAATCGCATCCTTGTTGATGAAAGAAGTTACATTGTAATTGTAAACAGAAAAGTAACACTGTAAGCACAAACTTAAAATATGCGAGTAAAAAGGGCAAATATCAGTCCCTGAATTGACTGAATCAGAGGAGCTCACAAAAATGACTTAGTATGTTAGACGATCTCCTGAGAAACCAATTGACATTTGAGGTATGCTATAGAATGCCTTTACTGAGAACAAAGAATGGGAAGACGTGACAAAATCTAGAGTGTTACAGGCACACACAACCCATCATAGCTTAGCTCCACATTGAGACCTTCTGTCTCCATCAATTTTGCAAGATATTCATTCACATTATCATGATCCATCAGGTGCATCATACCTTCAATATGGTTAATTAGGATAAAAACCAAGTTAACTTTTGCAATTTCACTGAATGACAAAAGACTTGAATATGGTATTAATGTAAATTAAGGAATGGCATGATCTAGATCATTTTTATGCAAAACATATGTATAGAAAGGAATGGAAACTTGTATAGAAGTTCTGTTCTTCCAGAAAAGGCACAAGGCAGCGCTTCTAAAATATATAAAAGGAGGCTTACACATACCAGTGAAAAGTGTTCTCCTTGGTTGAATTTTCCGTACTTCTTCTATGGCCTAAAAGAAAGTGAAAATAAGCATAGTTCTGAATCTCCTGGAAATATAATCTTGTTACAAGAGAAGGCAAATAAAATATACCCTTGGAAGTCCAAAGTGTGTCGATGAAGACCGATCAGGCCGCAAAGCATCCTGGAGATATTTTCATATCATAAGCTAAAAGGGGAGTATTTGCAGTGAACTAGAAGAAATGTGAAAGCAAACATGTGTGCGCCATTTTCAACCATGATATTTTTTTGACGCCCTTACATGTTAGGGCATCGAGAGTGTGTGTGTGTGTGTGTGTGAGAGAGAGAGAGAGAGAGAGAGAGAGAGAGAGAGAGAGAACCATAATCAGGAGTTCACAGTCCTTAAGGAGTGGATATGTTTCTTCAGGTATTTCACTAACATCACTGTATGAGAAAAATTAGCTCTGGGATCTAGATAAAAATATTAGAGACAGCATAACAGTTTCCAAAAGAACATCTTTGATCCATATAAGACATACCTGATGTAACATACGTTTCCAAAACGAAAACCAAGCGAACGATAACCATGACCATGCCACACTGGTAAAGGGGTAAACTGAAAGGAAGTTAAAGAAAGATGTGAGAGGAGTTGTCATACTCAGACAATGAAACATCTCATGATCTCATCTCCAGAACGGTGGGTACTGCATCTTTAGTTATATTGCCCTTGTAAATGTGCTGCCCTCTACCTCAAATGGGGAATAATATATTGAATTGAGTGTGTTTGTGTTTAACATGAAAGTAGAAAATTCAAAGAATTATTAAGACCGGGTCACTACACCCTCACAAGCAGGGTCACGTTATTACTTAAATAAGCACACAATAAAAGAAATAAATTTCATTTAAAATCATATTTTTGTATCCATAGGATCCCAATTATAAAAAGCACATAGTAAGCAGGTAAGATCTAAAACAAGGGAGCCACTAGCCCCTTCTATGAAACAATAAAAAATGATACTCCGAGTCTCAGATCGTGTCCAATAAGCCATTTAATCACCAAACAGTTTATACCATGATGCAAATTTCTGCAAGTGAAGTTTGAACCAGTTAAGACAAAATACCATCTGTTCAGCAAAATCAACATTGTACACATCCTTTTATTCAGACATGGTTTTGTAAGATTCATAAACTCCAACTTCCAAACAACAATTAAATAATTTAACCCTTAACTAAATCCTGGAAAATATAGTTTTACAAGAAACTCTGCCATAATTCCTCATTCAGCTATGCTACTTGATGCTGGATTAGTGAATAAGATAAAAATTGGCCTTGATTGCTGAAGAATTCAAATATCATAGGAACATAATGACTGTAAAATTCATAACCAAGCTCCAACTGATGAGCCTTCCAATATTTTCGTTTGCAGTTAACCTTCCCCAAATTTAGAATGTGGCATGTACACAATCAAAAAGACGTAAATGTAAGTGTTTTTGACATCAATAACATAAATTACTTGATGACAAAATAGTCCACAAAAGAAGAATCTTAGCTGATAGGAGAACAGTTTCAGTCAAAATAGAAATTCAAACTTCATCACAGGCCCAAAAAACCCAAAACTTCAGCTAAAAAAAGACCTCATTTGATACCAACTGGCAAATTGATGAATACCTTCAAATCATTCACAACAAAGGGCTCCTCATGTATTAGGTTAAATTGCAGATCTGAGACAACAGCACCTGGTGTAACCACACTTGTATCCACCAAATAATAATGAGTCTTCTTCATCACCTGATATAATTTGAACAACATACAATCAGTTCTGAAATGTGCCCATAAAATAAAAAAGGTAAATTGCCGTTTTGATGTCAACAATTTCAGTATAGGGGTTCTAAGTATCAATTCAGCCATCAATTTGGATAAATGTACATGTTTTCTACTAGAACAGAATAGGATTTCATGCTCTAATGAACTATTAGGCACAGTGCAAGGTTATGGAAAGAAATAGATGAAAAAGACCTTATTGTAATAATTGTTATGCAGCTGAGAGAAACCATGATTTTCTGATATGGTTAATGGTGAGTCCAAGAAATATTGAGAATTAAAGTAAAACTTTGGCCAGTATATCATAAATTTCTAACCAATGATTTGGTCCAGGAATTATCATTTACATTACAAGCACTTTTAATGTACTTATAAAAATACTACCAGTTACTGAACATGTTAAGATCCATAAACAACAGAATTTGTAAAAAGAAATGCATAATTGGAAATTTGGAATTTACACCTCAAAATCACGCTCTGCAACATAAATTGGAATGTAAGGCTGCACATTGTTTGTCCAATCACGGAGATCATCCAGACCTGCAAGGGTGTGTATTTTAATGAAGAAGAAACTTGACACTTCATCTCAATTATAATTATCTAGAACAAATAGCATTAGAAAGCTTTAAGTTACAGACCTCCAATTGCATCAGCATGAGAATGAGTAATAATAACCGCATCAATTGTTCTTAGCCTGACAGGAATGCAGATAGTTACATAATGGCAAATACCTGAATAGACACATGCAATATAAGATAGTCTGTTAAAGAACTACCAATTTAGTTAAGCATTCCCAACCCACCATTTTGAACTGTTACTCAGTCAGGATCTTAAAAGACTATCAACATAACAAAAACTTAATAGAAAAATCAAAATGTACATTGGTGTCATGTAGAACCAACTCATAGTTATTAAAGAGGAAACACCATTAATATAACACGCTATACATCACCATTGAAAACAGTTCATATTTTTATATTCCAGTGTACAAGTTATTTCGGTTTATGACTTAACACTAGCCATCGTTCAGTTGCTCTCATACTTCCATGTGACCTATGGTTATGCATATAATAAAAACAAAATACACAACAAATACAGTTTCCTCTATATATGATGAAGTGGCTGTTTATGTCTCAATAAGAATGGGGAAAAAAACATGTGACTGTGGAATAATGAAACTAGAATAGAAGAAAACTAAAGTAAATCAAGGAAAAAGTAGCAATCCATTACCTTGTATACTTAAAGAATACGCCATGATCAGCAAGTATAATTCCCACCTTATTTGTGCATGCGCACGCACGTCTTCAAATTTATGAATTCAAGTAGAAATTCAATCATGTATCATTTATACAAGGAACACTGATGGTTCCAATACATTGCCACCTTAAATATATAAAAGGATACCATCCCTCTCTATTTCATGCATAAAACCTAAAGATTCCTCTGCCTCATTCTGATTTATTCTTGCAACCGGACAACTTTCCACGCACACATTTAAGATTCCTTGGGTCAATGCTATCATTGATGCTTTATCTGAATGTTATCCTAGTCCTAGCAGAGTTATCTTATCTAAAGAAAAAGGCCACTGATCAAATTTGACTGGCTATTATTGATATCATCTGAATTAAAAGCCTTAAGTATTTCTAAGGTATGAAGAGCTAAAACTAACCCAAATGCAGGAAACCATCGAAGAGCACTATGGTAGAAAAACCTGAAGAATAAAAGTTGAAAGAAAGTCTGATCAAATAAGTAATTAGATATTTAGTAAAACCATGAAAATAATGCTACCTAAAAAGTCATGATTAATCAAACCAGTAAACAATACAATGACACAAAACATAAAGCAGTCTGTCACATACTTGCCCACATCTATAAGAATGTTGTGCCTTCCAGAGGGTCCATGATAGCATATAAGGAGGCCAGTGTTAAGCCTCCTGTTCTTGTTACTTGGTTCCACAGCTTTCGAGCACACCTACGAAACCAGGAGTCACAGTCTTGAAACAATCATGAAAACATAAACAGTTGGTGCCAAAATGTGGATGTTTTGCAGCAGTACCGGACATTTATTTGAAGGATTGGTAAGGCAGCTGAGACGTGGAATCCCTTCACTAGTCCCCGTCCCCATAAAGATAATTTCAGATTGGCCAGCCTGTAAATGTGCATCAGCATTTCTACTAGCATCTGTAAGAACTCAATGCAGTGGCAGGTCAAAACTTATTGAAAAGCACAAAAATCTGCAAACAGCATGATATTATCATTGATAAAAATACAGCACCTCAACATCTCTAGTCAGGAAACAGAATCAATAATCTCAAAAACAAATGACACCTACTTGATTTGATTTCAAAACATCAAGAAAAGAAAACTCGAAAAAGGCACCCGAGCCGTTGAATCATAATCTCAAAGTGAGCTCATTAGCAGGCCCAAGTAATCCAACGGTTCATATATATATATATATGGTTTTATCTTGTCATGTTTTCTTAAAATTAGCATTTTTCGATATAAAAAACATATGTAACACAACCAAGACAGAGATATCTGAAACTAGTTAGTTCAGTTAGATGGTTGGTTAGTTACTTGATGGAAGACAAGCTTTAAGAATCCTTCTGAAGGGAGAGAACCCGTTTCTAGGAAGTGAAAAAAAGGAGAAACCATTTCTTGAGAGTGAAGATGAGGAGAGCCCATTTCCTGAAAGTGAAGATAAGGGAACCCCATTTCCTGGAAGTGAAGATAAGAAGAACCCATTTCTTGAAATTGAAGAGGAGAAGAACCCATTTCTTGAAAGTGAAAATGGAGGAGAAGAGTTGAGATTGATTTGGCGTCTGAAACTGGGCAGGGAAGGAGTAACGCGTACTGTGCCTAGATATTGAACCATCGTGTTCTTTTAATTAAAAATTAAATAAATTGTGGAGAGGGCTAAAGGAGCTTTATGGGTTCGTTGAAAAGGAACGTCCCCCCACTGACGTCCCCAGGGAGGGATGAAGATTCAGACGGAAAGTGGAGAGGAGAGTTAACGACAGATCGTTTTATTCATTACCGTTTAATGCACTTCCCCAAACAACTTGTCGGTTTCCTTTTTATCTTGTTAATTAATGATGTTCAAAAAAAGAATATTGTTAACCAAGATGTTATATATATATATATATATATATATATATATATATATATATATATATGTTTGTTTGTTTGTCTCCTCTATAAAAGAATGATTAAGGACATAATAATAATAATAAAAGGATTGTCACTATGCCTATGTTTTAGATAAAATACATTATAAAATTCAGTGATTCAAACTAAACTAAAATGAAAATTAGATAAAAAGAATATTTGGTTTTTTGATATATTTGATTTTTAAATTGAATAAAAAAATATATAATTATACAACCAAATAAATGAATAAATCAAACAAAAGGAAATCAATCAATCCAATTTTATTGTTTTTAGTTTTATTCATTTCTATATTTTAAATAGGTATAATTTTTATTTCACATTGTTAATTAATATATTGATTTCTTTAAAGAAAATACTGGAAAGTTGCATGATGTCAACTCCATTATGGATTCACGTTTTTACCTATATATCTCCTATATTCTTCTTTTCGTGGGCATAGAAATGTTTTTCTTATTTCATTATTAACCTATGCTGAAATTTTGAGATATTCTTTTCAAAGCAGCATGTTATTATTTAAAAAAAAAAACAATATAGTTGCATACAATATATGTTACTGAACTTACATGTAACAATCACAACTTTGATTTATTAAAATTTTAACCCTTGTTTTTTTCCTTCTCCTCCTATCAACTTCTCCTCTCCACCCCTCAAATAGCCATACTACTATCCTTTCTCTCCACCATAACATAAGGCGACACAAACTTTTTCTAATTATCATTGTCTGGTTTTCACCACTACTATCACTCGTTTTCAATGATTTAAGATTTAAGATATATTATAAATTTTTTTTTGATAACTTTGTAGCATTTTTACTGATTTTTAATTTTGATTGTTTTAGAGTTAAATTTAAGCTTTTTCTTTTTAGGATTTTAGTGAATTGAATTTAAATTTTATTAATTAACAATACAATACTTATAAAGAAAAATAATGAATTTAGGTTGTTATCAATTATATTATAGGATTTTTAAGTTAATTTAAGATTTTTTTGAATTAGATATAAATTATGTTAACTAGCTATGAAATATATCAATAAAGTAGATGAATTATGTTATTTATGGAGAAAATTGATGTTGGGTTCTTGTCAATTACATTAGGTTTAGGGTTTCATTGAATAAAGTTTTGTTAAAATTATATGTCTTAATTAATTTGTAATATTGATAAATTAGATTTGGGTGTGGTTATGTTGTTTGACAAATATCTCATAATATTAGATTACTGAGCTTTTATGGTGGTGTTATGATATGAAATCTTATGATCACATGGTCATGTAGTTCACAATAAAGATGATAACTATTCTTAAGAAAATTGAATAATCAAGTTTGGTTGAACTTTAGTCGAACTTTGGTCTAAAATTAACATGTAACTAAGAAGTAGAGGTATTGGATGATTGCGAATGACTTACAAGGTCAGCCATACTTTCATAAGTCATATTTAAAAGAAGTTTGTTCAAGCAGATCTAAGTTTCATTGATGTCTAAAGGCTCTCTAAATTTATAGCAAAACAAAACATAATATAGTTCTAAGATAATGACTATAATGGTCTCATAATGGGTTGTAAATCAATAGACCTTATCTAAAACTCGACTAAGCACAATTCTAATATCTAAAATAAGCCTAAACATTGATTTTAGGATAAAACAAGCCTAAAATAGTAAAATTTCTAAAACTAAAATATAATTATCTCAAATATTAATTAAAATAATAAATAAGCTTTAACAATATTTAGATTAATACAAGTTATCAAAACAATCCCAAAACAATCCCAAAACAAAATCTTCTTGCATTAGTTATTTTATAGTTGAATCTAAAACTTGTAAATGAAAGAGTGTTTATTTGTGTTATCCATTAATCTTATTTCCTTACTTGAAAGATATTGTCTTTAAATGCTAAAATTTCTTTTCTTATTTAGTTAAGGAAGATAAATTAGTTAAGCCACTAAACCAATTAATGGAACTTTATGTTGCAGAATTTAAAGATATAAGTAGGTATGTCTAAATGACATGCAATGATTAAGCTTTGAGTTGTAGGAATTAAGACTTATTAGGTGATGTATTAGAAGTTAGACAAAAATTTAGAGATAAGTATGAATTTATTATTATAATTAAGCAATAGCATATCAAAAATTCATTATAGTATAAAGTGCAATGCTCAACCAAAACTTATATGCAATTGCAATGTATTCATGAACTAGTCTATAAATGGTATTTTTATGGAGGTATCACTAAATATTTGATTCATTTGAGAACTTAAAATTAAAAAGGTCACACATATCAAAACTCATTGGCTTTGTAAAGGTATAACAACCCTTATGTACTACATCCTTTTTCATGATACAATGAGAATTTTTAGTGTAATCTTTTTTTTTTTAGTCTAAAACAATCACTTGATTGGTATAAATCCTTATGCAATTCTATTTTTTTTTATCAGTCCTTAAACTTGAGTATTACTTATAATCCTTGTAAATTAATGATATTTATACCAAAATTTCAGTAGAGTCCTTTGTATTTTGAACATCCCAAATGTCAATATCAATTCATATCACAATCAATCACATTTCTTATCTATAAACGACACATACTCATAACCTTAATCTCTAATCTAATCATCTTGGATCCCATCTCATTATATCTAACATTCCATAATCCATTTTCAAGAATTCATAACCCTAATAATATCTATTAGTTTCACATATATAATAATAAATAAAGCATTAAGACAGTTACAACAAATTCCTTATCAACTAACACTTGATCTCTCTCTTTCCCACACACAAACACACTCTATTATTGTTATTTCTACCATAATTTTGGTAGGGTCTTCCCTTTAATCAATATGGTATCAAGTTAGCAATAATCACAACATGTCTTTTTAATGCAACATATGAGTGTCATTCAATTGTCACAAGCCTTATTGACTTCCATCAACTATTAAACATCCATAATAGAGAATAATCAAGACAAGTAATATGATCAAGTTTTATAAAGACATGCGATATAATCTTTCCTAACATCTCGAGTTTAATAATAAAGATAAGATCAAAGAATAAAGTTTTAACAATGTAGACAAAATGTTAAATTTGTAGAATGACATATAATAACATAATTAAAAGTATTCTTCTAAATATTACATAAAAACCTAATATATTTGAGATATCATTATGAAAACACCATAAAATATGAGAGATAAATATCTAATACTCCATGTGAGGCTGAGATGCATCTGATGTTACATAAAATATAAACAACTTATTTAATAGATCATCACATTTATATATACAATTACATCATTTATTAATTATAAGCTAAACTATCATCACTAAGTGTCATAATTTAATTGATTTCTAGTCATCCAACAAATAATACTACAAGCCTCTAAATGATAGCTAATTCTTTATATTCTGGATCATCGGGCACATGGACATCATTAGTTGCCATAACAAAAACTAATTAATTTAAAATCCCAGTCGTCAGACACGCTGACACCATTAACTTTTGACATGATGAAAAGATTGATATCTTCTCCCAAGTGCAAAAGTGTCGAAGTAATAAATAACCCGGCAAGACTGGGGTCGAACCACAAGGAGGTTAATTGTACAAATTATAAACAACAATTATAAACAATAATAATAGCAATAACAACAACAACAACAATAATAATAGTAATAGTAATAGTAATAGTAATAGTAATAGTAATAGAAAAAGAATGAGAAGAAGAAGATGAGAACTTTGAGATGGAATATTAATGTAACGATTAAATAATGATAATAACAAATGTCAAGGTTAGAGATTCCACTAATGGCATGTCAAACAAGTATAATATAAACTCTTATTATTCAATTAGAAACCACACATAAAGGAGGTTCCAATTAGATTATAAATTGTTAACATGATTATATTAGTCATCTTATTCGATTAATGTTAATACTTGTAAATCTTGTCAAGCATTCATGATTATCAACCTATGGTGTCAGTTATACCATACAGTATTGGCTATGAAAGTGTCAAGCATTTGTTGTACCAAGTGTTATACAACATAAATCAAGATTAGTCATTTAACAAGCAAAGTATTAAAGAGTGAACAAGATAACAAATAAAAAACATGTTAGTATCAAACATTAAACTCCATATTAAGTTTACATTATACTTATTCTTACATCATTAGTGTAACCTTTTCACTTTGACATAATTAACTTAGCTAGACATAATGAAAGAAAGAAAAATAGATAAACAAAATAAGAACATAAAAGTTAACTAAGTAAAGAAAAGGAAATGAAAGGCATAAACTTAATATTAATGAAAGCAAAGCATAAACATTACAAAAAATATAAAGAGAGAAAGGAAGAGCATGATCTTGATCTGGACACCAACATGCCTAAATGCATGGCAAATGCCTCCTTTTATAGGCCAAAATTGGGAACTATTGATTTGATGACTAATTGATAAGTGGGTGGCCGACTCTTGACTTGGTGACAATCTTTATTTTCTCTTGTCTACTCCAAACGTCATTGATAACGTCAAAATTGAAGCCACTCAAAAACATAAAAGTTGTAGGAAATTGTCTTAGCTATCATGTGTAAAACATTAAGCTCATTTGGACTTCTAGAACTCTAGATATGGCCAAAATACTGAACAGTGCTCGGACTGGAGGACTAATTCGGGCTTCTTTGTTGTTGCTACAATTTGAACTTGAAAATGGCCTTTCTAGATTTTGGGCTTCATATGAAAGTCATAGGCCTATGTCTTACCTTTCCCTCCATATAAAGTGAACCTAAATATGAGATCTATAGCTCTAGATATGACCCAATTACGAAACAGTGTTCTGGTTTGGATTGCACCAACATCTCTTTTCTAAGTTTGGCCATCTCTTTATTCTTGCAATTTAAGTTCTTAAAGTCATCAATCAATCCTTTCATTTATGTGATAGGCCTGTATTTAAAATGAACATTTACCATAAATTAAAGGTATCTTATATTATTTCATATATTATTATAAAACTTGCTTTAGTTAAGGAGTTATTGATACTTCAAGTGCAAAATGATGATATAAAACCATGATAAAAATGCACTTTTAAGTACTAATCACACCCCCAACCAGCTTATTACTAGTCCTTAATAATCAAAGCGTTAAAATAGAAATTTGTTTTTTGTAAATTCCACAAAGCAAGGTATTCATCATTTAACTTCCATTAATCTATCTAGATAAACAAACTCTCATTAAATTTATATATCTGCTCAATACCTCTTAACAAGATATTAATAAACCTTTCTTTTGTGCTCAATGTATCAACACATAATTATGGGGCTTTTCTTGGAAGAAAAGAAAATTTTTGTTCTAATGTTTAAGGTTAACTTCCTTGGGTTGGGATTATTATTTTTGTCTTCTTCTCTTTTCTTCCTTTTTTTTAAATGTATATACATATAATTTAAAAACATCATGCATCTTTAACCCATGTAACGAGCTTTCAGCCAATGACTCCCAGACCAGTTGGTCTTAGGGCATTATGTGTTAAGACACCCCTACGAGCTTAGTAACTCAGGTCGCAGATATTGATATGTAGATAGTGCAATGTTTGATTCCCTTTAGCTTTTCTCCTCAACCCATATAACAAGCGTTGGGCTAATAACTCCCAGGTTAGTTGACTTTAGGGTATTAGGGTTAAAACACTCCATTGGGCTTAATTGCTTAGGTTAGGGAGGCTATGAAACCAAACTTATCTACATTTTTATTATCATCATTTTTTTCTTTTTTTCTTTTTTCTTCTTAATTATATACAATCTCTTTCCCTTAGTTGTTACCTTTAACAAAAGAACATAAATAATGTAACAATCCAATATGCAACCCATAATCATATGTTAAAGTGTGTGTGTGTGTAAATTAAGGTTTAAGAATATATGTTAAATAAGTATATGAGCAGAATTAAATGATAACAATGCGAGAGTTTGTAAACCTGAATATTTCAAAAAGTATTATAATAGATCTTGTTAAGAATAGTTACTAAGATGCGTCTCAAGAGTCACTTTAACAAAAGAGCTGCTCTACTTTGCCATCCTAGTAACAACAATTATGCACATGCTTTATGAAATGAAAAACAACTTTTTTTTATCAACTACTACCCTCTCCTTCAATCAAAACGAGACATTGTCCTCAATGTTCTAAGGTAGAAAGATAGAGTATAGAAGATATCACCTGAAATAATGAATACTGACAAACCTGAAACACACTGAAACAAAAATAAGAAATAACAAAACACAATAATAAAACCAAAAGACACAAAAATTCACAAATGAAGGCTCAAATCCAATCTAAGCTTTTTACGGCTTTCCTTAGATGACCAATTTATGTGACTCATGGAAGGATCAATCACAGGAATGAAAGATTGTAGTTGGTCAATCAATTGTTCAGTAGTAGCAGTAGAGATTATGATTTGTCATGTAGAAGATGTTATAAATTTCTATTCCACAACATGATTAAGAAAAGACAACAACTTATCATAATAACCATTAATATTTAACAAACCTATGGGTTTATGGTGAATATGCAGTTGAGCCCAATAAAAAATATGAAAGATTTCTTCTAATATGCCTAGACCACTTGGTAAAGCAATGAAGGCATCAACATGGTTAAACATTGCATTCATTAGAGCTGACATTGTGGAGTCCTGAAGTTCCTCTCCAATTGTTTTTCCAATGATGTCCCCTTGTGCTAAAGCTTCGGGGATGACCCCCAAAACTTGACTACCTTCTAAAAATATAGCTATTGACACACCTCCCATTAACCCAAGACAACCTCCCTCATACATTAAATGAATCTTTCTCTCAGCTAGCACTTGACCAAGATCATTTATTGATTCTAAAAACTCCTTTTCTTTTCTAGGACTAGATCCTCCAAAAACACAAATATTTCTTATATGATGACTTGAGGAACTTGCCATTTCTACACACTTCTGTATTGTTGAATGTATGGGTTGAGTTGAAATGAAAGGAAGGAAGAGAGAGTTTTATGGATAAGAAACTAAAAAGGCAATTAAAACACCTATATATAAGTCAGCTGGAGTCTCACACTCTCTCTCTCTCTTTATTTATTTATTTATTTACCTTCGAAAAAGCATGTGTATGTAGAGGTAGTTGTGATTGTGGCTCACATCTTCTTTTGGTTTTACGTCCAAGAACGGCTTAAACGCCCTCTATGGGTCGGGGATAGGCTTCCCATCTAGTTTTCTTAAAAACTAGCAAACAAGGTATTTTTTAGTAAGATTCCTAAGACTAAGTCGATCATGTTCTTTATGAAATAGTGGCCATAAATCATGAATTACATGATGCACATCTCCAGTAGGATGTGTCTCAAGAGTCAATAGAAGATTATCTAAAGACTCCTTACTCAGGCCATCCATAATGAATTTTATTTTATCTTCACGGTTTATAAATACCATTTCTAAAGAACGACATTGTGTATTACAAGTCCATCTAGCATATCGATGACAGACTTTCAGTCGTTTTGCACGACGCTTCTTTACAAAAGTGCTTTTACCTATTCCAGGCATGTGTGAAATGAAGGAGTTAGAGGACTCACCTGATAATCAGACCTTTGCTTCAATCAACCAGCGAATATCTTCAGGAATTCCATGATTCATTAACAATCTCAATCTTGCACATCTAGCGCGGTAATTTTTACCATCAGGAAAGTAGTCATTGATTGGTGTGATGTTAGTTTTCGAATCTGTTATCAATCTTGACAAGTGATTTGCGACAACATTTTCGCTGCCTTTCTTATATTTGATTGTGATATCAAATTCTTGAAGTAATAAAATCCACCGTACCAATCTAGCCTTAGAATTTTTCTTACAAAGAAGATATTTCAATGCTGCATGATGACACGACGAAAAGATTGATGTCTTC
Source organism: Populus pruinosa (assembly GCA_026413675.1). Classification (NCBI taxonomy): domain Eukaryota; kingdom Viridiplantae; phylum Streptophyta; class Magnoliopsida; order Malpighiales; family Salicaceae; genus Populus; species Populus pruinosa. The sequence goes on from CM048594.1 coordinate 5,663,604, forward strand.
TCCCAAGTGCAGGAGTGTCGAAGTAATAAATAACCCGGCAAGACCGGGGTCGAACCACAGGGAGGTTAATTGTACAAATTATAAACAACAATTATAAAACAACAATAACAACAACAACAATAGTAATAATAATAATAATAATAGTAGTAGTAGTAGTGATTAGTACTTAAAAGTGCATTTTTGTCATGATTTTATATCATCATTTTGCACTTGAAGTATCAATAACTCCTTAACTAAAATATATTTTATAATAATGTATCTAATAATATAAGATACCTATAATTTGTGGTAAATGTCTATTTTTAATGCAGGTCTATCATATAAATGAAAGGATTGATTGATGACTTGAAGAACTTAAATTGCATGGATAAAGAGATGGTCAAACTTAGAGAAGAGATGTCGGTGCAATCCAAACCGGAACACTGTTTGGTAATTGGGCCATATCTGGAGCTACAGATCTCAGATTTAGGTCCAATTTATATGGATGGAAAGGTAAGACATAGGCCTACAACTTTCATATGGAGCCCAAGATCTAAAAAGGCCATTATCAAGTCCAAATTGTAGCAACAACAAAGAAGCCCGAATCTGTCTTCCAGCCCGAGCACTGTTCGGTATTTTGGCCATATCTGGAGTTCTAGAAGTCCAAATGAGCTGAAGTTTTTACACAAGAAAGCTGAGACAATTGCCTACAACTTTCATGTTTGCACCTGGCTCCAGTTTTGACGTTATCAATGACGTTTTGGGCAGAAAAGAGAAGATAAGGATTGTCACCAAGTCAAAAGTTGGCCACCCACTTATCAATTAGTCATTAAATCAATAGTTTCCAATTTTGGCCTATAAAAGGAGGCATTTGCCATGCATTTAGGCATCTTGGTGTTCAGATCAAGATCATGCTCTTCCTTTCTCTCTTTGTATTTTTTGTAATGTTTATGCTTTACTTTCATTAATATCAAGTTTATGCCTTTCATTTCCTTTCCTTTACTTAGTTAACTTTTATGTTCTTATTTTGTTTATTTGTTTTCCTTTCTTTCATTATGTCTAGCTAAGTTAATTATGTCAAGGTGAAAAGGTTACACTAATGGTGGAAGAATAAGTATAGTGTAAACTTAATATGGACCTTAATGTTTGATACTAACATGTTTTATATTTGTTATCTTGTTCACTCTTTAATACTTTGCTTGTTAAATGACTAATCTTGATTTATGTTGTATAACACTTGGTACAACAAATGCTTGGCACTTTCATAGCCCATAATGTATGGTATAACCGACACCTGAGCTATGAAAGGAACTTGATTTGTTGTTAACATAAGTTATAATCATGAATGCTTGACGAGATTTACAAGTATTAGCATTAATTGAATAAGATGACTAATGTAATCATGTTAACAATATATAATCTGATTGGAACCTCCTTTGTGTGTGGTTTCCAATTCAATAATAAGAGTTTATACTGTACTTGTTTGATATACCATTAGTGGAATCTCTAACCTTGACATTTGTTATTATTATTGCTTAATCCTTACATTAATATTTGATCTCCAAGTTCTCATCATCATCATCATCTTCTTCTTCTCTTTCTTTATTATTATTATTATTATTATTATTATTATTATTATTAGTACTACTACTACTACTATTATTATTATTATTATTATTATTATTATTATTATTATTATTATTATTACTATTGTTGTTGTTGTTATTGTTGTTTTATAATTGTTGTTTATAATTTGTACAATTAACCTCCCTGTGGTTCGACCCCGGTCTTGCCGGGTTATTTATTACTTCGACACTCCTGCACTTGGGAGAAGACATCAATCTTTTAGTCGTGTCAAGTTTTTGGCGCCGTTGCCGGGGAGGTAAGTTCTTGTATAAATTATAGTATTTATTTTCTCTTTTCACTTTTCTTGTATATAACTTGTTTCTTTTCTTTGGTTTCTTTTTATTTTGTTTTCATCCTTCTTCTTTTGTTTTCTTCTTCATTTTATTATATTCCAACACGTGCATGAGAGTGTGGTCACGTACATCAAGTGGTAGACTTTGTAGGATATCCTCATCATTTTCAGAAAATATGGCCGAAGAAGATAATCAATCACTTCATAATGAAAATAATGAGAATAACCGTGCTAGAACACTTAGAGACCACATGAATCCCACAAGAACAAGTGCACCATCATGCATAGTTTTTCCTCCTGATGCATCTCATTTTAATTTTAAACCAGGTATTATTCAACTTTTACCTTCTTTTCATGGTTTAGAATTGGAAAATCCATACTTGCATTTAAGGGAATTTGAAGAGGTCTGCAACACATATAATAATTTAAATTGTAGCATGAACACCATCAGATTAAAGCTTTTCCCTTTTTCATTAAAAGATAGAGCTAAAACATGGCTACAAAATTTGAGACCAGGATCCATTTGTGCTTGGGATGAAATGCAACAACAGTTTTTAAAGAAGTTTTTCCCATCTCATAGAACAAACTCTTTCAAGAGACAAATCACCACTTTCACTCAAAAACCAGGAGAAACATTTTACCAATGTTGGGATAGGTATCGAGACTTGCTTAGTACTTGCCCTCATCATGGTTTTGAAACATGGAGATTGGTTTCACATTTCTATGAAGGGTTAACACCTAAAGATAGGCAAATGGTTGAATTGATGTGCAATGGAACTTTTGAAGATAAAGACCCTGATGAAGCAATGGAGTACTTAGACTTGTTAGCTGAAAATGCTCAAAATTGGGATACCGCGAGTACTTATGAGGCACCGAGTAAAACTCAACCTCATACATCTAGTGGAGGTATGTACAACCTTAGGGAAGATCATGACCTTCAAGCCAAATTTGCATCTTTAGCTAGAAAAGTCGAGGCACTAGAATTGAAAAAGAGTGGTCAATTAAAATCTGTTGAAAACATTGTGTGTCAAATATGTGAAACAAATGAACACTCAACCAACGATTGTCCAACCTTGCCTTCTTTTAAGGAATGTCTCCATGAACAAGCCCATGCTTTAAACAGTTTCCAAAGAGTCAACCACAACCCATACTCCCAAACATACAACCCTGGTTGGAGGAATCACCCAAATTTCAGTTGGAAGAGTGAGAACAACAATGCACAAACTTCACAACCACCGTTTCAAGCACACCATAATTTCCAAAATTCTCATGGATATGCACCTTCTTATGCTCCACCTCCTAGAAGAAATCTTGAGGAAACATTGCATGCATTCATTGAAAAGCAAGAGATAATCAATACTCAACTTGCTCAAAACATGACAGATTTTAAAGATACTCTTGCTAAATTAATATCTGCTCTCAGTTTCCAAGAGAAAGGTAAGTTTCCATCTCAAACACAACAAAATCCCAAAGGGCAATACAATACAAATACAAGTAGTTCTGGAAGCCAACATATGGATCAAGTCAAATCAGTCACTACTCTGCGCAGTGGTAAGGTTATTGAAAAACCCTCTCTTGAACCTTATGAGAAAGATGATAAGTCAATCTCTGAGGGTAAGGAAGGGGATGAATCTGAAAATTGCAAAGAAACGACTGATTCACCGCCAGCACTTCCATTTCCTCAAGCCATGACCAAACAAAGGAAAGTCAATCACAATTCTGAAATTTATGAAATTTTCAAACAGGTAAGGATCAATATACCTTTGCTGGATGCAATTAAACAGGTTCCTTCCTATGCTAAATTTTTGAAAGATCTATGCACTGTGAAAAGGAAACTGAATGTGAAAAAGAAAGCCTTTCTAGCGGAACAAGTAAGTGCCATTCTTCAAAACAATAATGCTTTGAAATATAAAGACCCTGGTTGTCCTACAATTTCTTGCTTTATTGGAGAGCATAAAATTGAACGAGCCTTACTTGATCTTGGTGCTAGTGTGAATTTACTTCCATATTCAGTTTTTCAGAGTCTCAATCTAGGTGAGTTAAAACCAACTTCTATATCTCTTTTACTTGCCGATAGATCTATAAAAGTGCCTAGAGGAATAATTGAAGATGTGTTAGTACAAGTCGATAAATTCATTTATCTTGTGGATTTTATTGTCTTGGACACAGAACCTGTTGAAGCATGTAATTCATTTCCTGTTATTTTAGGACGTCCGTTTCTTGCAACCTCTAACGCATTGATTAATTGTAGGAATGGACTGATGAAGCTATCATTTGGAAACATGACATTGGAGATGAATATTTTCAACATTTGCAAGCAACCTGGAGATGATAATGATTTACAAGAAGTAGATCATATTGATGAATTAGTTTATGATCAACTTGAATCTACTTTAAATAAAAATGAGTTAGATGAATCTGAAGATTTGCAAATGATTTATTCTAAGGAGGAAATCACGGATGAAACAAGCACCGAAAATGTTGATCCGAATCTTTTGTCAATAGTGACAACATATTCGACATCTGACATCACACCAATCGATGATTACTTTCCTAACGAATCCTTACTTTCTCTTAGTCCAATGCCTTGGTATGATAAAAATATCAATTTTCTTGCTTTAGGAGATTTGCCAGCTGATTGGAGTACCCAAGACAAAGAAAAGTTTTTGAACGAAGTGAAGAATTTTTCTTGTGATTACCCTACCTTATTCAAATATTGTCCTAATCAAATATTTCAAAGATTCATTCCCGACAATGAGGTAAGTAGTGTCATTAAACTTTGTCATTCTAAAGCATGTGGAAGTTGTTTCTCGTTAAAAAAGACTGCTGCAAAAATCTTTCAAAATGGATTTTATTGGCCCACCATGTTTAAGGACACACATGCATTCTGTAAAACTTGTGAAAATTGTCAAAAAATTGACACTGGTCAAAAAGTTTTGTTTTATGATTCTCAACTCTATGCACTCCCTAAAGAGCTAAGATTAAGATGGACCAATCCTTATGGGGCCTGTGATATTGAGAATTCAATGAATGACAATGATTTTAAGGAAAATGGACATCGTTTGAAAGCTTACTTTGATAATTTTCCTAGTGAAAATGAATCAGCTGGTTTGAATGATCTTGTAGATAAAGGTTGATTATTTTTTTTCTCACATTGTTTTTGTGTTTCTTTTTGAGTGATTTTTGCTAGTTTCTCTCACCCCGGTCAAATGGCGGATAACGGTACTCCGTGACTTAAGTCGGTTCTTTCAGTTTCCCACAATTACTGATATCTGTGTATATATCTGTGCAATTCTTTGAATCTCTCTTCCAATTCTCATTTGAAAATGGACACTAATCTTGAAAAATTGAAAAAGTATTTTCCCGCTCTGCCTCAGAATGCGATTACAAAAATTTACCGTGCTAGATGTGCAAGATTGAGATTCTTAATGAATCATGGAATTCCTGAAGATATTCGTTGGTTGATTGAAGCAAAGGTCCGATTATCAGGTGAGTCCTCTAACTTCTTCATTTCACACATGCCTGGAACAGGTAAAAGCACTTTTGCAAAGAAGCGTCGTGCAAAACGACTAGAAGTCTGTCATCGTTGTGCTAGATGGACTTGTAATACACAATGTCGTTCTTTAGGAATGGTATCTATAAACCGTGAAGATAAAATACAATTCATTAAGGATGGCCTGAGTAAGGAGTCTTTAGATAATCTTCTATTGACTCTTGAGACGCATCCTAGTGGAGATGTGCATCGTGCAATTCATAATTTATGGCCACTATTTCATAAAGAACATGATCGACTTAGTCTTGGGAATCTGACTAAAAAAGACCCTGTTTGCCAGTTTTTCAGAAAACTGGATGGGAAGCCTATCCCCGACCCATAGAGGGCGTTTAAGCCGTTCTTGGACGTAAAACCAAGGGAAGATGTGAGCCACAATCACAACTACCTGTACATACACATGCTTTTTTTTTCAAAAGTAAATAAATAAATAAATAAAAAGAGAGAGAGAGAGTGTGAGACTCCAGCTGGCCTACATATAGATGTTATGATTGCCTTTCTAATTTATCATCTATAAAACCCTCTTTTCCTTCCTTTCATTTCTACTCAACCCATACATTCAACAAATACAGAAGTGTGTAGAAATGGCAAGTTCCTCAAGTCATCAAATAAGAAATATCTGTGTTTTTGGTGGATCTAGTCCTGGGAAAGAAAAGGAGTTTTTAGAATCAGCAAACCATCTTGGTCAGGTGCTAGCTGAGAGAAAGATTCATTTAGTGTATGGGGGAGGCAGTCTTGGGTTAATGGGAGGTGTGTCAATAGCTGCATTTTTAGGAGGTAGTCAAGTTTTAGGAGTCGTCCCTGAAGCTTTGGCACAAGGGGACATCATTGGAAAAACAATTGGAGAGGAACTTCAGGTCTCCGCAATGTCGGCTCGAATGAATGCAATGTTTAAACATGCTGATGCTTTCATTGCTTTACCAGGTGGTCTAGGCACATTGGAAGAGATCTTTCATATTTCCTCTTGGGCTCAATTGCACATTCACCATAAACCTATAGGTTTGTTAAATGTTAATGGTTATTATGATAAGTTGTTGTCTTTTCTTGATCATGCTGTGGAACAGGAATTTCTAACATCTTCTGCACGACAAATTATAATCTCTGCTACTACTGCTGAACAATTGATTGACCAACTACAATCTTTCATTCCTGTGATTGATCCTTCCATGAGTCGCATAAATTGGTCATCTACGGGAAGCCGTAAAAAGCTTAGATTGGATTTGAGCCTTCATTTGTGAATTTTTTTGTCTTTTGATTTTATTATGTTTTGTTATTTCTTATTTTTGTTTCAGTGTGTTTCAGGTTTTGTCAGTGTTCGTTATTTCAGGTGATATCTTTTATACTCTATCTTTCTACCTTAGAACATTGAGGACAATGTCTCGTTTTGGTTGGGGGGAGAGGGTAGTAGTTGATAAAAAAAAAAAAATTGTTTTTCATTTCATAAAGCATGTGCATAATTGTTGTTACTAGGATGGCAGAGTAAAGGAGTTCTTTTGTTAAAGTGACTCTTGAGACGCATCTTAGTAACCATTCTTAACAAGGTCTATTATAATACTTCCTGAAATATTCAGGTTTACAAACTCTCGTATTGTTACCACTTAATTCTGCTCATATACTTATTTAACATGTATTTTTAAACCTTAATTTACACACACACACTTTAACATATGATTGTGGGTTGCATATTGGATTCTTACATTATTTATGTTCTTTTGTTAAAGGTAACAACTAAGGGAAAGGGATTGTATATAATTAAAAAAAAAAACATGAAAAAAAAAGAAAAAAAAAAAACAAAATGATGATAATAAAAATGTAGATAAGTTTGGTTTCGTAGCCTCCCTAACCTAAGCAATTAAGCCCGAAGGGGTGTTTTAACACCTAATACCCTAAAGTCAACTGACTTGGGAGCTATTGGCCCAACGCTTGTTACATGGGTTGAGGAGAAAAGCTTAAGGGAATCAAACATTGCACTATCTACATATCAGTATCTGCGACCCGAGTTACTAAGCTCGTAGGGGTGTCTTAACACCTAATGCCCTAAGACCAACTGGTCTGGGAGTCATTAGCTGAAAGCTCGTTACATGGGTTAAAGATGCATGATGTTTTTAAAGTATATGTATATAGAGTTAAAAAAAAAAAAAGACAAAAATAGTAATCCCAACCCAAGGAAGTTAACCTTAAACATTAGAACAAAAATTTTGTTTTCTTCCAAGAAAAGCCCCATAATTATGTGTTGATATATTGAGCACAAAAAAAAAGGTTTATTAATATCTTGTTAAGAGGTATTGAGCAGATATATAAATGTAATAAGAGTTTGTTTATCTGGATAGATTAATGGAAGTTAAATGATGAATACCTTGCTTTGTGAAATTTGCAAATTGTTTTAACGCTTTGATTACTAGGGACTAGTAATAAGCTGGTTGGGGGGTGTGATTAGTACTTAAAAGTGCATTTTTGTCATGATTTTATATCATCATTTTGCACTTGAAGTATCAATAACTCCTTAACTAAAATATATTTTATAATAATGTATCTAATAATATAAGATACCTATAATTTGTGGTAAATGTCTATTTTTAATGCAGGTCTATCATATAAATGAAAGGATTGATTGATGACTTGAAGAACTTAAATTGCATGGATAAAGAGATGGTCAAACTTAGAGAAGAGATGTCGGTGCAATCCAAACCAGAACACTGTTTGGTAATTGGGCCATATCTGGAGCTACAGATCTCAGATTTAGGTCCAATTTATATGGATGGAAAGGTAAGACATAGGCCTACAACTTTCATATGGAGCCCAAGATCTAAAAAGGCCATTATCAAGTCCAAATTGTAGCAACAACAAAGAAGCCCGAATCTGCCTTCCAGCCCGAGCACTGTTCGGTATTTTGGCCATATCTGGAGTTCTAGAAGTCCAAATGAGCTGAAGTTTTTACACAAGAAAGCTGAGACAATTGCCTACAACTTTCATGTTTGCACCTGGCTCCAGTTTTGACGTTATCAATGACGTTTTGGGCAGAAAAGAGAAGATAAGGATTGTCACCAAGTCAAAAGTTGGCCACCCACTTATCAATTAGTCATCAAATCAATAGTTTCCAATTTTGGCCTATAAAAGGAGGCATTTGCCATGCATTTAGGCATCTTGGTGTTCAGATCAAGATCATGCTCTTCCTTTCTCTCTTTGTATTTTTTGTAATGTTTATGCTTTACTTTCATTAATATCAAGTTTATGCCTTTCATTTCCTTTCCTTTACTTAGTTAACTTTTATGTTCTTATTTTGTTTATTTGTTTTCCTTTCTTTCATTATGTCTAGCTAAGTTAATTATGTCAAGGTGAAAAGGTTACACTAATGGTGGAAGAATAAGTATAGTGTAAACTTAATATGGACCTTAATGTTTGATACTAACATGTTTTATATTTGTTATCTTGTTCACTCTTTAATACTTTGCTTGTTAAATGACTAATCTTGATTTATGTTGTATAACACTTGGTACAACAAATGCTTGGCACTTTCATAGCCCATAATGTATGGTATAACCGACACCTGAGCTATGAAAGGAACTTGATTTGTTGTTAACATAAGTTATAATCATGAATGCTTGACGAGATTTACAAGTATTAGCATTAATTGAATAAGATGACTAATGTAATCATGTTAACAATATATAATCTGATTGGAACCTCCTTTGTGTGTGGTTTCCAATTCAATAATAAGAGTTTATACTGTACTTGTTTGATATACCATTAGTGGAATCTCTAACCTTGACATTTGTTATTATTATTGCTTAATCCTTACATTAATATTTGATCTCCAAGTTCTCATCATCATCATCATCTTCTTCTTCTCTTTCTTTATTATTATTATTATTATTATTATTATTATTATTATTATTATTATTATTATTATTATTAGTACTACTACTACTACTACTATTATTATTATTATTATTATTATTATTATTATTATTATTATTATTACTATTGTTGTTGTTGTTATTGTTGTTTTATAATTGTTGTTTATAATTTGTACAATTAACCTCCCTGTGGTTCGACCCCGGTCTTGCCGGGTTATTTATTACTTCGACACTCCTGCACTTGGGAGAAGACATCAATCTTTTAGTCGTGTCAAGTAGTAGTAGTAGTAGTACTAACAATAATAATAATAATAATAATAATAATAATAATAATAATAATAAAGAAAGAGAAGAAGAAGAAGATGATGATGATGAGAACTTAGAGATGAAATATTAATGTAAGGATTAAACAATAATAATAACAAATGTCAAGGTTAGAGGTTCCACTAATGGTATATCAAACAAGTATAGTATAGACTCTTATTATTGAATTGGAAACCACACACAAAGGAGGTTCCAATCAGATTATATATTGTTAACATGATTACATTAGTCATCTTATTCAATTAATGCTAATACTTGTAAATCTCGTCAAGCATTCATGATTATAACTTATGTTAACAACAAATCAAGTTCCTTTCATAGCTCAGGTGTCGGTTATACCATACATTATGGGCTATGAAAGTGCCAAGCATTTGTTGTACCAAGTGTTACATAACATAAATCAAGATTAGTCATTTAACAAGCAAAGTATTAAAGAGTGAACAAGATAACAAATATAAAACATGTTAGTATCAAACATTAAAGTCCATATTAAGTTTACATTATACTTATTCTCACACCATTAGTGTAACCTTTTCACCTTGACATAATTAAGTTAGCTAGACATAATGAAAGAAAGCAAAATAGATAAACAAAATAAGAACATAAAAGCTAACTAAGTAAAGGAAAGGAAATGAAAGGCATAAACTTACTATTAATGAAAGCAAAGCATAAACATGACAAAAAATACAAAGAGAGAAAGGAAGAGCATGATCTTGATCTGGAAACCAAGATGCCTAAATGCATGGCAAATGCCTCCTTTTATAGGCCAAAATTGGGAACTATTGATTTGATGACTAATTGAGAAGTGGGTGACCAACTTTTGACTTGGTGACAATCCTTATCTTCTCTTGTCTGCCCAAAACGTCATTGATAATGTCAAAATTGGAGCCAGCTGAAAACATGAAAGTTGTAGATAATTGTCTCAGCTTTCTTGTGTAAAAGATTCAGCTCATTTGGACTTCTAGAACTCCAGATATGGCCAAAATACCGAACAGTGCTCGGGCTGGAAGACAGATTCGGGCTTCTTTGTTGTTGCTACAATTTGGACTTGATAATGGCCTTTTTAGATCTTGGGCTCCATATGAAAGTTGTAGGTATATGTCTTACCTTTCCATCCATATAAATTGGACCTAAATCTGAGATCTGTAGCTTCAGATATGACCCAATTACCGAACAGTGTTCCGGTTTGGATTGCACCGACATCTCTTCTCTAAGTTTGACCATCTCTTTATCCTTGCAATTTAAGTTCTTCAAGTCATCAATCAATCCTTTCATTTATGTGATAGGCCTGCGTTAAAAATAGACATTTACCACAAATTATAGGTATCTTATATTATTAGATACATTATTATAAAACATGCTTTAGTTAAGGAGTTATTGATACTTCAAGTGCAAAATGATGATATAAAACCATGACAAAAATGCACTTTTAAGTACTAATCACATGATCACTAAAAACAACAACAGGTGAGCTAACAAGATAAGATTTGAATTTTTCACATGCAAATACTACTGCAAGTAATTCTTTTTCAGTGGTGGTATAATTCATTTGAGCACTATTTAAAGTTTTACTTGCATAGTAAATTGTATAAGGTTTCTTATCTTTTCTTTCTCCCAAAACAGCACCTATGACATAATCACTAGTATCACACATTATTTCAAAAGGTAATGACCAATCGGGAGGTTGAATGATAGGAGCACACATAAGCAAGTTTTTAAGTTTAACAAAGGCTTCTTCACAATGTTCAGTTCATTCAAAAATAGTATCTTTTGTTAGAAGGTTACTTAAAGGCTTAGATATTACATTAAAATTTTTGATGAACCTTCTATAAAAACCAGCATGTCCTAGGAATGATCTAACATCTTTAAGAGATTTTGGTGTTGGCAAGTTTGCAATTAACTCGATTTTAGATTTGTCAACCTCAATTCCTTTTGATGAAACAATGTGACCAAGTACAATGCCGTTTGTTACCATAAAATGATATTTTTCCTAATTCAGCACAACATTCTTCTTCTCTTCACACCTGGTCAAAACCTTTCCTAAGTTAGTCAAACAATCATCAAATGAATCACTAAAAACAGAAAAATCATCCATGAAAATCTTAAGAAAATGTTCAACCATATCACTAAATATACTAAGCATCCATCTTTGAAAGGTGGCTGGTGCATTACATAATCCAAAAGGCATCCTTCGATATGCAAAAGTACCAAATGGACATGTGAAAGTAGTCTTCTCTTGATCTTCCAATGCAATTTTAATTTTGTTATAACCCGAATAGCCATCTAGAAAATAATAAAATTCATGACCTGCAACTCTTTCTAGGATTTGATCCATGAAAGGTAAAGGAAAATGATCTTTTCTAGTCATTGAATTAAGTTTCCTATAGTCAATGCACATGCGCCAACGAGTAACAGTTCTAGTGAGAATTAACTCATTGTTCTCATTTGTTATCATAGTGACTCCAGACTTCTTGGGTACAACTTGGGTAGGACTTACCCATTTGCTGTCAGAAATAGGATAAATGATTTCATTATCTAGAAGCTTAATGACTTCATTTTTCACTACTTCCTTCATATTAGGATTTAACCTTCATTGCATTTCTCTAGAGGGTTTAACATTTTCCTCTAAATAAATTCTATTGTACAAATCAAAGTACTAATTCCTTTTATATTAGCTATGGTCCATCCTAATTCATGTTTGTGCATTTTCAGAGTTTGTAATAACTTACCTTCTTGATGTACATTAAGTTTGGAAGAGATTATTACCGAAAAAGTTTCATTTTTTCCCAAAAATGAGTATTTGAGATTGGATGGCAATGGCTTCAAATCAAGTTTTGGTGGTTGAACATTTGAAGGTATAGACTTAATTGATCATGGTGGTTGACACGAATGAAAGATTGATGTCTTCTCCCAAGTGCAGGAGTGTCGAAGTAATAAATAACCCGGCAAGACCGGGGTCAAACCACAGGGAGGTTAATTGTACAAATTATAAACAACAATTATAAAACAATAACAACAACAACAACAACAACAACAACAACAACAATAATAATAATAGTGGTAGTAATACTAATAATAATAATAATAATAATAATAATAATAAAGAAAGAGAAGAAGAAGAAGATGATGATGATGAGAACTTAGAGATGGAAAATTAATGTAAGGATTAAACAATAATAATAACAAATGTCAAGGTTAGAAGTTCCACTAATGGTATATCAAACAAGTATAGTATAGACTCTTATTATTGAATTGGAAACCACACACAAAGAAGGTTTCAATCAGATTATATATTGTTAACATGATTACATTAGTCATTTTATTCAATTAATGCTAATACTTGTAAATCTCGTCAAGCATTCATGATTATAACTTATGTTAACAACAAATCAAGTTCCTTTCATAGCTCAGGTGTCGGTTATACCATACATTATGGGCTATGAAAGTGCCAAGCATTTGTTGTACCAAGTGTTATCCAACATAAATCAAGATTAATCATTTAACAAGCAAAGTATTAAAGAGTGAACAAGATAACAAATATAAAACATGTTAGTATCAAACATTAAAGTCCATATTAAGTTTACATTATACTTATTCTGACACCATTAGTGTAACCTTTTCACCTTGACATAACTAACTTAGCTAGACATAATGAAAGAAAGCAAAATAGATAAACAAGATAAGAACATAAAAGTTAACTAAGTAAAAGAAAGGAAATGAAAGGCATAAACTTAATATTAATGAAAGCAAAGCATAAACATTACTAAAAATACAAAGAGAGAAAGGAAGAGCATGATCTTGATCTGGAAACCAAGATGCCTCAATGCATGGCAAATGCCTCCTTTTATAGGCCAAAATTGGGAACTATTGATTTGATGACTAATTGATAAGTGGGTGGCCAACTTTTGACTTGGTGACAATCCTTATCTTCTCTTGTCTGCCCAAAACGTCATTGATAATGTCAAAATTGGAGCCAGCTGAAAACATGAAAGTTGTAGATAATTGTCTCAGCTTTCTTGTGTAAAACATTCAGCTCATTTGGACTTCTAGAACTCCAGATATGGCCAAAATACCGAACAGTGCTCGGGCTGGAAGATAGATTCGGGCTTCTTTGTTGTTGCTACAATTTGGACTTGATAATGGCCTTTTTAGATCTTGGGCTCCATATGAAAGTTGTAGGTATATGTCTTACCTTTCCATCCATATAAATTGGACCTAAATCTGAGATCTGTAGCTTCAGATATGACCCAATTACCGAACAGTGTTCCGGTTTGGATTGCACCGACATCTCTTCTCTAAGTTTGACCATCTCTTTATCCTTGCAATTTAAGTTCTTCAAGTCATCAATCAATCCTTTCATTTATGTGATAGGCCTGCGTTAAAAATAGACATTTACCACAAATTATAGGTATCTTATATTATTAGATACATTATTATAAAACATGCTTTAGTTAAGGAGTTATTGATACTTCAAGTGCAAAATGATGATATAAAACCATGACAAAAATGCACTTTTAAGTACTAATCACACCCCTCAACCAGCTTATTACTAGTCCCTAGTAATCAAAGCGTTAAAACAATTTGCAAATTTCACAAAGCAAGGTATTCATCATTTAACTTCCATTAATCTATCCAGATAAACAAACTCTCATTAAATTTATATATCTGCTCAATACCACTTAACAAGATATTAATAAACCTTTCTTTTGTGCTCAATGTATCAACACATAATTATGGGGCTTTTCTTGGAAGAAAACAAAATTTTTGTTCTAATGTTTAAGGTTAACTTCCTTGGGTTGGGATTATTATTTTTGTCTTTTTTTTTCTTTCTTTTTTTTTTAAAAAAAAATCTATATACATATAATTTAAAAACATCATGCATCTTTAACCCATGTAACGAGCTTTCAGCTAATGACTCCCAGACCAGTTGGTCTTAGGGCATTAGGTGTTAAGACACCCCTACGAGCTTAGTAACTCGGGTCGCAGATACTGATATGTAGATAGTGCAATGTTTGATTCCCTTAAGCTTTTCTCCTCAACCCATGTAACAAGCGTTGGGCCAATAGCTCCCAAGTCAGTTGACTTTAGGGTATTAGGTGTTAAAACACCCCTTCGGGCTTAATTGCTTAGGTTAGGGAGGCTACGAAACCAAACTTATCTACATTTTTATTATCATCATTTTTTATTTTTTTTTATTATTTTTTTTCATGTTTTTGTTTTTTAATTATATACAATCCCTTTCCCTTAGTTGTTACCTTTAACAAAAGAACATAAATAATGTAACAATCCAATATGCAACCCACAATCATATGTTAAAATGTGTGTGTGTAAATTAAGGTTCAAGAATACATGTTAAATAAGTATATGAGCAGAATTAAGTGGTAACAATACGAGAGTTTGTAAACCTGAATATTTCAGGAAGTATTATAATAGACCTTGTTAAGAATGGTTACTAAGATGCGTCTCAAGAGTCACTTTAACAAAAGAACTCCTTTACTCTGCCATCCTAGTAACAACAATTATGCACATGCTTTATGAAATGAAAAACAATTTTTTTTTTTATCAACTACTACCCTCTCCCCCCAACCAAAACGAGACATTGTCCTCAATGTTCTAAGGTAGAAAGATAGAGTATAGAAGATATCACCTGAAATAACGAACACTGACAAAACCTGAAACACACTGAAACAAAAATAAGAAATAACAAAACACAATAATAAAACCAAAATACATAAAAATTCACAAATGAAGGCTCAAATCCAATCTAAGCTTTTTACGGCTTTCCTTAGATGACCAATTTATGCGACTCATGGAAGGATCAATCACAGGAGTGAAAGATTGTAGTTGGTCAATCAATTGTTCAGCAGTAGTAGCAGAGATTATGATTTGTCGTGCAGAAGATGTTAGAAATTTGTGTTCCACAGCATGATCAAGAAAAGACAATAACTTATCATAATAACCATTAACATTTAACAAACCAATGGGTTTATGGTGAATGTGCAATTGAGCCCAAGAGGAAATATGAAAGATCTCTTCCAATGTGCCTAAACCACTTGGTAAAGCAATGAAAGCATCAGCATAGTTAAACATTGCATTCATTCGAGCCGACATTGTGGAGACCTGAAGTTCCTCTCCAATTGTTTTTCCAATGATGTCCCCTTGTGCCAAAGCTTCAGGGATGACTCCTAAAACTTGACTACCTCCTAAAAATGCAGCTATTGACACACCTCCCATTAACCCAAGACTGCCTCCCCCATACACTAAATGAATCTTTCTCTCAGCTATTTCTTGACCGCTTTTTATGATCGGCTTGTTTTAACTCGCAAGTGCACGAGTGTGCGATGTAGCAATTAACTCGGTAAGATCGAGGTCATATCCACAGAGAGCTAGATCTGGAAATTAAGCTAAGTAACAAAGAAAAACTCAAGAGAAATTAAATTAACAATAACTTGGTTGAAAATAATTGATGGATTTGTTTTCAAAGATAAAAAAAATGTAAATAGATTTTAAATGACAAGAAAAGTAAGTCTTGGTCCAAATCAATTTTAATGGTGATGTATTGGTGATTTCTTCAACATATATAAGATAACTCAACCTAATCTCAACGATGGTGATATTAGATCGGAAGATATTACAATGAAGATTAGAAAGATGAAGATTGATTATTGCTTAAGAATGAACAAGTACTTTCATATTAAGTAAGACATTGAATCAAGCAATTTCTATACCAAAACTAAAGTTTGTGCATAAAAATTCAAGATTATAACATTACCTAAATGATTTCTAAAATTTATTTACAATAAGAAATCATTCATGAAGAAAATAAGAAGATAAACATTAAAATTCATTCATATCCTAAAGAACTCACCTCAATCACCATTATCCTTGATTTGGATCCAAGAAAGAGTTTAGCCAACCATGATTATATATAAGAACACTTCAATAAACATGAAAGAACTTGAATCCAACTGAAAAAATAAGTTTTACAAACTAAAGAACCGAAATCTATAAAGAAGAACACAATACAATTTCAGAAAAAATTCGGACACAAATCTGACTCTAACTTTGGACAGCAATTCGACCCTCTTAGAAGCTTTTTTTCGAGAAGTCTATTAGAGACATATTTATAGGAAATGCTGTCACCTTTCCAGATCATTAAAGAACAGCTCATTTGGACACCTGAGTCAAACGTTATGGGCAAAACACCGAAAGGTGTTCTGAAAAATCAAATCAAGACAGCTTTACAACTACTTTGGTGCACGTTTTTCTTCCTCATTTATGAGGTGTCTCCTTCTTCTTTTTGACCGAAAATAATGTTAAAATATCCCCTCCAGCTTTCCATCCATGTGCTTGCCTTCTTGGATCAATGGATAACCCAAAATAAATCAATTGTTATTTATTGTGTGGACATGTAAGATCATGGATTGTGTTTGGGTTGATTTGAAGGTTGATTTGGGGTTGATTTAGGGCTGATTTGGGGCTGATTTTGGGCTGAATTTGAGCATCAAATAAGTATACAAATGTACTTATTATTTAGGCTAAGGTTGACATTGAAACATTGAGTGTTTAATGGTTGAAGTTTGCACACAACATAAGGCAAGTTTGGGCTTGAAATAGATCATATGATATTCTTTTCTAGAATTGGAATAGAATTGATTTTTGGAACAAATTTGGAGCACTTATTTGAACCAAGATTTGCTTCAATCTTCAACTAAATGTCTCTTCAATTCTTTGTTCTGAATTCCGACGTTGAATTTTCTGAATTAATTCATTTAAGCTCCAAAAACCTATCGAAACATTAAAACAAACTTCATTACTAAAAAACACATCAATTATTATAAAAACAACGAAATAAAAACAATAAATACATATGTAAAATAAGAGACTTAATGACACTTTTGATGCACAATCACACCCCCCAACTTAGATTTTGCTAGTCCTCAAGCAAAACAAAACATAAAACCTTTAAAATAACAATAATAATAATAACAACCATAATTAGGCTCGATTCATCACACTTGAAGGACCTATCATGCAAACATTGGTATCTTTAACTTAGTGTACACAATAACAAATAAAGAAAAATAAGCATACTCACATTCTCTAAATCAAACATCCATACAAAATTTCCAAATTCAGTCATATTTATCGTGCAACCAACATAATTGATTCATATGAAAACTCAACTTGTAATCTTCCCTTCTCACTAACACAAACAAGGTAGCAAACTAGAGAAATATCTATATATATATATATATTTTTTTTTTTCTTTTTTTCTTTTTTTCTTTTTTTCTTTAGAAGATATGATTTATTCTTTGTCTTTAAGTTGTCACTTTCCTTTTGACGCGAATACAAACATTTGTGATGAATGCACCCGGTTACTCACAAAGTCACAAACTTAAAGTGCTTTGCATACTCATATTTCAAGCTGCCGTTTGACGTAAAGATAAACATTTGTGATGAATACCCCTAGTTACTAAGCAACTCAAAACATTGGAGTAGATAGAACTTTGTACACATTTATTTATTTATTTATTTATTTATGTAATGATTATTACTCTATTTACTTAAACCTTGTTTAGGACTAGATCAAAAGGGATAATCACAAGTAAAGCATCATACTCATCTTTCATGCATATTCACACAACTCACACAACTTTTACAAGGAAAGATGTACTTCAGTAATCTTAAAAAAAAGTATGCTATATCTTGCTTTATAAGATATTATCTATCCCAAATTAAAGCATGCAATGTTCAACACAATAATGAACCCAAAAAGGTAATGATGATCCTAAACAAGTTTCATTCACATACGAATGCAAGTATTTTTTTTTTAACAAGCATGGTTATCTCAAGCATTCAACATAATGAAATATCTAAAATTAAGTTTTACATTATCCTCAATGTAAAAGAGAAAGAGAAGAAAAGTATAAAGATTAGAAAATTGTTACTCCCCTTCTGTTTTCAAGGATGAATGTCTTATTGAATTGGGCATGAGCTGACTTCTTGCTTGATTTGTTTTTTTAACCTGTATATCACAACTAAAAGAAAACATTGATGTTTTTTTTTTTTGAAAATAAAGAACCTCACACCCCCCAACTTAAAATAATGCATTGTCCCGAATGCATAAACAAGAAAATATAAGAGATGGAAAAAAGAAGAAAAAAATGAAAATGAAAATAAAAATAAAAATAAAAATAAAAACTCATTACTTTTGATACTACAATGGTATTGGATCTTCAAGATCCAATGTCTCAACTTCAGCCACAACATTTTCAAGATAAAGTTTCAATCGATGACCATTTACTTTGAAAATATTTCCATTCTTGGGATTTTTTACCTCAAATGCACCATGCTCAGAGATGTATTTAATCACAAATGGACCAATCCATTTTGTCCTCAACTTCCCAGGAAAGAGATGTAATCGTGAATTATACAAGAGAACCTTTTGACCAACATGAAAGGATTTTCTAAGAATATGTTTATCATGCAAAGTTTTCATCTTATGTTTTGAAATTTTTGCATTTTCAAATGCATCATTTCTCAGCTCCTCTAATTCATCCAATTGAAGCTTTCTATTTTTGCCAACCTCGTTTTCATTGTCATTGAATTGCCGAATGGCCCAATATGCACGGTGCTCAATCTCAACAGGGAGATGACAAGGCTTTCCATAAACTAGCCTATAAGGAGACATTCCTAAAGAGGTCTTATAAGCAGTGCGATATGCCCACAAAGCATCAACTAGTCGTAGGGACCAATCTTTACGGTTTGGATTGACTGTTTTCTCTAAAATGTTCTTGATCTCCTTATTTGCCAACTCAGCTTGGCCACTAGTCTGTGGGTGATAGGGGGTACTGACCTTGTGAATTACACCATATTTTCTCATCAAAATCCTAACGGGCTTGTTACAAAAATGTTTTCCCCCATCACTAATCATAGCCCGAGGCATGCCAAAACGAGAGAAAATATTTTCTTTCAAGAATTTGACCACAACTCGATGGTCATTAGTTCGAGATGCAATGGCCTCCACCCATTTAAACACATAATCAACAGCTACAAGGATGAATTGGTAACCAAATGAACTTGGAAAAGGTCCCATGAAATCAATCCCCCAACAATCAAATATTTCCAAAACAAGGATGGGGTTAAGGGGCATCATGTTACGCCTAGTGAGGCTACCTAGTCGTTGGCATCGGTCGCATGCAACACAAAAGGCATGAACATCTTTAAACATGGTAGGCCAATAAAAACCACACTACAAGATTTTGGCAATGGTTTTCTTGGAAGAGAAATGCCCACCACAAGCTAATGCATGACAAAAATTAATGACCCTTGGAATTTCATGATCAGGGATGCACCGCCTAATAATTTGGTCAGGACAATATTTAAATAGGTAGGGGTCATCCCAAAAAAAGGTGCGCACATTGCGCAAGAATTTTTGTTTGTCAAGTTTAGACCAATGAGAAGGAATCTGACTTGTGGCTAGGTAATTTGCTATGTCAGCATACCATGGAGAACCAATATAAAAGACAGTACCTGCACAAAATAAATTTTCATCAGCAAAGAGTTCATTTATTGGAGATTCATCAATTATGGTCTTATAGCTTGAAAGACGAGACAAATGATCAGCCACTACATTCTCTACTCCCATTTTATCTCGAATTTCAATGTTAAACTCTTGGAGTAGGAGGATCCATCAAATCAAACGTGGTTTGGCATCTTGTTTTGTGAGCAAATATTTCAACGCTGCATGATCAGTGAAAACAATAACAAGAGATCCAACCAAATAAGACCTAAACTTGTCTAATGCAAAGACCACAGCTAAGAGTTCTTTTTCAGTTGTAGTGTAATTCAATTGAGCATCATTCAAAGTCTTGCTAGCATAATATATGACATGAGGTTTCTTGTCTTTTCTTTGCCCTAAAACAGCCCCAACTGCAAAATCACTAGCATCACACATCAGTTCAAATGGTAAAGACCAATCAGGAGCTTGTATGATTGGTGCAGTTGTCAACAACCCTTTAAGCTTTTCAAAAGCTTCTTGACATTTTGATGTCCAATCAAATGGGACATCTTGTGACAACAAGTTACACAATGGTTTGGCAATGGTACTAAAAGAATGAATGAATCTTCGATAAAAACCAGCATGTCCTAAAAAGGATCTCACATCTTTCACAGTCTTAGGGGTAGTTAATTTTTGAATGACTTCCACTTTTGACTTATCTACCTCTATCCCTTTTGAAGAGACAATGTGACCTAAAACAATGCCATGTGTCACCATAAAATGACACTTCTCCCAATTGAGTACAAGATTGTTCTCTTCACACCTTTTAAGAACTTTTTCTAGATTCATTAGACACAACTCATAAGAATCCTCATAAACTGAAAAATCATCCATGAAAACTTCCAGAAAATTTTCCACCATGTCACTAAAGATACTCATCATACACCTTTGAAAAGTGGCTGGTGCATTACATAAACCAAATGGCATTCTTCTATAAGCATAAGTACCAAAAGGACAAGTGAAAGTGGTTTTTTCTTGGTCTTCTAAAGAAATCTCAATTTGGTTGTAACCTGAGTATCCATCCAGAAAACAATAGAAAGCTCTTCCAGCTACTCTTTCAAGCACTTGGTCTAAAAATGGAAGCGGAAAATGGTCCTTCCTAGTCACCATGTTCAATTTACGATAATCAATGCACATACGCCATCCAGTTTGGATTCTAGTTGGTACCAGCTCATTATTTTCATTCTTCACTACCGTGACTCCAGATTTTTTTGGGACAACTTGGGTTGGACTAACCCATTTTGAGTTTGCAATAGGGTAAATGATACCTGCATCAAGTAGCTTAAGCACTTCACCTCTCACTACTTCCTTCATGTTTGGGTTCAATCGTCTTTGCATTTGCCTCACAGATTTAGCCTCTTCTTCAAGATAGATTCTATGTGTACATAAAAGAGGGCTAATTCCTTTCAAGTCAGTAATTTTCCACCCAATTGCTTTCTTGTGTTTTCTCACCTCTCAAAAGTTTTTGTTCTTGCTCTATGCTAAGTTTTGATGAGATCACAATAGGATATGATTCATCTTCCCCTGGAAATGCATACTTAAGATCACTCGGTAAAGGCTTCCTTTCTAGTTTATCAGGCTGGACAAGAGATTCCTCAACTTTCACTTGGGGTGAAATCAAAGGCTCAAATGATGGGGTCCATTGACCTATTGACATAATAGGCATTGGATCTAGATAAGTCTCGAGTTCTCTTACTTCCTCATCAACACATTCCAAAGAACAAAATCTTTCATCATGAATTAAAGTTCTCTCCAATGGATCCTTGATCCACACTCTCTCAAAGTGTTCTTGACAAACTGTTTGGATGAAATCTACCTCTCTAATGTCCTCATGTTCCCCGATTTGTTTGGAGACATTGAATATGTTCATCTCCACAGTCATATTCCCAAAAGATAATTTCATCACCCCATTCCTATAGTTAATTAAGGCATTAGATGTAGCTAGGAAAGGTCTCCCTAAGATGACTGGGATGGGGGCATTAGAACCTTGAATTGGTGCGGTGTCTAACACTACAAAATCAACAAGAAAGTAGAATTTATCTACTTGGACCAATGATTAGTACTTAAAAGTGCATTTTTATCATGGTTTTATATCATCATTTGCACTTGAAGTATCAATAACTCCTTAACTAAAATATGTTTTATAATAATGTATCTAATAATATAAGATACCTATAATTTATGGTAAATATCTATTTTTAATGCAGGCCTATCACATAAATGAAAGGATTGATTGATGACTTGAAGAACTTAAATTGCAAGGATAAAGAGATGGTCAAACTTAGAGAAGAGATGTCGGTGCAATCCAAACCGGAACACTGTTCGGTAATTGGGTCATATCTGGAGTTACAGATCTCAGATTTAGGTCCAATTTATATGGATGGAAAGGTAAGACATAGGCCTACAACTTTGATATGGAGCCCAAGATCTAAAAAGGCCATTATCAAGGCCAAATTGTAGCAACAACAAAGAAGCCCGAATCTGTCTTCCAGCCCGAGCACTGTTCGGTATTTTGGCCATATCTGGAGTTCTAGAAGTCCAAATGAGCTGAAGTTTTTACACAAGAAAGCTGAGACAATTATCTACAACTTTCATGTTTTCAGCTGGCTCCAATTTTGACGTTATCAATGATGGTTTGGGCAGACAAGAGAAGATAAGGATTGTCACCAAGTCAAAAGTTGGCCACCCACTTAGCAATTAGTCATCAAATCAATAGTTCCCAATTTTGGCCTATAAAAGGAGACATTTGCCATGCATTTAGGCATCTTGGTTTCCAGATCAAGATCATGCTCTTCCTTTCTCTCTTTGTATTTTTTGTAATGTTTATGCTGTGCTTTCATTAATATTAAGTCTATGCCTTTCATTTCCTTTCCTTTACTTAGTTAACTTTTATGTTCTTATTTTGTTTATCTATTTTGCTTTCTTTCATTATGTCTAGCTAAGTTAGTTATGTCAAGGTGAAAAGGTTACACTAATGGTGTAAGAATAAGTATAATGTAAACTTAATATGGACTTTAATGTTTGATACTAACATGTTTTATATTTGTTATCTTGTTCACTCTTTAATACTTTGCTTGTTAAATGACTAATCTTGATTTATGTTGTATAACACTTGGTACAACAAATGCTTGGCACTTTCATAGCCCATAATGTATGGT
Source organism: Populus pruinosa (assembly GCA_026413675.1). Lineage (NCBI taxonomy): Eukaryota > Viridiplantae > Streptophyta > Magnoliopsida > Malpighiales > Salicaceae > Populus > Populus pruinosa. Next base: position 5,686,954 of record CM048594.1, read on the forward strand.
ATAACCGACACCTGAGCTATGAAAGGAACTTGATTTGTTGTTAACATAAGTTATAATCATGAATGCTTGACGAGATTTACAAGTATTAGCATTAATTGAATAAGATGACTAATGTAATCATGTTAACAATATATAATCTGATTGGAACCTCCTTTATGTGTGGTTTCCAATTCAATAATAAGAGTTTATACTATACTTGTTTGATATACCATTAGTGGAACCTCTAACCTTGACATTTGTTATTATTATTGTTTAATCCTTACTTTAATATTTCATCTCTAAGTTCTCATCATCATCATCTTCTTCTTCTTCTCTTTCTTTATTATTATTATTATTATTATTACTATTGTTATTGTTATTATTGTTGTTTTATAATTGTTGTTTATAATTTGTACAATTAACCTCCCTGTGGTTCGACCCCGGTCTTGCCGGGTTATTTATTACTTCGACACTCCTGCACTTGGGAGAAGACATCAACCTTTTAGTCGTGTCAAGTTTTTGGCGCCGTTGCCGGGGAGGTAAGTTCTTGTATAAATTATAGTATTTATTTTATTTTCTGTTTTCACTTTTCTTGTATATAACTTTGTTTCTTTTCTTTTGTTTCTTTTTATTTTGTTTTCTTCCTCCTTCTTTTGCTTTCTTCTTCTTTTTTATTTTATTCCTACACGTGCATGAGAGTGTGGTCACGTACATCAAGTGGTAGACTTTGTAGGGTATCCTCATCATTTTTAGAAAATATGGCTGAAGAAGATAATCAATTACTTCATAATGAAAATAATGAGAATAACCGTGCTAGAACACTTAGAGACCACATGAATCCCACAAGAACAAGTGCACCATCATGCATAGTTTTTCCTCCTGATGCATCTCATTTTAATTTTAAACCAGGTATTATTCAACTTTTACCTTCTTTTCATGGTTTAGAATTGGAAAATCCATACTTGCATTTAAGGGAATTTGAGGAGGTGTGCAACACATATAATAATTTAAATTGTAGCATGAACACCATCAGATTAAAGCTTTTTCCTTTTTCATTAAAAGATAAAGCTAAAACATGGCTACAAAATTTAAGACCAGGATCCATTCGTGCTTGGGATGAAATTCAACAATAATTTTTAAAGAAGTTTTTCCCATCTCATAGAACAAACTCTTTCAAGAGACAAATCACCACTTTCACTCAAAAACCAGGAGAAACATTTTACAAATGTTGGGATAGGTATCGAGACTTGTTTAGTACTTGCCCTCATCATGGTTTTGAAACATGGAGATTGGTTTCACATTTCTATGAAGGGTTAACACCTAGAGATAGGCAAATGGTTGAATTGATGTGCAATGGAACTTTTGAAGATAAAGACCCTGATGAAGCAATGGAGTACTTAGACTTGTTAGCTAAAAATGCTCAAATTTGGGACACCGAGGGTACTTATGAGGCACCGAGTAAAACTCAACCTCATACATCTAGTGGAGGTATGTACAACCTTAGGGAAGATCATGACCTTCAAGCCAAATTTGCATCTTTAGCTAGAAAAGTTAAGGCACTAGAATTGAAAAAGAGTGGTCAATTAAAATCTGTTGAAAACATTGTGTGTCAAATCTGTGAAACAAATGAACACTCAACCAATGATTGTCCAACCTTGCCTTCTTTTAAGGAATGTCTCCATGAACAAGCCCATGCTTTAAACAGTTTCCAAAGGCCCAACCACAACCCATACTCCCAAACATACAACCCTGGTTGGAGAAATCACCCAAATTTCAGTTGGAAGAGTGAGAACAACAATGCACAAACTTCACAACCACCATTTCAAGCACACCACAATTTCCAAAATTCTCATGGATATGCACCTTCTTATGCTCCACCGCTGAGAAGAAATCTTGAGGAAACATTGCATGCATTCATTGAAAAGCAAGAGACAATCAATACTCAACTTGCTCAAAATATGACAGATTTTAAAGATACTCTTGCTAAATTAACATCTCTTCTTAGTTTCCAAGAGAAAGGTAAGTTTCCATCTCAAACACAACAAAATCCGAAAGGGCAATATAATGCAAATGCAAGTAGTTCCGGAAGCCAACACATGGATCAAGTCAAATCAGTCACTACTCTGCGCAGCGGTAAGGTTATTGAAAAACCCTCTCTTGAACCTTATGAGAAAGATGATGAGTCAATCTCTGAGGGTAAGGAAGGGGTTGAATCTGAAAATTACAAAGAAACGACTGATTCACCGCCAGCACTTCCATTTCCTCAAGCCATGACCAAACAAAGGAAAGTCAATCACAACTCAGAAATTTTTGAAATTTTCAAACAGGTAAGAATCAATATACCTTTGCTGGATGCTATTAAACAGGTTCCTTTCTATGCTAAATTTTTGAAAGATCTATGCACTGTGAAGAGGAAAATGAATGTGAAAAAGAAAGCCTTTCTAGCCGAACAAGTAAGTGCTATTCTTCAAAACAATAATGCTTTGAAATATAAAGACCCTGGTTGTCCTACAATTTCTTGCTTTATTGGAGAGCATAAAATTGAAAGAGCCTTACTTGATCTTGGTGCTAGTGTGAATTTACTTCCATATTTAGTTTTTCAAAGTCTCAATCTAGGTGAGTTAAAACCAACTTCTATATCTCTTTTACTTGCCGATAGATCTGTAAAAGTGCCTAGAGGAATAATTGAGGATGTGTTAGTACAAGTCGATAAATTCATTTATCCTGTGGATTTTATTAGCTAGACATAATGAAGGAAAGAAAAATCGATAAACAAAATAAGAACATAAAAGCTAACTAAGTAAAGGAAAGGAAATGAAAGGCATAGACTTAATATTAATGAAAGCAAAGCATAAACATTACAAAAAATACAAAGAGAGAAAGGAAGAGCATGATCTTGATCTGGAAACCAAGATGCCTAAATGCATGGCAAATGCCTCCTTTTATAGGCCAAAATTGGGAACTATTGATTTGATGACTAATTGATAAGTGAGTGGCCAACTCTTGACTTGGTGACAATCCTTATCTTCTCTTGTCTGCCCAAAACATCATTGATAACGTCAACATTAGAGCCAGTTGTAAACATGAAAGTTGTAGGCAATTGTCTCAGCTTTCTTGTGTAAAACATTCAGCTCATTTGGACTTCTAGAACTCCAGATATGGCCAAAATACCAAACAGTGCTTGGGCTGGAAGACAGATTCGGGCTTCTTTGTTGTTGCTACAATTTGGACTTGATAATGACCTTTTTAGATCTTGGGCTCCATATAAACGTTGTAGGCCTATGTCTTACCTTTCCATCCATATAAATGGGACCTAAATCTGAGATATATAGCTCTAGATATGACCCAATTACCGAACAGTGTTCCGGTTTGGATTGCACCGACATCTCTTCTCTAAGTTTGGCCATCTCTTTATCCTTGCAATTTAAGTTCTTCAAATCATCAATCAATCCTTTCATTTATGTGATAGGCCTGCATTAAAAATAGACATTTACCACAAATTATAGGTATCTTATATTATTAGATACATTATTATAAAACATATTTTAGTTAAGGAGTTATTGATACTTCAAGTGCAAAATGATGATATAAAACCATGATAAAAATGCACTTTTAAGTACTAATCACGTATCTTTAGGTGTTAACCCTTCATAGAAATGTGAAACCAATCTCCATGTTTCAAAACCATGATGAGGGCAAGTACTAAGCAAGTCTCGATACCTATCCCAACATTGGTAAAATGTTTCTCCTAGTTTTTAAGTGAAAGTAGTGATTTCTCTTTTGAAAGAGTTTATTTTGTGAGATGGGAAAAACTTCTTCAAAAACTGTTGTTGCATTTCATCCCAAGCACGAATGGATCCTGGTCTGAAATTTTATAGCCATGTTTTAGCTTTATCTTTTAATGAAAAAGCAAAAAAATTTAATTTGATGGTGTTCATGCTACAATTTAAATTATTATATGTGTTGCAGACCTCCTCAAATTTCCTTAAATGCAAGTATGGATTTTCCAATTCTAAGCTATGAAAAGAAGCTAAAAGTTGAATAATACTTGGTTTAAAATTAAAATGAGATGCACTAGGAGGAAAAACTATGCATGATAGTGCCAAAAACTTGACACGATGAAAAGATTGATGTCTTCTCCCAAGTACAGGAGTGTCGAAGTAATAAATAACCCAACAAGACCGGGGTCGAACCACAGGGAGGTTAATTGTACAAATTATAGACAACAATTATAAGCAACAATAATAGCAATAATAACAACAACAATAACAACAACAACAACAACAACTATAATAATAATAGTAGTAGTAGTAGTAGTAGTAGTAGTAGTAATAGTAGTAGTAATAATAATAATAATAATAATAATAATAATAATAATAATAATAATAAAGAAAGAGAAGAAGAAGAAGATGATGAGAACTTGGAGATGGAAAATTAATGTACGGATTAAACAATAATAATAACAAATGTCAAGGTTAGAGGTTCCACTAATGGTATATCAAACAAGTATAGTATAAACTCTTATTATTGAATTGGAAACCACACACAAAGGAGGTTCCAATCAGATTATATATTGTTAACATGATTACATTAGTCATCTTATTCAATTAATGCTAATACTTGTAAATCTCGTCAAGCATTCATGATTATAACTTATGTTAACAACAAATCAAGTTCCTTTCATAGCTCAGGTGTCGGTTATACCATACATTATGGGCTATGAAAGTGCCAAGCATTTGTTGTACCAAGTGTTATACAACATAAATCAAGATTAGTCATTTAACAAGCAAAGTATTAAAGAGTGAACAAGATAACAAATATAAAACATGTTAGTATCAAACATTAAAGTCCATATTAAGTTTACATTATACTTATTCTCACACCATTAGTGTAACCTTTTCACCTTGACATAATTAACTTAGCTAGACATAATGAAAGAAAGCAAAATAGATAAACAACATAAGAACATAAAAGTTAACTAAGTAAATGAAAGGAAATGAAAGGCATAAACTTGATATTAATGAAAGCAAAGCATAAACATTACAAAAAATACAAAGAGAGAAAGGAAGAGCATGATCTTGATCTGGAAACCAAGATGCCTAAATACATGGCAAATGCCTCCTTTTATAGGCCAAAATTGGGAACTATTGATTTGATGACTAATTGATAAGTGGGTGGCCAACTTTTGACTTGGTGACAATCCTTATCTTCTCTTGTCTGCCCAAAACGTCATTGATAACGTCAAAATTAGAGCCAGTTGTAAACATGAAAGTTGTAGGCAATTGTATCAGCTTGTGTAAACAATTCAGCTCATTTGGACTTCTAGAACTCCAGATATGGCCAAAATACCGAATAGTGCTCAAGCTGGAAGACAGATTCGGGCTTCTTTGTTGTTGCTACAATTTGGACTTGATAATGGCCTTTTTAGATCTTAGGCTCCATATGAAAGTTGTAGACCTATATCTTACCTTTCCATCCATATAAATTGGACCTAAATCTGAGATCTGTAGCTCCAGATATGGCCCGATTACCGAACAGTGTTCCGGTTTGGATCGCACCGACATCTCTTTTCTAAGTTTGGCCATCTCTTTGCCCTTGCAATTTAAGTTCTTAAAGTCATCAATCAATATTTTCATTTATGTGATAGGCCTGCATTTAAAATGAACATGTACCATAAATTAAAGGTATCTTATATTATTAGATATATTATTATAAAACATGCTTTAGTTAAGGAGTTATTGATACTTCAAGTGCAAAATAATGATATAAAACCATGATAAAAATGCACTTTTAAGTACTAATCACATGGCAAATGCCTCCTTTTATAAGCCAAAATTGGGAACTATTGATTTGATAACAAATTGATAAGTGGGTGGCCAACTCTTGACTTGGTGACAATCCTTATCTTTTTCTGTCTGCCCCAAACGTCATTGATAACGTCAAAATTGGAGCCACTCAAAAATATGAAAGTTGTAGGAAATTATCTCAGCTATCATGTGTAAAACATTCAGCTCATTTGAACTTCTAGAACTCCAGATATGGCCAAAATATTGAACAGTGATCAGGCTAGAGGACTGATTCGGGCTTCTTTATTGTTGCTACAATTTGGACTTGAAAATAGCGTTTTTAGATCTTGGGCTCCATATGAAATTCGTAAGCCTATGTCTTACCTTTCCATCCATATAAAGTGGACCTAAATCTGAGATCTATAGCTCCAGATATGACCCAATTATAGAACAATGACACGACTAAAAGGTTGATGTCTTCTCCCAAGTGCAGGAGTGTCGAAGTAATAAATAACCCGGCAAGACCGGGGTCGAACCACAGGGAGGTTAATTGTACAAATTATAAACAACAATTATAAAATAACAATAACAACAACAACAATAGTAGTAGTAGTAGTAATAATAATAATAATAATAATAATAATACTAGTAGTAGTAGTAGTAGTACTAATAATAATAATAATAATAATAATAATAATAATAAAGAAAGAGAAGAAGAAGAAGATGATGATGATGATGAGAACTTTGAGATGAAATATTAATGTAACAATTAAACAATGATAATAACAAATGTCAAGGTTAGAGGTTCCACTAATGGTATATCAAACAAGTATAGTATAAACTCTTATTATTGAATTGGAAACCACACACAAAGGAGGTTCCAATTAGATTATATATTGTTAACATGATTACATTAGTCATCTTATTCAATTAATGCTAATACTTGTAAATCTCGTCAAGCATTCATGATTATAACTTATGTTAACAACAAATCAAGTTCCTTTCATAGCTCAGGTGTCGGTTATACCATACATTATGGGCTATGAAAGTGCCAAGCATTTGTTGTACCAAGTGTTATACAACATAAATCAAGATTAGTCATTTAACAAGCAAAGTATTAAAGAGTGAACAAGATAACAAATATAAAACATGTTAGTATCAAACATTAAAGTCCATATTAAGTTTACACTATACTTATTCTCACACCATTAGTGTAACCTTTTCACCTTGACATAAATAACTTAGCTAGACATAATAAAAGAAATAAAAATAGATAAACAAAATAAGGACATAAAAGTTAACTAAATAAAGGAAAGGAAATGAAAGGCATAAACTTAATATTAATGAAAACAAAGCATAAAAAATACAAAGAGAGAAAGGAAGAGCATGATCTTGATCTGGAAACCAAGATGCCTAAATGCATGGCAAATGCTTCCTTTTATAGGCCAAAATTGGGAACTATTGATTTGATGACTAATTGATAAGTGGGTGGCCAACTTTTGACTTGGTGACAATCCTTATCTTCTCTTGTCTGCCCAAAACGTCATTGATAACGTCAAAACTGGAGCCAGGTGCAAACATGAAAGTTGTAGGAAATTGTCTCAGCTTTCTTGTGTAAAAAATTCAGCTCATTTGGACTTCTAGAACTCCAGATATGGCCAAAATACCGAACAGTGCTCGGGCTGGAAGACAGATTCGGGCTTCTTTGTTGTTGCTACAATTTGGACTTGATAATGGCCTTTTTAGATCTTGGGCTCCATATGAAAGTTGTAGGCCTATGTCTTACCTTTCCATCCATATAAATTGGACCTAAATCTGAGATCTGTAGCTCCAGATATGGCCCAATTACCGAACAGTGTTCCGGTTTGGATTGCACCGACATCTCTTCTCTAAGTTTGACCATCTCTTTATCCTTGCAATTTAAGTTCTTCAAGTCATCAATCAATCCTTTCATTTATTTGATAGGCCTGCATTAAAAATAGACATTTACCACAAATTATAGGTATCTTATATTATTAGATACATTATTATAAAACATATTTTAGTTAAGGAGTTATTGATACTTCAAGTGCAAAATGATGATATAAAACCATGATAAAAATGCACTTTTAAGTACTAATCACACCCCTCAACCAGCTTATTACTAGTCCCTAGTAATTAAAGCATTAAAACAATTTGCAAATTTCACAAAGCAAGGCATTCATCATTTAACTTCCATTAATCTATCCAGATAAACAAACTCTCATTAAATTTATATATCTGCTCAATACCACTTAACAAGATATTAATAAACCTTTCTTTTGTGCTCAATGTATCAACACATAATTATAGGGCTTTTCTTGGAAGAAAACAAAATTTTTCTTCTAATGTTTAAGGTTAACTTCCTTGGGTTGAGATTATTATTTTTGTCTTTTTTCTTTCTTTCTTTTTTTTTTTAAAAAATCTATATAGATATAATTTAAAAACATCATGCATCTTTAACCCATGTAACGAGCTTTCAGCTAATGACTCCCAGACCAGTTGATCTTAGGGCATTAGGTGTTAAGACACCCCTACGAGCTTAGTAACTCGGGTCGCAGATACTGATATGTAGATAGTGCAATGTTTGATTCCCTTAAGCTTTTCTCCTCAACCCATGTAACAAGCGTTGGGCCAATAGCTCCCAAGTCAGTTGACTTTAGGGTATTAGGTGTTAAAACACCCCTTCGGGCTTAATTGCTTAGGTTAGGGAGGCTACGAAACCAAACTTATCTACATTTTTATTATCATCATTTTTTTTTCTTTTTTCTTTTTTTTTCATGTTTTTCTTTTTTTTTTTATTATATACAATCCCTTTCCCTTAGTTGTTACCTTTAACAAAAGAATATAAATAATGTAATAATCCAATATGCAACCCACAATCATATGTTAAAGTGTGTGTGTGTAAATTAAGGTTTAAGAATACATGTTAAATAAGTATATTAGCAGAATTAAGTGGTAACAATACGAGAGTTTGTAAACCTGAATATTTCAAGAAGTATTATAATAGACCTTGTTAAGAATGGTTACTAAGATGCGTCTCAAGAGTCACTTTAACAAAAGAACTCCTTTACTCTGCCATCCTAGTAACAACAATTATGCACATGCTTTATGAAATGAAAAACAATTTTTTTTTTATCAACTACTACCCTCTCCCCCCAACCAAAACGAGACATTGTCCTCAATGTTCTAAGGTAGAAAGATAGAGTATAAAAGATATCACCTGAAATAACGAACACTGACAAAACCTGAAACACACTGAAACAAAAATAAGAAATAACAAAACACAATAATAAAACCAAAAGACACAAGTTTTTACAAACAAAAAAAATTCAAATCACAGTTGTGAATGTGGCTCACATCTTCCCTTGGTTTTACGTCCAAGAACAGCTTAAACGCCCTCAATGGGTCGGGGATAAGCTTCCCATCCAGTTTTCTTAAAAACTGGCAAACAGGGTCTTTTTTAGTCAGATTCCCAAGACTAAGTCAAGTATGTTCTTTATGAAAATGAGTTCATAAGTTATGAATTACACGATGCTTATCTCGACTATGATGAGACTTAAGAGTCAATAGAAGATTATCTATAGACTCTCTGTGTTTTGAAATAAATCCCACCTTCTGACAATTTTCACAGTTTTTGCGGAATGCATCTGACTCCTTGAATATGATGGGCCAGTAAAATTCACTTTGTAAGATTTCTACAATCCTCTTTTTTGATGAGAAATGATCCCCACATGCCTTAGAGTAACAAAATTTAATGAAATTACTTACCTCATTGTCGAGAATGCATTTTTGAAATATTTGATCAGGACAATAATTGAATAAGTAAGGGTCATCCCAATAAAAATTTTGCTCGTTGCTCAAAAATTTTCTTTTGTCTTCAATACTCCAATGAGTTGGCAAAAATCCTGAAGCAAGAAAATTGATATTTTTAGCAAACCAAGGCATTGAATTAAGAGAAAGTAGAGATTCATCAGGAAAGTAATCATCAATTGGTGTGATGTCGGGTGTCGAATCTGTTGTCACTTTTGATAAAAGATTCGCATCAACCTTTTCGATGCCTTTTTCATCCTTGATTTCTTCCTGATTGGTCATGGCATGAGAAAATAGAAGTGCTGGCGGAGAATCAGTCGTTTCTTTGTAATTTTCAGATTCAACCCCTTCCTTTCCCTTAGAAATTGACTCATCATTTTTCTCATAAGGTTCAAGAGAGGGTTTTTCAATAACCTTACCACTGCGTAGAGTAGTGACTGATTTGACTTGATCCATGTGTTGGCTTCTGGAACTACTTGCATTTGCATTGTATTGCCCCTTAGGATTTTGGTGTGGTTGAGATGGAAACTTACCTTTCTCTTGGAAACTGAGAGCAGATGTTAATTTTGCAAGAGTATCTTTAAAATCTGTCATGTTTTGAGCAAGTTGAGTGTTGATTGTCTCTTGCTTTTCAATGAATGCATACAAAGTTTCCTCAAACTTTCTTGTAGGAGATGGAGCATAAGGAGGTGCATATCCATGATAATTTTGGAAATTATGGTGTGCTTGGAACTGTGGTGGTGAAGTTTGTGCATTGTCACTCTTCCAACTGAAATTCAGGTGATTTCTCCAACCAGGATTGTATGTTTGTGAGTATGGGTTATGGTTGGCCCTTTGAAAACTGTTTAAAGCATGAGCTTGTTCATGGAGACATTCTTTAAAAGAAGGCAAGGTTGGACAATCGTTGGTTGAGTGTTCATTTGTTTCACAGATTTGACACACAATGTTTTCAACAGATTTTAATTGACCACTCTTTTTCAATTCTAGTGCCTCGACTTTTCTAGCTAAAGATGCAAATTTGGCTTGAAGGTCATGATCTTCCCTAAGGTTGTACATACCTCCACTAGATGTATGAGGTTGAGTTTTACTCGGTGCCTCATATGTACCCGCGGTGTCCCAATTTTGAGCATTTTCAGCTAACAAGTCTAAGTACTCCATTGCTTCATTAGGGTTTTTATCTTCAAAAGTTCCATTGCACATCAATTCAACCATTTGCCTATCTTTAGGTGTTAACCCTTCATAGAAATGTGAAACCAATCTCCATGTTTCAAAACCATGATGAGGGCAAGTACTAAGCAAGTCTCGATACCTATCCCAACATTTGTAAAATGTTTCTCCTGGTTTTTGAGTGAAAGTGGTGATTTGTCTCTTAAAAGAGTTTGTTCTATGAGATGGGAAAAACTTCTTTAAAAACTGTTGTTGCATTTCATCCCAAGCACGAATGGATCCTGGTCTTAAATTTTGTAGCCATGTTTTAGCTTTATCTTTTAATGAAAAAGGAAAAAGCTTTAATCTGATGGTGTTCATGCTACAATTTAAATTATTATATGTGTTGCAGACCTCTTCAAATTCCCTTAAATGCAAGTATGGATTTTCCAATTCTAAACCATGAAAAGAAGGTAAAAGTTGAATAATACCTGGTTTAAAATTAAAATGAGATGCATCAGGAGGAAAAACTATGCATGATGGTGCACTTGTTCTTGTGGGATTCATGTGGTCTCTAAGTGTTCTAGCACGGTTATTCTCATTATGAAGTGATTGATTATCTTCTTCGGCCATATTTTCTGAAAATAATGAGGATACCCTACAAAGTCTACCACTTGATGTACGTGACCACACTCTCATGCACGTGTAGGAATAAAATAAAAGGAAGAAGAAAACAAAAGAAGAAGGAAGAAAACAAAATAAGGAGAAACAAAATAAAAGAGACAAAGTTATATATAAGAAAAGTGAAAAGAGAAAATAAAATAAATATTATAATTTATACAAGGACTTACCTCCCCGGCAACGGCGCCAAAAACTTGACACGACTAAAAGGTTGATGTCTTCTCCCAAGTGCAGGAGTGTCGAAGTAATAAATAACCAGGCAAGACCGGGGTCGAACCACAGGGAGGTTAATTGTACAAATTATAAACAACAATTATAAAATAACAATAACAACAACAACAATAGTAGTAGTAGTAGTAATAATAATAATAATAATAATAATAATACTAGTAGTAGTAGTAGTAGTACTAATAATAATAATAATAATAATAATAATAATAATAATAAAGAAAGAGAAGAAGAAGAAGATGATGATGATGATGAGAACTTTGAGATGAAATATTAATGTAACAATTAAACAATGATAATAACAAATGTCAAGGTTAGAGGTTCCACTAATGGTATATCAAACAAGTATAGTATAAACTCTTATTATTGAATTGGAAACCACACACAAAGGAGGTTCCAATTAGATTATATATTGTTAACATGATTACATTAGTCATCTTATTCAATTAATGCTAATACTTGTAAATCTCGTCAAGCATTCATGATTATAACTTATGTTAACAACAAATCAAGTTCCTTTCATAGCTCAGGTGTCGGTTATACCATACATTATGGGCTATGAAAGTGCCAAGCATTTGTTGTACCAAGTGTTATACAACATAAATCAAGATTAGTCATTTAACAAGCAAAGTATTAAAGAGTGAACAAGATAACAAATATAAAACATGTTAGTATCAAACATTAAAGTCCATATTAAGTTTACACTATACTTATTCTCACACCATTAGTGTAACCTTTTCACCTTGACATAAATAACTTAGCTAGACATAATAAAAGAAATAAAAATAGATAAACAAAATAAGGACATAAAAGTTAACTAAATAAAGGAAAGGAAATGAAAGGCATAAACTTAATATTAATGAAAACAAAGCATAAAAAATACAAAGAGAGAAAGGAAGAGCATGATCTTGATCTGGAAACCAAGATGCCTAAATGCATGGCAAATGCTTCCTTTTATAGGCCAAAATTGGGAACTATTGATTTGATGACTAATTGATAAGTGGGTGGCCAACTTTTGACTTGGTGACAATCCTTATCTTCTCTTGTCTGCCCAAAACGTCATTGATAATGTCAAAACTGGAGCCAGGTGCAAACATGAAAGTTGTAGGCAATTGTCTCAGCTTTCTTGTGTAAAAACTTCAGCTCATTTGGACTTCTAGAACTCCAGATATGGCCAAAATACCGAACAGTGCTCGGGCTGGAAGACAGATTCGGGCTTCTTTGTTGTTGCTACAATTTGGACTTGATAATGGCCTTTTTAGATCTTGGGCTCCATATGAAAGTTGTAGGCCTATGTCTTACCTTTCCATCCATATAAATTGGACCTAAATCTGAGATCTGTAGCTCCAGATATGGCCCAATTACCGAACAGTGTTCCGGTTTGGATTGCACCGACATCTCTTCTCTAAGTTTGACCATCTCTTTATCCTTGCAATTTAAGTTCTTCAAGTCATCAATCAATCCTTTCATTTATTTGATAGGCCTGCATTAAAAATAGACATTTACCACAAATTATAGGTATCTTATATTATTAGATACATTATTATAAAACATATTTTAGTTAAGGAGTTATTGATACTTCAAGTGCAAAATGATGATATAAAACCATGATAAAAATGCACTTTTAAGTACTAATCAAACAATGTTCCGTTTTGGATTGCACCGACATCTCTTTTCTAAGTTTGGTCATCTCTTTATCCTTGCAATTTAATAATTTGTACAATTAACCTTCCTATGGTTCGACCTCGGTCTTACCGGGTTATTTATTACTTCGACACTCCTGCACTTGGGAGAAGATATCAATCTTTTAGTCGTGTCACCATCCATATAAGGTAGACTTAAATTTGAGATCTATAGGTCCAGATATGATCCAATTACCGAACAGTGTTCTGGTTTGGATTACACTGACATCTCTTTTCTAAGTTTGGCCATCTCTTTATCCTTTCAATTTCAGTTCTTAAATTCATCAATCAATCCTTTCATTTATGTGATAGGCCTGCATTTAAAATGAACATTTACCACAAATTAAAGGTATCTTATATTATTAGATATATTATTATAAAACATGCTTTAGTCAAGGAGTTATTGATACTTCAAGTGCAAAATGATGATATAAAACCATGATAAAAATGCACTTTTAAGTACTAATCAACTTTCAAACTAGGATACAAATCAATTTAAAATCTTGGTCGTTAGATGATTGATACTTAAAAGTGTATTTTTATCAAGGTTTTATATCATTATTTTGCACTTGAAGTATCAATAACTCCTTAACTAAAGCATGTTTTATAATAATATATCTAATAATATAAGATACCTTTAATTTGTGGTAAATGTTCATTTTAAATGCAGGCCTATCACATAAATGAAAGGATTGATTGATGAATTTAAGAACTGAAATTGAAAGGATAAAGAGATGGCTAAACTTAGAAAAGAGATGTCAGTGTAATCCAAACCAGAACACTGTTTGGTAATTGGATCATATATGGACCTATAGATCTCAAATTTAAGTCTACCTTATATGGATGGAGACATGACTAAAAGATTGATATCTTCTCCCAAGTGCAGGAGTGTCGAAGTAATAAATAACCCGGCAAGACCGAGGTCGAACCATAGGAAGGTTAATTGTATAAATTATAAATAGCAATAATACAACAATAACAATAATAACAATAATAACAATAATAACAATAACAATAACTATAATAATAGTAGTAGTAGTAGTAGTAGTAGTAATAATAATAATAAAGAAAGAGAAGAAGAAGAAGATGATGAGAACTTGGAGATAGAATATTAATGTAATGATTAAACAATGATAACAATAAATATCAAGGTTAGAGGATTCACTAATGGTATGTCAAACATGTATAGTATAAACTCTTATTAGTCAATTGGAAACCACACACAAAGGAGGTTCCAATCAGATTATAGATTGTTAACATGATTACATTAGTCATCTTATTCAATTAATGCTAATACTTGTAAATCTCGTCAAGCATTCATGATTATAACTTATGTTAACAACAAATCAAGTTCCTTTGATAACTCAGGTGTCAGTTATAACATATAGTATGGGCTATGAAAGTGCTAAGCATTTGTTATACCAAGTGTTATACAACATAAACCAAGATTAGTCATTTAACAAGCAAAGTATTAAAGAGTGAACAAGATAACAAATACAAAACATGTTAGTATCAAACATTACAGTCCATATTAAGTTTACACTATACTTATTAGTATCAAACATTAAAGTTCATATTAAGTTTACACTATACTTATTAGTATCAAACATTAAAGTCCATATTAAGTTTACACTATACTTATTCTTACATCATTAGTGTAACCTTTTCACCTTGACATAATAAACTTAGCTACACATAATGAAAGAAAGAAAAATAAATAAACAAAATAAGAACATAAATAAGATAAAAGTTAACTAAGTAAATGAAAGGAAATGAAATGCATAAACTTGATATAAATGAAAGCAAACATAAGCATTACAAAAAAAAATACAAAGAGAGAAAGTAAGAGTATGATCTTGATCTGGACACCATGATGCCTAAATGCATGGCAAATGCCTCCTTTTATAGGCTAAAATTGGGAACTATTGATTTGATGACTAATTGATGAGTGGGTGGCCAACTCTTGACTTGGTGGCAATCCTTATCTTCTCTTGTCTTCCCAAAACGTCATTGATAACGTCAAAATTGGAGCCACTTGAAACATGAAAGTTGTAGGAAATTGTCTCAGCTTTATTGTGTAAAACATTCAGCTCATTTGGACTTCTAAAACTTTTGATATGGCCAAACTACTAAACAGTGCTTCGGCTGGAGGACAACTTCAGGCTTCTTTGTTGTTGCAATAATTTTGACTTGAAAATAGCCTTTTTATATCTTGGGCTCCATATAAAAGTTGTAGGCCTATGTCCTACCTTTCCATACATATAAATTAGACCTAAATATGAGATCTATATCTCCAGATATGACCCAATTACCATATAGCATTCCGGTTTGGATTGCACCGACATCTCTTTTCTAATTTTGGTCATCTCTTTGCCCTTGCAATTTAAGTTCTTAAAGTTATCAATCAATCCTTTCATTTATGTTATATTATAAAACATGCTTTAGTTAAGGACTTATTGATACTTTAAGTGCAAAATAATGATATAAAACCATGATAAAAATGCACTTTTAAGTACTAATCACACCCCCCAACCAGCTTATTACTAGTCCCTAGTAATCAAAGCATTAAAATAGAAACACAATTTACAAATTGTACAAAGCAAGGTATTCATCATTTAACTTCCATTAATCTATCTAGATAAACAAACTCTCATTAAATTTATATATCTGCTCAATACCTCTTAACAAGATATTAATAAATCTTTCTTTTGTGCTCAATATATCAACACATAATTATGGGGCTTTTCTTTGAAGAAAATAAAATTTTTGTTCTAATGTTTAAGGTTAACTTCCTTGGGTTGGGATTATTATTATTATTATTTTAAAATATATATACATATAACTTAAAACATCATGCATCTTTAACCCATGTAATGAGCTTTCGGCTAATGACTCCGAGACCAGTTGGTCTTAGGGCATTAGATGTTGAGACACCCCTACGAGTTTAGTAACTCGGGTTGCAGATACTGATATGTAAATAGTACAATGTTTGATTCCCTTAAGCTTTTCTCCTTAACTCATGTAACAAGCGTTGGGCCAATAACTTCCAAGTTAGTTGACCTTAGGGTATTAGGTGTTAAAACACCCCTTCGGGCTTAATTGCTTAGGTTAGGGAGGCTACGAAACCAAACTTATCTATATTTTTATTATTTTCATTTTTTTTCTTTCTTTTTTTAATTTTTTACTATTGACACGACCAAAAGACTGATGTCTTCTCCCAAGTGTAGGAGTGTCGAAGTAATAAATAATCCGGCAAGACCGGGGTCGAACCACATGGAGGTTAATTGTACAAATCATAAATAACAGTAATATAACAACAACAATAATAATAACAACAACAACAACAACAACAACAACAACAATAATAATAATAATAATAATAATAATAATAGTGATACTAATAATAATAGTAATAATAATAATAATAATAAAGAAAAAGAAGGAGAAAAAGATGAAGATGAGAACTTTGAGAAAGAATATTAATGTAACGATTAAACAATGATAATAACAAATGTCAAGGTTAGAGATTCCACTAATGGTATGTCAAACAAGTATAATATAAACTCTTATTATTTAATTGGAAACCACACATAAAGGAGGTTCTAATCAGAGTACAGATTGTTAACATGATTACATTAGTCATCTTATTCGATTAATATTAATACTTGTAAATCTCGTCAAGCATTCATGATTATAACTTATGTTAACAACAAATCAAGTTCCTTTCATAGCTTAGGTGTCGGTTATACCATATAGTATGGGTTATAAAAGTGTCAAGCATTTGTTGTACCAAGTGTTATACAACATAAATCAAGATTAGTCATTTAACAAGCAAAGTATTAAAGAGTGAACAAGATAACAAATATAAAACATGTTAGTATCAAACATTAAAGTCCATATTAAGTTTACATTATACTTATTCTTACACCATTAGTGTAATTTTTTCACCTTGACATAATTAACTTAGCTAGACATAATGAAAGAAAGAAAAATATATAAACAAAATAAGAACATAAAAGTTAACTAAGTAAAGGAAAGGAAATGAAAGACATAAACTTGATATTAATGAAAGCAAAGCATAAACATTACAAAATAACAGTGTTCCGGTTTGGATTGCACCGACATCTCTTTTCTAATTTTGGTCATCTCTTTGCCCTTGCAATTTAAGTTCTTAAAGTCATCAATTAATCCTTTCATTTATGTGATAAGCCTGCATTTAAAATCAACATTTACCATAAATTAAAGGTATCTTATATTATTAGATTTATTATTATAAAACATGCTTTAGTTAAGGAGTTATTGATACTTCAAGTACAAAATGATGATATAAAACCATGATAAGAATGTACTTTTAAGTACTAATCACACCCCCCAACTAGCTTATTATTAGTCCCTAGTAATCAAAGCGTTAAAATAGAAAAACAATTTGCAAATTCCACAAAGCAAGGTATTCATCATAAAACTTTTATTAATCTATCCAAATAAACAAACTCTCATTAAATTTATATATTTGCTCAATACTTCTTAACAAAATATTAATAAACCTTTCTTTTGTGCTCAATGTATCAACACATAATTATGGGGCTTTTCTTGGAAGAAAACAAAATTTTTGTTCTAATGTTTAAGGTTTACTTCCTTGGGTTATGATTATTATTTTTGTCTTTTTTTTCTTTTTCTTTTAAAATATATATACATATAATTTAAAAATATCATGCATCTTTAACCCATGTAACGAGCTTTTAGGTAATAACTTCCTGACTAGTTGGTCTTAGGGCATTAGGTGTTAAGACACCCCTACGAGCTTAGTAACTCGGGTCGTAGATACTGATATGTAGATAGTGCAATGTTTGATTTCCTTAAACTTTTCTCCTCAACCCATGTAACAAGCATTGGGCCAATAGTTCCCAAGTCAGTTGACTTTAGGGTATTAGGTGTTAAAACACCCCTTTGGGCTTAATTGCTTAGGTTAGGGAGGCTACGAAACCAAACTTATCTATATTTTTATTATTATCATTTTTATTCTTTTTTTTTTAATTATATACAATCCCTTTCCCTTAGTTGTTACCTTTAACAAAAGAACATAAATAATGTAATAATCCAATATGCAACCCACAATCATATGTTAAAGTGTGTGTGTGTAAATTAAGATTTAAGAATACATGTTAAATAAGTATATAAGCAGAATTAAGTGATAACAATGCAAGAGTTTGCAAACCTGAATATTTTAAGAAGTATTATAATAGACCTTGTTAAGAATGGTTACTAAGATGCGTCTCAAGAGGCACATTAACAAAAAAGCTCCTTTACTCTGCCATCCTAGTAACAACAATTATGCACATGCTTTAAGAAATGAAAAACATTTTTTTTTATCAACTACTACCCTCTCCCCCCAACAAAAACGAGACATTGTCCTCAATGTTCTAAGGTAGAAAGATAGAGTATAGAAGATATCACCTGAAATAACAAACATTGACAAACCTGAAACACATTGAAATAAAAATAAGAAATAACAAAACACAATAATAAAACCAAAAGACATAAAAATTCACAAATGAAGGCTCAAATCCAATCTAAGCTTTTTATGGCTTTCCTTAGTTGACCAATTGATTAGTACTTAAAAGTGCATTTTTATCATGGTTTTATATCATCATTTTGCACTTGAAGTATCAATAACTCCTTAACTAAAATATGTTTTATAATAATGTATCTAATAATATAAGATACCTATAATTTATGGTAAATGTCAATTTTTAATGCAGGCCTATCATATAAATGAAAGGATTGATTGATGACTTGAAGAACTTAAATTGCAAGGATAAAGAGATGGCCAAACTTAGAAAAGAGATGTCGGTGCAATCCAAACCGGACTACTGTTCGGTAATTGAGTCATATCTGGAGCTATATATCTCAGATTTAGGTCCAATTTATATGGATGGAAAGGTCATTTTCAAGTCCAAATTGTAGCAACAACAAAGAAGCCCGAATCTGTCTTCCAGCCCGAGCACTGTTCGGTATTTTGGCCATATCTGGAGTTCTAGAAGTCCAAATAAGCTGAAGTTTTTACACAAGAAAGATGAGACAATTGCCTACAACTTTTATGTTTTCAGCTGGCTCCAATTGTGACGTTATCAATGATGTTTTGGGCAGACAATAGAAGATAAGGATTGTCACCAAGTCAAAAGTTGGCCACCCACTTATCAATTAGTCATCAAATCAATAGTTCCCAATTTTGGCCTATAAAAGGAGGCATTTGCCATGCATTTAGGCATCTTGGTTTCCAGATCAAGATCATGCTCTTCCTTTCTCTCTTTGTATTTTTTGTAATGTTTATGCTTTGCTTTCATTAATATTAAGTTTATGCCTTTCATTTCCTTTCTTTTACTTAGTTAACTTTTATGTTCTTATTTTGTTTATCTATTTTGCTTTCTTTCATTATGTCTAGCTAAGTTAGTTATGTCAAGGTGAAAAGGTTACACTAATGGTGTAAGAATAAGTATAATGTAAACTTAATATGGACTTTAATGTTTGATACTAATATGTTTTATATTTGTTATCTTGTTCACTCTTTAATACTTTGCTTGTTAAATGACTAATCTTGATTTATGTTGTATAACACTTGGTACAACAAATGCTTGGCACTTTCATAGCCCATAATGTATGGTATAACCGACACCTGAGCTATGAAAGGAACTTGATTTGTTGTTAACATAAGTTATAATCATGAATGCTTGACGAGATTTACAAGTATTAGCATTAATTGAATAAGATGACTAATGTAATCATATTAACAATATATAATCTGATTGGAACCTCCTTTGTGTGTGGTTTCCAATTCAATAATAAGAGTTTATACTATACTTGTTTGATATACCATTAGTGGAACCTCTAACCTTGACATTTGTTATTATTATTGTTTAATCCTTACATTAATATTTCATCTCTAAGTTCTCATCATCATCATCATCTTCTTCTTCTCTTTCTTTATTATTATTATTATTATTATTATTATTATTATTATTATTATTATTATTATTATTAGTACTATTATTATTATTATTATTATTATTATTATTATTATTATTACTACTACTACTACTACTATTATTGTTGTTGTTATTGTTGTTTATAATTGTTGTCTATAATTTGTACAATTAACCTCCCTGTGGTTCGACCCCGGTCTTGCCGGGTTATTTATTACTTCGACACTCCTGCACTTGGGAGAAGACATCAACCTTTTAGTCGTGTCAAGTTTTTGGCGCCGTTGCCGGGGAGGTAAGTTCTTGTATAAATTATAGTATTTATTTTATTTTCTCTTTTCACTTTTCTTGTATATAACTTTGTTTCTTTTCTTTTGTTTTTTTTTATTTTGTTTTCTTCCTCTTTCTTTTGCTTTCTTCTTCTTTTTTATTTTATTCCTACACGTGCATGAGAGTGTGGTCACGTACATCAAGTGGTAGACTTTGTAGGGTATCCTCATCATTTTCAGAAAATATGGCTGAAGAAGATAATCAATCACTTCATAATGAAAATAATGAGAATAACCGTGCTAGAACACTTAGAGACCATATGAATCCCACAAGAACAAGTGCACCATCATGCATAGTTTTTCCTCCCGATGCATCTCATTTTAATTTTAAACCAGGTATTATTCAACTTTTACCTTCTTTTCATGCTTTAGAATTGGAAAATCCATACTTGCATTTAAGGGAATTTGAGGAGGTGTGCAACACATATAATAATTTAAATTGTAGCATGAACACCATCAGATTAAAGCTTTTTCCTTTTTCATTAAAAGATAAAGCTAAAACATGGCTACAAAATTTAAGACCAGGATCCATTCGTGCTTGGGATGAAATGCAACAACAGTTTTTAAAGAAGTTTTTCCCATCTCATAGAACAAACTCTTTCAAGAGACAAATCACCACTTTCACTCAAAAACCAGGAGAAACATTTTACCAATGTTGGGATAGGTATCGAGACTTGCTTAGTACTTGCCCTCATCATGGTTTTGAAACATGGAGATTGGTTTCACATTTCTATGAAGGGTTAACACCTAAAGATAGGCAAATGGTTGAATTGATGTGCAATGGAACTTTTGAAGATAAAGACCCTGATGAAGCAATGCAGTACTTAGACTTGTTAGCTGAAAATGCTCAAAATTGGGACACCGCGGGTACTTATGAGGCACCGAGTAAAACTCAACCTCATACATCTAGTGGAGGTATGTACAATCTTAGGGAAGATCATGACCTTCAAGCCAAGTTTGCATCTTTAGCTAGAAAAGTCGAGGCACTAGAATTGAAAAAGAGTGGTCAATTAAAATCTGTTGAAAACATTGTGTGTCAAATCTGTGAAACAAATGAACACTCAACCAACGATTGTCCAACCTTGCCTTCTTTTAAGGAATGTCTCCATGAACAAGCCCATGCTTTAAATAGTTTCCAAAGGGCCAACCACAACCCATACTCCGAAACATACAATCTTGGTTGGAAAAATCACCCAAATTTCAATTGGAAGAGTGACAATGCACAAACTTCACCACCACAATTTCAAGCACACCATAATTTCCAAAATTATCATGGATATGCACCTCCTTATGCTCCACCTCCTACAAGAAATTTTGAGGAAACTTTGTATGCATTCATTGAAAAGCAAGAGATAATCAACACTCAACTAGCTCAAAGCATAACAGATTTTAAAGATACTCTTGCAAAATTCACATCTGCTCTCAATTTTCAAGAGCAAGGTAAGTTTCCATCTCAACCACAACAAAATCTCAAGGAGCAATACAATGCAAATGTAAGTAGTTATGGAAGTCAACACATGGATCAAGTCAAATCAGTCATCACTTTTTGTAGTGGAAAGGTTATTCAAAAACCAATTCTTGAATCTTGTGAGAAAGATGATGAGTCAACCTCTAAGGGTAAGGAAGGGGTTGAATCTGAAAATAGCAAAGAAATGACTGATTCTCCGCCAGTACTTTCATTTTCTCATGCCATGACCAATCAAGAAGAAATCGAGGATGAAAAAGGCACTGAAAAGGTTGATGCGGATCTTTTATCAAAAGTGACAATAGATTCGACACCCGACATCACACCAATCGATGATTACTTTCCTGATAAATCTCTACTTTCTCTTAGTTCAATGCCTTGGTTTGCTAAAAATATCAATTTTCTTACTTCAGGATTTTTGCCAGCTCACTGGAGTATTGAAGACAAAAGAAATTTTTTGTGCAATGAGCAAAATTTTCGTTGGGATGACCCTTACTTATTCAATTATTGTCCTGATCAAATATTTCAAAAATGCATTCTCGACAATGAGGTAAGTAATTTCATTAAAGTTTGTCACTCTAAGGCATGTGGGGATCATTTCTCGTCAAAAAAGAGGATTGTAGAAATCTTAAAAAGGGGATTTTACTGGCCCACCATATTCAAGGAGTCACATGCATTCCGTAAAAACTATGAAAATTGTCAAAAGGTGGGATTTATTTCAAAACACAGAGAGTCTTTAGATAATCTTCTATTGACTCTTAAGTCTCATCATAGTCGAGATAAGCATCGTGTAATTCATGACTTAGGAACCCATTTTCATAAAGAACATGCTTGGCATAGTCTTGGGAATCTGACTAAAAAAAGACCCTGTTTGCCAGTTTTTAAGAAAACTGGATGGGAAGCCTATCCTCGACCCATAGAGGGCGTTTAAGCCGTTCTTGGACGTAAAACCAAGGGAAGATGTGAGCCACAATCACAACTGCGATTTGAGTCTTAGCTTGTAAAAATTTGTGTCTTTTCTTTTTATTAATAGCATAATATTTGTGTTTTGTCATTTCTTATTTTTGTTTCAGTGTATTTCAGGTTTGTCAATGTTTGTTATTTCAGGTGATATCTTCTATACTCTATCTTTCTACCTTAGAACATTGAGGACAATGTCTCGTTTTGGTTGGGGGGAGAGGGTAGTAGTTGATAAAAAAAGAAAAATTATTTTTCATTTCATAAAGCATGTGTATAATTGTTGTTACTAGGATGGTAGAGTAAAGGAGTTTTTTTTGTTAAAGTGATTCTTGAGACGCATCTTAGTAACCATTCTTAACAAGGTCTATTATAATACTTCCTGAAATATTCAGGTTTACAAACTCTCGTATTGTTACCACTTAATTCTGCTCATATACTTATTTAACATGTATTCTTAAACCTTAATTTACACACACACACTTTAACATATGATTGTGGGTTGCATATTGGATTATTACATTATTTATATTCTTTTGTTAAAGGTAACAACTAAGGGAAAGGGATTGTATATAATTAAAAAAAAAAGAAAAACATGAAAAAAAAAGAAAAAAAAGAGAAAAAATGATGATAATAAAAATGTAGATAAGTTTGGTTTCGTAGCCTCCCTAACCTAAGCAATTAAGCCCGAAGGGGTGTTTTAACACCTAATACCCTAAAGTCAACTGACTTGGGAGCTATTGGCCCAACGCTTATTACATGGGTTGAGGAGAAAAGCTTAAGGGAATCAAACATTGCACTATCTACATATCAGTATCTGCGACCCGAGTTACTAAGCTTGTTGGGGTGTCTTAACACCTAATGCCCTAAGACCAACTGGTCTGGGAGTCATTACCTGAAAGCTCGCTACATGGGTTAATGATGCATGATGTTTTTAAATTATATGTATATATATATATTTGTTTTTTTAAAAAAAAGACAAAAATAATAATCCCAACCCATGGAAGTTAACCTTAAACATTAGAACAAAAATTTTGTTTTCTTCCAAGAAAAGCCCCATAATTATGTGTTGATACATTGAGCACAAAAGAAAGGTTTATTAATATCTTGTTAAGT
Source organism: Populus pruinosa (assembly GCA_026413675.1). Classification (NCBI taxonomy): domain Eukaryota; kingdom Viridiplantae; phylum Streptophyta; class Magnoliopsida; order Malpighiales; family Salicaceae; genus Populus; species Populus pruinosa. The sequence goes on from CM048594.1 coordinate 5,711,131, forward strand.
GGTATTGAGCAGATATATAAATTTAATGAGAGTTTGTTTATCTGGATAGATTAATGGAAGTTAAATGATAAATACCTTGCTTTGTGAAATTTGCAAATTGTTTTAACGCTTTGATTACTAGGGACTAGTAATAAGCTGGTTGGGGGGTGTGATTAGTACTTAAAAGTGCATTTTTATCATGGTTTTATATCATCATTTTGCACTTGAAGTATCAATAACTCCTTAACTAAAAGATGTTTTATAATAATGTATCTAATAATATAAGATACCTATAATTTATGGTAAATGTCAATTTTTAATGTAGGCCTATCATATAAATGAAAGGATTGATTGATGACTTGAAGAACTTAAATTGCAAGGATAAAGAGATGGCCAAACTTAGAAAAGAGATGTCGGTGCAATCCAAACCGGAACACTGTTCGGTAATTGAGTCATATCTGGAGCTATATATCTCAGATTTAGGTCCAATTTATATGGATGGAAAGGTAAGACATAGGCCTACAACTTTTATATGGAGCTCAAGATCTAAAAAGGTCATTTTCAAGTCCAAATTGTAGCAACAACAAAGAAGCCCGAATCTGTCTTCCAGCCCGAGCACTGTTCGGTATTTTGGCCATATCTAGAGTTCTAGAAGTCCAAATAAGCTGAAGTTTTTACACAAGAAAGATGAGACAATTGCCTACAACTTTTATGTTTTCAGCTGGCTCCAATTGTGACGTTATCAATGATGTTTTGGGCAGACAATAGAAGATAAGGATTGTCACCAAGTCAAAAGTTGGCCACCCACTTATCAATTAGTCATCAAATCAATAGTTCCCAATTTTGGCCTATAAAAGGAGGCATTTGCCATGCATTTAGGCATCTTGGTTTCCAGATCAAGATCATGCTCTTCCTTTCTCTCTTTGTATTTTTTGTAATGTTTATGCTTTGCTTTCATTAATATTAAGTTTATGCCTTTCATTTCCTTTCTTTTACTTAGTTAACTTTTATGTTCTTATTTTGTTTATCTATTTTGCTTTCTTTCATTATGTCTAGCTAAGTTAGTTATGTCAAGGTGAAAAGGTTACACTAATGGTGTAAGAATAAGTATAATGTAAACTTAATATGGACTTTAATGTTTGATACTAACATGTTTTATATTTGTTATCTTGTTCACTCTTTAATACTTTGCTTGTTAAATGACTAATCTTGATTTATGTTGTATAACACTTGGTACAACAAATGCTTGGCACTTTCATAGCCCATAATGTATGGTATAACCGACACCTGAGCTATGAAAGGAACTTGATTTGTTGTTAACATAAGTTATAATCATGAATGCTTGACGAGATTTACAAGTATTAGCATTAATTGAATAAGATGACTAATGTAATCATATTAACAATATATAATCTGATTGGAACCTCCTTTGTGTGTGGTTTCCAATTCAATAATAAGAGTTTATACTATACTTGTTTGATATACCATTAGTGGAACCTCTAACCTTGACATTTGTTATTATTATTGTTTAATCCTTACATTAATATTTCATCTCTAAGTTCTCATCATCATCATCTTCTTCTTCTTCTCTTTCTTTATTATTATTATTATTATTATTATTATTATTATTATTATTATTATTATTATTATTATTACTATTATTGTTGTTGTTATTGTTGTTTATAATTGTTGTCTATAATTTGTACAATTAACCTCCCTGTGGTTCGACCCCGGTCTTGCCGGGTTATTTATTACTTCGACACTCCTGCACTTGGGAGAAGACATCAACCTTTTAGTCGTGTCACCAATTTATGCGACTCATGAAGGAATCAATTACAGAAATGAAGGATTGTAGTTGGTCAATTAATTGTTCAGTAGTAGCAGTAGAGATTATGATTTATCGTGCAGAAGATGTTAGAAATTCCTGTTTCACAACATGATCAAGAAAAAACAGCAACGTATCATAATAACCATTGACATTTAATAAACCTATGGGTTTATGGTGAATGTGCAGTTGAGCCTAAGAGAAAATATGAAAGATCTCTTCCAATATGCCTAGACCACTTGGTAAAGCAATAAAGACATTAGCATGGTTAAATATTGTATTCATTCGAGTCGACATTGTGGAGACCTGAAGTTCCTCTTTAATTGTTTTTCCAATGATGTCCCCTTGTGCTAAAGCTTTGGGGATGACCCCTAAAACTTGACTACCTCCTAAAAATACAGCTATTGACACACCTCTCATTAACCCAAGATAGCCTCCCTCATACATTAAATGAATCTTTCTCTCAGCTAGCACTTAACCAAGATGATTTACTGATTCTAAAAACTCCTTTTCTTTCCTCGGACTAGATCCACCGAAAACTCAAATATTTCTTATATGATGACTTGAGGAACTTGCCATTTCTACGTACTTATGTATTTGTTGAATGTATGGGTTGAGTAGAAATGAAAGGAAGAAAGAGAGGTTTTATAGATGAGAAATTAGAAAGGCAATCATAACACTTATATGTAGGCGAGCTGGAGTCTCACACACACACTCTCTCTTTTTTTATTTATTTACTTTTGAAAAAGCATGTGTATGTACAGGTAGTTGTGATTGTGGCTCACATCTTCCTTTGGTTTTACGTCCAAGAACAGCTTAAACGCCCTCTATGGGTCGGGGATAGGCTTCCCATCCAGTTTTCCTAAAAACTGGCAACCAGGGTCTTTTTTAGTCAGATTCCCAAGACTAAGTCGATCATGTTCTTTATAAAATAGTGGCCATAAATCATGAATTACACGATGCACATCTCTAGTAGGATGCATCTCAAGAGTCAATAGAAGATTATCTAAAGACTCCTTACTCAGGCCATCCTTAATGAATTGTATTTTATCTTCACGGTTTATAGATACCATTCCTAAAGAATGACATTGTGTATTACAAGTCCATCTAGCACATCGATGACAGACTTTCAGTCGTTTTGCACGACGCTTCTTTGCAAAAGTGCTTTTACCTATTCTAGACATATATGAAATGAAGGAGTTAGAGGACTCACCTGATAATCGGACCTTTGCTTCAATCAACCAGCGAATATCTTCAGGAATTCCATGATTCATTAACAATCTCAATCTTGCACATCTAGCATGGTAAATTTTAGTAATTGCATTCTAAGGCAAAACGAGAAAATACTTTTTCAATTTTTCAAGATTAGTGTCCATTTTCAAATGAGAATTGAAAGAGAGATTCAAAGAATTGCAGAAATATATACACAGATATCAGTTATTGTGGGAAACTAAAAGAACCGACTTAAATCACGGAGTACCGTTATCCGCGATTTGATCGGGGTGAGAGAAATTAACAAAAATCACTCAAAAAGAAACACAAAAACAATGTGAGAAAAACAAAATAATCAACCTTTATCTACAAGATCATTCAAACCGGTTGATTCATTTTCACTAGGAAAATTTTCAAAGTAAGCTTTCAGACGATATCCATTTACCTTGAAAACATTGTCATTCTTTAGATTCTCGATGTCATAAGCCCTATATGGATACACATATTTCACAATAAATGGACCGCTCCATCTTGATCTTAATTTTCTAGGAAATAAATGCAGTCGAGAATTATAAAGCAAGACTTTTTGACCAACATTGAATGTTTTTCTTAGTATTTTCTTGTCATGAAACTCTTTAATTTTCATATGCATCATTTCTTATTTCCTCAAGCTCATTTATTTATAATTTTTGCAGTTGACTAGCATCATCTAGATTTGAATTGAAAGCTTTAATAGCCCAATAAGTTTTATGTTCAAGTTCCACAGGCAAGTGACAAGGTTTTCCATAGACTAGTCTATAAGGTGACATACCTAATGATGTTTTATAAGCAGTTTGATAAGCCCAAAGTGCATCATTAAGTCTTAAATATCAGTCTTTCCTATTAGGGTTCACTATTTTCTCTAAAATATGTTTGATCTCTCTATTACCAAGCTCTACTTGTCCACTTGTTTGAGGGTGATAAGGGGTGACAATTTTGTGTGTGATTCTATATTTTTTCATTAAAGACTCAAATGACTTGTTGCAGAAATGTGTTCCACCATCACTTATTATGGCTCGAGGGACCCCAAGTCGACTCAAAATATTTTTTTTCAAAAACTTTATCACTATTTTGTGATCATTGTTTCGACTTGGAATTGCCTTTATCCATTTTGAAACATAATCTACTGTGACTAATATGTATAAGAAACCAAATGATGGAGGGAATGGACCCATGAAATCTATACCCCAACAGTAAAAGATCTCAATGACAATAATAGGATTTAAAGGCATCATATGACATTTTGAAATAGATCCCAACTTTTGACAATTTTCACAAGACTTGCAGAATGCATGTGAGTCTTTGAACATGGTGGGCTAGTAAAATCCACTTTGTAAGATTTTTGCAGTTGTCTTTCTTGACGAGAAATGGCCCCCACATGCCTCATAATGACATAATTTAATGACACTACTTACCCCATTGTCAAGAATGCATCTTCAAAATATTTGATCAGGACAATATTTGAATAAATGAGGATCATCCCAATAAAAGTTCTTCACTTTGTTCAAGAACTTTCTTTTATCTTGGGTACTCCAATGAGCTAGGAATTGTCCTAAAATAAGAAAATTCACAATATTTTTATCATACCAAGGCATTGGACTAAGAGAAAGTAAGGATTCGTTAAGAAAGTAATTATCAATTGGTGTGATGTCAGATGTCGAATCTGTTGTCACTATTGACAAAAGATTCGCATCAACATTTTTGATGCGTTTTTCATCCGTGATTTCTGCCTTAAAATAAATCATTTGCAAATCTTCAGATTCATCCAATTCATTTTTACTTAAAGTAGATCAAGTTGATCATAAACTAAATCGTCAATATGATCTACTTCTTGTAAATCATTATCATCTCTAGGTTTCTTGCAAATGCTGAAAATATTCATCTCCAATGTCATGTTTCCAAATGATAGCTTCATCAGTCCATTCCTATAATTAATCAATACATTAGAAGTTGCAAGAAAAGAACGTCCTAAAATAACAGGAAATGAATTACATACTTTAACAGGTTGCGTGTCCAAGACAATAAAATCCACAGGATAAATGAATTTATCGACTTGCACTAACACATCTTCAATTATTCCTCTAGACACTTTTAGAGATCTATCGGCAAGTAAAAGAGTTATAGAAGTTGGTTTAACTCACCTAGATTGAGACTCTGAAAAATGGAATATGAAAGTAAATTCACATTAGCACCAAGATCAAGTAAGACTCTTTCAATTTTATGCTCTCCAATAAAGCAAGAAATTGTAGGACAACCAGGGTCTTTATATTTCAAAGCATTATTGTTCTGAAGAATAGCACTTACTTGTTTGGCTAGAAAGGCTTTCTTTTTCACATTCAGTTTCCTCTTCACAGTGCATAGATCTTTTAAAAATTTAGCATAAAAAGGAACCTGTTTAATAGCATCCAACAAAGGTATATTGATCCTTACCTGTTTGAAAATTTCAAAAATTTCAGAGTTGTGATTGACTTTCCTTTGTTTAGTCATGACATAAGGAAATGGAAATGCTGACGGTGAATCAGTCATTTCTTTGCAATTTTCAGATTCAACCCCTTCCTTACCCTCAGAGATTGACTCATCATCTTTCTCATAAGGTTCAAGAGAGGGTTTTTCAATAACCTTACCACTACGTAGAGTAGTGATTGATTTGACTTGATCCATGTGTTGGCTTCCGGAACTACTTGCATTTGCATTGTATTGCCCCTTGGAATTTTGTTATGGTTGAGATGGAAACTTACTTTTCTTTTGGAAACTAAGAGCAGATGTTAATTTTGCAAGAGTATCTTTAAAATTTGTCATGTTTTGAGCAAGTTGAGTATTGATTGTCTCTTGCTTTTCAATGAATGCATGCAATGTTTTCTCAAGATTTCTTCTAAGAGGTGGAGCATAAGGAGGTGCATATCCATGAGAATTTTGGAAATTATGGTGTGCTTGAAACGGTGGCTGTGAAGTTTATGCATTGTTGTTCTCACTCTTCCAACTGAAATTTGGGTGATTTCTCCAACCAGGGTTGTATGTTTGGGAGTATGGGTTGTGGTTGGCCCTTTAGAAACTGTTTAAAGCATGGGCTTGTTCATGGAGACATTCCTTAAAAGAAGGGAAGGTTGGGCAATCGTTGGTTGAGTGTTTATTTGTTTCACAGATTTGACACACAATGTTTTCAACAAATTTTAATTGACCACTCTTTTCCAATTCTAGTGCCTCGACTTTTCTAGTTAAAGATGCAAACTTGGCTTGAAGGTCATGATCTTCCCTAAGGTTGTACATACCTCCACTAGATGTATGAGGTTGAGTTTTACTTGGTGCCTCACAAGTACCCGCGGTGTCCCAATTTTGAGCATTTTCCGCTAACAAGTCTAAGTACTTCATTGCTTCATCAGGGTCTTTATCTTCAAAAGTTCCATTGCACATTAATTCAACCATTTACCTATCTTTAGGTGTTAACCCTTCATAGAAATGTGAAACCAATCTCCATATTTCAAAACCATGATGAGGGCAAGTACTAAGCAAGTCTCGATTCCTATCCCAACATTGGTAAAATGTTTCTCCTGGTTTTTGAGTGAAAGTAGTGATTTGTCTTTTGAAAGAGTTTGTTCTGTGAGATGGGAAAAACTTCTTCAAAAACTGTTGTTGCATTTCATCCCAAGCACGAATGGATCCTAGTCTTAAATTTTATAGCCATGTTTTAGCTTTGTCTTTCAATAAAAAAGGAAAATCGTAGGGGTGTCTTAACACCTAATGCCCTAAAACCAACTGGTATGGGAGTCATTAGCTGAAAGCTCGTTACATGGGTTAAAGATGCATGATGTTTTTAAATTATATGTATATACATTTAAAAAAAAAAGGGGGGGGGAAGAGAAGAAGACAAAAATAATAATCCCAACCCAAGAAAGTTAACCTTAAACATTAGAACAAAAATTTTGTTTTCATCCAAGAAAAGCCCAATAATTATGGGTTGGAGGACAGCTTCGGGGTTCTTTATTGTTGTAATAATTTGGACTTGAAAATGGCCTTTTTAGATCTTGGGCTCCTATGAAATTTTTAGGCATATGTCTTACCTTTCCATCCATATAAAATAGACCTAAATCTGAGATCTATAGTTCTAGATTTGACCCAATTACCGAACAGTGTTCCGGTTTGGATTGCACCGACATCTCTTTTAGTAGTAGTAGTAATAATAATAGTAATAGTAATAATAAAAATAAAAATAAAAATAATAAAGGAAAAGAAGGAGAAGAAGAAGAAGATAAGAACTTTGAGATGAAATATTAATATAATGATTAAACAATGATTTCAAATAATGTCAAGGTTAGAGGATCCACTAATGGTATGTCAAACAAGTATAGTATAAACTCTTATTATTCAATTAGAAACCATGCACAAAAGAGGTTCCAATCAGATTATAGATTGTTAACATCATTACATTAGTCATCTTATTCGATTAATGCTAATACTTGTAAATCTCGTCAAGTATTCATGATTATAACTTATGTTAACAACAAATCAAGTTCCTTTCATAGCTCAGGTGTCGGTTATATTAATGTAACGATTAAACAATGATAATAAGAAATGTCAAGGTTAGAGATTCCACTAATGGTATGTCAAACAAGTATAATATAAACTCTTATTATTCAATTGGAAACCACAAATAAACGAGGTTCCAATTAGATTATAGACTGTTAACATAATTACATTAGTCATCTTATTTGATTAATGCTAATACTTGTAAATCTCGTCAAACTTAATATTAATGAAAGCAAAGTAGCAAAGCATAAACATTACAAAAAATACAAAGAGAGAAAGAAAGAGCATGATCTTAATCTGGAAACCAAGATGCCTAAATGTATGGAAAATGCCTTCTTTTATAGGCCAAAATTGGGAACTATTGATTTGATGACTAATTGATATGCGGGTGGCCAACTCTTGACTTGGTGACAATCCTTATCTTCTTTTGTCTGCCCAAAACGTCATTGATAACGTCAAAATTGGAGCCACTCAAAACATGAAAGTTGTAGGCAATTGTCTTAGCTATCGTGTGTAAATAATTCAGCTTATTTGGACTTCTAGAACTCCAGATATGGCCAAAATACTAAATAGTGCTCGGGTTGGATGACACATTTAGGCTTCTTTGTTGTTGCTACAATTTGGACTTGAAAATGACCTTTTTAGATCTTAGGCTCCATATAAACATTGTAGGCCTATGTCTTACCTTTCCATCCATATAAAGTGGACCTAAATATGAGATCTATAGCTCCAGATATGACCTAATTACAGAACAGTGTTCCGGTTTGGATTGCACCAACATCTCTTTTCTATGTTTGGCCATCTCTTTATCCTTGCAATTTAAGTTCTTAAAGTCATCAATCAATCCTTTCATTTATGTGACAGGCCTGCATTTCAAATGAACATTTATCGCAAATTAAAGGTATCATATATTATTAGATATATTATTATAAAACATGTTTTAGTTAAGGACTTATTGATACTTCAAGTGCAAAATGATGATATAAAACCATGATAAAAATGCACTTTTAAGTACTAATCAACTTGTTACATGGGTTTAGGAGAAAAGCTTAAGGAAATCAAATATTGCACTATCTACGTATCAGTATCTGCGACTCGAGTGAGTAAGCTCGTAGGGGTTTTGTAGGAACTTGATTTGTTGTTTATGTTATGTTTCATTAATATTAAGTTTATGCCTTTCATTTCCTTTCCTTTACTTAGTTAACTCTTATATTATTTATGTTCTTATTTTTTTTTTCTTTCATTCATTATGTCTAGCTAAGTTAATTATGTCAAGGTGAAAAGGTTACACTAATGGTGTGAGAATAAGTATAATGTAAACTTAATATGGACTTTAATGTTTGATACTAATATGTTTTATATTTGTTATCTTGTTAAATGACCAATCTTGATTTATGTTGTATAACACTTGGTACAACAAATCCTTGGTACTTTCATAGGTCATACTGTATGGTATAACCGACACCTGAGCTATGAAAGGAACTTGATTTGTTGTTAATATAAGTTATAATCATGAATACTTGACAAGATTTACAAGTATTAGCATTAATCGAATAAGATGACTAATGTAATGATGTTAATAATCTATAATCTGATTGGAACTAGATGTTAACAATCTATAATCTGATTGGAACCTCCTTTATGTGTGGTTTCCAATTGAATAATAAGAGTTTATATTATACTTGTTTGACATACCATTAGTGGAATCTCTAACCTTGACATTTGTTATTATCATTGTTTAATCGTTACATTAATATTCCTTCTCAAAGTTCTCATCTTCTTCTTCTTTATTATTATTATTATTATTATTATTAGTACTACTACTACTACTACTACTACTACTACCACTATTATTATTGTTGTTGTTGTTGTTGTTGTTGTTGTTATTATTGTATTATTGTTATTTATAATTTGTACAATTAACCTCTCTGTAGTTCGACCCCGGTCTTGCCAGGTTATTTATTACTTCGATACTCTTGCACTTGGGAGAAGACATCAACCTTTTAGTCGTGTCAAGTTTTTGGCGCCGTTGCCGGGGAGGTAAGTTCTTGTACAAATTATAGTATTTATTTTATTTTTTTTATTTTTATTGTATATAACTTTGTTTCTTCTTCTTTTGTTTTCTTTTTCCTTTTATTCTATTCCTATACGTGCATGAGAGTGTGTCACACATATCAAGTGGTAGACTTTGTAGGGTATCCTCATCATTTTCAAAAAATATGGCCAAAGAAGATAATCAATCACTTCATAATGAGAATAATGAGAATAACCGTGCTAGAACACTTAGAGACCACATGAATCCCACAAGAACAAGTGCACCATCATGCATAGTTTTTCCTCCCGATGCATCTCTTTTTAATTTTAAACCAGGTATTATTTAACTTTTACCTTCTTTTCATGGCTTAGAACTGGAAAATCCATACTTGCATTTAAAGGAATTTGAGGAGGTCTGCAACACATATAATAATTTAAATTGTAGCATAAACACCATCAGATTAAAGCTTTTTCCTTTTTCATTAAAAGATAAAGCTAAAATATGGCTATAAAATTTGAAACCACGATCCATTCGTGCTTGGGATGAAATGCAACAACAATTTTTGAAGAAGTTTTTCCCATCTCACAGAACAAACTCTTTCAAAAGACAAATCACTACTTTCACTCAAAACCCAGGAGAAATATTTTACCAATATTGGGATAGGTATCGAGACTTGCTTAGTACTTGCCGATAGATCTGTAAAAGTGCCTAGAGGTATAATTAAAGATGTGTTAGAACAAGTCGATAAATTCATTTATCCTGTGGATTTTATTGTCTTGGACACAGAACTTGTTGAAGCATGTAATTCATTTCTTGTTATTTTAGGACGTCCGTTTCTTGCAACCTCTAACGCATTGATTAATTGTAGGAATGGACCGATGAAGCTATCATTTGGAAACATGACATTGGAGATGAATATTTTCAACATATACAAGCAACCTAGAGATGATAATGATTTACAAGAAGTAGACCATATTGATGAATTAGTTTATGATCAACTTGAATCTACTTTAAGATGAATCTGAAGATTTGCAAATGATTTATTCTAAGGAAGAAATCACGGATAAAACAAGTACTGAAAATATTGATGCGAATCTTTTGTCAACAGTGACAACAGATTCGACATTTGACATCACACCAATCGATGATTACTTTCCTAATGAATCCTTACTTTCTCTTAGTCCAATGCCTTGGTATGAAAAAAATATTAATTTTCTTGCTTTAGAAGATTTGCTAGCTGATTGGAGTACTCAAGACAAAGAAAAGTTTTTAAACGAAGTGAAGAATTTTTATTGTGATGACCCTAAGTTATTCAAATATTGTCCTGATCAAATATTTCAAAGATTCATTCTTGACAATGAGGTAAGTAGTGTTATTAAACTTTGTCATTCTAAAGCATGTGGAGGTTATTTCTCGTCAAAAAAAGACAGCTGCAAAAATCTTTCAAAATGGATTTATTAGCCCACCATGTTCAAGGACACATGCATTCTGCAAAACTTGTGAAAATTGTCAAAAAGTTGACATTGGTAAAAAAGTTTTGTTTTATAATTCTCAACTTTATTCACTCCCTAGAGAGCGAAGATCAAGATGGAACAATCCTTATGAGGCCTGTGATATTGAGAATTCAATGAATGACAATGTTTTTAAGGAAAATGGACATCGTTTGAAAGTTTACTTTGATAATTTTCCTAGTGAAAATGAATCAACTAGTTTGAATGATCTTGTAGATAAAGGTTGATCTTTTTTTCTTACATTGTTTTTGTGTTTCTTTTTAAGTGATTTTTACTAGTTTCTCTCACCCCGGTCAAATGGCGGACAACGGTACTCTGTGACTTAAGTCGGTTCTTTTAGTTTCCCACAATAACTGATATTTGTGTATATATTTGTGCAATTCTTTGAATCTCTCTTCCAATTTTTTTTTAAAAATGGACACTAATCTTGAAAATTTAAAAAAGTATTTTCCCACTCTACCTTAGAAGGCGATGTGCAAGATTGAGATTGTTAATGAATCATGGAATTCCTGAAGATATTCGCTAGTTGATTGAAGCAAAGGTCTGATTATCAGGTGAGTCCTCTAACTCCTTCATTTCACGCATGCCTGGAACAAGTAAAAGCACTTATGCAAAGAAGCGTCGTGCAATTGAAAGTCTGTCATCGATGTGCTAGATAGATTTGTAATACACAATATCGTTCTTTAGGAATGGTATCTATAAACCATGAAGATAAAATACAATTCATTAAGGATGGCCTGAGTAAGGAGTCTTTAGATAATCTTCTATTGACTCTTGAGACGCATCCTAGTGGAGATGTGCATCGTGTAATTCATGATTTATGGCCACTATCTCATAAAGAACATGATCGACTTAGTCTTAGAAATCTGACTAAAAAAGACCCTGTTTGCCAGTTTTTAAGAAAACTGGATGGGAAGCCTATCCTCGACCCATAGAGGGTGTTTAAGCCGATCTTGGATGTAAAACCAAGGGAAGACGTGAGCCACAATCACAACAACCTGTACATACACCTGCTTGTTCAAAAGTAAATAAATAAATAAATAAAAAGAGAGAGAGAGAGAGTGTGAGACTCCAGCTGGCCTACATATAGGTGTTATGATTGCCTTTCTAATTTCTCATCTATAAAACCCTCTCTTTCTTCCTTTCATTTCTACTCAACCTATACATTTAACAAATATATAAGTGTGTAGAAATGGCAAGTTCCTCAGGTCTTCAGATAAGAAATATTTGTGTTTTCGGTGGATGTAGTCCTGAGAAAGAAAAGGAGTTTTTAGAATCAGCAAATCATCTTGGTCAAGTGCTAGCTGAGAGAAAGATTCATTTAGTGTATAGGGGAGACAGTCTTGGGTTAATGGGAGGTGTGTTAATAACTGTATTTTTAGAAGGTAGTCAAGTTTTGGGGGTCGTCCCCAAAGCTTTAGCACAAGGGGACATCATTGGAAAAACAATTGGAGAAGAACTTCAGGTCTCTATAATGTCGGCTTGAATGAATACAATGTTTAACTATGTTGATGCCTTCATTGCTTTACTAGGTGGTCTAGGCACATTGGAAGAGATATTTCATTTTTCCTCCTGGGCTCAACTCCACATTCACCATAAACCCATAGGTTTGTTAAATGTTAATGGTTATTATGATAAGTTGTTGTCTTTTCTTGATCATGCCGCGGAACAGGAATTTCTAACATCTTCTACACGACAAATCATAATCTCTGCTGCTACTCTTGAACAATTGATTGACCAACTACAATCTTTCATTCCTGTGATTGATCCTTCCATGAGTCCAATAAATTGGTCATCCAAGGAAAGCCATAAAAAGCTTAGATTGGATTTGAGCCTTCATTTGTGAATTTTTGTGTCTTTTGGTTTTATTATTGTGTTTTGTTATTTTTTATTTTTATTTCAGTGTGTTTCAGGTTTGTCAGTGTTCGTTATTTTAGGTGATATCTTCTATACTCTATCTTTCTACCTTAGAACATTGAGGACAATGTCTCGTTTTTGTTGGGAGGAGAGGATAGTAGTTGATAAAAAAAAATGTTTTTCATTTCTTAAAGCATGTGCATAATTGTTGTTACTAAGATGGCAAAGTAAAGGAGCTCTTTTGTTAATGTGCCTCTTGAGACGCATCTTAGTAACCATTCTTAACAAGGTCTATTATAATACTTCTTGAAATATTCTGGTTTACAAACTCTCGCAATGTTATCACTTAATTCTGCTTATATACTTATTTAACATGTATTCTTAAACCTTAATTTACACACACACTTTAGCATATGATTGTGGGTTGCATATTGGATTATTACATTATTTATGTTTTTTTGTTAAAGGTAACAACTAAGGGAAAGAGATTGTATATAATTAAAAAAAAAAGAAAAAAAAGAAAAAAGAAAAAAATAATAATAATAAAAATGTAGATAAGTTTGGTTTCGTAGCCTCCCTAACCTAAACAATTAAGCCTGAAGGGGTGTTTTAACACCTAATATCCAAAAGTCAACTGACTTGGGAGCTATTGGCCCAACGCTTGTTACATGGGTTGAAGACAAAAGCTTAAGGGAATCAAACATTGCACTATCTACATATCAGTATCTGTGACCCAAGTTACTAAGCTCGTAGGGGTGTCTCAACACCTAATGCCCTAAAACCAACTGGTATGGGAGTCATTAGCTGAAAGCTCGTTACATGGGTTAAAGATGCATGATGTTTTTAAATTATATGTATATACATTTAAAAAAAAGGGGGGGGGAAAGAGAAGAAGACAAAAATAATAATCCCAACCCAACGAAGTTAACCTTAAACATTAGAACAAAAATTTTGTTTTCTTCCAAGAAAAGCCCAATAATTATGTGTTGATACATTGAGCACAAAAGAAAAGTTTATTAATATCTTGTTAAGAGGTATTGAGCAGATATATAAATTTAATGAGAGTTTGTTTATCCGGATAGATTAATGGAAGTTAAATGATGAATACCTTGCATTATGGAATTTGCAAATTTGTTTTCTATTTTAACGTTTTGATTACTAGGAACTAGTAATAAGCTGGTTGGGGGGGTGTGATTAGTACTTAAAAGTGCATTTTTATCATGGTTTTATATTATCATTTTGCACTTGAAGTATCAATAACTCCTTAACTAAAGCATGATTTGTAATAATATATCTAATAATATAAGATACCTTTAATTTATGGTAAATGTTTATTTTAAATGCAGTCCTATCACATAAATGAAAGGATTGATTGATGACTTTAAAAACTTAAATTGCAAGGATAAAGAGATGGCCAAACTTAGAAAAGAGATGTCGGTGCAATCCAAACCGAAATACTGTTCGGTAATTGGGTCATATCTGGAGCTATAGATCTCAGATTTAGGTCCAATTTATATGGATGGAAAGGTAAGACATAGGCCTACAACTTTCATATGGAGCTCAAGATATGAACATCTTTAAACATGGTAGGCCAATAAAAACCACACTGCAAGATTTTGGCAATGGTTTTCTTGGAAGAGAAATGCCCACCACAGGCTAATGCATGACAAAAATTAATGACCCTTGAAATTTCATGATCAGGGATGCACCGCCTAATAATTTGGTCAGGATAATATTTAAATAGGTAGGGGTCATCCCAAAAAAAGGTGCGCACATTGCGCAAGAATTTTTGTTTGTCAAGTTTAGACCAATGAGAAGGAATTTGACTTGTGGCTAGGTAATTTGCTATGTCAGCATACCATAGAGAACCAATGTAAGAGACAGTACCTGCACAAAATAAATTTTCATCAGCAAAGAGTTCATTTATTGGAGTTTCATCAATTATGGTCTTATAGCTTGAAAGACGAGACAAATGATCAGCTACTACATTCTCTACTCCCTTTTTATCTCGAATTTCAATGCTAAACTCTTGGAGTAGGAGGATCCATCGAATCAAACGTGGTTTGGCATCTTGTTTTGTGAGCAAACATTTCAATGCTGCATGATCAGTGAAAACAATAACAAGAGATCCAACCAAATAAGACCTAAACTTGTCTAATGCGAAGACCACAGCTAAGAGTTCTTTTTCAGTTGTAGTGTAATTCAATTGAGCATCATTCAAAGTCTTGCTAGCATAATATATGACATGAGGTTTCTTGTCTTTTCTTTGCCCTAAAACAGCCCCAACCGCAAAATCACTAGCATCACACATCAGTTCAAATGGTAAAGACCAATCAGAAGCTTGTATGATTGGTGCAGTTGTCAACAACCCTTTAAGCTTTTCAAAAGCTTCTTGACATTTTGATGTCCAATCAAATGGGACATCTTGTGACAACAAGTTACACAATGGTTTGGCAATGGTACTAAAAGAATGAATGAATCTTCGATAAAAACCAGCATGTCCTAAAAAGGATCTCACATCTTTCACAGTCTTAGGGGTAGTTAATTTTTGAATGACTTCCACTTTTGACTTATCTACCTCTATCCCTTTTGAAGAGACAATGTGACCTAAAACAATGCCATGTGTCACTATAAAATGACACTTCTCCCAATTGAGTACAAGATTGCTCTCTTCACACCTTTCAAGAACTTTTTCTAGATTCATTAGACACAACTCATAAGAATCCCCATAAACTGAAAAATCATCCATGAAAACTTCCAAAAAAATTTCCACCATGTCACTAAAGATACTCATCATACACCTTTGAAAAGTGGCTGGTGCATTACACAAACCAAATGGCATTCTTCTATAAGCATAAGTACCAAAAGGACAAGTGAAAGTGGTTTTTTCTTGGTCCTCTAAAGAAATCTCAATTTGGTTGTAACCTGAGTATCCATCCAGAAAACAATAGAAAGCTCTTCCAGCTACTCTTTCAAGCACTTGGTCTAAAAATGGAAGCGGAAAATGGTCCTTCCTAGTCACCATGTTCAATTTACGATAATCAATGCACATACGCCATCCAGTTTGGATTCTAGTTGGTACCAGCTCATTATTTTCATTCTTCACTACCGTGACTCCAGATTTTTTTGGGACAACTTGGGTTGGACTAACCCATTTTGAGTTTGCAATAGGGTAAATGATACCTGCATCAAGTAGCTTAAGCACTTCACCTCTCACTACTTCCTTCATGTTTGGGTTCAATCGTCTTTGCATTTGCCTCACAGATTTAGCCTCTTCTTCAAGATAGATTCTATGTGTACATAAAAGAGGGCTAATTCCTTTCAAGTCAGTAATTTTCCACCCAATTGCTTTCTTGTGTTTTCTCACCACTCTCAAAAGTTTGTGTTCTTGCTCTATGCTAAGTTTTGATGAGATCACAATAGGATATGATTCATCTTCCCCTAAAAATGCATACTTAAGATCACTCGGTAAAGGCTTCCTTTCTAGTTTATCAGGCTGGACAAGAGATTCCTCAACTTTCACTTGGGGTGAAATCAAAGGCTCAAATGATGGGGTCCATTGACCTATTGACATAATAGGCATTGGATCTAGATAAGTCTCGAGTTCTCTTACTTCCTCATCAACACATTCCAAAGAACAAAATCTTTCATCATGAATTAAAGTTCTCTCCAATGGATCCTTGATCCACACTCTCTCAAAGTGTTCTTGACAAACTGTTTGGATGAAATCTACCTCTCTAATGTCCTCATGTTCCCCGATTTGTTTGGAGACATTGAATATGTTCATCTCCACAGTCATATTCCCAAAAGACAATTTCATCACCCCATTCCTACAGTTAATTAAGGCATTGGATGTAGCTAGGAAAGGTCTCCCTAAGATGACTGGGATGGGGGCATTAGAACCTTGAATTGGTGCGGTGTCTAACACTACAAAATCAACAGGAAAGTAGAATTTATCTACTTGGACCAACACATCCTCAACGATACCCCTAGGAATCTTGATTGACCTATCAGCTAATTGAAGGGTGATTCGAGTAGGCTTGATTTCTCCTAAACCTAATTGTTCGTAAACAGTGTAGGGTATTAAATTCACACTTACTCCTAAATCCAACAAAGCTTGATCTATCTTATGACTTCCAATAATGCATGAAATGGTAGGACAACCAGGATCTTTGTATTTGGGAGGGGTCTTAAACTAGATGATGGCACTAGCATGTTCAGTCAGAAAAGCTCTTTCTTTCACATTCAATCTCCTTTTGACTGTGCATAAATCCTTAAGAAACTTTGCATAAGATGGAACTTGTTTAATTGCATCAAGGAGTGGAATATTGACTTTCACTTGTTTGAACAATTCATAGATTTCTGAGTTCATAAGATCTTGTTTAGGTTTCCCTAACCTTTGTGGAAATGGTGCTCTAGGAATAAATTCTAAATCACTCATTTTGACTCCAATTTTTCTTGAATCATCTCCTTTCTCACTCATCCCTTTCTCATTTATCTCACCTTCTTTGTCACTCAAACTCTCATTTGTCACTTGTGTTTTGATTCCCTCTTCACCTTCCCTAGATTTGTCCTCTACAATACCTTTAGGAATCCTAAAACCTACACCTTTGTCAACAATCTTTCCACTTCTAAGGGTAGTGATGGCTTGGACTTGTTCATGGTTTGAAGGTTCACTAGGTGAGGATTCACTCATGTGTACCTGACCTCTAGGATTAGGCATTGGTTGAGCTGAGATTTTTCCCTTCTCTTGAATGCTTAGTGATTGAGTCAACTTAGTTAGTTGACTTCGAATGTCATCTAAGGTCCTATTGGTCTGGTCTTGGAATTTGTAAACTTGGTTGTTGATTCCTCCTTGCGTTTGCATGAATTGTTGAAGAGTATCCTCTAAGGATCTCTTATGAGGTGGTTGGTATGTGTTATGTGTGGGAGCATGAAATGCTTGGGGTGGAGGTTGAAATGTTTGAGGTACTGAAGAGCCCTCATTTCTCCATCCAAAATTTGGGTGGTTCCTCCATCCAGGATTATAGGTCTCAGAGTAGGGATTGCCTACTTGGTTTGGAAATGGCTTTCTAACATTACTTGAATCAGAAGTTTGGCCATATAGCACTTCCTTGAAGGCTGGAATGGTAGGACATTCAGTTGTCCTATGCCCTTTGCTTTCACAAACAACACAACTTTCCTCTTGTTGTTCACTTATGACATGCACTTTTTTAATCTCAAGAGACTCTACTTTCCTAGCCAATGAGGCTAATCTAGCATTGAGGTCATCAGTCTCTTTCAATTGAAACTTCCCACTTGAATGAGAAATGGTGTTTCTAGACTCAATATGAACTGGGAGAGAAGTCTCCCATTGCTTTGTGTTTTCAGCCAATTGATCAAAAAAATCAAAGGCCTCACTTGGTTCTTTGTCATAAAACTCACCATTACACATGGTTAACACTAGCTTTTTAAAATCTGCGGTAAGAGAGTCATAAAAGAAACTCACTAACCTCCACATCTCAAAACCATGGTGAGGGCATGCATTTAACAAGTCTTTGAACCTTTCCCAAGCTTGGTGAAATGACTCATTTGGACTACAAGAAAAATTCATTATTTGACGTTGTAAGGCTGCTGTCCTATGAGTGGGGAAGTATTTTTTCAAAAATTCAGCTTGCATTTCTCTCCATGTACCTATAGACCTAGGACGCAAAGAGTTTAGCCAAAGCTTGGCTTTATCCTTTAGAGAGAATGGGAACAATTTAAGCCGAATGGTTTCCTCGGTGCATGTTCTATCAATAAAAGTATTACATACCTCTTCAAAGTCTTTAATGTGTATGTATAGATTTTCAGAATCCATACCATGAAATGTGGGGAGAAGTTGAATCATGCCCGGTTTCAAATTGAAAGCTTGTTGGTTAAGAGGTAAGATAATACACGAAGGTGTACTTTGTCTAGCCGGGTGAAGATACTTTCTAAGAGTTCGAAAATTAGGTTGATCATTGAATTGTGGAGGTCCATTACCTTGAACACTCCCTTCACCCTCTACATCTTCAACATTAGCCATGATAAAATAATAATAATAATAATAATAATAATAATATAACAATTATATGAATATGAAAAGAAAGGAAAGAAAAAGAAAAAAAATTGCAAATAAAAGTAATAGCTCAAAAATAAAAATACAACAAATTAAGAAATTCACTCTCCAACTAATAAACACTATTAACAACAATAAACATTAAAAGATAATTATAACAAGCTTGAATAAACAAAAGGCGGTAATACCGGCCAAGCACTTCAAACAATAAATATAAAAAAAATAATCATAACAAAACAACAAAATAAAATGAAATAAACAAGAGGCGGTAATACCGGCCAAGCACTTCTTTGTTGTTGCTACAATTTGGACTTGATAATGGCCTTTTTAGATCTTGGGCTCCATATGAAAGTTGTAGGCCTATGTCTTACCTTTCCATCCATATAAATTGGACCTAAATCTGAGACTTGTAGCTCCAGTTATGACCTAATTACCGAACAGTGTTCCGGTTTGGATTGCACCGACATCTCTTTTCTAAGTTTGACCATCTCTTTGCCCTTGCAATTTCAGTTCTTAAAGTTATCAATCAATCCTTTCATTTATGTGATAGGCCTGCATTTAAAATGAACACTTACCACAAATTAAATGTATCTTATATTATTATATATATTATTATAAAACATGCTTTAGTTAAGGAGTTATTGATACTTCAAATGCAAAATGATGATATAAAACCATGACAAAAATGCACTTTTAAGTACTAATCACACCCCCCAACCAGCTTATTACTAGTCCCTAGTAATCAAAGCGTTAAAACAATTTGAAAATTTCACAAAGCAAGATATTCATCATTTAACTTCCATTAATCTATCCAGATAAACAAACTCTCATTAAATTTATATATCTGCTCAATACCTCTTAACAAGATATTAATAAACCTTTCTTTTGTGCTCAATGTATCAACACATAATTATAGGGCTTTTCTTGGAAGAAAACAAAATTTTTGTTCTAATGTTTAAGGTTAACTTCCTTGGGATGAGATTATTATTTTTGTCTTTTTTTTTCTTTTTCTTTTTAAAAAAAAATGTATATACATATAGTTTAAAAGCATCATGCATCTTTAACCCATGTAACGAGCTTTCAACTAATGACTCCCAAACCAGTTGGTCTTAGGGCATTAGGTGTTAAGACACCCCAACGAGCTCAGTAACTCGGGTCGCAGATACTGATATGTAGATAGTGCAATATTTGATTCCCTTAAGCTTTTCTCCTCAACCCATGTAACAAGCGTTGGGCCAATAGCTCCCAAGTCAGTTGACTTTAGGGTATTAGGTGTTAAAACACCCCTTCGAGCTTAATTGCTTAGGTTAGGGAGGCTACGAAACCAAACTTATCTACATTTTTATTATCATTATTTTTTTCTTTTTTTTTCTTTTTTTTTCATGTTTTTCTTTTTTTTTTAATTATATACAATCCCTTTCCCTTAGTTGTTACCTTTAACAAAAGAACATAAATAATGTAATAATCCAATATGCAACCCACAATCATATGTTAAAGTGTGTGTGTGTAAATTATGGTTTAAGAATACATGTTAAATAAGTATATGGGCAGAATTAAGTGATAACAATACGAGAGTTTGTAAACCTGAATATTTCAGGAAGTATTATAATAGACCTTGTTAAGAATGGTTACTAAGATGCGTCTCAAGAGTCACTTTAACAAAAGAACTCCTTTACTCTGTCATCCTAGTAACAACAATTATGCACATGCTTTATGAAATGAAAAACAATTTTTTTTTTTTATCAACTACTACCCTCTCCCCCCAACCAAAACGAGACATTGTCCTCAATGTTCTAAGGTAGAAAGATAGAGTATAGAAGATATCACCTGAAATAACGAACACTGACAAAACCTGAAACACACTAAAACAAAAATAAGAAATAACAAAACACAATAACAAAACCAAAAGACACAAGTTTTTACAAACAAAAAAAAAAATTCAAATCGCAGTTGTGATTGTGGCTCACATCTTCCCTTGGTTTTACGTCCAAGAACAGCTTAAACGCCCTCAATGGGTCGGGGATAGGCTTCCCATCCAGTTTTATTAAAAACTGGCAAACAGGGTCTTTTTTAGTCAGATTCCCAAGACTAAGTCAAGTATGTTCTTTATGAAAATGGGTTCATAAGTCATGAATTACACAATGCTTATCTCGACTATGATGAGACTTAAGAGTCAATAGAAGATTATCTAAAGACTCTGTGTTTTGAAATAAATCCCACCTTCTGACAATTTTCACAGTTTTTGCGGAATGCATCTGACTCCTTAAATATGATGGGCCAGTAAAATTCACTTTGTAAGATTTCTACAATCCTCTTTTTTGATGAGAAATGATCCCCACATGCCATAGAGTAACAAAATTTAATGAAATTACTTACCTCATTGTCGAGAATGCATTTTTGAAATATTTGATCAGGACAATAATTGAATAAGTAAGGGTCATCCCAATAAAAATTTTGCTCGTTGCTCAAAAATTTTCTTTTGTCTTCAATACTCCAATGAGTTGGCAAAAATCCTGAAGCAAGAAAATTGATATTTTTAGCAAACCAAGGCATTGAATTAAGAGAAAGTAGAGATTCATCAGGAAAGCAATCATCGATTGGTGTGATGTCTGGTGTCGAATCTGTTGTCACTTTTGATAAAAGATTCGCATCAACCTTTTCGATGCCTTTTTCATCCTCGATTTCTTCCTGATTGGTCATGGCATGAGAAAATGAAAGTGCTGACAGAGAATCAGTCGTTTCTTTGCAATTTTCAGATTCAACCCCTTCCTTACCCTTAGAGATTGACTCATCATCTTTCTCATAAGGTTCAAGAGAGGGTTTTTCAATAACCTTACCATTGCGTAGAGTAGTGACTGATTTGACTTGATCCATGTGTTGACTTCCAGGACTACTTGCATTTGCATCATATTGCCCCTTGAGATTTTGCTGTGGTTGAGATGGAAACTTACCTTGCTCTTGAAAACTGAGACCAGATATGAATTTTGCAAGAGTTTCTTTAAAATCTGTTATGCTTTGAGTAAGTTGAGTGTTGATTGTCTCTTGCTTTTCAATGAATGCATACAAAGTTTCCTCAAAATTACTTATAAGAGGTGGATCATAAGAAGGTGCATATCCATAAGAATTTTGGAAATTATGGTGTGCTTGAAACTGTGGTGGTGAAGTTTGTACATTGTCACTCTTCCAACTAAAATTTAGGTGATTACTCCAACCAGGATTGTATGTTTGTGAATATGGGTTGTGATTGGACCTTTCGAAACTGTTTAAAGCATGGGCTTGTTCATGGAGACATTTCTTAAAAGAAGGCAAGGTTGGACAGTTATTGGTTGAGTGTTCATTTGTTTCACATATTTGACACACAATGTTTTCAACAAATTTTAATTGACCATTCTTTTTCAATTCTAGTGCCTCGACTTTTTTAGCTAAAGATGCAAACTTGGATTGAAGTTCATGATCTTTCCTAAGGTTATACATACCTCTACTAGATGTATGAGGTTGAGTTTTACTCAGTGCCTCATAAGTACCCGCGGTGTCCCAATTTTGAGCATTTTCAGCTAACAAGTCTAAGTACTCCATTGCTTCATCAGGGTCTTTATCTTCAAAAGTTCCATTGCACATCAATTCAACCATTTGCCTATCTTTAGGTGTTAACCCTTCATAGAAATATGAAACCAATCTCCATGTTTCAAAACCATGATGAGGGCAAGTACTAAGCAAGTCTCGATACCTATCCCAACATTTGTAAAATGTTTCTCCTGGTTTTTGAGTGAAAGTGGTGATTTGTCTCTTGAAAGAGTTTGTTCTATGAGATGAGAAAAACTTCTTTAAAAATTGTTGTTGCATTTCATCCCAAGCACGAATGGATCCTGGTCTTAAATTTTGTAGCCAAGCTTTAGCTTTATCTTTTAATGAAAAAGGAAAAAGCTTTAATCTGATGGTGTTCATGCTACAATTTAAGTTATTATATGTGTTGCACACCTCCTCAAATTCCCTTAAATGCAAGTATGGATTTTCCAATTCTAAGCCATGAAAAAAAGGTAAAAGTTGTATAATACCTGGCTTAAAATTAAAATGAGATGCATCAGGAGGAAAAACTATGCATGATGGTGCACTTGTTCTTGTGGGAATCATGTGGTCTCTAAGTGTTCTAGCACGGTTATTCTCATTATTCTCATTTTGAAGTGATTGATTATCTTCTTTGGCCATATTTTCTGAAAATGATGAGGATACCCTACAAAGTCTACCACTTGATGTACGTGACCACACTCTCATGCACGTGTAGGAACAAAATAAAAAGAAGAAGAAAACAAAAGAAGAAGAAACAAGAGAAAAGAAATAAAGTTATATACAAGAAAAGTGAAAAGAGAAAATAAAATAAATATTATAATTTATACAAGGACTTACCTCCCTGGCAACGGCGCCAAAAACTTGACACGACTAAAAGGTTGATGTCTTCTCCCAAGTGCAGGAGTGTCGAAGTAATAAATAAACAAATTATTTATAAAACAACAATTATAAAACAACAACAACAACAACAATAGTAGTAGTAGTAGTAGTAGTAGTAGTAGTAGTAATAATAATAATAATAATAATAATAATAATATTAGTAGTAGTAGTAGTAATAGTACTAATAATAATAATAATAATAATAATAATAATAATAATAATAAAGAAAGAGAAGAAGAAGATGATGATGATGATGAGAACTTTGAGATGAAATATTAATGTAACAATTAAACAATGAGAATAACAAATGTCAAGGTTAGAGGTTCCACTAATGGTATATCAAACAAGTATAGTATAAACTCTTATTATTGAATTGGAAACCACACACAAAGGAGGTTCCAATCACATTATATATTGTTAACATGATTACATTAGTCATCTTATTCAATTAATGCTAATACTTGTAAATCTCGTCAAGCATTCATGATTATAACTTATATTAACAACAAATCAAGTTCCTTTCATAGCTCAGGTGTCGGTTATACCATACATTATGGGCTATGAAAGTGCCAAGCATTTGTTGTACCAAGTGTTATACAACATAAATCAAGATTAGTCATTTAACAAGCAAAATATTAAAGAGTGAACAAGATAACAAATATAAAACATGTTAGTATCAAACATTAAAGTCCATATTAAGTTTACATTATACTTATTCTCACACCATTATTGTAACCTTTTCACCTTGACATAATTAACTTAGCTAGACATAATGAAAGAAAGCAAAATAAATAAACAAAATAAGAACATAAAAGTTAACTAAGTAAAAGAAAGGAAATGAAAGGCATAAACTTAATATTAATGAAAGCAAAGCATAAACATTACAAAAAATACAAAGAGAGAAAGGAAGAGCATGATCTTGATCTGGAAACCAAGATGCCTAAATGCATGGCAAATGCCTCCTTTTATAGGCCAAAATTGGGAACTATTGATTTGATGACTAATTGATAAGTGGGTGGCCAACTTTTGACTTGGTGACAATCCTTATCTTCTCTTGTCTGCCCAAAACGTCATTGATAACGTCAAAATTGGAGCTAGCTGAAAACATGAAAGTTGTAGGCAAATGTCTCAGCTTTCTTGTGTAAAACATTCAGCTCATTTGGACTTCTAGAACTCCAGATATGGCCAAAATACCGAATAGTGCTCGGGCTGGAAGACAGATTCGGGCTTCTTTGTTGTTGCTACAATTTGGACTTGATAATGGCCTTTTTAGATCTTAGGCTCCATATGAAAGTTGTAGGCCTATGTCTTACCTTTCCATCCATATAAATTGGACCTAAATCTGAGATCTGTAGCTCCAGATATGGCCCAATTACCGAACAGTGTTCTGGTTTGGATTGCACCGACATCTCTTTTCTAAGTTTGACCATCTCTTTGCCCTTGCAATTTCAGTTCTTAAAGTCATCAATCAATCCTTTCATTTATGTGATAGGCCTGCATTTAAAATAACATTTACCACAAATTAAATGTATCTTATATTAGTATATATATTATTATAAAACATGCTTTAGTTAAGGAGTTATTGATACTTCAAATGCAAAATAATGATATAAAACCATGACAAAAATGCACTTTTAAGTACTAATCATAAAACCAGCCAATTGAATTTTTTTTATATGATTTTTTTTTTAGTTTTCCAATAATCAAATCTAAATTTGTTACCTTTGCTTGCTAGCTCCCCGGCAACGGCGCCAAAATTGCTTGACCGCTTTTTATGATCGGCTTGTTTTAACTCGCAAGTGCACGAGTGTGCGATGTAGCAATTAACTCGGTAAGATCGAGGTCATATCCACAGAGAGCTAGATCTAGAAATTAAGCTAAGTAACAAAAAAAAACTCAAGAGAAATTAAATTAACAATAACTTGGTTGAAAATAATTGATGGATTTGTTTTCAAAGATAAAAAAAATGTAAATAGATTTTAAATGACAAGAAAAGTAAGTCTTGGTCCAAATCAATTTTAATAGTGATGTATTGGTGATTTCTTCAACATATATAAGATAACTCAACCTAATCTCAACGATGGTGATATTAGATCGGAAGATATTACAATGAAGATTAGAAAGATGAAGATTGATTATTGCTTAAGAATGAACAAGTACTTTCATATTAAGTAAGATATTGAATCAAGCAATCTCTATACCAAAACTAAAGTTTGTGCATAAAAATTCAAGATTATAACATTACCTAAATGATTTCTAAAATTTCTTTACAATAATAAATCATTCATGAAGAAAATAAGAAGATAAACATTAAGATTCATTCATATCCTAAAGAACTCACCTCAATCACCATTATCCTTGATTTGGATCCAAGAAAGAGTTTAGCCAACCATGATTATATATAACACTTCAATAAACATGAAAGAACTTGAATCCAACTGAAAAAATAAGTTTTACAAACTAAAGAACCGAAATCTATAAAGAAGAACACAATACAATTTCAGAAAAAATTCGGACACAAATCTGACTCTAACTTTGGACAGCAATTCGACCCTTTTATAAGCTTTTTTTTGGAGAAGTCTATTAGAGACATATTTATAGGCAATTCTGTCACCTTTCCAGATCATTAAAGAACAGCTCATTTGAACACCTGAGTCAAAAGTTATGGGCAAAACACCAAAAGGTGTTCTAAAAAATCAAATCAAGACAGCTTTACAACTACTTTGGTGCACGTTTTTCTTCCTCATTTATGAGGTGTCTTGATTAGTACTTAAAAGTGCATTTTTATCATGGTTTTATATCATCATTTTGCACTTGAAGTATTAATAACTCCTTAACTAAAATATATTTTATAATAATGTATCTAATAATATAAGATACCTATAATTTGTGGTAAATGTCTATTTTTAATGCAGGCCTATCACATAAATGAAAGGATTGATTGATGACTTGAAGAACTTAAATTGCAAGGATAAAGAGATGGTCAAACTTAGAGAAGAGATGTCGGTGCAATCCAAACCGGAACACTGTTCGGTAATTAGGTCATAACTGGAGCTACAGATCTCAGATTTAGGTCCAATTTATATGGATGGAAAGGTAAGACATAGGCCTACAACTTTTATATGGAGCCCAAGATCTAAAAAGGCCATTATCAAGTCCAAATTGTAGCAACAACAAAGAAGCCCGAATCTGTCTTCCAGCCCGAGCACTGTTCGGTATTTTGGCCATATCTGGAGTTCTAGAAGTCCAAATGAGCTGAATTGTTTACACAAGAAAGCTGAGACAATTGCCTACAACTTTCATGTTTATAACTGGCTCCAATTTTGACATTATCAATGACGTGTTGGGCAGACAAGAGAAGATAAGGATTGTCACCAAGTCAAAAGTTGGCCACCCACTTATCAATTAGTCATCAAATCAATAGTTCCCAATTTTGGCCTATAAAAGGAGGCATTTGCCATGCATTTAGGCATCTTGGTGTTCAGATCAAGATCATGCTCTTCCTTTCTCTCTTTGTATTTTTTGTAATGTTTATGCTTTACTTTCATTAATATCAAGTTTATGCCTTTCATTTCCTTTCCTTTACTTAGTTAACTTTTATGTTTTTATTTTGTTTATTTGTTTTCCTTTCTTTTATTATGTCTAGCTAAGTTAATTATGTCAAGGTGAAAAGGTTACACTAATGGTGGAAGAATAAGTATAGTGTAAACTTAATATGGACTTTAATGTTTGATACTAACATGTTTTATATTTGTTATCTTGTTCACTCTTTAATACTTTGCTTGTTAAATGATTAATCTTAATTTATGTTGTATAACACTTGGTACAACAAATGCTTGGCACTTTCATAGCCCATAATGTATGGTATAACCGACACCTGAGCTATGAAAGGAACTTGATTTGTTGTTAACATAAGTTATAATCATGAATGCTTGACAAAATTTACAAGTATTAGCATTAATTGAATAAGATGACTAATGTAATCATGTTAACAATATATAATGTGATTGGAACCTCCTTTGTGTGTGGTTTCCAATTCAATAATAAGAGTTTATACTATACTTGTTTGATATACCATTAGTGGAACCTCTAACCTTGACATTTGTTATTATTATTGTTTAATCCTTACATTAATATTTCATCTCTAAGTTCTCATCATCATCATCTTCTTCTTCTTCTCTTTCTTTATTATTATTATTATTATTATTATTATTATTATTATTATCATTATTATTATTATTAGTACTACTATTATTATTATTATTATTATTATTATTATCATTACTATTGTTGTTGTTGTTATTGTTGCTTATAATTGTTGTCTATAATTTGTACAATTAACCTCCCTGTGGTTCGACCCCGGTCTTGCCGGGTTATTTATTACTTCGACACTCCTGCACTTGGGAGAAGACATCAACCTTTTAGTCGTGTCATGTCTCCTTCTTCTTTTTGACCCAAAATAATGTTAAAATATCCCCTCCAGCTTTCCATCCATGTGCTTGCCTTCTTGGATCAATGGATTACCCAAAATAAATCAATTGTTATTTGTTGTGTGGACATGTAAGATCATGAATTGTGTTTGGGTTGATTTAAAGGTTGATTTAGGGTTGATTTAGGGCTGATTTTGGGCTGATTTTGGGCTGAATTTGAGCATCGAATAAGTATACAAATGTACTTATTATTTGGGCTAAGATTGACATTGAAACCTTGAGTGTTTAATGGTTGAAGTTTGCACACAACATAAGGCAAGTTTGGGCTTGAAATAAATCATATGATATTCTTTTCTAGAATTGGAATAGAATTGATTTTTGCTCATATACTCATTTAACATGTATTCTTAAACCTTAATTTACACACACACACACACTTTAATATATGATTGTGGATTGCATATTGGATTATTACATGTTCTTTTATTAAAGTTAACAACTAAGGGAAAGTAATGGTATATAATTAAAAGAAAAGAAAAAAAACAAAAAACAATTATGATAATAAAAATATAGATAAATTTGGTTTCGTACCCTCCCTAATCTAAGCAATTAAGCTCAAAGGGGTGTTTTAACACCTAATACCCAAAAGTCAACTGACTTGGGAGCTATGGGCCCAACACTTGTTACATGGGTTGGGGACAAAAGCTTAAGGAAATCAAACATTGCACTATCTACGTATCAGTATTTGCGACCCGAGTTACTAAGCTCATAGGGGTGTCTCGACAACTAATGCCCTAAGAAGAACTGGTCTAGGAGTCATTAGCCAAAAGCTCATTACATGGGTTAAAGATGCATGATGTTTTAAGTTATATATATATATATATAAATAAATAAAAAAAGAAAAAATATAATAATCTCAACCTAAGGAAGTTAACCTGAAACATTAGAACAAAAATTTTGTTTTCTTCCAAGAAAAGCCCTATAATTATATGTTGATATATTGAGCACAAAAGAAAGATTTATTAATATCTTGTTAAGAGGTATTGAGTAGATATATAAATTTAATGAAAGTTTGTTTATCTGTTTATCTTGTTAAGAATACCTTGTTTTGTGGAATTTGCAAATTATTTTTCTATTTTAACACTTTGATTACTAAAGACTAGTAATAAGTTGGTTGGGGGCATGTGATTAGTGCTTAAAATTGTATTTTTTATCAAGGTTTTATGTCATCATTTTGCACTTGAAGTATCAACAACTCCTTAATTAAAACATGTTTTATAATAATATATCTAATAATATAAGATACCTTTAATTTGTGGTAAATGTTGATTTTAAATGCAGGTTTATCACATAAATGAAAGGATTGATTGATGAATTTAAGAACTAAAATTGAAAGGACAAAGAGATGACCATACTTAGAAAAAAGATGTCGGTGCAATTTAAACCGGAATACTATTCGGTACTTGGGTCATATCTGGAGCTGTAGATCTTAGATTTAGGTCTACTTTATATGGATGTAAAGGTAAGACATAGGCCTACAGCTTTCATATGGATCCCAAGATTAAAAAGATCATTTTCAAGTCCAAATTGTAATAACAACAAAGAAGTCTGAATATATCTTCCAGCCTGAGCACGGTTCAATGTTTGGCCTATATCTAGAATTCTAAAAGTCCAAATGACCTAAATTCTTTACACAAGAAAGCTAAGATAATTTCCTACAACTTTTATGTTTTCAAGTGGTTCCAATTTTATAATTTGCTATTGTTGTTATTTATAATTGTTGTTCATAATTTGTACAATTAACCTCCCCGTGGTTCGACCCTAGTCTTGTCAGGTTATTTTTTTTTTCGACACTCCTACACCTGAGAGAAGACATCAATCTTTTAGTTGTGTCACACATTCAAAGAATATAATGTTTAACGCTTAAAAGCTTGCATTGGTATAACACTATAAAGTTAACATGACATATTCTCAAAGTCAATCCCTAAACCAATTAAACCTTAAAATTTGCATGCATACTCCTTCATTTGATTTATATCTTCATCTATCTCAATCAATTCTCATACATAATACTCATATTCTCAAAAACTAATGGGAGTTAAAAAGATTAAACACAATTGTTTTTTAAAGAACAACAAAAAAAACTAAAATAAGAAAACCAAAATTCTCCCAATACCCCCACACTTAAAACACAAAATTGTCCTCAATGTTGAAATAAAAGCAAAGGAACATAAGAGAATGACAAAAAATAAATTAAAATGCAAAAAAAAAAGATAAGGGAAAAGAAAGCAAATCTGATTTTTTTTCTTTTTGTGCTGGGTTGCCTCCCAGTAATCGCTTTTGTTTTATGTCATTGGCTTGACATATGGCATGCTCATTCTTTATAGATTGGTTCAGCTAACTCTATAAAAGCGGGAAGTTCTATCGGCCAACCTTTATAGAAAGGTTTCAAACGATGCCTATTGACTTTGAGTACTTTGTTGATTTCAAAACTTATAATTTCAACTGCATTATAAGAAAAAATATTAGAAACAACAAAGGGCCCAATCCAACAAGAGCGCAATTTTCTAGGAAAAAGTTTCAAACGCGAATGATAAAAAGGGACTTTATCTCTAACATGAAAGTCCTTTCTTGTAAGCATTTGGTCATGGAAATTCTTAGTCTTTTCTTTGTAAATCCTTGCATTCTCGTAAGCATCATTTTGAATTTCTTCCAACTCTTGTAGTTGTAGTTTTCTTGAAATCCTAGTAGCATCATAATCCATGTTGCATTGTCTAATGGCCCAAAAAGCTTTGTGTTCAAGCTCCACCGGTAGATGACATGCTTTCTCATAAATCATTTTATAAGATGACATTTCTATAAGTGATTTATAAGCAATCTGATAAGCCCAAAGTGCATCTTTAAGATGTAGACTCCAATCTCGCTGGTTAGGTTGCACTGTTTCTCCAAAATGGACTTGATTTCTCGATTTGAAATTTTAGCTTGGCCATTCATTTGAGGATGATGTGCCATGGAAGTTTGATGAGTCATATGATATTTTCATAGTAATGCTTCCATGGAACGATTGCAAAAATGAGTGTCACGATCACTAATGATAGCTTTAAAGATGCCAAACCTGTCAAATAGATGAGTCCTGACAAAATCTAAAACAACCTTAGCATTTTTAGTTTGTGTGGCTTTCGCCTCAATCCATTTAGACACATAATCAACAGCAAAAAGAATATAAAGATTTCCAAAAGAAGAAGGAAATGAACTCATAAAGTCAATACCCCAAACATTAAAAATTTCACTTCCAAAAATATTTGTTAAAGGCATTTGATTCTTATAAGTGATATTACCTGTTTTTTGGCATTTTTCACAAGATTGACAGAAGTGATATGCATCTTTAAAAATAGAAGGCCAATAGAAACCACTTTTAACTACCCTATGGGTTGTTCTTTTTGCTCCAAAATGCCCACCACAAGAATGAGAATGATAAAAAGTGAGAATAGAATGAAATTCATCTTGTGGTACACACCTCCTAACTATTGGATCCACATAAAATTTCAAAAGGTAAGGATCATCCCAAAAATAGTATTTAACATCAACTCATAACTTATCTTTTTGGGGTTTAGACAAACCTGAAGGGAATTCTTTGGTGACTAAATAGTTTACCAAATCAACATACCATGGTCTTGTAGAGGAAGGCAACATATACAACTGCTCATCAGGGAATGTCTCTCTTATTGTTTTGATATGTATATCCTCGATCCTCAATCGACTCAAGTGATCAGCCACATGGTTTTTGGCACCTTTTTTATCTTTGATCTCAACATTGAATTCTTGTAAAAGCAAGATCCAAATAATCAATCTTGATTTGGACTCCTTCTTCTTCAAAAGATACCTCAAAGCTAAATGGTTAGTAAAAACAATGACTTTTGTAGCAAGTAGATATGACCTAAATTTTTCAAAAGCAAACACCACTATAAAAAGTTCCTTTTCAATCATATGGTAATTGCATTATGCTCTATAGGCAATAACATGCAAATTCTTCCTAATTCTTTGCTCAAGCACAGCTCCTACCATATAGTCACTTGCATTACACATTATCTCAAAAGGTTCATCCCAATTTGGTGGTTGGATGATAGGGGCAAATGTGACACGTCTCTTAAGCTCATTATGGGCATTGATTGTGCATCAAAAGTGTCATTAAGTCTCTTGTTTTACATATGTATTTATTGTTTTTATTTGGTTGTTTTTATAATAATTGATGTGTTTTTTAGTAATGAAGTTTGTTTTAATGTTTCGATAGGTTTTTTGAGCTTAAATGAATTAATTCAGAAAATTCAACATCGAAATTCAGAACAAAGAATTATAGAGACATTTAGTTGAAGATTGAAGCAAATCTTGGTTCAAATAAGTGCTCCAAATTTGTCCCAAAAATCAATTCTATTCCAATTCTAGAAAAGAATATCATATGATTTATTTCAAGCCCAAACTTGCCTTATGTTGTGTGCAAACTTCAACCATTAAACACTCAAGGTTTCAATGTCAATCTTAGCCCAAATAATAAGTACATTTGTATACTTATTTGATGCTCAAATTCAGCCCAAAAATCAGCCCAAAAATCAGCCCTAAATCAACCCCAAATCAACCTTCAAATCAACCCAAACACAATCCATGATCTTACATGTCCACACAACAAATAACAATTGATTTATTTTGGGTAATCCATTGATCCAAGAAGGCAAGCACATGGATGGAAAGCTGGAGGGGATATTTTAACATTATTTTGGGTCAAAAAGAAGAAGGAGACACCTCATAAATGAGGAAGAAAAACGTGCACCAAAGTAGTTGTAAAGCTGTCTTGATTTGATTTTTCAGAACACCTTTTGGTGTTTTGCCCAAACTTTTGACTCAGGTGTCCAAATGAGCTGTTCTTTAATGATCTGGAAAGGTGACAGAATTGCCTATAAATATGTCTCTAATAGACTTCTCCAAAAAAAAGCTTCCAAGAGGGTCGAATTGCTGTCCAAAGTTAGAGTCAGATTTGTGTCCGAATTGTTTTTGAAATTGTATTGTGTTCTTCTTTATAGATTTCAGTTCTTTAGTTTGTAAAACTTATTTTTTCAGTTGGATTCAAGTTCTTTCATGTTTATTGAAGTGTTATATATAATCATGGTTGGCTAAACTCTTTCTTGGATCCAAATCAAGGATAATGGTGATTGAGGTGAGTTCTTTAGGATATGAATGAATCTTAATGTTTATCTTCTTATTTTCTTCATGAATGATTTATTATTGCAAAGAAATTTTAGAAATCATTTAGGTAATGTTATAATCTTGAATTTTTATGCACAAACTTTAGTTTTGGTATAGAGATTGCTTGATTCAATATCTTACTTAATATGAAAGTACTTGTTCATTCTTAAGCAATAATCAATCTTCATCTTTCTAATCTTCATTGTAATATCTTCCGATCTAATATCACCATCGTTGAGATTAGGTTGAGTTATCTTATATATGTTGAAGAAATCACCAATACATCACTATTAAAATTGATTTGGACCAAGACTTACTTTTCTTGTCATTTAAAATCTATTTACATTTTTTTTATCTTTGAAAACAAATCCATCAATTATTTTCAACCAAGTTATTGTTAATTTAATTTCTCTTGAGTTTTTTTTTGTTACTTAGCTTAATTTTCAGATCTAGCTCTCTGTGGATATGACCTCGATCTTACCGAGTTAATTGCTACATCGCACACTCGTGCACTTGTGAGTTAAAACAAGCCGATCATAAAAAGCGGTCAAGCAATTTTGGCGCCGTTGCCGGGGAGCTAGCAAGCAAATGTAACAAATTTAGATTTGATTATTGGAAAACTAAAAAAAATCATATAAAAAAAATCAATTGGCTAGTTTTACCGCCTAAAAAAAAAAAATTTACCTTAACGTTTCGGATATTGGACTGTGGACTGGACTATTAATTGTTGGATTTTGGTTGGTTCAACCATTTTTCTTTTATTGTCTACTCTTATTAGTTTCTAATATTTTTCTTGTTTATTTCATTTTATTTTGTTGATATTGTTTTTATTTATTGTTTGAAGTGCTTGGCCGGTATTACCGCCTTTTTATTCATGCCTCCTATAATTATCTTTTAATGTTTATTATTGTTATTTTTCTTATATTTATTGTCTAAAGTGCTTGGTCGGTATTACCGCCTCTTGTTTATTTCCTTTTTATTTTGTTGTTTTGTTATAATTATTTTTCTTATATTTATTGTTTGAAGTGCTTGGCTGGTATTACCACCTTTTTATTCAAGCTTGTTATAATTATCTTTTAATGTTTATTGTTATTAATAGTGTTTATTAGTTGGAGAGTGAATTTCTTAATTTGTTGTATTTTTATTTTTTAGCTATTACTTCTATTTGCAATATTTTTTTCTTTTTCTTTCCTTTCTTTTCATATTCATATAATTGTTATATTATTATTATTATTATTATTTTATCATGGCTAATGTTGAAGATGTAGAGGGTGAAGGGAGTGTTCAAGGTAATGGACCTCCACAATTCAATGATCAACCTAATTTTCGAACTCTTAGAGAGTATCTTCACCCGGCTAGACAAAGTACACCTTCGTGTATTATCTTACCTCTTAACCAACAAGCTTTCAATTTGAAACCGGGCATGATTCAACTTCTTCCCACATTTCATGGTATGGATTCTGAAAATCCATACATACACATTAAAGACTTTGAAGAGGTATGTAATACTTTTATTGATAGAACATGCACCGAGGAAACCATTCGGCTTAAATTGTTCCCATTCTCTCTAAAGGATAAAGCCAAGCTTTGGCTAAACTCTTTGCGTCCTAGGTCTATAGGTACATGGAGAGAAATGCAAGCTGAATTTTTTAAAAAATACTTCCCCACTCATAGGACAGCAGCCTTACAACGTCAAATGATGAATTTTTCTTGTAGTCCAAATGAGTCATTTCACCAAGCTTGGGAAAGGTTCAAAGACTTGTTAAATGCATGCCCTCACCATGGTTTTGAGATGTGAAGGTTAGTGAGTTTCTTTTATGACTCTCTTACCGCAGATTTTAAAAAGCTAGTGTCAACCATGTGTAATGGTGAGTTTTATGACAAAGAACCAAGTGAGGCCTTTGATTTTTTTGATCAATTGGCTGAAAACACAAAGCAATGGGAGACTTCTCTCCCAGTTCATGTTGAGTCTAGAAACACCATTTATCATTCAAGTGGGAAGTTTCAATTGAAAGAGACTGATGACCTCAATGCTAGATTAGCCTCATTGGCTAGGAAAGTAGAGTCTCTTGAGATTAAAAAAGTGCATGTCATAAGTGAACAACAAGAGGAAAGTTGTGTTGTTTGTGAAAGCAAAGGGCATAGGACAACTGAATGTCCTACCATTCCAGCCTTCAAGGAAGTGCTATATGGCCAAACTTCTGATTCAAGTAATGTTAGAAAGCCATTTCCAAACCAAGTAGGCAATCCCTACTCTGAGACCTATAATCCTGGATGGAGGAACCACCCAAATTTTGGATGGAGAAATGAGGGCTCTTCAGTACCACAAACATTTCAACCTCCACCCCAACCATTTCATGCTCCCACACATAACACATACCAACCACCTCATAAGAGATCCTTAAAGGATACTCTTCAACAATTCATGCAAACGCAAGGAGGAATCAACAACCAAGTTTACAAATTCCAAGACCAGACCAATAGGACCTTAGATGACATTCGAAGTCAACTAACTAAGTTGACTCAATCACTAAGCATTCAAGAGAAGGGAAAAATCCCAGCTCAACCAATGCCCAATCCTAGAGGTCAGGTACACATGAGTGAATCCTCACCTAGTGAACCTTCAAACCATGAACAAGTCCAAGCCATCACTACCCTTAGAAGTGGAAAGATTGTTGACAAAGGTGTAGGTTTTAGGATTCCTAAAGGTATTGTGGAGGAGAAATCTAGGGAAAGTGAAGAGGGAATCAAAACACAAGTGACAAATGAGAGTTTGAGTGACAAAGAAGGTGAGATAAATGAGAAAGAGATGAGTGAGAAAGGAGATGATTCAAGAAAGATTGGAGTCAAAATGAGTGATTTAGAATTTGTTCCTAGAGCACCATTTCCACAAAGGTTAGGAAAACCTAAACAAGATCTTATGAACTCGGAAATCTATGAATTGTTCAAACAAGTGAAAGTCAATATTCCACTCCTTGATGCAATTAAACAAGTTCCATCTTATGCAAAGTTTCTTAAGGATTTATGCACAGTCAAAAGGAGATTGAATGTGAAAGAAAGAGCCTTTCTAACTGAACATGCTAGTGCCATCATCCAGTTTAAGACCCCTCCCAAATACAAAGATCCTGGTTGTCCTACCATTTTATGCATTATTGGAAGTCATAAGATAGATCAAGCTTTGTTGGATTTAGGAGCAAGTGTGAATTTAATACCCTACACTGTTTACGAACAATTAGGTTTAGGAGAAATCAAGCCTACTCGAATCACCCTTCAATTAGCTGATAGGTCAATCAAGATTCCCAGGGGTATCGTTGAGGATGTGTTGGTCCAAGTAGATAAATTCTACTTTCCTGTTGATTTTGTAGTATTAGACACCGCACCAATTCAAGGTTCTAATACCCCCATCCCAGTCATCTTAGGGAGACCTTTCCTAGCTACATCCAATGCCTTAATTAATTGTAGGAATGGGGTGATGAAATTGTCTTTTGGGAATATGACTGTGGAGATGAACATATTCAATGTCTCCAAACAAATCGGGGAACATGAGGACATTAGAGAGGTAGATTTCATCCAAACAGTTTGTCAAGAACACTTTGAGAGAGTGTGGATCAAGGATCCATTGGAGAGAACTTTAATTCATGATGAAAGATTTTGTTCTTTGGAATGTGTTGATGAGGAAGTAAGAGAACTCGAGACTTATCTAGATCCAATGCCTATTATGTCAATAGGTCAATGGACCCCATCATTTGAGCCTTTGATTTCACCCCAAGTGAAAGTTGAGGAATCTCTTGTCCAGCCTGATAAACTAGAAAGGAAGCCTTTACCGAGTGATCTTAAGTATGCATTTCTAGGGGAAGATGAATCATATCCTATTGTGATCTCATCAAAACTTAGCATAGAGCAAGAACACAAACTTTTGAGAGTGGTGAGAAAACACAAGAAAGCAATTGGGTGGAAAATTACTGACTTGAAAGGAATTAGCCCTCTTTTATGTACACATAGAATCTATCTTGAAGAAGAGGCTAAATCTGTGAGGCAAATGCAAAGACGATTGAACCCAAACATGAAGGAAGTAGTGAGAGGTGAAGTGCTTAAGCTACTTGATGCAGGTATCATTTACCCTATTGCAAACTCAAAATGGGTTAGTCCAACCCAAGTTGTCCCAAAAAAATCTGGAGTCACGGTAGTGAAGAATGAAAATAATGAGCTGGTACCAACTAGAATCCAAACTGGATGGCGTATGTGCATTGATTATCGTAAATTGAACATGGTGACTAGGAAGGACCATTTTCCGCTTCCATTTTTAGACCAAGTGCTTGAAAGAGTAGCTGGAAGAGCTTTCTATTGTTTTCTGGATGGATACTCAGGTTACAACCAAATTGAGATTTCTTTAGAGGACCAAGAAAAAACCACTTTCACTTGTCCTTTTGGTACTTATGCTTATAGAAGAATGCCATTTGGTTTGTGTAATGCACCAGCCACTTTTCAAAGGTGTATGATGAGTATCTTTAGTGACATGGTGGAAATTTTTTTGGAAGTTTTCATGGATGATTTTTCAGTTTATGGGGATTCTTATGAGTTGTGTCTAATGAATCTAGAAAAAGTTCTTGAAAGGTGTGAAGAGAGCAATCTTGTACTCAATTGGGAGAAGTGTCATTTTATAGTGACACATGGCATTGTTTTAGGTCACATTGTCTCTTCAAAAGGGATAGAGGTAGATAAGTCAAAAGTGGAAGTCATTCAAAAATTAACTACCCCTAAGACTATGAAAGATGTGAGATCCTTTTTAGGACATGCTGGTTTTTATCGAAGATTCATTCATTCTTTTAGTACCATTGCCAAACCATTGTGTAACTTGTTGTCACAAGATGTCCCATTTGATTGGACATCAAAATGTCAAGAAGCTTTTGAAAAGCTTAAAGGGTTGTTGACAACTGCACCAATCATACAAGCTCCTGATTGGTCTTTACCATTTGAACTGATGTGTGATGCTAGTGATTTTGCGGTTGGGGCTGTTTTAGGGCAAAGAAAAGACAAGAAACCTCATGTCATATATTATGCTAGCAAGACTTTGAATGATGCTCAATTGAATTACACTACAACTGAAAAAGAACTCTTAGTTGTGGTCTTTGCATTAGACAAGTTTAGGTCTTATTTGGTTGGATCTCTTGTTATTGTTTTCACTGATCATGCAGCATTGAAATATTTGCTCACAAAACAAGATGCCAAACCACGTTTGATTCGATGGATCCTCCTACTCCAAGAGTTTAACATTGAAATTCGAGATAAAAAGGGAGTAGAGAATGTAGTAGCTGATGATTTGTCTCGTCTTTCAAGCTATAAGACCATAATTGATCAATCTCCAATAAATGAACTCTTTGCTGATGAAAATTTATTTTGTGCAGGTACTGTCTCTTACATTGGTTTTCCATGGTATGCTGACATAGCAAATTACCTAGCCACAAGTCAAATTCCTTCTCATTGGTCTAAACTTGACAAACAAAAATTCTTGCGCAATGTGCGCACCTTTTTTTGGGATGACCCCTACCTATTTAAATATTGTCCTGACCAAATTATTAGGCGGTGCATCCCTGATCATGAAATTCCAAGGGTCATTAATTTTTGTCATGCATTAGCCTGTGGTGGGCATTTCTCTTCTGAGAAAACCATTGCCAAAATCTTGCAGTGTGGTTTTTATTGGCCTACCATGTTTAAAGATGTTCATGCCTTCTGTGTTGCATGTGACCGATGCCAACGACTAGGTAGCCTCACTAGGCGTAACATGATGCCCCTTAACCCCATCCTTGTTTTGGAAATATTTGATTGTTAGGGGATTGATTTCATGGGACCTTTTCCAAGTTCATTTGGTTACCAATTCATCCTTGTAGCTGTTGATTATGTGTCTAAATGGGTGGAGGCCATTGCATCTCGAACCAATGACCATCGAGTTATGGTCAAATTCTTGAAAGAAAATATTTTCTCTCGTTTTGGCATGCCCCGGGCTATGATTAGTGATGGGGGAAAACATTTTTGTAACAAGCCCGTTGGGATTTTGATGAGAAAATATGGTGTAATTCACAAGGTCAGTACCCCCTATCACCCACAGACTAGTGGCCAAGCTGAGTTGGCAAATAGGGAGATCAAGAACATTTTAGAGAAAACAGTCAATCCAAACCGTAAAGATTGGTCCCTACGACTAGTTGATGCTTTGTGGGCATATCGCACTGCTTATAAGACCTCTTTAGGAATGTCTCCTTATAGGCTAGTTTATGGAAAACCTTGTCATCTCCCTGTTGAGATTGAGCACCGTGCATATTGGGCCATTCGGCAATTCAATGACAATGAAAACGAGGTTGGCAAAAATAGAAAGCTTCAATTGGATGAATTAGAGGAGTTGAGAAATGATGCATTTGAAAATGCAAAAATTTCAAAACATAAGATGAAAACTTTGCATGATAAACATATTCTTAGAAAATCCTTTCATGTTGGTCAAAAGGTTCTCTTGTATAATTCACGATTACATCTCTTTCCTGGGAAGTTGAGGACAAAATGGACTGGTCCATTTGTGATTAAATCCATCTCTGAGCATGGTGCATTTGAGGTAGAAAATCCCAAGAATGGAAATATTTTCAAAGTAAATGGTCATCGATTGAAACCTTATCTTGAAAATGTTATGGCTGAAGTTGAGACATTGGATCTTCAAGATCCAATACCATTGTAGTATTAGAAGTAATGAGTTTTTATTTTATTTTATTTTTATTTTTATTTTTCATTTTTATTATTTTTTCTTCTTTCTTCCATCTCTTATATTTTCGTGTTCATGCATTCGGGACAATGCATTATTTTAAGTTGGGGGGTGTGAGGTTCTTTATTTTCAAAAAAAAAAAATCAATGTTTTCTTTTAGTTGTGATATGCAGGTTAAAAAAAAAAATCAAGCAAGAAGTCAGCTCATGCCCAATTCAATCAGACATTCATCCTTGAAAACAGAAGGGGAGTAACAATTTTCTAATCTTTATACTTTTCTTCTCTTTCTCTTTTACATTGAGGATAATGTAAAACTTAATTTTAGATATTTCATTATGTTGAATGCTTGAGATAACCATGCTTGTTAAAAAAAAAAAAAACTTGCATTCGTATGTGAATGAGACTTGTTTAGGATCATCATTACATTTTTGGATTCATTATTATGTTGAACATTGCATACTTTAATTTGGGATAGATAATATCTTATAAAGCAAGATATAGCATACTTTTTTTTAAGATTACTGAAATACATCTTTCCTTGTAAAAGTTGTGTGAGTTGTGTGATTATGCATGAAAGATGAGTATGATGCTTTACTTGTGATTATCCCTTTTGATCCAGTCCTAAACAAGGTTTAAGTAAATAGAGTAATAATTATTACACGAATAAATAAATAAATGTGTACAAAGTTCTATCTACTCCAATGTTTTGAGTTGCTTAGTAACTAGGGGTATTCATCACAAATGTTTATCTTTACGTCAAACGACAGCTTAAAATATGAGTATGCAAAGCACTTTAAGTTTGTGACTTTGTGAGTAACCGGGTGCATTCATCACAAATGTTTGTATTCGCGTCAAAAGGGAAGTGACTACTTAAAGACAAAAAATAAATCATATCTTCAAAAAAAAAAAAAAACAAAGAAAGAAAAAAGAAAGAAAGAAAATATATAGATATTTCTCTAGTTTGCTACCTTGTTTGTGTTGGTGAGAATGGAAGATTACAAGTTGAGTTTTTGTATGAATTAATTATGTTGGTTGCACGATAAATATGACTGAATTTGGAAATTTTGTATGGATGTTTGAATTAGAGAATGTGAGTATGCTTATTTTTCTTTATTTGCTATTGTGTACACTAAGTTAAAGATACCAATGTTTGCATGATAGGTCCTTCAAGTGTGATGAATCGAGCCTAATTATGGTTGTTATTATTATTATTTTTATTTTAAAGGTTTTATGTTTTGTTTTGCTTGAGGACTAGCAAAATCTAAGTTGGGGGGTGTGATTGTGCATCAAAAGTGTCATTAAGTCTCTTGTTTTACATATGTATTTATTGTTTTTATTTGGTTGTTTTTATAATAATTGATGTGTTTTTTAGTAATGAAGTTTGTTTTAATGTTTCGATAGGTTTTTGGAGCTTAAATGAATTAATTCAGAAAATTCAACATCGGAATTCAAAATAAAGAATTGTAGAGACATTTAGTTGAAGATTGAAGCAAATCTTGGTTCAAATAAGTGCTCCAAATTTGTCCCAAAAATCAATTCTATTCCAATTCTAGAAAAGAATATCATATGATTTATTTCAAGCCCAAACTTGCCTTATGTTGTGTGCAAACTTCAACCATTAAACACTCAAGGTTTCAATGTCAATCTTAGCCCAAATAATAAGTACATTTGTATACTTATTTGATGCTCAAATTCAGCCTAAAAATCAGCCCCAAATCAGCCCTAAATCAACCCCAAATCAACCTTCAAATCAACCCAAACACAATCCATGATCTTACATGTCCACACAACAAATAACAATTGATTTATTTTGGGTAATCCATTGATCCAAGAAGGCAAGCACATGGATGGAAAGCTGGAGGGGATATTTTAACATTATTTTGGGTCAAAAAGAAGAAGGAGACACCTCATAAATGAGGAAGAAAAACGTGCACCAAAGTAGTTGTAAAGCTGTCTTGATTTGATTTTTCAGAACACCTTTTGGTGTTTTGCCCATAACTTTTGACTCAGGTGTCCAAATGAGCTGTTCTTTAATGATCTGGAAAGGTGACAGAATTTCCTATAAATATGTCTCTAATAGACTTCTCCAAAAAAAAGCTTCCAAGAGGGTCGAATTGCTGTCCAAAGTTAGAGTCAGATTTGTGTCCGAATTTTTTCTGAAATTGTATTGTGTTCTTCTTTATAGATTTCGGTTCTTTAGTTTGTAAAACTTATTTTTTCAGTTGGATTCAAGTTCTTTCATGTTTATTGAAGTGTTCTTATATATAATCATGGTTGGCTAAACTCTTTCTTGGATCCAAATCAAGGATAATGGTGATTGAGGTGAGTTCTTTAGGATATGAATGAATCTTAATGTTTATCTTCTTATTTTCTTCATGAATGATTTATTATTGTAAAGAAATTTTAGAAATCATTTAGGTAATGTTATAATCTTGAATTTTTATGCACAAACTTTAGTTTTGGTATAGAGATTGCTTGATTCAATGTCTTACTTAATATGAAAGTACTTGTTCATTCTTAAGCAATAATCAATCTTCATCTTTCTAATCTTCATTGTAATATCTTCCGATCTAATATCACCAT
Source organism: Populus pruinosa (assembly GCA_026413675.1). Classification (NCBI taxonomy): domain Eukaryota; kingdom Viridiplantae; phylum Streptophyta; class Magnoliopsida; order Malpighiales; family Salicaceae; genus Populus; species Populus pruinosa. Next base: position 5,753,634 of record CM048594.1, read on the forward strand.
CGTTGAGATTAGGTTGAGTTATCTTATATATGTTAAAGAAATCACCAATACATCACTATTAAAATTGATTTGGACCAAGACTTACTTTTCTTGTCATTTAAAATCTATTTACATTTTTTTTATCTTTGAAAACAAATCCATCAATTATTTTCAACCAAGTTATTGTTAATTTAATTTCTCTTGAGTTTTTTTTTGTTACTTAGCTTAATTTTCAGATCTAGCTCTCTGTGGATATGACCTCGATCTTACCGAGTTAATTGCTACATCGCACACTCGTGCACTTGCGAGTTAAAACAAGCCAATCATAAAAAGCGGTCAAGCAGGCATCTTTACATGCTTGATCAAACACAAAATCCACTTCTTTGGCTAATAGTCTGCACAAGGGTGCTGTAATCTTCGACAAATCTTTGATAAAACATCGATAGAAACCTACTTGGCCTATAAAAGAATGAATTTTCCACATGCATGAAGGGTAAGACAATGATGAAATAACATCTATCTTAGCTTTATCAACCTTTAATCCATGTGAAGACACAACATGCCTAAGAATTATTTCTTGTTCTACCATAAAATAACACTTTTCATAGTTCAAGACAAGGTTAATTTCAATGCACCTTTTAGGGATCAGAAATAAATTTTCTAGACATTTATCAAAAGAATCACCATATACCATGAAATCATCTATAAAAACCTCGATTATTCTTTCAACATAGTTAGAAAAAATACTCGTCATGCATCTGTTAAAAGTTGTAGGAGCATTATAAAGACCAAAAGACATTCTCTTATATGCATATGTACCAAATGGACATGCAAATGTAGTCTTTTCTTGATCCTCAAGATTAATAACAATATGATTGTATCCATTATATCCATCAAGAAAGCAATAAAAAGACTTACCTGCTAGACATTCAAGCATTTGATCCATGAATGGTAATGAAAAATGATCTTTGCGTGTAGAAAGATTGAGTTTTCTGTACAACACACATTCTCCATCCACTCGAGATATGAGTAGGAATGAGCTCATCATATTTTCTTTTTCACCAACGTGATTCCTGTAACAACCTGGCTTTTTAAGCCCCAAAACAACATAATTTATTTTTACTTGACACACATCGTGTCGGTAATTTGTGAATGTTTTTTGTCACATCTAACACGATGAAAAAATTGATGTCTTCTCCCAAGTGCAGGAGTGTCGAAGTAATAAATAACCAGGCAAGACCGGGGTCGAACCACAAGGAGGTTAATTGTACAAATTATAAATAATAATAATACAACAACAACAACAACAATAATAATTGTAATAATAGTAATAGTAATAGTAATAGTAATAGTAATAATAATAATAAAGAAGGATAAGGAGAAGAAGAAGATGATGAGAACTTTGAGATGGAATATTAATGTAACGATTAAACAATGATAATAATAAATCTCAAGGTTAGAGGATCCACTAATGGTATGTCAAACAAGTATAGTATAAACTCTTATTATTCAATTAGAAACCACACACAAAGGAGGTTCTAATCTAATTATACATTGTTAGCATGATTACATTAGTCATCTTATTCAATTAATGTTAATACTTGTAAATCTCATCAAGCATTCATGATTATAACTTATGTTAACAACAAATCAAGTTCCTTTCATAGCTCAAGTGTTGGTTATACTATACAGTATGCATTATGAAAGTACCAAGTGTTATACAACATAAATCAAGATTAGTTATTTAACAAGCAAAGTATTAAAGAGTGAACAAGATAACAAATACAAAACATGTTAGTATCAAACATTAAAGTCCATATTGAGTTTACACTATACTTATTCTTATACCATTAGTGTAACCTTTTCACCTTGACATAATAAACTTAGCTAGACATAATGAAAGAAAGAAAAATAAATAAACAAAATAAGAACATAAATAAGATAAGAGTTAACTAAGTAAAGGAAATGAAATGAAAGGCATAAACTTGATATTAATGAAAGCAAAGCATAAACATTACAAAAAATACAAAGAGAAAGCAAAAGCATGATCTTGATCTGGAGACCAAGATGCCTAAATGCATGGCAAATGCCTCCTCTTATAGGCCAAAATTAAGAACTATTGATTTGATGACTAATTGATGAGTGGGTGACCAACTATTGACTTGGTGACAATCCTTATCTTCTCTTGCCTGCCCAAAACGTCATTGTTAATGTTCAAATTAGAGTTAGTCAAAAACATGAAAGTTATAGAAAATTATCTCAGCTTTATTTTTTAAAAAATACAGCTTATTTGTACTTCTAGAACTCCAGATATGGCCAAAATACTGAACAATGCTCGGGTTAAAGGACAGATTCAGGCTTCTTTGTTGTTGCTATAATTTGGACTTGAAAATAGCTTTTTTAGATATTAGGCTCATATGAAAGTTGTAGGCCTATTGACACGACTAAAAGGTTGATGTCTTCTTCCAAGTGTAGGAGTGTCGAAGTAATAAATAACCCGGCAAGACCGGGGTCGAACCATAGGGAGGTTAATTGTACAAATTATAAACAACAATTATAAAACAACAATAACAATAGTAGTAGTAGTAATAATAATAATAATAATAATAATAATAGTAGTAGTAGTAGTAGTAGTAGTAGTAGTAGTAGTACTAATAATAATAATAATAATAATAATAATAATAAAGAAAGAGAAGAAGAAGAAGATGATGATGATGAGAACTTAGAGATGAAATATTAATGTAAGGATTAAATAATAATAATAATAACAAATGTCAAGGTTAGAGGTTCCACTAATGGTATATCAAACAAGTATAGTATAAACTCTTATTATTGAATTGGAAACCACACACAAAGGAGGTTTCAATCAGATTATATATTGTTAACATGATTACATTAGTCATCTTATTCAATTAATGCTAATACTTGTAAATCTCGTCAAGCATTCATGATTATAACTTACGTTAACAACAAATCAAGTTCCTTTCATAGCTCAGGTGTCGGTTATACCATACATTATGGGCGATGAAAGTGCCAAGCATTTTGTGTACCGAGTGTTATACAACATAAATCAAGATTAGTCATTTAACAAGCAAAGTATTAAAGAGTGAACAAGATAACAAATATAAAACATGTTAGTATCAAACATTAAAGTCCATATTAAGTTTACATTACACTTATTCTCACACCATTAGTGTAACCTTTTCACCTTGACATAATTAACTTAGCTAGACATAATGAAAGAAAGCAAAATAGATAAACAAAATAAGAACATAAAAGTTAACTAAGTAAAGAAAAGGAAATGAAAGGCATAAACTTGATATTAATGAAAGCAAAGCATAAACATTACAAAGAATACAAAGAGAGAAAGGAAGAGCATGATCTTGATCTGGAAACCAAGATACCTAAATGCATGGCAAATGCCTCCTTTTATAGACCAAAATTGGGAACTATTGATTTGATGACTAATTGATAAGTGGGTGGCCAACTTTTGACTTGGTGACAATCCTTATCTTCTCTTGTCTGCCCAAAACATCATTGATAACGTCAAAATTGGAGCCAGTTGTAACATGAAAGTTGTAGGCAATTGTCTCAACTTTCTTGTGTAAAAAATTCAGCTCATTTGGACTTCTAGAACTCCAGATATGGCCAAAATACCGAACAGTGCTCGGGCTGGAAGACAGATTCGGGCTTCTTTGTTGTTGCTACAATTTGGACTTGATAATGGCCTTTTTAGATCTTGGGCTCCATATGAAAGTTGTAGGCCTATGTCTTACCTTTCCATCCATATAAATTGGACCTAAATCTGAGATCTGTAGCTCCATATATGACCCAATTACCGAACAGTGTTCCGGTTTGGATTGCACCGACATCTCTTTTCTAAGTTTGACCATCTCTTTGCCTTTGCAATTTAAGTTCTTAAAGTCATCAATCAATATTTTCATTTATGTGATAGGCCTGCATTTAAAATGAACATTTACCATAAATTAAAGGTATCTTATATTATTAGATATATTATTATAAAACATGCTTTAGTTAAGGAGTAATTGATACTTCAAGTGCAAAATGATGATATCAAACCATGATAAAAATGCACTTTTAAGTATTATAAAGGCATCTTGGTGTTCAGATCAAGATCATGCTCTTCCTTTCTCTCTTTGTATTCTTTGTAATGTTTATGCTTTGCTTTCATTAATATTAAGTTTATGCCTTTCATTTCCTTTCCTTTACTTAGTTAACTTTTATGTTCTTATTTTGTTTATCTATTTTTCTTTCTTTCATTATGTCTAGCTAAGTTAATTATGTCAAGGTGAAAAGGTTACACTAATGGTGTAAGAATAAGTATAATGTAAACTTAATATGGACTTTAATGTTTGATACTAACATGTTTTATATTTGTTATCTTGTTCACTCTTTAATACTTTGCTTGTTAAATGACTAATCTTGATTTATGTTGTATAACACTTGGTACAACAAATGCTTGACACTTTCATAGCACATACTGTATGGTATAACCGACACCATAGGTTGATAATCATGAATGCTTGACAAGATTTACAAGTATTAGCATTAATTAAATAAGATGACTAATGTAATCATGTTAACAATATATAATCTGATTGAAACCTCCTTTGTGTATGGTTTCCAATTCAATAATAAGAGTTTATGCTGTACTTGTTTGACATACCATTAGTGGAACCTCTAACCTTGACATTTGTTATTATTATTATTGTTTAATCTTTATATTAATTTTCTATCTCCAAGTTCTCATCATCATCTTCTTCTTCTCTTTCTTTATTACTACTACTACTACTACTACTACTAGTATTATTGTTGTTGTTGTTGTTGTTGTTGTTGTTGTTGTTGTTATTATTGCTATTATTGTTGCTTATAATTGTTGTCTATAATTTGTACAATTAACCTCCCTATGGTTCGACCCCGGTCTTGTTGGGTTATTTATTACTTCGACACTCCTACACTTGGGAGAAGACATCAATCTTTTGGTCGTGTCAATATAGATGCACCAATTCTTGTAATCAACCATAATTTTAAACTCAGCTATCCTCTTAAAGCATCATTTGTTAAGGCTAACCGTTCACTCACCCTGATCATCCACTTCGGATGCCTTTAGCCGAAGCTAATCAATTATTTGTCCCGGTCATCACTTCAGATGCCATTGGTCGAGGCTAATCATTCCTTTATCCCGGTCATCCATTCAGATGCCATTAGCTGAGGCTAATCATTCCTTTATCCTGGTCATCCATTCGGATGTCATGAGCCAAGGCTAATCAATCCTTTGTCCCAGTCATCCATTCGGATGCCATTAGCTGAAGCTAATCAACCATTTGACAACATTTAAATGTTTGACAATCTAATATCTATTCTAGCCCAATATGGTAACATTCATGTTAAAGTATCACATTATTTAACGTATGAAAAAGGAAAGTGGAAGTCACCTACTTGCTCCATCTGTTGTTTGTTCTTGTCTTGACGTTGGTCCGATCCCGACTGCAACACCTAAGACATCAATGTTCACAAATCAGTGCATTTGTATTTTTGAATCACATTCATCCCCACACTTATTTCAAGAGTTTATATGTTCACATTTAAGTGTTGCATATTTTACACCATCATACCATGAAATTGTTACTAACATTTAAGTCATTTTTGCCTAGTAGGCTTGTTGTAGAAATCGACAACAAAAACTGGTTCGTTGCAGGCTGCCAATTCTACAGCGACAACTGTTTCGTTGCCGGCAGCCAGTTCGATAGCAAATGCTAACTCGTAGCAGATAACTCAATTTTGGCAGCGAGTCACAATTTCGCTGCAATATACTCAACTTCGATGGCGAATCACAAATTTGCTATAGAACATGAAACTCGGCAGCGAATGTTAATTTGCTACAGACAACTCAACTTTAACAGCGATTCAGTGCAACCGACACAATTTCGATAGTGAATCACAATTTTGCTGCAGAACCCACAATTCAACAACGAATTGTAATTTGCCGCAAAAGACTCGGTTTCGACAATGAATACTAATTCGCTATAGCCGATATAGTTTTGGTAGTGAATTGAAATTTTGCTGCAGTACACACAATTCTACAATGAATGCTGAGCTGCAGAAGACTCGGTTTCGGCAGCGAATGCTCATTCACTACAGTCGACACATTTTTTACAACGAATTGAAATTTTGTTGCAGAACACATAATTCTATAGCGAATGCTGATTTGCTGCAAAAGACTCAGTTTCGGCAGCAAATGCTAATTCACTACCGCCGACACATTTTTAGCAGCGAATCGAAATTTTGCTGCAGAACACCCAATTCGACAACGAATTCCAATTCACTACAAAAGACTCAATTTCGACAGGGAATACTAATTCGTTGTAGCTGACACAATTTCGATAGTGAATCAAAATTTTGCTGTAGAACACACAATTCTGCAACGAATGCTGATTCACTACAGAAGACTCGGTTTCAGCAGTGAATGCTAATTCGCTGCAGCCGACATATTTTTGGCAGCGAATTGAAATTTCACTACAGAACACACAATTCGGCAGCAAATTCTAATTCGCTGTAGAAAACTCAATTTCTGCACCGAATGCTAATTCGCTGCAGCCGACACAGTTTTGGCAGCGAATTGTAATTTTGCTATAGAACACATACATTGAAAACTATCAATTACAACATATATGTTTCAATCATTCCAGCAAAATATAGATATTGAAACTATCCATTCCAGCACATAATCCTTCAACCAATCCTAGTAGAACACACATTTTATGCTGATAAACCCCATAGTTAAAGCCGACCCTTTACTATGATTTGTTGTTTCTGTTTTATTCATTTTTCTTGGTTAGATGTTCTGAAATTGGTCTTATTTCATATTTGTTTTCCTTGTTCTCTTAGTTAGCTTAGGTCCTAGGTCAATTTTCATAGGGTTTTTCTTCTTCATTTCTGGTTATGATCTTTAAGAGAAGAGGAAGGTAGTTTCATAACCCATACCTTTTAAAAATGCATCGTTGCAAATGAGAATTTGACAGTAGAAACTGCGTCGCTGCTGATGCAAAAATTGAAAGCGACAACTGCATCGCTACCAATATAGAAATCAGCAGCGGAAACTGCGTCGCTGCCGATCAAGAAATCAGCAGTGAAAACTAAGTCATCAGTTCTATATATATATTCTTTTAGGTGTTTACATTCTCCACCCCTTAATAGGAAATTTTCATCCTTGAAATTTAAGAGGTTACTTTTTCCTCATCTCAGCCTCCCTCTCCCAAGTTTCCTCTTCTACTTGAGCATTTTGCCATAAGATTCGGACGATGGGGATCTTTTTGCTCTGTAGCTCCTTCACTTCCTGATCAAGTATCCTTATAAGCCTTAATGCCAATGTTAAGTCTTCCTTGACTTCTACTAGAATCGGGGTAGGATTCAGGCGGGGTCCACATAAGCCTTTCTTAACAATGAGACATGGAACACATCATGGACCTTGGCTAACTGTGGGGTCAAGTCCACTTTATAGGCTACTAGTCCTACTCACTATAAGATTTTGAAGGGTTCGATGAAGCAGGGAATTAGCTTCCCTTTCAATCCAAACTGTAACATGCTTTTTCATGGGGCTACCTTTAGGAACACCTGGTCCCCAGTACTGAACTCGAGAGGTCTTCTCCTCACATCAACATACTTCTTCTGTGTCTATCTTGTGCGGCTTTGATGCAATCCCTGATAGTTCTCACTTTCTTCGTGGTGACTTGGACCAATTACGCACCATATAAAGGAGTTCTGCACCTCCTACCATACAAGGCTTCATATAGGGCCATCCCTATTGTGGCTTGGGGACTATTGTTATACATGAACTCTACTAATGACATATGGTCCTCCCAGTTTCCTCTAAATTCTAGCACACAAGCCTATAATAGGTCTTCCAAAACTTAGATGACTCTTTCTAACTAGCCCTCCATTTGAGGGTGAAACGTAGTGCTCATGTCCAATCTTGTCCCCAAGCCAAGTTGTATACTCGGCCAAAGTCGAGAGGTGAACCTAGGATCTCAATCTGATACAATGGACACCAGAATCCCATTAAGCTGTTGACACGACTAAAAAATTGATGTCTTCTCCCAAGTGTAGGAGTGTCGAAGTAATAAATAACTCAGCAAAATCGAGGTCGAACCACAGGGAGGTTAATTGTACAAATTATAAATAACAATAATACAACAACAACAACAACAACAACAACAATAGTAATAACAATAAAAATAAAGATGATGATAATAATAATAATAATAATAATAATAATAATAATAATAATAATAATAATAATAATAATAATAATAGTATTAGTAGTAGTAGTAATACTAATAGTAATAATAATAAAGAAAAAGGAGGAGAAGAAGAAGAAGATGAGAACTTTAAGATGGAATATTAATGTAATGATTAAACAATGATAATAACAAATGTCAAGGTTAGAGGATCCACTAGTGGTATGTCAAACAAGTATAGTACAAACTCTTATTATTCAATTATAAACCACACCAAAGGAGGTTCCAATTTGATTATAGATTGTTAACATGATTACATTAGTCATCTTATTCGATTAATGCTAATACTTATAAATCTCGTCAAGCATTCATGATTATAACTTATGTTAACAACAAATCAAGTTCCTTTCATAGCTCAGGTGTCGATTATACCATATAGTATGGGCCATGAAAGTGTCAAGCATTTGTTGTACCAAGTGTTATGCAACATAAATCAAGATTAATCATTTAACAAGCAAAGTATTAAAGAGTGAATAAGATAACAAATATAAAACATGTTAGTATCAAACATTAAAGTCCATATTAAGTTTATACTATACTTATTCTTACACCATTAGTGTAACCTTTTCAACTTGACATAATAAACTTAGCTAGACATAATGAAAGAAAGAAAAATGGATAAACAAAATAAGAACATAAATAAGATAAAAGTTAACTAAGTAAAGGAAAGCAAATGAAAGGCATAAACTTGATATTAATGAAAGCAAAGCATAAACATTACAAAAAATACAAAGAGAGAAAGCAAGAGCATGATCTTGATCTGGACACCAAGATGCCTAAATGCATGGAAAATGTCTCCTTTTATAGGCTAAAATTAGGAACTATTGATTCGATGACTAATTGATGAGTGGGTGACCAACTCTTGACTTGGTGACAATCCTTATCTTCTCTTGTCTTCCCAAAACGTCAATGATAACGTCAAAATTGGAGCCACTTGAAATAGAAAAGTTGTAGGAAATTGTCTCAACTTTCTTGTGTAAACAATTCAGCTCATTTCGACTTCTAGAACTCCAGATATGGCCAAAATACTGAATAGTGCTCGGGCTGGAGGACAAATTTGGGCTTCTTTGTTGTTGCTACAATTTGCAAATTCCACAAAGCAAGGTATTCATCATTTAACTTCCATTAATCTATCCAGATAAATAAACTCTTGTTAAATTTATATACCTGCTCAATACCTCTTAACAAGATATTCACAAACCTTTCTTTTATGCTCAATGCATCAAAATATAATTATGGGGCTTTTCTTGGAAGAAATTTTTTTTTGTTCTAATGTTTAAGGTTAACTTCCTTGGGTTGGGATTATTATTTTTATCTTTTTTTTTGTTCTTCTTCTGTTTTAAAAATATATATACATATAATTTAAAAACATCATGTATCTTTGACCCATGTAATGAGCTTTCGGTTAATGACTCCCAGACTAGTTAGTCTTAGGGCATTAGGTGTTAAGACACCCCTACGAGCTTAGTAACTCGGGTCGCAGATATTGATATGTAGATAGTGCAATGTTTGATTCCCTTAAGCTTTTCTCCTTAACCCATGTAACAAGTGTTGGGCCAATAGCTCACAAGTCAGTTGACTTTAGGGTATTAGGTGTTAAAACACCCCCTTCGAGTTTAATTGCTTAGGTTAGGGAGGCTACGAAACCAAACTTATCTATGTTTTTTTTCTTTTTTTCTTCTTTTTTTCTTTTTTATAATTATATACTATCCCTTTCCCTTAGTTGTTACCTTTAACAAAAGAACATAAATAATGTAATAATCCAATATGCAACCCACAATCATATATTAAAGTGTGTGTGTGTGTGTAAATTAAGGTTTAAGAATACATGTTAAATAAGTATATGAGTAGAATTAAGTGATATGATATACCTTGTTACAAATGATTACTAAGAGGCGTCTCAAGGGTCATAAAAGTTCTCCTTACTCTACCATCATAATAACAATAATTTTGCTCATGCTTTATGAAATAGAAAACACAGTTTGTTTTTAGCTACTACCCTCTACCCCCAACTAAAATGAGACATTGTCCTCAATGTTTAAAGGTAGAAAGATAGAGTATAGAAGATATCACCTGAAATAACGAACATTAACAAACCTGAAACATACTAAAACAAATATAAAAAATAACAAAACACAATAATAAAACCAAAAGACACAAAGATTCACAAATAAAGGTTCAAATCCAATCTAATCTTTTTACGGCTTTCCTTAGTTGACCAATTTATATGACTCATGGAAGGATCAATTACAGGAATGAAAGATTGTAGTTGGTCAATCAATTGTTCAATAGTAGCAGTAGAGATTATGATTTGTCGTGCAGAAGATGTTAGAAATTCCTGTTCCACAGCATGATCAAGAAAAGACAACAACTTATCATAATAACCATTAACATTTAACAAACCTATGGGTTTATGGTGAATGTGCAATTGGGCCCAAGAGGAAATATGAAAGATCTCTTCCAATGTGCCTAGACCACCTAGTAAAACAATGAAGACATCAGCATGGTTAAACATTGCATTCATTCGAGCTGACATTGTGAAGACCTGAAGTTCCTCTCCAATTGTTTTTCCAATGATGTCCCCTTGTGCTAAAGCTTCGGGGACGACCCTAAAAACTTGACTACCTCCTAAAAATACAGTTATTGACACACCTCCCATTAACCTAAGATTGCCTCCCTCATACACTAAATGAATCTTTCTCTCAGCTAGCACCTGACTAAGATGATTTGTTGATTCTAAAAACTCCTTTTATTTCCCAAGACTAGATCTACCGAAAACACAAATATTTCTTATATGATGACTTGAGGAACTTGCCATTTCTACACACTTTTATATTTGATAAATGTATGGGTTGAGTAGAAATGAAAGGAAGGAAGAGAGGATTTTATAGATGAGAAATTAGAAAGGCAATCATACCACCTATATATAGACTAGTTGGAGTCTCACACACACACACACTCTCTCTCTCTCTATTTATTTATTTATTTTTGAAAAAACATGTGTGTGTATAAGTAGTTGTGATTGTGGCTCACATCTTCCCTTGGTTTTACGTCCAAGAACAACTTAAACGCCCTCTATGGGTCGGGGATAGGCTTCCCATCCAGTTTTCTTAAAAACTGGCAAACAAGGTCTTTTTTAGTTAGATTCCCAAGACTATGCCAAACATGTTTTTATGAAAATGGGTTCATAAGTCATGAATTGCACAATACTTATCTCGACTATGATGAGACTTAAGAGTCAATAGAAGATTATCTAAAGACTCTCTGTGTTTTGAAATAAATCCCATCTTTTGACAATTTTTACAGGTTTTGCGGGATGCATGTGATTCCTTGAATACGTTGGCCAGTAAAATCTGCTTTGTAAGATTTTGATAGTCCTTTTTTTTACAAGAAATGATCTCCACATGCCTTAGAGTGATAAAATTTAATGAAATTACTTACCTCATTGTTGGGAATGCATCTTTGAAATATTTGATCTGGATAATAATTGAATAAGTAAAGGTCATCCCAATAAAAATTTTGCACGTTACTCAAAAAATTTCTTTTATCTTCAGTACTCTAGTGAGTTGACAAAAATCTTGAAGCAAGAAAATTAATATTTTTAGCAAACCAAGGCATTGAACTAAGAGAAAGTAGAGATTTATTAGGAAAGTAATCATCGATTGGTGTGATGTCGAGTGTTGAATCTGTTGTCACTTTTGATAAAAGATCTGCATCAACCTTTTCGGTGCCTTTTTCATCCTTGATTTCTTCCTGATTGGTCATGACATGAGGAAATGGAAGTGCTGGTGGGAAATCAGTCTTTTCTTTGCAATGTTCAAATTCAACCTCTTCTTTACCCTTAGAGATTGACTCATCATCTTTCTCACAAGGTTCAAGAATTGGTTTTTGAATAACCTTACCACTACAAAACGTGATGACTGATTTGACTTAATACATGTGTTGGCTTCTAGAACTACTTGTATTTGCATTGTACTACCCTTTGGAATTTTGTTGTGGTTGAGATGAAAACTTACCTTTCTCTTGGAAACTAAGAGCAGATATTAATTTTGCAAGAGTTTCTTTAAAATTTTTCATGTTTTGAGCAAGTTGAGTATTGATTGTCTCTTGCTTTTCAATGAATGCATGCAATGTTTCCACAAGATTTCTTCTAGGAGGTGGAGCATAAGGAGGTGCATATCCATATGAATTTTGGAAATTATGGTGTGCTTGAAACGGTGGTTATGAAGTTTGTGCATTGTTATTCTCACTCTTGCAACTAAAATTTGGGTGATTTCTCCAACCAGGGTTGTATTTTTGTGAGTATGGGTTGTGGTTGGCCCTTTGAAAACTGTTTAAAGCGTGGGCTTGTTCATGGAGACATTCCTTAAAAGAAGGCAAGGTTGGACAATCGTTGGTTGAGTGTTCATTTGTCTCATAGATTTGACACACAATGTTTTCAAGAGATTTTAATTGACCACTCCTTTTCAATTCTAGTGCCTCGACTTTTCTAGCTAAAGATGCAAACTTGGCTTGAAGGTCATGATCTTTCCTAAGGTTGTACATACCTCCACTAGATATATGAGGTTGAGTTTTACTCGGTGCCTCACAAGTACCTGTGGTGTCCTAATTTTGAGCATTTTCAGCTAACAAGTCTAAGTACTCCATTGCTTCATCAGGGCCTTTATCTTCAAAAGTTCCATTGCATATCAATTCAGCCATTCGCCTATCTTTAGGTGTTAACCCTTCATAGAAATATGAAACCAATCTCCATGTTTCAAAACCATGATGAGGGCAAGTACTAAGCAAGTCTCGATACCTATCCCAACATTGGTAAAATATTTCTCCTGGTTTTTGAGTGAAAGTGGTCATTTGTCTTTTGAAAGAGTTTGTTCTATGAGATGGGAAAAAACTTCTTTAAAAACTGTTGTTGCATTTCATCCGAAGCATGAATGGATCCTTGTTTTAAATTTTATAGCCATGTTTTAGCTTTATCTTTTAATAAAAAAGGAAAAAGCTTTAATCTCATGGTGTTCATGCTACAATTTAAATTATTATATGTGTTGCAGACCTCCTCAAATTCCCTTAAATGCAAGTATGGATTTTCCAATCTAAACCATGAAAAGAAGGTAAAAGTTGAATAATGCTTGGCTTAAAATTAAAATGAGATGCATCGGGAGGAAAAACTATGCATGATGGTGTACTTGTTCTTGTGGGATTCATGTGGTCTTTAAGTGTTCTAGCACGGTTATTCTCATTATAAAGTGCTTGATTATCTTCTTGGGCTATATTTTCTGAAAATTATGTGGATACCCTACAAAGTCTACCACTTAATGTACGTGACCATACTCTCATGCACGTGTAGGAATAGAATAAAAGGAAAAAGAAAACAAAAGAAGAAGAAACAAGAGAAAAGAAATAAAGTTATATACAAGAAAAGTGAAAAGAGAAAATAAAATAACTACTATAATTTATACAAGAACTTACCTCCCCGGCAACGACGTCAAAAACTTGATACGACTAAAAGATTGATGTCTTCTCCCAAGTGTAGGAGTGTCGAAGTAATAAATAACTCGGCAAGACCGGGGTCGAACCACAGGGACGTTAATTGTATAAATTATAAACAATAATAATACAACAACAATAACAACAACAACAACAACAACAATAGTAATAATAATAATAATAATAATAATAATAATAATAATAATAGTAATAGTAATAGTAATAGTAATAGTAATAGTATTAGTTATGATCTTTGAAAACTCATATCTCCCTCATCTAACATCTTTTGTGGATGAAATTTGGAGCGTTTATAAACCTTTGCGTCAGGAATCCAAAACAATTAAGTTTGTATAAATTGGAGTTCTATAGCTCCAGATATTGAATTTTGAATAGACAAAGGTCAACAGTGGCAGAATGTGAGATTTGACAATTAAGTTTTTATTTTTCTTGCATTACATTTCCAGAAAGGTATGGATGTTAGCTTTTTATTTCCACTAGAATCACTTCATTTTGATCTCTAGAACTTACGCTCTACACAAAACATTGACTGAACATCAAATCTGCTAATTATCTCCAATTTACTCCTTTTTGCATTTTTCATCCAAAAGTGCCTTTAAAACATAAAACAAAGAATATCAAGGCATTTTACATATAAAACATAGACAAAACATTAGGTAAATATGGGTGAAACTATCAAATAATATGGTTATATCAAATACCCCCACACTTAGCTCTTTCTCGTCCTCGAGAAAGGATAAATAAAATTAAATTGAAAATAACCATGATCAATCTCTTAATCTCCCATCAATGTCCAAGAGTACAAGCATTATAAATAAGAATATAATAAAAAAGGATAAAATAAATAAATTTTTATGAATTTTTTTACATGCAAACTTCAAAATTTAATCAATCGTCGAGATTTAAATGAAATCTATGCCATGCCAAAGTGATAGGTCCTCTCATTGATATACACTCCAACACTCATGTGTTTAGGGTTTATGTGTTTAAGTCTCTCAAATTCAATCAAAGAGTATGTTCTACCATAAGCTTGCTTTTCAATCTCATCTCCATTACTAACATATTACAAATAATGCATAAATCAAAAGGTCTTATTTTCCATTTGTAATGGGGCTAAGGGGCTAAGGTTAAGGTGAGGTGAAAGAGAGTAAAAGAAAAGGTTCAAATCAAAGAAAGTAGAACATTCTGAAAAATGATATTTCAAACAAGATATTCCATCAAAGCTCATAAATTTTTCATCTTTAATCACCAATGCTTAACTCTTTTTGATTTTAAGCTCTTTTAACATAAAATCTTAAGAACATAAAGGAACATTTTTTTTTTGTAATTTTGCCCATCTTTTCATCAAGCATCACTTCTTCTGTCTTTTCATATAATTTCCAACCATAATTCCATGAAGTATCACAAGTACATGCTCTACTAATCCTTGGCCAGGGGAAAAGGAAAATATATATAAAGTTAAGGCTTATACATGGATAAAGCAAAGAAAAGATAAACAAGCTCAAAAGGGGCTCATTAAGGATAATATGTTTTAGGTTGGCTTTTTGGTTCAAGTGCTTTAAAATTCCTATTGCTTTTATCATCTTCATGTATATTTGTAATGAAATATAATGTATAAGATATGAAGCAAGTTTTAGAGATACATATCATTGAAAGAACGCACACTCAAAGAATACAATGTTGAGGGCTTAAAAACTTGTAGTGGTATAACACTATAAAATCAACATGGCATATTTTCAAAGTCAATCCCTAAACCAATTAAACCTTAAAATTTGCATGCATACTCTTTCATTTGATTTATATCTTCATCTATCTCAATTAACTCTCATACATAATACTCATATTCTCAAAAACCAATGGGAGTTAAAAAGATCAAATACAATTTTTTTTTTAAGAACAACAAAGAAAACTAAAATAAGAAAATAAAAATTCTCCCAATATCCCCACACTTAAAACACAACATTGTCCTCAATGTTGAAATAAAAGCAAAGAAACATAAGAGAATGATAGAAAATAAATTAAAATACAAAAAAATAAAAGATAAGGAAAAAGAAAGCAAATCTGATTTTTCTTTTTGTGTGCTAGGTTGCCTTCCAGTAAGAGCTTTTGTTTTATGTCATTGGCTTGTGATTAGTACTTAAAAGTGCATTTGTATCATGGTTTTATATCATCATTTTGCACTTGAAGCATCAATAACTCCTTAACTAAAATATGTTTTATAATAATGTATCTAATAATATAAGATACCTACAATTTGTGGTAAATTTCTATTTTTAATGCAGGCCTATCAAATAAATGAAAGGATTGATTGATGACTTGAAGAACTTAAATTGCAAGGATAAAGAGATGGTCAAACTTACAGAAGAGATGTCGGTGCAATCCAAACCGGAACACTGTTCGGTAATTGGGTCATATCTGGAGCTACAGATCTCAGATTTAGGTCCAATTTATATGAATGGAAATTTAAGATATAGGCCTACAACTTTCATATGGAGCCCAAGATCTAAAAAGGCCATTATCAAGTCCAAATTGTAGCAACAACAAAGAAGCCCGAATCTGTCTTCCAGCCCGAGCACTGTTCGGTATTTTGGCCATATCTGGTGTTCTAGAAGTCCAAATGAGCTGAAGTTTTTACACAAGAAAGCTGAGACAATTGCCTACAACTTTCATGTTTGCACCTGGCTCCAGTTTTGACGTTATCAATGACGTTTTGGGCAGATAAGAGAAGATAAGGATTGTCACCAAGTCAAAAGTTGGCCACCCACTTATCAATTAGTCATGAAATCAATAGTTCCCAATTTTGGCCTATAAAAGGAGGCATTTTCCATGCATTTAGGCATCTTGGTTTCCAGATCAAGATCATGCTCTTCCTTTCTCTCTTTGTATTTTTTGTAATGTTTATGCTTTGCTTTCATTAATATTAAGTTTATACCTTTTATTTCCTTTCCTTTACTTAGTTAACTTTTATGTTCTTATTTTGTTTATCTATTTTGCTTTTTTTTCATTATGTCTAGCTAAGTTAATTATGTCAAGGTGAAAAGGTTACACTAATGGTGGAAGAATAAGTATAGTGTAAACTTAATATGGACCTTAATGTTTGATACTAACATGTTTTATATTTGTTATCTTGTTCACTCTTTAATACTTTGCTTGTTAAATGACTAATCTTGATTTATGTTGTATAACACTTGGTACAACAAATGCTTGGCACTTTCATGGCCCATAATGTATGGTATAACCGACACCTGAGCTATGAAAGGAACTTGATTTGTTGTTAACATAAGTTATAATCATGAATGCTTGACGAGATTTACAAGTATTAGCATTAATTGAATAAGATGACTAATGTAATCATGTTAACAATATATAATCTGATTGGAACCTCCTTTGTGTGTGGTTTCCAATTCAATAATAAGAGTTTATACTATACTTGTTTGATATACCATTAGTGGAACCTCTAACCTTGACATTTGTTAATATTATTGTTTAATCCTTACATTAATTTTCCATCTCCAAGTTCTCATCATCATCTTCTTCTTCTCTTTCTTTATTATTATTACTACTACTACTACTACTACTACTATTACTACTACTACTACTACTACTATTATTATTTTTATTATTATTATTATTATAGTTATTATTGTTATTGTCATTGTTGTTATTATTGTTATTACTATTATTATTGTTGTTGTTGTTGTTATTGTTGTTGTTGTACTATTATCGTTTATAATTTGTACAATTAACCTCCCTGTGGTTCGACCCCGGTCTTGCCGGGTTATTTATTACTTCGACACTCCTGCACTTGGGAGAAGACATCAACCTTTTAGTCGTGTCAGCTTGACATGTGGCATGCTGATTCTTTATAGATTGGTTTAGCTAACTCTATAGAAGCGGTGAGTTCTGTCATCCAACCTTCATAGAAAGGTTTCAAACGATGTCCATTGACCTTGAGTACTTTGCTGGTTTCTAAACTTGTAATTTCAACTGCTCCATAAGGAAAAATATTAGAAACAACAAAGGGTCCAATCCAATGAGAGCGCAATTTTCTAGGAAAAAGTTTCAAACACGAATGATAAAGAAGGACTTTATCTCCAACATGAAATTCCTTTCTTGTAAGCATTCGGTCATGAAGATTCTTAGTCTTTTCTTTGTAAATCCTTGCATTCTCGTAAGCATCATTTCAAATTTCTTCATTTCAAATTTCTTCCAACTCTTGCAGTTGCAATTTTCTTGCAATCCCAACAGCATCATAATCCATGTTGCATTGTTTAATGGCCCAAAAAGCTTTGTGTTCAAGCTCCACTGGTAGATGACATGCTTTCCCATAAATCATTCTATAAGGTGACATTCCTATAGGTGATTTATAAGCAGTCCTATAAGCCCAAAGTGCATCTTCAAGGCGTAGACTCCAATCTTGTTGGTTAGGTTGCACTGTTTTCTCTAAAATGGACTTGATTTCTTGATTGGAAATTTCAGCTTGGCCATTCGTTTGCGGATGTTATGCTGTGGATGTTCGATGAGTCACATGATATTTGCGTAGCAATGCTTCCATGGAACGATTGCAGAAATGAGTGCCATGATCACTGATGATAGCTTTAGGGATGCCAAACCTATTAAATATGTGAGTCTTGAAAAAATCTAAAACAACCTTAGCATCGTTAGTTCGTGTGGTTTTTACCTCAATCATATAATCAACAGCAAGAAGAATATAAAGATTTCCAAAAGAAGAAGGAAATGGACCCATAAAGTCAATACCCCAAACATAAAAAATTTCACTTACAAGAATATTTGTTAAAGGCATTTGATTTTTATGAGTGATATTACCTATTCTTTTGGCATTTTTCACATAATTTGCAGAAGTGATGTGCATCTTTAAAAATAGAAGGCCAATAGAAACCACTTTCAAGTACCTTGTGGGCTGTTCTTTTTGCTCTAGAATGCCCACCACAAGAATGAGAATGACAAAAAGTGAGAATGGAATGAAATTCATCCTGTGGTACACATCTCCTTACTACTTGATCCACACAAAATTTCCACAAGTAAAGATGACACGACCAAAAGATTGATGTCTTCACCCAAGTGCAGGATTGTCGAAGTAATAAATAACCCGGCAAGACCGGGGTCGAACCACAGGGAGGTTAATTGTACAAATTATAGACAACAATTATAAACAACAATAACAACAACAACAATAGTAGTAGTAATAATAATAATAATAATAATAATAGTAGTAGTAGTAGTAGTAGTAGTAGTAGTAGTAATAAAGAAAGAGAAGAAGAAGAAGATGATGAGAAATTGAAGATGAAAAATTAATGTAAGGATTAAACAATAATAATAACAAATGTCAAGATTAGAGGTTCCACTAATGGTATATCAAACAAGTATAGTATAAACTCTTATTATTGAATTGGAAACCACACACAAAGGAGGTTCCAATCACATTATATATTGTTAACATGATTACATTAGTCATCTTATTCAATTAATGTTAATACTTGTAAATTTCGTCAAGCATTCATGATTATAACTTATGTTAACAACAAATCAAGTTCCTTTCATAGCTCAGGTGTCGGTTATACCATACATTATGGGCTATGAAAGTGCCAAGCATTTGTTGTACCAAGTGTTATACAACATAAATCAAGATTAGTCATTTAACAAGCAAAGTATTAAAGAGTGAACAAGATAACAAATATAAAACATGTTAGTGATTAGTACTTAAAAGTGCATTTTTATCATGGTTTTATATCATCATTTTGCACTTGAAGTATCAATAACTCCTTAACTAAAATATGTTTTATAATAATGTATCTAATAATATAAGATACCTATAATTTGTGGTAAATGTCTATTTTTAATGCAGGCCTATCACATAAATGAAAGGATTGATTGATGACTTGAAGAACTTAAATTGCAAGGATAAAGAGATGGTCAAACTTAGAGAAGAGATGTCGGTGCAATCCAAACCGGAACACTGTTCGGTAATTGGGTCATATATGGAGCTACAGATCTCAAATTTAGGTCCAATTTATATGGATGGAAAGGTAAGACATAGGCCTACAACTTTCATATGGAGCCCAAGATCTAAAAAGGCCATTATTAAGTCCAAATTGTAGCAACAACAAAGAAGCCCGAATCTGTCTTCCAGCCCGAGCACTGTTCGGTATTTTGGCCATATCTGGAGTTCTAGAAGTCCAAATGAGCTGAATTGTTTACATAAGAAAGCTGAGACAATTGTATACAACTTTCATGTTTACAACTAGCTCCAATTTTGACGTTATCAATGACGTTTTGGGCAGATAAGAGAAGATAAGGATTGTCACCAAGTCAAAAGTTGGCCACCCACTTATCAATTAGTCATCAAATCAATAGTTCCCAATTTTGGCCTATAAAAGGAGGCATTTGCCATGCATTTAGGCATCTTGGTGTTCAGATCAAGATCATGCTCTTCCTTTCTCTCTTTGTATTTTTTGTAATGTTTATGCTTTGCTTTCATTAATATCAAGTTTATGCCTTTCATTTCCTTTCCTTTATTTAGTTAACTTTTTTCTTATTTTGTTTATCTATTTTGCTTTCTTTCATTATGTCTAGCTAAGTTAATTATGTCAAGGTGAAAAGGTTACACTAATGGTGTGAGAATAAGTATAATGTAAACTTAATATGGACTTTAATGTTTGATACTTTGCTTGTTATTATTGCTATTATTGTTGCTTATAATTGCTATTATTGCTATTATTGTTGCTTATAATTGTTGTCTATAATTTGTACAATTAACCTCCTTGTGGTTCGACCCCGGTCTTACCGGGTTATTTATTACTTCGACACTCCTGCACTTGGGAGAGGACATCAACCTTTTAGTCGTGTCAAGTTTTTGGTGCCGTTGCCGGGGAGGTAAGTTCTTGTATAAATTATAGTAGTTATTTTTTTCTCTTTTCACCTTTCTTGTATATAACTTTGTTTCTTTTCTTTTGTTTCTTTTTATTTTGTTTTTTTCCTCCTTCTTTTGCTTTCTTCTTCTTTTTTGTTTTATTCCTGCACGTGTATAAGAGTGTGGTCACGTACATCAAGTGGTAGACTTTGTAGGATATCCTCATCATTTTCAGAAAATATGGCCGAAGAAGATAATCAATCACTTCATAATGAAAATAATGAGAATAACCGTGCTAGAACACTTAGAGACCACATGAATCCCACAAGAACAAGTGCACCATCATGCATAGTTTTTCCTCCTGATGCATCTCATTTTAATTTTAAACCAGGTATTATTCAACTTTTACCTTCTTTTCATGGTTTAGAATTGGAAAATCCATACTTGCATTTAAGGGAATTTGAAGAGGTCTGCAACACATATAATAATTTAAATTGTAGCATGAACACCATCAGATTAAAGCTTTTTCCTTTTTCATTAAAAGATAAAGCTAAAACATGGCTATAAAATTTAAGACCAGGATCCATTCGTGCTTGGGATGAAATGCAACAACAGTTTTTAAAGAAGTTTTTCCCATCTCATAAAACAAACTCTTTCAAGAAACAAATCACCACTTTCACTCAAAAACCAGGAGAAACATTTTATAAATGTTGGGATAGGTATCGAGACTTGCTTAGTACTTGCCCTCATCATGGTTTTAAAACATGGAGATTGGTTTCACATTTCTATGAAGGGTTAACACCTAAAGATAGGCAAATGGTTGAATTGATGTGCAATGGAACTTTTGAAGATAAAGACCCTGATGAAGCAATGGAGTACTTAGACTTGTTAGCTGAAAATGCTCAAAATTGGGACACCGCGGGTACATATGAGGCACCGAGTAAAACTCAACCTCACACATCTAGTGGAGGCATGTACAACCTTAGGGAAGATCATGACCTTCAAGCCAAGTTTGCATCTTTAGCTAGAAAAGTCGAGGCACTAGAATTGAAAAAGAGTGGTCAATTTAAATCTGTTGAAAACATTGTGTGTCAAATCTGTGAAACAAATGAACAGTTAACCAACGATTGTCCAACCTTGCCTTCTTTTAAGGAATGTCTCCATGAACAAGCCCATGCTTTAAGCAGTTTCCAAAGGGCCAACCACAACCCATACTCCCAAACATACAACCCTGGTTGGAGGAATCACCCAAATTTCAGTTGGAAGAGTGAGAACAACAATGCACAAACTTCACAACCACCGTTTCAAGCACACCATAATTTCCAAAATTCTCATGGATATGCACCTTCTTATGCTCCACCTTCTAGAAGAAATCTTGAGGAAACATTGCATGCATTCATTGAAAAGCAAGAGACAATTAATACTCAACTTGTTCAAAACATGACAGATTTTAAAGATACTCTTGCTAAATTAACATCTGCTCTTAGTTTCCAAGAGAAAGGTAAGTTTCCATCTCAAACACAACAAAATCCCAAAGGGCAATACAATGCAAATGCAAGTAGCTCCAGAAGCCAACACATGGATCAAGTCAAATTAGTCACTACTCTGCGCAGTGGTAAGGTTATTGAAAAACCCTCTCTTGAACCTTATGAGAAAGATGATGAGTCAATCTCTGAGGGTAAGGAAGGGGATGAATCTGAAAATTGCAAAGAAACGACTGACTCACCGCCAGCACTTCCATTTCCTCAAGCCATGACCAAACAAAGGAAAGTCAATCACAATTCTGAAATTTATGAAATTTTCAAACAGGTAAGGATCAATATACCTTTGCTGGATGCTATTAAACAGGTTCCTTCCTATGCTAAATTTTTGAAAGATCTATGCACTGTGAAGAGGAAACTGAATGTGAAAAAGAAAGCCTTTCTAGCCGAACAAGTAAGTGCTATTCTTCAAAACAATAATGCTTTGAAATATAAAGACCCTGGTTGTCCTACAATTTCTTGCTTTATTGGAGAGCATAAAATTGAAAGAGCCTTACTTGATCTTGGTGCTAGTGTGAATTTACTTCCATATTCAGTTTTTTAGAGTCTCAATCTAGGTGAGTTAAAACCAACTTCTATAACTCTTTTACTTGCCGATAGATTTATAAAAGTGCCTAGAGGAATAATTGAAGATGTGTTAGTATAAGTCGATAAATTCATTTATCTTGTGGATTTTATTGTCTTGGACACACAACCTGTTGAAGTATGTAATTCATTTCCTGTTATTTTAGGACGTCCATTTCTTGCAACTTCTAATGCATTGATTAATTGTAGGAATGGACTGATGAAGCTATCATTTGGAAACATGACATTGGAGATGAATATTTTCAACATTTGCAAGCAACCTAGAGATGATAATGACTTATAGGAAGTGGACTTTACTGAAAATTTAATTCATGATCAATTTGCAACCACTTCCAGTGAAATTGAGATTGATGAATCTGATGATTTGGAAATGATTTATTTTCAGGAAGAATCAAAGACAAGTAATTGGAGGCCACAAATTGAGGAATTGCCACCACGATCAATTAAGTCCATACCTTCAAGTATTCAACCACCAAAACCTGATTTGAAGCCGTTGCCATCCAATCTCAAATACTTATTTTTGGGAGAAAATGAAACTTTTCCGGTAATAATCTCTTCCAAACTTAATGCACATCAAGAAGGTAAGTTATTACAAACTCTGAAAATGCACAAAAATGCATTAGGATGGACCATAGCTGATATAAAAGGAATTAGTCCTTTGATTTATACACACAGAATTTATTTAGAGGAAAATGCTAAACCCTCTAGAGAAATGCAACGAAGGCTAAATCCTAATATGAAAGAAGTAGTGAAAAATGAAGTCATTAAGCTTCTAGATAATGAAATCATTTATCCTATTTCTGACAGCAAATGGGTAAGTCCTACCCAAGTTGTACCTAAGAAGTCTGGAGTCACTGTGATAACAAATGAGAACAATGAGTTAATTCCCACTAGAACTGTTACTGGTTGGCGCATGTGCATTGACTATAGGAAACTTAATTCAATGACTAGAAAAGATCATTTTCCTTTACCTTTCATGGATCAAATCCTAGAAAGAGTTGCAGGTCATGAATTTTATTGTTTCCTAGATGGCTATTCGGGTTACAACCAAATTGAAATTGCATTGGAAGATCAAGAAAAGACTACTTTCACATGTCCATTTGGTACTTTTGCATATCGAAGGATGCCTTTTGGATTATGTAATGCACCAGCCACATTTCAAAGATGCATGCTTAGTATATTTAGCGATATGGTTGAACATTTTCTTGAGATTTTCATGGATGATTTTTCTGTTTTTAGCGATTCATTTGATGATTGTTTGACTAATTTAGGAAAGGTTTTAACCAGGTGTGAAGAGAAGAATCTTGTGCTGAATTGGGAAAAATGTCATTTTATGGTAACAAACGGCATTGTACTTGGTCACATTGTTTCATCAAAAGGAATTGAGGTTGACAAATCTAAAATCGAGTTAATTACAAACTTGCCAACACCAAAATCTCTTAAAGATGTTAGATCATTCTTGGGACATGTTGGTTTTTATAGAAGGTTCATTAAAGATTTTAGTGTAATATCTAAGCCTTTAAGTAACCTTCTAACAAAGGATACTATTTTTGAATGGACTGAACATTGTGAAGAAGCCTTTGTTAAACTTAAAAACTTGCTTACTTGTGCTCCTATCATTCAACCTCCCGATTGGTCATTACCTTTTGAAATAATGTGTGATGCTAGTGCTTATGTCGTAGGTGCTGTTTTGGGACAAAGAAAAGATAAGAAACCTTATGTAATATACTATGCAAGTAAAACTTTAAATAGTGCTCAAATGAATTATACCACCACTGAAAAAGAATTACTTGCAGTAGTATTTGCATGTGAAAAATTCAGATCTTATCTTGTTGGCTCCTGTTGTTGTTTTTAGTGATCATGCAGCATTGAAATATCTTCTTTCTAAGAAAGATTCGAAGGCTAGATTGGTGCGGTGGATTTTATTACTTCAAGAATTTGATATCACAATCAAAGATAAGAAAGGCAGTGAAAATGTTGTCGCAGATCACTTGTCAAGATTGACAACAGATTCGAAAACTGACATCACACCAATCGATGACTACTTTCCCGATGAATCTTTACTTTCTGTCTCTACAATGCCTTGGTTTGCTAATATTGTTAATTTTCTTGTTTCAGGACAACTGCCAGCTCATTGGAGTACCCAAGATAAAAGAAAGTTCTTGAACGAAGTGAAGAACTTTTATTGGGATGATCCTTATTTATTCAAATATTGTCCTGATCAAATATTTCGAAGATGCATTCCTGACAATGAGGTAAGTAGTGTCATTAAATTTTGTCATTCTGAGGCATGTGGGGGCCATTTCTCATCAAGAAAGACAACTGCAAAAATCTTACAAAGTGGATTTTACTGGCCCACCATGTTCAAAGACTCACATGCATTCTGCAAGTCTTGTGAAAATTGTCAAAAGTTGGGATCTATTTCAAAACGTCACATGATGCCTTTAAACCCTATTATTGTCATTGAGATCTTTGACTGTTGGGGTATAGATTTCATGGGCCCATTCCCTCCATCATTTGGTTTCTTATACATATTAGTCGCAGTAGATTATGTTTCAAAATGGATAGAGGCAATTCCAAGTCGAAACAATGATCACAAAACAGTGATAAAGTTTTTGAAAGAAAATATTTTGAGTCGATTTGGAGTCCCTCGAGCCATAATAAGTGATGGTAGAACACATTTCTGCAACAAGCCATTTGAGTCTTTAATGAAGAAATATGGAATCACACACAAAGTTGCCACCCCTTATCACCCACAAACAAGTGGACAAGTAGAGCTTGCTAATAGGGAGATCAAACATATTTTGGAGAAAATAGTGAACCCTAATAGGAAAGACTGGTCTTTAAGACTTAATGATGCACTTTGGGCTTATCGAACTGCTTATAAAACATCATTAGGTATGTCACCTTATAGACTAGTCTATGGAAAACCTTGTCACTTGCCTGTGGAACTTGAACATAAAGCTTATTGGGCTATTAAAGCTTTCAATTCAAATCTGGATGATGCTAGTCAACTGCAAAAATTACAAATAAATGAGCTTGAGGAAATAAGAAATGATGCATATGAAAATTCAAGAATTCATAAAGTAAGAATTAAAGAGTTTCATGACAAGAAAATACTGAGAAAAACCTTCAATGTTGGTCAAAAAGTCTTGCTTTATAATTCTCGACTGCATTTATTTCCTGGAAAATTAAGATCAAGATGGAGCGGTCCTTTTATTATGAAACATGTGTATCCATATGGGGCCTGTGACATCGAGAATCCAAAGAATGGCAATGTTTTCAAGGTAAATGGACATCGTCTGAAAGTTTACTTTGACAATTTTTCAGTTGAACATAACTCTATTGAATTGGGTGATCCTGTATATAAAGATTGATTTTATTTTATTTTATTTTATTTTATATAAAGATTGATTTTATTTTATTTTATTTTGTTTTTTTTTTGAGTGATTTTTACAAGTTTCTTTCACCCCGGTCAAATGGCGGATAACGGTACTCCGTGACTTAAGTCGGTTCTTTCAGTTTCCCACAATTACTGATATCTGTGTATATATCTGTGCAATTCTTTGAAGCTCTCTTCCAATTCTCATTTGAAAATGGACACTAATCTTGAAAAATTGAAAAAGTATTTTCCCGCTCTACCTCAGAATGCGATTACAAAAATTTACCGTGCTAGATGTGCAAGATTGAGATTGTTAATGAATCATGGAATTCCTGAAGATATTCGCTGGTTGATTGAAGCAAAGGTCCGATTATCAGGTGAGTCCTCTAACTTCTTCATTTCACACATGCCTGGAACAGGTAAAAGCACTTTTGCAAAGAAGCGTCGTGCAAAACGACTGGATGTCTGTCATCGATGTGCTAAATGGACTTGTAATACACAATGTCGTTCTTTAGGAATGGTATCTATAAACCGTGAAGATAAAATATAATTCATTAAGGATGGCCTGAGTAAGGAGTCTTTAGATAATCTTCTATTGACTCTTGAGACACATCCTAGTGGAGATGTGCATCGTGTAATTCATGATTTATGGCCACTATTTCATAAAGAACATGATCGACTTAGTCTTGGGAATCTGACTAAAAAAGACCCTGTTTGCCAGTTTTTAAGAAAACTGGATGGGAAGCCTATCCCTGACCCATAGAGGGCGTTTAAGCCGTTCTTGGACGTAAAACCAAGGGAAGATGTGAGCCACAATCACAACTACCTGTACATACACATGCTTTTTTTTCAAAAGTAAATAAATAAATAAATAAAAAGAGAGAGAGAGAGTGTGAGACTCCAGCTGGCCTACATATAGGTGTTATGATTGCCTTTCTAATTTCTCATCTATAAAACCCTTTCTTCCTTCATTTCTACTCAACCCATACATTCAACAAATACAGAAGTGTGTAGAAATGGCAAGTTCCTCAAGTCATCATATTAGAAATATTTGTGTTTTCGGTGGATCTAGTCCTGGGAAAGAAAAGGAGTTTTTAGAATCAGCAAATCATCTTGGTCAGGTGCTAGCTGAGAGAAAGATTCATTTAGTGTATGGGGGAGGCAGTCTTGGGTTAATGGGAGGTGTGTCAATAGCTGCATTTTTAGGAGGTAGTCAAGTTTTAGGAGTCGTCCCTGAAGCTTTGGCACAAGGGGACATCATTGGAAAAACAATTGGAGAGGAACTTCAGGTCTCTACAATGTCGGCTCGAATGAATGCAATGTTTAACCATGCTGATGCTTTGATTGCTTTACTAGGTGGTCTAGGCACATTGGAAGAGATCTTTCATATTTCCTCTTGGGCTCAATTGCACATTCACCATAAACCCATTGGTTTGTTAAATGTTAATGGTTATTATGATAAGTTGTTGTTTTTTCTTGATCATGCTGTGGAACAAGAATTTCTAACATCTTCTGCACGCCAAATCATAATCTCTGCTCCTACTGCTGAACAATTGATTGACCAACTACAATCTTTCACTCCTGTGATTGATCCTTCCATGAGTCGCATAAATTGGTCATCTACGGGAAGCCGTAAAAAGCTTAGATTGGATTTGAGCCTTCATTTGTGAGTTTTTGTGTCTTTTGGTTTTATTATTGTGTTTTGTTATTTCTTATTTTTATTTCAGTGTGTTTCAGGTTTTGTTAGTGTTCGTTATTTCAGGTGATATCTTCTATACTCTATCTTTCTACCTTAGAACATTGAGGACAATGTCTCGTTTTGGTTGGGGGGAGAGGGTAGTAGTTGACAAAAAAAAAAAATTGTTTTTCATTTCATAAAGCATGTGCATAATTGTTGTTACTAGGATGGCAGAGTAAAGGAGTTCTTTTGTTAAAGTGACTCTTGAGACGCATCGTAGTAACCATTCTTAACAAGGTCTATTATAATACTTCCTGAAATATTCAGGTTTACAAACTCTCGCATTGTTACCACTTAATTCTGCTCATATACTTATTTAACATGTATTCTTAAACCTTAATTTACACACACACACACACTTTAACATATGATTGTGGGTTGCATATTGGATTATTACATTATTTATGTTCTTTTGTTAAAGGTAACAACTAAGGGAAAGGGATTGTATATAATTAAAAAAAAAAAGAAAAACATGAAAAAAAAAGAAAAAAAAAAGAGAAAAAATGATGATAATAAAAATGTAGATAAGTTTGGTTTCGTAGCCTCCCTAACCTAAGCAATTAAGCCCGAAGGGGTGTTTTAACACCTAATACCCTAAAGTCAACTGACTTGGGAGCTATTGGCCCAACACTTGTTACATGGGTTGAGGAGAAAAGCTTAAGGGAATCAAACATTGCACTATCTACATATCAGTATCTGCGACCCGAGTTACTAAGCTCGTAGGGGTGTCTTAACACCTAATGCCCTAAGACCAACTGGTCTGGGAGTCATTAGCTGAAAGCTCGTTACATGGGTTAAACATGCATGATGTTTTTAAATTATATGTATATAGATTTTAAAAAAAAAACAAAAAATGAAAAAAAAAAGACAAAAATAGTAATCCCAACCTAAGGAAGTTAACCTTAAACATTAGAATAAAAATTTTGTTTTCTTCCAAGAAAAGCCCCATAATTATGTGTTGATACATTGAGCACAAAAAAAAAAGGGTTTATTAATATCTTGTTAAGAGGTATTGAGCAGATATATAAATTTAATGAGAGTTTGTTTATCTGGATAGATTAATGGAAGTTAAATGATGAATACCTTGCTTTGTGAAATTTGCAAATTATTGTAACGCTTTGATTACTAGGGACTGGTAATAAGCTGGTTGAGGGGTGTGATTAGTACTTAAAAGTGCATTTTTATCATGGTTTTATATCATCATTTTGCACTTGAAGTATCAATAACTCCTTAACTAAAATATGTTTTATAATAATGTATCTAATAATATAAGATACCTATAATTTGTGGTAAATGTCTATTTTTAATGCAGGCCTATCACATAAATGAAAGGATTGATTGATGACTTGAAGAACTTAAATTGCAAGGATAAAGAGATGGTCAAACTTAGAGAAGAGATGTCAGTGCAATCCAAACCGGAACACTGTTCGGTAATTGGGTCATATCTGGAGCTACAGATCTCAAATTTAGGTCCAATTTATATGGATGGAAAGGTAAGACATGGGCCTACAACTTTTATATGGAGCCCAAGATCTAAAAAGGCCATTATTAAGTCCAAATTGTAGCAACAACAAAGAAGCCCGAATCTGTCTTCCAGCCCGAGCACTGTTCGGTATTTTGGCCATATCTGGAGTTCTAGAAGTCCAAATGAGCTGAAGTTTTTACACAAGAAAGCTGAGACAATTGTCTACAACTTTCATGTTTACAACTAGCTCCAATTTTGACGTTATCAATGACGTTTTGGGCAGACAAGAGAAGATAAGGATTGTCACCAAGTCAAAAGTTGGCCACCCACTTATCAATTAGTCATCAAATCAATAGTTTCCAATTTTGGCCTATAAAAGGAGGCATTTGCCATGCATTTAGGCATCTTGGTGTTCAGATCAAGATCATGCTCTTCCTTTCTCTCTTTGTATTTTTTGTAATGTTTATGCTTTGCTTTCATTAATATCAAGTTTATGCCTTTCATTTCCTTTCCTTTATTTAGTTAACTTTTATGTTCTTATTTTGTTTATCTATTTTGCTTTCTTTCATTATGTCTAGCTAAGTTAATTATGTCAAGGTGAAAAGGTTACACTAATGGTGTGAGAATGAGTATAATGTAAACTTAATATGGACTTTAATGTTTGATACTAACATGTTTTATATTTGTTATCTTGTTCACTCTTTAATACTTTGCTTGTTAAATGACTAATCTTGATTTATGTTGTATAACACTTGGTACAACAAATGCTTGGCACTTTCATAGCCCATAATGTATGGTATAACCGACACCTGAGCTATGAAAGGAACTTGATTTGTTGTTAACATAAGTTATAATCATGAATGCTTGACGAGATTTACAAGTATTTGCATTAATTGAATAAGATGACTAATGTAATCATGTTAACAATATATAATTTGATTGGAACCTCCTTTGTGTGTGGTTTCCAATTCAATAATAAGAGTTTATACTATACTTGTTTGATATACCATTAGTGGAACCTCTAACCTTGACATTTGTTATTATTATTGTTTAATCCTTATATTAATTTTTCATTTCCAAGTTCTCATCATCTTCTTCTTCTTCTCTTTATTATTACTACTACTATTACTACTACTACTACTACTACTACTACTACTACTACTACTACTACTACTACTACTACTACTACTATTATTATTATTATTATTATTATTATTATTATTATTATTATTATTATTATTATTATTATTATAGTTGTTGTTGTTATTGTTATTGTTGTTGTTATTATTGCTATTATTGTTGCTTATAATTGTTGTCTATAATTTGTATAATTAACCTCCTTGTGGTTCGACCCCGGTCTTGCCGGGTTATTTATTACTTCGACACTCCTGCACTTGGGAGAGGACATCAACCTTTTAGTCGTGTCAGTTAGTATCAAACATTAAAGTCCATATTAAGTTTGCATTATACTTATTCTCACACCATTAGTGTAACCTTTTCACCTTGACATAATTAACTTAGCTAGACATAATAAAAGAAAGCAAAATAGATTAACAAAATAAGAACATAAAAGTTAACTAAGTAAAGGAAAGGAAATGAAAGTCATAAACTTGATATTAATGAAAGCAAAGCATAAACATTACAAAAAATACAAAGAGAGAAAGGAAGAGCATGATCTTGATCTGGAAACCAAGATGCCTAAATGCATGGCAAATGCCTCCTTTTATAGGCCAAAATTGGGAACTATTGATTTGATGACTAATTGATAAGTGGGTGGCCAACTTTTGACTTGGTGACAATTCTTATCTTCTCTTGTCTGCCCAAAACGTCATTGATAACGTAAAAATTGGAGCTAGTTGTAAACATGAAAGTTGTAGGCAATTGTCTCAGCTTTCTTGTGTAAACAATTCAGCTCATTTGGACTTCTAGAACTCCAGATATGGCCAAAATACCGAACAGTGCTCGGGCTGGAAGATAGATTCGGGCTTCTTTGTTGTTGCTACAATTTGGACTTGATAATGGCCTTTTTAGATCTTGGGCTCCATATGAAAGTTGTAGGCGTATGTCTTACCTTTCCATCCATATAAATTGGACCTAAATCTGAGATCTATAGCTCCAGATATGACCCAATTACCGAACAGTGTTCCGGTTTGGATCGCACCGACATCTCTTTTCTAAGTTTGGCCATCTCTTTGCCTTTGCAACTTAAGTTCTTAAAGTCATCAATCAATATTTTCATTTATGTGATAGGCCTGCATTTAAAATGAACATTCACCATAAATTAAAGGTATCTTATATTATTATATATATTATTATAAAACATGCTTTAGTTAAGGAGTTATTGATACTTCAAGTGCAAAATGATGATATAAAACCATGATAAAAATGCACTTTTAAGTACTAATCAAAAGAGTATCCCAAAAATAATATTTAGCATCAGCTCGTAACTTGTCCTTTTGGGATGTAGACAAACCTGGAGGGCATTCTTTGGTGACTAAATAGTTCACCAAATCAGCATATCATGGTCTTGTAGAGGAGTGCAATATACACAATTGTTCATTAGGAAATGTTTCTCTTATTGTTTCAGTTGGAATATCCTCGGTCCTCTATCGACTCAAGTGATCAGCCACATGGTTTTCGGCATCTTTTTTTGTCTTTGATCTCAAGATCGAATTCTTGTAAAAGCAAGATCCACCTAATCAGTCTTGGTTTTGACTCCTTCTTCAAAAGATACCTGAGAGTTGCATGGTTAGTAAAAACAATGACTTTTGTACCAAGTAGATATGACCCGAATTTTTCAAGAGCAAACACCACTGCTTGACCGCTTTTTATGATCGGCTTGTTTTAACTCGCAAGTGCACGAGTGTGCGATGTAGCAATTAACTCGGTAAGATCGAGGTCATATCCACAGAGAGCTAGATCTGGAAATTAAGCTAAGTAACAAAAAAAAACTCAAGAGAAATTAAATTAACAATAACTTGGTTGAAAATAATTGATGGATTTGTTTTCAAAGATAAAAAAAATGTAAATAGATTTTAAATGACAAGAAAAGTAAGTCTTGGTCCAAATCAATTTTAATAGTGATGTATTGGTGATTTCTTTAACATATATAAGATAACTCAACCTAATCTCAACGATGGTGATATTAGATCGGAAGATATTACAATGAAGATTAGAAAGATGAAGATTGATTATTGCTTAAGAATGAACAAGTACTTTCATATTAAGTAAGACATTGAATCAAGCAATCTCTATACCAAAACTAAAGTTTGTGCATAAAAATTCAAGATTATAACATTACCTAAATGATTTCTAAAATTTCTTTACAATAATAAATCATTCATGAAGAAAATAAGAAGATAAACATTAAGATTCATTCATATCCTAAAGAACTCACCTCAATCACCATTATCCTTGATTTGGATCCAAGAAAGAGTTTAGCCAACCATGATTATATATAAGAACACTTCAATAAACATGAAAGAACTTGAATCCAACTGAAAAAATAAGTTTTACAAACTAAAGAACCGAAATCTATAAAGAAGAACACAATACAATTTCAGAAAAAATTCGGACACAAATTTGACTCTAACTTTGGACAGCAATTCGACCCTCTTAGAGGCTTTTTTTGGAGAAGTCTATTAGAGACATATTTATAGGCAATTCTATCACCTTTCCAGATCATTAAAGAACAGCTCATTTGGACACTTGAGTCAAAAGTTATGGGCAAAACACCGAAAGGTGTTCTGAAAAATCAAATCAAGACAGCTTTACAACTACTTTGGTGCACGTTTTTCTTCCTCATTTATGAGGTGTCTCCTTCTTCTTTTTGACCCAAAATAATGTTAAAATATCCCCTCCAGCTTTCCATCCATGTGCTTGCCTTCTTGGATCAATGGATTACCCAAAATAAATCAATTATTATTTGTTGTGTGGACATGTAAGATCATGGATTGTGTTTGGGTTGATTTGAAGGTTGATTTGGGGTTGATTTAGGGCTGATTTGGGGTTGATTTAGGGCTGATTTGGGGCTGATTTTTGGGCTAAATTTGAGCATCAAATAAGTATACAAATGTACTTATTATTTGGGCTAAGATTGACATTGAAACCTTGAGTGTTTAATGGTTGAAGTTTGCACACAACATAAGACAAGTTTGGGCTTGAAATAAATCATATGATATTCTTTTCTAGAATTGGAATAGAATTGATTTTTGGGACAAATTTGGAACACTTATTTGAACCAAGATTTGCTTCAATCTTCAACTAAATGTCTCTTCAATTCTTTGTTCTGAATTCCGACGTTGAATTTTCTGAATTAATTCATTTAAGCTCCAAAAACCTATTGAAACATTAAAACAAACTTCATTACTAAAAAACACATCAATTATTATAAAAACAACCAAATAAAAACAATAAATACATATGTAAAACAAGAGACTTAATGACACTTTTGATGCACAATCAACCACTACAAAAAGTTCCTTTTCAGTTGTATGGTAATTGCATTGTGCTCCATCTAACATGCGAGAAGCATAGGCAATAACATGCAAATTCTTTCCAATTCTTTGCCTAAGCACAACTCCTACCGCATAGTCACTCGCATCACACATTATCTCAAAAGGTTCATCCTAATTTGGTGGTTGGATGATAGGGGCAGATGTGACACGTCTCTTAAGCTCATCATGGGCATCTTTACAAGCTTGATCAAACACCAAATCCACTTCTTTGGCTAATAGTCTGCACAAATGTGCTGTAATCTTCGAGAAATCTTTGATAAAGTGTCGATAGAAACCTGTATGACCTAGAAAAGAACGAACTTCCCTCACACATGAGGGTTAAGACAATGATGAAATAACATCTATCTTAGCTTTATCAACTTGTAATCCATGTGAAGACATAACATGCCCAAGAACTATTCCTTGTTCTACCATAAAATAACATTTTTCATAGTTCAAGACAAGGTTTGTTTCAATGCACCTTTTTAGGATCGAAGATAAATTTTCTAGACATTTATCAAAAGAATCACCATACACCGTGAAATCATCCATAAAAACCTCGATTATTCTTTCAACATAGTCAGAAAAAATACTCATTATGCATATTTGAAAAGTTGCAGGAGCATTACAAAGACCAAAAGGCATTCTCCTATATACATATGTACCAAATGGACAAGTAAATGTAGTTTTTTCTTGATCCTCAGGATTAATAACAATCTGATTGTATCCACTATATCCATCAAGAAAGCAATAAAAAGACTTGCCTGCTAGGCGTTCAAGCATTTGATCTATGAATGGTAATGGAAAATGATCTTTGCATGTAGAAAGATTGAGCTTTTTGTAATCAACACACATTCTCCATCCACTCGAGATGCGAGTAGGAATGAGCTCATCATTTTTGTTTTTCACCAACGTGATTCCGGTTTTTTTAGGCACCATATGGATTGGTGCCACCCATTTACTGTCAGTGATGGGGTAAATGACTCTAGCATCTAACAGTTTTAAAATTTCAGCTTTCACTACCTCCATCATAGGTGGGTTCAACCTCCTTTGCATTTCCCTTGTTGGTTTTGCGTTATCCTCCAATATTATGTGATGCATACATATTGAGGGACTAATGCCCTTGATGTCAACTAAAGTCCATCCAATGGCCGTTTTGTGATCACACAACAACTTCACATGTTTTTCCTCTTGTATACTTGTCAAACCTTTTGCTATGATAACAGGAAGTGTATTGTTGTCGCCAATGAATACATACTTCAAATTATCGGGCAAAGGTTTTAATTCTAACTCGGGGGCCTGTAAAATAGATGGCAAAAGCTTTTTATATGAGAGTAATAAATCAATAGAGACATTACCATGGGGAACAGTTTGTAAAGCTTGTAAGGCCAATACTGATTCGTGTATTGCTTGACCGCTTTTTAAGATCGGCTTGTTTTAACTCGCAAGTGCACGAGTGTGCGATGTAGCAATTAACTCGGTAAGATCGAGATCATATCCACAGAGAGCTAGATCTGGAAATTAAGCTAGGTAACAAAAAAAAAACTCAACAGAAATTAAATTAACAATAACTTGGTTGAAAATAATTGATGGATTTGTTTTCAAAGATGAAAAAGTGTAAATAGAGTTTAAATGACAAGAAAAAGTAAGTCTTGGTCCAAATCAATTTTAATGGTGATGTATTGATGATTTCTTCAACATATATAAGATAACTCAACCTAATATCAATGATGGTGATATTGGATCGGAAGATATTACAATGAAGTTTATCATGGGAAACTGAAAGAACCGACTTAAGAGTCACGGAGTACCATTATCCGCCATTTGACCGGGGTTAGAGAAAGACTAGCAAAACAAAAGTCACATAAAAAAGAAACACAAAACAAATATGAGAAAAATAAAATAATCAACCTTTATATACAGGATCATTCAAACCAATGGATTCATTTTCACTAGGAAAATTATCAAAGTAAGCTTCCAAATGATGTCCATTGACCTTAAAAACATTACCATTCTTTGGATTCTCAATATAAAAGGCCCTATAAGGATATACATGTTTCACAACAAATGGACCGCTCCATCTTGAACTTAACTTTCCAGGAAATAAATGGAGTTGAGAATTATAGAGCAAAACTTTTTGACCAACATCAAATGTTTTTCTTAAGATTCTTTTATCATGAAAGTCTTTGATTCTTGCTTTTTGAATTTTTGAATTCTCATATGCATCATTTCTTATTTCTTCAATCTGATTTATTTGTAACTTATGCAGTTGACTAGCATCATCCAAGTTTGAATTGAAAGCTTTAATAGCCCAATAAGCTTTTTATTCAAGTTCCATAAACCAACCTATAAGGTGACATACCTAATGACGTTTTAAAGGCAATTTGATAAGCCCAAAGTGCATCATTAAGTCTTAAAGACCAGTCCTTTCGATTAGGGTTCACTGTTTTTTCCAAGATTTGTTTGATCTCCCTATTAGCAAGTTCTACTTGTCCATTTGTCTGGGGTGATAAGGGGTGGCAACTTTGTGTGTGATTCCATATTTCTTTATTAAAGACTTAAATGGCTTGTTATAGAAATGTGTTCCACCATCACTTATCATGGCCCGAGGGATTCCAAATCGACTCAAAATGTTTTCTTTCAAAAACTTAATGACTGTTTTATGATCATTATTACGACTTGGAATTGCTTCTATCCATTTTGAAACATAGTCTACTACGACTAATATGTACACAAAACCAAATGATGGAGGAAATGGACCCATAAAATCTTTACCCCGATAGTCAAAGATTTCAATGACAAGAATAGTACTTAAAGACATCATGTGACGTTTTGAAAGAGATCCTAACTTTTGACAATTTTCACAAGTTTTGTAGAATGCATGCGTGTCATTGAATGTGGTGAGCCAATAAAATCCACATTGTAAGATTTTTGCAGTTGTCTTTTTTGATGAAAAATGACCCCTATATGTCTCAGATGACAAAATTTAATGACATTACTTACCTCATTGTTGGGAATGCATCTTTGAAATATTTGATCAGGATAATATTTGAATAAATAAGGGTCATCCCAATAAAAGTTCTTCACTTTGTTCAAGAATTTTCTTTTGTATTGGGTGCCCCAATACGCTAACAAATGTCCTAAAACAAGAAAATTAACAATAAAAGAAAGTAAAGATTTATTAGGAAAATAGTCATCGATTGGTGTGATGTCAGATTTCGAATCAGTTGTTAATCTTGACAAATGATCCACGATAACATTTTCGGTGCCTTTCTTATCCTTGATTGTGATATCGAATTCTTGAAGTAACAAAATCCACCACACCAATCTAGCTTTAGAATCCTTCTTAGAAAGAAGATATTTCAACGCTGCATGATCGCTAAAAACAATAATAGGTGAGCCAACAAGATAAGATCTGAAATTTTTACATGCAAATACTACAACAAGTAATTTCTTTTCAGTAGTTGTGTAATTTATTTGAGCACTATGTAAAGTTTTACTTGCATAGTAAATCACAAAGGGTTTCTTATCTTGTCTTTGTCCTAAACCAGCACCCACGACATAATCACTAGCATCACACATTATTTCAAAAGGTAATAACCAATCAGGAGGTTGAATGACAGGAGCTGATGTAAGCAGGTTTTTAAGTTTAACAAAGGCTTCTTCATAATATTCAGTCCATTCAAAAACATTATCCTTTGTTAGAAGGTTACACAATGGCTTAGATATTACACTAAAATCTTTGATAAACCTTCTATAAAAACCAGCATGTCCTAAAAATGATCTAACTTTTTTAACAGAGTTTGGTGTTGGCAAGTTGGCAATTAACTCAATTTTAGATTTATCAACCTCAATTCCTATTGATGAAACAATATGACCAAGTACAATGCCATTTATTACCATAAAATGACATTTTTTCCAATTCAACACAAGATTCTTGTCTTCACACCTGTTCAAAACCTTTTTCAAATTAGTTAAACAATTATCAAATGAATCACCAAAAACAAAAAAATCATCCATAAAAATCTCAAGAAAACATTCAACCATATCACTAAATATGCTAAGCATGCATCTTTGAAACGTGGTTGGTGCATTACATAATCCAAAAGGCATCCTTCAGTATGCAAATGTACCAAATGGACATGTGAAAGTAGTTTTCTCTTGATCTTCAAATGCAATTTCAATTTGGTTGTAACCTGAATAACCATCTAGAAAACAATAAAATTCATGACCTGCAACTTTTTCTAGAATTTGATCCATGAAAGGTAAAGGAAAGTGATCTTTTCTAGTCATTGAATTAAGTTTCCTATAGTCAATGCACATGCGCCAACAAGTAATAGTCCTCGTTGGAATTAACTCATTTTTCTCATTTGTTATCATAGTAACTCCAGACTTTTTAGGTACAACTTAGGTAGGACTTACCCATTTGCTATCAGAAA
Source organism: Populus pruinosa (assembly GCA_026413675.1). Lineage (NCBI taxonomy): Eukaryota > Viridiplantae > Streptophyta > Magnoliopsida > Malpighiales > Salicaceae > Populus > Populus pruinosa. The sequence goes on from CM048594.1 coordinate 5,791,950, forward strand.
TAGGATAAATGATTCCATTATCTAGAAGTTTAATGACTTCATTCCTCACTACTTCTTTCATATTAGGATTAAGCCTTCGTTGCATTTCTCTAGAGGGTTTAGCATTTTCCTCTAAATAAATCTTGTATGTGCAAATCAAAGGACTAATTCCTTTTATGTCATTTATGGTCCATCCTAATGCATTTTTGCGTATCTTCAGAGTTTGTAATAACTTACCTTCTTGATGAACATTAAGTTTGGAAGAAATTATTACTGGAAAAGTTTCATTTTCTCCCAAAAATGAGTATTTGAGATTACATGGCAATGACTTCAAATCAAGTTTTGGTGGTTGAACACTTGAAGGTATGAATCCAATTGATCATGGTGGCAATTCCTCAATTTTTGGTCTCCAAATATTTGCCTTTGATTCTTCTTGAAAACAAACCATTTGCAAATCTTCAGATTCATTAAACTCAGTTTCATTGGAAGAATTTTCAAATTGATTGTAAATTATTTTTTCAATAAAATCTACTTCCTGTAAATCATTATCATCTCCAAGTTGCTTATAAATGTTAAAAATATTCATCTCCAATGTCATGTTTCCAAATGATAGTTTCATCACTCCATTCCTATAATTAATCAATGCATTAGAAGTTGTAAGAAATGGACGTCCTAAAATAATAGGAATTGAATTGCATGCTTCAAGAGGTTGTGTATCCAAGACAATAAAATCCACAGGAAAGATGAATTTATCAACTTGTACTAACATATCTTCAACTATTTCTCTAGGTATTTTTATAGATCTATCAGCAAGTAAAAGAGTTACAGAAGTAGGTTTTAACTCACCTAGATTAAGACTTTGAAAAACCAAATATGGAAGTAAATTCACACTAGCTCCAAGATCAAGTAAAGCTCTATCGATTTTATGTTCTCCAATAAAGCAAGAAATTGTAGGAACTAGGGTCTTTATATTTCAAAGCATTATTATTCTGAAGAATGGCACTTACTTGTTTGGCTAAGAAGGCTTTCTTTTTCACAATCAATTTTCTCTTTACAGTGCATAGATCTTTCAAAAATTTAGCATAAGATGGTACCTGTTTAATAGCATCTAGCAAAGGTATATTAATCCTTACATGTTTGAAAGTTTCAAAGAATTTAGAATTGTGATTGACTTTTCTTTGTTTGGTCATGGCATGAGGAAATGAAAGTGTTGGTGGGGAATCAGTCTCTTCTTTACAATGATCAGGTTCAACCATTTCCTTACCCTTGGAGACTAACTCACCTTCTTTCTCACAAGGTTCAAGAATGAGTTTTTTAAGAACCTTACCACTACGGAGAGTAGTGACTGATTTGACTTGATCCATATGTTGGCTTCTAGAACTACTTGTACTTGAATTGTATTGCCCCTTGGGATTTTGCTAGGGTTGAGATGGAAACTTACCTTTCTCCTAAAAACTAAGAGCAGATGTGAACTTTGCAAGAGTATCTTTCCAATCAGCCACGGTTTGAGCATTTTGAGTGTTGATTGTCTCTTGCTTTTCAATGAATGCATGTAATGTTTCCTCAAGATTTCTTCTAGGAGAGGGAATATAAGGAGGTGCATATCCATGAGAATTTTAAAAATTATGTTGTGTTTGAAATGGTGCCTGTGAAGTTTGTGCATTATTGTTACCACTCTTCCAACTAAAATTTGGGTGATTTCTCCAACCAGGGTTGTACGTTTGTGAGTACGGGTTATGACTTGGTCTTTGGAAACTATTTAAAGCATTAGCTTGTTCATGAAGACATTCCTTAAAAGAAGGCAATGTGGGACAATCATTGGTTGAGTGTTCATTGGTTTCACAAATTTGACACACAATTTCTTGAACAGATTTTAATTGACCATTCTTTTTAATTCTAATGCCTCAACTTTTCTAGCTAAAGATGCAAATTTGGCTTGGAGGTCATGATCTTCCCTAAGGCTATACATGCCTCTATTAGATGTATGAGGTTGAGTTTTACCTGGTGCCTCACAAGTACTTGTGGTGTCCCAATTTTGAGCATTTTTAGCTAGCAAGTCTAGGTACTCCATTACTTCATTAGGGTCTTTATTTTCAAAAGTTTCATTGCACATCAATTCCACAATTTGCCTATCTTTAGGTGCTAACCCTTCATAAAATTGTGAAACCAATCTCCATGTTTCAAAACCATGATAAGGACAGGTATTAAGCAAGTCTTTATATCTATCCCAACATTTGTAAAATGTTTCTTCGGGTTTTTGAGTAAAAGTGGTGATTTGTCTTTTAAAAGAGTTTGTTCTATGAGAAAGGAAAAATTTCTTTAAAAATTATTGTTGCATTTCATCGCAAGCATGAATGAATCCTCACCTAATATTTTATAGCCATGTTTTAGCTTTATCTTTTAATGAAAAAGGAAAAAGTTTTAATCTGATGGTGTTCATGCCACAATTTAAGTCATTATAAGTGTTACAAACTTCTTCAAATTCTCTTAAGTGCAAATATGGATTTTCTAATTCTAAGTTATGAAAAGTGGGTAAAAATGGAATAATACCTAACTTAAAATTAAAATCAGATGCATCAAGAGGAAAAACAATACATGATGGTGCACTTGTTCTTATTGGATTCATATGATCTCTAAGTGTTCTAACACGATTATTCTTATTATTCTCATTATGAACTGATTGATTATCTTCTTCAGCCATGTTTTTTATAAAAAAAGATGATTTTCTAGAAAGTCTACCATTTAATGTACGTGTCCAAACTCTCATGCAAATACAAAAGAAAAGAAGAAAAAGAAAAAGAAACAAAATTAGAAAATTAAATAAAAGTGAAAATAAAATAAGATAAAATATTTAATTTATACAATAACTTTACCTTCCCGGCAACAGTGTCAAAAACTTGACATGATTAAAAAGTTGATGTCTTATCCCAAGTGCAGGAGTGTCAAAGTAAAATAACCTGGCATGACCAGGGTCGAACCAAAGGGAGGTGAATTACATAAATTGCAAATAAAGAAAAAGATTTGAAGAGAATAATAACAAAAAAAGAGTTGAAGAAAGTTATGGGGTGTGATATTGATGTAAGAATTAAAAAATAACAAAACATATGTCAAGGTTATAAGATTCACTAATAGTATTTCAAATAAATATAATATAAACTCTTTTTATTACTCAACTAGAAACCACACACAATGGAGGTTCTAATCAAATGATTTCTCATTATTAGCTCATTATAAATTACTAACATTATCATATTAATCATCTTATCTAAGTTACACCATACTTATAAATATCATCAAGCATTCATGTTGCTAGTTTATGTTAACAACAAATCAAGTTCCTATCATAATAATGATGTCGGCCGAAGACTATGAAGGATCAAGCATTTGATGTACCAAGTATTATACAACACAAATCTAAATTAATCATTTAATAAGCAAGGTATTAAGAATTAGTAAGATAAAAAGATAAAACATGTTAATAACAATCTTTCTTGGATATAAACATTTAAAGCCCATGTTGAGTTTATATTATACCTATTCTAACACCATTAGAGAAACCTTTTCACCTTGACAAAATTAACTTAGCTAAACATTAAGAAGGAGAAAAACATAAATAAATAATATAAGAACATAAACATAATATAAACTAACTAAGTATAGGAAAGGAAATGAAAGAGCATAAACAAGAGATTACTATAGCATGAAAGAAAACTTGAACATTACAAAGATGTAGAGAGAAAGCAAGAAGATAACTTTGATCTAAAAATTAATATGACTAAATACATGGACAATGCCTCCTTTTATAGGCTAAGTTTCAGAACTATTGATTGATTGAATAATTAGTGGGCATCCATTGATTTGGTGGCTGGTTTTTGACATTAATGGCTACTATTTTTTTTAATATTGTGGGCTGATTATTGATATTGTTGGCTGGCTAAAATGTCATTGCTCAAATCAGAATTATAGCCAACTGAATTGTGGAAGTTGTGGGCAATTGTCTCAGATTTTCAACAAAAAAACCAGAGCTCATTTGGACTTCTAAAACTCAAGATATGAGTCAAAAATCGAATAGTGTTTGAGTTGCAGGACAACTTTCGATGTCTTTGTTGTTGCTATGATTTGAGCTTGAAAACCGCATAACTAAGTCTTTGAGTCCATATGAAAGTTGTATGTCTATATCTTACCTTTCCATCCATATATTTTTAGACTTGCTAATTGATTAGTAGTTAAAAGTGCATTTTTATCATGATTTTATATCATCATTTTGCACTTGAAGTATCAATAACTCCTTAACTAAAGCATGTTTTATAATAATATAATATAAGATACCTTTAATTTATGGTAAATGTTCATTTTAAATGCAAGCCTATCACATAAATGAAAATATTGATTGATGACTTTAAGAACTTAAATTGCAAAGGCAAACAAATGGTCAAACTTAGAAAAGAGATGTCGGTGCAATCCAAACCGGAACACTATTCGGTAATTAGGTCATATCTGGAGCTACAGATCTCAGATTTAGGTCCTATTTATATGGATGGAAAGGTAAGACATAGGCCTACAACTTTCATATGTAGCCCAAGATCTAAAAAGGCCATTTGCAAGTCCAAATTGTAGCAACAACAAAGAAGCCCGAATCTGTCTTCCAGCCCGAGCACTGTTTGGTATTTTAGCCATATCTGGAGTTCTAAAAGTCCAAATGAGCTACATTTTTTACACAAGAAATCAGGGACAATTTCCTACAACTTTCATGTTTTCACCTGGCACCAATTTTGACGTTATCAATAACGTTTTGGGCAGACAAAAGAAGATAAGGATTGTCACCAAGTCAAAATTTGGCCACCCACTTATCAATTAGTCATCAAATCAATAGTTCCCAATTTTGGCCTATAAAAGGAGGCATTTGCCATGTATTTAGACATCTTGGTGTTCAGATGAAGATCATGCTCTTCCTTTCTCTCTTTGTATTTTTTGTAATGTTTATGCTTTGCTTTCATTAATATTAAGTTTATCCTTTTCATTTCCTTTCCTTTACTTAGTTAGCTTTTATGTTCTTATTTTGTTTATCTATTTTTCTTTCCTTCATTATGTCTAGCTAAGTTAATTATGTCAAGGTGAAAAGGTTACACTAATGGTGTGAGAATAAGTATAATGTAAACTTAATATGGACTTTAATGTTTGATACTAACATGTTTTATATTTGTTATCTTGTTCACTCTTTAATACTTTGCTTGTTAAATGACTAATCTTGATTTATGTTGTATAACACTTGGTACAACAAATGCTTGGCACTTTCGTAGCCCATAATGTATGGTATAACCGACACCTGAGCTATGAAAGGAACTTGATTTGTTGTTAACATAAGTTATAATCATGAATGCTTGACGAGATTTACAAGTATTAGTATTAATTGAATAAGATGACTAATGTAATCATGTTAACAATATATAATCTGATTGGAACCTCCTTTGTGTGTGGTTTGCAATTGAATAATAAGAGTTTATACTATACTTGTTTGATATAACATTAGTGGAACCTCTAACCTTGACATTTGTTATTATCATTGTTTAATTGTTACATTAATATTTCATCTCTAAGTTCTCATCATCATCATCATCATCATCATCTTCTTCTCTTTCTTTATTATTATTATTATTATTATTATTATTATTAGTACTACTACTACTACTACTACTACTACTACTACTACTACTACTACTACTACTACTATTATTATTACTATTGTTGTTGTTGTTATTGTTGTTTTATAATTGTTGTTTATAATTTGTATAATTAACCTCCCTGTGGTTCGACCCCGGTCTTGCATGGTTATTTGTTACTTCGACACTAATACACTTGGGAGAAGACATCAACCTTTTAGTCATGTTGGGATAGGTATCGATTCGTGCTTGGGATGAAATGCAACAACAGTTTTTAAAGAAGTTTTTCCCATCTCATAGAATAAACTCTTTCAAGAGACAAATCACCACTTTCACTCAAAAACCAGGAGAAACATTTTACAAATGTTGGGATAGGTATCGAGACTTGCTTAGTACTTGCCCTCATCATGGTTTTGAAACATGGAGATTGGTTTCACATTTCTATGAAGGGTTAACATCTAAAGATAGGCAAATGGTTGAATTGATGTGCAATGGAACTTTTGAAGATAAAGACCCTGATGAAGCAATGGAATACTTAGACTTGTTAGCTGAAAATGCTCAAAATTGGGACACGGCGGGTACATATGAGGCACCGAGTAAAACTCAACCTCATACATCTAGTGGAGGTATGTACAACCTTAGGGAAGATCATAACCTTCAAGCCAAGTTTGCATCTTTAGCTAGAAAAGTCGAGGCACTAGAATTGAAAATTACAAAGAAACGACTGATTCACCTCCAGCATTTTCATTTCCTCATGCCATGACTAAACAAAGGAAAGTCAATCATAACTCTGAAATTTTTGAAATTTTCAAACAGGTAAGGATCAATATACCTTTGTTGGATGCTATTAAACAGGTTCCTTCCTATGCTAAATTTTTAAAAGATCTATGCATTGTGAAGAGGAAACTGAATGTGAAAAAGAAAGCCTTTCTAGCTGAACAAGTAAGTGTCATTCTTCAAAACAATAATGCTTTGAAATATAAAGACCTTGGTTGTCCTATAATTTCTTGCTTTATTGGAGAGCATAAAATTGAAAGAGCCTTACTTGATCTTGGTGCTAGTGTGAATTTACTTCCATATTCAGTTTTTTAGAGTCTTAATCTAGGTGAGTTCAAAGCAACTTCTATAACTCTTTTACTTGTCGATAGATTTATAAAAGTGCCTAGAGGAATAATTGAAGATGTGTTAGTACAAGTCGATAAATTCATTTATCTTGTGGATTTTATTGTCTTGGACACAGAACCTATTGAAGCATGTAATTCATTTACTGTTATTTGATGACGTCCGTTTCTTGCAACTTCTAATGCATTGATTAATTGTAGGAATGGACTGATAAAGCTATCATTTGGAAACATGACATTGGAGATGGATATTTTCAACATTTGCAAGCAACCTAGAGATGATAATGATTTACAAGAAGTAGATCATATTGATAAATTAGTTTATGATCAACTTGAATCTACTTTAAGTAAAAATGAGTTAGATGAATCTGAAGATTTGCAAATGATTTATTCTAAGAAAGAAATCACGGATGAAACAAGCACTGAAAATGTTGATGCGAATCTTTTGTCAATAGTGACAACAGATTCGACATCTGACATCACGCCAATCGATGATTACTTTCCTAACGAATCCTTACTTTCTCTTAGTCCAATGCCTTGGTATGATAAAAATATCAATTTTCTTACTTTAGGAGATTTGCCAGCTGATTGGAGTACCCAAGATAAAGAAACGTTTTTGAACGAAGTGAAGAATTTTTATTGTGATGACCCTAACTTATTCAAATATTGTCCTGATCAAATATTTTGAAGATGCATTCCTGACAATGAGGTAAGTAGTGTCATTAAACTTTTTCATTCTGAAGCATGTGGAAGTTATTTCTCGTCAAAAAAGACAGTGACAAAAATCTTTCAAAATGGATTTTATTGGCCCACCATGTTCAAGGACACGCATGCATTCTGCAAAACTTGTGAAAATTGTCAAAAAGTTGATACTAGTCAAAAAGTTTTATTTTATAATTCTCAACTCTATTCATTACCTAGAGAGCTAAGATTAAGATGGAGCAATCCTTATAGGGCCTGTGATATTGAGAATTCAATGAATGACAATGATTTTAAGGAAAATGGTCATCGTTTGAAAGCTCACTTTGATAATTTTCCTAGTGAAAATGAATCAATTGGTTGGAATGATCTTGTAGATAAAGGTTGATTTTTTTTTTCTCACATTGTTTTTGTGTTTCTTTTTGAGTGATTTTTACAAGTTTCTCTCACCTCGGTCAAATGGCGGACAACGGTACTCCATGACTTAAGTCGGTTCTTTCAGTTTCCCACAATAACTGATATCTGTGTTTATATCTGTGCAATTCTTTGAATCTCTCTTCCAATTCTCATTTGAAAATGGACATTATCTTGAAAAATTGAAAAAGTATTTTCTCGCTCTGCCTCAAAATGCAATTACAAAAATTTATCGTGCTAGATGTGCAAGATTGAGATTGTTAATGAATCATGGAATTCCTGAAGATATTCGCTGGTTGATTGAAGCAAAGGTCTGATTATCAGGTGAGTCCTCTAATTTCTTTATTTCACACATGCTTGGAACAGGTAAAAACACTTTTGCAAAGAAGTGTCGTGCAAAACGACTAGAAGTCTGTCATCGATGTGCTAGATGGACTTGTAATACACAATGTCGTTCTTTAGGAATGGTATCTATAAACCGTGAAGATAAAATACAATTCATTAAGGATGGCCTGAGTAAGGAGTCTTTAGATAATCTTCTATTGACTCTTGAAACGTATCCTAGTGGAGATGTGTATCGTGCAATTCATGATTTATGGCCACTATTTCATAAAGAACATGATGGACTTAGTCTTGGGAATATGACTAAAAAAGACCCTGTTTGCCAGTTTTTAAGAAAACTGGATGGGAAGCCTATCCCCGACCCATAGAGGGCGTTTAAGCCGTTTTTAGACATAAAACCAAGGGAAGATGTGAGCCACAATCACAACTACCTATACATACACATGCTTTTTTTCAAAAGTAAATAAATAAATAAATAAAAAGTGAGAGAGAGAGTGTGAGACTCCAGCTGGCCTACATATAGGTGTTATGATTGCCTTTCTAATTTCTCATCCATAAAACCCTCTTTTCCTTCCTTTCATTTCTACTCAACCCATACATTCAACAAATACAGAAGTGTGTAGAAATGGCAAGTTCCTCAAGTCATCAAATAAGAAATATATGTGTTTTCGGTGGATCTAGTCCTGGAAAAGAAAAGGAGTTTTTAGAATCAGCAAATCATCTTGGTCAAGTGCTAGCTGAGAGAAAGATTCATTTAGTGTATGGGGGAGGCAGTCTTGGGTTAATGGGAGGTGTGTCAATAGCTGCATTTTTAGGAGGTAGTCAAGTTTTAGAAGTCGTCCCTGAATCTTTGGCACAAGGGGACATCATTGGAAAAACAATTGGAGAGGAACTTCAGGTCTCCACAATGTCGGCTCGAATGAATGCAATGTTTAACCATGCTGATGCCTTCATTGCTTTACCAGGTGGTCTAGGCACATTGGAAGAGATCTTTCATATTTCCTCTTGGACTCAATTGCACATTCACCATAAACCCATAGGTTTGTTAAATGTTAATGGTTATTATGATAAGTTGTTGTCTTTTCTTGATCATGCTGTGGAACAGGAATTTCTAACATCTTCTACACGACAAATCATAATCTCTGCTACTACTGCTGAACAATTGATTGACCAACTACAATCTTTCATTCCTGTGATTGATCCTTCCATGAGTCGCATAAATTGGTCATCTACGGGAAGCCGTAAAAAGCTTAGATTGGATTTGAGCCTTCATTTGTGAATTTTTGTGTCTTTTGCTTTTATTATTGTGTTTTGTTATTTCTTATTTTTGTTTAAGTGTGTTTCAGGTTTTGTCAGTGTTCGTTATTTCAGGTGATATCTTCTATACTCTATCTTTCTACCTTAGAACATTGAGGACAATGTCTCGTTTTGGTTGGGGGGAGAGGGTAGTAGTTGATAAAAAAAAAATTGTTTTTCATTTCATAAAGCATGTGCATAATTGTTGTTACTAGGATGGCAGAGTAAAGGAGTTCTTTTGTTAAAGTGACTCTTGAGATGCATCTTAGTAACCATTCTTAACAAGGTCTATTATAATACTTCCTGAAATATTCAGGTTTACAAACTCTCGTATTGGTACCACTTAATTCTGCTCATATACTTATTTAACATGTATTCTTAAACCTTAATTTACACACACACTTTAACATATGATTGTGGGTTGCATATTGGATTATTACATTATTTATGTTCTTTTGTTAAAGGTAACAACTAAGGGAAAGGGATTGTATATAATTAAGAAAAAAAACATGAAAAAAAAGAAAAAGAAAAAATGATGATAATAAAAATATAGATAAGTTTGGTTTTGTAGCCTCCCTAACCTAAGCAATTAAGTCCGAAGGGGTGTTTTAACACCTAATACCCTAAAGTCAACTGACTTGGGAGCTATTGGCCCAATGCTTGTTACATGGGTTAAAGAGAAAAGCCTAAGGGAATCAAATATTGCACTATCTATATATCAGTATTTGCGACCCGAGTTACTAAGCTTGTAGGGGTGTCTTAACACCTAATGCCCTAAGACCAACTGGTCTGGGAGTCATTAGCTGAAAGCTCGTAACATGGGTTAAAGATGCATGATGTTTTTAAATTATATGTATATAGATTTTTTTTAAAAAAAAAAGAAAGAAAAAAAAAGACAAAAATAATAATCCCAACCCAAGGAAGTTAACCTTAAACATTATAACAAAAATTTTGTTTCCTTCCAAGAAAAGCCCCATAATTATGTGTTGATACATTGAGCACAAAAGAAAGGTTTATTAATATCTTGTTAAGAGGTATTGAGCAGATATATAAATTTAATGAGAGTTTGTTTATCTGGATAGATTAATGGAAGTTAAATGATGAATACCTTGCTTTGTGAAATTTACAAATTATTTTAACGCTTTGATTACTAGAGACTAGTAATAAGTTGGTTGAGGGGTGTGATTAGTACTTAAAAGTACATTTTTATCATAGTTTTATATCATCATTTTGCACTTGAAGTATCAATAACTCCTTAACTAAAGCATGTTTTATAATAATATAATATAAGATACCTTTAATTTATGGTAAATGTTCATTTTAAATGCAGGCCTATCACATAAATGAAAATATTGATTGATGACTTTAAGAACTTAAATTGCAAAGGCAAACAGATGGTCAAACTTAGAAAAGAGATGTCGGTGCAATCCAAACCGAAACACTATTTGGTAATTGGGTCATATCTGGAGCTAATGATCTCATATTTAGGTCCAATGTATATGGATGGAAAGGTAAGACATAGGCCTACAACTTTCATATGGAGCCCAAGATCTAAAAAGGCCATTTGTAAGTCCAAATTATAGCAACAACAAAGAAGCCCGAATCTGTCTTCCAGCCCGAGCACTGTTCGGTATTTTGGCTATATCTGGAGTTCTAGAAGTTCAAATGAGCTGAATGTTTTACACACGAAATTTGAGACAATTGCCTACAACTTTCATGTTTTCACCTGGCTCCAATTTGGACGTTATCAATGACGTTTTGGGTAGACAAGAGAAGATAAGGATTGTCACCAAGTCAAAAGTTGGCCACCCACTTATCAATTAGTCATCAAATCAATAATTCCCAATTTTGGCCTATAAAAGGAGGCATTTGCCATGTATTTAGGCATCTTGGTGTTCAGATCAAGATCATGCTCTTCCTTTCTCTCTTTGTATTTTTTGTAATGTTTATGCTTTGCTTTCATTAAGATTAAGTTTATGCTTTTCATTTCCTTTCCTTTACTTAGTTAGCTTTTATGTTCTTATTTTGTTTATCTATTTTTCTTTTCCTTTATTATGTTTAGCTAAGTTAATTATGTCAAGGTGAAAAGGTTACACTAATGGTGTGAGAATAAGTATAATGTAAACTTAATATGGACTTTAATGTTTGATACTAACATGTTTTATATTTGTTATCTTGTTCACTCTTTAATACTTTGCTTGTTAAATGACTAATCTTGATTTATGTTGTATAACACTTGGTACAACAAATGCTTGGCACTTTCATAGCCTATAATGTACGGTATAACCGACACCTGAGCTATGAAAGGAACTTGATTTGTTGTTAACATAAGTTATAATCATGAATGCTTGACGAGATTTACAAGTATTAGCATTAATTGAATAAGATGACTAATGTAATCATGTTAACAATATATAATCTGATTGGAACCTCCTTTGTGTGTGGTTTGCAATTGAATAATAAGAGTTTGTACTATACTTGTTTGATATAGCATTAGTGGAACCTCTAACCTTGACATTTGTTATTATCATTATTTAATTGTTACATTAATATTTCATCTCTAAGTTCTCATCATCATCATCTTCTTCTTCTTTTCTTTCTTTATTATTATTATTATTATTAGTAGTAGTAGTACTACTATTACTACTATTACTACTACTACTACTACTACTATTATTATTATTATTATTATTATTATTATTATTATTATTACTATTGTTGTTATTGTTGTTATTGTTGTTTGTAATTTGTACAATTAACCTCCCTGTGGTTCGACCCCGGTCTTGCTGGGTTATTTATTACTTCGACACTCCTGCACTTGGGAAAAGACATCAACCTTTTAGTCGTGTCACTAATATAAAATATTTTTTTGTTAGGGAATTTAATGATACTTTAAGTGCAATACGATGACATAAATCCTTAATGAGAATGCATTTTTAAGTACTAATCACATATTGGATTATTATATTATTTATGTTCTTTTGTTAAAGGTAACAACTAAGGAAAATGGATAGTATATAATTAAAAAAAAAGAAAAAAAAATGTTGATAATAAAAATGTAGATAAGTTTGGTTTCATAGCCTTCCTAACCTAAGCAATTAAGCCCGAAGGGGTGTTTGAACACCTAATACCCTAAAGTCAACTGACATAGGAGCTATTGACCCAACGCTTGTTACATGGGTTGAGGAGAAAAGTTTAAGGAAATTAAACATTGTACTATCTACATATCAGTATTTGCGACTCGAGTTATTAAGCTCGTAGAGGTGTCTCAACACCTAATGCCCTAAGACCAACTGGTCTTGGAGTCATTAGCCAAAAGCTCGTTACATAGGTTAAAAATGCATGGTGTTTTAAGTTATATGTATATATATATATATATATATATAGATACATACATATATATATATATATATATATAGATATAAAAACAAAAAAAACAAAAAAAAGATAAAAATAATAATCCCAATCTAAGGAATTTAACCTTAAACATTAGAACAAAAATTTTGTTTTCGTCCAAGAAAAGCCCCATAATTATGTGGTGATAAATTGAGCATAAAAGAAAGGTTTATTAATATTTTGTTAAGAGGGGTATTGAGCAAATATATAAATTTAATGAGAGTTTGTTTATCTGGATAGATTAATGAAAGTTAAATAATGAATACCTTACTTTGTGGAATTTGTAAATTGTTTTTCTATTTTAACGCTTTGATTACTAGGGACTAATAATAAGCTGGTTGAGGGGTGTGATTAGTACTTAAAAGTGTATTTTTATCATGTTTTATATCATCATTTTACACTTGAAGTATCAATAACTCCTTAACTAAAGCATGTTTTCTAGAAAAGCCATTTTCAAGTCCAAATTGTAGCAACAACAAAGAAGCCTGAATTTGTCCTCCAGCTCGAGCACTGTTCATTATGTTGGCTATATCTGGAGTTATAGAAGTCCAAATGAGCTGAATGTTTTACACAAGAAAGATGAGACAATTGCCTATAACTTTCATGTTTTTGAGTGGCTCCAATTTTAACGTTATCAATGACGTTTTGAGCAGACAAAAGAAGATAAGGATTGTCACCAAGTCAAGAGTTGGTCACCCACTCATCAATTAGTCATCAAATCAATAGCTCCTAATTTTGGCCTATAAAAGGAGGCATTTGCCATACATTTAGGTATCTTGGTTTCCAGATCAAGATCATGCTCTTGCTTTCTCCTTTGTATTTTTTGTAATGTTTATGCTTTGCTTTCTTTAATATCAAGTTTATGCCTTTCAATTCCTTTCCTTTGCTTTGGTAACTCTTATCTTATTTATGTTCTTATTTTGTTTATTTATTTTTCTTTCTTTTATTATGTTTAGTTAAGTTTATTATATCAAGGTGAAAACGTTACACTAATGGTGTAAGAATAAGTATAGTGTAAACTTAATATGGACTTTAATGTTTGATACTAACATGTTTTGTATTTGTTATCTTGTTCACTCTTTAATACTTTGCTTGTATTATAACCGATACCTGAGCTATGAAAGGAACTTGATTTGTTGTTAACATAAGTTATAATGGATTGCCCTTTATGTGTGGTTTCCAATTGAGTAATAATAGTTTATAATATACTTGTTTGACATACCATTAGTGGATCCTGTAACCTTTACATTTGTTATTATCATTGTTTAATCCTTACTTTGATCTTCTATCTCAAAGTTCTTATCAACTTCTTCTTCTTCTTCTTCTTCTTCTTCTTCTTTTTATTATTATTATTATTATTATTATTATTATTGTTGTTGTTGTTGTTGTTGTTGTTGTTGTTACTATTGTTGTTGTTTATAATTATTATATATAATTTATACAATTAACCTCCTTGTAATTCGACCCTGGTCTTGCCAGGTTATTTATTACTTAAACACTCCTACACTTAAAAGAAGATATCAATCTTTTGATCTTATTAAATCATTTAGGTATTATAGCAAGTGTGCGTGAACAACTCATACATGTTTGCTCTTATGCTAGTGGGCTGGTCTGATTAGGTCCAACTTAGCCCATACTGGTGGGCTAGACCTAGCCCCCCAAAAACAAATGTGAGTTAGATATGGGCTCTAGGCCCAGATAGCCCAAGTTGTGTTTATCAGGGGTGTGTTTGGCAAACATACCCTTATACCTTTACTATATTTTTTATGTCCATTCTAGTTTGATATATAGTAAAACGAGTCCTTTTTTATATCATAAAATTTCAAAAATATTTGGAAATCTTCTTTGATTTATTTATGGGCTCCTTGCATTTTGTTTTATTTTTTTGCTTTGTGTTTTGAATTTTTTCGATCATGTGCTCAATTTATGGACTAGTATCGTTAAACACAAAAAATTTTGCGCAATGTCTCAGTTATTTCCATCTAATAAGGGAAAATAATAATAAAGGTTAAACAAGAAAAAAATAGCATAGAAAATTTCTTCTTCACATTAATGTTTTGTGAAATTATTTACTAGCATTGGAGTTAGGAATATCGTATTTTTTGGATTTGTGTAATATTTACTAATACTAGAATTGAAAATATTCATAGAAATTGTTCACTGACACTAGAGTTAGGAACATGAAAAGAAAAAGAACAAATTCTTAGCAATTTTAGATGAAATCAGCAATGCAGCTTGCCTCAAGTAGGACACTTAAGAGATTACAACATCTTTCCTTTTGCGTAACCAGTCTCGTACTATAGAATCTTTATTGACTAGTTAAGGTTTTTAGTGATCATAATACTAGGTGGTGACTCCTTAAACTAAACATTTTTCCCAAAGAACAAGATGTCAGATATTTGTTCTTTTTCCTTTTGAAAAATTAATTTTTAATCAGTTATCATGATGTCGAACGTAACTCTTATAATCATTCTCCTCATCTTCAGCCTCATCATCATTATCATTTTCCTCCTTATCTTCATCATCATCATTGTCATCGTCATCCTCCTCCTCCTTATAATCACTCTCCTCATCTTCATCATCATCATCGTCATCGTCATCCTCCTCCTCCTTATAATCACTCTCCTCATCTTCATCCTCATCCTCCTTCTCCTCCTCCTCCTTATAGTCACTTTCCTCATCTTCATCCTCATCCTCCTTCTCCTCCTCCTCCTCATCATCATCATCATTGTCCTCCTCATCCCAATGATCATCTTTATCATGTTCAACCTCATTCTCATCATCATCATTATCATCAACCTTTTTTAGAACCCATTTTTGTTCCTTTTCCTCGTCCTCACAATAGTCCTCTTTGATGTCCTTCTTCATACCTAGTTTTCTTTTCTCTTCTTGCTCAGCCTTCTTGTCACTTTCATTATCCTCTTTATCCCCATCATCATTCTTCTCATCTTCAGTGTCATCTTCATCATTATCATCCTTGTTCACACCCCATTTTCTCTCCTTTTCCTCATCCTTATCTTCATCATAGTATTCTTTGATGTCCTTCTTCACACCTTGTTTTCTTTTCTCTTCTTGCTCAGCCTTCTTATCGCTTTCATTATCCTCCTCATCCCTATCATTATTCTCCTCATCTTTAGCCTCATCCTCATCATCATTCTTCTTCAAGCCCCATTTACTTTCATTTTTCTCTTCCTCATCCTCTTGATGGTCCTCTTTGATGTCCCTCACACCTTGTTTTGTTTTCTCTTCTTCCTCAATCTCAACTTCATCCTTATCCTCGTCATCATTATCATTTTCATCATAATCTATACCATCCAACTCATCATCCTTGATAACCTTTCCAGTAAACCATGACATGGCATGTGGAATGATTTTGTCCCGAATAATAATACTATCATCCACAAAAAACTTGTCCAAATCAGAGAAAAAGAGAGATGCACAGAATGGACCCAATGAAGTTCACAGAAAGAATGTGAGACTTACCCTACATTGTAGTCCTGTTCTATCCGGTCCTGAAGTTCATCATACTGTGAACACAAGAGTCTAAGACATCAGTTAACATTTCAACAATTACATTGTTTTCCTTGTACATAACGAAGCAGAACTTACAGCATCATCATCTCGGTCATCCTCATTCTCAAGGATCCGAGGAGGAGTAAAGAATGTGAAGAAACTTTCACTCTTCTTAATTGTTGTGATGGTTTTGGCAATCTTTGACCCCATTCTTGGTTTCTTCTTCACAATCACCTTCGTCGTCAAGCATTTCCCAGGAAACCATTCAATTTCCGTTCTAAAAAATCAAATGAAACATTATAAGAAGGAAAATTAGAAAGGAAGAGATTAAGAACTCTCAGCACAACAACATTAATTTAATTAACTACCCAATTGCTTGACTCAAAATAGGATCAGATTCATCAATTATGTGATAAGTCTTTGTCAGGACAGAATTTTTGAAGTAAGGACAATGGTTGAAGTAAAACTCCAGCTCGAAACCCTCAGGATTTTGAAGTCTCGACCACTTGATATCTTTTATGAACTTTAGGGCTCCTTCATCTTGTCCCTTAATCTATTGCAAGAATCAATTGATAAATCACATTACACAGTGATCAATCCAAAAGGAAGAAATTTATGTTGCATATGTTTGCACGCCTTGCATACCTCCTCTGCTAGTACTTCATGAGTTTTCATTGCAGTGAGCCAGAATTCAGGCACTCCTTTCTCTGCATTGAAGAATACTATACTCTTAAGTTCAATGTAAGGCATTGCTTTCAAATACTCCATGGATGTTTGCCAAAAACAAGATAGACAGTTAAAAATATACGCTAATACCTTCTATAGCTTGATCCTCTTTTATGCTGTCTAATTTAGCAGACATAACCCCGTCAACTTCTTTTAGACCATTCACAATCTCATATCTCTGCGCCGAGAGCCCATCAAAAACTTAAATTAATTACAGAAATACGGAACAAAAATTGTAATGCATGCTACCTCTGATTCAACATTCACGTAACACATGCAGAAGTATTAATGCGAAGACAATACACACACCTTAGTGTATAGTGGTTGATAAAGCTTGTTGTATTTAGCTTCTAATGCCCTTCTCTCCTCAAGAAACTGTGCTTCCAGCTCATCATGTTGGCTCTGCAGAATACATCAATTCGCGTATGTAATTAAGTATGTCATGATCATCTATACATGTAATAAAACTTAACAAAAATATTGAAAACTGGGCTATAAAATAACACAAGCTTATGAAAACATAAACAGCACAATATTTCTTGTAGAAAGTAGATAGATACACCAACCTGAAGATGTCTGAGACACTCCACGTGTTTGCTGACCTTGGGAGACGATGACACCTTCATGTTACTCACACGGGAATGTTTGGGGGATGGGGAAATAGAAATAGCCTAGAAAAGGAGGGAAAGTGAGTTTAGTTTTCTCTTATGAGGGAAGGAGATGTCGATGTGAGCTTACAGGTTTTCATTTATAAGTTGAGATAGTGATGCGTTTCTTGTTGTCTTGACTTTGGTATCTATCTGATGCTGTTAAGGGGTTCGAGCATACAGCCCATTGGAATCGATTTCAAGTTTAACTGTCACTCTGGAGTTTAGAATAGATTTCCACTTTAAGTAAAGTATAGATAGGATTCTTTTATCTTGTTTGGTGTTGTGCATTGTTTCTTTTATCAATTCTACCTCAAAAAATGAGTAGATTATAAATTACTCCTTGTGGTTTATTGCAATGAATTAGTCCATCAATTATTAATTATGGTAAATTCCTTGTTCAGAAACAATCAATAGTTTAGTTTAGGGACTACCCAGTTTTTTTCCCACAGACTTGTACTAACACAGAAAAAAGACCACAGGCTGGTGATGATGGCATACAAGAAAACTCGAGTTCTCAGGTACAAGCCTCTCCTTTGTAACCAGGAAAAAGACACACTAGTTTGCTCAGGATTGCACTTTTCCTTTCAGTCTTCAATCACTGCTGAAAAATCACTATCGATAAGCCCGTGACTTTTTGCTACCTTGTATAGTTCATTTGCAGCTGCTGCAATTGGAGTGGGTCGGGAAACAGATTCTGCTAATTCCAGGGCAAGTCTCATGTCCTGAAACCATTGACTTCATTTTTTAGATGACGCGTTGATTTAAATAGTGTCTGCAATTTAGAATATCTACAAACCTTCTGCTGATGCTTTAAGGGAAAAGCAGTGGGGTATAGAGATTTGACCATTGATGGACCTTTCAGCGAATACATCGGCGCACTAATGGCAACCTCAGACACTACCTGCAATTTCACCTATGTAAGAAGATTCCTAAGAGGCTTCAATTGATGCCTTCAAAAACAACAAAATAAAATAAAAAAGATAACAGCATTCTATATACTAGAGGCTTTTAGTTTTACCAACAATGACAAGGAAGAAGAGTGCACGCTTCAAGCCAGAACACCTAACAAATGAGGTCCATTTTGGATGTGCTCTTCCATTAAGTGCTGTTATTGAACAAGGGTGCAACACCTTGATTCATTTTGACCAAGGAATTTTAGTTAAGCATCATTCAGAACCTCTCTCTCTCGTACACAAACAAACGCAGACGAAGAAATAAAAGACTGAAAATCAACGAGTTTCTTCATTTATTTTGCAGAGAACGGCAGAGCAATGATTATCATTGTGCATGTACAAATGAGATAGAAAGAACAAGAATAATCCAACAAAAAGTAAACAAGAGTATGAATTCAGTTAATCTTCATGGGGTTTGATGACAAGTGACACAACATAATCTAACAAGATTTTCTCTGTTCACAAATACCTCAACCAGTACATTTGGGTCCAGTCCTACTTTCTCGCTGAGAAGCAATCCTTCAGAAAAGGTTGCCATCATACTGCAAATTGTTGAAAACACCAGGTGTCACAATATAATCCAGCACAGAAGCAAAACAGAAAACAATTGACAAAAGGAACTCGGTAGAACCTGCCCATGATCATGTTGACAATAAGTTTCATTGCAGCCCCATTTCCGACTTCCCAAAGGTAAAATCTTGACTGGATGTTATAACAAAATCAATGTGAACAAAATAGTGTAATTAGTTTCCAGGAGAAAAATAGGATACAGTACCTTCCCCATGATTTATGAATGGATTGGAATCTTAGGCTGGTCCAGTTATTTATTCTAATTAAAAGAAATTTAACAGATTGGGATCTTAGATTTAGATTTATAGAGTTGAAAACAAAGGCTAAGGTTCAAGTTAAAAGAGATCTCTAGATTGAGATTCGAGTTTAACTGAGCTAAAGATAACATTTTAATTTTCATTAAAGGGGATCGTCGTATGAGGTCTCAGGTTGATTGAGATGAAGACAAATACCAAGGTTTTGGTTAAAATGAAATCGTCAAATAAGAATTTCAGGTTATCCGATTTGTTTTTTAGATTTTGATTCGGATTAAAAGGGATCGCTAAATTAGAATCTCAAGGTGATCGAATTATTAGTTATGGTTAAAGGGAATTACTAGATTGAGATTTTAGGTTGACCAAGCTAAAGAGAAAGATTAAAGTTCTAGTTTAAAAGGGTCTCTAGGTTGACCAAGTTAACAAAGTAAAGGTAACATTTTGATTCTAGTTAAAGGGGATCGCTAGATAAAATCTCAGGTTGACTGAGTTGAGGATAAACATCAAAGTTCTAGTTAAAAAAAAAAAAGTCTCTATTTTGATATTTCATGTTAACTGAGTTGAATGCAATATTTTGATTCTAATTAGAGGGGATCGCTAGATGCGATCTCAAGTTAACTGAGTTGGAGACAAAAACCAAGGTTTTAGTTAAAAGGGATCTTAAGATTGAGATTTCAAGTTAATCGAGCTAAAGGTAACTTTTTTATTTTAGTTAAAGGAAATCGCTAGATTGAATCTCATATTAATCGAGTTATTGGTTCTAGTTAATGCGAATCACCAAATTAGGATAGCAGGTTAGTCAAGATGTTTCATATTTTGATTCTAATTAAAAAGGATCATCATATAAGATCTCAGGTTGATCAAGTTATTGGTCCTAGTTAAAAGGAATCGCCATGTTGAGATTTCAATTTAGTCGAGTTATTTTATATTTTTGTTCTAGTTAAAGGGGATTATCAAATTGATATTTTAGGTTTCCTAAATATGATGATGACAAATTGGGATTTCATGACAACCAAGATGTATATAGTTTGATCGTAGTTTTGGTTGAAAGAGATTGCTGAGGAAAAATAGTATATTGTTTGATTATAGTTTTGGTTGAAAGAGATTGCTGAGAAAAAACAGAGTTTAAGTAAATTGAACTAGATGCTCTGAGAAGGTTAGTTTTTGAAAAACAATTTGTTTGTTTTTACAAATTTACTATACAAAGTACATATCAAATTTTTGGTCTGTAAGTATTGTAAAGATAGGATATTTGTTATTACCCAATTTTTTATTATTTTTTTGAAAAAAATAGCAAAACAAAAGGCATAAACCCAAAAAATATGTATGTCTTTTCCAAATAATTTTTTTTTAAAAAAGAGAAAATGCATTTAAGTTTTAGTGATTTAATTATAATTGTGGAAGGGAGAGGATAAATTTGAAAATCCCCTTACCAAGCAACCCATTTTTTTAATTAAATGATCTACAATTATTCTCTTAGTCCAAATGTTCATTTTTCTTTGCTTTGCTTTCAAGTTATCAAATGAATGGTTGAAATTTATTCTTGAAATCTAATAATTAAGCTTCATTTGTTTTGTCTTGAAGCTAAAAAAATTCACTTATAAATAGATGGTTAAACACACACACACACACACAAAAAAGGTCCAAGTTTTTTAAAATACACAACAAATCTTTCTTTCAAAAATAGAATTTTATTTTAAATTGTAAATGGCCAAGTTTTCTTAAAAAATACAAAAATCATATCTTGTTTAAAAAATAAAATATTGTTAGCATACATTTTGAATTTAATAATCATTTTATTAAATCCACGAGGAGTTGGCCAATATTTCTATAACCAATAAAATTTTAATTCATGAGAATTAATAATCAGCATTCTAGTATAAATTTTGAACTAACAAGTAAATTGATATTTAAATATCAAAAGTTGAAAATAAAATTCTTAAAATTATCCTGAATATTCATCAAGTTTTATTGAAAATATTTTTTACCATAATACACGAGTGTTGGAACACTCTTCTGACTGTTAGAATAAATGAACCATAACAAGACACTTACATGGATCCTAAGCAATAAATAGACCACTAATTAAAAACTTATCAAAATCTTTAAATTATATTCAAATCATATAATGTAGCTTATTTTAAACAGTATACCTGGGTTATTAAAAAGTTTAATTTTAAATCAAGTTGTTTTTCTTGGTGATGATGATGATGGTGTTGATGATGATTCTAGTGTGTTTCTTCTATTGAAAACAGGGAATCTGTGTACTGGACTTTGTGGTTCATTTGCTAGTAATATCAAACCCTTTGTAAGTACTGTTGGTACTTCTTCGTCTTCAAGGATCAATCAATGCTGATCCATTGGTCATCATTCCAATGCCAAGTTTTATCTTCTTCAAAGATAATATCTCTACTTATAATTACCTTCTTTGTGATGGGATTATACAACTTGTATCCCATCCTTCTCTCACTGTATCTGATAAAGATGCATTTCTCATTTTTATCATTGAAGATGAGTAACACTTGGTTTATGACCACTTCATACTTTTTATGGAGTGATAGCTTGTAAACTTCTAGTTGGGCAGCGATTCAGTAGATACACTGCACATGATACAGCTTCAGCCAAGTATTGTTTGGGCAGCTTCTTTACTTTGAGTAAACTTCATGTCATGTCAAGAATTGTTCGATTCTTTCTCTCAGCTACACCATTCAGCTATGGTGTATAAATTGGTGTTGTTTGATGCCTTGTTATGTACAAAAGGCTTCAAAGTTATTTACTGTATATTCTCCATCTTGATCAGATCTCACAGTTCTGATCTTATAGCCATTTTGCTTCTCGATAATTACTTTAAAATCTTTAAAACAATTGAACATTTCTGACTTCCTCTTCAGAAAGTATATCCATGTCTTTCTGTTAAAATTATCAATAAAAGTAAGTAAGTACCTATTTTTTCTAGTCGACATAGGCTTTATAGGACCACACACATTTGTGTGCACTAACTCCAATGGCATGTTTGCTTTCCAGTTGACTTCTTTGGCAAAACTGGATCTATGATGTTTGCTGAGGACACAACTCTCACAAACTTCTTCTAGATGATCAATATGAGGCATACCTTTGACCATCTTCTTGCTTCCTAGCATCTTTAGACCTGTGAAGTTCAGATGTCTAAGCTTTAAGTGCCAAAGTCATTCTTCACTGTTGGTGATGATATTCAAACACTTTGCTGCATCATATTGGATATTTAAAGGAAACATCTTATTCTTGAATATTTTTACATAGGCAATTAATCTCCCATTGTAGTCTATAATTGTCAAATGACAATTCTTCATCAAAAGTATATAACCTTTCTCCAGAAGTTGTCCTATGCTCACCAAGTTCTGCTTTATGGCTGGGCATAGTAGACATTGGCGATGTAGCTATAATCATCATTCTTCAACTTGATTGGGATGTTGCCTTTACCTTTGAATGAAACTTTTAAGGTACCTCCAAAGGTGACTAGACCTTATATGGTCTCATCTAGATCACCAAATAGATCTCGTTGGCCACACATGTAATTACTGGCTCTAGAATCAAGATACCAAATATTCTCTTGATTTTTGTCAAGTCCTTGTTGGAAAAATAATGTAGCTGCTCCTCTATTGTTGGCATCCTCCTCTGCATAGTTGGCTTGTTCATGTATCTCTAATGGAGCTTTCCTTTGACATTCAGTGTTATAGTGCCCAAATTGATTGCAATTATAACACTATATATTCCTCTTGTCATAGTTATTGTAACCGTTTTCTCTTCCCCTAGGAGTGAATGCTTATTGTCCTCGACCTCCTCTGGTGGTGTTTCTACCACCTCTTCTTCTAAAACCTGTATTTCAAGAACCTCTTCCTTGAGATCACTGAAATGCTCCTCATATTTTTTGACTTCTTTCTCGAGTGGTATATCCACTTATTAAAGTCTCAACTTGCTTATATTTGTCTTTAAGAGACAACTTTACTTGTAAGGCATGCTTAATTGCCTTATCTCCATTTCTTTTTTATAATCTTTTGCCCAAGAGCTTGCAAAGAACTCATAAGCTCATCCACTATCAATGTGTCCACTTCTTTGGACTTTTCAATGGCGACAACAACCAAATCGAATTTTAGATCTAGGGATCTCAAAATTTTCTTAGTAATCCGAGCATCCGTGAGGGCTTCTTCATTTCTTCTCATCTGATTGACTATCACTATAATTCTTGTGTGATAATCAGAAATAGATTTTGAGGACTTCATTTTTAATAATTCAAATTCACCTCGCAAAGATTGGAGATGAATCTTCTTCATTCTGTTAGCACCTTTGTATTTTTATTGGAGAGCCAACCATATTTTTTTTTATGTTTCTGCGGAAGCAATGATCTCAAATGTGGCTTCATCTATACCTTGATAAATAATGGTCTTTGCTTTGTTGTCTTTTTTTCTATCGATTTTGAGGACTTACTTATAGCCCTCTTGTAGAGCATCTTCTAATTCTTTGGACTCTGGTTCATCATAACCATAGTGCATAATCTCTATACACTTTTATAAACTAAGAAATGCCTTCAATCTAATGCACCAACTATCATAGTTGTCTTTGGTTAGCTTCGGAATGAGTGTTTGTGCATTTTTTGTAGTCATTTTGCTTTTTGAATGACTATATCACCTTCTATTAGTTGAATTTGGCAAAACAGACACCGTTGGAATGATCCAAATAGTAGGGAACCGGTCTGACTTTGTAGAAAATGGGTCAAAAATAGGCTAAACCAGTTAGAAAATCAATTCTGGATGTTGGACGGTTCACTAGGGTTGAATCGGGAATATTCTGGGAAATATTCTATTGGTTGTGGCACGGCACGGCTTCAGTTTGGCTTAATGATCGGTTGGCGGCTCGGCTTGGTGCTAGTATGGCACACGTGTGGCTCAATCGTCTTCAACCTTTAACGCTAATGGGCTGCACGTGGGCGATAGTGCAAAATATTCAGGTGGTGTGTGTAGGCTACTAATTGCTCCGATGAAGCTGATTTTTGCACCAATGAGTTGGTATGAATGAGCTATACACTTTGGAATGATCAAAACTTGTTTTAGAAAACTTTAAAAATTCAAGTATATCCCAAAACACTTTTGTTTTTTGATGAACGCGGCTCTAATAACAATTATTGGTGGGAGAAACCACAGATGACGCCTTTAAAACACTCAAAGGGGATAAAACACACTCTTTATTTCAAGAACAAGAGCTTACAATAATTAAACAAAAGCTTAATACAAACCCTCTCTCTTTCTCTCTCTCTCTTTCTATTGTTTCTCTCACATCTCTCCACACATAATAACATAAACTTAGTTGCTTATTTATACATGAATTCAAAACACGAAAATTCAACCTTCAAGTGTGAAGGCGGCTGTGGTCGACTGTGTGAAGGCGGCTAGCGACTAGCAACTAGTGATTGGTGGCTGGGTGGTGACAGGTGGTGGCTACAAGTGGTAGTGGGTGTTTGCCTTCCTTGACCTTCTAGATTAAGTTTAATACAATAAGCTTGACATCAAAGCTAAGGAAAGGAATCTAATAAGTTAAGATTAGCAGACAAGGAACCATAAATTACAAGGTTCCCAACTAAGTACAAAGCAAAAGTTAAGAGAAGTAAACGGCCCAGCACCAATTGGAGTAGAAAACATAAAAGTATATCAAACCACGATGTAAAAAACACATAAGTATCATGTGGCACAACAGATCTTCAAGAGAAATAGCAATAACAAAGAACCAACAAGAAACATATTCAATGCAGCTTGAAGGGCTACAAATCGAAGAGAAGATAGCTTCTAATACGAAAGTTCATCCAAAACAACCACTAATACAGTTAGCTAACATTAATTTGAAGGTGATTGTGCTCATGAAAGTGCAATATTATATAAAATAAAACTTGAAATCTCCAAAATAGAGATTCAACCAGTGTGCAAGAGTCATCAAAACTCTTCTATTCCTTTCTTCCCATAACAAGTAGACAACAATGTTGAGGGAGACCCTTTTTCATTTTAGTAATAGCGTTTTTCCCCTTGATATTGAGGCCCCGAACAACACTACTAATGGTGGTCATATCCATACAAAGCTGAAGCCAAGATTTAACCTTCAACTATAAAAGGGATGTCCAGCTACAAGCAAAGAAAAAGTGACTATGCTTTCCTCATAATCCTGATAGAAGATGCAACTAGCATCAGCATCAACAAAGTGTAGCATATCTCGTGTTCTCAGCCTCCCGAATAAAGCAAGCTAAAGGATGAAACTATGCCTTAATAAACACCAAGGTTCCCAAACAATCTTAACCCATGACACCGAGGTTCCTTTAAATCTCAAAAACTCATTAACATAACCTGAGAAAAGCTTAAAATATTATACCAACTTTGCATTGTAGAGGTCACTTCTTATTGTCCCCTGCAATCTGCAAAGAGTTGATCTCGAATAGAAATTAAGGACTTCCATAGGGGAGATGAGGTTCTTTGAAGAGGAACCAACCAGATAGTAGTATCCTCTAAGTAAAAATGGTTCACCCATCTAATCCAAATCAAGTTAGTTTTAAAATGAATATTCCATGGCTGCTTTGTAATGAAAGAATTGTTCCTTACCTTGATGTCATAGAGCCCAAAGCATCCCTCATTCGTTACCAAACAAATATGCTTCCAAGCAATTAAGGCAGACTTGCTTCTAACAATCTTACCAGCCCATATGAAGTTCTTGCAAATGCATGTAATTTGGTTGATGACAATATCTAGCATAGGGAAAATGTTGAGCTAAAATTGCATCATGCCAAAAAGAACAAATCCAATTAACTCTAGATGTCCGGCATAGGAAAAGTGTTTGCCTATCCAGCCTTATATAGCATATTCAAGTTTATGCAGGATAGGGGAAAACTGGCTAGCAAGAAGCATGTGAGGACTAAGAGGGACACCAAAGTATTTGAAGGGGAAGCTACCTTCAGAAAAACAAGAAAATTAAAAGATACCCTACTTTATATTGTCTCCAAGCCCTCCAAAATATATGAAAGATTTCCCTGCATTAATGTGTAAACCTGAGGTTTAACTAAAGATATGTAATTGCTCTAGAAGAATATGAAAAGAAGATTTGTCCCCCTAACATAATAGAAGAATGTCATATGCAAAAGCAAAGTGAAAGATGTTATGAAATGCACATTTTGGGTGATAATGGAAACCTAGCTATTAAGATGCTATCTTCAGCATACATGAGAGATATTTCATACAGATTAGAAATAGATAGGGAAAGAGAGGATCACTGGATCACTTTATTATACTCTATACCTTATAGGGTAAAACCCATATAGGTTGTCATTGATAGCAACAAAGAAAGAAGAAGTTTCCATATATAACATAACTAGATGAACAAAACACTTAGGAAAACATGTAAAAGCTCTTTGAGAAAGACCCATTACACAGAATCAAAAGCTTTCCTAAAATCATTTTTTATGAGGCACCGGGTACAGGTTCTCTTCCTACCATAATGCCTAAGAAACTCTTGAGCCAAGTTAATGTTATCAATCATATTTCTTGACAGAATTAAAAGAATAACATCTTCTTTCAAGTGTAGGAGCGTCGAAGTAATAAATAACTCAGCAAAGCCGGGGTTGAACCACAAGTAGGTCAATTGTATAAATTATAAACAACAACAATACAACAATAACAACAACAATAGTAATACTAATAATACTACTACTAATAATAATAATAATAATAAAGAAGAAGTTGATGAGAACTTTGAGATAGAATATCAATGTGAGGATCAAACAATGATAAAAACAAATGTCAAGGTTAAAGGATCCACTAATGGTATTTCAAACAAGTATAGTATAAAGTTTTATTATTCAAATGGAAACCACACACAATAGAGTTTCCAATCAAATTATAAATAGTTAACATGATTACATTAGTTATCTTACTTGAATAATGCTAGTACTTATAAATGTTGTTAGTGATTCATGATTATAACTTATGTTAACAACAAATCAAGTTCCTTTCATAGCACAAGTATCAGTTACACCATATAATTGGGCTATAAAAGTGCCAAGTATTTGTTATACTAAGTGTTATACAATATAAATCTAGATTAATCATTTAACAAGCAAAGTATTAAGAGTGAACAAAATAACAAATACAAAACATGTTAGTATCAAACATTAAATTCCATATTAAGTTTACACTATACTTATTCTTACACCATTAGTGTAACCTTTTCACCTTGACATAATAAACTTAGCTAGACATAATGAAAGAAAAAAAAATAAACAAAATAAGAACATAAATAAGATAAGAGTTAACTAAGTAAAGGAAATGAA
The DNA here is from genome assembly GCA_026413675.1 of Populus pruinosa. Taxonomy (NCBI): domain Eukaryota; kingdom Viridiplantae; phylum Streptophyta; class Magnoliopsida; order Malpighiales; family Salicaceae; genus Populus; species Populus pruinosa. The sequence continues at coordinate 5,819,861 of CM048594.1, forward strand.
ATGAAAAGTATAAACAAGAGATTAAGAAAATATAACTTAAACATTACAAAAATATAAAAAGAAAGAGCAAGAACATGATCTTAATCTGAAAACCAAAATGCCTAAATACATGGTAAATGACTCTTTTTATAGGCTAAAATTAGGAACTATTGATTTGATGACAAATTATTGAGTGGGTGGTCAACTCTTAACTTCATGACAATCCTTATCTTCTTGTCTGCTCACATCAGAATTCAAACAAACTTAAAGCATGAAAGTTCTAGAAAAATATCTCAGATTTTTTAAAAAAAAAATTAAAGTCATTTGGACTTTTAGAACTTAAGATATGGGTTAAACAATAAATAATTTCAAAGTATAGGACATATTTGGACTTCTACGTTGTTACTAAGATTTGGACTATCAAACAGCAGAATTGAGTCTTGCCTTCCATGAAAGTTTTAGGGCTATATCTTAATTTTCTATCCATATAAATCAGACCTAAATTCAAGTTCTACAACTCTAGTTATGATTCAATTACCGAACAGTATTCTAATTTAGACTAAATCAGCATCTCTTTTCTAAGCTTCACCCTCTCTTTATCTTCTCAATATTAGTAGTTGAACTCATCAATCAATCCTCTGATTTATGTAATAGGCTTGCATTTAAGATAAACATTTACCATAAATTAAAGGTATCTTATAGTATCAAACTTGTTATTATAAAACATACTTTAATTAAGGAGTTATTGATACTTCAAGTGCAAAATGCTAATATAAAACCTTGATAAAAATATACTTTTAAGTACTAATCACACCACCCAACCATCTTATTACTAGTTCCTAGTAATCAAAGCGTTAAAATAGAAAACTAATTTACAAATTCCACAAAGCAAGGCATTCGTCATTCAACTTCCATTAATCTATCCAGATAAACAAACTCTCAGTAAATTTATATATCTGCTCAATACTTCTTAAACAAGATGTTAATAAACCTTTCTTTTATGCTCAATATCTCAACATATAGTTATGGGGCTTTACTTGAAAGAACAAAAAAATTTTGTTTTAATGGTTAAGGTGAATAACACGACTAAAAGATTGATGACTTCTCCCAAGTACAGGAATGTCAAAGTGATAAATAACCCGGCAAAACCGGGGTTGAATCACAGAGAGGTTAATTGTGCAAATTGTAAACAACAACAATAGTAACAACAACAACAACAATAGTAATAGTAGCAATAATAATAATAATAATAATAATAATAATAATAATAATAATAATAATAATAATTGTCACAACCCAATTCTGGGTTATTCTTCAATTTTGACCTATATTTTGATAAATTTTTAGAAAAAATACAAAAAATAGAGAAAAAAATAAAAATCCAAAAAAATACATTTTTACATATATTTGCATCATTTTTAGCATTTTCAGCATCATCTCAAAAGAATTTAAATTTCCAAAGATATTTGGAACGCATTCAACTTTTAATGTGTTATTTTTAAAATCATTGATTTTCCTCATTGAGTCGATGTTAATATTGCTCGTTTTCAAAAACAAAATACAAAAAAATCAAAATTTACAAAATAAAATAAAATTAAGGGACCAATTTTGAAATCCAAGCAACATTTTGCCTATAAATAGCAACCTTTAACACAAAGTAAAGGGGGGCAATTTTGACAAAAAAAGAAGAAGAAGAGAAATCCTAAACCACAAAAAAACCCTAACATTTTTCTTCTCCATCACCAGAGAAGTCGCCGCTTCCCTTACCCCCTCAGACCTATCAGCATCAACGGATGATTGCTCATTCTTCTACCTTTGGATCAAAGCGAAGTTTGGGTATGTTGTGCGTCCCTATATTTCCTACATCCTGACCAGAGCGATCATTCATATTTGAAACCACGAGAGAAATATTACCATTTGAATATTTCTCCATTATTCACCGTTGGATCAATCTTTTTTTTTGATATTTGATGCGTATGGTTGTATTGCACATTCTGAACGGTGGAGATGAGATGAAACCCATCCAAAAAAGTGTTATACATGTTCAATAGTGGCTCGCCAATCTCAAGTCAATTTTGGTCTAACTCCGATCCAAGGAGATCCAACCATTAACTTGAGCTGATATTTGGATCTATCCTGCATACGACATGTGTTTACCCTTGCATCATTGGGATTTGTTATTGTTTGAATGGTTGATGAGTAATTATTGTCGAAAGTTTTTCCCAGAATCTATCATGGCTTCCAATTTGAAACCCCAAATCACAACAGCCACTACCAGCGCAGGAAGATAGAGAAGAGGAAGACGGCCCCGATCTACCAATTCTGCCACCTTCGGCAACAGCGGCGCGTGGAGCAAACATGTCGCCACTGTTCACACTGCCCTATAACAGACTTCAATGCAATTTCTAGAGTTTTAGGGACTGTTTTGTAAATTTTAAATTATTTAATATAATTTTTATTTAGTTTTGGATTTTTATAATTTGTAATGTGGATGTAAAAATAAATAAATAAATGCATGTGTGCTTGTATTTGTCTTATGAATGTTTCTTTTTATTTATGATAAAATTGCAAAGAATAGAGAACGATTTACTATTTTGATTGGATCACGGTGTAGAAGTACAAACTTGTACGGAAGTTGTATTTCTAAAATCTGATGAAAAGATAAAATTTTTAAAACGTCTTTAACACATCACAACTATGAAGCAGCTTACCTTAGGTTGAGTGCGTTAGGGGTGTTAATACCTTCCCTAACCACAAACAGCCTCTTACCCGTAAATCTCTAACAAGACCAGTACAATCGGGTTTCCTAGTAACCCTCAATTAAATACTAGGTGACGACTCCCAATGAATCCAATAAGATCAAATCAAACATAATAGAGAGAAAAATCACCAAAGTCGACGCCATGCAAATGTTTTTTGACGTGCGACAGAATAGCAACTCCACTAGGGAGGTACTGTTTCTAACAATATTGGGCTAAGCTTTGTGTATTTGATGTGTTTAAATTTTGGTATTTTTATCATGTTTTTATGCATGCATTTTTAGAATTCTTACATGCATCACTTGTATCTATTTTTGAAATCACACACAAGCTTCTAAGTTAGGTGGGGAGTAGTGGTCTGCCTCATGACTTTCAGTCGGGGTTCAGATTTATGAAACATCCAACTATGAGTTGAGTGTTTACTCAGTAATGGTGGTCACATGGTGCCCCAACCATTCCTTGTAAACCCCTATACTACCTTCACGTGAGGTGGTCACTGGGCAGTTCATAGACCCTTTTAAGACTAGGTAGAAAACCTGCCCATATTCACCTAATGAATAGCACATGTCCTTAGGTTATATATGCTATCATTTATTTGCATCGGGGCAAACCCTTCTTAAAGCATCTTGAACTCAAGACTTGTGAGTGATAAAATGACCGTCACTTCGAAATTTTTCATTGTAGAGTTTGGGCAAGAATCAAAATTTTTGTTTCATCATACAAAAGTTATGATCATATGTCACCCCTCAAAGGGCGAATTCATTATATAAATCTCATGTTCATACATTTGTCATGTATGCACCAGAATAAAATGTGGATCCCCTACGAGTCTGCAACACCTAATTTTGAACAAAAAACAATGGAGATGAAGAGCATGCTCGTTGTAGCATCCATTTTCAAGAAGAGTTGGAGTCTTTGAACAAAAGCTTGACTCACCTCTAGCTTACTCGAGCAAATATTGAAAAACATCTTTAGGGAAGTTCCTTCCAACTGACCTATCATCTTTGTTCGAAACCCAACAACGACTTAACCTGAAGAAGTTGGGGGCAAACACAGTCAAGAGCCCTAGCACACTATAACATTTCTATAAAAGCTTTTATGGGAAAGCTGACCAAAGGAGAATTGCATCACCATTGCAGAATGGAGCCTATTCTTGCTTTGTCCAAAAAAAAACTATCTTTGTTCGATCATGCCTGCAAAAACTTCTTGATTTTTTCACCCTATTCTAGTTTTATCGGTGATTTGGCTCAAAATTCCACAAGACTTCCCTGTCTATTAAGCCTTACTTGTTAATAAGATCATGTGTTTTCCTGAATTAATGACATGCCTTCATTTTTTTTTTCATGCAAATAACACTTTGAACATAACCTCTAAACATGAGACCATTGCACCAAGAATCTTCAGACGTGTTTTTCCTTTCTTCCAAAACCATGCATGTTTTCACAAGGATTTTTAGGAAATCAAAGTTTAGTACAAAAACAAAAATCATGCTAGTGTTTGTCCGAAACAAATGAGTTCTAGAAATTCAAGAGATTCCTTAGAGAGGTAACCATACTAAAAAAAACAAAAAAACAAAAAAAAAACATAATGAAGTGACTCTAAAAGCGGAGTTTTATTTGCATGAATAATGAGAAATCAATTTGCATACTCGCATGAAAGCAAGGCTTACCGATCCTAAATGCATGCATTTGAGATGAAGAAAGGTCATTTTTTATAATCCTTTTCACAAGACTAAAATATATCTTTTGCAGTCCCTTTTTTAGCCTAATAGATCTTTCTTGAAAAATAACCTTGATTAGGATCACACCCTACACTAGGGGGCAAGTGCCAAAAAATCTTTAACGATTGAAAGTGCCCAAATAACTCTTGGGGGCATGAAAAAGACCTTGACGATTGAAAGTGCCCAAACAATACTAAGGGGTATAAAAGAAAATTCTCAATCATCGAAGGTACCTATATAAAGCTGGGGGGCATAAAAAAAATCCAAAGGATCCAAAAAATTTAGGCATAAAAAAAAAGGAAAAAAAATCCAAAGGATCCAAAAATTTTAAGCATAAAAAAAAGTCAATGCAATGATGCTCAAAACCAAATGAAGAAAACAAAAACAAAAAGAAAGAGCCCAAGCCCAAAATTGGAGGGCACCGTGGACCATTTTACAAATCAATTCTAAGGTCTAGAAATGTATGAACAAAAATTTTGGGATATAAGCACTAGTGATCCTTAGTCTTAAAGTCCCTTAAACACCTTTTGAGCCTACAAATATCCTTTTCATCATAACCAATAGCCCAAGCCTACATTACGTGCCTAACCAAGCCCTTTCTGATCAAAAGCAAGCAATCTGGATCAGTAGGCAGTGCTTTCTCATGTGAACTAAATCATTATTCATGCAAATAAAATGAATGCTTTAAACAACGGGTCTCAATAACCCCCAAATTGAAACTTAAACTTTTTGTGATCAACCAAATGTCACTTCGTGTTCTTCATATTTTTCACCAAAAGCAAAACCAAAAGTTTCATCACTTCTGAAAACCTCTCCATAGGAATCACTTGAATTTCTTCAGAATGAGTTTGCTTTGAATCGATGTTAAAATCATTTCTGTGTTTGGAATAGCTTTGAAATTCCAAAAATTCTACATGAAAACAACTCTTTGTTAAAGATCAAACCTTCACATAGCCTCATCCCTAAACCCAAATTAAACACTTAGGGGCATGATCAAGCTGGGGGGGCAATCAAAAATACCTGGTAGGGTTGGCTCCATGATTCCCTTCTCTAAGAAGAATGCCAAGAAAAATTGGCAACCATTGAGATAAAGGGTGGAGGAAAAAGAAGTATGATGACATTAAGTCCTTCTTAGATGTCAAAATCAAGATTTGACTCGAGTAAGCAAGAGTGAAAAGAGCCATTAAAGCTTACTGCCAACACTCCAACTTTTGAGAAAAGAAAGACACCATGAAGAAATGGGGACCTATATTTCTCGAGTAAGTATACATGCATATTGATCATAATGCATTCAACATTGTCAGATCGATTTTACCATCTCTTAGGTAGCGTGTTTTCTGACCCTACCTCATTTTGAGTGTGCCTTTGTGCCCTCACTTCCTTTTAAGTGCTCTTTTGAGCCACCATCTCTTAGATAGCGTGCTTTTTTTAAAATCCTACCTCATTTTTAGTGTACCTTTATGCCCTCACTTCCTTTTAAGTGCTCTTTTAAGCCTCACATCTTAGGTAGTGTGTTTTATAACCCTGCCTCCCTTTTATGTGCGCCTTAGAGCCCTCACCTCTTAGGTAGTGTGTTTTCCAACCCTGCCTTCTTTTTTAGTACGCCTTCAAGCCCTCACATCTTAGGTATTGTGTTTTCTAACCCTGCCTCCTTTTTTAGTGCGCCTTCGAGCCCTTACATCTTAGGTAGTGTGTTTTCTAACCCTACCTCCCTTTTTAGTGTGCTTTCGAGCACTCATCTCTTAGGTAATGTGTTTTCTAACCCTACCTCTTTTTTTGAGTGTGCTTGAGAGCCCTCGACCATCTTAGGTAGTGTGTTTTCTAACACTGTCTCCTTTTTTTTTAATGCGCCTTAGAGCCCTTGATCATCTTAGGTAGTGTGTTTTCCAACCCTACCTCGCTTTTTAGTGCGCCTTCGAGCCCTCACCTCTTAGGTAGTGTGTTTGCCAACCCTGTCTCCTTTTTTAGTGCGCCTTCAAGCCCTCACATCTTAGACAGTGTGTTTTTAACCCTACCTCCTATTCATGGACACTGTTCACACTACCTTATAACGGACTTCAATGCAATTTCTAGAGTTTTAGGGACTGTTTTGTAAATTTTAAATTATTTAATGTAATTTTTATTTAGTTTTGAATTTTTATAATTTGTAATGTGGATGTAAAAAAGAAAAGAAAAAAAATAAAAAAAATGCATGTGTGCTTGTATTTGTCTTATGAATGTTTCTTTTTATTTCTAATAAAATTACAAACAATAAAGAAGGATTTACTATTTTGATTGGATCACGATGTAGAAGTACAAACTTATACAGAAGTTGTATTTCTAAAATCCGATGAAAAGATAAAAATTTTAAAACTTCTTTAATACATCACATCTATGAAGCAGCTTACCTTAGGTCGGGTGCGTTAGGAGTGCTAATACCATCCCTAAACACAACCAATCTCTTACCCGCGAATCTCTAACAAGATCAGTACAACCAGGTTTCCTAGTAACTCTCAATTAAATACTAAGTGGCGACTTCCAATGTATCCAATAAGATCAAATCAAACATAACAGAGAGAAAAATCGTCAGAGCCGACGCCGCACATATTTTTTTGAAGTGCGACGGATAATAATAATAATAATAATAATAAAAATAATAATAATAATAATAATAATAATAATAATAATAATAATAATAATAATAATAATAATAATAATAATAGTAATAGTAGTGGTAGTGGTAGTAGTAATACTAATAATAATAACAATAATAAAGAAAGAGATGGAGAAGAAGAAAAAGAAGAATAAGATGAGAACTTTGAGATGAAATATTAATGTAAGGATTAAACAATGATAATAACAAATGTCAAGGTTAGAGGTTCCACTAATGGTATGTCAAACAAGTATAGTATAAACTCTTATTATTCAATTGGAAACCACACACAAAGGAGGTTCCAATCAGATTATAGATTGTTAACATGATTACATTAATCATCTTATTCAATTAATGTTAATACTTGTAAATTTCATCAAGCATTCATGACTATAACTTATGTTAACAACAAATCAAGTTCCTTTCATAGCTCGGTGTCGGTTATATCATACAGTATGGGCTATGAAAGTGCCAAGCATTTATTCTACCAAGTGTTATACAACATAAATCAAGATTAGTCATTTAACAAGCAAAGTATTAAAGAGTGAATAAGATAACAAATATAAAGCATATTAGTATCAAATATTAAAGTCCATATTAAGTTTACACTATACTTATTCTTATACCATTAGTGTAACCTTTTCACCTTTACATAATAAACTTAGCTAGACATAATGAAAGAAAGAAAAATAGATAAACAAAATAAGAATATAAATAAGATAAAAATTAACTAAGTAAAGGAAAGGAAATGAAAGACATAAACTTGATATTAATAAAAATACAGCATAAACATTACAAAAAAATACAAAGAGAGAAAGCAACAGCATGATCTTGATCTAGAAACCAGGATGCCTAAATGCATGGCAAATGCCTCCTTTTATAGGCCAAAATTGAGAACTATTGATTTGATGATTAATTAATGAGTGGGTGATCAACTTTTGACTTGGTGGCAATCCTTATCTTCTATTGTCTACCCAAAACGTCATTGATAACGTCAAAATTGGAGCCACTTCAAAACCTGAAAGTTGTAGGAAATTATCTCAACTTTCTTATGTAAACTATTTAGTTGATTTAGACTTCTAGAACTCCAGATATGGCCAAAATACTGAACAGTGCTCGGGCTGGAGGATAAATTAGGGCTTTTTTGTTGTTGCAATAATTCGGACTTGAAAATGGCCTTTTTAGATCTTGAGATCCATATGAAAGTTGTAAGCCTATGTCTTACCTTTCCATCCATATAAATTAGACCTAAATTTGAGATCTATAGCTTCAGATATGACCCAATTACCGAACAGTGTTCCGGTTTGGTTTTTACCGACATCTCTTTTCTAAGTTTGGCCATCTCTTTGTCCTTTCAATTTCAGTTCTTAAATTCATCAATCAATCCTTTCATTTATGTGATAGGCCTGCATTTAAAATGAATATTTATCTTAAATTAAACGTATCTTATATTATTAGATATATTATTATAAAATATGCTTTAGTTAAGAAGTTATTGATACTTCAAGTGCAAAATGATGATATAAAACATTGATAAAAATATATTTTTAAATATCAATCAACTAGGCTAGAAGTTGTGATGATAGGAAGAGTACATCTTGTTATGTATTTTGTCTAAGAACAAAGAGAATTTCATAGCATTTAAGGAAGAAAAATTATATAGCTTTATCTTTTATAGAGGCAGAATACATTGTTGCAAATGAAGCAATATATCAGTTAGAAGCAATATATCAGTCAGTATGGTTAAGGAGAATTCTTTTGATTTACAGCAAAATGTTCTTGATCTTATTATTATATATGTTATAACATGTTAGCAATTGTAATGACTAAGAATCCACTTTTTCATATGAGATAAAAGTATATAGAGTTAAGGCATTATTTTATTAAAAACATGGTGAGCAAAAAGAGATGCAATTGGACTTTGTCAATACAAATTATCAACTTACAAATATTCTCACAAAAGATATTCTAGTTGAAAAGTTTTAGCAATTAAAAAAGTTTTTTAAGATTACAAATTACGAGAGAGTGTTAAAGTGTAATTTATAATTTTCAGTGTCGTTAATTGTTAGCTTTAATGAGTAAAGATCTCATGGTTTTTTTTTCTAGGTTGTGGAAGTTTATGTGCTCTTAGATTACATTTAAAATTGAAATTCAAAATTAAAGGAATTTAAAGTTTATAATTAACAATAATGGAATTAAAAAATTAGAATTGAAATTTAAAAAAAAAAGGAATTTGAAACTCACATTAAAAATGAAAAAAATAAAATCTAAAAAGATATTTAAATTCAATTATAGAATTTTTAAAATTTAAATAGATGAGTAGAGAAACAAGAAGAATAAATTTTGTATGGAAAGAAAAACAAATAAAAAAAAAAGAAAATTATAAGAGAAAATGAAATGAGAGAACTTGAAATTTCACAACTTATTTATGACCTCACAACTTGAAATCAACTTGGTTTTTATTTGTCTTACCTTCCTACACTATAATTCAGCTTAACCTTTCCCAACGAAGCTACATTAGTTTTAGTGTTTATAAAAATAGTTAAAATTGTGTTTTCTAAAAATTATACAAAATAATTATTTAAAATTATTTTTTTGTGTATTTGATTGTTTTGATGTACTGATATAAAAATTTAAAAATTAAAAAAAATATTATTATACTATATTTCCAAATAAAAAGTACTTTAAAAAAATTAATGACTAATTTATCTAATTTTGTTAAAGATTGGTAGCAGAGTGAAAACAATAGAGAAATATAATAATCATTCTAATATTCATAGGAAAAGTTCATTTTGGTTCTTTATTTTTATTTTTAAGTTTTTTAATTACATCATTTTCCAGCCTAATTGCATGGAATATGGCTTAAAATTATGGTGAATTTATAAAATTAAAAGTTTAAAAATAAAAAAGTAAAAGGCGAATAAAATTGATGGCCACCCTCGTTGTAGTTTTTTCTTCTTAAATTTTATTTAATTTTTTTTTTGTGTATCCATTGAAAAAAAAATGTTTATTTGTCATAATTTTAGCAACTAAAACAATCAAGTTTTATATCAAAATATTTCATTTGAGGTGAAAAATTTATTGATGATGGTTTTGGATCACTATCTTATTGAAAAAATATATTTGATTTTGAAAAAGTTTGTGCTATCAATTTGATTTTTTTAAATTTTAATTGATTTCTTACTATTAAAGGGCACATAAAGATTTATTGAGGTTTTTAAGATTTTTCTCAAATATTTTGAGATGAAACTTGGGTTGATAATTGGGTTGTTTTGGTTCAAGAATATAAAAATTATATGGTTCAAAAAACAATTGGATGACATAGTGTACTCGCCCTTGAAAAAAATAAAAACAAGGTACACTTGAGCCTGGCCTTCAAGCCCATAAGCATTTAGCCTTCTCCTTTTAAACCATGTCATGAACCTGAGCTTGTTATTCTTCTTTTTTCCACCAAAAAAACATACCAATTCATTTACTTTGATATGATTTTTCCTAATATTATAATTGTTTTTTTTTTAGTTTTAACAATTCATTTTTTTAATTATTATGTATATGATATGAAAATAATAAATTGCTTATGAAAATTCAATTAAAATCATATTTTAAAATTCTACTTTTTTTCATGTATTAAAAAAAATCCATGGGTTTATTTGGTCATCGTGAATGTTTCTCTTAAATCAAAATTGAATTATTACTGTCGTTAAGGTTTCTTTTAGATCAAAGTGCTTGAGCTTCTTCTTTTTTTTTGTTATCTATGCATGTTATTTCTTTGATTTTATTGTTTGTGTTAAAATAAAGTTTTGGTTCGATCTGGAACATAGCACAGGGTAGTCATCTAATGCAAGCTAAACAATATAACCACCAAACAACAACCCTCCATCAAGCATGGCAAGTCCTCCTTCTCTCCCAGGTGTTGTGCCTTGTGCTCCTTCAGAAATAGTACATGTTATTGATGATTCTATGCAGGACGTGGTTGTTGCTGCAGGACGAGAGCCCCCTAGAGGCAGGAAGCAATATATGACTCATAGCAGGGCTGCTGCTACTGCAAAAGTTAGCCAGCATGCGAAGACTGATGTTGCTGTTCTTTGCGAAGAAGTGGTTCTGCATGGGTTTGGCCTATGGCAGGCAATAGGATTCAAGGCAAGCAGGCATGAGGGTTCATATTCCCCTTTTTCTTCCTTATTACTCCATTTGGATTTTGACTCTGTTTTATACAGTCCTGTTTTGGTTTTACAGCATCTCTGTATGTGGATTTAATACTATTTCAAGGGAGCATGTTCCCTTTGATACTTAGTGTTTATGGTACATTTGAACTTGCTGGTCTCTAGCTTTGTTTCTCTCTAGTTGTTGTCACATGCAGTGTTGTGCATATAAGTTTGTTGTGATGTTGTCTATTGGGTTGTTCCCAGCGTTGCTCCTCCTACTGTGTAATCCATTGCACTGGATAGTTGTGCTTGCCATTGCCTAGGTGGAACTTGGCTCTGATGTTGGGTGTTGGTAGCTCCTGCTTATTCTAGGTTTTCTGGTTTGCTAGAGTAGTAACCTCTCTAGCTTGTGTTGCTTGATGTAACCATATTATTCGATAGTTTCACCCATATTGACCTAATGTTTTGTTCATGTTTTATATGTAAAATGCCTTGATATTCTTTGTTTTATGTTTTGAAGGCACTTTTGGATGAAAAATGCAAAAAGGAGTAAATTGGAGATAATTGGCAAATTTGACGTGCAGTCAATGTTTTGTGCAGAGCGTGAGTTCTAGAGATCGAAATGAAGTGATTCTAGTGGAAATAAAAAGCTAACATTCATACCTTTCTGGAAATGCAATGCAAGAAAAATAAAAAGAGGAAGATCATGGAAATCACATCCTTCAAAGTCAAATCTCGCATTCTGCCACTGTTGACCTTTGTCTATTAAAAATTCAATATCTGGAGCTATAGAAGTCCAATTTATGCAAACTCAATTTTGTTGGATTCCTGACTCAAAGGAATATAAACGCTCCAAATTTCATCCAAAAACAATGTCATATGAGGGAGATATGATTTTTCAAAAATGAAAAATGAATTCTGCCAGCAATCAGGTTTCGTGAAGAAATGAGTCCAAATTACGTTTCGAAGCTTCTAAACCGTCATCCAAGTTTTTATATCAGCAATTTAGCTCCTCTAAGTCAGAGTTTGAAGATTTCATGCAAGGCTATTTCTCTTTTTTAGGGAAAATAGTTATAGAAGTACTTTAATGTCAATTGTCAACTTAAAGGAGGACTACTTTGTAAATTAGGAACTAGGGTTTCTTAGCATATAAAAAGAAAGAGAGAGAGGAGAGAAGAGGGGCAGCATCCAGAAGTGAAGAAACACAAATTCTCTCCTCTACAAACCCAAAAAATCATGCTCTCTTCATTCTTTAAGAGTAGTGGTTCAATGGTTATGCAAGGCTAAGCTCTTTTCTTGGTTGCAAGGACACAACAAACCTTCGGATTTCAAGAACCGTGAGATTTATTCTTCCTTTTATTTTCAGTTTATATTATGAATAAGTATGGTTGTTTTCCTATGCATATTTTATATGATTGTTGTTGATAATTGCTAGAGCGGAACTCTAAGTTATTATTGTGAACAATTTATTGCTAAGTTTGATATCAAAACCGGAGTTGTGATGTATGAACTTGTGAAGCAACTAAGCTTGATAATTGTGCCGGAAGTACATTATTAAACTTAGGGAAAACACTCAAATATCTAGTTCTTAGGGCTGCCATTGAACTAAATCATTAATGCGGACATTGTGATTATTTGTTGGTTAGGGTTAATTATACGGCGGATCCGTTAATTAACCAACATTAAGAAAAGATAAAAATTCAGAATATAAATTGTAGTTTTGTTTCAAGGATCGGTTCTAATTTCCATTGGTGGATGTGTGCTTGCAACCAAGGTTTGTTTTCTTGATAAATTTCGATTTCAATTGATTTTGTTTGCTAGTTTAATTTCTTCCATAGTTTAGATCATCACAAATCAAAACCCCCCAATTGCATAACGTATAGCATAAAAATCTGAACTAAATCTTCCTTGTGGGATCGACCCCTTGCTTGCTCTATACTATCTTGTGTGTTGTGTTTTAAGTTAGGGTAATTAATTTGTGCGACCACGACATCGCAACATTGCTCCTTTTGTTTCTTGGTCAGTTGAACCTCTGTTGGCTTTTGCTGATCTATTATATGTTGTTTTGCTGCTATTTGTTGCTGTTTGTAACTGCTGCTGGGTTTTCCCCGCTGCTGGAGTGGCTATTGTTGCTGCTATCTGCGGCCTCTTCTTGTAAATAGCTGGAACTCCATGCTGCTTGTTTGCGGGCTGTTTCCTGCTGCTGGGTTTTTGGTTTGCTAGAGTTGGGCTCGCCTCCTTTGGCTGTGTGTTTTGTTGTTCATCATAGACGATTGCTTTTCAGTGGAGAAGCCTTGTTGTTGTCTGCTGGCATGCATTCAGTTGTGGCCATGTGGTAAAGTTTGTGCTGCTGAATTGTTTTGCTGCTTTCTGCAACCCCGTCTATAGCCGATTGTTAGGCTCTGTAATATTTTGCTTGAGCCTGTTCCCCTAGCCTCTATATATACATGCTGCTTGTATATTCTAACTTGCTGGTTTTCAGTTTAATTTCGTTTTCATGTATAAAAATTTTTACATTTGATAAAAAAAGAAAGTCCTCCTTCTCTCACTAGCAGACCCAAATTCCTTCCCCAAATCCAATCGATAATCGACCCAAAGACAAGCCAGAAATAGTTTCTAAATTCCTTCCCAAAATCCAACCAATATGCACGTGGAGTACATGTTCAGACATCCTAAGTGTTTGACAACACACCAGTGAAAGACTCCCACATGCCAACATTTTAATATATTGTTTTCAGCAATTTCCTAGTGCATGATAGAGGTTCTTAAAGAGTTTTTTTTATCCCTAACATCTTTTTTTATGTAAGAATGATTTCTTTTTGTGTATAGGCTGTTTAATTTTTGCAAATGTGCTTGATTCGTGTGTATGGATTTGTATGGACTATTTAGCTAGATTGTTTAATTTTCATGGATATGCTTGATTTTTATGGATGGATGTGTTTAAAATTTCATGCGGATGCATTTTATTTGTGGATGTGAGTTTTAATTCAAGAAAAAAAGCTATGTTTAACAATTTTTTTAAAAAAAGAACAATATGAATATTTTTGCATGAGTATTTTCATATATAAAAAAATTGTTTCTTGTTTTTTTAGTTGTTTGTTAAAAAAAAAGATTTCTTGATTTTCTATGTTCATTTTTTGTATATGCTTTCTTCCAAAAATTAAATATGATTGAGGTGCTATATTTTCAAAGTAAATTGTTTTTTTAATATGAATTTGGATATGAGTTGAACGGTAGCGTGGAAATACTTTATTGATTTACTATTCTATTATATATGTTATGACCCGAATTCCAAGTTCATAATTGGCAATGCAGGAGAAGTGTCGAAAGGTCACCTCACCTATATTAAGCTTCAGAACGAACATATTAAAAGAAAAGGTTATTCAAAAATACACAACATTTCATAATCTTTAAAAATATTATATTATTTAAAATTGATAAAACCAAAGGATAATTCAAAACTCTTCATTAGTAAGTAAAACAAAAACAATAATCCATAATATTCATTACATTATCAAAATCCAAACTTAATTAAAATAAAATAATAGTGGAGCATCTAAGACATCAAATCAAAATTAAAAGGAAAGCCTCATAAAACAAGGCATACTAACTAAAACTAAAAAAAACAAGAACACTTAACAAAGTCCACGTGTTATCAGAAAGTAAAAACCTGAAATAATATTAAGAATAAAGGGTGAGTTCAACCAACTCGGCGAGGGAATAACATTTAATATACATTTTACATGTTAATAGTTTGCAAATTGATTTATCTTTATTTACATATACATACTAAACATATTATTATAGAGTAGTGAAATACATGTCAAAGATCAGATAACATCTGAAGGTGATCAGATAACACCTGAAGGTGACTAGATGATACTCAAAAGTGATCAGATGATATCCAAAGGTGACCACTGTGGGAAGATCAGTCGTCACAGACTGATGCCTCTCTCACCAGCTAAATATATAGAATACTATATGCATATAGGCTAACTACTCTTCAATAGCATGAAGTTACTGACAAGTCCTATATTAAAGCATAATAGATATTTACAGAATCATCAAAGAAACTTATATCATATCAAATAGAATTGAGTTTGTCAGATTGCGAGTGCAAATTCAAAAATAAATAAGTACTCGAAAAATAAAGCAACATGTATAAGTATTCAAGAAAGTAACTAGTTGTACTCATTGTATAATCAACATACATATTTATTTATAATATATGCATATTAAAGATTATCTCACTCACCTGAAAGAATATAGATTAAGAGAAATATCAGATTAAAGATTCGAAAAAACTATTAAGGATTGTTAAGAGAACCTATAATAAATATATAAAATATACTTAAAACAACATAAATAAAATATTCCAATGCATAAAAGAAAACCAGGTTTAATCTCCTAGGTTTAAGGACCAAAAAATAATTATACCAAAACTTGACCAAACTATAAATACATAACCATATTGAAATTTTACCCATAAAACATCCTCAATTCTGTCCAGAACAACACATGGACCAAACTATAATGTTTTAAAAGTTCAAGGACTAAAATGTAAATTCTTAAAATTGAGGGATCAAACTGAAAATAATCCAAATCAATTATCAAACTGAGATTCATCATCCTTAACCTCATAATAACACTATCCAGAATCTCAAAATTCATTTAGGTGTGAAATTGTAATTTTTTCAAAGTTTAGGGACTAAACTAAAACTTTCACAACTTAAAGACCAAAATAAAATTTGGTCATCTTTAACCTCAAGACCATTCTATCTAGATTTTATAGCAAGATAAAAATGAATTTCTTAACCCATAAAAATTAATTTAAACAAATCAAATCATAAATCCTTATTTCTTACAACATATTAATTAATCACTTAACATTAAACCCTTAATAATCATAAATCAATTTTAACAACATGAACTTTTAATTCTTATAAACCCTAATCTCTTTTTAATCATTCCATAAATAAACTATAATCGAAAGTAATATGAAAAAGAACCACTTACTTACTACTTTCACCTTTTTTGAACTAAAAACTCAAGATAAAATAAACTCTTTGGTTTCAGGAGGAGAAGGTCATGGCGGCTATAGGAATTAGAAGAGAAGAAAGAAATTATCTTGCAACTCTTTTTTAAATATTTAGATTAACTTAGGTTGGGTTTGAACTGACTTGTGCTTAGGTTTGGGTTAAAAGTTTGGGTCTTACAATATAATAAACCACTATCCTACTAATAGATTTATCTTTAAGGTGACAATATTTTTTTAATATATATAATCTTTGTTTGCAAATGTGGTTCTATTTCTTTCTTTTCATCAATGTTTGAGAATCTTGTTTAGAAACATCCAGGTGTTAAGATATATTAACTTGTTCATTATGAGTGGGTTTGGGATGAATTAATGTGATCCCATCAAAACTCATTAAGAATTAGTGATGATTTTCGATCTCATTTTGAAACTAACCTAAAAAAATGAGTCAAAGCCTAATTAAATATTCATCATCCTCTAGGATCTAATGCTCATATTCTAAAAATAAAGATTGAGTCTTGTTGCCGGTTTCAAATTTTAAATCACTGCCTTAGGTTTTAGTCGCCCTTTACCATATATGTGTGTATGTGACAACACTTTTTTTTTAAAAAAAAAGAAGTATATATATAATAAGTAAATATTATTGTAGTCTTTGTTTGCAAATATGCTTCTTTTTCTTTCCTTTCACCAATGTTTAAGAATGCTTCGTTAAAAATATCCAAGTGTTAGTATATATTAACTTGTTTATTTTGAGTAGGTTTAGGATGAAACAATGTAATCCCAACAAGATTTATTGATGACTTTCAATCTCACTTTGAAACTACCTAAAGAAAATGAGTCATAGTCCAACTAAACATTCATTATCCTTTTAAGTACTACACCTACATTATAAAACTAAGGATTAAGTTTTGTTGTAGGTTCCATATCTCACATCACTGCTTTAGGTTTTAGTCACTACTTTAGGTTTTAGTCATCATTTACTGTGTGTATATGTGTATAAAAGGTACTTTTATCATAAAATGCAAACGTGAAGCATTATATAAATGTTTTGTATGCTGAAAAGCAAGTGATTATAGATTTATAAAAAAAAATTATGTTTTGCATGATTAAGCACCTTATCTTTTTTTAGAATAAAGATTTAATCTAACTTATTAAGATATAATTCATCTTGTAGTGTCATTTGATTCAATTCCAATTTAATTAGTATCTTGAAACAAGTTTCTATCATGTCATACATCTCAAATTTAATTTTCAGCTTTCTTATGGCATTATTATTTTTATTGGGGTTATTTAACAATGTGATAAAGAAATTTACATCAATATTTTTATCATAAAAGCCAAACATGTAGTTTATCTTTAAAATGTTTTGGGTTAATTTTCATTTCATTTCATTTTATTTTATTTGTATACTTAGCCCTTATCTAGTTGAATAAAATGGCCAATATCAAGCAGCCATTAAATTAGATACACTGATAGACAACATTTCTAGTTTCACTCCAGATGCTTAGCTAACGAAAAGAAAAGAAAAGAACATTGGCCATATCGATATATGTAGATGATACATAGAGAGTCAATGCCACAGAGCTGAAGCTTTTGGTCACCTAGGACTGATGATGCTACAATCTTCAAGCTGCTCCTGTCATTTGTGTGCAAGTGTGATCCAACACTACTGTTGCTTGCACTCAGGAGGGTGCTCCCTTTGTTGACCTTTCTGAATTTGTGGCCCTCCAATCTTCTGCAATTAATAAAACCAAATCAGATTTTCTCGGAACTTTATACCCAGAACAACAGATAGCATAAAAAACTATAATAATGAAATATCAGCTGCGAGTTGCCTTGTGTCCATCGGATGACTGAAAGAATATTGCAAAGAAAGAAACAGTGGAAGAATATGTTAGCATCTTCAAAAATATGGAAGCCTAGCTTATAAAATTGATGCACTTTACCTTCTTCCAGACCTGTTTTTCTTCCTCTTCCTCCTTATCCTCGTCTTCAACACCCTTCTTTAGACCCCATTTTCTTTCCTTTTCCTCATCCCCATCCTCATCATTGTCCTCTTCGATGTCCTTCTTCACACCTTGTTTTCTTTTCTCTTCTTGCTCAGCCTCCTTATCGCTTTCATTGTCCTTCTCATCCCCATCATCATTCTCCTCATCTTCAGCCTCATCATCATCATCCTTCTTCAAGTCCCATTTTCTTTCCTCGTTCTCGTTCTCGTCCCCATCCTCATCCTCATCCTCATCACAGTCCTTTTTGATGTCCTTCTTCACACCTTGTTTTCTTTTCTCTTCTTGCTCAGCCTCCTGGTCGCTTTCATTGTCCCCCTCATCCCCATCATCATTCTCCTCATCTTCAGCCTCATCATCATCATCATCATCCTTCTTCAAGCCCCATTTTCTTTCTTTTTCCTCATCCTCATCCTCATCATAGTCTTTTTTGATGTCCTTCTTCACACCTAGTTTTCTTTTCTCTTCTTGCTCAACCTCCTTGTCGCTTTCGTTGTCCTCCTCATCCCCATCATCATTCTCCTCATCTTCAACCTCGTCCTCATCATCATCGTCGTCGTCGTCGTCGTCGTCATCACCATCACCATTGCCATCATAATCTATACCATCTAACTCATCTTCCTCGATAGCCTCTCCAGTAAACCATGACACAGCATGTGGAATGATTTTGTCCCGAATAATAATACTATCATCCACAAAAACATGTCCATATCAGAGAAAAGGAGAAAGAGATGTACAGAATAGACCCAATGAAGTTCACATAAAGAATGTGGGACTTACCCTATATTGTAGTCTCGTTTTAGCCGGTCCTGAAGTTCATCATACTGTGAACACAAGAGACTACGACATCAATTAACATATCAACAGACTACTATATTGCTTTCCTTGTACATAACGAAGCGGAACTTACATCATCATCATCTAGGTCATCCTCATTCTCAGGGATCTGAGGAGGATTAAAGAATGTGAAGAAACTTTCACAGTTCTTAATTGTCATGGTGGTTTTGGTCTTCTTTGACACCATTCTTTGTTTCCTCTTCACAACCTTCTTCGTCAAGCATTTCTCAGGATACCATTCAATTTCCGTCCTAAAAAATCAGATGAAACATTATAAGAAGGAAAATTAGAAAGGAAGAGAATAAAAACTCTCAGCACAACAACATTAATATAATTAACTACCCAATTGCTTGACTCAAAATAGGATCAGATTCATCAATTATGTGATAAGTTTTTGTCAGGACAGAATTTTTGAAGTAAGGACAAGGGTTGAAGTAAAACTCCAGCTCGAAACCCTCGGGATTTTGAAGTCTCGACCACTTGATATCTTTTATGAACTTTAGGGCTCCTTCATCTTGTCCCTTAATCTATTGCAAGAATCAATTGATAAATCACATTACACAGTGATCAATCCAAAAGGAAGAAATATATGTTGCATATGTTTGCACGCCTTGCATACCTCCTCTGCTAGTACTTCATGAGTTTTCATTGCAGTGAGCCAGAATTCAGGCACTCCTTTCTCTGCATTGAAGAATACTATACTCTTAAGTTCAATGTAAGGCATTGCTTTCAAATACTCCATGGATGTTTGCCAAAAACAAGATAGACAGTTAAAAATATACGCTAATACCTTCTATAGCTTGATCCTCTTTTATGCTGTCTAATTTAGCAGACATAACCCCGTCAACTTCTTTTAGACCATTCACAATCTCATATCTCTGCGCCGAGAGCCCATCAAAAACTTAAATTAATTACAGAAATACGGAACAAAAATTGTAATGCATGCTACCTCTGATTCAACATTCACGTAACACATGCAGAAGTATTAATGCGAAGACAATACACACACCTTAGTGTATAGTGGTTGACAAAGCTTGTTGTATTTAGCTTCTAATGCCCTTCTCTCCTCAAGAAACTGTGCTTCCAGCTCATCATGTTGGCTCTGCAGAATACATCAATTCGCGTATGTAATTAAGTATGTCATGATCATCTATACATGTAATAAAACTTAACAAAAATATTGAAAACTGGGCTATAAAATAACACAAGCGAATGAAAACATAAACAGCACAATATTTCTTGTAGAAAGTAGATATATACACCAACCTGAAGATGTCTGAGACACTCCACGTGTTTGCTGACCTTGGGAGACGATGACACCTTCATGTTACTCATACGGGAATGTTTGGGGGATGGGAAAATAGAAATAGCCTAGAAAAGGAGGGAAAGTGAGTTTAGTTTTCTCTTATGCGGGAAGGAGATGTCGATGTGAGCTTACAGGTTTTTATTTATAAGTTGAGAAAGTGATGCGTTTCTTGTTGTCTTGACTTTGGTATCTATCTGATGCTGTTAAGGGGTTCGAGCATACAGCCCATTGGAATCGATTTCAAGTTTAACTGTCAAGTAAAGCCAGGAATGATCAGCTTCAGGATGAAATTAATACCAATTTTTCATCTGGGACAAAGTAAAATTCACTCATATCGCTTTGGAGTTTAGAATAGATTTCCGCTTTAAGTAAAGTATAGATAGAATTCTTTTATCTTGTTTCGTGCTGTGCATTGTTTCTTTTATCTATTCTACCTCAAAAAATGAGTAGATTATAAATTACTCCTTGTGGTTTATTGTTAGAAATGTTTAGGACAGAAATAACTATAAAATTAGTTTAAACATGTGAAAATATTATTTTTAAAGTATTTATTTATCTTACATAGAGATAACATCTTTATAATATAATTAAACTCTCTAAATTTTTAAAAAAATAAAAAGATAAGACCAAGAAAATATATATATATATATATATATATATATATATATATATATATTATGTTTCTTTTCTTTATGATAACATACTTTTATAGACTTGAAACATAACGATGAAACAATATAATTATTTATCAAATAATATAATTGTTTATCGAACAATATAACTATTGATGAAATATTATGATTGTTCTTCAAATAATATAACTGTTGATAAAATAATATGATTATTCATCAAACAATATGACTATTCATAAAAAAATATAACTGTTCATATTAAGTTCTAACTTCCAAATGCTATCTTTTGATATTTTAAATATCCATATAATAATATTAGATAGCTAAATAGAAAAGTTTGTTCATCATAGCTTAATTTACTACATAATAGAAACTCATACTTAGAAATATTAGGAAGGAGTGTTTCTTTTCAATGTGAGATAAACATCTTTTCTTTATTCATTTACAAACTACACCTACAATCCCCTACTAATTTGTAATGTAAGTCTTTTCACTTGATAGAATTATACTTATAAAAAGATATTTTACAATTTAAACCTTCAATTAGTATTAGAACTTGAATTCTACTAAAGTTAATGATGTCCGTAGATTAAACCAAAACTTTTGTTGTAGAATAAAAGATACTACACACATAATATTATCCAAACTCTTAAAGAGGTTTACAACTGTTTAGCACTATTATGGTCATGTGCTAAAATCATAAAAAAAAAAATCTTGAATATTTATAAGAAAAAACCTAACTCTTGTCAAAAGCAGCACCACTTTTATATTCATATAGGTAGAATTATACATATCTCTATTACATTAGACATAAACTTTAAATTACAATAAGAGCTCACGCTCATTCTACTTTTCGTAATAGAATACACTTAATACTATCAGAATAAGGACTCAAATTAATTATGAGTATCCAACAGATACAAAACAGTAACTTGTTATTACCCATTAAACTAAGAGATAAGCTTTTTGCTAATCCAAAGTTGGGTTCCTATTATTGGTATCTTTAATAACAGGTTTCAACCCCATTTCATTAGTTGTTTTTCAAACCATTTCTCTAGATAGTCCTTTTATAAGCGGATCCACTAAATTATTCACAAACTTCACATAGACAATGGTGATTACACCATTTGTAATCAACTCTCGAATTTATCCATGTTGAATACTTATATATCTTGACTTACCATTGTAAATGTTACTATAAGCTCGAGACATAGTTGTTTCACCACGCAGTATAAAGAAATAGCTGACATAGGTTGTGGCAACAACTTAATATCAAACAACATATTTCTTAACCATTTTGCTTTTACCGGCAGCAGTTATAGCAGTAAATTCTAATTTCATTGTAGCATGATATATGCATGTTTGTTTCTTAAATGCCCAAGATATTGCACCTTTTTCAAGTGAGAAAATTCATCCTGATGTAGACTTATTGACACGACAAAAAGGTTGATGTCTTCTCCCAAGTGCAGGAGTGTCGAAGTAATAAATAACCCGGCAAGACCGGGGTCGAACCACAGGGAGGTTAATTGTATAAATTATAAACAACAATTATAAAACAACAATAACAACAACAACAATAGTAATAGTAATAGTAATAGTAATAATAATAACAACAACAACAACAACAATAATAATAATAATAATAATAATAAAGAAAGAGAAGAAGAAGAAGATGATGATGATGAGAACTTTGAGATGAAATATTAATGTAACAATTAAACAATGATAATAACAAATGTCAAGGTTAGAGGTTCCACTAATGGTATATCAAACAAGTATAGTATAAACTCTTATTATTGAATTGGAAACCACACACAAAGGAGGTTCCAATCAGATTATATATTGTTAACATGATTACATTAGTCATCTTATTCAATTAATGCTAATACTTGTAAATCTCGTCAAGCATTCATGATTATAACTTATGTTAACAACAAATCAAGTTCCTTTCATAGCTCAGGTGTCGGTTATACCATACATTATGGGCTATGAAAGTGCCAAGCATTTGTTGTACCAAGTGTTATACAACATAAATCAAGATTAGTCATTTAACAAGCAAAGTATTAAAGAGTGAACAAGATAACAAATATAAAACATGTTAGTATCAAACATTAAAGTCCATATTAAGTTTACACTATATTTATTCTTACACCATTAGTGTAACCTTTTCACCTTGACATAATTAACTTAGCTAGACATAATGAAAGAAAGAAAAATAGATAAACAAAATAAGAACATAAAAGCTAACTAAGTAAAGGAAAGGAAATGAAAAGCATAAACTTAATATTAATGAAAGCAAAGCATAAACATTACAAAAAATACAAAGAGAGAAAGGAAGAGCATGATCTTGATCTGAACACCAAGATGCCTAAATGCATGGCAAATGCCTCCTTTTATAGGCCAAAATTGGGAACTATTGATTTGATGACTAATTGATAAGTGGGTGGCCAACTTTTGACTTGGTGACAATCCTTATCTTCTCTTGTCTGCCCAAAACGTCATTGATAACGTCAAAATTAGAGCCAGGTGAAAACATGAAAGTTGTAGGCCATTATCTCAGCTTTCTTGTGTAAAAAATTCAGCTCATTTGGACTTCTAGAACTCCAGATATGGCCAAAATACCGAACAGTGCTTGGGTTGGAAGACAGATTTGGGCTTCTTTGTTGTTGCTACAATTTGGACTTGATAATGGCCTTTTTAGATCTTGGGCTCCATATAAAAGTTGTAGGCCTATGTCTTACCTTTCTATCCATATAAATTGGACCTAAATCTGAGATCTGTAGCTCCAGATATGACCCAATTACCGAATAGTGTTCCGGTTTGGATTGCACCGACATCTCTTCTCTAAGTTTGACCATCTCTTTATCCTTGCAATTTAAGTTCTTCAAGTCATCAATCAATCCTTTCATTTATGTGATAGGCCTGCATTAAAAATAGACATTTACCACAAATTAAAGGTATTTTATATTATTAGATATATTATTATAAAACATGCTTTAGTTAAGAAGTTATTGATACTTCAAGTGCAAAATGATGATATAAAACCATGACAAAAATGCACTTTTAAGTACTAATCACACCCCCCAACCAGCTTATTACTAGTCCCTAGTAATCAAAGCGTTAAAACAATTTGCAAATTTCACAAAGCAAGGTATTCATCATTTAACTTCCATTAATCTATCCAGATAAACAAACTCTCATTAAATTTATATATCTGCTCAATACCTCTTAACAAGATATTAATAAACCTTTCTTTTGTGCTCAATGTATCAACATATAATTATGGGGCTTTTCTTGGAAGAAAACAAAATTTTTGTTCTAATGTTTAAGGTTAACTTCCTTGGGTTGGGATTACTATTTTTATCTTTTTTTTTCGTTTTTTCTTTCTTTTTTTTTAAATATATATACATATAATTTAAAAACATCATGCATCTTTAACCCATGTAACGAGCTTTCAGCTAATGACTCCCAGACCAGTTGGTCTTAGGGCATTAGGTGTTAAGACACCCCTGCGAGCTTAGTAACTCGGGTCGCAGATACTGATATGTAGATAGTGCAATGTTTGATTCCCTTAAGCTTTTCTCCTCAACCCATGTAACAAGCGTTGGGCCAATAGCTCCCAAGTCAGTTGACTTTAGGGTATTAGGTGTTAAAACACCCCTTCGGGCTTAATTGCTTAGGTTAGGGAGGCTACGAAACCAAACTTATCTACATTTTTATTATCATCATTTTTTTTTCTCTTTTTTTTTTCTTTTTTTTTAATTATATATAATTCCTTTCCCTTAGTTGCTACCTTTAACAAAAGAACATAAATAATGTAATAATCCAATATGCAACCCACAATCATATGTTAAAGTGTGTGTGTGTAAATTAAGGTTTAAGAATACATGTTAAATAAGTTTATGAGCAGAATTAAGTGATAACAATATGAGAGTTTGTAAACCTGAATATTTCAGGAAGTATTATAATAGACCTTGTTAAGAATGGTTACTAAGATGCGTCTCAAGAGTCACTTTAACAAAAGAGCTCCTTTACTCTGCCATCCTAGTAACAACAATTATGCACATGCTTTATGAAATTAAAAACATTTTTTTTTTCAACTACTACCCTCTCCCCCCAACCAAAACGAGACATTGTCCTCAATGTTCTAAGGTAGAAAGATAGAGTATAGAAGATATCACCTGAAATAACGAACACTGACAAAACCTGAAACACACTGAAACAAAAATATGAAATAACAAAACACAATAATAAAACCAAAAGACACAAAAATTCACAAATGAAGGCTCAAATCCAATCTAAGCTTTTTACGGCTTCCCGTAGATGACCAATTTATACGACTCATGGAAGGATCAATCACAGGAATGAAAGATTGTAGTTGGTCAATCAATTGTTCAGCAGTAGTAGCAGAGATTATGATTTATCGTGCAGAAGATGTTAGAAATTCCTGTTCCACAGCATGATCAAGAAAAGACAACAACTTATCATAATAACCATTAACATTTAACAAACCAATGGGTTTATGGTGAATGTGCAATTGAGCCCAAGAGGAAATATGAAAGATCTCTTCCAATGTGCCTAGACCACCTGGTAAAGCAATGAAAGCATCAGCATGGTTAAACATTGCATTCATTCGAGCCGACATTGTAGAGACCTGAAGTTCCTCTCCAATTGTTTTTCCAATGATGTCCCCTTGTGCCAAAGCTTCAGGGACGACCCCCAAAACTTGACTACCTCCTAAAAATGCAGCTATTGACACACCTCCCATTAACCCAAGACTGCCTCCCCCATACACTAAATGAATCTTTCTCTCAGCTAGCACCTGACCAAGATGATTTGCTGATTCTAAAAACTCATTTTCTTTCCCAGGACTAGATCCACCAAAAACACAAATATTTCTTATTTGATGACTTGAGGAACTTGCCATTTCTACACACTTCTGTATTTGTTGAATGTATGGGTTGAGTAAAAATGAAAGGAAGGAAAAGAGGGTTTTATAGATGAGAAATTAGAAAGGCAATCATAACATCTACATGTAGGCCAGCTGGAGTCTCACACTCTCTCTCTCTCTTTTTATTTATTTATTTATTTACTTTTGAAAAAAAAACATGTGTATGTACAGGTAGTTGTGATTGTGGCTCACATCTTCCCTTGGTTTTACGTCCAAGAACGGCTTAAACGCCCTCTATGGGTCGGGGATAGGCTTCCCATCCAGTTTTCTTAAAAACTGGCAAACAGGGTCTTTTTTAGTCAGATTCCCAAGACTAAGTCGATCATGTTCTTTATGAAATAGTGGCCATAAATCATGAATTACACGATGCACATCTCCACTAGGATAGGATGCGTCTCAAGAGTCAATAGAAGATTATCTAAAGACTCCTTACTCAGGCCATCCTTAATGAATTGTATTTTATCTTCACGGTTTATAGATACCATTCCTAAAGAACGACATTGTGTATTACAAGTCCATCTAGCACATCGATGACAGACATCCAGTCGTTTTGCACGACGCTTCTTTGCAAAAGTGCTTTTACCTGTTCCAGGCATGTGTGAAATGAAGTTAGAGGACTCACCTGATAATCGGACCTTTGCTTCAATCAACCAGCGAATATCTTCAGGAATTCCATGATTCATTAACAATCTCAATCTTGCACATCTAGCACGGTAAATTTTTGTAATCGCATTCTGAGGCAGAGCGGGAAAATACTTTTTCAATTTTTCAAGATTAGTGTCCATTTTCAAATGAGAATTGGAAGAGAGATTCAAAGAATTGCATAGATATATACACAGATATCAGTAATTGTGGGAAACTGAAAGAACCGACTTAAGTCACGGAGTACCGTTATCCGCCATTTGACCGGGGTGAAAGAAACTAGCAAAAATCACTCAAAAAGAAACATAAAAAAAAATGTGAGAAAAACAAAATAATCAACCTTTATCTACAAGATCATTCAAACCAGCTGATTCATTTTCACTAGGAAAATTATCAAAGTAAGCTTTCAAACGATGTCCATTTTCCTTAAAATCATTGTCATTCATTGAATTCTCAATATCACAGGCCCCATAAGGATTGCTCCATCTTAATCTTAGCTCTTTAGGGAATGCATATAGTTGAGAATCATAAAACAAAACTTTTTGACCAGTATCAATCTTTTGACAATTTTCACAAGTTTTGCAGAATGCATGCGTGTCCTTGAACATGGTGGCCCAATAAAATCCATTTTGAAAGATTTTTGCAATTGTCTTTTTTGACGAGAAATAACTTCCACATGCTTCAGAATGACAAAGTTTAATGACACTACTTACCTCATTGTCGGGAATGAATCTTTGAAATATTTGATCAGGACAATATTTGAATAAGGTAGGGTCATCACAAGAAAAATTCTTCACTTCGTTCAAAAACTTTTCTTTGTCTTGGGTACTCCAATCAGCTGGCAAATCTCCTAAAGCAAGAAAATTGATATTTTTATCATACCAAGGCATTGGACTAAGAGAAAGTAAGGATTCGTTAGGAAAGTAATCATCGATTGGTGTGATGTCAGATGTCGAATCTGTTGTCACTATTGACAAAAGATTCGCATCAACATTTTCGGTGCTTGTTTCATCCATGATTTCTTCCTCAGAATAAATCATTTGCAAATCTTCAGTTTCATCCAATTCATTTTTACTTAAAGTAGATTCAAGTTGATCATAAACTAATTCGTCAATATGATCTACTTCTTGTAAATCATTATCATCTCCAGGTTGCTTGCAAATGTTGAAAATATTCATCTCCAATGTCATGTTTCCAAATGATAGCTTCATCAGTCCATTCCTACAATTAATCAATGCGTTAGAGGTTGCAAGAAACGGACGTCCTAAAATAACAGGAAATGAATTACATGCTTCAACAGGTTCTGTGTCCAAGACAATAAAATCCACAAGATAAATGAATTTATCGACTTGTACTAACACATCTTCAATTATTCCTCTAGGCACTTTTACAGATCTATCAGCAAGTAAAAGAGATATAGAAGTTGGTTTTAACTCACCTAGATTGAGACTCTGAAAGACTGAATATGGAAGTAAATTCACACTAGCACCAAGATCAAGTAAAGCTCTTTCAATTTTATGCTCTCCAATAAAGCAAGAAATTGTAGGACAACCAGGGTCTTTATATTTCAAAGCATTATTGTTTTGAAGAATAGCACTTACTTGTTCGGCTAGAAAGGCTTTCTTTTTCACATTCAGTTTCCTCTTCACAGTGCATAGATCTTTCAAAAATTTAGCATAGGAAGGAACCTGTTTAATAGCATCCAACAAAGGTATATTGATCCTTACCTGTTTGAAAATTTCAAAAATTTCTGAGTTGTGATTGACTTTCCTTTGTTTAGTCATGGCATGAGGAAATGGAAGTGCTGGCGGTGAATCAGTCGTTTCGTTGCAATTTTCAGATTCAACCCCTTCCTTACCCTCAGAGATTGACTCATCATCTTTCTCATAAAGTTCAAAAGAGGGTTTTTCAATAACCTTACCGCTGCGCAGAGTAGTGACTGATTTGACTTGATCCATGTGTTGGCTTTCGGAACTACTTGCATTTGCATTGTATTGCCCTTTGGGATTTTGTTGTGTTTGAGATGGAAACTTACCTTTCTCTTGGAAACTAAGAGCAGATGTTAATTTAGCAAGAGTATCTTTAAAATCTGTCATGTTTTGAGCAAGTTGAGTATTGATTGTCTCTTGCTTTTCAATGAATGCATGCAATGTTTCCTCAAGATTTCTTCTAGGAGGTGGAGCATAAGGAAATGCATATCCATGAGAATTTTGGAAATTGTGGTGTGCTTGAAACGGTGGTTGTGAAGTTTGTGCATTGTTGTTCTCACTCTTCCAACTGAAATTTGGGTGATTTCTCCAACCAGGGTTGTATATTTGGGAGTATGGGTTGTGGTTGGGCCTTTGGAAACTGTTTAAAGCATGGGCTTATTCATGGAGACATTCCTTAAAAGAAGGCAAGGTTGGACAATCGTTGGTTGAGTGTTCATTTGTTTCACAGATTTGACACACAATGTTTTCAACAGATTTTAATTGACCACTCTTTTTCAATTCTAGTGCCTCGACTTTTCTAGCTAAAGATGCAAATTTGGCTTGGAGGTCATGATCTTCCCTAAGGTTGTACATACCTCCACTAGATGTATGAAGTTGAGTTTTACTCGGTGTCTCATATGTACCCGCAGTGTCCTAATTTTGAGCATTTTCAGCTAACAAGTCTAAGTACTCCATTGCTTCATCAGGGTCTTTATCTTTAAAAGTTCCATTACACATCAATTCAACCATTTGTCTATCTTTAGGTGTTAACCCTTCATAGAAATGTGAAACCAATCTCCATGTTTCAAAACCATGATGGGGGCAAGTACTAAGCAAGTCTCGATACCTATCCCAACATTTGTAAAATGTTTCTCCTGGTTTTTGAGTGAAAGTGGTGATTTGTCTCTTGAAAGAGTTTGTTCTATGAGATGGGAAAAACTTCTTTAAAAACTGTTGTTGCATTTCATCCCAAGCACGAATGGATCCTGGTCTTAAATTTTGTAGCCATGTTTTAGCTTTATCTTTTAATGAAAAAGGAAAAAGCTTTAATCTGATGGTGTTCATGCTACAATTTAAATTATTATATGTGTTGCACACCTCCTCAAATTCCCTTAAATGCAAGTATGGATTTTCCAATTCTAAACCATGAAAAGAAGGTAAAAGTTGAATAATACCTGGTTTAAAATTAAAATGAGATGCATCAGGAGGAAAAACTATGCATGATGGTGCACTTGTTCTTGTGGGATTCATGTGGTCTCTAAGTGTTCTAGCACGGTTATTCTCATTATTTTCATTATGAAGTGATTGATTATCTTCTTCGGCCATATTTTCTGAAAATGATGAGGATATCCTACAAAGTCTACCACTTGATGTACGTGACCACACTCTCATGCACGTGTAGGAGTAAAATAAAAGGAAGAAGAAAACAAAAGAAGAAGAAACAAGAGAAAAGAAACAAAGTTATATACAAGAAAAGTGAAAAGAGAAAATAAAATAAATATTATAATTTATACAAGAACTTACCTCCCCGGCAACGGCGCCAAAAACTTGACACGACAAAAAGGTTGATGTCTTCTCCCAAGTGCAGGAGTGTCGAAGTAATAAATAACCCGGCAAGACCGGGGTCGAACCACAGGGAGGTTAATTGTATAAATTATAAACAACAATTATAAAACAACAATAACAACAACAACAATAGTAATAGTAATAGTAATAGTAATAATAATAACAACAACAACAACAACAATAATAATAATAATAATAATAATAATAAAGAAAGAGAAGAAGAAGAAGATGATGATGATGAGAACTTTGAGATGAAATATTAATGTAACAATTAAACAATGATAATAACAAATGTCAAGGTTAGAGGTTCCACTAATGGTATATCAAACAAGTATAGTATAAACTCTTATTATTGAATTGGAAACCACACACAAAGGAGGTTCCAATCAGATTATATATTGTTAACATGATTACATTAGTCATCTTATTCAATTAATGCTAATACTTGTAAATCTCGTCAAGCATTCATGATTATAACTTATGTTAACAACAAATCAAGTTCCTTTCATAGCTCAGGTGTCGGTTATACCATACATTATGGGCTATGAAAGTGCCAAGCATTTGTTGTACCAAGTGTTATACAACATAAATCAAGATTAGTCATTTAACAAGCAAAGTATTAAAGAGTGAACAAGATAACAAATATAAAACATGTTAGTATCAAACATTAAAGTCCATATTAAGTTTACACTATATTTATTCTTACACCATTAGTGTAACCTTTTCACCTTGACATAATTAACTTAGCTAGACATAATGAAAGAAAGAAAAATAGATAAACAAAATAAGAACATAAAAGCTAACTAAGTAAAGGAAAGGAAATGAAAAGCATAAACTTAATATTAATGAAAGCAAAGCATAAACATTACAAAAAATACAAAGAGAGAAAGGAAGAGCATGATCTTGATCTGAACACCAAGATGCCTAAATGCATGGCAAATGCCTCCTTTTATAGGCCAAAATTGGGAACTATTGATTTGATGACTAATTGATAAGTGGGTGGCCAACTTTTGACTTGGTGACAATCCTTATCTTCTCTTGTCTGCCCAAAACGTCATTGATAACGTCAAAATTAGAGCCAGGTGAAAACATGAAAGTTGTAGGCCATTATCTCAGCTTTCTTGTGTAAAACATTCAGCTCATTTGGACTTCTAGAACTCCAGATATGGCCAAAATACCGAACAGTGCTTGGGTTGGAAGACAGATTTGGGCTTCTTTGTTGTTGCTACAATTTGGACTTGATAATGGCCTTTTTAGATCTTGGGCTCCATATAAAAGTTGTAGGCCTATGTCTTACCTTTCTATCCATATAAATTGGACCTAAATCTGAGATCTGTAGCTCCAGATATGACCCAATTACCGAATAGTGTTCCGGTTTGGATTGCACCGACATCTCTTCTCTAAGTTTGACCATCTCTTTATCCTTGCAATTTAAGTTCTTCAAGTCATCAATCAATCCTTTCATTTATGTGATAGGCCTGCATTAAAAATAGACATTTACCACAAATTAAAGGTATTTTATATTATTAGATATATTATTATAAAACATGCTTTAGTTAAGAAGTTATTGATACTTCAAGTGCAAAATGATGATATAAAACCATGACAAAAATGCACTTTTAAGTACTAATCACTTATTATCACTTGAACTAGTCATCTAGCTTACATCACTATATTCTTTAATCATAGATGGAAAATCAGAATAAAACAAGCCTAAATTGATCATTTTTTTAGGTAACCAAAAACTCTTGCAATAACCTTCCAATGATCTGTATTCGGCTTGCTTGTATAACTTGATAACTTGCATATAGAAAAAGTTATATATGGTCTTGTACAATGCATAGCATACATAAGACTTTCAATGGCACTAGCATATTCTAGTTGTGATACCACTTTATCACAATGATCATTTAACTTTATACTGAGTCAAATGGGGTATTAGCCTCTTTTATATTGAGATGCTTAAACTTATGAAGCATTTTCTCAATATACTGTGACTGATTAAGTGCATAACCACTACTATATTTCTTAATTTTCATACCTAAAATTGTATCTACTTCACCAAGATCTGTCATTTTAAATATAGAAGTGAGATACCTTTTGTTTCAACTATTTCAATCATATTGGTGCTAAATATTAACATGTCATCTACATAAAAACAAATAATCACACCAAAATCTTTTGTGAATTTGGAATACATATATTTATCAGAACCATTGTGATAAAAACCATTCAATAAAATTTCTTTGTCAAACTTTTCATGCCATTGTTTCAAAGCTTGTTTTAAAACATATATGGATTTTACCAATTTACAGACTTTTTCTTCATTTCCAGGAAGTATAAAACCTTCAGGTTGCTTCATATATACTTCTTTCTTTAAATCTCCATTTAAAAAAGTCATTATTACATCAATTTGATGAACATACAATTTATAAATTGATGCTAATGTAAATAAAACTCTAATTGATATAATTCTTGTCACTAAAAAATAAGTGTCAAAATAATTAATACCCTCCTTTTGAGTAAAACCTTTGACAATCAATCTTGCCTTGAAGGTTTATATAGAACCATTGGTATTATATTTTGTTCTAAACACCCACTTACATTCTATTGGCTTAGAACCTGGAGGTAAATCTACTAGGATCCAAGTATTGTTAGACAATATTGAATCTATTTCATCATTTATCGTTTCTTTCCAAAAAAACATCCCTAGAAGACATAGCTTGACTAAATGTCTTTGGATCATCTTCTATATTTAGGATCATAGCCGTTTTTTTTTATATTGTATTTTTATCACCTTTCATAAAAAATACAATTGAATTAATAAAAATAAAATCTATATCTATATGTTTTTCCTTTCTAACTCTTTGACTTTTTTTAGGTTCATTTGAACCTATTACTTCTAAGTTTTTACGTTTTTCACTTAACATTGAGCTAGGAGTCATTATTTTTAGATTTGATTCTTATACATTTGAATCACTTATGAATTTATATTCGATAAATTCAATATGTATAGATTCAACAATCACATTAGTTTCTAAATTCAAAAGTCTATAAGCCTTTGAATTTTATGCATAACAAATAAAAACACTCTTAAAACCTCTAGATCCTAATTTTGTTCTTTGAGAATCAGAACTTTTATAAAAAGCTACACACCTCTACACTTTAAAATAATTTAGATTTGGTTTTCTACCATTCCATGCTTCATAGGAAGAAACATTTGATTTTTTAGATAATACTCTATTATGAATGTGACATACAGTAAGTTAGGCTTCACTCCATAAATTATTTAGTAATTTAGCATTCAAAAGCATGGCATTGACCATATCCACTAAGTTCCTTTTTTCCTTTCACCAAGTTCATTATGTTATGGTGTATATGGTGCTATCATTTGATGAATTATTATGTTTTCCTCACAAAAAGTACAAAACTCCTTAGAAAAGTATTCTCTACCTCTATCACTTCTAAGAACTTTAATTTGTCTTTCCTTTTAATTTTCTACTATTTTCTTAAATTCCTTGAATTTTTCAAAGGCTTCATCTTTAGTTCTAACAAGTAAACATAGATAAAATAAGAATAATCATCAATGAAAGTTATGAAATATCTTTTCACATCCATTGTTATCATACCATTTATTTTACATATATCAGAATGGACCAACTCAAGTAATTGAGATTTTCTTTCAACTTTAGAAAAAGGCTTTTTTGCTCTTCATATTTATTTTTATTATTTATGTTGATATGAAATATAATCATACTTACACATATATTTCAATCTATAATTTAGATGTTCTAATCTAGTATGTCAAAAAAGAGAAGTAGATTCAACTATATAAGTAGAAATAACATTGATTTTATTAATATTGAACTCAAACATGTCATCACAGGAATAACCCTTTTCCACAAACATCTCACTCTTAGTTACAAAACCTTATCAGATTCTAAAACAATCATGAACCCTTTCTTGCTCAAAAGACTAGCAGATAAAAGATTTTTCTAATTTCAGGAACATGAACCACATTGAGTAAAGATGATTTTTGTTCAGAAATAAAGTACAACTCAATAGTTTCTTTTCCCAAAACTTTGGCAAAATTATAATTGTCCATCAAAACCTCTTCAAGTTTTTTCAATTCTTTATAAGTCTTGAACCATGCATTGTTGTTGCAAACATAAATTGTTACACCAGAATCCAGCCACTAATCTGAAGTCTTTACAACATTAGTTACCATATTTAATTCAATAATCATTCTAATTTGAATGTTTGAAACCACGACAACTAATTTTCTAACTTTATCTTTTTCAACCATATTCACTTTGAAAGAACCACTTTTCTTATTGAAATTCTTGAATCTGCACTCTTTTATATAGTGCCCTTTATTTTCACAATGGAAACAAATTTTATGCTTCTTATTAGTATTTTGTTTCTTCTTGAATTTGTTTCCTTTCTTTTACACTTTCAGATTGTTTTGAGTCATTGTCAAACTAGTTTCGGTAACCAAATTCACTTTAGAATTTGTTGGTTGCAATTCACGCATATAAGATTGAACCTCAATTTACAAGTGTGTTTGAAATTGTTTAAAGGTATAATTGTCTGTAGAATGCAACATCTTCTTCCTATATTCATTCCAGGATGGAGAAAGTTTTGATAAAACAACCCCATTTAAAGTGAATCAGGAACTTTGATATCCAAATCACTAAGTTTTGATATCAGCATTTGAATTTCATGAATTTGATCCATGATTGGCTTATTATCAGTAATCTCATACTCAAAAAATTTTAAAGTAAGAAAACAATCAGAACTTGATTTTTCCTACTTATAGTGTGTCTCCAAGGTAACCCAAATTTCTGTTGGCAACTTTAATTTGGAGAAGATATCATAAAGTCAATTGGTCAAAGTATTCAACATATGTCATTGACAAAGCACTCCATCTTCTTCACTTTTTACTCTTACAATCTTAATAGTGACAGATTCATCTTCTTATGGTTCAGGTAGTACAAATAAATTCGGATAAAAAATATAGTAAATCTTTAATGTAGTGAGCAGGAATATCATCTTATCCATTCATCTTGTGTAATTTGTACCATCAAACCAATCTAGTTAAATTTTGACATCCTTAGCATCTTTGACAATAGAATTTATATTTGTCTCCATCAAAATAAACACCTTAAAATTATTAGGAATGTTTAGGATGGAAACAAGTATAGAGTTGGCTTAGAGGTATGAAAATACTATATTTAAGGTGTTTATTTATCCCACACAAAGACAACACCTCTAGGATACAACTAAACCCTTTAAAACTCTAAAAAAATGAGAAGATAAGACCATGAAAAGAATATATATATATATATATATTTGTTGTATTTTTTTTTTGGTAGTAACATGTTTTTATAGACTTGAAACATAACATTGAACAATATAACTATTCATCAAACAATATAACTATTCATCAAACAATATAAGTGTTGATGAACCATTATTCAACATTATAGTTGTTCATCAAACAATATAATTATTAATGGAACAATATGATTGTTCATTAAATAATATAACTATTAATAAACCACTATTTAACACTATGGTTGTTCATCAAACACTATGGTTGTTCATCAAACAATATGATTGTTGATAAAATAATATGATTGTTCATCAAATAACATCACTATTCATGAAATAGTATACCTACTCATATTAAGTTCCAAATTCCAAAACATATCTTTTGATATTTTAAATAAAACCAAATAGAAAAATTTATTCACCATAACTTAATTTATTAATAACTTAATTTATTATAGAATAAAAATTCTCACTTGAAAACATTAAAAAGAAGTGTTTTTTAGGATAAATATTTTTTCTTTATTTATTTATAAGCTACACCGATATTTATTGCAATGAATTTGCCCATCAATTATTAATTACGGTAAATTCCTTGTTCAAAAACTATCACTAGTTTAGTTTAGGGACTACGCAGTTTTTTTTCCCGACAGACTTGTACTAACACAAAAAAGACCACAGGCTGGTGATGACGACATACAAGAAAACTCGAGGTCTCAGGTACAAGCCTCTCCTTCGTAACCAGGAAAAAAACACACTAGTTTGCTCAGGATTGCACTTTTCCTTTCAGTGCTTCGATTACTGCTGAAAAATCACTGTCGTTAAGCCCGTGACTTTTTGCTACCTTGTATAGTTCATTTGCAGCTGCTGCAATTGGAGTGGGTTGGGAAACAGATTCTGCTAATCCCAGGGCAAGTCTCATGTCCTGAAACCATTGACTTCATTTTTGAGATGACAGCGTTGATTTAAATCGTGTCTGCAATTTAGAATATCTACAAACCTTCTGCTGATGCTTTAAGGGAAAAGCAATGGGGTATAGAGATTTGACCATTGAGGGACCTTTAAGCGAATACATCGGTGCACTAATGGCACCCTCAGACACCACCTGCAATTTCACCTATGTAAGAAGATTCCTAAGAGGCTTCAATAGATGCCTTCAAAAACAATAAAATAAAATAAAAAAGATAACATCATTCTATAAACTAGAGGCTTTTAGTTTTACCAACAAAGACAAGGAAGAAGAGTGCACGCTTTAATTTTAAGAGTTTTTCAAGCCAGAACACCTAACAAATGAGGTCCACTTTGGATGTACTCTTCCATTAAGTGCTGTTATTGAACAAGAAGGGTGCAACACCTTGATTCATTTTGACCAAGGAATTTTAGTTAAGCATCATTCAGAACCTATCTCTCTCTCTCTGGTACACAAACAAATGCAGATGAAGAAATAAAACAGACTGAAAATCACAGAGTTTCTTCATTTATTTTCCAGAGAACAGCAGAGCAATGATTACCATTGTGCATGTTCGAATGAGATAGAAAGAACAAGAATAATCCAATAAAAAGTAAACAAGAGTATGAATTCAGTTAATCTTCATGGGGTTTGATGACAAGTGACACGACATAATCTAACAAGATTTTCTGTTCACAAATACCTCAACCAGTACATTTGGGTCCAGTCCTACTTTCTCGCTGAGAAGCAATCCTTCAGAAAAGGTTGCCATCATACTGCAAATTGTTGAAAACACCAGGTGTCACAATATAATCCAGCATAGAAGCAAAACAGAAAACAATTGACGAAAGGAACTCGGTAGAACCTGCCCATGATCATGTTGACAATAAGTTTCATTGCAGCCCCATTTCCGACTTCCCCAAGGTAAAATCTTGACTGGATATTATCAAAACATCCATGTGAACAATAAAGTGTGATTAGTAGTTTCCAGGAGAAAAATAGGATACAGTACCTTCCCCATGATATCTAAGAATGGAGTGACTGTTTCATACAGAGATTTGTCACCTGAAAGATAGCACATCATGCTTCAGTTTCAAGCAAGTGATTCACTATGTTATGCAGCCGAGATTAAAAATAAAAAGGTATAGGATAAAATACGAGCAGACAATAACAATATTGTGGAAGAGGTATGAAGCAATCTTATTAGTGAACAGAAACTTAAAAAATTTCAATAGTCTCTACATCATCCATAAATTTGAACTTGTGTAGGGAGGACAAATTTAAAATCAATTTCAACCTGCAGTAAGAAATATAAGTTGCCCATCTTCTGCTGGTTTCTTTGAGCCAGAAACAGGAGCCTACAGGAAAATAATGTAAAGGTTACTGGAAGTTCTCTTAAAAAGGTTATCATGCAACTTGATCGAACATGTCTTAGTTTCAGTAAGAGTAGTTGCGGTGAGAACAGATTTTCACTTCCAAAAATGATGCCCCAGAAGCTTTGATATGTCCACAAATCAATTTAGAAGTCCCACCATCAACAGTTGAAACATCCACATACCTGTCCATCATGCAGGCAGATGTAACTTGGGAAGATAGAGAGAGGAAAAAAAAAGCTTCAATAAGGCAAATGTAGAAAACCAGCTGAGAATAATGCATTGTTAATCCTTATCCATTCTCATATATCCTCTGATCCAAGCCAAACCAGGTGTGGATTTAGGATCTTATCTCTGTTGAAAATCAACTGTGAATGGTGAATGTACTAGCAAGCACTTGACTCTTACAAGGTCTTAGGAAGGATCTTCATGCTGTTAAATCAGAAAAGGAACCATATGAAAGGCAGTTTCTAGGATATACATCTCTGTTTTCTTTTGGTTCAGTAGAAGTTTAAGTGGGCCTAGACCTTGAGCTACACGAGGGAATCAGCCTCCCCAAATAACTCCCACCTCCTCCTCTCTTGAGAATTGAAACTAGAATGATTGGTATGGTGGTACCGTGCCAGGTGAATTTTTCAGCTAAGCCAACTATACCCACCAGATGATACTTCTGTATCAACCTAAAAGTTGGATCTTCTAAGTTATGTTAAGAAGTGGCTAATTCTCCAAAATGAACACCAGCAGCTAGCAACTTGCACATTGAAATGCTCAAATGAATGTTGAGCAAGCAACAACATAATCAAGTATTCACAGAAGGTGGTTCTAGTATGAAGCTAGGAGCAATGACCAATAGGAAACCATCTGAAGAACATATGAATTTCCTATGATGAGAAAGAATTATGAGCAAATACCCTTTTCCTGGACCCATACCACTTGCAGCTCCATGCTTTCCACATGCAACCTCCACCTGAAATAAGGCCACTATTGGCTTCCCAGTATGAAATACTTAGGAGGCAATTAAAATAAAACATACTCACTGCACATTCTGGATCAGCAAGCATTGCAAATGTGACATCACAGGCTGCAGTTACTTCCTCGGGAGAAGGCTTATATCTGCATAAGAAAACATTTTGTAAGATTTCTTCCCTGCTTCAATCTGTAAAAGATTGCACTTTGAAGAGTTGCAGATGAAAGCATCAAGAGCAAATATAAAATAGCTAGATTCCTGCTCCCGGAATTAAAATGAATGCTGAGTCATCCTAAGGTCACTTGTTTCAAGCGTCCCATTTGGAGGTAGTCCATGACCATTTCGAAATTCCAAAAATCATTTACTTCATAGGTTGTATGTATATTAAGTGCTTACTTTGCTCCCAAGCTGATGAGAGGATCACATTTGCTCTTGGTCCTGTTCCAAACAGTCACATCACACCTACAAAATGCCAAGTATGGGATTAAACTAAACAGTCCAGAAAATAAAATTGGCTCGACATAGCCCAATCTGATAGCTATTTTATTTTTTCTTCTTCTGTAGTTCCTGATTATGCAAAAATAAAATACACTGCAGCCATTTGATTCTGTCATTCAAACAGAGTAACAACAAAATAAATCATACCCAGATTTTATGAGATTCTGAGCCATTGGAGAACCCATAATTCCAAGGCCTAGAAAGCCAATAGTAATTGGAGAGCCGCCATCTGCAAATTCAGAAAAGGGTTTCTTTAGATAGGGTAAATACCCAAAAACATGTTTTTATACATGAAAAGCAGCTCAACTGATAGCTAAATACAATCACGATTATCTGTTAGAACATAGTTCAAATATAAAACCTATGCTCTATTATGAACAAACAAAATAATGAGGTATTCTAACAAGAAGGCGGTTACAGTGAGACTGCCCCTGGCACATTATCATCGTAAACAGTTTGTCTCCTGGCACTGCTGCAGTCTAACAGGTTTGTGACACCTCGTCATTTTCCATTTTGAAGATAAGAAGAACAATACCTTTGATGTTCAATATGCATATGCCATTGCACAGTGCTAGTTCCATTTGCAGTTGCATAAAACTATTGCTTTTGAAACCTCTGGTCAGATTCAAGAATTTTACAGACCAAGCATGCTCACAAACAATTCTGTATCCACAGGCACATTGCTTTAGCACTAACAACCTCATTCTTCAACATGTATTCAATATCTTGGTATACATGCAAAACGAAGCAGCTTGTCCTGTACAGCAACCATACTGCTAATTTTGCAGTTCTAGTACCAATGTGTATTTGCACTGTGCCCCACTTCATCCATCCATCACAATGTCTATTTCCATACGTTTTGTATAAAATTTACGGTCAAAAATATCATTATCTGTATCAGATCAAACCATGTAAATTCTCAATTTGTTCTCATCATTAAAAAAAAAAAAAGATACATGTGCAGGAAGGACTTCTGGTTTGACTCTCGTTGCTCAACTTGAAAGACATTATGAAAGGAATCTCAATCTGCAATCTCCACGCAAATGCAGTTTTCAAATCCCATTCAAGCTTGAAGGCAAACACTTCAATTACTAAACAAGTGAATTAAGCAGGGCAAGCCAAGGAGCCACCTGTTAATACTTTCTGAATCCTTGACATAATAGTAATTCAACCTAGTTTGGCGTTATAAAACACAAACCCCATAAAGTTTCGCAGCTCAAGTTGCTGAATTGTACATGAAGAAGAAGAAGAAGAAGAAGCAAACCAAAAAAATACCATTAGCAGGAGAAATTGAAGCTCGGGCAGAGAAGGGCCTGAAAGGTTGATTAGTGGGAAAAGAAGAAGAGATGGGTATTGGTCTAAACTGGATGGGAAGTTGAGCGCAGAAGCTTGAACACGTTGCCATGGAAGCAATTGATGATGATAAGAAGAGATGACCGTTGCTGGCCTTAAGCAACAAGGACATAGTCCCTTCCTTGTCCCTTCCTTCTTCTCTTGCACTTTAAACGGTTGTCTGTGTCCAAACCAAAGCTAAGCTCGCATTTCTATGCAACCTCTGCATGTTAGTAAGGGGATAAAGAAAAAGATAGAGGGTCAGGGAAGTTATGGGGTACGCTCCCATTTCTTTTACCTTTTTTAAGAAAATAGCTAATTTTGGTCCCTATATGTTTTGGGAAAGGTCATTCCTCCCCTTATTTTCATTCTATTCAATCCCCCCCCCCCTCATTGAAAGAATGCCAATTTAGACCAATTAATAAAGACATACAATTTCCGTCAATTATTGAAATGGAGGATGAAATTGACTTTTTAGAAAAAAAATAGGGGTTCTCTCTATCCATTTTATTTTAATTTCAACAAGAAATACAAGTTCTAGTTTACAATCTCATTGGAAATGGATTGTAATTGGACTGAGACCTTAATACCTTGATATTGAACAAGATTATCACAAATTTATCTATAGTATGATAACTAATCTAAATTCGAGTAATTAACTAATTGTTGAGGCAAGGAAAAAAAAATAAACAATTTATTTATTTATTCAAATATGTCACTTTATTTATACAACCTGGTTACACTAAAATTAAAAATACATAATGTAAATAAAAAGAACTAAACATTAAAATGAGGCTAAAATTAATGATAAATATTAAAATTAATTAAAAAATCATGATTAATTGAGATAAAGCAATTGACCAACAACAACAAGAGTTCATATAATTGATTAAAAGGTTTAGTCCTATTTCCCCTAATAAATTAAATTGATTAGTTATTAGATTTTTCAAACATATGCATGCAATAAAAATATTAATTTTAAAATTTCTTGGAAGTTCTAAGGATTTTGTTAGATAATGTAAGGTACTTAAGATTTATAAGAAAATTACTTGAAAATTCTAATTTTTTTATTTCTAGGTTAGATTAACTTTCAATATTAAGTTGTTGCAAATCATAAATTATTTAATTATCTAACATTTAACAACAATCCATACAAATCAAATATTTAAAAACCATAATATGTTTCTCTTTTATCTTTTGATTAAAAAAATATAAAACCAAGAATTTTGTTTATAGGAAAACTCAATATATCGCTTTGTTCATGAAAAATATCATATATTTTATTTCAAGAATATTTTAAAAATTTATGGAATAAAGTCCTTTATTGATTTTTATAAGTCTAAATATTTGTAATCCCAAGTATAAATTAGATTTTAGTCCATAATTTTTAAAACCTAGTTATAATCAAGTCATATTTAATTAATCATCCTAGTTTAAGTTTATATTAATGACTTTTATGTATCTTACCTATTAAATTTTTAATATGGTCTTAATATAAATAAAAATCCTAATAAAAATAACATTAAATAAATTAAACAATTTAATTCATTATAAATTTTATAAATTGATTAATTTATATATGAAAATTAAGTATATCATCTAACAACATGTTATAATCTCCCAAATATTTGGAATATTATATATTGTTGAACTTAATCTTTTAGTTATTATTTACTCAATGTAATTAGTATTCCTTCATTAAGAATATTATGATTTAAACATTTGAGCACATGGTGTGCTTGCTTTATCAAATCATATTTGTTCTAAAAAATATAATCATTGATTATTTGAATAAAATTTAAAATTTTTTTCAAATCCTATTCCATCTTATGTAAGTATTTCTCAATTAATACTATGAAGAAAATATAAAATATTTTTTTTAATTCACCTAACTGATAAATCCTTTTTTTTATCACTCAAGTATCTTAATATAATTTATGTTATATTCAATATTTTTTTATTTTCTATCCTTGATTAAGACAATATATAATTAAGATCATGATATTACATTTTTTATATAGAATAATTTGGTGATTTTTAATCTAATAATTACTTATACAATAATTACACGAGTCTTTCTATAAATATAAATAATTTCTTTATATATAATCATCATATGAAGTAATAGAACACTTTCTTCTTTTTGTTCTTATGAACTTAATGAGTGGTTTTGACTCATAATTTTAGTGTTTTGAGGGCTAATCACAATCATGCTTTTATGTTTATAATTTAAACACTCATTTCTCTCATAAAATCATGATCTTAACTATCATAACAACCAACTATCATAACAACCAACTATATTGTTATGTGATTCTTGGTCTATAGTATCAAGTCTATTATATTTATCAAGTCTATTACGTTTGTTGTTTGCCTTGAAACATTACTCGCATAGGTCAATTTCTGTTATTATTTCTGAATCTGATATCATTTCTGAATCTAATATTATTTCACGAACTATTATATCTTTCCAGTAATGTTTTTATAATTCATGCTAAATTTTTACTCTGTTACAAAAATTACAAACAAAGATGAATCTCAACATTAATGAGTTGATCTTCAATAATGAGTTGATCTTCAATAATAGCGTTCAATAGAAGAGTGTTTTTTTTTTTTTCATTTTAAAACATCAACAAAAAAAATCAATGCCATGAAGTTTTATGGATTCAATTTAATTTTTTTAAAATATATTAAAATAATATTTTTTATTTTTATTTTTTATATCAATTATCAAAATCATCTAAAACATAAAAATAAATAATTTAAATAAAAAAATGAAATTTTACAAATATCCATTCATTCGGACCACACTGTCAAAGAGGGGCTTCAATATGCTTACTTACGATAGCAGACAGAGAGACCTCATTAATTAAATTATATGATTATTTGACTGAAATTAATTCCAGAAATATCAAATACATACATGTATATAAACAGATCCTCGAAACAATGGTTAAGCATTGGTGCAATAAACCTTGGTGGTTGGTGCACAGAGTGGTCAGTGACATTGATCAACTCAACACAAGTTTAAAACAAAGTTCTATCTAACGGTAAAACTGACGTATTGTACAAGAGTTCCAGCTAAGTTGTATTTTTTTTTAACTCTATCAGGGAAGGAGCCGATAACCTAGGGCCAAAGTACCATAATTTGAATTTGCGTTTTCACAATTACAAGAAACATTCTATAACCAATTCAGTCTCCTTATAAACGATAATTGCAACAGAATATCCATCAGTTTTCTGAGAACAGCCCCTACTCTTACCAAGCATGTAGATGACATCCCTTCATATCAAATTGCCAGGATTTGATGCCATTGCCTCGTTACTTACGGTAAGGATGATACCTTCCAGTAACAGCAGCACCACCATTTGCACTGCCAGCATACCCCTTATTACTACCATAGCCACCACTAAGAGCATCACCATTGTCATACCTTTTACCACTGCCAAAACCATCACCATCGCCATCACTAGTTCTCCCATATCC
Source organism: Populus pruinosa (assembly GCA_026413675.1). Lineage (NCBI taxonomy): Eukaryota > Viridiplantae > Streptophyta > Magnoliopsida > Malpighiales > Salicaceae > Populus > Populus pruinosa. Next base: position 5,863,978 of record CM048594.1, read on the forward strand.
TTTACCACCACCATACTCGGCAGCATTGTTGTAACTACTTGGAATGCCATAACCACTTCCTCCATATACACCAGTTCCATACATCATTGGCCCACCAAACCCGAAACCATAACCATATGCACCATAACCGCCATAAAAACCAGCAGTGCCTGCAGGATAGTTTCCTCCATAACCGCCATAACTCCCATAACCATCATAGCCACCATACCCACCATATCCTCTGCCCATTTTTCGACCATAACGACCTGCAGAACTATTGCCAGCACCAAAGCCACTAGCACCATTGCCAGCACCAAAGCCGCCTGCACCATTGCCGAATCCAGTATGAGACTTTGCTGTACTGCCATAATCACCACCACTTCTCTTTGGTTCAGCCTTCTTTATTTCCACCTAAAATTTATATTGAAGGGCTTGAGCTATTAAAATCTCACAAGATCATGCCATAAACAACCAGTAGGATAACAGGAATATCTATTCAGCAGAAATACAACCTACCTGTTTACCACCAAGCTCATGTGTTCTGCCCTCTGAAAAGATCTGTTCTACAGCATCTTCAATGTCAAATGTGACAAACCCAAATCCCCTAGACCTTCCAGTCTTATGATCTAGCATAATCTGGTGGTCTACAATGCTACCATAAACAGAGAAGTATTCCTTTAACTCATCTGTAATATGAAAATACAGTCAAGGGAGAACATAAATTTAGCTCATTCAAAAAGGGAAATTCAATATGAAAATTGAGCTATGCTACCTTCAGTCAAAGAAGGTGGTATTCCACCAACAAAAATTTTCTTTGTTCTTGTTACTCCTTTAATGTCCATATCTTCCCTTGGAACTGTCCTCTTCACTTCCACCTGGAATAAGAATACAACAGCATAAGTTCCAAAATACCAAGAATTCCACCATTTATAATGAGGAAGCAATGAATAAAATTATCAGCAACTGAAACATCTTATGTAGTCAGGAAATGAGTGAGTTAATGTTACCGCTCTGCCATCTATAACATGGTCTTCCTCCAAAACCCTATCAGCAACTGCAGGGTCAGCAAATGTTACAAACCCAAACCCTCGTGGCCTTCCAGAATGTCTGTCAGTCATTATTACAGAGTCCATGACTTCTCCATACTTGCTAAAGTAATTAGTGAACGTTTCTGAAACCAAAAGGATGGGATAGATATTAGCACAGAAGAGAGACAATTCTACCCAAGGAGAATTTTATGATAAAAGATGACAAAACAGGCCAAACAGAAAAAATAAAATGGTGGACAACATTGAAGGAGAATTTAATGGCCTAGGATAACAAAACAGAAAATATACAAATGGTGAAAAAAAGAAAAGACAACATGGCTGCTTGATTTTAAGCTCATTGGTCACAATTTCACACATGAAAAATGGTAAAGCCAGACAATGGATCAGTTCTCATCAATCCTCATCTTCTATTCAATTTCACTTAAGTACTAATAACATTAGAACTATGAACAACACTTTCACACATGAAAATTGGTAAAACCTGACACTGGATCAGTTCTCATCTATCCTCATCTTCTATTCAATTTCACTTAAGTACTAATAACATTAGAACCATGAACAACACAAGTCCTTTGGCAGTGTACACATGCAAGCTAAAGCTAACAACTACCCTATCCATATAGCTGTAATCATGCTGTAGAACTAAGCAGCAATCCTTCACAGGTGGAAGGCACATATTCTTCAAATTTCTTGACTTAGTGTCAGAAAACTAGCTTGCAGCAATTGAGAAGGCAGATAACCAATTACCCTAGATTGCGTTCATAAGAGATTACTAATACTAGAGGTTGCACAATTCCTATTGCTGATGGAATTTGATACCAGGTATGACCTGCCAATACGGAATATAACAGACCATTTCCAAAACCATTCCACAGACTTACATATAATGCAACTACACAGCTAAATTGAATATCTATAATGCAATCCACAAAGTTCTCAAATGTTAGTCACACATACAATATCCAAACTCTTCCCATTGTGAAATATCAGGCGCACTCAGCACCACAAGTCAATGATTAAACCTCAAGATGGCACATATATTTCACAAAAAAACCAAAAGAAATGAAACAAAAATATGCAGCCATGACTCTTTAACACAAAAGTAACTAGATAACACCACATGTATTACAAAGCCACACAGAAAAAGCTTGCAATTAAAACTGCACCAAGCAACTTAGCTATTCGAAATGCAAGCCACTGTAGGAATTCAAATGCTCAATTCAATCCTACAAGACATTAATAATTCTAAAACAACAAATTATTAAAACAGTAAAGTATTATTACCTTCAGTAGTTTCCCACGAGACACCACCAACAAAGAGTTTTCTACCAGCCAAAAAAAAAAACCCACAAATTATTTCCCCAATCACAATCATTTTCAGCAGCGAAATCCGCAATCTGCTTTTGATTTAATCTAAGCCTCTAAGAAGAAAACACCAAAATCCCTACATGCACAGAAACATTGCAAATTTACAAACTAACCCTGCAGAAGAAGAGTCACGATTGTGATGATGATGATGATGATGATTCATCGATAGGTTTCTTTCAATTCCTCCACTACCTATGTCCCCCTCCTGCTGTTGCTGTTCTTCCTCATAAAAACCTTCTTGCTGCTGCTGCTGCTCTTCGTCACTATGGCGGTTAAAGGCAAGGACGTTATCTCCATATTGCCTCTCTTGCGGTGGATAATCATAATCCATTGACATATTTTTGACCTAATCAAACAAAAACCTGCAAAAGAACCACCTTGTTTTACGATCTTGCCTAACCCTAAGTACCAATACCCTAAAAGTAGACTCGCCTAGGTTGATTGATTCAAGAACCCTGCTAGCTAGGGTTTTGAGGAAGCAGAGAGAGGAATTGGGATTCGATTTTGGAGTTGCAGAGAAACCCTAAGTTAGGCTCGCGCAAGGTGCCGTGCAAGAGAGAGAGAGAGAGAGAGAGGAGAAGAGAGAGAGTCAGTAATTCAATTCGAAATATTCGACTTCCGGAGGTAGTTTATTTTCTTTCTATTGTTGGAGTGTCAGTGTTGAAGTTGAGCCTGGAACGGCGTCGTTTATGGCATAATCTAAAAGCACATGCATGCCCACCGTTGGACGGTCAAAAATAAACGCTAGGCCAAGCCAAATTTCATGTTCAACCACAAATCCATGAAATACGGCCTCTTGGACTCATATAAAATAAATGTTCACAAGCAATCCTTTTTTAGCCCCCGTGAAAGCTCATGAATCTGGATTCTATTAAAAAAAACATTTGTATATAATTTCATATATTGTTAAAATGGATAAAAATTATTTAGATGAAGTGCTACTCCATACAAGAGAAATGTGTGCATGAAAAGACAAATACATGTGCAGGTAAGTGTTTATAAGTAGCAGTACAAGTATAAACAGCACTTAAGCAGCACTTGAGTTCTTAACTCACCAGTAAAGTCTTAGCCCACCAGTAAAAGAAACTTGTTTCTTTTTCTGTATATGAGTTTGAATTTTACTGTGTACATTTATTATTCTTGTGAGACCTTATATGTTTATTGGGCTTATAAAATATTCAGTAGGTCGTGGGATTAGTCGTAATACGTACAAACTGGTCCAGACATCCACATAAATAAATAAAAAATATATGTTATATTAAGTATGATTGAGGAAGCATGACCTTGTCTTCTTACATGGTGACTTGTGGTATGTATAATTACCAGAGGTTACATGAGTTTGCCTGGTTAAGAGGAAAAATGATGAAGAATATCAATTTTTTCACAAAAGTTAAGTCATTGATTGGTGTTTTATATTTATTATTAATCGAGATGTATGTAATTAAGTAAATCTTATGCATGGAATGCACTTTTATTCATATAAAAGTTTAGATTTTTCTTTTGATATAATTATATTTTTCATATTATTATAGTATTTTTAAATGTTATTTATATTCTAGATTATTGTTAATAATCTTATGAATAATGATTCTCGAATTCCTTTTATAAAAGGGGTAACCTTTTAAAATTAGAAAGACAAAATATTTTGAACATTAAGGTGTATGGATTTGGACCTTGCATTGTATTTAAATGATCCTGTTATGCTAATAAAATCAAGTTCTGCTATAGAAAAATGGCATATGAGAGATGGTAATGATCCAACCATTTAAATATGATGATGCTGACAAAGTGCTATATTTGTAAAAATAATTCAAGAGGCTTATTTCATAAATGCGATAAGGATAAAAACTATATAAAAACTATTAATTTTTTTTTTTAATTCTAATAAAGCATTGACTAGTATTTTTATAAATAAATTTTCTATCATGAAATATCGCAAAATAAAAAGTGTGTGTCAACACATTATAAAAATAAAAAATATTGTTGTATGGCTAAATCTCTTGAAGTTAATATTTTTAAAACCTTACCTATCCATTTGATACTTAACTCCCTGTAAAGTATGAACCATTTCAATTTTTTTATAATATACATAAAGAAAAATGGCTTGCAAATGAAATTTTAATCATGTGTATACAAAAGAAGGAAAGGTTGAAATATGAAAATTAAGAAAGTGCCAACTATTTAATTCATAAAATGAAGAAAGAACAAAACAAACGAAAAAAAAGTCAATAAAGTATATTAGAATAAGAAAGGAAAGGTGACTTTTAAAGGACCAAAATGTATTGGAATAAGTAATATAGTGGCTTACATATTTTACAAGAAAAAGAGACACATGAAGAAAGATTGCTTAAAATATAAGTAATGGCTTGAAAATAAAAGTAATTATATCATTTTTGTGTGTTATGAATATAACTTTATAGACTCTCAACAAAATACTTGTTAGATTGACTAGAGTACTGCAATTAATGTTGTTAATACGAGAAGTGAAAAGGGTATTTGACACAACTAAAAGGTTGATGTCTTCTCCCAAGTGCAGGAGTGTCGAAGTAATAAATAACCCGACAAGACCGGGGTCGAACCACAGGAAGGTTAATTGTACAAATTATAAACAACAATTATAAAACAATAACAACAACAACAATAATAGTAATAATAATAATAATAATAATAATAATAATAATAATAAAGAAAGAGAAGAAGAAGAAGATGATGATGATGAGAACTTTGAGATGAAATATTAATGTAACAATTAAACAATGATAATAACAAATGTCAAGGTTAGAGGTTCCACTAATGGTATGTCAAACAAGTATAGTATAAACTCTTATTATTGAATTGGAAACCACACATAAAGGAGGTTCCAATCAGATTATAGATTGTTAACATGATTACATTAGTCATCTTATTCGATTAATGCTAATACTTGTAAATCTCGTCAAGCATTTATGATTATAACTTATGTTAACAACAAATCAAGTTCCTTTCATAGCTCAGGTGTCGGTTATACCATACATTATGGGCTATGAAAGTGCCAAGCATTTGTTGTACCAAGTGTTATACAACATAAATCAAGATTAGTCATTTAACAAGCAAAGTATTAAAGAGTGAACAAGATAACAAATATAAAACATGTTAGTATCAAACATTAAAGTCCATATTAAGTTTACATTATACTTATTTTTACACCATTAGTGTAACCTTTTCACCTTGACATAATTAACTTAGCTAGACATAATTAAAGAAATAAAAATAGATAAACAAAATAAGAACATAAAAGCTAACTAAGTAAAGGAAAGGAAATGAAAAGCATAAACTTGATATTAATGAAAGCAAAGCATAAACATTACAAAAAATACAAAGAGAGAAAGGAAGAGCATGATCTTGATCTGGACACCAAGATGCCTAAATGAATGGCAAATGCCTCCTTTTATGGGCCAAAATTGGGAACTATTGATTTGATGACTAATTGATAAGTGGGTGGCCAACTTTTGACTTGGTGACAATCCTTATCTTCTCTTGTCTGTCCAAAACGTCATTGATAACGTCAAAATTGGAGCCAGCTGAAAACATGAAAGTTGTAGGAAATTGTCTCAGCTTTCTTGTGTAAAACATTCAGCTTATTTGGACTTCTAGAACTCCAGATATGGCCAAAATACTGAATAGTGCTCGGGCTGGAAGACAGATTCGGGCTTCTTTGTTGTTGCTACAATTTGGACTTGATAATGGCCTTTTTAGATCTTGGGCTCCATATGAAAGTTTTAGGCCTATGTCTTACCTTTCCATCCATATAAATTAGACCTAAATCTGAGATCTGTAGCTCCAGATATGACCCAATTACCGAACAGTGTTCCGGTTTGGATTGCACCGACATCTCTTTTCTAAGTTTGGCCATCTCTTTATCCTTGCAATTTAAGTTCTTCAAGTCATCAATCAATCCTTTCATTTATGGGATAGGCCTGTATTAAAAATAGATATTTACCATAAATTATAGGTATCTTATATTATTACATACATTATTATAAAACATATTTTAGTTAAGGAGTTATTGATACTTCAAGTGCAAAATGATGATATAAAACCATGATAAAAATGCACTTTTAAGTACTAATCACACCCCTCAACTAGCTTATTACTAGTCCCTAGTAATCAAAGCGTTAAAACAATTTTCAAATTTCACAAAGCAAGGTATTCATCATTTAACTTCCATTAATCTATCCAGATAAACAAACTCTCATTAAATTTATATATCTGCTCAATACCACTTAACAAGATATTAATAAACCTTTCTTTTGTGCTCAATGTATCAACACATAATTATAGGGCTTTTCTTGGAAGAAAACAAAATTTTTGTTCTAATGTTTAAAGTTAACTTCCTTGGGTTGGGATTATTATTTGTCTTTTTTGTCTTTCTTTTTTTTTTAAAAAAAAATCTATATACATATAATTTAAAAACATCATGCATCTTTAACCCATGTAACGAGCTTTCAGCTAATGACTCCCAGACCAGTTGGTCTTAGGGCATTAGGTGTTAAGACACCCCTACGAGCTTAGTAACTCGGGTCGCAGATACTGATATGTAGATAGTGCAATGTTTAATTCCCTTAAGCTTTTCTCCTCAACCCATGTAACAAGCGTTGGACCAATAGCTCCCAAGTCAGTTGACTTTAGGGTATTAGGTGTTAAAACACCCCTTCGAGCTTAATTGCTTAGGTTAGGGAGGCTACGAAACCAAACTTATCTACATTTTTATTATCATCATTTTTTTTCTTTTTTTTTCTTTTTTTTTTCTTTTTTTTCATTTTTTTTAATTATATACAATCCCTTTCCCTTAGTTGTTACCTTTAACAAAAGAACATAAATAATGTAATAATCCAATATGCAACCCACAATCATATGTTAAAGTGTGTGTGTGTAAATTAAGGTTTAAGAATACATGTTAAATAAGTATATGAGCAGAATTAAGGGGTAACAATACGAGAGTTTGTAAACCTGAATATTTCATGAAGTATTATAATAGACCTTGTTAAGAATGGTTACTAAGATGCGTCTTAAGAGTCACTTTAACAAAAGAACTCCTTACTCTGCCATCCTAGTAACAACAATTATGCACATGCTTTATGAAATGAAAAACATTTTTTTTTTATCAACTACTACCCTCTCCCCCCAACCAAAACGAGACATTGTCCTCAATGTTCTAAGGTAGAAAGATAGAGTATAGAAGATATCACCTGAAATAACAAACACTGACAAAACCTGAAACACACTGAAACAAAAATAAGAAACAACAAAACACAATAATAAAACCAAAAGACACAAAAATTCACAAATGAAGGCTCAAATCCAATCTAAGTTTTTTACGGCTTCCCGTAGATGACCAATTTATGCGACTCATGGAAGGATCAATCACAGGAGTGAAAGATTGTAGTTGGTCAATCAATTGTTCAGCAGTAGTAGCAGAGATTATGATTTGGCGTGCAAAAGATGTTAGAAATTCCTGTTCCACAGCATGATCAAGAAAAGACAACAACTTATCATAATAACCATTAACATTTAACAAACCAATGGGTTTATGGTGAATGTGCAATTGAGCCCAAGAGGAAATATGAAAGATCTCTTCCAATGTGCCTAGACCACCTGGTAAAGCAATGAAAGCATCAGCATGGTTAAACATTGCATTCATTCGAGCCGACATTGTAGAGACCTGAAGTTCCTCTCCAATTGTTTTTCCAATGATGTCCCCTTGTGCCAAAGCTTCAGGGACGACTCCTAAAACTTGACTACCTCCTAAAAATGCAGCTATTGACACACCTCCCATTAACCCAAGACTGCCTCCCCCATACACTAAATGAATCTTTCTCTCAGCTAGCACCTGACCAAGATGATTTGCTGATTCTAAAAACTCCTTTTCTTTCCCAGGACTAGATCCACCGAAAACACAAATATTTCTTATTTGATGACTTGAGGAACTTGCCATTTCTACACACTTCTGTATTTGTTGAATGTATGGGTTGAGTAGAAATGAAAGGAAGGAAAAGAGGGTTTTATAGATGAGAAATTAGAAATGCAATCATAACATCTATATGTAGGCCAGCTGGAGTCTCACACACACTCTCTCTCTTTTTATTTATTTATTTATTTACTTTTGAAAAAAACATGTGTATGTACAGTGATGTAACCATATTATTCGATAGTTTCACCCATATTTACCTAATGTTTTGTCCATGTTTTATATGTAAAATGCCTTGATATTCTTTGTTTTATGTTTTGAAGGCACTTTTGGATGAAAAATGCAAAAAGGAGTAAATTGGAGATAATTGGCAGATTTGATGTTCAGTCAATGTTTTGTGCAGAGCGTGAGTTCTAGAGATCGAAATGAAGTGATTCTAGTGGCAATAAAAAGCTAACATCCATACCTTTCTGGAAATGCAATGAAAGAAAAATAAAAAGAGGAAGATCATGGAAATCACATCTTTCAAAGTCAAATCTCGCATTCTGCCACTGTTGACCTTTGTCTATTCAAAATTCAATATCTGGAGCTATAGAAGTCCAATTTATGCAAACTCAATTGTTTTGGATTCCTGACTCAAAGGACTATAAACGCTCCAAATTTCATCCAAAAAAGATGTCATATGAGGGAGATATGATTTTTCAAAGATGAAAAATGAATTCTGCCAGCAATCAGGTTTCGTGAAGAAATGAGTCCAAATTACGTTTCGAAGCTTCTAAACCGTCATCCAAGTTTTTATATCAGCAATTTAGCTCCTCTAAGTCAGAGTTTGAAGATTTCATGCAAGGCTATTTCTCTTTTTTAGGGAAAATAGTTATAGAAGTACTTAAATGTTAATTGTCAACTTAAAGGAGGACTACTTTGTAAATTAGGAACTAGGGTTTCTTAGCATATAAAAAGAAAGAGAGAGAGGAGAGAAGGGGGGCAGCAGCCAGAAGTGAAGAAACACAAATTCTCTCCTCTACAAACCTAAAAAATCATGCTCTCTTCATTGTTTAAGAGTAGTTGTTCAATGGTTATGCAAGGCTAAGCTCTTTTCTTGGTTGCAAGGACACAACAAAGCTTCGGATTTCAAGAACCGTGAGATTTATTCTTCCTTTTATTTTCAGTTTATATTATGAATAAGTATGGTTGTTTTCCTATGCATATTTTCTATGATTGTTGTTGATAATTGCTAGAGCGGAACTCTAAGTTATTATTGTGAACAATTTATTGCTAAGTTTGATATCAAAACCGGAGTTGTGATGTATGAACTTGTGAAGCAACTAAGCTTGATAATTGTGGTTGAACTACATTATTAAACTTAGGGAAAACACTCAAATATCTAGTTCTTAGGGCTGCTGACATGACTAAAAGGTTGATGTCTTCTCCCAAGTGCAGGAGTGTCGAAGTAATAAATAACCCGGCAAGACCGGGGTCGAACCACAGGGAGGTTAATTGTACAAATTATAAACAACAATTATAAAACAACAATAACAACAACAACAATAGTACTAATAATAATAATAATAATAATAATAATAATAGTAGTAGTAGTAGTAGAGAAAGAGAAGAAGAAGAAGATGATGATGATGAGAACTTGGAGATCAAATATTAATGTAAGGATTAAGCAATAATAATAACAAATGTCAAGGTTAGAGATTCCACTAATGGTATATCAAACAAGTATAGTATAAACTCTTATTATTGAATTGGAAACCACACACAAAGGAGGTTCCAATCAGATTATATATTGTTAACATGATTACATTAGTCATCTTATTCAATTAATGCTAATACTTGTAAATCTCGTCAAGCATTCATGATTATAACTTATGTTAACAACAAATCAAGTTCCTTTCATAGCTCAGGTGTCGGTTATACCATACATTATGGGCTATGAAAGTGCCAAGCATTTGTTGTACCAAGTATTATACAACATAAATCAAGATTAGTCATTTAACAAGCAAAGTATTAAAGAGTGAACAAGATAACAAATATAAAACATGTTAGTATCAAACATTAAGGTCCATATTAAGTTTACACTATACTTATTCTTACACCATTAGTGTAACCTTTTCACCTTGACATAATTAACTTAGCTAGACATAATGAAAGAAAAGAAAATAAATAAACAAAATAAGAACATAAAAGTTAACTAAGTAAAGGAAAGGAAATGAAAGGCATAAACTTGATATTAATGAAAGTAAAGCATAAACATTACAAAAAATACAAAGAGAGAAAGGAAGAGCATGATCTTGATCTGAACACCAAGATGCCTAAATGCATGGCAAATGCCTCCTTTTATAGGCTAAAATTGGGAACTATTGATTTGATGACTAATTGATAAGTGGGTGGCCAACTTTTGACTTGGTGACAATCCTTATCTTCTCTTGTCTGCCCAAAACGTCATTGATAACGTCAAAACTGGAGCCAGGTGCAAACATGAAAGTTGTAGGAAATTATCTCAGCTTTCTTGTGTAAAAAATTCAGATCATTTGGACTTCTAGAACTCCAGATATGGCCAAAATACCGAACAGTGCTCGGGCTGGAAGACAGATTCGGGCTTCTTTGTTGTTGCTACAATTTGGACTTGATAATAGCCTTTTCAGATCTTGGGCTCCATATGAAAGTTGTAGGCCTATGTCTTACCTTTCCATCCATATAAATTGGACCTAAATCTGAGATCTGTAGCTCCAGATATGGCCCAATTACCGAACAGTGTTCCGGTTTGGATTGCACCGACATCTCTTCTCTAAGTTTGACCATCTCTTTATCCATGCAATTTAAGTTCTTCAAGTCATCAATCAATCCTTTCATTTATGTGATAGACCTGCATTAAAAATAGACATTTACCACAAATTATAGGTATCTTATATTATTAGATACATTATTATAAAACATATTTTAGTTAAGGAGTTATTGATACTTCAAGTGCAAAATGATGATATAAAACCATGATAAAAATACACTTTTAAGTACTAATCACACCCCTCAACCAGCTTATTACTAGTCCCTAGTAATTAAAGCGTTAAAACAATTTGCAAATTTCACAAAGCAAGGTATTCATCATTTAACTTCCATTAATCTATCCAGATAAACAAACTCTCATTAAATTTATATATCTGCTCAATACCACTTAACAAGATATTAATAAACCTTTCTTTTGTGCTCAATGTATCAACACATAATTATGGGGCTTTTCTTGGAAGAAAACAAAATTTTTGTTCTAATGTTTAAGGTTAACTTCCTTGGGTTGGGATTATTATTTTTGTCTTTTTCTTTTCTTTTTTTTTTCTTTTTTTTTTTCTTTTTTTTTTCAACTCTATATACATATAATTTAAAAACATCATGCATCTTTAACCCATGTAACGAGCTTTCAGCTAATGACTCCCAGACCAGTTGGTCTTAGGGCATTAGGTGTTAAGACACCCCTACGAGCTTAGTAACTCGGGTCGCAGATACTGATATGTAGATAGTGCAATGTTTGATTCCCTTAAGCTTTTCTCCTCAACCCATGTAACAAGCGTTGGGCCAATAGCTCCCAAGTCAGTTGACTTTAGGGTATTAGGTGTTAAAACACCCCTTCGGGCTTAATTGCTTAGGTTAGGGAGGCTACGAAACCAAACTTATCTACATTTTTATTATCATCATTTTTTCTCTTTTTTTTTTCTTTTTTTTTTTCATGTTTTTTTTTTAATTATATACAATCCCTTTCCCTTAGTTGTTACCTTTAACAAAAGAACATAAATAATGTAATAATCCAATATGCAACCCACAATCTTATGTTAAAGTGTGTGTGTGTAAATTAAGGTTTAAGAATACATGTTAAATAAGTATATGAGCAGAATTAAGTGGTAACAATACGAGAGTTTGTAAACCTGAATATTTCAGGAAGTATTATAATAGACCTTGTTAAGAATGGTTACTAAGATGCGTCTCAAGAGTCACTTTAACAAAAGAACTCCTTTACTCTGCCATCCTAGTAACAACAATTATGCACATGCTTTATGAAATGAAAAACAATTTTTTTTTTATCAACTACTACCCTCTCCCCCCAACCAAAACGAGACATTGTCCTCAATGTTCTAAGGTAGAAAGATAGAGTATAGAAGATATCACCTGAAATAACGAACACTGACAAACCTGAAAGACACTGAAACAAAAATAAGAAATGACAAAACACAAATATTATGCTAAAAAGAAAAGACACAAATTTTTACAAGCTAAGACTCAAATCGCAGTTGTGATTGTGGCTCACATCTTCCCTTGGTTTTACGTCCAAGAACGGCTTAAACGCCCTCTATGGGTCGGGGATAGGCTTCCCATCCAGTTTTCTTAAAAACTGGCAAACAGGGTCTTTTTTAGTCAGATTCCCAAGACTAAGTCGATCATGTTCTTTATGAAATAGTGGCCATAAATCATAAATTGCACGATGCACATCTCCACTAGGATGCGTCTCAAGAGTCAATAGAAGATTATCTAAAGACTCCTTACTCAGGCCATCCTTAATGAATTGTATTTTATCTTCACGGTTTATAGATACCATTCCTAAAGAACGACATTGTGTATTACAAGTCCATCTAGCACATCGATGACAGACATCCAGTCGTTTTGCACGACGCTTCTTTGCAAAAGTGCTTTTACCTGTTCCAGGCATGTGTGAAATGAAGTTAGAGGACTCACCTGATAATCGGACCTTTGCTTCAATCAACCAGCGAATATCTTCAGGAATTCCATGATTCATTAACAATCTCAATCTTGCACATCTAGCACGGTAAATTTTTGTAATCGCATTCTGAGGCAGAGCGGGAAAATACTTTTTCAATTTTTCAAGATTAGTGTCCATTTTCAAATGAGAATTGGAAGAGAGATTCAAAGAATTGCACAAAGATATATACACAAATATCAGTAATTGTGGGAAACTGAAAGAACCGACTTAAGTCACGGAGTACCGTTATCCGCCATTTGACCGGGGTGAGAGAAACTTGCAAAAATCACTAAAAAAGAAACACAAAAAAAAAATATGAGAAAAACAAAATAATCAACCTTTATCTACAAGATCATTCAAACCAGCTGATTCATTTTCACTAGGAAAATTATCAAAGTAAGCTTTCAAACGATGTCCATTTTCCTTAAAATCATTGTCATTAATTGAATTCTCAATATCACAGGCCCCATAAGAATTGTTCCATCTTGATCTTAGCTCTTTAGGGAATGCATAGAGTTGAGAATTATCCAACAAAACTTTTTGACCAGTATCAATCTTTTGACAATTTTCACAAGTTTTGCAGAATGCATGTGTGTCTTTGAACATGGTGGGTCAATAAAATCCACTTTGTAAGATTTTTGCAGTTGTCTTTTTTGACGAGAAATAACTTCCACATGCTTCAGAATGACAAAGTTTAATGACACTACTTACCTCATTGTCGGGAATGAATCTTTGAAATATTTGATCAGGACAATATTTGAATAAGTTAGGGTCATCACAATAAAAGCTCTTCACTTCGTTCAAAAACTTTTCTTTGTCTTGAGTACTCCAATCAACTAGCAAATCTCCTAAAGCAAGAAAATTGATATTTTTATCATACCAAGGCATTGGACAAAGAGAAAGTAAGGATTCGTTAGGAAAGTAATCATCGATTGGTGTGATGTCAGATGTCGAATCTGTTGTCACTGTTGACAAAAGATTCGCATCAACATTTTCGGTGCTTGTTTCATCCATGATTTCTTCCTCAGAATAAATCATTTGCAAATCTTTAGTTTCATCCGATTCATTTTTACTTAAAGTAGATTCAAGTTGATCATAAACTAATTCATCAATATGATCTACTTCTTGTAAATCATTATCATCTCCAGGTTGCTTGCAAATGTTGAAAATATTCATCTCCAATGTCATGTTTCCGAATGATAGCTTCATCAGTCCATTCCTACAATTAATTAATGCGTTAGAGGTTGCAAGAAAGGGACGTCCTAAAATAACAGGAAATGAATTACATGCTTCAACAGGTTCTGTGTCCAAGACAATAAAATCCACAGGATAAATGAATTTGTCGACTTGTACTAACACATCCTCAATTATTCCTCTAGGCACTTTTACAGATCTATCGGCAAGTAAAAGAGATATAGAAGTTGGTTTTAACTCACCTAGATTGAGACTTTGAAAAACTGAATATGGAAGTAAATTCACACTAGCTCCAAGATCAAGTAAGGCTCTTTCAATTTTATGCTCTCCAATAAAGCAAGAAATTGTAGGACAACCAGGGTCTTTATATTTCAAAGCATTATTGTTTTGAAGAATAGCACTTACTTGTTCGGCTAGAAAGGCTTTCTTTTTCACATTCAGTTTCCTCTTCACAGTGCATAGATCTTTCAAAAATTTAGCATAGGAAGGAACCTGTTTAATAGCATCCAGCAAAGGTATATTGATCCTTACCTGTTTGAAAATTTCATAAATTTCAGAATTGTGATTGACTTTTCTTTGTTTGGTCATGGCTTGAGGAAATGGAAGTGCTGGTGGTGAATCAGTCGTTTCTTTGCAATTTTCAGATTCATCCCCTTCCTTACCCTCAGAGATTGACTCATCATCTTTCTCATAAGGTTCAAAAGAGGGTTTTTCAATAACCTTACCACTGCGCAGAGTAGTGACTGATTTGACTTGATCCATGTGTTGGCTTCCGAAACTACTTGTATTTGCATTGTATTGCCCTTTGGGATTTTGTTGTGTTTGAGATGGAAACTTACCTTTCTCTTGGAAACTAAAAGCAGATGTTAATTTAGCAAGAGTATCTTTAAAATCTGTCATGTTTTGAACAAGTTGAGTATTAATTGTCTCTTGCTTTTCAATGAATGCATGCAATGTTTCCTCAAGATTTCTTCTAGGAGGTGGAGCATAAGGAGGTGCATATCCATGAGAATTTTGGAAATTATGGTGTGCTTGAAATGGTGGTTGTGAAGTTTGTGCATTGTCGTTCTCACTCTTCCAACTGAAATTTGGGTGATTTCTCCAACCAGGGTTGTATGTTTGGGAGTATGGGTTGTGGTTGGGCCTTTGGAAACTGTTTAAAGCATGGGCTTGTTCATGGAGACATTCTTTAAAAGAAGGCAAGGTTGGACAATCGTTGGTTAAGTGTTCATTTGTTTCACATATTTGACACACAATGTTTTCAACAGATTTTAATTGACCACTCTTTTTCAATTCTAGTGCCTCGACTTTTCTAGCTAAAGATGCAAACTTGGCTTGAAGGTCATGCTCTTCCCTAAGGTTGTACATACCTCCACTAGATGTATGAGGTTGAGTTTTACTCGGTGCCTCATATGTACCTGCAGTGTCCCAATTTTGAGCATTTTCAGCTAACAAGTCTAAGTACTCCATTGCTTCATCAGGGTCTTTATCTTCAAAAGTTCCATTGCACATCAATTCAACCATTTGCCTATCTTTAGGTGTTAATCCTTCATAGAAATGTGAAATCAATCTCCATGTTTCAAAACCATGATGAGGGCAAGTACTAAGCAAGTCTCGATACCTATCCCAACATTTGTAAAATGTTTCTCCTGGTTTTTGAGTGAAAGTGGTGATTTGTCTCTTGAAAGAGTTTGTTCTATGAGATGGGAAAAACTTCTTTAAAAACTGTTGTTGCATTTCATCCCAAGCACGAATGGATCCTGGTCTTAAATTTTGTAGCCATGTTTTAGCTTTATCTTTTAATGAAAAAGGAAAAAGCTTTAATCTAATGGTGTTCATGCTACAATTTAAATTATTATATGTGTTGCAGAGCTCCTCAAATTCTCTTAAATGCAAGTATGGATTTTCCAATTCCAAACCATGAAAAGAAGGTAAAAGTTGAATAATACCTGGTTTAAAATTAAAATGAGATGCATCAGGAGGAAAAACTATGCATGATGGTGCACTTGTTCTTGTGGGATTCATGTGGTCTCTAAGTGTTCTAGCACGGTTATTCTCATTATTCTCATTTTGAAGTGATTGATTATCTTCTTCGGCCATATTTTCTGAAAATGATGAGGACACCCTACAAAGTCTACCACTTGATGTGCGTGACCACACTCTCATGCACGTGTAGGAATATAATAAAATGAAGAAGAAAACAAAAGATGAAGGAAGAAAACAAAATAAGGAGAAACAAAATAAAAGAGACAAAGTTATATACAAGAAAAGTGAAAAGAGAAAATAAAATAAAAACTATAATTTATACAAGAACTTACCTCCCCGGCAACGGCGCCAAAAACTTGACATGACTAAAAGGTTGATGTCTTCTCCCAAGTGCAGGAGTGTCGAAGTAATAAATAACCCGGCAAGACCGGGGTCGAACCACAGGGAGGTTAATTGTACAAATTATAAACAACAATTATAAAACAACAATAACAACAACAACAATAGTACTAATAATAATAATAATAATAATAATAGTAGTAGTAGTAGTAGTAGTAGAGAAAGAGAAGAAGAAGAAGATGATGATGATGAGAACTTGGAGATCAAATATTAATGTAAGGATTAAGCAATAATAATAACAAATGTCAAGGTTAGAGATTCCACTAATGGTATATCAAACAAGTATAGTATAAACTCTTATTATTGAATTGGAAACCACACACAAAGGAGGTTCCAATCAGATTATATATTGTTAACATGATTACATTAGTCATCTTATTCAATTAATGCTAATACTTGTAAATCTCGTCAAGCATTCATGATTATAACTTATGTTAACAACAAATCAAGTTCCTTTCATAGCTCAGGTGTCGGTTATACCATACATTATGGGCTATGAAAGTGCCAAGCATTTGTTGTACCAAGTATTATACAACATAAATCAAGATTAGTCATTTAACAAGCAAAGTATTAAAGAGTGAACAAGATAACAAATATAAAACATGTTAGTATCAAACATTAAGGTCCATATTAAGTTTACACTATACTTATTCTTACACCATTAGTGTAACCTTTTCACCTTGACATAATTAACTTAGCTAGACATAATGAAAGAAAAGAAAATAAATAAACAAAATAAGAACATAAAAGTTAACTAAGTAAAGGAAAGGAAATGAAAGGCATAAACTTGATATTAATGAAAGTAAAGCATAAACATTACAAAAAATACAAAGAGAGAAAGGAAGAGCATGATCTTGATCTGAACACCAAGATGCCTAAATGCATGGCAAATGCCTCCTTTTATAGGCTAAAATTGGGAACTATTGATTTGATGACTAATTGATAAGTGGGTGGCCAACTTTTGACTTGGTGACAATCCTTATCTTCTCTTGTCTGCCCAAAACGTCATTGATAACGTCAAAACTGGAGCCAGGTGCAAACATGAAAGTTGTAGGAAATTATCTCAGCTTTCTTGTGTAAAAAATTCAGATCATTTGGACTTCTAGAACTCCAGATATGGCCAAAATACCGAACAGTGCTCGGGCTGGAAGACAGATTCGGGCTTCTTTGTTGTTGCTACAATTTGGACTTGATAATAGCCTTTTCAGATCTTGGGCTCCATATGAAAGTTGTAGGCCTATGTCTTACCTTTCCATCCATATAAATTGGACCTAAATCTGAGATCTGTAGCTCCAGATATGGCCCAATTACCGAACAGTGTTCCGGTTTGGATTGCACCGACATCTCTTCTCTAAGTTTGACCATCTCTTTATCCATGCAATTTAAGTTCTTCAAGTCATCAATCAATCCTTTCATTTATGTGATAGACCTGCATTAAAAATAGACATTTACCACAAATTATAGGTATCTTATATTATTAGATACATTATTATAAAACATATTTTAGTTAAGGAGTTATTGATACTTCAAGTGCAAAATGATGATATAAAACCATGATAAAAATACACTTTTAAGTACTAATCAGCTGCCATTGAACTAAATCATTAATGCGGACATTGTGATTATTTGTTGGTTAGGGTTAATTATACGGCGGATCCGTTAATTAACCAACATTAAGAAAAGATAAAAATTCAGAATATAAATTGTAGTTTTGTTTCAAGGATCGGTTCTAATTTCTATTGGTGGATGTGTGCTTGCAACCAAGGTTTGTTTTCTTGATAAATTTCGATTTCAATTGATTTTGTTTGCTAGTTTAATTTCTTCCATAGTTTAGATCATCACAAATCAAAACCCCCCAATTGCATAACGTATAGCATAAAAATCTGAACTAAATCTTCCTTGTGGGATTGACCCCTTGCTTGCTCTATACTATCTTGTGTGTTGTGTTTTAAGCTAGGGTAATTAATTTGTGCGACCATGACATCGCAACAAATTTTGGCGCCGTTGCCGGGGAAGTAATTTTAGTTGATTCTTGTGCTTGTACTGTTATTTTTAGTTGCTGTGATTTTTTATTTATATTTCTGAAAAAAAAAGAGAAACAGAATTTTTTCTTGCGGCGGTACTGTTTATTTGCGGTGGCGGTACTGTTCAAAACAGAATTGTTTGTGGAATTAGGTTTCAACGTTTCTTTTCCTGAAGGAAAACGACGTTCTGAACAAAACTAGTAGTATACTACTAGCCCCACCCTATTGAGGCCAAATTCCACTGGTTTCTAAGGGTTTTAGGTAGTTTTAGTTTTCTAGCGTAGGATTTTCGTACAATTTGCATTGTTTTCGGTCTCTTGTGTGATTGGTTTCTTTTGAGTTTTCTTGATGATTTATGCCAGTAACCCGTTCTACTAATCAAATTCAAGTGCAGTTGGATCTCGAAATAGAAAAAACTTTACGCAGGTTACGCAAGGAAGCTCGCCTCAACACCATGGCTATTGCACGACAACAAACACTCAAGGAGCTTGCTGCTCCTAACGTGGAAAATCAGCCACTATGCATAAACATTGACAATAATGTAAACTTTGAGCTCAAATCTGGTTTTATACATTTGTTACCAACATTTAATGGTCTTGCTGGAGAAGATCCTCATACTCATCTCAAGGAGTTCCATATGGTTTGTGTTGGCATGAAACCAAATGGAGTTGATGAAGAACAAGTTAAGTTGAAAGCTTTCCCTTTCTCTTTAAAAGGGCCAGCAAAGGCATGGCTTTTCTCTATTCTCCCAGGATCTATTGGAACTTGGAATGCCATGAAAAAGATTTTCCTTGAGAAGTATTTCCCAGCATCTCGAGTTGCCAACATAAGGAAAGAAATATGTGGGATTCGGCAATCTCATGGAGAGACACTCTCCGAGTATTGGGAAAGATTTGAGCAACTATGCATTCAATGCCCTCATCATCAAATACCCGATCAACTCCTCATTCAATATTTTTATGAAGGATTGATGCCTACTGACCGTAGTATCATTGATGCTGCAAGTGGAGGCGCATTGGTGGATAAGACACCTGAGGCTGCACGCCAATTGATCTCAAACATGGCAGCTAACTCAAAACAGTTTGGCACTCGTGGAGACTTCTCCAACAAACGAGTAAATGAGGTAAGTATTTCTAACCTTGAAAATAAAGTTAATGATCTTACTTCTCTTGTGCGTTCTTTGGCTTGTGGAAATATGCAGCAGGTGAAAGTTTGTAGCATATGCTCCTTACAAGGACATGCTTCGGATATGTGCCCAACAATGCAAGAAGATTACATTGAACAAGCTCATGCAATTGATGGAGCATTCAACGGACAGCCCCAGCGTAAATATGATCCTTTTTCCAACACGTACAATCCCGGATGGAGAGATCATCCCAACTTACGCTATGGCAACCCATCCCAACAAGGCAATCAAGGCCGACAATTCCATCCCCATGGATTTCAGCCCCAACAGAATTATCAAGCAAGACAACCCCCTCCATTCACAAACTCCAATGTTACGGGGTCGTCATCCAATGATGATCTTCGTGAGATGATGAAAACTTTGGCTTCTAATACTGTTACCTTGCAACAAAATGTCATGTCTTTTCAACAGGAAACAAGGTCAAGTATTCACAACTTGGAGAAGCAAATGGGGCAAGTAGCTTCAAGTGTAGGGAAATTGGAGGCACAAATGAACGGAAAATTGCCCTCCCAAGCATTGAATCCAAAAGAGAATGTTAGTGCGATCATGCTGAGAAGTGGGAAAGAACTTGAAGAGAAAAGGTCAAAACAAATTGAGATGGAGGAAGAAGAAGAGATAGAAACTGAATTGAGTACAAAGAAGGAACATCATCCTCCTTCACAAACTAAAACATCGACCAACACTCCAAAGGTAACTCCTCACTCAATGAATTCCAGTTTTAAAGCAATTCCACCCTTTCCTATGAGTTCTTCTAGGTCAAAGAAAGAGGACAAAGAAAAAGAGATTTTAGAGGTTTTCAAAAAAGTAGAACTCAACATTCCTTTACTTGATGCTATCAAGCAAATTCCCAAGTATGCTAAATTTTTGAAGGAGTTGTGTACTACCAAGAGAGCTTTCAAATTGAAAGGTCATGAAATGGTAAGTATGGGTGAAGTTGTGTCTGCTGTTGTTCAAAAGAATATGCCTTTGAAGCAAAAGGACCCAGATGCGTTTACTATCCCATGTGTTATTGGTAATGCTAGTTTCAAGAGGGCCTTGTGTGATTTAGGTGCATCCATTAGTGTTATGCCCAAACATGTTTATGATTCTCTTAGTCTTGAGCCTTTGCATAAAACTAGCATTGTAATACAACTTGCGGATCGTAGTTTGGTTTACCCACTTGGTGTGATAGAGGATGTCCTAGTCAAGATTGATACTTTGGTTATTCCATGTGACTTTTATATTCTTGATATGGAACATGATTCTTGTGATTCATCAACCAGCACTCCTATATTATTTGGAAGACCATTCTTGAAAACTGCCAACACAAAGATTGATTGTGGTAAGGATACCTTGTCTATGGAGGT
This sequence comes from Populus pruinosa, assembly GCA_026413675.1. NCBI lineage: Eukaryota > Viridiplantae > Streptophyta > Magnoliopsida > Malpighiales > Salicaceae > Populus > Populus pruinosa. Next base: position 5,885,206 of record CM048594.1, read on the forward strand.
AGGAGATGAAAAAATTGAATTTAATTTTCATGATGCAATGAAATATCCTTATAGCAATGTTTATTCTATCACATGCTATGACCAGATTGATAAGTGTGTGCAGCAAGTTTGTGATTTTGATTGCGAAGATGGATTAAGCATAACTTTGAGCTATGGCTATGATTTCACCAAGATAGAAGAGATGGAGAGGCACATATGTGTTCCCCAAAACATGCACAAATCAGTATTGGCCTTACAAGCTTTACAAACCGTTCCCCATGGTAATGTCTTTATTGATTTATTACTCTCACATAAAAAGCTTTTGCCATCTATTTTACAAGCCCCCGAGTTAGAATTAAAACCTTTGCCTGATAATTTGAAGTATGTATTCATTGGCGACAATAATACACTTCCTGTTATCATAGCAAAAGGTTTGACAAGTATACAAGAGGAAAAAGTTGTGAAGTTGTTGTGTGATCACAAAACTGCCATTGGATGGACTTTAGCTGACATCAAGGGCATTAGTCCCTCAATGTGTATGCATCACATACTATTGGAGGACAACGCAAAACCAACAAGGGAACTGCAAAGGAGGTTGAACCCACCTATGATGGAGGTAGTGAAAGCTGAAATTTTAAAACTGTTAGATGCAGGAGTCATTTACCCCATCACTGACAGTAAATGGGTGGCGCCAATCCATGTGGTGCCTAAAAAGACTGGAATCACATTGGTGAAAAACAAAAATGATGAGCTCATTCCTACTCGCATCTCGAGTGGATGGAGAATGTGTGTTGATTACAGAAAGCTCAATTTTTCTACACGCAAAGATCATTTCCCATTACCATTCATAGATCAAATGCTTGAACGCCTAGCAGGTAAGTCTTTTTATTGCTTTCTTGATGGATATAGTGGATACAATCAGATTGTTATTAATCCGGAGGATCAAGAAAAAACTACATTTACTTGTCCATTTGGTACATATGCATATAGGAGAATGCCTTTTGGTCTTTGTAATGCTCCTGCAACTTTTCAAAGATGCATGATGAGTATTTTTTCTGACTATGTTGAAAGAATAATCGAGGTTTTTATGGATGATTTCACGGTGTATGGTGATTCTTTTGATAAATGTCTAGAAAATTTATCTTTGATCCTAAAAAGGTACATTGAAACAAACCTTGTCTTGAACTATGAAAAGTGTTATTTTATGGTAGAATAAGGAATAGTTCTTGGGCATGTTGTGTCTTCACGTGGATTACAAGTTGATAAAGCTAAGATAGATGTTATTTCATCATTGCCTTACCCCTCATGCGTGAGGGAAGTTCGTTCTTTTCTAGGTCATGCAGGTTTTTATCGACGCTTTATCAAAGATTTCTCGAAGATTACAGCACCTTTGTGCAGACTATTAGCCAAAGAAGTGGATTTTGTGTTTGATCAAGCCTGTAAAGATGCCCATGATGAGCTTAAGAGACGTGTCACATCTGCCCCTATCATCCAACCACCAAATTGGGATGAACCTTTTGAGATAATGTGTGATGCGAGTGACTATGCGGTAGGAGTTGTGCTTGGGCAAAGAATTGGGAAGAATTTGCATGTTATCGCCTACGCTTCTCGCATGTTGGATGGAGCACAATGCAATTACCATACAACTGAAAAGGAACTTTTTGCAGTGGTGTTTGCTCTTGAAAAATTCAGGTCATATCTACTTGGTACAAAAGTCATTGTTTTTACTGACCATGCAGCTCTCAGGTATCTTTTGAAGAAGAAGGAGTCTAAACCAAGACTGATTAGGTGGATCTTGCTTTTACAAGAATTCGATCTTGAGATCAAAGACAAAAAAGGTGCCGAAAACCTTGTGGCTGATCACTTGAGTCGACTGAGGACCGATGATATTCCAACTGAAACAATAAGAGAAACATTTCCTGATGAACAGTTGTATATGTTGCACTCCTCTACAAGACCATGGTATGCTGATTTGGTGAACTATTTAGTCACCAAAGAATTCCCTCCAGGTTTGTCTACATCCCAAAAGGACAAGTTACGAGCTGATGCTAAATATTATTTTTGGGATACTCCTTACTTGTGGAAATTTTGTGTGGATCAAGTAGTAAGGAGATGTGTACCACAGGATGAATTTCATTCCATTCTCACTTTTTGTCATTCTCATTCTTGTGGTGGGCATTTTGGAGCAAAAAGAACAGCCCACAAGGTACTTGAAAGTGGTTTCTATTGGCCTTCTATTTTTAAAGATGCATATCACTTCTGCAAATCATGTGAAAAATGCCAAAGAACAGGTAATATCACTAATAAAAATCAAATGCCTTTAACAAATATTCTTGTAAGTGAAATTTTTGATGTTTGGGGTATTGACTTTATGGGTCCATTTCCTTCTTCTTTTGGAAATCTTTATATTCTTCTTGTTGTTGATTATGTGTCCAAATGGATTGAGGCGAAAGCCACACGAACTAACGATGCTAAGGTTGTTTTAGATTTTGTCAGGACTCACATATTTGATAGGTTTGGCATCCCTAAAGCTATCATCAGTGATCGTGGCACTCATTTCTGCAATCGTTCCATGGAAGCATTGCTACGCAAATATCATATGACTCATCGAACATCCACAGCATATCATCCGCAAACGAATGGCCAAGCTGAAATTTCCAATCGAGAAATCAAGTCCATTTTGGAGAAAACAGTGCAACCTAACCGACGAGATTGGAGTCTACGCCTTGGAGATGCACTTTGGGCTTATAGGACTGCTTATAAATCACCTATAGGAATGTCACCTTATAGAATGATTTATGGGAAAGCATGTCATCTACCGGTGGAGCTTGAACACAAAGCTTTTTGGGCCATTAAACAATGCAACATGGATTATGATGCTGCTGGGATTGCAAGAAAATTGCAACTGCAAGAGTTGGAAGAAATTCAAAATGATGCTTACGAGAATGCAAGAATTTACAAAGAAAAGACTAAGAATTTTCATGACCGAATGCGTACAAGAAAGGAATTTCATGTTGGAGACAAAGTCCTTCTTTATCATTCGCGTTTAAAATTTTTTCCTGGGAAATTGCGCTCTCGTTGGATTGGACCCTTTATTGTTTCTAATATTTTTCCTTATGGTGCAGTTGAAATTACAAGTTTAGAAACCAGCAAAGTACTCAAGGTCAATGGACATCGTTTGAAACCTTTCTATGAAGGTTGGACGACAGAACTCACCGCTTCTGTAGAGTTAGCTGAACCAATCTATGAAGAATGAACATGCCACATGTCAAGCCAATGACATAAAACAAAAGCGCTTACTGGGAGGCAACCCAGCACACAAAAAGAAAAATCAGATTTGCTCTCTTTTTCCTTATCTTTTTTTTTTTACATTTTAATTTATTTTCTATCATTCTCTTATGTTCCTTTGCTTTTATTTCAACATTAAGGACAATGTTGTGTTTTAAGTGTGGGGGTATTGGGAGAATATTTATTTTCTTATTTTAGTTTTCTTTGTTGTTCTTAAAAAAAAAATAATTTTGTGTTTGATCTTTTTAACTCCCATTGGTTTTTGAGAATATGAGTATTATATATAAGAATTAATTGAGATAGATGAAGATATAAATCAAATGAAAGAGTATGCATGCAAATTTTAAGGTTTAATTGGTTTAGGGATTGACTTTGAGAATATACCATGTTGATTTTATAGTGTTATACCACTGCAAGTTTTTGAGCCTTCAACATTGTATTCTTTGAGGTGCATTCTTTCAATGATATGTATCTCTAGAACTTGCTTTATATCTTATTGAGATTATATTACATTACAAATATACATGAAGATGATAAAGGCAATAGGAATTTTAAAGCACTTGAACCAAAAAAGCCAACCTAAAGCATATTATCCTTAGTGAGCCCCTTTTGAGCTTATTTATCTTTTCTTTGCTTTATCCATGCATAAGACTTAACTTTATATATATTTTCCTTTTCCCCTGGCCAAGGATTAGTAGAGCATGTACTTATGATACTTCATGGAATTATGGTTGGAAATTATATGAAAAGATAGAAGAAGTGATGCTTGATGAAAAGATGGGCAAAATTACAAAAAAAAAAAGAAAAAAAAAGAAAAGAAGAAAAAAAAAATGTTCCTTTATGTTCTTAAGATTTTATGTTAAAAGAGCTTACAATCAAAAGGAGTTAAGCATTGGTGATTAAAGATGAAAAATTTATGAGCTTTGATGGAATATCTTGTTTGAAATATCATTTTTCGGAATGCTCTACTTTCTTTGATTTGAACCTTTTCTTTTACTCTCTTTTACTCACCTTAACCTTAGCCCCATTACAACCGGAAAATAAGACCTTTTGATTCATGCATTGTTTGTAATATGTTAGTAATGGAGATGAGATTGAAAAGCAAGCTTATGGTAGAACATACTCTTTGATTGAATTTGAGAGATTTAAACACATAAACCCTAAACACATGAGTGTTGGAGTGTATATCAATGAGAGGACCTATCACTTTGGCATGGCATAGATTTCATTTAAATCCCGACGATTGATTGAATTTTGAAGTTTGCATGTAAACAAATTCATAAAAATTTATTTATTTTATCCTTTTTTATTATATTCTTATTTATAATGCTTGTACTCTTAGATATTGATGGGAGATTAAGAGATTGATCATGGTTATTTTCAATTCAATTTAATTTTATTTATCCTTTCTCGAGGACGAGAAAGAGCTAAGTGTGGGGGTATTTGATGTAACCATATTATTCGATAGTTTCACCCATATTTACCTAATGTTTTGTCCATGTTTTATATGTAAAATGCCTTGATATTCTTTGTTTTATGTTTTGAAGGCACTTTTGGATGAAAAATGCAAAAAGGAGTAAATTGGAGATAATTGGCAGATTTGACGTTCAGTCAATGTTTTGTGCAGAGCGTGAGTTCTAGAGATCGAAATGAAGTAATTCTAGTGGAAATAAAAAGCTAACATCCATACCTTTCTAGAAATGCAATGCAAGAAAAATAAAAAGAGGAAGATCATGGAAATCACATCTTTCAAAGTGAAATCTCGCATTCTGCCACTGTTGACCTTTGTCTATTAAAAATTCAATATCTGGAGCTATAGAAGTCCAATTTATGCAAACTCAATTTTTTTGGATTCCTGACTCAAAGGACTATAAACGCTCCAAATTTCATCCAAAAAAGATGTCATATGAGGGAGATATGATTTTTCAAAGATGACAAATGAATTCTGCCAGCAATCAGGTTTCGTGAAGAAATGAGTCCAAATTACGTTTCGAAGCTTCTAAACCGTCATCCAAGTTTTTATATCAGCAATTTAGCTCCTCTAAGTCAGAGTTTGAAGATTTCATGCAAGGCTATTTCTCTTTTTTAGGGAAAATAGTTATAGAAGTACTTAAATGTTAATTGTCAACTTAAAGGAGGACTACTTTGTAAATTAGGAACTAGGGTTTCTTAGCATATAAAAAGAAAGAGAGAGAGGAGAGAAGGGGGGCAGCAGCCAGAAGTGAAGAAACACAAATTCTCTCCTCTACAAACCCAAAAAATCATGCTCTCTTCATTGTTTAAGAGTAGTTGTTCAATGGTTATGCAAGGCTAAGCTCTTTTCTTGGTTGCAAGGACACAACAAACCTTCAGATTTCAAGAACCGTGAGATTTATTCTTCCTTTTATTTTCAGTTTATATTATGAATAAGTATGGTTGTTTTCCTATGCATATTTTCTATGATTGTTGTTGATAATTGCTAGAGCGGAACTCTAAGTTATTATTGTGAACAATTTATTGCTAAGTTTGATATCAAAACCGGAGTTGTGATGTATGAACTTGTGAAGCAACTAAGCTTGATAATTGTGGTTGAACTACATTATTAAACTTAGGGAAAACACTCAAATATCTAGTTCTTAGGGCTGCCATTGAACTAAATCATTAATGCGGACATTGTGATTATTTGTTGGTTAGGGTTAATTATACGGCGGATCCGTTAATTAACCAACATTAAGAAAAGATAAAAATTCAGAATATAAATTGTAATTTTGTTTCAAGGATCGGTTCTAATTTCTATTGGTGGATGTGTGCTTGCAACCAAGGTTTGTTTTCTTGATAAATTTTGATTTCAATTGATTTTGTTTGCTAGTTTAATTTCTTCCATAGTTTAGATCATCACAAATCAAAACCCCCCAATTGCATAACGTATAGCATAAAAATCTGAACTAAATCTTCCTTGTGGGATCGACCCCTTGCTTGCTCTATACTATCTTGTGTGTTGTGTTTTAAGCTAGGGTAATTAATTTGTGCGACCACGACATCGCAACATACAGGTAGTTGTGATTGTGGCTCACATCTTCCCTTGGTTTTACATCCAAGAACGGCTTAAACGCCCTCTATGGGTCGGGGATAGGCTTCCCATCCAGTTTTCTTAAAAACTGGCAAACAGGGTCTTTTTTAGTCAGATTCCCAAGACTAAGTCGATCATGTTCTTTATGAAATAGTGGCCATAAATCATGAATTGTACGATGCACATCTCCACTAGGATGCGTCTCAAGAGTCAATAGAAGATTATCTAAAGATTCCTTACTGAGGCCATCCTTAATGAATTGTATTTTATCTTCACGGTTTATAGATACCATTCCTAAAGAACGACATTGTGTATTACAAGTCCATCTAGCACATCGATGACAGACTTCTAGTCCTTTTGCACGACGCTTCTTTGCAAAAGTGCTTTTACCTGTTCCAGGCATGTGTGAAATAAAGAAATTAGAGGACTCACCTGATAATCGAACCTTTGCTTCAATCAACCAGCGAATATCTTCAGAAATTCCATGATTCATTAACAATCTCAATCTTACACATCTAGCACGGTAAATTTTTGTAATCGCATTTTGAGGCAGAGCGGGAAAATACTTTTTCAATTTCTCAAGATTAGTGTCCATTTTCAAATGAGAATTGGAAGAGAGATTCAAAGAATTGCACAAATATATACACAAATATCAGTAATTGTGGGAAACTGAATGAACCGACTTAAGTCACGGAGTACCGTTATCCGCCATTTGACCGGGGTGAGAGAAACTAGCAAAAATCACTCAAAAAGAAACATAAAAAAGAAAATGTGAGAAAAACAAAATAATCAACCTTTATCTGCAAGATCATTCAAACCAGCTGATTCATTTTCACTAGGAAAATTATCAAAGTAAGCTTTCAAACGATGTCCATTTTCCTTAAAATCATTGCCATTCATTGAATTCTCAATATCACAAGCCCCATAAGGATTGCTCCATCTTGGTCTTAGCTCCCTAGGGAATGCATAGAGTTGAGAATTATAAAACAAAACTTTTTGACCAGTATCAATTTTTTGACAATTTTCACAAGTTTTGCGGAATGCATCTGACTCTTTGAATATGATGGGCCAGTAAAATCCACTTTATAAGATTTCTACAATCCTCTTTTTTGATGAGAAATGATCCCCATATGCCTTAGAGTGACAAAATTTAATGAAATTACTTACCTCATTGTCGAGAATGTATTTTTGAAATATTTGATTATGACAATAATTGAATAAGTAAGGGTCATCCCAATAAAAAATTTGCACATTGCTCAAAAAATTTCTTTTGTCTTCGGTATTCCAATGAGCTGGCAAAAATCCTGAAGTAAGAAAATTGATATGTTTAGCAAACCAAGGCATTGAACTAAGAGAAAGTAGAGATTCATCAGGAAAGTAATAATTGATTGGTGTGATGTCGGGTGTCGAATCTGTTGTCACTTTTGATAAAACATCTGCATCAACATTTTCGGTGCCTTTTTCATCATCGATTTCTTCCTGATTGGTCATGGCATGAGGAAATGAAAGTGTTGGCAGGGAATCAGTCTTTTCCTTGCAATATTCATATTCAACCCCTTCCTTACCCTTAGAGATTGACTCATCATCTTTCTCACAAGGTTCAAGAGTGGGTTTTTTAATAACCTTACCATTGCGAAGAGTAATGACTGATTTGACTTGATCCATGTGTTCACTTCCATAACTACTTACATTTGCATCGTATTGCCCCTTGAGATTTTGATGTGGTTGAGATGGAAACTTACCTTTCTCTTGGAAATTGAGAGCATATGTTAATTTAGCAAGAGTATCTTTAAAATCTGTCATGTTTTGAGCAAGTTGAGTATTGATTGTCTCTTGCTTTTCAATGAATGCATACAAAGTTTCCTCAAAATTACTTCTAAGAGGTGGAGCATAAGAAGGTGCATATCCATAAGAATTTTGGAAATTATGGTGTGCTTGAAACTGTGGTTGTGAAGTTTGTGCATTATCACTCTTCCAACTGAAATTTTGGTGATTTCTCCACCCAGGGTTGTATGTTTGCAAATATGGGTTATGATTGGGCCTTTCGAAACCGTTTAAAGCATGGGCTTGTTCATGGAGACATTCCTTAAAAGAAGGCATGGTTGGACAGTTACTAGTTGAGTGTTCATTTGTTTCACATATTTGACATACAATGTTTTCAATAGATTTAAATTGACCACTCTTTTTCAATTCTAGTGCCTCGACTTTTCTAGCTAAAGATGCAAACTTGGCTTGAAGGTCATGATCTTCCCTAAGGTTGTACATACCTCCACTAGATGTATGAGGTTGAGTTTTACTCCGTGCCTCATAAGTACCCGCGATGTCCCAATTTTGAGCATTTTCAGCTAACAAGTCTAAGTACTCCATTGCTTCATCAGGGTCTTTATCTTCAAAAGTTCCATTGCACATCAATTCAACCATTTGCCTATCTTTAGGTGTTAACCCTTCATAGAAATGTGAATCCAATCTCCATGTTTCAAAACCATGATGAGGGCAAGTACTAAGCAAGTCTCGATACCTATCCCAACATTTGTAAAATGTTTCTCCTGGTTTTTGAGTGAAAGTGGTGATTTGTCTTTTGAAAGAGTTTGTTCTATGAGATGGGAAAAACTTCTTTAAAAACTGTTGTTGCATTTCATCCCAAGCATGAATGGATCCTGGTCTCAAATTTTGTAGCCATGTTTTAGCTTTATCTTTTAATGAAAAAGGAAAAAGCTTTAATTTGATGGTGTTCATGCTACAATTTAAGTTATTATATGTGTTGCACACCTCCTCAAATTCCCTTAAATGCAAGTATGGATTTTCCAATTCCAAACCATGAAAAGAAGGTAAAAGTTGAATAATACCTGGTTTAAAATTAAAATAAGATGCATCAGGAGGAAAAACTATACATGATGGTGCACTTGTTCTTGTGGGATTCATGTGGTCTCTAAGTGTTCTAGCACGGTTATTCTCATTATTTTCATTATGAAGTGATTGATTATCTTCTTCAGCCATATTTTCTGAAAATGATGAGGATACCCTACAAAGTCTACCACTTGATGTACGTGACCACACTCTCATGCACGTGTAGGAATAAAATAAAAGGAAGAAGAAAATAAAAGAAGAAGAAACACGAGAAAAGAAACAAAGTTATATACAAGAAAAGTGAAAGGAGAAAATAAAATAACTATTATAATTTACACAAAACTTACCTCCCCGGCAACGGCGCCAAAAACTTGACACGACTAAAAGGTTGATGTCTTCTCCCAAGTGCAGGAGTGTCGAAGTAATAAATAACCCGGCAAGACCGGGGTCGAACCACAGGGAGGTTAATTGTACAAATTATAAACAACAATTATAAAACAATAATAACAACAACAATAATAGTAATAATAATAATAATAATAATAATAACAATAATAATAATAATAGTAGTAGTAGTAGTAGTAGTAGTAGTAGTAATAGTAGTAGTAGTAGTAGTAGTAGTAGTAATAATAATAATAATAAAGAAAGAGAAGAAGAAGAAGATGATGATGATGAGAACTTTGAGATGAAATATTAATGTAACAATTAAACAATGATAATAACAAATGTCAAGGTTAGAGGTTCCACTAATGGTATGTCAAACAAGTATAGTATAAACTCTTATTATTCAATTGGAAACCACACATAAAGGAGGTTCCAATCAGAATATAGATTGTTAACATGATTACATTAGTCATCTTATTCGATTAATGCTAATACTTGTAAATCTCGTCAATCATTCATGATTATAACTTATGTTAACAACAAATCAAGTTCCTTTCATAGCTCAGGTGTCGGTTATACCATACATTATGGGCTATGAAAGTGCCAAGCATTTGTTGTACCAAGTGTTATACAACATAAATCAAGATTAATCATTTAACAAGCAAAGTATTAAAGAGTGAACAAGATAACAAATATAAAACATGTTAGTATCAAACATTAAAGTCCATATTAAGTTTACATTATACTTATTCTTACACCATTAGTGTAACCTTTTCACCTTGACATAATTAACTTAGCTAGACATAATTAAAGAAAGAAAAATAGATAAACAAAATAAGAACATAAAAGCTAACTAAGTAAAGGAAAGGAAATGAAAAGCATAAACTTGATATTAATGAAAGCAAAGCATAAACATTACAAAAAATACAAAGAGAGAAAGGAAGAGCATGATCTTGATCTGGACACCAAGATACCTAAATGAATGGCAAATGCCTCCTTTTATAGGCCAAAATTGGGAACTATTGATTTGATGACTAATTGATAAGTGGGTGGCCAACTTTTGACTTGGTGACAATCCTTATCTTCTCTTGTCTGCCCAAAACGTCATTGATAACGTCAAAATTGGAGCCAGCTAAAAACATGAAAGTTCTAGAAAATTGTCTCAGCTTTCTTGTGTAAAACATTCAGCTTATTTGGACTTCTAGAACTCCAGATATGGCCAAAATACTGAATAGTGCTCGGGCTGGAAGACAGATTCGGGCTTCTTTGTTGTTGCTACAATTTGGACTTGATAATGGCCTTTTTAGATCTTGGACTCCATATGAAAGTTGTAGGCCTATGTCTTACCTTTCTATCCATATAAATTGGACCTAAAGATGAGATCTGTAGCTCCAGATATGACCCAATTACCGAACAGTGTTCCGGTTTGGATTGCACCGACATCTCTTTTCTAAGTATGGCCATCTCTTTATCCTTGCAATTTAAGTTCTTCAAGTCATCAATCAATCCTTTCATTTATGTGATAGGCCTGCATTAAAAATAGACATTTACCATAAATTATAGGTATCTTATATTATTACATACATTATTATAAAACATATTTTAGTTAAGGAGTTATTGATACTTCAAGTGCAAAATGATGATATAAAACCATGATAAAAATGCACTTTTAAGTACTAATCAGTATCTATTCAGGGAATGAGATATGTTTACATGTCAAGATTGTGGGGAATTACAAGCTTGTTATAGAAAATGGTTACATTTTGAATGTGAAAAACACTTTCTATGTTTCTTTATTTTCTAAAATCTTGATTGTAATTTTTAGATTAGTAAATCTTAGCTATAATTTTAATTTTATTAATATTGAAGTTATTATTTCTTATAATAAAGTTGGCATGGGTTTTGAGTATTTGTTTAATGGATAATTTAAACTTAAATTAGACCTAATCTATGAACAAAGTTTCATAACCTTGCATAAAGGAATTGGTATTAAATGTATACTTGTTAACAAGTCCTCAGTTACTTTTTGGCATATAAGATTAAGACATATTTCTATTAAGAGAATTAAGAAATTAGTCAAATAAAAAGTTCTTAAGACTCTTGACTTTTATAACTTTAATGCATTGATGCAACTATATTATCTAATAGTTTTCCCCATATTTACCTAGTATTTTTAATATGTTTTATATATTAAATACCTTGATATTCTTTATTTTATATTTTGAAGGCACTTTTGGATACAAGATTAAAAAAGAAGTAAATTGAAGATAATTAGCAGATTTGACATTTGATCAATGTTTGTGCAGAGCTTGAGCTCTAAAAGTTGAAATGAAGTGATTCTAATGGAATTAGAAAGTTAACATTGGCACGACTAAAAGGTTGATGTCTTCTCCCAAGTGCAGGAGTGTCGAAGTAATAAATAACCCGGCAAGACCGGGGTCGAACCACAGGGAGGTTAATTGTACAAATTATAAATAAAAATAATACAACAACAATAATAATAATAATAACAACAATAACAATAACAATAACAAGAATAATAATAATAGTAATACTAGTAATAGTAGTAATAGTAGTAGTAGTAGTAGTACTAATAATAATAATAGTAATAGTAATAATAATAATAAAGAAAGAGAAGAAGAAGAAGATGATGAGAACTTGGAGATGGAAAATTAATGTAAGGATTAAAAAATAATAATAACAAATGTCAAGGTTAGAGGTTCCACTAATGGTATATCAAACAAGTATAGTATAAACTCTTATTATTGAATTGGAAACCACACACAAAGGAGGTTCCAATAAGATTTTATATTGTTAACATGATTACATTAGTCATCTTATTCAATTAATGCTAATACTTGTAAATCTCGTCAAGCATTCATGATTATAACTTATGTTAACAACAAATCAAGTTCCTTTCATAGCTCAGGTGTCGGTTATACCATACATTATGGGCTATGAAAGTGCCAAGCATTTGTTGTACCAAGTGTTATACAACATAAATCAAGATTAGTCATTTAACAAGCAAAGTAATAAAGAGTGAACAAGATAACAAATATAAAACATGTTAGTATCAAACATTAAAGTCCATATTAAGTTTACATTATACTTATTCTCACACCATTAGTGTAACCTTTTCACCTTGACATAATTAACTTAGCTAGACATAATGAAAGAAAGCAAAATAGATAAACAAAATAAAAACATAAAAGTTAACTAAGTAAAAGAAAGGAAATGAAAGGCATAAACTTGATATTAATGAAAGCAAAGCATAAACATTACAAAGAATACAAAGAGAGAAAGGAAGAGCATGATCTTGATCTGAACACCAAGATGCCTAAATGCATGGCAAATGCCTCCTTTTATAGGCCAAAATTGGGAACTATTGATTCGATGACTAATTGATAAGTGGGTGGCCAACTTTTGACTTGGTGACAATCCTTATCTTCTCTTGTCTGCCCAAAACGTCATTGATAACGTCAAAATTGGAGCCAGTTGTAAACATGAAAGTTGTAGGCAATTGGCTCAGCTTTCTTGTGTAAAAAATTTAGCTCATTTAGACTTCTAAAACTCCAGATATGGCCAAAATACCGAACAGTGCTCGGGCTGGAAGACAGATTCGGGCTTTTTTGTTGTTGCTACAATTTGGACTTGATAATGGCCTTTTTAGATCTTGGGCTCTATATGAAAGTTGTAGGCCTATGTCTTACCTTTCCATCCATATAAATTGGACCTAAATCTGAGATCTGTAGCTCCAGATATGACCCAATTACCGAACAGTGTTCCGGTTTGGATTGCACCAACATCTCTTCTCTAAGTTTGACCATCTCTTTATCCTTGCAATTTAAGTTCTTCAAGTCATCAATCAATCCTTTCATTTATGTGATAGACCTGCATTAAAAATAGACATTTACCACAAAATATAGGTATCTTATATTATTAGATACATTATTATAAAACATATTTTAGTTAAGGAGTTATTGACACTTCAAGTGCAAAATGATGATATAAAACCATGACAAAAATGCACTTTTAAGTACTAATCAAACATCTTTGCCTTTCTATACATATATAACAAGGGAAAAAAATGAAACAACATGGAAATCACAGTCTTCAAAGTCAAATCTAGCATTCTACTAGTGTTGATCATCAACTATTCCAACTTGAATATCTTTAGCTATAAAAATTCATTTGATACAAACTTAATTATTTTGGATTCCTAACTTGAAGGCCTATTATCCTACCAAATTTTAATAGAAAACCAGCTCAAATGAGAGATATATAATTTTTCAAAGATGACATATAAATTCTCCTTCAAATTTTATCCTAAAGTTCCAAATCGACATCTAAGTCTTTATTTCGACAATTTAATTTCTTTTTTTTTTAGAAAAATAGTTGTTGAACTACTTAAATATAAATTATTTACTTAGGAAAATAGTTTTGGAGAATATTGATAATTTTCTACTCGAAGATACTTCACCATCATCATCATGCTTTGGTATGTGATTGATTCTTATTTTCAAATGAGACTCGAAATAGTACGAGATAAATGTTGAGATCTCCTCAGTAATAGAAACTCATATATTAATGTCTTGATATGCACTTTGTTTTTTTAATCTTTTTCTTAAGGTTGAACACCTACATGAAATAAAATGAATATTTTCAATTAACATAAACAATCAAAATAATATCAAAGATTACATTGCATATGTAATCTTGAACTCAAACAGATAAATCCATCTATACTAGATCGGGCCTTCAAGTTTTGCCTCATATGGTAAATATATGGGTAAATACTTTATAGAGTCAAAAAAAGATGTAGGGAATATCATCAAGTTTGCATATTATCTTAACGATATTCATTCCAAGCCTCTTTATGTGTTGTGTCTATGATTAATACTTAAAATTGTATTTTTATTAAGGTTTTATATCATCATTTTGCACATGAAGCATCAATAACTTCTTAACTAAAGTATGTTTTAGTTCAAACTAGAACACTATTTGGTAATCAGATCATAATTAGAGCTGTAGATCTTAGATTTAGGCTTACTCTATATGGATGGAAAGCTAAGACATAGACCTAAAATATTTATGGAAAGGAAAGTCTTAATTTTATTATTTGGAAGTCCAAATCTTAGCAACAAAAGAGAAATATGAATCTGTACTATAGCCCAGACATTGGTCAGTGTTTAGCCTACATCTCGAGCTTTAAAAGCCCAAATGACCTCAATATTTTTTTTTAGAAAACTGAGATAATTTTCTAGAACTTTCATGATTTAAGTTTGTTTGAATTCTGATGTTAGTAATGACATTTTTGATAGACAAGAAGATAAGGATTGTTACTAAGTTAAGATGTGGTCATCCATTTAATAATTAGGCATCAAATTAATAGTTTTCAATTTTAGCTTATAAAAGAAGGCATTTGTCATGCATTTAGGCATCTTGGTCTTCAGATCAAGATCATGCTCTTTATTTTTATTTTTATTTTTTTGTAATGTTTAAGTTTTATTTCATGTTATATTTTCATTAATCTCTTGTTTATACTTCTTATTTCCTTTCCTTTACTTAATTAACTTTTATCTTATATATGTTCTTATCTTATTGATTTATCTTTCTCTCTTTTATTATGTTTAGTTAAGTTTATTATGTTAAAGTGAAAATGTTACATTAATGGTGTAAGAATAAGTATAGTGTAAACTCCATATAAACTTTAATGTTTTATACTAACATGTTTTATATTTGTTATCTTGTTCACTTTTAATACTTTGCTTGTTAAATAATTAATCTAGATTTGTGTTATATAACACTTGTTACAATAAATACATGGCATTTTCATAGCCCAACCGTATAGTATAACCGATATTTGTGCTATAAAATGAACTTGATTTGTTGTTAACATAAGTTATAATCATGAATCCCTAGCAATATTTACAAATATTAGCATTATTCGAATAAGATAACTAATGTAATCATATTAACAATTTATAATCCGATTGGAATGTCCTTTATATGTGGTTTTCAATCAAGTAATAAAAGGAGTTTATACTATACTTGTTTGAAATACCATTAGTTGATCCTTTAACCTTGACATTTGATTTTATCATTGTTTAATCTTCATATTAATCTTACATTCTCAAAGTCCTCTTTAACTTCTTACTACTACTATTATTATTAATGTAATTATTATTGTTGTTGTTGTTGTTGTTGCTGTTGTTGTCATTATAGTTAATCTCCCTATAGTTTGACTCCGGTCTTGCCGGGTTAGTTATTACTCCAACACTCTTACACTTGGAAGAAGACATTAATTATTTGACAGTGTCAAGTTTTTGACCCATTACTGGGAAGGTAAATTCTTGTATAAATTATAATTTTTACTTTATTTTCTCTTTTCACTTTTCTTATATCTAACTTTGTTTCTTTTTTCTTTTATTCTATTCCTACATATCCATAAGAGTTTGGTCACGTATATTAAGCAGTAAATTTTGTAGGGTATCCTTATTATTTTTTAAAAAATATGGCTGAAGAAGGTAACCAGTCGCTTCATAATGAGAATAATGAGAATAACTGTATTAGAACACTTAGAGACTACATGAATCCAACAAGAATAAACGCACCTTCATGTATAGTTTTTCCTCTTAATGCATCTCATTTCAATTTTAAGTCAGATATTATTCAACTTTTATCTTATTTTTATCGCTTAGATCTAGAAAATTCATACTTACATTTGAGAGAATTTGAGGAGGTATGTAACACTTATAATAACTCAAATTATAGCAGAAACACCATTGGATTAAAGCGTTTTATTTAAAAAAAAAGATAAAGTTAAAGCATGGCTATAAAATTTGAGACTAGGATTCATTCATGCTTGGGATGAAATGAAATAATATTTTAAAAAAAGGTTTTTCCCTTCTCATTAAACAAACACTTTCAAAACATAAATCATAATTTTCACTCAAAAACCTGGAGAAACATTTTATAATTAAAAAAGTTGAGGCACTAAAATTAAAAAAAGAGTGGCCAATTAAAATTTGTTTAAGATATTATGTGTCAAATCTGTAAAGCTGGAGAACAATCAACCAATGATTGTCCAACTTTGTCTTTTTTCAAGAAATACCTTTATAAACAAGCTCATGCTTTAAACAATTTACAAAAGCACAATCATAACCCATACTCACAAACATATAACTCTGGTTGGAGAAATCACCCAAATTTTAGTTGGAAGAATGATGCACAAACTTCATAGTCATCGTCGCACGTCAAAAAACCTGCGCGGTGTCGGCTTAGTCTGGCGATTTTTCTCTCTTATGTTTGATTGATTTGATCTTGTTGGATTCGTTAGGAGTCACCACCTAATATTTAATTGAGGGTTACTAGGAAACTCAATTGTACTAGTCTTGTCAGAGATTCGCGGGTAAGGGACTAGTTGTGGTTAGGGAAGGTATTAGCACCCCTGATGCACCTTACCTGAGGTAAGCTGCTTTATAGTTGTGATGTGTTAAAGAAGTTTTAAAATTTTTATCTTTTAATCAAAATATTAAATCCTTATTTATTCTTTGTAATTTTATGACAAACAAAAAAGAAACATTCATAAAACAAATACAAACACACACACACTTTCCCTATATTTTTGTTTCCTTCTTTTTTTTATTTATACTTCAAAACACAAATTCAAAACAATTAATTAAAAATTACATTATATAATTGTTAAATTACAAAACAACCCTTAAAAACCCTAGAAATTGTAGGGAAGGCCTTTTGGACAGCGTGAATAGTGCTAGTAACCATGGCAACGTGTGGATTCACGTGTTGTCGTAAGAATCACCGAAAAAAAGGGTTGGTCTGGCTCTGTTTCTTCTCCCTTTCTTCACTGACGTGAAGGCTGTCATGACCTGCAACAACAAAGAGACACACAATAATTGATTTTTTTTATTTTAGATTTGTTTCCTTGGGTTAGTTCTTTTTAATTTTAGATCTATAATCGGTTCTTTCTTTTTCTGGTGGCTGCTCCTTCCTTCTTCAGGTGGATGCGGAAGGACACACCGGTACCTGGAGGCTTCGGAGTGGATGGGAGGCACTTGACCGGTTGGCGGCACTGGTTAAAGGAGGTCGACTACTCCTATGGTGGATTACGTTCGTTGGCTGGTCTGTGGGCACTGTTGAAGCTGGGTCGGTGACACGACCAAAAGATTGATGTCTTCTCCCAAGTGCAGGAGTGTCGAAGTAATAAATAACTCGGCAAGACTAGGGTCGAACCACAAGGAGGTTAATTGTATAAATTATAAATAACAATAATACAACAATAATAATAACAATAATAGTAATAATAATATAAACTCCACTAATGGTATGTCAAACAAGTATAGTATAAACTCTTATTATTCAATTGGAAACCACACACAAAGGAGGTTCCAATCAGATTATAGATTGTTAACATGATTACATTAGTCATCTTATTCGATTAATGCTAATACTTGTAAATCTCGTCAAGCATTCATGATTATAACTTATGTTAACAACAAATCAAGTTCCTTTCATAGCGCAGGTGTCGGTTATACCATACATTATGGGCTATGAAAGTGCCAAGCATTTGTTGTACCAAATGTTATACAACATAAATCAAGATTAATCATTTAACAAGCAAAGTATTAAAGAGTGAACAAGATAACAAATATAAAACATGTTAGTATCAAACATTGAAGTCCATATTAAGTTTACACTATACTTATTCTTACACCATTAGTGTAACCTTTTCACCTTGACATAATTAACTTAGCTAGACATAATGAAAGAAAGAAAACTAAACAAACAAAATAAGAACATAAAAGTTAACTAAGTAAAGGAAAGGAAATGAAAGGCATAAACTTGATATTAATGAAAGGAAAGCATAAACATTACAAAAAAAATACAAACAGAGAAAGGAAGAGCATGATCTTGATCTGGAAACCAAGATGCCTAAATGCATGGCAAATGCCTCCTTTTATAGGCCAAAATTGGGAACTATTGATTTGATGACTAATTGATAAGTGGGTGGCCAACTTTTGACTTGGTGACAATCCTTATCTTCTCTGGTCTGCCCAAAACGTCATTGATAACGTCTAAATGGGAGCCAGGTGAAAACATGAAAGTTGTAGGCAATTGTCTCAGCTTTCTTGTGTAAAACATTCAGCTCATTTGGACTTCTAGAACTCTAGATATGGCCAAAATACCGAACAGTACTCGGGCTGGAAGATAGATTCGGGCTTCTTTGTTGTTGCTACAATTTGGACTTACAAATGGCCTTTTTAGATCTTGGGCTTCATATGAAAGTTGTAGGCCTATGTCTTACCTTTCCATCAATATAAATTGGACCTAAATCTGAGATCTGTAGCTCCAGATATGACCCAATTACCGAACAGTGTTCCGGTTTGGATTGCACCGACATCTCTTCTCTAAGTTTGACCATCTCTTTATCCTTGCAATTTAAGTTCTTCAAGTCATCAATCAATCCTTTCATTTATTTGATAGGCCTGCATTAAAAATAGACATTTACCACAAATTATAGGTATCTTATATTATTAGATACATTATTATAAAACATATTTTAGTTAAGGAGTTATTGATACTTCAAGTGCAAAATGATGATATAAAATAATGATAAAAATGCACTTTTAAGTACTAATCACACCCCTCAACCAGCTTATTACTAGTCCCTAGTAATCAAAGCGTTAAAACAATTTGCAAATTTCACAAAGCAAGGTATTCATCATTTAACTTCCATTAATCTATGCAGATAAACAAACTCTCATTAAATTTATATATCTGCTCAATACCTCTTAACAAGATATTAATAAACCTTTCTTTTATGCTCAATATATCAACACATAATTATGGGGCTTTTCTTGGAAGAAAACAAAATTTTTGTTCTAATGTTTAAGGTTAACTTCCTTAGGTTGGGATTACTATTTTTGTCTCTTTTTTTTTCATTTTTTCTTCTTTTTTTTTTTTTAAATCTATATACATATAATTTAAAAATATCATGCATCTTTCACCCATGTAACGAGCTTTCAGCTAATGACTCCCAGACCAGTTGGTCTTAGGGCATTAGGTGTTAAGACACCCGTACGAGCTTAGTAACTCGGGTCGCAGATACTGATATGTAGATAGTGCAATGTTTGATTCCCTTAAGCTTTTCTCCTCAACTCATGTAACAAGCGTTGGGCCAATAGCTCCCAAGTCAGTTGACTTTAGGGTATTAGGTGTTAAAACACCCCTTCGGGCTTAATTGCTTAGATTAGGGAGGCTACGAAACCAAACTTATCTACATTTTTATTATCATCATTTTTTTTTCTTTTTTCTTTTCTTTTTTTCTTTCTTTTTTTTAATTATATACAATCTCTTTCCCTTAGTTGTTACCTTTAACAAAAGAACATAAATAATGTAATAATCCAATATGCAACCCACATTCATATATTAAAGTGTGTGTGTGTAAATTAAGGTTTAAGAATACATGTTAAATAAGTATATAAGCAGAATTAAATGGTAACAATACGAGAGTTTGTAAACCTGAATATTTCAGGAAGTATTATAATAGACCTTGTTAAGAATGGTTACTAAGATGCGTCTCAAGAGTCACTTTAACAAAAGAACTCCTTACTCTGCCATCCTAGTAACAACAATTATGCACATGCTTTATGAAATGAAAAACAATTTTTTTTTTATATCAACTACTACCCTCTCCCCGCAACCAAAACGAGACATTGTCCTCAATGTTCTTAGGTAGAAAGATAGAGTATAGAAGATATCACCTGAAATAACAAACACTGACAAAACCTGAAACACACTGAAACAAAGATAAGAAATAACAAAACACAATAATAAAACCAAAAGACACAAAAATTCACAAATGAAGGCTCAAATCCAATCTAAGCTTTTTACGGCTTTCCTTAGATGACCAATTTATGCGACTCATGGAAGGATCAATCACAGGAGTGAAAGATTGTAGTTGGTCAATCAATTGTTCAGCAGTAGTAGCAGAGATTATGATTTGGCGTGCAGAAGATGTTAGAAATTCCTGTTCCACACCATGATCAACAAAAGACAACAACTTATCATAATAACCATTAACATTTAACAAACCTATGGGTTTATGGTGAATGTGCAATTGAGCCCAAGAGGAAATATGAAAGATCTCTTCCAATGTGCCTAGACCACCTGGTAATGCAATGAAGGCATCAGCATGGTTAAACATTGCATTCATTCGAGCCGACATTGTGGAGACCTGAAGTTCCTCTCCAATTGTTTTTCCAATGATGTTCCCTTGTGCCAAAGCTTCAGGGACGACTCCTAAAACTTGACTACCTCCTAAAAATACAGCTATTAACACACCTCCCATTAACCCAAGACTGCCTCCCCCATACACTAAATGAATCTTTCTCTCAGCTAGCACCTGACCAAGATGATTTGCTGATTCTAAAAACTCCTTTTCTTTCCCAGGACTAGATCCACCGAAAACACAAATATTTCTTATTTGATGACTTGAGGAACTTGCCATTTCTACACACTTCTGTATTTGTTGAATGTATGGGTTGCGTAGAAATGAAAGGAAGGAAAAGAGGGTTTTATAGATGAGAAATTAGAAAGGCAATCATAACATATATATGTAGGCCAGCTAGAGTCCCACACTCTCTCTCTTTTTATTTATTTATTTATTTACTTTTGAAAAAAACATGTGTATGTACAGTGACACGACTAAAAGGTTGATGTCTTCTCCCAAGTGCAGGAGTGTCGAAGTAATAAATAACCCGGCAAGACCGGGGTCGAACCACAGGGAGGTTAATTGTACAAATTATAAACAACAATTATAAAACAACAATAACAACAACAATAGTAGTAGTAGTAGTAATAATAATAATAATAATAATAAAGAAAGAGAAGAAGAAGAAGATGATGATGATGAGAACTTTGAGATGAAATATTAAAGTAAGGATTAAACAATAATAATAACAAATGTCAAGGTTAGAGGTTCCACTAATGGTATATCAAACAAGTATAGTATAAACTCTTATTATTGAATTGGAAACCACACACAAAGGAGGTTCCAATCAGATTATATATTGTTAACATGATTACATTAGTCATCTTATTCAATTAATGCTAATACTTGTAAATCTCATCAAGCATTCATGATTATAACTTATGTTAACAACAAATCAAGTTCCTTTCATAGCTCAGGTGTCGGTTATACCATACATTATGGGCTATGAAAGTGCCAAGCATTTGTTGTACCAAGTGTTATACAACATAAATCAAGATTAGTCATTTAACAAGCAAAGTATTAAAGAGTGAACAAGATAACAAATATAAAACATGTTAGTATCAAACATTAAAGTCCATATTAAGTTTACAGTATACTTATTCTCACACCATTAGTGTAACCTTTTCACCTTGACATAATTAACTTAGCTAGACATAATGAAAGAAAGAAAAATAAAAAAACAAAATAAGAACATAAAAGTTAACTAAGTAAAGGAAAGGACATGAAAGGCATAAACTTGATATTAATGAAAGCAAAGCATAAATATTACAAAGAAAATACAAAGAGAGAAAGGAAGAGCATGATCTTGATCTGAACACCAAGATGCCTAAATGCATGGCAAATGCCTCCTTTTATAGGCCAAAATTGGGAACTATTGATTTGATGACTAATTGATAAGTGGGTGGCCAACTTTTGACTTGGTGACAATCCTTATCTTCTCTTGTCTGCCCAAAACGTCATTGATAACGTCAAAACTGGAGCCAGGTGCAAACATGAAAGTTGTAGACAATTGTCTCAGCTTTCTTGTGTAAAAAATTCAGCTCATTTGGACTTCTAGAACTCCAGATATGGCCAACATACCGAACAGTGCTTGGGCTAGAAGACAGATTCGGGCTTCTTTGTTGTTGCTACAATTTGGACTTGATAATGGCCTTTTTAGATCTTGGGCTCCATATGAAAGTTGTAGGCCTATGTCTTACCTTTCCATCCATATAAATTGGACCTAAATCTGAGATCTGTAGCTCCAGATATGGCCCAATTACCGAACAGTGTTCCGGTTTGGATTGCACCGACATCTCTTCTCTAAGTTTGACCATCTCTTTATCCTTGCAATTTAAGTTCTTCAAGTCATCAATCAATCCTTTTATTTATGTGATAGACCTGCATTAAAAATAGACATTTACCACAAATTATAGGTATCTTATATTATTAGATACATTATTATAAAACATATTTTAGTTAAGGAGTTATTGATACTTCAAGTGCAAAATGATGATATAAAACCATGATAAAAATGCACTTTTAAGTACTAATCATACAGGTAGTTGTGATTGTGGCTCACATCTTCCCTTGGTTTTACGTCCAAGAACGGCTTAAACACCCTCTATGGGTCGGGGATAGGCTTCCCATCCAGTTTTCTTAAATACTGGCAAACAGGGTCTTTTTTAGTCAGATTCCCAAGACTAAGTCGATCATGTTCTTTATGAAATAGTGGCCATAAATCATGAATTGCACGATGCACATCTCCACTAGGATGCGTCTCAAGAGTCAATAGAAGATTATCTAAAGACTCCTTACTCAGGCCATCCTTAATGAATTGTATTTTATCTTCACGGTTTATAGATACCATTCCTAAAGAACGACATTGTGTATTACAAGTCCATCTAGCACATCGATAACAGACATCCAGTCGTTTTGCACAACGCTTCTTTGCAAAAGTGCTTTTACTTGTTCTAGGCATGTGTGAAATGAAGTTAGAGGACTCACCTGATAATCGGACCTTTGCTTCAATCAACCAGCGAATATCTTCAGGAATTCCATGATTCATTAACAATCTCAATCTTGCACATCTAGCACGGTAAATTTTTGTAATCGCATTCTGAGGCAGAGCGGGAAAATACTTTTTCAATTTTTCAAGATTAGTGTCCATTTTGAAATGAGAATTGGAAGAGAGATTCAAAGAATTGCACAGATATATACACAGATATCAGTTATTATGGGAAACTGAAAAAACCAACTTAAGTCACGGAGTACCGTTATCCGCCATTTGACCGGGGTGAGAGAAACTAGCAAAAATCACTCAAAAAGAAACACACAAAAAAATATAAGAAAAACAACATAATCAACCTTTATCTACAAGATCATTCCAATCAGTTGATTCATTTTCACTAGGAATCTTATCATAGTAAGCTTTCAAACGATGTTCATTTTCCTTAAAATCATTGTCATTCATTGAATTCTCAATATCACAAGCCCCATAAGGATTGCTCCATCTTAATCTTATCTTTTTAGGAAATGCATAGAATTAAGAATTATAAAACAAAACTTTTTGACCAAGGCATTAGACTAAGAGAAAGTAAGGATTCGTTAGGAAAGTAATCATCGATTGGTGTGATGCCAGATGTCGAATCTGTTGTCACTGTTGACAAAAGATTCGCATCAACATTTTCTGTGCGTTTGATATCCGTGATTTCTTCCTCAGAATAAATCATTTGCAAATCTTCAGATTCATCCAACTCATTTTTACTTAAAGTAGATGCAAGTTGATCATAAACTAGTTCGTCAATATGATCTACTTCTTGTAAATCATTATCATCTCCAGGTTGCTTGCAAATGTTGAAAATATTCATCTCCAATGTCATGCTTCCAAATGATAGCTTCATCAGTCCGTTCCTCCCCGGTAACGACGCCAAAAACTTGACACGACTAAAAGGTTGATGTCTTCTCCCAAGTGCAGGAGTGTCGAAGTAATAAATAACCCGGCAAGACCGGGGTCGAACCACAGGGAGGTTAATTGTACAAATTATAAACAACAACAACAACAACAACAACAACAACAACAACAACAATAATAATAATAATAATAATAATAATAATAATGATAATATTAGTAGTAGTAGTAGTAGTAGTAATAATAATAATAATGAAAGAGAAGAAGAAGAAGATGATGATGATGAGAACTTTGAGATGAAATATTAATTAAACAATGATAATAACAAATGTCAAGGTTAGAGGTTCCACTAATGGTATGTCAAACAAGTATAGTATAAACTCTTATTATTCAATTGGAAACCACACATAAAGGAGCTTCCAATCAGATTATAGATTGTTAACATGATTACATTAGTCATCTTATTCGATTAATGCTAATACTTGTAAATCTCGTCAAGCATTCATGATTATAACTTATGTTAACAACAAATCAAGTTCCTTTCATAGCGCAGGTGTCGGTTATACCATACATTATGGGCTATGAAAGTGCCAAGCATTTGTTGTACCAAGTGTTATACAACATAAATCAAGATTAATCATTTAACAAGCAAAGTATTAAAGAGTGAACAAGATAACAAATATAAAACATGTTAGTATCAAACATTAAAGTCCATATTAAGTTTACACTATACTTATTCTTACACCATTAGTGTAACCTTTTCACCTTGACATAATTAACTTAGCTAGACATAATGAAAGAAAGAAAACTAAACAAACAAAATAAGAACATAAAAGTTAACTAAGTAAAGGAAAGGAAATGAAAGGCATAAACTTGATATTAATGAAAGGAAAGCATAAACATTACAAAAAAATACAAAGAGAGAAAGGAAGAGCATGATCTTGATCTGAAAACCAAGATGCCTAAATGCATGGCAAATGCCTCCTTTTATAGGCCAAAATTGGGAACTATTGATTTGATGACTAATTGATAAGTGGGTGGCCAACTTTTGACTTGGTGACAATCCTTATCTTCTCTGGTCTGCCCAAAACATCATTGATAACTTCTAAATTGGAGCCAGGTGAAAACATGAAAGTTGTAGGCAATTGTCTCAGCTTTCTTGTGTAAAACATTCAGCTCATTTGGACTTCTAGAACTCCAGATATGGCTAAAATACCGAACAGTGCTCGGGCTGGAAGACAGATTCGGGCTTCTTTGTTGTTGCTACAATTTGGACTTGCAAATGGCCTTTTTAGATCTTGGGCTTCATATGAAAGTTGTAGGCCTATGTCTTACCTTTCCATCAATATAAATTGGACCTAAATCTGAGATCTGTAGCTCCAGATATGACCCAATTACCGAACAGTGTTCCGGTTTGGATTGCACCGACATCTCTTCTCTAAGTTTGACCATCTCTTTATCCTTGCAATTTAAGTTCTTCAAGTCATCAATCAATCCTTTCATTTATTTGATAGGCCTGCATTAAAAATAGACATTTACCACAAATTATAGGTATCTTATATTATTAGATACATTATTATAAAATATATTTTAGTTAAGGAGTTATTGATACTTCAAGTGCAAAATGATGATATAAAATGATGATAAAAATGCACTTTTAAGTACTAATCATTACCTTTAACAAAAGAATATAAATAATGTAATAATCCAATATGCAACCCACAAGTGTTCGTGCTACAATTAAAATTATTATATGTGTTGCAGACCTCCTTAAATTCCCTTAAATGCAAGTATGAATTTTCCAATTCTAAGCCATGAAAAGAAGGTAAAAGTTGAATAATATCTAGCTTAAAATTAAAATGAGATGCATCGGGAGGAAAAACTATGCATGATGGTGCACTTGTTCTTGTGGGATTCATGTGGTCTCTAAGTGTTCTAGCATGGTTATTCTCATTATTCTCATTATGAAGTGATTGATAATCTTCTTTGGCCATATTTTCTGAAAATGATGAGGATACCCTATAAAGTCTACCACTTGATGTACATGACCACACTCTCATACACGTGTAGGAATAGAAGAAAAGGAAGAAGAAAACAAAAGAAGAAGAAACAAGAGAAAAGAAACAAAATTATAACAAGAAAAGTGAAAAGATAAAGTAAAATAAATATTATAATTTATACAACTTACCTCCACGGCAACGACACCAAAAACTTGACACGACTAAAAGATTGATGTCTTTTCCCAAGTGCAGGAGTGTCGAAGTAATAAATAACCCAGCAAGACTTGGGTTGAACCACAGGGATGATAATTGTACAAATTATAAACAACAATTATAAACAACAACAATAGTAATAAGAACAACAATAATAAAGAAAAAGAAAAAGAAAAAACAAGAAGAAAAGCTGATGAGAACTTTAAGATGAAAAAATAATGTAAGGATTAAACAATGATAACAAATAATGTCAATGTCAGAGGATCCATTAATGGTATGTCAAACAAGTATAGTATAAACTCTTATTATTCAATTGGAAACCACACACAAAGGAGGTTTCAATTAGATTATAGATTGCTAACATGATTACATTAGTCATTTTATTCAATTAATGCTAATACTTATAAATCTCATCAAGCATTCATGATTACAACTTATGTTAACAACAAATCAAGTTCCTTTCATAGCTCAGGTGTTGGTTATACCATATAGTATGGGCTATGAAAGTTCCAAGCATTTATTATACCAAACATTAAAGTCCACATTAAGTTTACACTATACTTATTCTTACACCATTAGTGTAACCTTTTCACCTTGACATAATAAACTTAGCTAGACATAATAAAAAAAAGAAAAATAAATGAACAAAATAAGAACATAAATAAGATAAGAGTTAACTAAGTAAAGGAAAGAAAATGAAAGGCATAAACTTGATATTAATGAAAGCAAAGCATAAACATTACAAAAAAAATATAAAGAAAGAAAGTAAGAGCATGATCTTGATCTGGAAACCAAGATGCCTAAATGCATGGCAAATGCCTCCTTTTATAGGCCAAAATTGGGAACTATTGATTTGATGACTAATTGATGAGTGGGTGACCAACTCTTGACTTGGTAACAATCCTTATCTTCTCTTGTCTGCCCAAAACATCATTGATAACATCAAAATTAGAGCCACTTGAAAACATGAAAGTTGTAGAAAATTATCGCAGCTTTCATGTGTAAAAATTTCAGCTCAATTTGACTTCTAGAACTCTAGATATGGATAAAATACTGAACAACATTCGGGCTGGAGGACAAATTCGGGCTTCTTTATTGTTGCAACAATTTGGACTTGAAAATGGTCATTTTAGATCTTGGGCTCCATATAAAAGTTATAGGCATATGTCTTACCTTTCCATCCATATAAAGTAGACCTAAATCTAAGATTTATAGCTCTAGATATGATCCAATTACCAAATAGTATTCTGGTTTGGATTGCACTGACATCTCTTTTCTAAGTTTGGCCATCTCTTTATCCTTTTAATTTCAGTTCTTAAATAAATCAATCAATTCTTTTATTTATGTGATAGGCCTATATTTAAAATGAACATTTACCACAAATTAAAGGTATCTTATATTATTAGATATATTATTATAAAATATGCTTTAGTTAAGGAGTTATTGATACTTCAAGTGCAAAATGATGATATAAAACCCTGATAAAAATACACTTTTAAGTATCAATCATTTATGATCCTGTAACCTTGACATTTGTTGTTATCATTATTTAAACCTTACACTGATCTTCCATCTCAAAGTTCTCATCAACTTCTTCTTCTTCTTCTTCTTCTTCTTCTTCTTCTTCTTCTAATATTATTATTACTATTACTATTATTTTTATTAGTATTCTTATTACTATTAATATTAGTATTAATACTATTATTGTTATTGTTATTGTTATTGTTATTGTTATTGTTATTGTCATTGTTGTTATTTATAATTTGTACAATTAACCTCCCTATGGTTCGACCCCGATCTTATTGGTTTATTTATTACTTCGATACTCTTGTGCTTGGGAGAAGACATCAATCTTTTGGTCATGTCAAGTGCATCTCATATCCCCTTTGTAAATAAATCACGATATGCTAATAGAATAAGTGTTTGCATAAACACTTGGCAATCATGACTTTTTATTCTATACAATTCTACAATCCTCTAAATTAACCAACTTTGATATGTTCAAGATATGTCTATTGGAAAAACATAGACTCTTCAGCCGTTGGTACACTAATAATTTTGTATTCTTATATAAGACGAAGCTTGCTTTGGGTTTTGCGACTGACACGACCAAAAAATTAATGTTTTCTACTAAGTGTAGGAATGTTGAAGTAATAAATGACTCGGTAAGATTGGGGTTGAATGATTAGAAGTTAAAAGTGCATTTTTATCAAGGTTTTATATCATCATTTTGTACTTGAAGTATCAATAACTCCTTAACTAAAGTATGTTTTATAATAACAAGTCTAATATCATAAGGTACCTTTAATTTATAGTAAATGTTCATTTTAAATACAAGCTTATCACATAAAATAAAAGAATTAATTAATGAGGTGAAGGATTGAAATTTAAAGGACAGAGAGATGACCATACTTAGAAAAAAAATGTTGGTACAGTCCAAACTGAAATACTGTTCGGTAATTGGGTTTTAAAGTTGTAGATCTCAGATTTAAGTCTACTTTATATGAATAGAAAGGTAAAACATATGCCTACAACTTTCATTTAGAGTCCAAAATTTAAAAAGACTGTTTTCAAGTCTAAATTGTAGCAATGACAAAAAACTCTGAATCTGTCTTGCAACTCAGACACTATTCAGTGTTCAACTCATATCTTGAGTTCTAAAAGTCCAAATGACCTTCATAATTTTTTTTTGAAAAGCTAAGATAATTTCCTAGTACTTTTATATAGAGATGTGGTTCAAATTCTAATATTATTAATGATGTTTTATTTAGAACAAAGATAAAGATTGTCATCAAGTCAAGATGTGGCCACCCACTTATCAATTAATCATTGAATCAATAGTTTTCAATTTTAACCTATAAAAGGATGAAATTTTCATGCATTTAGGCATCTTGATTTTTAGATCAAAAATTATACTCTTGCTTTCTCTCTTTGTATTTTTGTAATGCTTAAGTTTTCCTTTCATTAATATCTTGTTTATGCCTTTCATTTTCTTTCTTTTACTTAGTTAACTTTTATCTTATTTATGTTCTTATCTTATTTATTTATGTTTCTCTCTTTTATTATGTTTAGCTAAGTTTATTATGTTTAGGTGAAAAGGTTACACTTATGGTATAAGAATAAGCATGAGTGGGTTTTTGGAAACTATTTAAAACATGGACTTGTTTATAGAGACATTACTTAAAAGAAGGCAAAGTTGAATAGTCATTAGTTAAGTGTTTATTTATTTCAGAGATTTGACACACAATGTCTTAAACAAATTTTAATTGACTACTCTTTTTTAATTCTTTCACCATACTTATTCTTATACCATTAATATAACCTTTTTGCATTGATATAATAAACTTAGCTAAAATAATAAAAGAGAGAAACATAAATAAATAAGATAAGAATATAAATAAAATAAAAGTTAACTAAGTAAAGGAAAGGAAATGAAAGACATAAATAATATATTAATAAATGCAAAACTTAAGCATTACAAAAATACAAAGAGAGAAAGTAAGAACATGATCTTGATCTGAAAATTAAGATGCCTAAATGCATGACAAATGTTTCATTTTATAGGTCAAAATTTGGAACTATTGATTTGATGACTAATTGATGATTGGGTGACTATATATTGACTTAGTGACAATCCTTATCTTCATGTCTACCAAAAATATCATTGCTAACATAAAAATTTAAATCAACCTTACTTTTGAAAGTTCTAAGAAATTGTCTTAGCTTTCAAAAAAAAAAAAATTGAGGTCATTTGGACTTTTAGAACTCGAGACATGGGTTGAATATTGAAAGTGTCTAGACTATAGGACAGATTCGAACTTCTATATTGTTGCTAAGATTTGGACTTCCAAACAGTATAATTGAGTCCTACCTTTCTCATTAATATTTTAAAGCCTATGTATTAGCATTTCATCCATATAAAAATGCCTAAATCCAAGTTCAATAACTCCAGTTATGATCCAATTACTGAACAATGTTTCAATTTGTACTAAACCAACATCTTCTTTTTTTTAAGCTTCACCCTCTCTTTGTCCTTTCAATTTCAATACTTTAACTCATTAATTAATCCTTTTTATTTATATGATAGACCTGCATTTATGATGAATATTTACCATAAAATAAAGGTATCTTATGGAACCAGGTTTTTTATTATAAAACATACTTTAGTTAAGGAGTTATTGATACTTCAAGTGTAAAATGATGATATAAAACCTTAATAAAAATATACTTTTAAGTTTTAATCAATAACTTGTGACCTAGTATAAACCAACTCCATATTTTTACGGTAACAAAACAACATTATATCTGACACGACTAAAAGGTTGATGTCTTCTCTCAAGTGCAGGAGTGTCGAAGTAATAAATAACTCAGCAAGACCGGGGTCGAACCACAAGGAGGTTAATTGTATAAATTATAGACAACAAATATAAGCAACAATAATAGCAATAATAACAACAACAATAACAATAACAACAACTATAATAATAATAATAATAATAATAATAATAATAATAATAATAGTAGTAGTAGTAGTAGTAGTAGTAGTAATAGTAGTAATAGTAGTAGTAATAATAATAATAAAGAAAGAGAAGAAGAAGTAGATGATGAGAACTTGGAGATGGAAAATTAATGTAAGGATTAAACAATAATAACAACAAATGTCAAGGTTAGAGGTTCCACTGATGGTATATCAAACAAGTATAGTATAAACTCTTATTATTGAATTGGAAACCACACACAAAGGAGGTTCCAATCAGATTATATATTGTTAACATGATTACATTAGTCATCTTATTCAATTAATGCTAATACTTGTAAATCTCGTCAAGCATTCATGATTATAACTTATGTTAACAACAAATCAAGTTCCTTTCATAGCTCAGGTGTCGGTTATACCATACATTATGGGCTATAAAAGTGCCAAGTATTTGTTGTACCAAGTGTTATACAACATAAATCAAGATTAGTCATTTAACAAGCAAAGTATTAAAGAGTGAACAAGATAACAAATATAAAACATGTTAGTATCAAACATTAAAGTCCATATTAAGTTTACATTATACTTATTCTTACACCATTAGTGTAACCTTTTCACCTTGACATAATTAACTTAGCTAGACATAATGAAAGAAAGAAAAATAGATAAACAAAATAAGAACATAAAAGTTAACTAAGTAAAGGAAAGGAAATGAAAGGCATAAACTTACTATTAATGAAAGCAAAACATAAACATTACAAAAAATACAAAGAGAGAAAGGAAGAGCATGATCTTGATCTGGAAACCAAGATGCCTAAATGCATGGCAAATGCCTCCTTTTATAGGCCAAAATTGAGAACTATTGATTTGATGACTAATTGATAAGTGGGTGGCCAACTTTTGACATGGTGATAATCCTTATCTTCTCTTATCTGCCCAAACCGTCATTGATAACGTCAAAATTGGAGCCAGTTGTAAGCATGAAAGTTGTGGGAAATTGTCTCAGCTTTCTTGTGTAAAAACTTCAGCTCATTTGGACTTCTAGAACTCCAGATATCGCTAAAATACCGAACAGTGCTCGGGCTGGAAGACAGATTCGGGCTTCTTTGTTGTTGCTACAATTTGGACTTGATAATGGCCTTTTTAGATCTTGGGCTCCATATAAAAGTTGTAGGCCTATGTCTTACCTTTCCATCAATATAAATTGGACCTAAATCTGAGATCTGTAGCTCCAGATATGACCCAATTACCGAATAGTGTTCCGGTTTGGATTGCACCGACATCTCTTCTCTAAGTTTGACCATCTCTTTATCCTTGCAATTTAAGTTCTTCAAGTCATCAATCAATCCTTTCATTTATGTGATAGGCCTGCATTAAAAATAGACATTTACCACAAATTATAGGTATCTTATATTATTAGATACATTATTATAAAACATATTTTAGTTAAGGAGTTATTGATACTTCAAGTGCAAAATGATGATATAAAACCATGATAAAAATACACTTTTAAGTACTAATCACACCCCTCAACCAGCTTATTACTAGTCCCTAGTAATCAAAGCGTTACAACAATTTGCAAATTTCATAAAGTAAGGTATTCATCATTTAACTTCCATTAATCTATCTAGATAAACAAACTCTCATTAAATTTATATATCTGCTCAATACCTCTTAACAAGATATTAATAAACCTTTCTTTTATGCTCAATATATCAACACATAATTATGGGGCTTTTCTTGGAATAAAACAAAATTTTTGTTCTAATGTTTAAGGTTAACTTCCTTGGGTTGGGATTACTATTTTTATCTTTTTTTTTCGTTTTTTCTTTCTTTTTTTTTAAATATATATACATATAATTTAAAAACATCATGCATCTTTAACCCATGTAACGAGCTTTCAGCTAATGACTCCCAGACCAGTTGGTCTTAGGGCATTAGGTGTTAAGACACCCATACGAGCTTAGTAACTCGGGTCGCAGATACTGATATGTAGATAGTGCAATGTTTGATTCCCTTAAGCTTTTCTCCTCAACCCATATAACAAGCGTTGGGCAAATAGCTCCCAAGTCAGTTGACTTTAGGGTATTAGGTGTTAAAACACCCCTTCGAGCTTAATTGCTTAGGTTAGGGAGGCTACGAAACCAAACTTATCTACATTTTTATTATCATTTTTTTTCTTTTTTCATTTTTCATTTTTTTTTCATGTTTTTTTTTTAATTATATACAATCCTTTCCCCTTAGTTGTTACCTTTAACAAAAGAACATAAATAATGTAATAATCCAATATGCAACCCACAATCATATGTTAAAGTGTGTGTGTGTAAATTAAGGTTTAAGAATACATGTTAAATAAGTATATGAGCAGAATTAAGTGATAACATTACGAGAGTTTGTAAACCTGAATATTTCAGGAAGTATTATAATAGACCTTGTTAAGAATGGTTACTAAGATGCGTCTCAAGAGTCACTTTAACAAAAGAGCTCCTTTACTCTGTCATCCTAGTAACAACAATTATGCACATGCTTTATGAAATGAAAAACAATTTTTTTTTATATCAACTACTACCCTCTTCCCCCAACCAAAACGAGACATTGTCCTCAATGTTCTAAGGTAGAAAGATAGAGTATAGAAGATATCACCTGAAATAACAAACACTGACAAAACCTGAAACACACTGAAACAAAGATAAGAAATAACAAAACACAATAATAAAACCAAAAGACACAAAAATTCACAAATGAAGGCTCAAATCAAATCTAAGCTTTTTACAGCTTTCCTTAGATGACCAATTTATGCGACTCATGGAAGAATCAATCACAGGAGTGAAAGATTGTAGTTGGTCAATCAATTGTTCAGCAGTAGGAGCAGAGATTATGATTTGTCGTGCAGAAGATGTTAGAAATTCCTGTTCCACACCATGATCAAGAAAAGACAACAACTTATCATAATAACCATTAACATTTAACAAGCCAATGGGTTTATGGTGAATGTGCAATTGAGCCCAAGAGGAAATATGAAAGATCTCTTCCAATGTGCCTAGACCACCTGGTAAAGCAATGAAGGCATCAGCATGGTTAAACATTGCATTCATTCGAGCCGACATTGTGGAGACCTGAAGTTCCTCTCCAATTGTTTTTCCAATGATGTTCCCTTGTGCCAAAGCTTCAGGGACGACTCCTAAAACTTGACTACCTCCTAAAAATGCAGCTATTGACACACCTCCCATTAACCCAAGGCTGCCTCCCCTATACACTAAATAAATCTTTCTCTCAGCTAGCACCTGACCAAGATGATTTGCTGATTCTAAAAACTCCTTTTCTTTCCCAGGACTAGATCCACCAAAAACACAAATATTTCTTATTTGATGACTTGAGAAACTTGCCATTTCTACACACTTCTGTATTTGTTGAATGTATGGGTTCAGTAGAAATGAAAGGAAGGAAAAGAGGGTTTTATAGATGAGAAAGTAGAAAGGCAATCATAACATCTATATATAGGCCAGCTAGAGTCTCACACACACTCTCTCTCTTTTTATTTATTTATTTATTTACTTTTGAAAAAAACGTGTATGTACAGGTAGTTGTGATTGTGGCTCACATATTCCCTTGGTTTTACGTCCAAGAACGGCTTAAACGCCCTCTATGGGTCGGGGATAGGATTCCCATCCAGTTTTCTTAAAAACTGGCAAACAGGGTCTTTTTTAGTCAGATTCCCAAGACTAAGTCGATCATGTTCTTTATGAAATAGTGGCCATAAATCATGAATTGCACGATGCACATCTCCACTAGGATGCGTCTCAAGAGTCAATAGAAGATTATCTAAAGACTCCTTACTCAGGTCATCCTTAATGAATTGTATTTTATCTTCATGGTTTATAGATACCATTCCTAAAGAACGACATTGTGTATTACAAGTCCATCTAGCACATCGATGACAGACTTCTAGTCGTTTTGCACGACGCTTCTTTGCAAAAGTGCTTTTTCTTGTTCCTGGCATGTGTGAAATAAAGAAATTAGAGGACTCACCTGATAATCGGACCTTTGCTTCAATCAACCAGCGAATATCTTCAGGAATTCCATGATTCATTAACAATCTCAATCTTGCACATCTAGCACAGTAAATTTTTGTGATCGCATTCTGAGGCAGAGCGGGAAAATACTTTTTCAATTTTTCAAGATTAGTGTCCATTTTCAAATGAGAATTGGAAGAGAGATTCAAAGAATTGCACAAATATATACACAAATATCAGTAATTGTGGGAAACCGAAAGAACCGACTTAAGTCACGGAGTACCGTTATCCGCCATTTGACCGGGGTGAGATAAACTAGCAACAATCACTCAAAAAGAAACACAAAAACAATGTGAGAGAAAAAAAATAATCAACCCTTATCTACAAAATCATTCAAACCAGTTGATTCATTTTCATTAAGAAAATTATCAAAGTGAGCTTTCAAACGATGTCCATTTTCCTTAAAATCATTGTCATTCATTGAATTCTCAATATCACAGACCCCATAAGGATTGCTCCATCTTAGTCTTAGCTCTCTAGGAAATGCATAGAGTTGAGAATTATAAAACAAAACGTTTTGACCAGTATCAATCTTTTGACAATTTTCACAAGTTTTGCAGAATGCATGCGTGTCCTTGAACATGGTGGGCCAATAAAATCCATTTTGAAAGATTTTTGCAATTGTCTTTTTTGACAAGAAACAACTTCCACATGCTTCAGAATGACAAAGTTTAATGACACTACTTACCTCATTGTCGGGAATGAATCTTTGAAATATTTGATCAGGACAATATTTGAATAAATTAGGGTCATCACAATAAAAGTTCTTCACTTCGTTCAAAAACATTTCTTTATCTTGGGTACTCCAATCAGCTGGCAAATCTCCTAAAGCAAAAAAATTGATATTTTTATCATACCGAGGCATTGGACTAAGAGAAAGTAAGGATTCGTTAGGAAAGTAATCATCCATTGGTGTGATGTCAGATGTCGAATCTGTTGTCACTGTTGACAAAAGATTCGCATCAACATTTTCTGTGCGTTTGTTATCCGTGATTTCTTCCTCAGAATAAATCATTTGCAAATCTTCAGATTCATCCAACTCATTTTTACTTAAAGTAGATTCAAGTTGATCATAAACTAATTCCTCAATATGATCTACTTCTTGTAAATCATTATAATCTCCAGGTTGCTTGTAAATGTTGAAAATATTCATCTCCAATGTCATGTTTCCAAATGATAGCTTCATCAGTCCATTCTTATAATTAATCAATGCGTTAAAGGTTGCAAGAAATGGACGTCCTAAAATAACAGGAAATGAATTACATGCTTCAACAGGTTCTGTGTCCAAGATAATAAAATCCACAGGATAAATGAATTTATCGACTTATACTAACACATCTTTAATTATTCCTCTAGGCACTTTTACAGATCTATCGACAAGTAAAAGAGATATAGAAGTTGGTTTTAACTCACCTAGATTGAGACTTTGAAAAGCTGAATATGGAAGTAAATTCACACTAGCACCAAGATCAAGTAAGGCCTTTTCAATTTTATGGTCTCCAATAAAGCAAGAAATTATAGGACAACCAGGGTCTTTATATTTCAAAGCATTATTGTTTTGAAGAATAGCACTTACTTGTTCGGCTAGAAAGGCTTTCTTTTTCACATTAAGTTTCCTCTTCACAGTGCAGAGATCTTTCAAAAATTTAGCATAGGAAGAAACTTGTTTAATAGCATCCAACAAAGGTATATTGATCCTTACCTGTTTGAAAGTTTCAAAGATTTCAGAGTTGTGATTAACTTTTCTTTGTTTGGTCATAACTTGAGGAAATGGAAGTGCTGGCGGTGAATCAGTCGTTTCTTTGCAATTTTCAGATTCAACCCCTTCCTTACCCTCAGAGATTGACTCATCATCTTTCTCATAAGGTTCAAGAGAGGGTTTTTCAATAACCTTACCTCTGCGTAGAGTAGTGACTGATTTGACTTGATCCATGTGTTGGCTTCCGGAACTACTTGCATTTGCATTGTATTGCCCTTTGGGATTTTATTGTGTTTGAGATGGAAACTTACCTTTCTCTTGGAAACTAAGAGCAGATGTTAATTTAGCAAGAGTATCTTTAAAATCTATCATGTTTTGAACAAGTTGAGTATTAATTGTCTCTTGCTTTTCAATGAATGCATGCAATGTTTTCTTAATATTTCTTCTAGAAGGTGGAGCATAAGAAGGTGCATATCCATGAGAATTTTGGAAATTATGGTGTGCTTGAAACGGTGGTTGTGAAGTTTGTGCATTGTTGTTCTCACTCTTCCAACTGAAATTTGGGTGATTCCTCCAACCAGGGTTGTATGTTTGGGAGTATGGGCTGTGGTTGGCCCTTTGAAAACTGTTTAAAGCATGGGCTTGTTCATGGAGACATTCCTTAAAAGAAGGCAAGGTTGGATAATCGTTGGTTGAGTGTTCATTTGTTTCACATATTTGACACACAATGTTTTCAACAGATTTTAATTTACCACTCTTTTTCAATTCTAGTGCCTTGACTTTTCTAGCTAAAGATGCAAACTTGGCTTGAAGGTCATGATCTTCCCTAAGGTTGTACATACCTCCACTAGATGTATGAGGTTGAGTTTTACTCGATGCCTCATATGTACCCGCGGTGTCCCAATTTTGAGCATTTTCAGCTAACAAGTCTAAGTACCCCATTGCTTCATCAGGGTCTTTATCTTCAAAAGTTCCATTGCACATCAATTCAACCATTTGCCTATCTTTAGGTGTTAACCCTTCATAGAAATGTGAAACCAATCTCCATGTTTCAAAACTATGATGAGGGCAAGTACTAAGCAAGTCTCGATACCTATCCCAACATTGGTAAAATGTTTCTCCGGGTTTTTAAGTGAAAGTGGTGATTTGTCTCTTGAAAGAGTTTGTTCTATGAGATGGGAAAAACTTCTTTAAAAATTGTTGTTGCATTTCATCCCAAGCACGAATGGATCCTAGTCTTAAATTTTGTAGCCATGTTTTAGCTTTATCTTTTAATGAAAAAGGAAAAAGCTTTAATCTGATGGTGTTCACGCTACAATTTAAGTTATTATATATGTTGCACACCTCCTCAAATTCCCTTAAATGCAAGTATGGATTTTCCAATTCTAAACCATGAAAAGAAGGTAAAAGTTGAATAATACCTGGTTTAAAATTAAAATGAGATGCATCAGGAGGAAAAACTATGCATGATGGTGCACTTGTTCTTGTGGGATTCATGTGGTCTCTAAGTGTTCTAGCACGGTTATTCTCATTATTCTCATTTTGAAGTGATTAATTATCTTCTTCGGCCATATTTTCTGAAAATGATGAGGATATCCTACAAAGTCTACCACTTGATGTACGTGACCACACTCTCATGCACGTGTAGGAATAAAATAAAAAAGAAGAAGAAAGCAAAAGAAGGAGGAAGAAAACAAAATAAAAAGAAACAAAAGAAAAGAAACAAAGTTATATACAAGAAAGGTGAAAAGAGAAAATAAAATAAATACTATAATTTATACAAGAACTTACCTCCCCGGCAACGGCGCCAAAAACTTGACACGACTAAAAGGTTGATGTCTTCTCCCAAGTGCAGGAGTGTCGAAGTAATAAATAACCCGGTAAGACCGGGGTCGAACCACAAGGAGGTTAATTGTACAAATTATAGACAACAATTATAAGCAACAATAATAGCAATAATAACAACAACAATAACAATAACAACAACAACTATAATAATAATAGTAGTAGTAGTAGTAGTAGTAGTAGTAGTAGTAGTAGTAGTAGTAGTAGTAATAGTAGTAGTAATAATAATAATAATAATAATAATAATAAAGAAAGAGAAGAAGAAGTAGATGATGAGAACTTGGAGATGGAAAATTAATGTAAGGATTAAACAATAATAATAACAAATGTCAAGGTTAGAGGTTCCACTGATGGTATATCAAACAAGTATAGTATAAACTCTTATTATTGAATTGGAAACCACACACAAAGGAGGTTCCAATCAGATTATATATTGTTAACATGATTACATTAGTCATCTTATTCAATTAATGCTAATACTTGTAAATCTCGTCAAGCATTCATGATTATAACTTATGTTAACAACAAATCAAGTTCCTTTCATAGCTCAGGTGTCGGTTATACCATACATTATGGGCTATAAAAGTGCCAAGTATTTGTTGTACCAAGTGTTATACAACATAAATCAAGATTAGTCATTTAACAAGCAAAATATTAAAGAGTGAACAAGATAACAAATATAAAACATGTTAGTATCAAACATTAAAGTCCATATTAAGTTTATATTATACTTATTCTTACACCATTAGTGTAACCTTTTCACCTTGACATAATTAACTTAGCTAGACATAATGAAAGAAAGAAAAATAGATAAACAAAATAAGAACATAAAAGTTAACTAAGTAAAGGAAAGGAAATGAAAGGCATAAACTTACTATTAATGAAAGCAAAACATAAACATTACAAAAAATACAAAGAGAGAAAGGAAGAGCATGATCTTGATCTGGAAACCAAGATGCCGCCATGCATGGCAAATGCCTCCTTTTATAGGCCAAAATTGAGAACTATTGATTTGATGACTAATTGATAAGTGGGTGGCCAACTTTTGACTTGGTGATAATCCTTATCTTCTCTTGTCTGCCCAAACCATCATTGATAACGTCAAAATTGGAGCCCGTTGTAAGCATGAAAGTTGTGGGAAATTGTCTCAGCTTTCTTGTGTAAAAACTTCAGCTCATTTGGACTTCTAGAACTCCAGATATGGCTAAAATACCGAACAGTGCTCGGGCTGGAAGACAGATTCGGGCTTCTTTGTTGTTGCTACAATTTGGACTTGATAATGGCCTTTTTAGATCTTGGGCTCCATATGAAAGTTGTAGGCCTATGTCTTACCTTTTCATCAATATAAATTGGACCTAAATCTGAGATCTGTAGCTCCAGATATGACCCAATTACCGAACAGTGTTCCGGTTTGGATTGCACCGACATCTCTTCTCTAAGTTTGACCATCTCTTTATCCTTGCAATTTAAGTTCTTCAAGTCATCAATCAATCATTTCATTTATGTGATAAGCCTGCATAAAAATAGACATTTACCATAAATTATAGGTATCTTATATTATTAGATACATTATTATAAAACATATTTTAGTTAAGGAGTTATTGATACTTCAAGTGCAAAATGATGATATAAAACCATGATAAAAATGCACTTTTAAGTACTAATCAATATCCATTTTAACCATGATGTTGTTCTTTTTCTTCCCTTTCACATCCATAACCGTGTTAAAAATGTTCTTAAACACGTTCTTTTCTATGTGTTTGATGTCAAGGTTATGATAGAAGAGATTGGTCTTTCAATAAGAAAGCTCTCAAAAAATACTTCATTTTAACCAATTGTGAGTCAAACCAAAACCAAGAAATTTATGCTTATTGGATTGGAAACCAAACACACAATGTCATTATACTCTAACACCACGTCATATAATTCTTCACTTGAAAGATGTGAGAGTGCAACATCCTTTTCAACTTTATCAACAAAAAAAATCTTTTATGTTCTTTCTGTACATGTGATTCATTTGCAAGAAAATTAGTGACAATAAAAAAAGACTTTCTTACCCCTATTTGTTAGTGTGAATGCCTTATTGTTTTCCATGTAGTATGGACATAATAGTTTTTCATTCATGCTCCAACCATAAACCATTTAATAAACTTGAAAATCATTAATAGTCCTTATCAAAGTTGCCCTCATAAGAAAATTATATTTCATCGATACATTATAAGTCAACATATCGGAGGACCACAACTGCATCAACTTATCAATCAATGGTCAAAGAAAAACATCTATATTCTGACTTAGTCTATTAGGACCAAGTATGATCGTATATAAAAACATGAACTCTGGCCTTATACACATCCCTAGTGGTAAGATGTAAACCATTAATATAACCAGCCAACAAAAATAAGGTGCAGTAAATGATCTAAATGGATTAAATATGTTTGTACATAGCCTAAGATAAACGTTTCTTGATTTAACTTAATAGTGTTTTCATACTTCACTATCAAAATGACGCATTGTCACTCCATTAATCGCATCATGTAATTAATGCCATGTGATATGCTCTATAGTTTTTGATAATATGAATAACCTCTATAGTCTAGGTGTAATTAGAAAGTATCTAAGTTTTTTTATATGCTATAAGAGTTTTTCTTTTGTTAGTCATAAGTTTATAGCGGGAATGTTCATATGTCATGTACTTATTTAGCTCAACATTTTCAAGGTAGTATAACATATGAATATTTGGATACATTTCAATTTTTTTGATATCCTAAACTAAGGGGTTTCATCATGGACATAGCAATATAAAAGTTCTCTTTCAACTTGTTCCCTACAGGTAAAATGCTTCTTATTCATTTGATAATTCTGTCATAACCAGCCTCATTTAACCTATAATTTAACTTGATGGAAAACACTTATGCAATGATCGATAATTTACTATGATTTGTACAACTATCTTATGATGATTTGTCAAGATCTTTTAAAAGATAAAAAAACTTGGTCGCGTTTGTATTAGATTATTTATTTATGATTGGATATTGATCGACATAATCCTGATTCATTCTCATCACATTCATAATTATAGTCCTATAAAGATTAATGTTGTTAATTTCAACTCCATACATGTTGTTAACACTGAAAGTTACCTAACCATCATTTCTACAATAATCTCATGAGGAACAAATGGTTCTCCGTGTACATGCCAACATGAGTATTCCTTCATGAACACTTTTTGTAGAAGATGCATCATTACAACATCTAAATGAAGAAATTTTTTATTTTGACATGTCCTATATAAACATTTAATATTGTCTCCGTTAATATTTTTCGGAATAAATGTTGTATAATTAATAAAATCTTGAACCCCATTTCAATAATTCATCCTCCACAATTCTTGTACATTCATGAACGATCATCCATATATATATATATATATATATATATATATCAAATAATGATGATAACAATATTTCTTAATTAACTATGTTAAGTAAATAATCAACCTACTTTCATATTTCTTTTAATTTATTATCAATTATCTACATATATATAAATTTGAAAAACATTAATTTACAGAAATTACAATTCGACAATAAAATTGACAAACTATAAAATGGACCCATTAAACAAGCCATTGTTTATATCATTAAACACACCTAAATTGATAATTCGATGTTTCAATAATTTAAAAACAAATATAATTTTAGAAAATCTAAAACAAATCATAACATGTATAAAATTATGTATCCATATAATAAGTTTGTTAGAAAAAAAAATAAGTAAACTCCCAAACAAAATACACATACTACAAAGATATGCAATAAAAATATTTACATTTCAAAATTGTGTTCAAATTTAAAAATTGATAAATTTACTTAAAATAAAATAAAAACTGCAATAAAATTAGTGTTATGATTAAAAAAATAGAGGAAAGATTGTTGAGCATAGATGAGAGGGTGATGTTGAGGGTTGGGGGGGGTAAGGAGGTTGTTTGTTACTGATTTTGGGTGATGGGGTTGTTTTGTTGCATAGAAGAAAAAGAAGAAATGAGGGAGGAGAAGGTCAACTAGGGTATATATTAATTGTTACAAATAGAATTACTAATTGTATTATTATGTTTGTTTATTTTGTTTGTCAGTTTATTGATAATTCTATCAATATAAATGACATGTTATCATATGATTTTCTCTATTTGAATTCAATTGTAATTCTATCGGTAAAAATATCCACAAAAAATTTCATGGTACGATGCTTTTTGGTTTTTTTAAATTCTTTTTATTTTAAATGGAATTTTCTCAATATTTAATGACAAAAATGGTGATAAGAACAATTTAGCTAGTAAATACCATGTTAAAATACCAATGAAAAAATTTATGTATATAATTTTGTTTATATTCATAGATTTTCTAGTGGTGGTGTATATAACTTATTAAAGCTGAGATGTAAAGACTGGATGTGCTTTTTTGGTGCTCAAAAGGTGATTATAAAGGTCACTTGAAGGCCCTGTTTCGATAGCTTGTTAGAAAGCTCTGAAAATATGATGGAGGGATACAACACTGAGCAGGAAGTGGAATCAGGGAAGCCATACACCTTATTCAGTGCCCCAGGATACCCACAGGCTTATATTAGCTTCTGTACCTCACCTTATTCCTGGTTGAAAGTTCAAATTTATTATGAGCATCAAGGCTGCTTAGACCTTCAGACCATGCAGGTACCAAGCTGATTGCTTAGTAACCTTGAATACTTGTCGAAATACTCTTTTTCATTGAAAAGAAACTTGAAAGCTTTTTCATCTTCAAGTATGACCCAGAAGACATGCGATCTTTGACATGTGATGCTACAGAAAGTTTTAAACAAATATTGAATACCATAACAGTCAAAAGGAATTTGCTGAATCTGATAGCCCATTCACTTCGGCTGTGGTGAAATTATAGAGTGAATGACGAATCAAACGTATCCATCTGTGCAAACTTTTGGATGTTTGAAGATGTATTTCTGGGCTGGTCTGTTAATGATTCTATCTTTGGTGTCCGTTTGTAACTCTGCGTAATAGATATGTTTTTTTGCATAAATCCTCCATATGGACTTCTTCAAATAAAATGTTCATCAATGTGCATCTCTTTGAAAGAAATGAATTAATGCAGTTCTTGGAGCTTACTTTAATTCCCCACCTTAATTAGTGTTTTTTTTACTAACCATTGACACGTGATTTACCATGGATAAGATAATTTTTTCCAAAAAAAAATAATAATAATAAGCAGGCTCGTTCAATGTATTTTTCTATAATAAATACAAAAAAATAATTAAATTAAAGGATAATATTTAAAAAAGTTAATTCAAAAAACAATAACAAAAAAAAGAATAGAATAAACTGATTATTCTATTAAACTTACAATTCAAATCATTTACCCTAATGAAATTAACAATTTATAATTCTTAAGATTGTTTTTCATTTAATTACATGTTAACTAGACTTTTTTATACAAAACAAAAAAAATTAAAAATAGAGTTGCGTGTGTTACTAAATAAAAAATAGCCATAATGTTTCTAAAGTTTGATAACAAAAGAAGATTGTTTTTTAATTTTTAAAGGGTTAAAAATATATTAATTTTGGTTTTTAAAAAGGCCAAGTGTATAGATCTGCTCACACGTCTAGCACATAAAATAGACTTGGTTTGCTCTCTTCCTAATAGCATACGGCAACAACATGTTATCCTTCTATTTTTAAATATTAAAAGACGCATGACATGTTATTTACTCTTTAATTTAAAAATAAAACTACAGACGACATGTTATTTATTGGACTAAAAATATAAAAAAACAAAATTTTAGACTAAAATTGACTCTTTTTGAAAATTTAAAAATTAAAGGGACTCAATATTTATAATTCAAAAGGTGTGATGATGAAATAAAAAAATACTTAAATTGATCTTTAATTTGATCATGGAGAAATAAAATAAAAAAGTTTTAGGACATAAAAGTTTCACCATCAAAATTTACATAGAATAAGTTTAGCTCTACAGTGGTGTGGGCTTCTATAAGTGTTTTTCATAATAATAA
Organism: Populus pruinosa; assembly: GCA_026413675.1. Classification (NCBI taxonomy): domain Eukaryota; kingdom Viridiplantae; phylum Streptophyta; class Magnoliopsida; order Malpighiales; family Salicaceae; genus Populus; species Populus pruinosa. The sequence goes on from CM048594.1 coordinate 5,929,801, forward strand.
TTATAATGTTGATATGAATATATTAATATCTATTACTTTTTTATTATTATTAATTTATGTATCAGTTAAAAAAATCAAATAATTTTAAAATCATTTTACAATATTGATTTCAAACATGTTTAATATTATAATAATAATTGTTTATCAAAATATTTTTTAAATTTTAAATTTTATTTTAACATCAACATATTAAAATAATCTAAAAATATAAAAAACAAATCTGAAGTAAAAAAAATAAATTTTTAAAAAATATTTTAAAAAAATAAATACAAAGAGGCTTTTAATTTATCCAAATATTTTTCAGGACGACTCTCCTCCTATCTATTCATTCTTCTATTCATTCTTTGTTTTTCTTTTCCAATAAACTCCTGGGATAATGGCAGATAATTTTAAAAGTAATCTAGCCAAAGGCTCAAAGCCATATATTCATTTTTAAACCTTTTCTCTTTCGTGATTTCATGTATGTGAAAATTACAGGTATTGGTTAATTCCATTTCAACCTCAGAAACACCCCAGAAGCTGGGGGGAACTAGAAGAAGAAAAGCAGCAAAAAATAAAGAACAAGCTTCCTCGTGAGGTTTCTTGAATAACAAAAATCTGGCCGCGTTTCTTGAAACTTTAAGCTCTAATTTGTTGCTGAATTCAAAAGAAGAGAAACACAGCATTAAATAACCCAAGTTTTGGTCCTGTGGTTGACCTTGGAGCCATTAAATAACCCAAGTTTTGGTCCATCTTAGCAGTCGGCCTCACGTAACCAGGAAGCTTGTGAGCCTGTACTTCCACGACGTGGAACCCATCTCTTACAGGAGAGCGAGTCATCACATTTGAGTGCAGGCTTCAACTAGTTTTTTGCTCACGCTTCCAACGAGAATGCATCTGATTTTCACAGCATGTCTACTTTCGCAGTTGACAAAAAACACATTTGGACGAAAAAAATGTGGTGCACGGAGCAAAGCACATGGAAAGCTTTGCGTTTCCACATGAAATGGCAAAAACTAAAGACTGTTATTGCAAGATAACATGAATCTTCAAATAACTGGGGGTGTTAATAATTTGCAAAATTTAACTAACCAAGAAACAATTTTTTTTTTTTTTTGTACGGGTGTGAAAAGGGTCAAGGAGGCATATTCATACTGAACCTTTTAGCATTGGCTTCCATGAATTAGGGGTTTTTTTAAGGGAGTGAATGGTTTATTTTATCATATCGGATATCGGTTAACTAAGTCATCTCATTTATTAAGAACTTATCTTGCTTTCATCGAAGCTGAGCTCTTCAATTTAAGGGTGGGCTGATATTTCTTCCGCAAATGAAAAAATATCAAGAAGAGGAGAGAAGAAGCAACTACCACGTGTTTCTATTGAGGTGAGGAGAAGGGAGGGGGGTAACCCCTCGTACAAAACCAAGAAGTGGAAGAAGGGCTAGCCTCAGCTTAGAAAAAAAGATAATGATGAGTTTTAAAATTTAATATATTTATGAATAAAATTAATTTGTTGGATAATTAATTAATTTTTTAGTTTAAGTAATTTGATTTATTTTTTTTAATCAAGATATCTGATGATTTAATATAAAAAATATAGGTGATTAACAACTAATACCTGTAAAAGATTTTTTTTAATGAATATAGAAATTCTCATATGTTAAAATCAGTAACTTTATAGAAAAATAACATTGATATTTTAAAGAGATAGACTCTACAAATATGTATTTTAAAAGTGTTAAAAATGAAGAAATTATAAATATTTAGTGTGAAGAATTCATGGTGTATTTATAATTTATAAATCTTATCTTTTTGTGGAGAAAAGAGACTAAATCCTTATAATATTTTAAATTGTATTCTATTCAAAATAATATATATAAGATCAATATAAAATATTAATGGACCCGCGTGGAGTCATAGAAAAATTTTAAAGGGGTGTTATGCTCGGGTAAGGTAGTCAAACCCAAAAAATAAAATAAAAAATAGGTTCATGTATATTATTTAGACCCAAACACCTTGTGTTTAGGCATGATAGCTCCAGACCTTAGTTAGGTGTAACAATATCTCTAACAAGACTGGATGTAACATCTTTTTCAATTGAATTATTACTGATTTTATGTTTTTTAGTAGTAGACTACCATACCTAAACTCATGTTTTTAGATTTTTATATATTTTTTAAAAAAAATTAATTATTATTTTTATTTTTATTTTTATTTAGATCTATTAGATAATATATATATCACCCATTTGATAATCAAGAATGTACACTAATATACCCCAGCATAATAAGCTTTAATATGGTTAAAGTATATTTGTTAATAATTGAGTAAAGTCGGATCAAATTATGTAAACTTAACGAAGGTAGAGTTGAATTTGTAAAACTATTTTATAGAGCAAGATTTGACTATTCGTACAATGATAACTGGCGATTTTTATAAACATTAGCTTTATAAAAGATTGTTATAGTGACAGAGTAAAGCTTCATCCAATCTGTTGTTGCAAACGATTATTCTTCATTTAATTAATAAAATGATATATTCATTTATAGTTAGATGTTTTCGTGAGAATGTTTCAAACCTTTACCTCTACAAAAGCTTTTTTATCCAGTTTAGAAAATATTTTTTTTAAAATTAAATTTATTTATTTTAAATTAATATTTTTAAATATTTTAATATACTGATATGAAAAATAATTTTTTAAAAATAAAAAATATTATTTTAATATATTTTTAAATAAAAAATATTTTAAAAAACAATCATAACTATAAATAATATATATACAATTATAAAAACGCAATGCTCTATCCTTCTATTTTGTCAATATTTATAACACCCATGTGATGAAAATCAAAAGGATAATAATAATAAATCAGTATTTCTAAAAAAATATTGAAATTAATATTTTCGTAAAATAAATGAATGAATATAGCAGATGAGCTTCTGGCAGGCACGGAAGGCCATCATTAAAACGGTGCGTTGTAACAGTTCCATGACATGAAATCAGATCACATCCCCTTTTTCTGATTGTAATTATGACAACAACGCTTGTATTAATTTTAATTAACCAAAAAAATAATAATTAAGCAAGTATCGGACAAGCACGTAACATGACCCTCTTTCCTTCTCTCTCACCCTTTAATCATGCCATTGCCAGTTTCCATTATCGTAACAACTAATTATTAGACTCGAGATTCGCCGCAAGTCATTTTTTTTCCCCAATAAAAACAGTTATATATACAATTTTTTTAATATGTTTTTATAGTTATTTTTTTTAGTGAAAATAAAAAATTTATATATATATATATATATATAATTAAATAAATTAAGAATTATGTTAGCTAATAAATAAATAAAATTTATAAACAATAACTAAAACTAAAAAAATTAAAAGAATGTGTAAATCAAAATATTTTATTTTACAATAAAATTTTTTTATCTAGTTTGTTTGATAAATTTATTTATTAAAAAAACTGTTTTATTCAATTAAATAATTATAAAATAAATATGTATTAAATAAAATAAAAGAATTTGTTTTATATAAAACTTTGGGTATTAGAAATTCTATATGAAAATAAAAAAAAAATATCAAAAAAATTATAAATCAATCCAAAAAATATCTTCAAAAACTAAATATATTTAAAATAATTAAAAAAATATATGGAAATAAATTTATTTTTTATATTAATGATATAAGAATATAAAAGAAATTTAATTGAAAATAAAACTTTGAAAATTTAATAAAAAACCGATTCAATTGCATCCACATTGGTCTCAATTATAGATTTGGATGCACATCAATTTGAAGTTATAATTACCTTCAAAAGCTAGGAACCGAAGAACATTTTAGTCATGTAATAACAACTAATTAACTTTTGTTTCCTTTAAAGAAAGTAATTTGTCTCCCCCACAAGGACTGACGACAGTCTCTTTCTCTCCGTCGGACCCGGTCTATCCATAAATTACCCTCCTTTTTTTTTCATTCTCAGCTCTTCCTTCTTCTTTATTTTTTTTCCTCACCCTCCTTTCCCATCTCTCACAATCTCCCTGTGTCTTTAGGGTTTTGATTCCCGACCAATATCTTAAAAGAAAGTGTCTGTCTTGTGTTTTGTTGCTAACAAATGACATCTGTCAAGAACAACATGTTACCTCCTGGCCTGGTTTCCAATCTACAACAAGTACTGTTGAGCAGAAAAGGTGGAGGAGGAGGAGAAGAAAAAGGAAGTGACCTATCAAATAATGATAATGATCAATCAACAGAGCCATCTACTTCTGCTTGTGTGGAAAACACTGAAGAGGAAGACAACAATAATTCAAAGCCTGTTGTTTTGGTAACTAATGGAGATGGGATTGACTCTCCTGGTCTTCTTTTTCTTGTTGAAGCTCTGGTTCGTGAAGGCCTCTGTAATGTCCATGTTTGCGCTCCTCAATCGTGGGTTTTTCTCATTGACTTCCTCAATTTTGATGGTTTGCTTTTTTTATTTATTTATTTACTTTTGTTATTGATATGCTTATAAAAGGCTGTCTTCAGTTTTTAAGCTTGGAGGATGTGATGATGGGATTTGAATTCGTTTTGGGTATGTGGAATGATGGGATTTTTTTAGCATGGTTGTTCACACATGGGGATGTGGGTTCTGTTTTTTATCCTTTTTTTTCATTTATTTTTTCTAAATATTTATATGCCATTTGGTTTAGTTTGCTTAACTGGGTATGTTGGTTTTTTAGTTACTGCCTGAATTTGTCTTCGGTTTTTTGAATTTTGTTTTGTATGTGCTAGTTGGCTGTTCTTACTATATTTTTTGTTGGTATTTAACCTGGGGTTATGTCTTTTGATTTCTTTAGTTTGTGAATTGGTTGGTCAGGGACAAATCGGTGTCCAGTCATTCTGTGACTTTACAAGAAACAATTGCTGCAACTTCTGCTGAAATTAATGGTGCCGTAGCTTATGAAATTTCAGGTAGAACGATCTTATTTTTCCTCAGTTTCTGGCCTCTAAATTTGAAAATATTAATTGTTAAGAGCATCGTATATTTGTAGTAACCGAGCCACCTCCAGTTTAAGAATTCAAGGTTTACTAACATGTAGGAGTGTTGGTTTTGCATTTTTTTGTATGATTTTCTAGGAATGACTGGGCTTTTGCTTTTTCTATTTTCATTTCTAGGGCTGTAGTCGTGACTGTATTATGGAACTGATTGGTTTTTTCTCCACTAACTGGATTCACAGTGAAGTGATGTGTGTTTTGCACTCTTAGTAGTATTTGTTTTAGTAATAGGCTTTGTTTATGGGATTTGTTACTCAGGGACTCCAGTGGATTGTGTCTCATTGGCATTGTCTGGCGCACTGTTTTCATGGTCAAAACCTTTGCTGGTTAGCATTCACTTATTGTTCACCTTGCAATAACATAATACCTGTATCTGTGATGAATTTCTTGAGAATTTATACTTCATTTTATTTTCAGGTAATTAGTGGAATTAATCGGGGATCAAACTGTGGCTATCATATGTAAGTCTCTTCCTGTGCTTCGGAATATTTCTATATTATCCTGCTGAAATTCCAATAGCATGTTCATGTAGGAAAAACTTCTCAAACAACATGTCAATGATGTCGATGATTAAATTTTCTCAAGGAATCTTTGTAGTTAGTGGCAACTAGTGAATGTGTACTGGCAGCCTTTTATTTTTATTTTTTGTTTCTTGTTGGATTTGTTTTAAGCAAATTCATGTAATCTTGCCTGTGGGATAAAATACTTCAATTACTTGCAAAACTCATCAGGTTTTATTCGGGTGTTGTTGCTGGAGCTAGAGAAGCATTAATTTGTGGTGTCCCATCCCTATCAATATCACTGAATTGGTTAGTAGATGCTTTTCTTTTCTTTCTGTTTGCTCTTCTTCTAGTTTTCAAATAACTTTTTAGAGTTGTAATCTTTAATAGGAAGAAGGATGAAAGCCAAGATAGTGATTTTAAGGATGCAGTTGCTGTCTGTTTGCCAGTAATAAATGCTGCCATCAGAGATATTGAAAAGGGGGTTTTTCCACAGAGTTGCTCTCTGAATATTGAAATCCCCACATCTCCATCTACAAACAAGGTAAGCACTCTTATGTATTTTGCTGACATTGCTGAACAGATGTTGCCTGTTATTTATTGACGATATGCACATAAATGTAGATCATTGTCAAATTAATTGGCCATAGGTGGTATATTTCCTCTGTGAATGGATGGTATTTGATTGTATTTACATGAATTGTTTTTTGGGGGGGTGGGGGGGCAGTTTTAACATCATTGTATGACATTGCCTTAACAAAATTTCATTGGCTTTTAACAAGAGATAGGCTTGGGTAGATGCAGAATTTTCCCACAGTAGATACTATCTAAGTTACTTAGAAGCTAACATGGTTTTCAATGACCACAAAAAATGATAGCATGCATTTGCATATAATGATGCGTTTTGAATATCAATGGGAGACATGCTTTCACCAGTGAGTTATAAATAGTGATAGATTTAGAAACTCACCATCATAGTGTCCTAGCTTGGCCACTTCTTCAAAGTTGCATAAATGGGTTTACTTTATCAACATGCTGATCTTCCTAGATTATCACATAAACTCCATTTTTTATATCTAAGCTGTTTTTATTTCATTTGTTGAGTTGCTATTATTTAGAACTTGGTAATGATTGCAAAATTTCTACTTCTTATAAATGTTCTTGGAGAGTATGTAGGATGGTTTTAAGATCTTTTTTTTTTCCTGCTGTCAATTTGTGGTTGATTCTGGAGGAATTATCTTTCATCCAAGCAGTATGGCCAAGGGCACAAAATATTCCTTTAATTATGATCAGGATCTGAGAGTTTTAATAGTGTTTGTTGGAAAATTAATCATGGTTTTCTGGTGAGCCATTTAATAGTGTCCTGAAAAAGAAAAAAAATATCAAAGATTCTCCCATCAGTGGGGTGGTGTTTTATGATGTATAGCTTCTACAACTTCTACCCTTAGTTGAATACATGGTAGAAGTTTCATCCTGCTATGTCAGATGCCATACCCTTGAAATGCATGAATAACTTATCACTGAATACAAGCATGTTGACAGTACCTATACAGGAACTTTGGAACATGGAGGGTATGTTTATCTAATAACTTTGTTGAGCAGTGAAGAAAATTAGTTCATGTTGGAATGTAGAACTTTGTAGGAAAAGGTTCGTATTTGGCAAGGGCAGCATCGAGTATTCGTAACATTCATTCAAAACGTTGTACTAAATAAGAGGCTGTGGTGCCCCTGTCCCCCTCTCTGCTCACTCACCTGCTCTGTTGGAGTAGCAGAACTAGATTTTTTACCTCTTACAATGGTTTTTCTTGGAAATAAGTGCTGTCAAATATATCTGTAGCTGATCCACTCCCCCCCCCCCCCCCCCCTCCCCCCACCCCAATTTTTTCCTTGGCAGGGCTTCAAACTAACTAGGAGAAGTATGTGGAGATCCTCACCTAGCTGGCAAGCTGTTTCAGCTAATCGGCATCCTTCAGCTGGACATTTCATGTCTAATCAACAAAGTCTTGGCCTACAGCTTGCACAGCTTAGTAGAGATGCTTCTGCTGCTGTGAGTTTCTATTGCAAAAGAACTGATTGTCATTTTTTCTTTCTCTGTAATTTCTTTCAAAAAGAGCTTTGCCATGCAGTTTCCTGTTTTTGTTAATGGAACTGTATTATCTCAGGGTGCAGCTCGCCGTCTGACCACACAAAGGAAGAACATGGTAGAGATTGAATCAGTTGGGGCTGCTGGGAAATCTGATAGCAACCGGGTGAAAAAGTATTTTCGAATGGAGGTAAAGAAAATCCTCACTACTGACATGCTTTCAGGAACAATTTTGATTGGTTTTAATTGTGACAAGAATGATCTTTAATGGCTTTTTAAAGCTAGAATTTAGGAACTTTGAAGAAATAAATTTAGCATTGGAATTCAGTATAGTGAATGCTAAGTAAAATTACTTTTACAACTAGATTTCAGTGCATGAATGTGGTTGTGTTTTGAAAATGGACTTTGCATTGGATATTTTATTGATGGTCTATTTCTATTATGTTTTTGGCTTCAACCTAATTGTCCTTGTTTTCATGTTGTGCTCTTGTTTGCTTTCATGACTTGTCTATTTTGCCCCTTCCTTTTTTGCTCCATGGAAGGAGAACTAAGCACTGATTTAATGTATTTTTCAGTTTCTGGACAAGGAGCAGGAGGATACAGATGAGGATCTGGATTTTAGAGCACTCGAAAATGGATTTGTAAGTCATAACATTGTATTTTCCACATTGATGATGTGTGTCAGTTGTTCATCTAGAAACTGTGCAAGAATCAGTCGGAATGCTCACAAGGCATTGGGAGCCATCATCATAACAAAAGTTATGATTGGTATGGCTCTTACTTTTATGTTTTCACAAATGATGGTTCACCCCTAGCATTATATCCTAACACCAAACCTGGTGAACTACCACTGTGCCTTTACTTGAGTTGCGGGCTTATGCAGACTAACAAAAATATCCGGGCCTTATATTGTCTATGGGAGGGCTAATAAATTCTGTTCAAAATTCTCTCAACTTCTAATCTAACTATGAAAACTTGCAGAACTTTGATTGCTTTAGGTTTTAGTAGGGCTTCTTACTGTCTTTATTTTCCTTTGGAACACCAGGTTGCCATAACTCCCCTATCACTTTCTATCGAAGAGGATGCTCACTTAGCAGCCTCAGATTGGATCTCTTCCACGCTTCATGTTGACCAATAAAAGCCTCCTCTCCCCATTCATCTAGTCGATAATCTTGTATACTTTTGCAGGCGCGATTGTGTTAATCAGTGATCAATCACATTATTGTATTTCCTTTTCTACAATGACCTTTCTTTTTTGGTGGGGTTGGGTGGTTTGCATTTGTAGTTGTTAAAACAAATGTAATTTAAAATGGCCAGGTCTTAATTACATGACCTTGTCTTTTCCACTAATTGTGATTTCCGGATTTGTATCTTCTATTTATTTCTCAAAGCTGCTTTGTGTTTGTGACACTAGAGGGTGATATTGCAAGTGATTGGATTCTTTGTTGTTGTTACTGTTGTTGCTGCTGCAGCTGCAATGATTCTGCTTCTGCAAGCACCACCATCTGTGGCATGATCCTTCTGAAATATGGCTTAGCTTCTGATTGTGTTTTGACTATGAGATTTATGTCTGCCTTGTTTCAGCAATTTGCACTTCCATTTTTTGTTTTTGAGCTGCAAACACACTTGTCACCAATTGGAACAGCTAAACTTGCGTGATTTTCCTTCGAACTGCGAGAGCACAGCCAATCACTGCAACGATTTTTTTTTTGTTTTTGGGGGGGTTTAGGGTGCGATAGTCTTGTACCAATCAGACAAATAATATTTATCTTTCTAGTTTCGGGCAAAGGGCAAATCAAGCGACCTCATCCATCATAAAACTGAAGAATTCACAAGAAATTTACTGTTAAATAACAGGTGTCTTCAAGCTTTAATACAAGATGAGGTTAGCTTGTGTCATTTTCAATCGAAAACTGATTTTGAACTTCTATCCAATACTGAAAATTCAAAAGCTACTTTGTGAAGTGTTTCCAACTTTTCAAGCTTTCTAGTTTGTGGTTTCTTATATTATCCGCAACTCTTAAATCAAACACTCGCTGCTGTCGTAAAGCATGGATAACCACAATCATATAGCAACTTGTTATATAAACCAAGTCTTATATAGAATATTAAAACATCAATTCTATCTTATCTCATCTTGTATATCATTATCATTTGATTTCCATCGTATATCCTGTTTTATTTACTTTGTTTTGTTTCGTCTCATCTTTTTCCTATTGTTTTGTATCATTTATTTTGTTTCAAGACATAAACCAAATGAAACCTATTGATATCATACTAGATCATTGCCCATGTTAGTAAGTTAAATTAATTTTTTTAATGTAAAAAACAATTATAAGATTGATAACGTGTTTTCTTTAAAAAAAAAATTATAAACTCAAAATATAATCTATATTAGACAAAATATTTTTTAAATATTGATATGGTGGCTTATTGGATGATACTTTTTAAAAAATATTGAGATGTCACATATAAGATCAACCTAGACTGACTTGTTAAATTTGAGACCCTAGGCATGAAAATATGATAATTTTATAATTTTTTTAAATAAATTATGAATGTTAAATTCTAATCAATTTATTATTGAAGAATAAAACTGAAAAAAATTATTAAATTAAAAAAATAACTCAAGTTAACTTGAGTTAACTTATCAAACCTGCGATCCGGGTCATGAGATTAGGATAACTCCATATAAAAAAAACATACAAAACCCAATTTAAAACCAATCCAATGTTCAAAGATAAAATAAAAAAATCTATAAAAAAGACAAAAAAAAAGAAGCTAAAGTCAACCCGAACTAACTTGTTAAACTTGTGATCTAACTCATTAGATCATGTAACTTCATAAAAAAAAACTAAAAAACATTATAAAACTACATTTCAAATGAATTCAATGCTGAAAGTTGAAATCAAGAAAAAAAACTAAAAAAAGAAGAATATTGGGTTGTTGGAAGGTCAAATTGAGAAAAAAATCAATTAAAAAATGATAAAAAAAAATTAAGTCAATTCACCAAATTTGTCGCTCGAGTCATGGGGTGTGACTCAAGTCATGGAGTAGGGTAACTCTATTAAAAACAAATAATAAAAAAATAACAATTTCCAACCAACTCAATGTGATGCAAACCTTATGATTACGTGGTTACGCAACTCATATCAAGATTGATAATAAATTTTAGAAAGTCGAAACAAGTCTGATAAGAATGTAATACAATGAAAATTTATCCCAAGGCACCATCACCAATAGAATAAGAACTCTCACCCTACGAATATCAATTCATGAATAAGAAGTATAAGAAAAACATCATAAAGCCAATTGATATTTGATAAATTAGTTTCAATTCTTCAAAGAACTAAAGAATGCGAGACATCCTCCCAACACTTAGAACAATAGTTCAACAACAATATTTTATCATAAATCTGAATAAAAAGTATCTTACAAAGAGTTTCTATACTCCAAACAAAAATACCATAATGGATTTACCTTAGTAGGCTGACTTGAACCCACTTATCTAAGATGCAGGCTGATATGAAGCACAATTATAACTAGACCCGAAATTTAATTGAATAAACCCAAATAATTTTATACAAATCCAAAACACTTGAAAATTAAAATAAAGATTCTTTATACTACCGCAAATAACCAAAGAGAAATAAAGAAAAATGTCTAATTTTTCTAGTTTTAAAAGGTGTTACAGTTGAAATAAACCTTCCTTATGACTCTAAAAAGAGTTGTCACCTCTATATATTCTAAATAGACTAGGAGAATCTGATTAAAAAGTGAAATTAATTTTGTGGCCTCTTATTTTTTTCTTGTAGAGTTAGGTTTTCTTGTAATATTTGGAGAATAATAAATACAAATGTCTTTCTTTGTTGTTGTCTTATTAGTTTACTTCCTAGCTTAGGAATCAAGCCTGGCTAAAATCTTCATTTAATTAATAAGAGAATATTTGCTAACTAGAAATCCTTATAACATTAGAAAATCTTGCCTAAACAAGATTGTCATAGGACTGGACATATCAAACCCATGTTGAACATGAATTGGGCTTAGATTAAATGGTCTAGAACCTTTTGTCGATGCTCCAAAGCATCTTTAAAATCAACCTTCGACAGAACCTTCATAATAAGTTCATTCATTGCCTCCTTCAATGCTTTTGTCTTAGACTTTGTGATTGAACAAATTTAAACATGTAATGGATCATTGATGGTGTTTGCGGGTTGATTCATGTTACAATATTGAAGGGTGAAAGTGAAAAAAAAAATGAATTAAAAAATAGCTTAAAAAAATAGTTTGAATCAACACGAGTTGATATGTTAAACCCATGAATTGGATTAAGAAATCAAGATAAGTTCATAAAAAGCAAATATTTTTTTTTTTACAAAGCTCACACTCTCAAGAGATCTAATGTTAAAGGTTGAATTAAATTTTTTTTATAAGACTGATATATAACCTAATAGTTATAAAATAAAAAAAACAAATTACAAAGGATTGATCTATTAAACTCATAATTAGGGTCTTGAGATTTAAGATAAATTCATAATAAAAAAAATAAAAATTACAAAACTCCACTTTTAATAGATTTAATGTTGAAAGTTGAAATAAAAAAATAAAATAAAATTCATGAGACCAATATATAAACCAAAAATTTAAAAAATAAAAAAATTACATCACATAATTTTCAAAATAACTTAATATTGAAGGATAAAATCAAATAAAAAAACTAGAAAAAAGAAGAGGGTTGAGTTTTTGAAGGTTAACATTGTAAAAAAAAACCTAGAAAAAAGTAAAATAAAAAAAACACAAAAAACTACTCTAATGAATAATGTTACATCAATATATTACTAACAATTATAAAATAAAAATAAATCATGAAGGGTTGACTTATTAAACTTGCAATATGAGTTATAAGATTGAAATAAATTTAGAGAAAATAAATTGAAAAACATTTACGAAGCTTCACTTCTAATAAATTTAATGTTAAAAGTTAAAATTAGAGAAAAAAATAAATCTATGAGATCGATATAGAATTTAATAATTAAAAAATTAAAAAAAATAATCTAAAACACAATTATTAAAAAAACTAATATTGAATAATGAAATTAAAAAAATAAAAAAATAAAAAAATAAAAAATAAAAAATAAACAAAAAAATAGTATTATAGTGTTTTATGAATGTAGTTAATGTGAATTAGTCACACGTTGTAATTTTATTTATTTATTTATTTTTATTGTTAATGTAAATGTTAATTATTTTTATTGTTAATGTAAATGTTAATCTTAAAGTCAATGGCAATCGGAGAGAAGAGTGTTGAAAAAAAAAAAAACAAAGAAGACTGGTAGTAGGCCCAAAGATAAGAAATAGTGACACAAAAATAGGTCCATTGGGCTAAATGACCACAAGAAAAGCAAATCTAACACCATTTTCGCTTAGGGTTTAGTTGAGTGGTGAAGCCGAACAAGCAGGCATCTCCGTCTCTCCCTCTCCGGAAGGAAGAAAGGAAAATGGCGACCAAAAACTTAATTCGAGCAGGAGCATCCCTAATGAACAGATTGATGATATCGAAGAACCCAATTTTCCATCAAAACGCGATCTCCACTCACCAAACTTTAACTCCTCACCTTTTCCCTTCTTCTGTCTCCAACATCGAGCAAACCGACTTCCTCTCAATCACTAAACTTGCAGTTACCAATCAAGACTTCTTGCATCCTTCCGGTCTCCCCTCTCTCGAATTCTTCTTGCCCGACGGTACTTTACTGATTTATTATGCTTTTCTGATTTATGGGTTTTTACTCTCTTCAAGCAATAACTTTACTTTCTAGGTGCCTGCCAACTGTTTGATAATATGCCACAATTTTCTCTCTCTTGCTTCTGTTTCTCTCTTGATAAATATTCGGCCTTCCCTTTGCCGTAACTGCCCTGCCTTGTGCATGTTTTGCAGGAGATTCATCTACTGAGCCTATGCTCTTGTTTCCTAAGAGGACATACCAGCCTAGTGTCATCAGGCGCAAGAGAAAACACGGGTTCTTTGCACGGTCTCTCTCTTTCTGTCTCTAGCTTTGTAATCCATTTTCTATTAGAATTAGAGAACCTAGGAAGACACTGCTAACATCATTCAACATTTTGGGTAGAGAAATTTGATTAGCAGAGGCTATGGTTTGATTTCGATGGAAACACACTGTTTTTCTTCTATTAGGAAAATTCAATTATTTTCATTTGACTGGGTGTGATTTGGAGTGCATATTCATCAGAATATGGGAAAGGGGAAAGCATGACTTGAATATGAGTGTAAAAAATAACAGCTGGATTTCATATTCATCCCAAGGATAAATATCGATAAATTGTAAAAGCAGTTTTATTTTATGTGCTCTTGGATTTAAGAAGGGTTGAGTAATGGTGTAAAACTTATAATTGACATGCTTAAGTAAATCTTTAGTCATCTCGGCAAACATTTAGCATTTAGTTAACAACATGCTATGCTCAACTGCTTGGCTTATTTTTAGAAAAATACAAAAATGACAACATCTATTACTTTGGTTGATTTGGTACAAGACTAAGAAAATACATTTATATGATGTATAATTGTTTTTTTTTTTCTTTTCTAAAAAAGCATAAGGGGTTCGGTTGACCCACTGAACTCTACTTAGCTCTGATTCTATATTTGTGGCTCATCGTGTGGGGTGAAGAACAAACTTGACTTCCCTCGTTGCAAATTTTTTTTGGGTTAGTTAAACCATAGAGAGTGCATTACTTTAAGGTCTAGCTGCCAAGCATGTATCACATGTCCCCTCTTGGACTGATACTGTTTTTTTTTTCCCTTCATGTACATGTTTGTTAAATGAACTTGTTGAACTAATTAGACTTGAATCATGATTTATGCAATATATGAGCAGCAAGGCAACCAAGGGTGGTCGGAGAGTAATTGCTCGGAGAATAGCAAAAGGCCGGTCAAGAGTTACTGCTTAGCTTCTCTATCTATGCACTGTGATGTGATGGGAGACAGGTTTGCCAGCAACCTTTGTTTCTTTTTATACCATGCAGTTTGTGGCCTGCCCATATGCTTTGTAGGAAAGTCTCAATGCATTTTAGAATCCGTACTCTTCCATATAATTTTTTCCATGAGATTCGTGAGCTGAATTATACGCAAGATGTATTTTGAAGTGATCTCCAGGAAAAATAATTGCGTTCTTTTTCGTTATGTTTTGTACCCAATGGCCTGCAATAATGTTGTCAAGAAGAAATAGTGGTTCTATGTTTCAGTTGCGTTAATGAAATTCAGTTACTTGATTGATAGATGATGCAGACGATATAGGCGGCACCGTTTGGTATTGCATTCCTAGTACTTTTTTAAGTGCATTTTGTATGAAAAAACATCAATGTTGCCGCACAAACTCCATTAAAACTTACCTCCACAAACTATTTAGCCTGGAAACTTCAATTCATTGGGTATGATCTCCTCGGATTCATTGACGGATCAAATCCTTGTCCGGAAACAATTATTCAAGGAACCACTACACCTAATCCAGCACATACACCATGGATCAAACAATTCAACTTCTTAATGCAATTCTTGGTTCTCTGTCTCCCACAATAATGTCATTCATTGCTCAAGCAAAAAACATCACAGGAAGCCTGGACAATATTGGCTAATACATATGCCAAACCATCTTGTGGCAGAATCAAGCAGGTGAAAAATCAGTTAAAACAAACCACGAAGGGATCCATGGGTATTTTTGAGTTCCTCCAGACCATCCAGGCTCGAGCTGATGAGCTTGCCATCCTTGGAGCAGCAGTTGTTGATGAAGATCTCTCGGAAAGAATTCTTGAGGTACTTGGTGACGATTATAAAGAATTGGCTCAGGCAGTTCAAGCTCGAGACACTCCAATCTCCTTTAATGAACCACATAAAAGGCTTCTAAACTTTGAAGCCTCTCTCCAAAATACCAACAAAACTGAACAAGCCGACTTCCCTGCCTCCGCTAATCCAATCAATCGTGACTACACTTGGCAACAAAGGCTATGGTAATCGATTCTCTACCATCTAATAATTCCCGTTCTGATCGCAGCTCTTCTAAGCCTTACCTTGACTATTGCTAAATTTGCAGAATTCAAGGACATGCAGCTAAGCGCTGTCCCTTTAAATTAATACCAATTGAGACATCCCCAACATGGCTATTGGATAGCGGCTCTTCTCATCATGTCACCTCTGACTCATCATGTCACCTCTGACTTGAGCAATCTCTTACTTCATGCCCCATACAATGGCTCTGACGATATTATAATTGGAGATGGCACAGGGCTTCCCATAACACACAGGGGCGGAACTAGGGGTGGCAAGCAGGGGCCTGCAAAACATTTTAAAATATTTTATTATGTAATATTTTTATTTTAAATAAATAAACTTTTTAATAATATATATATTATTATATTAGTTTTGGCCTCCCCTGTAAGATGAACCTAACTCCGCCCCTGATAACACATACTGGTCCCACTTCTCTTCGCAGTTCCAATGCTCATTTTTCCTTAACCAATGTTCTCTGTGTACCCAGTACGAAAAATTTTTTTTGATTACAATTTCCAAATTCTGTATATCCAACAATGCTTCAATTGAATTCTTACCGTATTCTTTTCTTGTAAAAGATCTTCACATAGGAGCAACGCTTTTGACGGGTAAAGCTAATGACGGTGCGTATGAGTGGCTGTTATTCTAACTTTAGATTTAATATAATTAAACTTCTGCTAAACTTTAATCGGAACCTCAAAGTTATGGTTTTTTTACAATATCATTCTTGGTCTCAAAATTTTTAATTTAACCTTTAATTGATAATTAAACTTTTAATTTCTTCAATTTTACTCCCTAGTTTTTATCAATTGAGACCTCATAGTTTGCTGCCTGTTGCATAATGGTCCTTGGTCTCGGATTTTGTCAATTAAGCCCTTAATTGACCCCAAAACTTTAATTTTCTTATAATTTGGCCTTTAATTTTAATCAATTAACTTGGTAAAAATTAAATTTGATTTCTTAAAATTCTAATTTTCTCAATTAAGCCCAAATTAGGCTCCCAAACTTAATTTTTCACCAATTAAACCCCAAATAAAATTAATTTGACCCATTTAAAGTATAATTAAGTCTTTGCACTTAATTAAATCCTTCAATTGGACCTAAATTAATTCTTAAACATAATTAAAATTTAATTTGGCCCATTTAAAGTATAATTAAGTTGTTGCACTTAATTAAATCCTTTAATTGAACCCAAATCAATTCTTAAACATAATTAAAATTTAATTTGGCCTATGATTAAATCAAATTGGCTTATTAAAAATCTAATTATGTCATTGGACTTAATTTTTATGCAAATTCATCCAATAATCATTTAATTTAACTTTGAATTTGTATTTTTTATCCGTTCTTGGGCATAATAGGGTACAATTAAGCCTTGAATTTCCTCTAAAAATTACAGCTTGATTTTCTGGCCTGCTTTCTCTATGTTGCCAGCCATTATTTTATTTTTTGATTTTTATTTTGAGAAAAAGTGATTTTTTAGGGAATAACCTAGAATTGAGTTATTGATTAGTACTTAAAAGTACATTTTTATCAAGGTTTTATGTCATCTTTTTTGCACTTGAAGTATCAATAACTCCTTAACTAAAACATATTTTATAATAATATATCTAACAATATAAGATAATTTTAATTTGTGGTAAATTTTCATTTTAAATGTAGGCCTATCACATAAATGAAAGGATTAATTGATAAATTTAAGAACTGAAATTGAAAGGACAAAGAGATGGCCAAACTTAGAAAAGAGATGCCGGTATAGTTCAAACCAGAACACTGTTTGGTAATTGGGTCATATCTGGAGTTGTAGATATTAGATTTAGGTTTACTTTATATGGATGGAAAGGTAAGACATAGGCCTACAATTTTTATATGAAACCCAAGATTTAAAAAGGTCATTTTCAAGTCCAAATTGTAGCAATAACAAAGAAGTCTGAATTTGTCCTCCAGCTCGAGCACTGTTCAGTATTTGGCCCATAACTGGAGTTCTAGAAGTCCAAATGACCTCAATGTTTTACACAAGAAAGCTAAGACACTTTCCTACAACTTTCATGTTCAAGTGGTTCTAATTTTGACGTTATCAATGACATTTTTGGGCACACAAGAGAAGATAAGGATTGTCACCAAGTCAAGAGTTGGCCACCCACTCATCAATTAGTCATCAAATCAATAGTTTCTAATTTTATCCTATAAAAGGAGGCATTTGCCATGAATATAGGTATTTTGGTTTCTAGATCAAGATCATGCTCTTGTTTTTTCTCTTTGTATTTTTGGAATGCTTAAGTTTTGCTTTTATTAATATCAAGTTTATGCCTTTCAATTCCTTTCCTTTTTTAACTTTTATCTTATTTATGTTTTTATTTTATTTATTTATTTTTCTTTCATTCATTATGTTTAGCTAAGTTTATTATGTCAATGTGAAAAGGTTACAGTAATGGTGTAAGAATAAGGATAATGTAAACTTAATATGGACTTTAATGTTTGATACTAACATGTTTTGTATTTGTTATCTTGTTCACTCTTTAATACTTTGCTTGATAAATGACTAATCTAGATTTATGTTGTATAATACTTGGTACAACAAATACTTGGCACTCTTATAGCCTATATTGTATGGTATAAACAACACCTGAGTTATGAAAGGAACTTGATTTGTTCTTAACATAAGTTATAATTATGAATGCATGACAACATTTACAAGTATTAGCATTAATCGAATAAGATGACTAATGTAATCATGCTAACAATTTATAATCTAATTGGAACCTCTTTTATGTGTGGTTTCTAATTGAATAATAAGAGTTTATACTATACTTATTTGACATATCATTATTGGATCCTCTAACCTTGACATTTGTTGTTATCATTGTTTAATCTTTACGTTAATCTTCCATCTCAAAGTTCTCATCAACTTTTCTTCTTCTTCTTCTTTTTTTTCCTTTATTACTATTACTACTACTATTATTAGTATTATTATTGCTACTATTATTATTGTCGTTGTTATTGTTACTATTGTTATTGTTTATAATTTATACAATTAACTTTCTTATGGTTCGACCCTGGTCTTGCTGGGTTATTGATTAGTACTTAAAAGTGTATTTTTATCATGGTTTTATATCATCATTTTGCACTTTAAGTATCAATAACTCCTTAACTAAAGTATGTTTTATAATAATATATCTAATAATATAAGATACCTTTAATTTGTGATAAATGTTCATTTTAAATCCAAGCCTATCACATAAATGAAAGGATTGATTGATGACTTTAAGAACTTAAATTACAAGGATAAAGAGATGGCCAAACTTAGAAAAGAGATATCGGTGCAATCCAAACCGGAACACTGTTTGGTAATTGGGTCATATCTAGAGCTATAGATCTCAGATTGACGTACACTTTATATGGATGGAAAGGTAAGACATAGGCCTACAACTTTCATATAGAGCCCAAGATCTAAAAAGGCCATTTTCAAGTCCAAATTATAGCAACAACAAATAAACCCGAATCTATCCTCCAGCCCGAGTACTGTTCAGTATTTTAGCCATATCTAGAGTTCTAGAATTCCAAATGACCTCAATTGTTGCCACAAGATAGCTGAGACAATTGCCTACAACTTTCATGTTTTTGAGTGGTTCCAATTTTGACATTATCAATGATGTTTTGGGCAGACAAGAGAAGATAAGGATTGTCACCAAGTCAAGAGTTGGCCACCCACTTATTAATTAGTCATCAAATCAATAGTTCCTAATTTTGGCCTATAAAAGGAGGTTTTTGCCATGCATTTAGGCATCTTGGTGTCCAGATCAAGATCATGCTCTTCCTTTCTCCCTTTGTATTTTTTGTAATGTTTATGCTTTGCTTTCATTAATATCAAGTTTATGCCTTTCATCTCCTTTCACTTACTTAGTTAACTTTAATGTTATTCATATTCTTATTTTGTTTATTTATTTTTCTTTCTTTCATTATGTCTAACTAAGTTTATTATGTCAAGGTGAAAAGGTTACACTAATGGTGTAAGAATAAGTATAATGTAAACTTAATATGTACTTTAATGTTTGATACTAACATGTTTTTTTTATCTTGTTCACTCTTTAATACTTTGCTTGTTAAATGACTAATCTTGATTTATGTTGTATAACACTTGGTACAACAAATGCTTGGCACTTTCATAGCCCATATTGTATGGTATAACCGACACTTGAGCTATGAAAGGAACTTGATTTGTTGTTAACATAAGTTATAATCATGAATGCTTGACGAGATTTACAAGTATTAGCATTAATCGAATAAGATGACTAATGTAATCATGCTAACAATTTATAATCTGATTGGAACCTCCTTTATGTGTGGTTTCCAATTGAATAATAAGAGTTTATATTATACTTGTTTGACATACCATTAGTGGAATCTCTAACCTTGACATTTGTTATTATCATTGTTTAATCTTTACATTAATATTCCATCTCGAAGTTATCATCTTTTTCTTCTCCTTCTTTTTCTTTATTATTATTATTATTATTATTATTATTATTATTATTATTAATACTACTACTACTACTACTACTGTTGTTGTTGTTGTTGTTGTTGTTGTTATTGCTATTATTGTATTTATAATTGTTGTTTATAATCTGTACGATTAACCTCTTTGTGGTTCGACCCCGGTCTTGCTGGGTTATTTATTACTTTGACAATCCTACACTTAGGAGAAAACATCAATCTTTTCGTCGTATCAAGTTTTTGGCGTCGTTCCCAGGGAGGTATGTTCTTGTATAAATTATAATAGTTATTTTATTTTCTCTTTTCACTTTTCTTGTATATAACTTTGTTTCTTCTTCTTTTATTTTCTTCTTCCTTTTATTTTATTCCTGCACGTGCATGAGAGTATGGTCACGTACATCAAGTGGTAGACTTTGTAGGGTATCCTTATCAGAAAATATGGCCGAAGGAGATAATCAATCACTTCAAAATGAGAATAATGAGAATAATCGTGCTAGAACACTTAGAGACCACATGAATCTCACAAGAACAATTGCACCATCATGTATAGTTTTTCCTCCCAATGCATCTCATTTTAATTTTAAACCATACATTATTCAACTTTTACCTTCTTTTCATGGCTTAGAATTGGAAAATCCATACTCGCATTTAAGGGAATTTGAGGAGGTTTGCAACACATATAATAATTTAAATTATACATGAACATCATCAGATTAAAGCTTTTTCCTTTTTCATTAAAAGATAAAGCTAAAACATGGCTATAAAATTTAAGACTAGGATCTATTCGTGCTTGGGATGAAATACAACAACAGTTTTTGAAGAAGTTTTTCCCATCTCGTAGAACAAACTCTTTCAAAAGACAAATCACTACTTTCACTCAAAAACCAGGAGAAACATTTTACCAATGTTGGGATAGGTATCGAGACTTCCTAAATACTTGCCCTCATCATGGTTTTGAAACATAGAGATTGGTTTCACATTTTTATGAAGGATTAATACCTAAAGATAGGCAAATGGTTGAATTGATATGCAATGAAACTTTTGAAGATAAAGACCCTAATGAGGCCTTAGACTTGTTAGCTGGAAATGCTCAAAATTGGGACATCGAGGGTACTTATGAGGCACCGAGTAAAACTCAACCTCATACATCTAGTGGAGGTATGTACAACCTTAGGGAAGATCATGACCTTCAAGTCAAGTTTGCATCTTTAGCTAGAAAAGTCAAGGCACTAGAATTGAAAAAGAGTGGTAAATTAAAATCTATTGAAAACATTGTGTCAAATATGTGAAACAAATGAACAATCAACCAACGATTTTCCAACCTTGTCTTCTTTTAAGGAATGTCTCCATGAACAAGCCAATGCTTTAAACAATTTTCAAAGGGCCAACCACAACCAATACTCCCAAACATACAACCCTGGTTGGAGAAATCATCCAAATTTCAGTTGGAAGAGTGAGAACAACAATGCAGAAACTTCACAACTACCATTTCAAGTGTTGTAACCTAATTTTGGATTCACTAAAAATTTTTGAATGTTATTTTATCTTATTATTCATGACAAAAAATATAATAAATATAAAAAAAAAGAAAAAAAAGAGTCTAAAATATATTTTCTCGAGTCAACCGCATCTTTCTACCAAAATCGAGTCCACCAGGTCAATACGGATTAAACGATGTTGACCGGGATGAAAAATGAGTTTCGGGCCGTTTCGGGTCAAAACCGTCATTTTTGATCAAAACCGAGTCCACCAGGTCAATACGGGTCCCACCATGTCGACCAGGATAAAAAATGAGTTTCGGGCTGTTTTGGGTCAAAACCAAGCCCGCCGGGTCAATACGGGTCCCACTATGTCGACCAGGATGAAAAATGAGTTTCGGGCTGTTTCGGGTCAAAACTGTCATTTTCGGTCAAAACTGAGTCCACCGGGTTAATACGGGTCCCACCATGTTGACCGCGATAAAAAATGAGTTTCAGACTATTTTTGGTCAAAACTTGTATTTTTGGTACAAAAAAACCCGGTCCACCGAGTTGATACCCGTATAAAGATTTTTTTTGTAATTTAAAATTGATTTTTAGCGGATGAAAAACTTTTTATAATACTGATTTGAATTTTTAATTTTTACCCCTATAAATAAATATTATTATTATTATTTAGTATTATTATATATAATAAAACAAATAGTAATCGGTGGACATTGAAAATTTTAACAATCCCGTGATTAATTTCATAATCACGTGAATTGTTGTCTGATTTCATTTGTTATACATAGCCAATGAAATCAAGACAGAAAAAGAAAAAAAAAGAATTGTGAATTGTGAATTCTGAATTCAACCATTACTGTTTGGTTACTATTTGGGTACTATTCATTTTTCTTATACTTTTTCTGCACCCTAGTAAGATATTAAATTTTTTTTAAACAAATTGAAAAATACCAAAAATATCCCAACCGTTAGATCTAATAGTGTTTAGATTTGAGCCTTTGATTTCTTAGGATACAATAGGCTTTACCACACTAGATTAAAACCCAAATCAATCTCATCCTTTAAAATAATCTGCCCTTCGATCCTGTTGCACCATGTCAGCAGGTGTACCAAACACTTGGTACACCGCGCCACACCAGATCGTAGCCCATTCAATCCTGACCGTCCGATCAACTTGAAGATCAAACCAATCACAGCAGCACGATCTGTTCATCCGAGATCCAGCGGTGCCCAGGCTTCAGACGCACGAGTGCACTATACACTTGTCCACAACGTAGCAAACCCAGAGCTTCTCTCTCCTCTCGTTGGCGATTCTCTCTCTCTCCGTCGATCTCCCATTTCCGGCTGTTTCAAGCTGCGAAACCACCACAGAAACGTGAATCGCCTCCTCTGAAACAAAACCCCGGTCGTTTTACACTTTTTCACCGGCGATTTTGGCTGGAAAAAGGCCGCGACCGTCATCGGCCAATCGACATTCAAGTCGTCGATTCTCCCTCCTCAGCCATCAATGGCCAACGAGACCACCACCATCAGAATCCTCATCCTCAGATCTACCAGAATCGACCATCTTTTTGCCGGAATCGCGCCAGAAAATTTCACCGCCGTCAACAGTAACCGCGCGTGAGCCACACGCGCCGCCAGTGGCATTTTCATAATTTTTCGATAAATCTGAGGGTATTTCAGTCTTTTGCCTATACAGGGTACTCAGGTAATTTCTTTGATATTTTATGGTATTTTTTTGATATTTTTATATATAAATACTTGTAAATTTTTGCATGTGAAAAAAAAACAAAAAAAAACTAAAATAAATAACGACGCGTGTTGAACACCCATTTTATCATATTACTGTTCATGGGTCAAAAATCTAATTTTCAAGAATTGATATATCTATTTGTCAATGATATCAAAATAATTTTTATTTTATAAAATAAATATTATTTGTCGACACGTCTCTTTTATTTATAGAAAAGGACCGATGTCAAAAAATTTAAATACCAAATATGGATTATGTCCATTATTATTTATTTTGGTAAATCAGACGTAACTCTCCTTTTTAGGGATAAACGTCGATATTTTAGACAAAGTCTCCTAATTTTAGGGACTGATGTCATTTTTAACGTGTCTCCTATTTTTAGGGACCAACGTTAACCATGTTAAAAAATTTACAAATAAGCTCAAAATATAATAGCATTTGAATCAAAATAAGAAAAACAAACAAGTAAAGGTAACCTTTCTCTGAAAGGATGTTTTAAGGGTGGTGTCTACTTTCCCTTAATCATAACTAACCTAGTACCCAAATCTCTGGGACTAGTATCTAATTTTGAATTTCTAGTTCCCTCAAATTACTAGATGGCGACTCCAATAAAAATCTTTATTTCCCCAATCAAATAAAAACTATTTTTTTTTAAAAAACAAACAAAAAAGGGAGTGGAGCCGTCGCCCGACGTCGTGTAGCGACATCAAGCACACCACAATTTCCAAAATTCTCAAGGATATGCACCTCCTTATGCTCCACCTCTTAAAAGAAATCTTGAGGAAACATTGCATGCATTCATTGAAAAGCAAGTGACAATCAATACTCAACTTACTCAAAACATAACAGATTTTAAAGATACTCTTGCAAAATTCACATCTGCTCACTTTTCAAGAGAAAGGTAAGTTTCCATCTCAACCACAACAAAATCTCAAGGGGCAATACAATGCAAATGCAAGTATTTCCAGAAGCCAACACATGGATTAAGTCAAATCAGTCACTACTCTGCGCAGTGGTAAGGTTATTGAAAAACCCTCTCTTGAATCTTATGAGAAAGATGATGAGTCAATCTTTAAGGGTAAAGAAGGGGTTGAATCTGAAAATTGCAAAAAAACGACTGATTCACCGCCAGCACTTGCATTTCCTTATGCCATGACGAAACAAAAAAAAGTCAATCACAACTATGAAATTTTTGAAATTTTCAAATAGGTAAGGATCAATATACCTTTGCTGGATGCTATTAAACAGATTCCTTCCTATGCTAAATGTTTGAAAGATCTATGCACTGTGAAGAGAAAACTGAATGTGAAAAAGAAAGCCTTTCTAGCCGAACAAGTAAGTGCCATTCTTCAAAACAATAATGCTTTGAAATATAAAGACCCTGGTTATCCTACAATTTCTTGCTTTATTGGAGAACATAAAATTGAAAAAGTCTTACTTGTTCTTGGTGCTAGTGTGAATTTACTTCCATATTTAGGTTTTCAGAGTCTTAATCTAAGTGAGTTAAAACCAACTTCTATATCTCTTTTACTTACCAATAGATCTGTAAAAGTGCCTAGAGGAATAATTGAAGATGTGTTAGTACAAGTTGATAAATTCATTTATCTTGTGGTTTTATTGTCTTGGACACAGAACCTGTTGAAGCATGTAATTCATTTCCTGTTATTTTAGGACGTTTGTTTCTTGCAACCTCTAACGCATTGATTAATTGTAGCAATGGACTCATGAAGCTATCATTTAGAAACATGACATTGGAGATGAATATTTTCAACATTTGCAAGCAACCTGGAGATGATAATGATTTACAAGAAGTAGATCATATTGATGAATTAGTTTATGATCAACTTGAATCTACTTTAAGTAAAAATGAATTGGATGAAACTGAGGATTTGCAAATGATTTATTCTGAGGAAGAAATCACGGGTGAAACAAACACTGAAAATGTTGATGCGAATCTTTTGTCAATAGTGACAAAGGATTTGACATCTGACATCACACCAATTGATAATTACTTTCCTAATGAATCCTTACTTTCTCTTAGTCCAATGCCTTAGTATGATAAAAATATCAATTTTCTTACTTTAGGAGATTTGCCAGCTGATTGGAGTACCCAAGACAAAGAAATGTTTTTGAACGAAGTGAAGAACTTTTATTGTGATGACCCTAACTTATTCAAATATTGTCCTGATCAAATATTTCAAAGATTCATTCCCGACAATGAGGTAAGTAGTGTCATTAAACTTTGTCATTCTAAAGCATGTGGAAGTTATTTCTCGTAAAAAAAGACAGCTACAAAAATCTTTCAAAATAGATTTTATTGGCCCACCATGTTCAAGGACACGCATGCATTCTGCAAAAGTTGTGAAAATTATCAAAAAGTTGATACTGGTCAAAAAGTTTTGTTTTATAATTCTCAACTCTATGCATTCCCTAGAGAGCTAAGACCAAGATGGAGCAATCCTTATGGGGTCTGTGATATTGAGAATTCAATGAATGACAATGATTTTAAGGAAAATGGACATCGTTTGAAAACTTACTTTGATAATTTTCCTAGTGAAAATGAATCAATTGGTTGGAATGATCTTGTAGATAAAGGTTGATTATTTTTTTTCTCACATTGTTTTTGTGTTTTTTTTAGTGATTTTTGCTAGTTTTTCTCACCCCGGTCAAATGGCGAATAACGGTACTCCGTGACTTAAGTAGGTTCTTTCAGTTTCCCACAATAACTGATATTTGTGTATTTCTTTGAATTTCTCTTCTAATTTTCATTTGAAAATGGTCACTAATCTTGAAAATTTGAAAAAGTATTTTCCCGTTTTGCCTCAGAATGCGATTACAAAAATTTACCGTGCTAGATGTGCAAGATTGAGATTGTTAATGAATCATGGAATTCCTCAAAATATTCGCTGGTTGATTGAAGTAAAGGTCCGATTATCAGATGAGTCCTCTAACTCCTTCATTTCACACATGCCTGGAATAGGTATAAGCACTTTTGCAAAAAAGCGTCGTGCAAAACGACTGAAAGTCTGTCATCGATGTGCTAGATGGACTTGTAATACACAATGTCATTCTTTAGGAATGGTATCTATAAACCGTGAAGATAAAATACAATTCATTAAGGATGGCTTGAGTAAGGAGTTTTTAGATAATCTTCTATTGACTCTTGAGACGCATCCTAGTGGAGATATGCATCGTGTAATTCATGATTTATGGCCACTATTTCATAAAGAACATGATCGACTTAGTCTTGGGAATGTTACTAAAAAAGACCCTGTTTGCCAGTTTTTAAGAAAACTGGATGGAAAGCTTATCCCCGACCCATAGAGGGCCTTTAAGCCGTTCTTGGACGTAAAACCAAAGGAAGATGTAAGCCATAATCACAACTACCTATACATACATATGCTTTTTTAAAAGTAAATAAATAAAGAAATAAAAAGAGAGAGAGAGTGTGTGAGACTCCAGCTGGCCTACATATAGGTGTTATGATTGCCTTTCTAATTTCTCATCTATAAAACCCTCTGTTCCTTCCTTTCATTTCTACTCAACTCATACATTCAACAAATATAAAAGTGTGTAGAAATGGCAAGTTCCTCAAGTCATCATATAAGAAATATTTGTGTTTTCGGTGGATCTAGTCCTGGAAAAGAAAAGGAGTTTTCAGAATCAACAAATCATCTTGGTCAATGACACGACTAAAAGGTTGATGTCTTCTCCCAAGTGCAGGAGTGTCGAAGTAATAAATAACCCGGCAAGACCGGGGTCGAACCACAGGGAGGTTAATTGTACAAATTATAAACAACAATTATAAAACAACAATAATAACAATAACAATAACAACAATAATAATAATAACAATAACAATAACAATAATAATAATAATAATAATAATAATAATAATAATAATAATAATAATAATAATAATAATAATAATAGTAGTAGTAGTAGTAGTAGAGAAAGAGAAGAAGAAGAAGATGATGATGATGAGAACTTAGAGATGAAATATTAATGTAAGGATTAAACAATAATAATAACAAATGTCAAGGTTAGAGGTTCCACTAATGGTATATCAAACAAGTATAGTATAAACTCTTATTATTGAATTGAAAACCACACACAAAGGAGGTTCCAATCAGATTATATATTGTTAACATGATTACATTAGTCAGCTTATTCGATTAATGCTAATACTTGTAAATCTCGTCAAGCATTCATGATTATAACTTATATTAACAACAAATCAAGTTCCTTTCATAGCTCAGGTATCGGTTATACCATACATTATGGGCTATGAAAGTGCTAAGCATTTGTTGTACCAAGTGTTATACAACATAAATCAAGATTAGTCATTTAACAAGCAAAGTATTAAAGAGTGAACAAGATAACAAATATAAAACATGTTAGTATCAAACATTAAAGTCCATATTAAGTTTACATTATACTTATTCTTACACCATTAGTGTAACCTTTTCACCTTGACATAATTAACTTAGCTAGACATAATGAAAGAAATAAAAATAGATAAACAAAATAAGAACATAAAAGTTAACTAAGTAAAGGAAAGGAAATGAAAGGCATAAACTTAATATTAATGAAAACAAAGCATAAAAAATACAAAGAGAGAAAGGAAGAGCATGATCTTGATCTGGAAACCAAGATGCCTAAATGCATGGCAAATGCCTCCTTTTATAGGCCAAAATTGGGAACTATTGATTTGATGACTAATTGATAAGTGGGTGGCCAACTTTTGACTTGGTGACAATCCTTATCTTCTGTTGTCTACCCAAAACGTCATTGATAACGTCAAAATTGGAGCCAGTTGTAAACATGAAAGTTGTAGGCAATTGTCTCAGCTTTCTTGTGTAAAACATTCAGCTCATTTGGACTTCTAGAACTCCAGATATGGCCAAAATACCAAACAGTGCTCGAGCTGGAAGACAGATTCGGGCTTCTTTGTTGTTGCTACAATTTGGACTTGATAATGGCCTTTTTAGATCTTGGGCTCCATATAAAAGTTTTAGGCCTATGTCTTACCTTTCCATCCATATAAATTAGACCTAAATCTGAGATCTGTAGCTCTAGATATGACCCAATTACCGAACAGTGTTCTAGTTTGGATTGCACCGACATCTCTGCTCTAAGTTTGACCATCTCTTTATCCTTGCAATTTAAGTTCTTCAAGTCATCAATCAATCCTTTCATTTATGTGATAGGCCTGCATTAAAAATAGACATTTACCATAAATTAAAGGTATCTTATATTATTAGATATATTATTATAAAACATGCTTTAGTTAAGGAGTTATTGATACTTCAAGTGCAAAATGATTATATAAAACCATGATAAAAATGCACTTTTAAGTACTAATCACACCCCTCAACCAGCTTATTACTAGTGCCTAGTAATCAAAGCGTTAAAACAATTTGCAAATTTCACAAAGCAAGGTATTCATCATTTAACTTCCATTAATCTATCTAGATAAACAAACTCTCATTAAATTTATATATCTGCTCAATACCTCTTAACAAGATATTAATAAACCTTTCTTTTGTGCTCAATGTATCAACACATAATTATGGGGCTTTTCTTGGAAGAAAACAAAATTTTTGTTTTAATGTTTAAGGTTAACTTCCTTGGGTTGAGATTATTATTTTTGTCTTTTTTTTTTGTCTTTTTTTTTTATAAAAAAATATATACATATAATTTAAAAACATCATGCATCTTTAACCCATGTAACGAGCTTTCAGCTAATGACTTCCAGACCAGTTGGTCTTAGGGCATTAGGTGTTAAGACACCCCTACGAGCTTTGTAACTCGGGTCGCAGATACTGATATGTAGATAGTGCAATGTTTGATTCCCTTAAGCTTTTCTCCTCAACCCATGTAACAAGCGTTGGGCCAATAGCTCCCAAGTCAGTTGACTTTAGGGTATTAGGTGTTAAAACACCCCTTCGGGCTTAATTGCTTAGGTTAGGGAGGCTACAAAACCAAACTTATCTACATTTTTATTATCATCATTTTTTTTTCTTTTTTTTTTTCATTTTTCTTTTTTTTCATGTTTTTCTTTTCTTTTTTTAATTATATACAATCCTTTTCCCTTAGTTGTTACCTTTAACAAAAGAACATAAATAATGTAATAATCCAATATGCAACCCACAATCATATGTTGAAGTGTGTGTGTAAATTAAGGTTTAAGAATACATGTTAAATAAGTATATGAGCAGAATTAAGTGGTAACAATACGAGAGTTTGTAAACCTGAATATTTCAGGAAGTATTATAATAGACCTTGTTAAGAATGGTTACTAAGATGCGTCTCAAGAGTCACTTTCACAAAAGAACTCCTTTACTCTGCCATCCTAGTAACAACAATTATGCACATGCTTTATGAAATGAAAAACAATTTTTTTTTTATCAACTACTACCCTCTCCCCCCAACCAAAACGAGACATTGTCCTCAATGTTCTAAGGTAGAAAGATAGAGTATAGAAGATATCACCTGAAATAACGAACACTGACAAAACCTGAAACACACTGAAACAAAAATAAGAAATAACAAAACACAAATATTATGCTATTAATAAAAAGAAAAGACACAAATTGTTACAAGCTAAGACTCAAATCGCAGTTGTGATTGTGGCTCACATCTTCCCTTGGTTTTACGTCCAAGAACGGCTTAAACGCCCTCTATGGGTCGAGGATAGGCTTCCCATCCAGTTTTCTTAAAAACTGGCAAACAGGGTCTTTTTTTTAGTCAGATTTCCAAGACTATGCCAAGCATGTTCTTTATGAAAATGGATTCCTAAGTCATGAATTACACGATGCTTATCTCGACTATGATGAGACTTAAAAGTCAATAGAAGATTATCTAAAGACTCTCTGTGTTTTGAAATAAATCCCACCTTCTGAAAATTTTCACAGTTTTTGCGGAATGCATCTGACTCCTTGAATATGATGGGCCAATAAAATCCACTTTGTAAGATTTCTACAATCCTCTTTTTTGATGAGAAATGATCCCCACATGCCTTAGAGTAACATAATTTAATGAAATTACTTACCTCATTGTCGAGAATGCATTTTTGAAATATTTGATCAGGACAATAATTGAATAAGTAAGGGTCATCCCAATAAAAATTTTGCTCGTTGCTCAAAAATTTTCTTTTGTCTTCCATACTCCAATGAGTTGGCAAAAATCCTAAAGCAAGAAAATTGATATTTTTAGCAAACCAAGGCATTGAATTAAGAGAAAGTAGAGATTCATCAGGAAAGTAGTCATCGATTGGTGTGATGTCGGGTGTCGAATCTGTTGTCACTTTTGATAAAAGATTCACATCAACCTTTTCGATGCCTTTTTCATCCTCGATTTCTTCCTGATTGGTCATGGCATGAGAAAATGGAAGTGCTGGCGGAGAATCAGTCATTTCTTTGTAATTTTCAGATTCAACCCCTTCCTTCCCTCAGAGATTGACTCATCATCTTTCTCATAAGGTTCAAGAGAGGGTTTTTCAATAACCTTACCAATGCGCAGAGTAGTGACTGATTTGACTTGATCCATGTGTTGGCTTCCGGAACTTCTTGCATTTGCATTGTATTGCCCCTTAGGATTTTGTTGTGGTTGAGATGGAAATTTACCTTTCTCTTGGAAACTGAGAGCAGATGTTAATTTTGCAAGAGTATCTTTAAAATCTGTCATGTTTTGAGCAAGTTGAGTGTTGATTGTCTCTTGCTTTTCAATGAATGCATACAAAGTTTCCTCAAAATTACTTCTAAGAGGTGGAGCATAAGGAGGTGCATATTCATGAGAATTTTGGAAATTGTAGTGTGCTTGAAATGGTGGTTGTGAAGTTTGTGCATTGTTGTTCTCACTCTTCCAACTAAAATTTGGGTGATTTCTCCAACCAGGGTTGTATGTTTGGGAGTATGGGTTGTGGTTGGGCCTTTGGAAACTATTTAAAGCATGGGCTTGTTCATGGAGACATTCCTTAAAAGAAGGCAAGTTTGGACAGTTATTGGTTGAGTGTTCATTTGTTTCACAGATTTGACACACAATGTTTTCAACAGATTTTAATTGACCACTCTTTTTCAATTCTAGTGCCTCGACTTTTCTAGCTAAAGATGCAAACTTGGCTTGAAGGTCATGATCTTCTCTAAGGTTGTACATACCTCCACTAGATGTATGAGGTTGAGTTTTACTCGGTGCCTCATAAATACCCGCAGTGTCCCAATTTTGAGCATTTTCAGCTAACAAGTCTAAGTACTCCATTGCTTCATCAGGGTCTTTATCTTCAAAAGTTCCATTGCACATCAATTCAACCATTTGCCTATCTTTAGGTGTTAACCCTTCATAGAAATGTGAAACCAATCTCCATGTTTCAAAACCATGATGAGGGCAAGTACTAAGCAAGTCTCGATACCTATCCCAACATTGGTAAAATGTTTCTCCTGGTTTTTGAGTGAAAGTGGTGATTTGTCTCTTCAAAGAGTTTGTTCTATGAGATGGGAAAAACTTCTTTAAAAATTGTTGTTGCATTTCATCCCAAGCACGAATGGATCCTGGTCTTAAATTTTGTAGCCATGTTTTAGCTTTATCTTTTAATGAAAAAGGAAAAAGCTTTAATCTGATGGTGTTCATGCTACAATTTAAGTAATTATATGTGTTGCAGACCTCCTCAAATTCCCTTAAATGCAAGTATGGATTTTCCAATTCTAAACCATGAAAAGAAGGTAAAAGTTGAATAATACCTGGTTTAAAATTAAAATGAGATGCATCGGGAGGAAAAACTATGCATGATGGTGCACTTGTTCTTGTGGGATTCATGTGGTCTCTAAGTGTTCTAGCACGGTTATTCTCATTATTCTCATTTTGAAGTGATTGATTATCTTCTTCGGCCATATTTTCAGAAAATGATGAGGATATCCTACAAAGTCTACCACTTGATGTACGTGACCACACTCTCATGCACATATAGGAATAAAATAAAAGAAAATAGAAAACAAAAGAAGAAGAAACAAGAGAAAAGAAATAAAGTTATATACAAGAAAAGTGAAAAGAGAAAATAAAATAAATATTATAATTTATACAAGAACTTACCTCCCCGGCAACGGCGCCAAAAACTTGACACGACTAAAAGGTTGATGTCTTCTCCCAAGTGCAGGAGTGTCGAAGTAATAAATAACCCGACAAGACCGGGGTCGAACCACAGGGAGGTTAATTGTACAAATTATAAACAACAATTATAAAACAACAATAATAACAATAACAATAACAACAACAACAATAATAATAATAACAATAACAATAACAATAACAATAATAACAATAATAATAATAATAATAATAATAATAATAATAATAATAATAATAATAATAATAGAGAAAGAGAAGAAGAAGAAGATGATGATGATGAGAACTTAGAGATGAAATATTAATGTAAGGATTAAACAATAATAATAACAAATGTCAAGGTTAGAGGTTCCACTAATGGTATATCAAACAAGTATAGTATAAACTCTTATTATTGAATTGGAAACCACACACAAAGGAGGTTCCAATCAGATTATATATTGTTAACATGATTACATTAGTCAGCTTATTCGATTAATGCTAATACTTGTAAATCTCGTCAAGCATTCATGATTATAACTTATATTAACAACAAATCAAGTTCCTTTCATAGCTCAGGTGTCGGTTATACCATACATTATGGGCTATGAAAGTGCCAAGCATTTGTTGTACCAAGTGTTATACAACATAAATCAAGATTAGTCATTTAACAAGCAAAGTATTAAAGAGTGAACAAGATAACAAATATAAAACATGTTAGTATCAAACATTAAAGTCCATATTAAGTTTACATTATACTTATTCTTACACCATTAGTGTAACCTTTTCACCTTGACATAATTAACTTAGCTAGACATAATGAAAGAAATAAAAATAGATAAACAAAATAAGAACATAAAAGTTAACTAAGTAAAGGAAAGGAAATGAAAGGCATAAACTTAATATTAATGAAAACAAAGCATAAAAAATACAAAGAGAGAAAGGAAGAGCATGATCTTGATCTGGAAACCAAGATGCCTAAATGCATGGCAAATGCCTCCTTTTATAGGCCAAAATTGGGAACTATTGATTTGATGACTAATTGATAAGTGGGTGGCCAACTTTTGACTTGGTGACAATCCTTATCTTCTGTTGTCTGCCCAAAACGTCATTGATAACGTCAAAATTGGAGCCAGTTGTAAACATGAAAGTTGTAGGCAATTGTCTCAGCTTTCTTGTGTAAAACATTCAGCTCATTTGGACTTCTAGAACTCCAGATATGGCCAAAATACCAAACAGTGCTCGGGCTGGAAGACAGATTCGGGCTTCTTTGTTGTTGCTACAATTTGGACTTGATAATGGCCTTTTTAGATCTTGGGCTCGATATGAAAGTTTTAGGCCTATGTCTTACCTTTCCATCCATATAAATTGGACCTAAATCTGAGATCTGTAGCTCTAGATATGACCCAATTACCGAACAGTGTTCCAGTTTGGATTGCACCGACATCTCTTCTCTAAGTTTGACCATCTCTTTATCCTTGCAATTTAAGTTCTTCAAGTCATCAATCAATCCTTTCATTTATGTGATAGGCCTGCATTAAAAATAGACATTTACCATAAATTAAAGGTATCTTATATTATTAGATATATTATTATAAAACATGCTTTAGTTAAGGAGTTATTGATACTTCAAGTGCAAAATGATGATATAAAACCATGATAAAAATGCACTTTTAAGTACTAATCAGTCAAGTGCTAGCTGAGAGAGAGATTCATTTAGTGTATGGGGGAGGCAGTCTTGGGTTAATGGGAGGTGTGTCACTAACTGTATTTTTAGGAGGTAGTTAAGTTTTGGGGGTCGTCCCCAAAGCTTTAGCACAAGGAGACATCATTGGAAAAACAATTGGAGAGGAACTTCAGGTCTCCACAATGTTGGCTCGAATGAATGCAATGTTTAACCATGCTGATGCCTTCATTGCTTTACTAGGTGATCTAGGTACATTGGAAGAGATCTTTCATATTTCCTCTTGGGCTCAGCTGCAGATTCACCATAAACCCATAGGTTTGTTAAATGTTAATGGTTATTATGATGAGTTGTTGTCTTTTCTTGATCATGCTGTGAAACAGGAATTTCTAACATCTTCTGCACGACAAATCATAATCTCTGCTGCTACTACTGAACAATTGATTGACCAACTACAATCTTTCATTCCTGTGATTGATCCTTTCATGAGTCGCATAAATTGGTCATCTAAGGAAAGCCGTAAAAAGCTTAGATTGAATTTGAGCCTTCATTTATGAATTTTTATGTCTTTTTGTTTTATTATTGTGTTTTGTTATTTCTTATTTTTGTTTCAGTGTGTTTAAGGTTTTGTCAGTGTTCGTTATTTCAGGTGATATCTTCTATACTCTATCTTTCTACCTTAAAACATTGAGGACAATGTCTCGTTTTGGTTGGGGGGAGAGGGTAGTAGTTGATAAAAAAAAATTGTTTTTCATTTCATAAAGCATGTGCATAATTGTTGTTACTAGGATGGTAGAGTAAAGGAGTTCTTTTGTTAAAGTGACTGTTGAGACGCATCTTAGTAACCATTTTTAACAAGGTCTATTATAATACTTCGTGAAATATTCAGGTTTACAAACTCTCGTATTGTTACCACTTAATTCTGCTCATATACTTATTTAACATGTATTCTTAAACCTTAATTTACACACACACACTTTAACATATGATTGTGGGTTGCATATTGGATTATTATATTATTTATGTTCTTTTGTTAAAGGTAACAACTAAGGGAAAGAGATTTTATATAATTAAGAAAAAAATAAAAAAAAAAAGAAAAAAGAAAAGAAAAAAAGAAAAAAAATGATGATAATAAAAATGTAGATAAGTTTGGTTTCGTAGCCTCCCTAACCTAAGGAATTAAGCCTGAAGGGGTGTTTTAATACCTAATACCCTAAAGTCAACTGACTTGCGAGCTATTGGCCCAACGCTTGTTACATGGGTTGAGGAGAAAAGCTTAAAGGAATCAAACATTGTACTATCTACATATCAGTATCTGCGACCCAAGTTACTAAGCTCGTAGGGGTGTCTTAACACCTAATGCCTTAAGACCAACTGGTTTGGGAGTGGTAAATGTTCATTTTAAATGTAGGCTTATGACACGACGAAAATATTGATGTCTTCTCCCAAGTGCAGGAGTGTCGAAGTAATAAATAACCCGGCAAGACCGGGGTCGAACCACAGGGAGGTTAATTGTACAAATTATAAACAACAACTATAAATAACAACAATAGTAACAACAACAACAACAATAATAATAGTAGCAATAATAATAATAATAATAATAATAATAATAATAGTAGTAGTAGTAGTAGTAGTAGTAGTAGTAGTAGTAGTAGTAGTAGTAGTAGTAATAAAGAAGGAGAAGGAGAAGAAGAAGATGATGAGAACTTCGAAATGGAATATTAATGTAAAGATTAAACAATGATAATAACAAATGTCAAGGTTAGAGGTTCCACTAATGGTATATCAAACAAGTATAGTATAAACTCTTATTATTGAATTGGAAACCACACACAAAGGAGGTTCCAATCAGATTGTATATTGTTAACATGATTACATTAGTCATCTTATTCAATTAATGCTAATACTTGTAAATCTCGTCAAGCATTCATGATTATAACTTATGTTAACAACAAATCAAGTTCCTTTCATAGCTCAGGTGTCGGTTATACCATACAGTATGAGTTATAAAAGTACCAAGCATTTGTTGTACCAAGTGTTATACAACATAAATCAAGATTAGTCATTTAACAAGCAAAGTATTAAAGAGTGAACAAGATAACAAATACAAAACATGTTAGTATCAAACATTAAAGTCCATATTGAGTTTACACTATACTTATTCTTATACCATTAGTGTAACCTTTTCACCTTGACATAATAAACTTAGCTAGACATAATAAAAGAAAGAAAAATAAATAAACAAAATAAAAATATAAATAAGATAAGAGTTAACTAAGTAAATGAAAGGAAATGAAGGGTATAAACTTGATATTAATGAAAGCAAAGCATAAACATTACAAAAAATTCAAAAAAAGAAAGCAAGAGCATGATCTTGATCTAGAGACCAAGATGCCTAAATGCATGACAAATGCCTCCTTTTATAGGCCAAAATTAAGAACTATTGATTTGATGACTAATTGATGAGTGGGTGACCAACTCTGGACTTGGTGACAATCTTTATCTTATTTTGTCTGCCCAAAACGTCATTGATAACGTTAAAATTGGAGCCACTTGAAAACATAAAAGTTGTAGAAAATTGTCTCAACTTTCTTGTATAAAACATTCAGCTCATTTGGACTTCTAGAACTCCAGATATAGGCCAAATACTAAACAGTGCTTGGGTTGGAAGACAGATTCGGGCTTCTTTGTTGTTGCTACAATTTGGACTTAAAAATGATCTTTTTAGATCTTGGGTTCCAAATGACAATTATAGGCCTATGTCTTACCTTTCCATCCATATAATTTGGACCTAAATATGAGATCTACAGCTCTAGATATGATCCAATTACCAAACAGTGTTCCGGTATGGACTGCACCGCCATCTCTTTTCTAAGTTTGGTCATCTTTTTACCCTTACAATTTAAGTTCTTAAAATCATCAATTAATCCTTTCATTTATGTGATAGGCCTGCATTTAAAATGAAAATTTACCACAAATTAAAGGTATCTTATATTATTAGAATTATTATTATAAAACATGCTTTAGTTAAGAAGTTATTGATACTTCAAGTGCAAAATGATGATATCAAACCATGATAAAAATGTATTTTTAAGTACTAATCAGTGAGTTAAAACCAACTTCTGTAACTCTCTTACTTGCCGATAGATCTGTAAAAAGTGCCTAGAGAAATAGTCGAAGATGTGTTAGTACAAGTTGATAAATTCATTTATTCTGTGGATTTTGTTATCTTGGACATAAAACCTATTCAAGCATGTAATTCTTTTCCTGTTATTTTAGGACGTCCATTTCTTATAACTTCTAATGCATTAATTAATTGTAGGAATGGACTTATAAAGCTATCATTTGGAAACATGACATTGGAGATGAATATTTTCAATATTTGCAAGCAACTTGGAGATAATAATGATTTACAAGAAGTAGATCATATTGATGAATTAGTTTATGATCAACTTGAATCTACTTTAAGTGAAAATGAATTGGATGAATCTGAAGATTTGCAAATGATTTATTCGAAGAAAGAAATCATAGATGAAAAATACACCGAAAATGTTAATGCGGATCTTTTATGAGGTCCACTCAAAACTAACCCAAAATCCTAAACTGAAAATCCCATAATCGGATCCAAACAAGCCTTGGATCCTAGCTAAAAAAAAAAGTTTTAATTAAGCTCAAATATTAAAAAATAAAATAATAAAAATAACTAATATGTCATTAAATACCATTAGCCCTTTTTTCCTTGTGTAGCTAGAATGAATAAGGAATCCTTATAAGAAAAGGATTCTGAAACATTATTGAATCCTTACCACATTTGGAGATTATATTGCAGCTCATTAAAGATCCATGTGGAACTAGAAAATTCCCAAAACCAGCTGCCACATCCTTGTAGGAGAAGAATCCCAACCAAATAGGAAGTCCACAAGTCAAATAAAAGTAAATAACAAAATTCATTTAGCCTCTATTTACCAGTATTGTGGTGCCTTTTCAAACTCCAATTACCTAAAATTTTAACCTATAGTAAGACAACATCTCTTGAGAGTCCATATAAAATTTTAGCTCGATCCAACGGTCGGATTGAGATTTATAACTATTGCTGTAAATCTAGACCATTGCGATTTTTACACCTAAATCTGAATTTGACATCACTTGGGTTGTATCACAAGGTTGAACCGTATCATTCCCTCCCTTTTAAAGAAGATTCGCCCTCGAATCTTGAATAGGATTAGTAGCGACTTCAGTAACTTTTTGTTTAAGCCTTCAGAATTCCCTTATTGCTAACACCTTTCTCCAACAACACTGTATAGAAGTAGTGGCCAACAATAATTTCAAGTAAGCACGCCGCACTAACCATTTTTGTACATACTTTAAAATGATAACCACAACGGCTTTCCTTTGTCTTTTATTTTTTTTGATGTTGTATCTCCTTTTCCTATGAAGCTTATCATAGAATAATATTCTACACTAATCAACTTCTCGTTCTAAAACCCCCAAACCATGACTTAGTTTTTTGCATCATTGACTACAATCCTCCTCTGTTCCCTCTCCCTTGGTGAATACATGACACAAATAGGAAAAAAAATAAGAAGAAGATGAAGACAAGAATAGAGTTTATAACATGAAGAATACTGATTTAGACTCGAGATTACAAATTTAACTTTTGTTTGGACCAAAATTGATTGGAAATAAACAAATATGAAATTGATGAGAATGACTCAAACAACAACCAAATATCCCAAATATGATGATAATATACTGAAAGGAACAAAATCAATAGAAACAAAACAAGTTTTGAAAGGCAACGCAAAACAAACCGGTTACAGCAAGACAAAACCTGATTCTAGAACCTAAAGAAAACACAATCCAAATGACCTTGATTTTTTAATATATAGTATCAGGATACCAAGAAAACAACAAATATTAGTTTATAGGTCGTTTTATTATGTCTAGGTACTCAAACCTTGTGTATGATCAGTTTGCAGTAAAATTGAACCTCCAAATAAAACCTCAAGAAGCCGATATCAAAATAAGCCTAAATTTGACATATTATGCAATATCATCCCCAATACATAGAATATGAAGTTTCAATTTATTCTAAGGTGTTTTTCTTATGGTTCTCTAAAAGTAGTGTTTCTACGATAGAATTGAAACTCAAATTAAAACCTCAAGTAAACAATATCATAATATACCCAAAATTGAGATATGATGCGATATCACCCCCAATAAATGGAATATGAAGTTTCAATTGATTCTAAGGTGGCTTGCTTAAGGTTCACCAAGAAATGTGTTTTTGCGACAAAAATTGAATGATCCTTAAAATTTCAACTAATCCCTTTCTCTCTCTCTCTGTCTTTTATAATATATTGATATGATTAGAGACAGTAACAAGATGAAATATAACCTCTTTTCTTTTTCTTAGATGACATAAACACGAAGAACAAGAAAATGGGTGCAAACATTGAAAAACTTGAAGGAACACTAAAAAAACAAAAATAACAGAAGGATATGTCCTTGCTTTGGAGCCTAACTCTGATACCAACTGATGCGAACTTTGTGATCATATGGTCACACAACCCACAATCAAGATTGACATATGATCCCGGAAAGCCAAAATAGGTCTGATAAAGTGTGACACAATAGAAACCTGCTCCTAGGCTCCAACACTATTGGATTGAGTAGAATGACGCCACGAAGTCAGTTAATCTTCGATAAGTCAGATTCAGTTTGTTCAAGAACTGAAGAATGCAAGAATTACTCTCACATATTAAAATTGAAAAATCCAAAAGTAATTATCATTAAAGTAGTGGCTTACATGAGTTTAAATAGTTCTTGAAAAGTTAATCCTAATAGACCCTTTATGTGGACTTATATAAGGTCCACTCAAAACTAACGCAAAACCCTAAACTGAAAAGCCCATAACCGGATCCAAATAATTAAGCCCAAATATTAAAAAAAAAACTAATATGTTATTAAATATTACTAACCCTTCTTTCCTTGTGTAGCTAGGATGAATAAGGAATCCTTACCAGAAAAATATTTTGAAACATTAATGAATCCTTGCCACACTTGAGAATTATATTGCAGCTCATTAAAGATCTTTGTGGAGCTAGAAAATTCCCAAAACTAGCTGCCAAATCTTTACAGGAGAAGAATCCCAACCAAATAGAAAGTCCACAAGTCAAATAGAAATAAATAACAAAATTCATACAACCTCTATTTACTAGTATTGTGGTGCTTTTTCAAACTCCAATTGACTTGAAATTTTAACCCATAATAGGACAATATGTATTGAAAGTCTACATAAAATTTTAACTCGATCCAACTGTCAAATTGAGATTTATAACTATTGCCGTAAACCTAAACCATTATGCTTTTTATGTCTAAATCCAAATGTGACCTTACTTTGATCATGTCAGAAGGCTGAACCATATCACTCTATGAGCATAATCAACCACACTTTACTGGGATACCATCAATAATTAAACTCAACACTGTCACTTCCGCAGTCATACCACCATCTGAAGTTCTTCCTTAATAGTAACTCCAAATGTGAAGCTCAGCACAATCACATACTACAGCCCCTGTACGTAACACTTCTCATCTTATCACAGCCAATACCCAAAACCAAACACATCAAATGACTGCCACAAATCCCCTGCCAACTGCTACCCAACCGAAATCATCCCATGCAAACAAGGGCCAGAAATAACATTCGCATACCTCTTCAGAAAACTAAATCTTCACACCCAATTATTCCAAACATCTTGATTTTGGACCCACCACATAAGCCCAAGCTCTTAGAGATCCAAAATGGCGTCAGGCCATGTCTGAAGAATACAATGCTCTTGTTGGGAATGGAACATGGGAACTACTACCTTCCAATCCCAATCAAAATGTTGTAGGATATAAATGGATTTTCCACACTAAACGAAATTTTCATGGTTCTATTAATAGGCACAAGGCTCGTTTGGTTGCCAAAAGTGTCCATCAACGCCTAGGAGTTGATTACTATGATACCTTCAGTCCGGTAATCAACCCTACCACCGTTAGACTTGTCCTTAGTATTGCAGTAAATTGTGGGTGGATACTTTGTCAACTTGATGTTAATAACGCTTTCCTGCAAGGTACTCTCAATGAGCATGTGTATATGCTTCAACCACCGGGTTTCATTGAAATATGCTTCTCATCACATGGTTGTAAGCTACAGAAAGCTATTTATGGCCTAAAGCAGGCTCCTAGAGCGTGGTATCATGAACTCAAATCATTTTGTTTTCATTCAGGGTTCAAAAACTCCTAATCTGATACATTACTTTTTGTCCTTAAATCTGGTGGACATGATGTCTATTTACTGATCTATGTTGACGATCTCATTGTTACCGGGGATGATGAAAACTTGGTGAATCGGTTTATTGGTCTGCTAGCTAACTGTTTCTCTCTTAAAGATCATGACAAACTTTCTTATTTTCTTGGAATTCAAATTGTTCCCAACACACAAGGATTCCTGCTTTCTCAACGTCGATGTTTACTTGATCTTATTGGGCGTACTCACATGTTCGAAGCTAAACCTCTTCAAACTCCTCTTCCATCAGGTACAAAACTCTCACTGTGTTCAGGAAATGAATTATCTGATGATCCCATAGAATTTCGATCAGTTATGGGAAGTCTCCAATATCTGCTTCTCACAAGACTTGACATAGCTTTTGTTGTCAATGAGTTCTCTCAATTTATGCACAAGTCCACAACTAAGCACTGGACAATTGTTAAGCGTTTCCTTTGTTATCTGTGTGGTACTCCTGATCATAGCCTTCAGCTTTACTATGACTCTCCTCCAACCTTGCATGCATTTTCTGATGCCTTACATGCCTACTCTGATGCTGATTGGGCTGATGATCTTGACCACTTCTCTTCCACAGGTACCTATATAGTATATCTTGGTCACAATCCAATCTCTTAGAGCTTTGAAATGCAGAAAATCATTGCTCGTTATTTCAATGAAGCAGAATATTGGTCTGTTACAAATACAACTGCTGAACTAAATTGGGTGTCCTCCTTGCTATGTGATCTTGGTATCCCACTACCCACTTGTACAGTCATTTACTCTGACAATGTTGGGGCAACTCAGTTGCTATAGACTTCCATTTCATTCGTGATTAGGTCCGAAGTGGAATTCTCCGAGTTGCTCATTTATCCTCCATTGATCAACTTCCAGATCTTCTCACTAAGCTGCTTCCCAGAGCTCGGTTTTTGTTTCTTCGCGACAAGATTGGCCTCTCGTGTCAAGGTCCAGGGGGCATAAGAGACACGTCTATGTTTAGCACTATACAGCTGTTAGAACAAACCATGCATAATCTGTTTTCCTGCGTTATATTTCCGTGTAAAGATCTGATTGATTCATTCAATATGAGAAATAGAATCGTTTCCTGTCATCTCAGCTCTTCACAGAGCAACACCCTCAGGTGCAGATTGAATTTTGAGCTCCAATTGGCACCTTCTCAACTTTAGGAATAGAACAACACCCTGAGGTTCAGATTGAATTTTGAGCCCCAACTTTCACGTTAGAGCAACCACCAGAGGCACAACTTCTCAACTTTCACGTTAGAGGAACCACCAGAGGCACAACTTCTCAACTCTCTGGCTAGAACAACATTTTGAGTTCCACATTGCACCTTCTCTACTTTTTTGATAGAGCAACAGTCACTGTGATTATTATGCGATGAATTCTTATTACCATGTTTATGTGAACGCAATGCACCTGATGTTTTAGTGCATTTTCCAGCATGATGTTGTGTCCCTCGTAAAAGCAGCATGCTGTTGAAAATCACCAAAAAACATGTACCCGCATCGGCAAGAACAGCTGCAAAAACAAGTGGGTGACCAGCAAAAGCCAAGGCGAGGATAGCAGACTTTGTGGACATGGACATAATCACATTCTCAGTAACTTTCCTATGAGCTTTGCGAGCAAGCCGGATGGCTGCTTTCGGGACTTTTCTAAGATCATTGGGCATAAGAATCCAATGTCCTGTATCTATTGCAAGTGCCGAGCCTGAGATTCCCATTGAAATGCCAATATCAGCGATAGCTAAGGCAGGGGCATCATTCAGGCCATCTCCAGTCATTGCTGTTGGCCCTTCCTTCTTAAGTTCTTTGATAATCGTAGCCTTGCCTTCAGGTACGGGTTCTGCATGAACTAATTCAAGCGCATGATCTAGCTGCACATGGCATTAATTTTACTTCCATGTCAGTTTGAAGTGAAACGCAAATAGACCAGAAAGTAGATATGATAATGGATAAGAGCTTCACCTGTTCTTGTACATACATACCAGCCGCTTCACTATCTCCTGTAAGCATAGCAGTTCTAATGCCTAATGACTTCAGTTCC
Organism: Populus pruinosa; assembly: GCA_026413675.1. NCBI lineage: Eukaryota > Viridiplantae > Streptophyta > Magnoliopsida > Malpighiales > Salicaceae > Populus > Populus pruinosa. The sequence continues at coordinate 5,973,349 of CM048594.1, forward strand.
TTGATGGCCTCTGCAACCCCTGTCCGGCAGCTGTCAGAGAGACAGAAAATCCAAGCAAGAGTTGCTCCATAGTACACATATCCAACTGTCTTTCCTGTCTTCTTGTCTCCTTCTATTGTTGGCACTATAAGAGCAAAGCACCAAAGCATTTAGAACACCTCGAAAGCCCAATTCTACCAGTTTGTTACTAGGAATCACTGCTACGCCAGCCGGCATGAATATCACCGCTGCAACTCTGAACAATGAACTAAAATGAAAGGTAGGATTGTCTAGCAAATGGAGCTGACGATTCATTCTAAAAGAATGATGTGAAGGGCTGTCCAAATACTCGTTCTCGGTACTCTACTTCAGTGAAAGCCTATAAAACTGGATGAGTAATTGGACTGCAGTATGCCTAACCTGGAGTATAGTACTGAGAGAAATTTGTCTATGAATCTTTGAGTTTTAGACTTACTGTTTGGAGCTTCTTCCACAAGCTTTGCCATTTTAGCCACCACACAGTCTTCAGCTAAAGCAGTAGTTCTAACACCCCATTATCACCAAAGCCAAAATGCATTAAAAAACAATTCATAGGGTGTAGAGAGAAGTATCGACACCATTTAAGTTAATAGTTCCAACCCACACTATGGACTCCACTTCACAGTTGTCAGTTACCATCAACAACAACTCCATCACTTGGTATAACTTCACCAGCCTTAACTGTAAGAACAGTGTTTAACTTGACCTCATCAGCATCTACTTCTTCCCTAGTTTCGGCTATGACTGCTTTCTGAGGAGATATGCTCATCAATGATGACATCACAGCATTGGCCTGAGACATTGTAGTTTCAGAAGAATTAAGGATCCAACTTTGTATGTATAGTGAAATTCATTTTCATTCTGTAACAGCATCCATAATCAGCAAATTAGTTCTTAGGCTTTCGATGTAGGCAGATACCATGATGGTTATAAACAGCTGCGAGTTGCAGATCTGCCACAACTAGGCAATTTAGAAAGCCTAGCATACTCTTTTATGAATGAGATAGAGCTAGGCTAAAGAACATGCATGATCACACCAAAAAACTAGCCTGACAGAAAAACACACAACTTTTACTTCGATTATGGAATCAGGCTCAATGCAATCAAGAGATTCTACAAGCTCAATTATATAAGCTCAATTATATAGGGGGTCGGTTTGCATGATTTTTATGATTTTTTTGTATGAGGTGTAAAAGAAAGCAAAAAATATATAAAAAAAAAAAGAAGAAAACTTTTAGGCTAGGAGGAGATGGTGGTTGGAAGGATTTTAGATCTTCGATGTCTCAGAAGAAGCTGTGTAGATGGAATATATTTAATAAGTGATGTCTGATTGTTTTGTGTGACGATCAAACTCTAGTGTGAAAAACAGAGCCAATATCTTCACGGTTACCATGCACACAAACGTCTCCATTCTATTCATTTAGCATATATAGCAGATAGTAAGATTTTTATTTAAATTACATCTATTTTTTTATTTATTATTTTTTTATAAATATATTTAACTAACAACAATTTTCTTTTATAAACTACAATTTTTTTATGTGAATCAAGCCCGATAGAGCTTTTGTGAAAACACATGTGCAAAACTGATGACCATAAAAATAAGGTGCAATAGCTCATGGATAATTGAGTTCAGGGCTTTGTGGTATATTGTTTTCAACCATTTTTTTTAAATTATTATTTTTAGTTGATTTTTTTTCTCAGTATACATATAACATTGGGTTGAAAGAGAGATACGGTGACGATCTTTCAACCCATCCTAATCTCGATCTGGATTTGTAGTTGGAGATAGGATCGTTTGTTGGACTCGATAAAAATCGAGTGTATGGTCTTTCTAATTCTACATCTGAGTTCTTGCAAACAACTTATAATTTTTCATTTGTTAGATGCTCATAATCGATTCTAAACATTCAAACTCTAGGTTCGAGGTGGTTTTAAATCAATAAGTTAAAGATCAAATGACCCATTATAGTGCAGATTATGAGCTACTTGGTGCTAAGACAACCAAACTTCATCAATTGTTAATGGAGATGAGATTATATATGGGTAGTACAAGTACTCCCTCTTATTTGCCCCACCATCCAGGCAAAAACTTGTTTCTTTCTTCTTCTTTGATGTCTTTATTCTAAATTAATTATATTTGAACTAATAAATATTTAAATTTATAATAAATATTTGAATTTATATTAATTTATTTTTTAATTATTTTTTATTTTAGTTTAATATTTTTTTTTAATAAATATTAACCTAATTAACAATTTGTCCATCAAGTTTTTGATCAACCATTAAGATGGTTCTATACCAAACAAATAAAGAAAATTTTGGGGATGTTTTGATTTGATTTATTTTCTGTTGTTCTCTGAAAATATTTTCATTCCATGATAGAATTTTCTTGGAAGTGATAAGTTTTTTAAAAGAATAATATAAATCATATCTTGAAATCTTACCTAACAGTTTAAATTATTGGGTTGAGATGGTTCTTTGACATAATATCAGAGCTTTAATGACCAAACGGTCACGAGTTTAAATCTTACCATTTTTATTTATTTGATAAAATTTAAGTACAAAGTAATGTAGATCTGTACAAGTTTAAAAAAAATTTACTTAAAGGAATATGTTAAAAAATAATATAAATTATATTTTAAAATCTTATTTAATAATTTAAACTCTTATATTAAAATAATTCTTTGATAAAATTTCTACTTCATTTTGAATTTGCTGGCCTACAAATAAATAAAGTATTACTCTTGATAGTATTTTCTGGGTTGACGCCAGCGGTCAACAACTTTCTTCCTTTCCCTTGGCATCGTGTTCCATGCCTTTGCAAAATATTAAAGCCTCTAATGCCTCTCTAGCAACAAGATGGTGGATATACAGCCCTCTCTGTTGTCTGTATGGAAATCACGTGTAGAAAATCATGCCTTAATTTTAATATCTTAATATATTCCTCAATTATCAGTAAAAAAAAAGAAGAAGAATGCAACCACCAATTAATTAATAGAAATGTTTAAGATTGAAGCAATTGAGGTTTCAATTTTTTCACAAGAAACAAGTAAATAAAAATAACAAAAAAATATATTAAGAAAACACACACTCATTACTCTTGCAAGGCTATCAGCAAGAATATTAAGAATCAGCTGTCATTTATCCATCTACTAAGGGGCTTGCTATCCTGTGATCTAGGTTGAAGCCATGTAATTTTTAATATAATAATTATTGAAATCTTATATAATTATTAATTTTAAAATTTATAAGATTGGTTGAGATGTGTTCAAATTGGCCAAACATCTACTTTAATAAAAAAAATATCAATCAAGAATTAAGAAAAAAATTCACTAATAATAAGATTAAAATAAATAAATGTGTTATTTATTAAAATAATTAAAAACAGCTCCAATGCCTCTCTAATAATAAGGATTTTTTTTATCTTTCCTAAAATTAATATATGTGTTGTTTATTGAAATAAATAATTTGTAGCAATTTTTATTATGATTTGGAGCTCTGTTAATTAGGCAACATTTGATTATTATCGTGATATAAAGTACAAAAATAGTAAGGACAAAAAAGATATGTTTATATGTATTTTTTATTTTAAAAGTATATAATTTTAAAAACAATTTCTCTGTATTGTATTTTTAATCAGATATGTTTTTTTTTTTGAAAATACAAATAGAGGAAGAACAACCGTAGGTTCTGAGGATGTAAATAGCAGTTTGTCATTATGGCTGTGGGAAATTGCCGCTCAAGTTCTAACTTTTGGGCTTTTATCAGTAGAGGATGTTTCATTATTTTAAAAATAAATTTATTTTATTAGACAAATGAATCTGCTAAGTTGAAGAAGAGCCGTGCTGTGTACGTTAAAAAACAGTTTCTTTGTTCCCCGTCATGTTTCATTGTTTCTTTTATAGGGTGCGAGAGGGTTTGTGGAAAATTGCGTGCCCCTGGGTTTTTTTGTATTATTAATATGAATTTTTAGGTTAAATTGGGTATATTTTGATTAATTTTATATATTTTAAAATTAATAATTATATAAATTTTAAATAGTTTTAGATTTCTGAAACTTAAATTGCTAATTTTTAATAAATAAATTTAAAATTTAACTAATTAAATTACATCTAAATTGTGCCTCTAACTTTTTATACTTCTAACTTTTTATTTGAAAGGATTAATGTGATTCCTTTATTTTATCTAGAAACCACTTGTTCAGATTTTGGTAAATTCATAGTTTGCTCCTTCAGATTTCTTCATCTTGTATCAATCATCTTTTACAATCTTTAAAATTATTTTTTTTAACATAAAAAATATTAAATCAATAATAACTAGAGTGAATTCATGTTAATTTGATTTACTGATAACCTAGGATAATTCTAGAAAAAAAAAATTCAAGTCCAATAAAATTAATTTTTATAAATAAAATTAAAATAAAAATAAAAATAAAATGTGAAAGAAAAACAACTTGGTTAACTCGAGTTTATTCCACTAATTTACCATTTACAACCTTTAAAGTTAATGATATATCTATAAAAAAATATTTTTTTATAATTTTTTTATTCAAATCTTAAAGAATAAAAAAAGTATATCTACTTTTTGACAATAATAATATATAGATAAAATGAAGAAAATAGAACAAACGTGTTTTTCACACTTTCTAACCCGCTAATTAATTCATAGAAGGAGGAAGAGTGGAAGCTTCTCTATTTTTGATTGGATAATAATAATGTATAGACAAAGTAAAGAAAATAGAACAAACATGTTTTCCACGCTCTCCAACCTGCTAATTAATTCAATGGAGGAGGAAGAGTGGAAGCTTCTCTATTTTTCAAAGGCTTATATTTCACAAATTTTATTTTGTTGGAATGTCTTCACAGCAAGACAGGTTTCTTCCATAGCTAGAAAGTAACTTTCTATAATCTATTTTTAAAATTTTTTATATTTTTAAAATTAATAATTTTTTTAAAAAAATATTATAGATTGCTATAAGATTTTTCCACATAATTTTTTTAAAATTATTATTTTTTTATTTTTTCTCAAAATTATCTTTATTAATTTTTTTTTATATTCAGCTGATTGAGAATTTAGTTTTGTAATTCATTAAAATACCATGGATTGCTATAATGTTTCTCTACATAATTTTTACTTTGCTGCATAGTTCCCCTACATATTTTTTTTTAATTATCATTATTAAATTTATTTTTTTCATACTGAGCTGATTGAAGATTTAGTTTTGTAATTTTTTTTATTTAAAACATCATTGATTGCTACAATATTTCTCCACATGATTTTTGTTGTTATGATTTTTTTTCAAATTATCTTTATTGATTTTATTGTTTTTAATATTAAGTTGGTTGAAAATTATAACTATAGATTTGCTCATGAAACACTATAAATTGCTACAATTTTTCCCTACATGATTTTTTTTCCTTTCGTTCTTTTTTGTGATATTTTTCAAAATTATTTTTATTAATTTTATTTTGTAAATATTGATCTGGTTGAGATTATAATTGTACATTTCCTCACAAAACACTATAGATTACTAAAATGTTTTCCTCAATGATTTTAATATTAAGTTGATTAAGAATTTAGGTTTAACTTTCCCCACATGTTTTTTTCTCATTTCTTTATTTTGTTTTCACTTTTTTCCCCAAAATTATCTTTTTCTTTTTTTGTTGTTTTTTTTAGAATTTTTTTGTTGATTTTTTTTTAATACAGAGCTGGTTGAGAATTTAACTTTGTAATTTAAAAAAAAAAAACATTGTGAATTGCTGCAGTATTTCTCCACATAGTTTCTTTTTTATTTTATTTTTATTTTTTATAGAATTGTCTTTGTCGATTTTATTTTTTTTCATATTGAGCAGATTGAGAATTTATCTTCATAGTTTTTTTCCTTTAAAACATTGTGGATTATTATAGTATTCTTCCACATTATGTTTTTTTTATTATAATTTTTTTTAAATTATCTTTATAGATTTTATTATTTTTACTATTAAGTTAGTTGAGAATTATAACTTTTGATTTCCTCATAAAACACTATATATTGCTATAGTGTTTCCTCACTTGATTTGTTTTCTTGTTTTTTTTATGATTTTTTTAAAATTATCTTTATTGATTTTATATTTTTAGTATTAAACTGGTTGAAAATTTAGTTTTATAGTTTTTCTCTTAAAAATACTGTGAATTGCAATAATTTTTTTCATATGATTTTTTTTTATTTTTTTCATAAATCTACAACAATATATAAACATATCACATGCTCACAGCATTGCATGTGCATAGTATATGTTACTTTCTCTAGAATTTATTTTTGTCATAACTTAGATGTTATATCTTTTAAGGTATTAATAAGTTTCAACTCATTTCTGTATCTTTTTTAGATATGTATGTATATGAGTATGCTAAATAAAGAATTCATCTTTTTCTTATAATCTATTTAACAATTTGTCATCAAGTTTTTAATCAATCATTAGGATGGCTCTATACCAAATAAATAGAGAAAATTTTGGGAAATATTTTGGTTTGATTTATTTTCTGTTATTATTCAAAAATATTTTCGTTTCTTGATACAATTTTCTTGGAAATGATGAGTGACCACTCCATTTTGACTTTGCTGGCCTACCAAATAAATAAGGAATTCCTCTTGATAGAATTTTATTGGAAATGATGAGAATTTTTTGGAGTTTTCTGGGTTGACGCCAGCAGTGAACAACTATCTTCCATTCCCTTGGCATCGTGTTCCATGCCTTTGCAAAATATTAAAGGCTCCAATGCCTCATTATGGCTGAGGATGTGAAAGCAGTTTCTCTATGTTCTTAATCAAAAGTATTTCATTAAAAATGTAAAAAGCAGTTTCTCATTATGGCTGTGGGAACGTGCCGCTCAAGTTCTAACTTTTGGCCTTTATTAAGTCAAGCATGTTTCATTATTTTAAAAATAAATTTATTTTATGATACAAATGAATCCTCTAAGTGGAAGAACAACCGTGCCGTGTGCGTTAAAAAACAGTTTCTTTGTCCCCCGTCAGGGTTCATTTTTTCTTTTATGGGGTGCGAGAGGGTTTGTGGGACATTGCGTGCCTTTAGCTTTTTTATTTTTTAATTAATATCAGTATCTAAGTTATGTAAGTTATGATATGTATATTTCAATTAATTTTATAAATTTTAAAATTAATAATTATATAAATTTTTAATAATTTTAATATTTATAAGATTTAAAATAATAATTTTTAAAAAACAAATCTAAAGTTTAATCAATTAAACTACACTTCTGAAGATAAAGAGTTATATTTATTTTAAAAACACTAATAAGGGTAATGTGATTCCTTTATTTTATCTAGAAACCACTTGCTCAGATTTCGGTAAATTTTTAGTTTGCTCGTTCAGATTTCTTCATCTTGTAACAATTGCTTTTTATAATTTTTAAAATCAATTTTTTTTTAAGAAAAAAAAATATTAAATTAACAATAACTTGAGTGAATTCATATTAGCTTGATTTACTCATAACCTAGAATAATACTAAAAAAAATAAAAAATAAAAAGAAGAAAACACTCAAATACTCCCAACAAAACAATTTTTCAAAAATAAAATTGAAAGAAAAAATTAAAAATATAATATAAAAAATAAACTCCACTAACCTGAGTTTAATATGCTAACCTACCACTTACGACATTCAAAATTAATGATATATTTATAAAAAATATTTTTTTATGACTTTTTTTCCATACAAATCTTGAAGGATAAAAGAAATATAACCACTTTGTGACAATAATAATGTATATACAAAGTGAAGAAAATACAACAAACATGTTTTTCACACTCTCCAACCCGCTAAGTAATTCATCAAGAGTGGAAGCTTCTCTATTTCTTGAAAGACTCTTGTTTCATGAATTTGTTTTTTTGATTGTCTTCACAGAAAGACAGGTTTGTTCGAAGTGATTTTCTTTAATCTATTTTTTTAAAAAAAATTTCATGTTTCTTTAGTAAAGTTATTAGTTAAAGAAAAATATTTTTTGAAAAAAAAAATTAGCTTGGTTTTTATAAAAATATTTTTTTATAGAAAAACTTTTTAAAAATTGTGAAAAATTGAAAAGTATTTTGTTATTAGATTTATATCAAATTTGATCCTTAAATTTTTTATTACTAGTATTTTTTTAATAGAAAATATTTAAATGTTAAAAATATAACATTGTCTACTTGACAATTCCAAATATAACTTGAAAGATGGTTAAAAATATATAGTTTAATTAAAAATAAAAACAAAAATAAGATAATATTTAAAAAAAATATTAAAAATAAAACATATTAGATTCACCCTAATCAACTCAAGGAAAAAAACCTATTTTTAAAAATAAAATTAAAAAAGAACATTAAATATAAAAAATAAAATAAAATAAAATTAACTAACTCGAGTTTATTATACTAACCTACCACTTACAACATCCAAAGTTAATTGTATATTTATAAAAAATAATTTTTTATGAATCTTTTTTTTATTCAAATCTTGAAGGATAGAAGAAGTATATCACTTTTTGACAATAATAATGTATAAACAAAATGAAGAAAATAGACCAAACATGTTTTTCACACTCTCCAACCCGCTAAATAATTCATACGAGGAAGAGTGGAAGCTTCTTTGTTTCTTGAAAGACTCATAATTCACTAATTTTATTTTTTTTGGAATGTCTTCATAACAAGACAGGTTTGTTCCATAGCTTTTTCATGTTTCTTTAGTAAAGTTACTAGTTAATGAAAAATATTTTTTAGTTAAATAAAAAATTAACTTGATTTTTATAAAAATATTTTTTTTGAATGAAATTGTTTTTTCAAAAGTTATTAAAAATTTAAAAAATATTTTGTTATTAGATGATTAAATCAAATTTAATCATTAAACTTTTGATTACTAGCATTTTTTTAATTAAAGAAATTTAAATGTTAAAAATATAACATGGTCTACTTGATATATCCAAATGCAACTTGTAAGATGGTTAAAAATATATAGTTTGATTAAAAAATAAAAAAAACCATGATAATATCTTTTTTTTTAAATATTAAGACTAAAACATATTCGATTGACCCTAATCAACTCGGGTAAATTTGTCAAATCTAAGATCTAAACCATGAGACCGAGATAATCCTATAAAAAGTAAATCAAAATAAATTATAAATTTAATTCCTAACTAACCTAGTATCAAACGATAATATTAAAATAAAAGATCAATAAAAAAAAACATAAAACAAATAACTCAAATTAACCCAAGTTAACATGTCAAACTCACAACCCAAGTCATGCAACTAGGATAACTACATATAAAGTAAATAAAAAAAATATGAAATATAATTCTTAATGAACCAAATATTGAATGATGAAAAACAAATACTCAATTAAAAAATTCATAAAAAACCTAACCGGATTAACTTGATTTAACTCGTTAAACCTGTAACACAGGTAATAAGAGTACGACAACTTTATAAAAATCAAAAAAATTTAAATTATAAAAATCATTTCTAATTTAATTATATATTAAAGGATAAGATTGAATAAAAACCCCTAAGTTAAGTTGTTAATTTCACAATTCAAATTATGAGATCGGAATAAACAAGCTTAATATTAAAAAATAAAATTAAAAAAATATAAAATATAATTTAACAATATTAATCAACTCTTAATATATTATATATATATATTAAAAATAAATATTAAAAACTATTATAAAGGTTAATGCTATGAGCTCACTTTCCATTTTCAAGACAATGATGGATATAGTGGCAAATCGTGCCTTCCGAATTTAATGGAAATAACCTGTGGCAGAACTAAAAGTGCTCCTTAAACATTTGTGATTCGACAGTGACAGTTAGTAGTGATGATTATTTTTTAAATAATTAAATGATACAAACATACATACATACATATATATATATATACATACATACATATATATATATATATATATATATATGTTGTATATTCAAATTATTAGGCTGAATTTATAACAGTAAAATCATATCTCCTTCAAATGTGTTGTAAACACTAGGCTTAATTTTAGCTTTCTTTCCTAGAATTGTCTGCATTAAGAACAAATTCATTTTAAAAAACTTATGAACATTCATCTGAACAAATTCATTTAAGAAAACTTAATAATTACTATGATTAATTTCCTGTAATTACATGATTGAATGATGTTACATTATATTAAAGGACGACAAGCTAAGAATATATATTTGCAAAAGACGTCCTTTGCTTGAAGAAGCAACCACCTTTGGTTGAAGAGAAGTAGTCTATTGAAAGAACGATCTTTTGCTGATAATGATTTTTAGTGACTTTACTTAGCACTTCTGCTTCAAGTTTAGATTATATATTAATCAAAATTAATTTTATATTAGTTTTTTCCACGGCATGGGTCCGTGAAGTCCTCTATAAAAGCCTGACCCTCCTCGCTAGCTGTCCTCTATAACAAATATTGATCACCATTTGTATTCTGCTATTAAGATGGGTCTGTTCCTTCAGATGTTGACGGTGTTTGTAACGACGGTTTCCCTGCAAGGATGGCTGCCTCTTGGTTGCTTGGATGAAGAGAGAATCGCTCTGTTGCAGCTCAAAGATTCTCTTAACTATCCCAATGGCACCTCCCTTCCCTCCTGGATAGAAGCTGACGCCATCTGTTGTTCTTGGGAACGTATAAAGTGCGACAGCAGCACAGGTCGAGTCATCGAACTCCATCTTGAGGAAACAAGGAATGAGGTACTGGGAGATTGGTACTTAAATACCTCCTTGTTTCTTCCTTTTCAGCAACTCAACACTCTCGCCTTGTGGGGGAATCGTATAGCTGGTTGGGTTGAGAAGAAAGGTTTGCTCTCTCAAGTATTACAAAATATTTAGATTAGTTTTGCTCTTAAGAGTAATTACATGCCTCTTGATCAATCAATTATAATTAAATTACTCCAATAATATCTTTTTTTTTTATTTTTTATTTGAGGTCTTAATTTTTTTATTTTTTTATATAGGTGGTTATGAGTCGCAGAGATTGGGAAATTTGGATTACCTTGACTTGGGATCAAATAGTTTCGATAACAGTATACTATCATTCGTGGAGGGATTTCCATCTCTTAAATCATTATATTTATATTATAATAGACTTGAGGGGTTACTAGATTTGAAAGGTTAGTTTTCTTTTATATACTATTATTTTTAATTAACTATTAAATTTAATTTTGAAAAACACAATTTAATTTATGTGGTGCGGTGAATTAATTAACTTTTATTTTATATAAATATTAAGGATCTTTGAGCAGCTTGGAGGTCTTGGGTTTCAGCGGCAACAATGTTAACAAATTGACAGCCTCAACAGGTAATTAGTACTTAATAGCATCATGATGATGAGCCCATCCATACAATATTAATTATTCAGTTTCTTCCCTAACTAACTTGCAGGTCCAAGCAGCTTGGCTACTCTACACTTTTATAATGTGACAACCTATGAAAATAGCTCCAAGTTACTGCAATCATTAGGAGCATTCCCACGCCTCACGACACTTTATTTGAGGTACAACGATTTTAGAGGAAGAATATTAGGTGACGGTAAGTATATATATTTGAGCAGAGTTGCAAAATTTAATTGAAAATTTTAAAAAATATAATATACAGAATACAAAGATAAATTTTGAAAATGTTTATAAATTTTTGGGTTTAATTTTTCTTTGAGCAGAGTTGCAAAATTTAAGCTCATTGGAAAGTTTGTATCTGGACTATTGTTCTCTAGATGAACACTCCCTTCAAAACCTTGGAGCATTGCCTTCTCTGAAAAATCTATTTTTGGAAGCACTCAGTGGAAGTGTACCTTATGGAGGTAAATTAACAAATTTGAACTCCATTATTACTTATTATTGACCTTTCTACTTCTCTAAAACACCTGTCTTTGCAAGCACTCAATGGCCTGCTACGATCAGATGTGTTTGCATATAATTCCTCTTTTATGTTTTTGCAATCTACTAAACACCATTTCAGTGAAATGTAAATATAAGGATAACATAAAAAATAATAGTTTCTTTAATGAAAAGGCAACTTCATACATAGAGAGTGTTGTTTTCTTTAATGTAAAAAATCCTTCTCTTAAATGGCCAATACAATTTCTACACTTACCTTATGTTTTTAGTTTTTTTAGCCATGATTACTAAGTAATAAATTATTTCTAATTTTAATTCCTTCTAAGTTAATATAATTTATTGTTTAATTGATTGTGATAGACTTTCTTGATCTCAAGAACTTGGAATACTTGGATTTGAGTTACAATACTCTAGATAATAGCATCTTTCAAGCCATCAGAATGATGACCTCTCTTAAATATTTGAATTTACGTGGATGTAAACTAAATGGCCAAATACCTATAGGTCCAGGTAAGGTTAATAACTCTTACTCTTTCATTTCCTTTATAATTTTAATTGTTTCTGTGTCAATATAATTTCTTGAACGTGGCAGGCTTTCTTAATCTCAAGAACTTGGAATTTTTAGATTTGAGTTCCAATACTCTCGATAATAGTATCTTCCAAACCATCGGTAAAGTTGATTACTTTTACTTTCTCTCTCTATAGTTTATATATTTTTCATTAGACACTTAGAGTTTTAATTTTTCTAAATTATATTGTGATCAGGTCTATGTGACTTAAATCATCTCCAAGAGCTATATATGTATGACAATGATCTCAGTGGTTTCTTGCCTCCGTGTCTGACAAATTTGACTTCTCTTCAATTACTAGATCTCTCTTCTAACCACTTGAAGATTCCTATGTCATTGAGCCTATTATACAACCTTTCAAAACTCAGGTATTTTGACGGTTCAAATAATGAAATATACGCAGAAGAAGATGATCATAATCTGAACCCAAAATTCCAGTTAGAGTTCATCTTTTTGAGCAGTCGTAGACAAGATGCAGGAGCATTTCCCAAGTTCCTTTACCATCAGTTTAACCTGCAATCTTTGGATTTTACAAATGTCCAAATAAAAGGAGAGTTTCCAAATTGGTTGATTGAGAACAACACATACCTCCATGACCTTTCATTAGAAAATTGTTCTCTTTCAGGTCCATTCTTGTTACCAAAAAATTCTCATATGAATTTGTCATTCCTAAGTATATCCATGAATTACTTCCAAGGCCAAATCCCTTCAGAAATTGGAGCTCATTTGTCAGGGTTAAAAGTTTTATTTATGTCTGACAGTGGTTTAAATGGAAGTATTCCTTCCTCGTTGGGTAACATTAGCTCGTTACAAGTGTTAGACCTGTCCAACAACAGTTTACAAGGGCAGATCCCTGGATGGATAGGGAATATATCTTCCCTTAAATTCTTGGACCTATCAGTGAACAACTTCTCTGGTCGTTTACCACCTAGATTTAGCACTGTTTCTTCAAATTTGAGATATGTTTATTTGTCTAGAAATAAGTTGCAAGGACCGATCACAAAGGCATTTTATAACTCCTCTGAGATGTTTGCACTAGATCTTTCCCATAATAATTTAACTGGTAGTATTCCAAAATGGATTGACAGACTATCTAACTTGAGATTTCTACTCTTAAGTTATAACAATCTTGAAGGTGAAATCCCAATTCAATTATGCAGATTGGAGCAATTAACCCTGATTGATCTATCTCATAACCACCTTTCTGGTAACATCCTCTCTTGGATGATATCCACTCATCCTTTCCCAGAACAATACAACTCCTATGATGATCTGTCCTCATCACAGCAATCCTTCGAGTTTACAACGAAGAATGTATCCCTTTCTTATAGAGGCACCATTATCCAATACTTCACAGGAATTGATCTCTCATGCAACAATTTCATAGGAGAGATTCCTTCTGAAATTGGAAACCTCAGCATGCTCAAGGTATTGAACCTTTCGCACAACAGTTTAACTGGACCAATTCCACCAACATTTTCAAACTTAAAAGAAATAGAGAGCTTAGATCTTTCCTATAACAAACTGGATGGAGAAATCCCACCTCACCTTATTGAACTATTTTATCTAGAGTTTTTTAATGTGGCACACAATAATCTGTCTGGCAAGACTCCTGCGAGAGTTGCACAGTTTGCCACGTTTGAGAAGAGCTGCTACAAGGACAACCCTTTTCTTTGTGGAGAACCGCTACCCAAGATTTGTAGTGCAGCTATGCCACCGTCACCAACGCCAACTTCAACAAACAATGAAGATGATGGTGACTTCATGGACATGAAAGTTTTTTATGTGACCTTTGGGGTTACATACATCATGGTGTTGCTGGTAATAGGTGCAATTCTTTACATAAATTCATATTGGCGACGAGCTTGGTTTCACTTTATTGAGGTGGGCATCAACAATTGCTATTATTTTCTAGTGGACAATCTTCCCATTTTATCCAAGTTTTGATTTTCATAGCCTTGATGGTATTAAAACTTGGTACATTGTTGTGTATTTTAGTTTTAAAATTTAAATAAGTTTAAATGCATGCTTAAGCAATGTTGTATTAATTTTCATTTATGTTTTTATTTTTCATTTTAACTTCTATGTGATATAATAATTAAATTTCTTTATTCATTCATTAATCTAGGCAAGTTCAATTTAATTTTAGTTTGGTATGATTTTATTCAACGGGGCTTTTGAAGCCCATAAAAAATTTCATGAGTTTTACTTTTCATTGTCTTCAGACTTGTATATTACATTATTACTGGATTTATATGGATGATCAATTCAAATTTACAACACAAATATCCAAAAATATTTAATATAAAGGGGAATACATTACAACACAAATACTATTGTTAAAAATACAAATTTGCATTATCTTCCTGTACTGAATTCATCAAAGAATATGGATTTGTCTTGGTAGTTTTCTTTTCTTGGTACCTAATATTTCTTGAAGTCACAATTGATCTAAAGGCAAGGTTGTCCAAAAAGAATTTCTTCAATTTAGCTTACAGGATATATTCACACACGAAGCACCTTACCAGCTATTGCTGAAGTTGCTTAATTTGCTGGAAAACAATTTGTGTTTGAATGACTCTTACTCTCAATAATAGCTTCCTCCAAACCAGCCTTGCTCAAGCTATTAAGAACACAACTTACCATTTAATATTTTAGCTGGAGTCATCAACCAGAAGATATAATCCCTCCGGATGCACTGTTCAATGGCTGAAAAGGCAACCAAGTTTTCAACTTTTCCACCTCTACATGCAACCAATATTTGGAATGTAACCTTCTCTCTTCATCTCCTCATTCAGCAATTGGTATATGTTCACCGAATGATGATTTAAGTTGTCACTAGCATGAAATTCATGAGCACGAGCTCCAATGTCAATCCAGTTACAGCAAGGGGTTTTAGAGACACCACACTACCTCATCAACACCCTTGTCTTTGCAGAATCATCCCACCTTCTCATATTTGCATATATCTTAGATAAGATAACATATTTTCCTGAATTTGATAGCTCCGTCGCTAGAAACAATTGAATGACCCTTTCACCAACATCTGCATTTCTACACCTCTGGTAGGCACCAAGCAATGACCCCAACATAATTTCATATGGTTTTCCAAGCATCTTCTTGATTAAGTCCCAGGCTTCGTTCAGAAGTCCTGCACGCGACAAAGATCAACCATGCAAGAATAACGCTCGACTTTTGGGACCAATCCAATCAATCCAAATGACTAAGTCATTGATTCAAAAACTCCCACATTTTGCATACATATCAACATAGACATCGTGCTGTAAACCTCTTTCTGATGCATGTATCTCAACCCATTTCCCCAAATCAAGGGCCCCTATTGTGGAACATGCAGACCATATATACTTCAATCATTGTGACTTTATCTGGATTAGGATCTGTCTCTCTCATTTCATTGAATAGTACAATTACTTCATTGGAAGTTCCATCCTGTGAGAACCTATTAAGTGATTGTTGAACAAAAAAAAATCATATAACTTGAAACACATTTACAAATTTCATATACCTGTGTGGTTTTTATTTCATAGATGATTAATTAGGAAGAATTCAAATTTGAAGTTAGTTCAAAGGAACAGAAATAGACACAATTCCATTATATGTGTCCATTACCAAGTATAAAACGCATCTAATTACCCTGTGATAATGGCATTCCAAGTGACAACATCCTTGTTTGGCATTGAATCAAAAGACCCTCCTCGCAGATATCAAATCCCTACACTTACCATACATGTCAATCAAAGCAGACCCCACATATGAATTTGCCTCCACCTTCTTCTCCAAAACAAACCCCTCCACCCATCTCCCCAAACCCAAATCCCCACACGCTCCAAGAACACTCACCAACGTCATCTCATCTGGCTCAAACCCCTTCTCCCTCATTTCCATAAACAACCCAAATGCCTCGTTAGCAAAACTCGTCTTAGAATACCCCGAGATCATCGAATTCCATGATACCAACTCTATCTCACCCATTTCATCAAACACCATCCGTGCAAACCCCATTTCACCACACCTTTTGTACATTGTAATCAAAGAACGATTCACATACTCATCACCATCCAAACCAGCCTTAAACACCAGACGATGATCGATCTTTCCATGAAGAAAGCCCCAAACATTCCCACACGCTATAAACAAAAAAGGGTATGTAAAATTATATGCTTTTAGGCCTCAAGACTTCAGCTTGTAATACAATTCAGCACAAAAATCGTACTTTTTCCACGTGGTGGATAACCCACGAAGCATGACATTGAAGGCATGGTTTGGTTATTTGATTAAAAACAAGGGATGCATAGGCCAAGTCTTTGAGGTCAACGATTTTGGAAAGGAAATTGGGTTTTGGTATTGAGTTTATAAGCATTTATGTGTGGATTTGTTTTAATAGGTTTTTGGATTTGCATTGTTTTATAAGAGACAAAAGCTTTTCAGTTAAGGTTCGATGTTCTTTTTGGATTTGGAAGTTGAGGTTTCTGGAACTCAACTATGCTTGCACTTCCAGAAAATACAAGTAAGGTAGCGTTTGTTACTGTCCCCGGACACAACAGGCATCATAGATAGTTACCATCCTAGTTTTAAAACCTGATCTAGAAAATGTACAGGACAAGGCCCGAGTCAAAGCAAAAAAATGGAGCTCATGTAGGTCTTGTCAGAGATTGACCCAAAACACAAGTTTAAAAAAATCGAAATCACATCATTTTGATTTAAGAAAAAAAAGTTTTTTCTCGCAACACCAATTTAATTTCTTGCATGTTAGTCACCAATCAACATTTGATAGATTATATGCCCGGGAGAAGAAACTTTACCAAGAAGTCAGGGTACATCTCAAATCTTCTGCATAACTTTTTGAATGGTGCATTCTGAGCGTCCCTAGTTTTCAATGCCATGATTATAAAATCGAATTTCAATGTATTTATCTATGCACAGCAGCGAAGAGACGATCCACACAGGACCCCAATCGGTTCAAAGAGATTTGGAGCAGTGTTGTCAGTTGAATGAGGCAGAAGTATGGAAATGATGGAGGTTGGTGAAGTAGAAGATGTAACGACTACGGAGAAAATGGCTGAAATTGCGATAAAGGTACTGTGTGCAGGAATGTCAGTTGCAATGAGCTCACTGACTGAATGTGCTATTGGTT
The DNA here is from genome assembly GCA_026413675.1 of Populus pruinosa. Classification (NCBI taxonomy): domain Eukaryota; kingdom Viridiplantae; phylum Streptophyta; class Magnoliopsida; order Malpighiales; family Salicaceae; genus Populus; species Populus pruinosa. The sequence goes on from CM048594.1 coordinate 5,990,965, forward strand.
CTGCAGAGAGGGACATGGAGAATATGTATGTTAAGCAATGGGAGAATGCCATCGCCAAGTGCTCCAGAGTTCTAGCAGGCCTAGAACATAATTTAGGATATCCCGTTGACTAATATTGGTGGCATCAGTGACGCCATTACATGTTCTAACCTAAATGACAAAGGTAGCGTAGAGCAATTGCTGCTTCTGCTAACATATTTCTTTGTGATCTATTAGGTGGCAAGCTAACCAAAGGTGAACAGCAGATATCCTTGGAAATATCTGGGATTGGAAGTAAATCAATGAGAATGAATGAGTGCTCACGGCGTGATTTTTTACAGTGGATTCAAATTCAACAAGAAGGGCTATCAATTGCATAGGACATCTTTTACCGCACTTAAGTAAAATCACGTTTACTTTCAAAAATCAATCAATGGAGTATTAAATTTTTTTACCGCACTTAATTGATGTTCTTAACTAAACATGCCGGAGGTAAAACACTAATGTATAATAGCAATACTATGCCTATAAGCTAATCATACACCCGAGACTCTAATGTATTTAAGAAAATAAAACTATAGCTATAAAATCCGGTTCCTGTCCCGGCCGATACATCAAACTTATTTTTCCACGTTAATGAGACCATTGCCATCATGGATTTTTTTTCCACAATATGGGGCCCCTCCTCGCTGTCATTTGCGAGAGATAGTTATTTATACGAGGAGCAATCTGGTAATAACTACTAGATTTGTTATTCATGCTTTACAGTGGTTAAAGTAAAAACATTTTATGTAAAAAAATGCTAAAAAATGATAAAAAGAACCAACTTTAACCTATTTAGAATAATCTAATTCTAATCTAATCTAACGAAAACGGTAAAAAATAATAAAGTAAAATTAAAAAAAGAAGAAGAAAACTCAATCTTAAAAAAATAAATAAATTTAGGTGAATTTTCTAATCTTGCTAATATATAAATTTTAAAACTTGTTAAATTTTAGACCTAGCTTTAATAATAAAATTAAATTTTAATCAATTTAATTTTAAAAAATATTAATAAAATAAAATTACATGGTGCTATTAATTCAAATGTTGATGGCGTTAGCGATAATGGTTGCCTCTTGGTTGCTTGAAAATATATATTTTTTATTTATTTAAATTATTTTAGTTTTATAAAAAATAATTATTGTTACTTTTTATTCAATAAACTATAGTGCTAATAAAAACTAGGGCTTTTGTTTTGAATTTTTTTTTTTACATAATTCAAAAAATATATTTTCTTTTATAATTTTATTTACTGTTTCTTTTTGTTAATATTTGTTTTTATTATCTTATAATTGAATAAAATATTTTTTAATTTTTTTAATTTTTTATATGGTGATGTTAAAAATAATTTTAAGTTGAAATTGATTTTAATAACATCAATTGAATCCACAATTAAAGAAGATAGTTGTGTTGAGACCATTGCTATAAAGAGTTTTTTCTACGAGATAGATGAATCTGTGAGATTATATTGCCTTGTAAGCTTGAAAAAGGATAATATGTTTTAATTTTATCTTTTATAAATGGATAATATGTTTAAATTTCATTTGTATAAGAAAATAAATCTCAATTCAATGAGTTAGAATGCAATCACCGACTAATTAATGGACAATGAACCATAGATTAATATGCTATTATTTTTTATTTTTGTTTTCTAGTCATATTTAATTTCTCATCAAGTGATTAATATGTATAATTCAATGGGTATAATTCTTAATGTTAAATGCTATGTATTTAGAATGTTTTTTTATTTATTAATATGGGTGTATATTTTATTTAATTTCACAGACTCTGAAGTTAATGATTATGTAAACTTTTAGTAATTTTAAAATTTATAAGACTCAAATTAATAATATTTAGAGAATAAATTTGACTATATAAATTATATTTTTAAAGTTGTATATTTAGAATTTTGATGGATTGAGAGAAGGGAGATTGCAAGAGAGGCAAAGTAGCTTAAAAGAAGAAAAAAAAGAGAGAACAGAAGTGGAGAGAGATGAAGGAACAAAAATGGACTAATTTTTATTAATTAAATGAACTTATTTTAGGAAGCTATAATTATTAATATTAAGTTCAAAACTTGAAATAAATCTTGCGGTATATTTCTTGCCATTAAAGAGAAAATAGCTATGAACATAATCTCAAAACTTGAAAACTAATATAAAGACATTAAATGATCATTGAAAAAAAATAAAAATAAAAAAACTAATCCTTTCAACTTTAATTTAATCTTTCTATTTCAAAACGAAATTTTCCACGAGATGGGTCCGTACAATTGTGGATCTAAAAGCCCAAAACTCCTTGCTGCAATTTTTTCAGAGACAAGACAGTGCATTAGCTGTTGTTTCTTTGCAATATATTTAAAAAAAATTAAAAAATTAATTAAAAAAAACATGTTAAACTACCAGCCAAACATGCTCGTTGTAAATTTACTTTATAAATCTGGAAGATATAAATGGAGAAGTGCTGTGTACTTTTTGCCCTCAATTATCGATTCTAAATTTCTAATTGAAAGGGTTATAATTTCTTGGCTTCTTAAACGACTTTGTTAGATTTTGTTGAATTTTTAGTTTGCTCCTTGAGATTTCTCAATTTCATCTTCAAAGTTTAGCTTGTAACAATCGCATTCTATAACCTCAATCCGAAAAGAAATACTTAAATCAAAATTAATAAAAATAAAAACCCAAAATATGACAAACATTGAGATAATTAATTTTTCTAGAAATCCTAAAATTCTGTCCACTTAAATCCTCATTCATCAACACTAACGTATATTCAAAGAAGTGATAGTGGTGTTAGGAAAAATAAATACTTATCATGTTTCTTTAAAGGTAAAAAAATCAACTAAAAATAAATATTTATTATCTTTATTTGAAAATAAAAAAATCAATTGAAGATCATATTTGTTTTTTTTTATGAAATTTAAAGGTAAAAAAATATTTAATATGAGCTTTCCTCATCAAATGAAGTTATTTGACACAAATATTATCTATTTTGATAATTTAAATTAATATTAATAAAGTTTTTTTCTTTCTATTGACGGAATTTAGTGACCTCTATCCTCTCTCAATCAAGGATTAAAAAATAATAAAAATAAAATTTTATATCAAAATAAAATTGAAAAAATATTAAGATATTAAAACTGTATGATTTATGTGATTTTTAAAGTTTAAGAATCAAAATGTATTATTTTCAAAATTTATAACGTGACACCCATGTTTGGTGGTCTTTTTATTCCGATCTCTCTTTGTTCAATCTTATCATTTTATAATAAATTAAAATGAATTAATCTTTAATTAAAATTAAATTGTCAAAAATAAAATTAAGAAACAAATTAAAAAAACTATAATTGTAATGTGTGAGAAATATTATTAGTTTTAACAATTCTTAATTTGTGACAATCATATCAGTAAAACTATAGACAAAATAAAGAAAATAGAACAATTTATAGTTTTAACTACCCACCAATTAATTCCCTGAGGAGAAAGTGGGAGATTCTCAATTTTTTTGAAAGGCTAATATTGCACTACTTATCTTGGGAATCCTTGAATTTATTAACACAAGGCTTAAAATTTAGAGAAAATAAATCCATGATTTATTTATAAATAAATTTTATTGTTAATATTTTTATTACTCTATAATTAAACCTTACATTTATTTGAGAAATCAATGTAAACAAATTTATGACAGACACTAGTTTTTTTCAGGTACTCAAATAGAAAAATAAATTAATTAAGAGTACTTGAATAAAAGAAAATATAAAGTATAAATATTTTATATATCTTTACTCTTCATAACTTAAAAATAAAATAAAATCAATTTAAACTCATTTAAAAAAGAGTTAATTGTGACATTAACACGACTAAAAGATTGATATCTTCTCCTAAGTGTAGGAGTGTCAAAGTAATAAATAACCCGGTAAGACCGGGGTCGAACTATAGGGAGGTTAGTTGTACAAATTATAAATTACAATAATACAACGACAATAACAATAACAACAACAACAACAACAACAACAACAACAATAATAGTAATAACAACAACAACAACAACAACAACAACAACAACAATAATAAAGAAAAAGAAAAAGAAGAAGAAGATGAGAACTTGAAGATAGAATATTAATGTAAGGATTAAATGATGATAATAACAAATATCAAGGTTAGAGGATCCACTAATGGTGTGTTAAACAAGTATAGTATAAACTCTTATTATTCAATTGGAAACCACACACATAGGAGGTTCCAATCAGATTATATATTGTTAACATGATTATATTAGTTATCTTATTCGATTAATGCTAATACTTGTAAATCTCGTCAAACATTCATGATTATAACTTATATTAACAACAAATCAAGTTCCTTCTATAGCTCAGGTATCGATTATACCATATAGTATGGGCTATGAAAGTGCCAAGCATTTGTTGTACCAAGTGTTATACAACATAAATCAAGATTAGTCATTTAACAAGCAAAGTATTAAAGAGTGAACAAGATAATAAATACAAAACATGTTAGTATCAAACATTAAAGTTCATATTAAGTTTACACTATACTTATTCTTACACCATTAGTGTAATCTTTTCACCTTGATAGAATAAACTTAGCTACACATAATCAAAGAAAGAAAAATAAATAAACAAAATAAGAACATAAATAAAATAAGAATTAACTAAGGAAAGGAAAGGAAATGAAAGCCATAACTTGATATTAATGAAAGCAAAGTATAAATATTACAAAAAATACAAAGAGAGAAAGCAAGAGCATGATCTTGATTTGGACACCAAGATGCCTAAATGCATGGCAAATGCCTCCTTTTATAGGCCAAAATTGGAAACTATTGATTTGATAACTAATTGATGATTGGGTGACCAACTCTTGACTTGGTGACAATCATTTTCTTCTCTTGTCTGCCCAAAACATCCTTAATAATGTCAAAATTAGAGCCACTTGAAAACATGAAAGTTGTAGGAAATTGTCTCATCTTTCTTGTGTAAAACATTCAGCTCATTTCGACTTCTAGACTCCAGATATGGCCAAAATACTGAACAGTACTCGGGCTAGAGGACAGATTCGAGCTTCTTTGTTGTTGCAACAATTTAGACTTGAAAATGACCTACCTTTCCATTCATATAAAGTAGACCTAAATCTGAGATATATAACTCTAGATATGACCCAATTACCAAACAGTGTTCCAGTATGGACTGCACCAGCATCTCTTTTCTAAGTTTGGTCATCTCTTTACCCTTGCAATTTAAGTTCTTAAAGTCATCAATCAATCCTTTCATTTATGTGATAGGCCTGCATTTAAAATGAATATTTACCACAAATTAAAGGTATCTTATAGTATTAGATATATTATTATAAAACATGTTATAGTTAAGGAGTTATTGATACTTCAAGTGCAAAATAATGATATAAAAACTTGATAAAAATACACTTTTAAGTATCAATCACACCCCCCCAACTAGATTATTACTAGTCCCTAGTAATCAAAGCGTTAAAATAGATAAATACTTTACAAATTCCACAAAGCAAGGTAGTCATCATTTAACTTCCATTAATTTATCCAGATAAACAAACTCTTGCTAAATTTATATACCTGCTCAATACCTCTTAACAATATATTAATAAACCTTTTTTTTGTACTCAATTTATCAACATATAATTATGGGGCTTTTCTTGGACGAAAACAAAATTTTTATTCTAATGTTTAAGGTTAACTTCCTTCAATTGAAATTATTATTTTTGTCTGTTATATATATATATATATATATATATATATAACTTAAAACACCATGCATCTTTAACTCATGTAACGAGCTTTCAACTAATGACTCACAAACCAGTTGGTCTTAGGGCATTAGGTATTGAGACACCCCTACGAGCTTAATAACTCGAGTTGCAAATACTGATATGTAGATAGTGCAATGTTTGATTCCCTTAAGCTTTTCTCCTCAACCCATGTAATAAGTGTTGGGCCAATAGCTCCCAAGTCAGTTGACTTTAGGGTATTATGTGTTAAAACACCCCTTCGAGCTTAATTGCTTAGGTTAGGGAGGCTACGAAACCAAACTTATCTATATTTTTATTATCATCATTTTTATTTTTTTCTTCTTTTTTTTCTTTTTTCTCTTTTTTTAATTATATACTATCTATTTCCCTTAGTTGTTACCTTTAACAAAATAACATAAATAATGTAATAATCCAATATGCAACCCACAATCATATGTTAAAGTGTGTATGTGTAAATTAAGGTTTAAGAATACATGTTAAATAAGTATATGAGCAGAATTAAGTGATAACAATGTAAGAGTTTGTAAATCTGAATATTTCAAGAAGTATTATGATAAACCTTATTAAGAATGGTTACTAAGATGCATCTCAAGAGTCATAAAAGTTCTCGTTACTCTGCCATCATAGTAACAATAATTTTGCACATGTTTTATGAAATAGAAAACACAGTTTTGTTTTTTTAGCTACTACCCTCCCCCTCTCTAACTAAAATAAAACATTGTCCTCAATGTTTAAAGATAGAAAGATAGAGTATAGAAGATATCACCTGAAATCACGAACACTGACAAACCTGAAAAAAACTTAAACAAATATAAAAAACAACAAAACACAAATATTATGCTATTAATAAAACCAAAAGACACAAGTTTTTACAAACTAAAATTCAAATCGCAGTTGTGATTGTGGCTCACATCTTCCCTTAGTTTTACGTCCAAGAACAGCATAAACGCCCTCTATGGGTCGGGGATAGGCTTCCTATTTAGTTTTCTTAAAAACTGGCAAACATGGTCTTTTTTAGTCAGATCCACAAGACAATGCCAAGCATGTTCTTTATGAAAATGGGTTTATAAGTCATGAATTACACAATGCTAGTCTCGACTATGATGAGACTTAATAGTCAATAAAAGATTATCTAAAGACTCTCTGTGTTTTGAAATAAATCCCACCTTTTGATAATTTTCATAGGTTTTGCGGAATGCATGTGATTCCTTGAATATGGTGGGCCAATAAAATCTGCTTTGTAAGATTTCTACAGTCCTTTTTTTTGACGAGAAATGATCCTTATAAGCCTTAGAGTGACAAAATTTAATGAAATTACTTACCTCATTGTCGGGAATGCATTTTTGAAATATTTGATTAGGACAATAATTGAATAAATAAGGGTCATCCCAATAAAATTTTTGCACGTTGCTAAAAAATTTTCTTTTGTCTTCAGTACTCCAGTGAGCTGGCAAAAATCCTGAAGCAAGAAAATTAATATTTTTAGCAAACCAAGGCATTGAACTAAGAGAAAGTGGAGATTTATTAGGAAAGTAATCATCCATTGATGTGATGTCAGGTGTTGAATCTATTGTCACTTTTGATAAAAGATCTGCATCAACCTTTTCGATGCCTTTTTCATCCTTGATTTCTTCTTAATTGGTCATGGCATGAGAAAATAAAAGTGCTAGAGGGGAATTAGTCTTTTCTTTGCAATTTTCAAATTCAATCGCTTCCTTACCTTTAGAGATTGACTCATCATCTTTCTCACAAGGTTCAAGAATTCGTTTTTGAATAACCTTACAATTACAAAGAGTGATGACTAATTTGACTTGATTCATGTGTTGACTTCCAGGACTACTTGCATTTACATTGTATTGCCCATTGAGATTTTGTTGTGGTTAAGATGAAAACTTACCTTTCTCTTAAAAACTAAGAGTTGATGCTAATTTTACAAGAGTATCTTGAAAATCTGTTATGTTTTGAGCAAGTTAAGTGTTGATTGTCTCTTGCTTTTCAATGAATGCATATAAAGTTTCCTTAAAATTTCTTGTAGGAGGTGGAGCATAATAAGGTGGATATCCACGAGAATTTTAGAAATTATGATGTGCTTGAAATGGTGGTTGTGAAGTTTGTGCATTGTTGTTCTCATTCTTCCAATTAAAATTTAGGTGATTTCTTCAACCAGGGTTGTATGTTTGGGAGTATGAGTTATGGTTGACACTTTGAAAACTATTTAAAGTATGGGCTTGTTCATGGAGACATTCCTTAAAAGAAGGCAAGGTTGGACAATCGTTGGTTAAGTGTTCATTTGTTTCACAGATTTGACACACAATGTTTTCAACAGATTTCAATTGACCACTCTTTTTCAATTTTAGTGCCTCGACTTTTCTAGCTAAAGATGCAAACTTGGCTTGCAGATCATGATCTTCCCTAAGGTTGTACATTCCTCCACTAGATATATGAGGTTGAGTTTTACTCGATGCCTCATAAGTACCCGCAGTGTCCTAATTTTGAGCATTTTCAGCTAACAAGTCTAAGTACTCCATTGCTTCATCAGAGTCTGTATCTTCAAAAGTTCCATTGCACATCAATTCAACCATTTGCCTATCTCTAGGTGTTAACCCTTCATAGAAATGTGAAACCAATCTCCATATTTCAAAACCATGATGAGGGCAAGTACTAAGCAAGTCTCTATGCCTATCCTAAAATTTAAGTGAAAGTGGTGATTTGTCTTTTGAAAGAGTTTGTTCTATGAGATGGAAAAAACTTCTTCAAAAACTGTTGTTGCATTTCATCCCAAGCACGAATGGATCCTGACCTTAAATTTTGTAGCCATGTTTTAGCTTTATCTTTTAATGAAAAAGGAAAAAGCTTTAATCTGATGGTGTTCATGCTACAATTTAAATTATTATATGTGTTGCAGACCTCTTCAAATTTCCTTAAATACAAGTATGGATTTTCCAATTCTAGGCCATGAAAAGAAGGTAAAAGTTGAATAATATCTAGTTTAAAATTAAAATGAGATGCATCAGGAGGAAAAACTATGCATGATGGTGCACTTGTTCTTGTAGGATTCATGTGGTCTCTAAGTGTTCTAGCACGGTTATTCTCATTATTCTCATTATGAAGTGATTGATTATCTTTTTCGGCTATATTTTTTGAAAATGATGAAGATACCCTACAAAGTCTACTACTTGATGTATGTGACCACACTCTCATGGACGTGTAGGAATAGAATAAAATGAAGAAGAAAACAAAAGAAGAAGAAACAAGAGAAAAGAAATAAAATTATATACAAGAAAAGTGAAAAGTGAAAATAAAATAAATATTATAATTTATACAAAACTTACCTCCCCGGAAACAGCGCCAAAAACTTGACACGACGAAAAAATTGATGTCTTCTCCCAAACGCAGGAGTGTCGAAGTAGTAAATAACCCAGCAAGACTAGGGTCGAACCACAGGGAGGTTGATTGTACAAATTATAAATAAAATAACAACAACAACAACAACAATAACAATAATAATAATAGTAATAACAACAATAACAATAATGACAATAATAGTAATAGTAGTAGTAGTAGTAGTAGAAGAAGAAAAAGAAAAAGAAAAGGAAGTTCATGAGAACTTTAAGATAGAAAGATTAACGTAAGGATTAAATAATGATAATAATAAATGTCAAGGTTAGAGGTTCCACTAATGGTATGTGTCGCTACACGACATCGGGTGACGGCTCCACTCTTTTTTTTTGTTTGTTTTTTTTTAAACAAAAAAAAAATTTAGTTTTTTTATTTGATTGGGGAAATAAAGATTTTTATTGGAGTCGCCATCTAGTAATTTGAGGGAACTAGAAATCCAAAATTAGACACTAGTTCCAGAGATTCGGGTACTGGGTTAGTTATGATTAAGGGAAGGTAGACACCACCCTTAAAACATCCTTTCAAAGAAAGGTTACCTTTACTTGTGTGTTTTTCTTGTTTGATTCAAATGCTATTATATTTTATTTGTAAATTTTTAACATGGTTAACGTCGGTCCCTAAAAATAAGAGACACGTTAAAAATGACTTCAGTCCCTAAAATTAGGAGACTTTGTCTAAAATGTCGACGTTTATCCCTAAAAAGGAGAGTTACGTCTAATTTACCAAAATAAATAATAATGGACATAATCCATATTTGGTATTTAATTTTTTGACATCGGTCCTTTTCTGTAAATAAAAGAGACGTGTCGAAAAATAATATTTATTTTATAAAATAAAAATCATTTTGATATCATTGACAAATAGATATATTAATTCTTGAAAATTGAGTTTTTGACCCATGAACAGTGATATGATAAAATGGGTGTTGAACCCGCGTCGTTATTTATTTTTGTTTATTTTTGTTTTTTTCACATGCAAAAATTTACAAGTATTTATATATAAAAATACCATAAAATATCATAGAAAATTACCTGAGTACCCCTATATAGGAAAAAGACTGAAATACCCTCGGATTTGTCAAAAATTTACAAAAATGCCACTGGCGGCGCATGTGGCTCACGCGCGGTTACTATTGACGACGGCGAAATTTTTCGATGAGCTTCCGGCCAAATGATGATCGATTCTGGTAGATCTGAGGACGAGGATTCTGATGGTGGTAATCTCGTTGTCCGTTGATGGTTGAGGATGGAGAATCGACGACTTGAATGTCGATTGGCCGATGACGGTCGCGGCCTTTTTCCGGCCAAAATCGCCGGTTAAAAAGTGTAAAACGGCCGGGGTTTTGCTTAGGAGGAGGCGATACACGTTTTTGCGGTGGTTTCGCCACTTGAGATGGCCGGAAATGGGAGATCGGCGGAGAGAGAGAGAATCGCCGGCGAGAGGAGAGAGAAGCTCTAGGTGTTGCTACGGTATGGACGAGTGTATGGTGCACTCTTGCGTCTGAAGCCTGGTCACCGTTGGTTCTCAAAGGAACAGATCGTGCGGCTGTGATCGGTTTGATCTTCAAGTTGATCGCACGGTCAGGATTGAATGGGCTACGATCTGGTGTGGCGGGGTGTACCGAGTGCTTGGTACACCTGCTGACGTGGCGCAACCGGATCGAAGGGCAGATTATTTAAAAGGCTGAGATTGATTTGGGTTTTAATCTGGTGTGGTAAAGCCTATTGTATCCTAAGAAATCAAAGGCTCAGATCTAAACACTATTAGATCTAACGGTTGGGATATTTTTGATATTTTTCAATTTATTTAAAAAAAATTTAATATCTTACTAGGGTGTAGAAAAAGTATAAGAAAAATAAATAGTACCTAAATAGTAACCCCAAATAGTAATTCCGAATTCAGAATCGAAATTGAGAATGAATTTTTTATTTTTTTCCTCCCCCTTTGTGTCTTGAATTCATTGGCTATTTATAGCCAATGAATTCAGACAACAATTCACGGATTGTTAAAATTTTCAACTTCCACCGATTACTATTTGTCTTATTATATATAATAATACTAAATAATAATAATAATATTTATTTATAGGGGTAAAAATTAAAAATTCAAATTAGTATTATAAAAAGTTTTTCATCCGCTAAAAATCAATTTTAAATTACAAAAAAAAACTTTTTTATACGGGTATCAACTCGGTGGACCGGGTTTTTTGACCAAAAATACCAATTTTGACCAACAATAGTCTGAAACTCATTTTTTATCGCGGTCGACATGGTGGGACCCGTATTAACCCAGTGGACTCGGTTTTGACCCGTGATTAGTACTTAAAAGTGCATTTTTATCATGGTTTTATATCATCATTTTGCACTTGAAGTATCAATAACTCCTTAACTAAAGCATGTTTTATAATAATATATCTAATAATATAAGATACCTTTAATTTATGGTAAATGTTCATTTTAAATGCAGGCCTATCACATAAATGAAAATATTGATTGATGACTTTAAGAACTTAAATTGTAAGGATAAAGAGATGGTCAAACTTAGAGAAGAGATGTCGGTGCAATCCAAACCGGAACACTGTTCGGTAATTGGGTCATATCTGGAGCTACAGATCTCAGATTTAGGTCCAATTTATATGGATGGAAATGCATTCTTGACAATGAGGTAAGTAATTTCATTAAATTTTGTTACTCTAAGGCATGTGGGGATCATTTCTCATCAAAAAAGAGGATTGTAGAAATCTTACAAAGTGGATTTTACTGGCCCATCATATTCAAAGAGTCAGATGCATTCCGCAAAAACTGTGAAAATTGTCAGAAGGTGGGATTTATTTCAAAACACAGAGAGTCTTTAGATAATCTTCTATTGACTCTTAAGTCTCATCATAATCGAGATAAGTATCGTGCAATTCATAACTTAGGAACCCATTTTTATAAAGAACATGCTTGGCATAGTCTTGGGAATCTGACTAAAAAAAGACCCTGTTTGCCAGTTTTTAAGAAAACTGGATGGGAAGCCTATCCCCGACCCATAGAGGGCGTTTAAGTCGTTCTTGGATGTAAAACCAAGGGAAGATGTGAGCCACAATCACAACTGCGATTTGAGTCTTAGCTTGTAAAAATTTGTCTTTTCTTTTTATTAATAGCATAATATTTGTGTTTTGTCATTTTTTATTTTTGTTTCAGTGTGTTTCAGGTTTGTTAATGTTCATTATTTCAGGTGATATCTTCTATACTCTATCTTTCTACCTTAGAACATTGAGGACAATGTCTCGTTTTGGTTGGAGGGAGAGGGTAGTAGTTGATAAAAAACAAAATTTCATAAAGCATGTGCATAATTGTTGTTATTAGGATGGCAGAGTAAATGAGCTTTTTTGTTAAAGTGCCTCTTGAGACGCATCTTAGTAATCATTCTTAACAAGGTCTATTATAATACTTCCTGAAATATTCAGGTTTACAAGCTCTCGTATTGTTACCACTTAATTCTGCTCATATACTTATTTAACATGTATTCTTAAACCTTAATTTACACACACACACTTTAACATATGATTGTGGGTTGCATATTGGATTATTACATTATTTATGTTCTTTTGTTAAAGGTAACAACTAAGGGAAAAGGATTGTATATAATTAAAAAAAAAGAAAAACATGAAAAAAAAAGAAAAAAAAATGATGATAATAAAAATGTAGATAAGTTTGGTTTCATAGCCTCCTTAACCTATGCAATTAAGCCCGAAGGGGTGTTTTAACACCTAATACCCTAAAGTCAACTGACTTGAGAGCTATTGGCCCAACGCTTGTTACATGGGTTGAGGAGAAAAGCTTAAAGGAATCAAACATTGCACTATCTACATATCAGTATCTGCGACCCGAGTTACTAAGCTCGTAGGGGTGTCTTAACACCTAATGCCCTAAGACCAACTGGTCTGGGAGTCATTAGCTGAAAGCTCGTTACATGGGTTAAAGATGCATGATGTTTTTAAATTATATGTATATAGATTTTTTAAAAAAAATGAAAAAATGAAAAAAAAAGACAAAAATAATAATCCCAACCCAAGGAAGTTAACCTTAAACATTAGAACAAAAATTTTGTTTTCTTCCAAGAAAAGCCCTATAATTATGTGTTAATAAATTGAGCACAAAAGAAAGGTTTATTAATATCTTGTTAAGAGCTATTGAGCAGATATATAAATTTAATGAGAGTTTGTTTATCTGGATAGATTAATGGAAGTTAAATGACGAATACCTTGCTTTGTGGAATTTGCAAATTGTTTTTCTATTTTACGCTTTGATTACTAGGGACTAGTAATAAGCTGGTTGGGGGGTGTGATTAGTACTTAAAAGTGCATTTTTATCATGGTTTTATATCATCATTTTGCACTTGAAGTATCAATAACTCCTTAACTAAAGCATGTTTTATAATAATATATCTAATAATATAAGATACCTTTAATTTATGGTAAATGTTCATTTTAAATACAGGCCTATCACATAAATGAAAATATTGATTGATGACTTTAAGAACTTAAATTGCAAGGATAAAGAGATGGTCAAACTTAGAGAAGAGATGTCGGTGCAATCCAAACCGGAACACTGTTCGGTAATTGGGTCATATCTGGAGCTACAGATCTTAGATTTAGGTCCAATTTATATGGATGGAAAGGTAAGACATAGGCCTACAACTTTTATATGGAGCCCAAGATCTAAAAAGGCCATTATCAAGTACAAATTGTAGCAACAACAAAGAAGCCCGAATCTGTCTTCCAGCCCGAGCACTGTTCGGTATTTTGGCCATATCTGGAGTTCTAGAAGTCCAAATGAGCTGAAGTTTTTACACAAGAAAGCTGAGACAATTGCCTACAACTTTCATTTACAACTGGCTCCAATTTTGACGTTATCAATGACGTTTTGGGCAGACAAGAGAAGATAAGGATTGTCACCAAGTCAAAAGTTGGCCACCCACTTATCAATTAGTTATCAAATCAATAGTTCCCAATTTTGGCCTATAAAAGGAGGCTTTTGCCATGCATTTAGGCATCTTGGTTTCCAGATCAAGATCATGCTCTTCCTTTCTCTCTTTGTATTTTTGTAGTGTTTATGTTTTGCTTTCATTAATATCAAGTTTATGCTTTTCATTTCCTATCCTTTACTTAGTTAGCTTTTATGTTCTTATTTTGTTTATCTATTTTGCTTTCTTTCATTATGTCTAGCTAAGTTAATTATGTCAAGGTGAAAAGGTTACACTAATGGTGTGAGAATAAGTATAATGTAAACTTAATATGGACTTTAATGTTTGATACTAACATGTTTTATATTTGTTATCTTGTTCACTCTTTAATACTTTGCTTGTTAAATGACTAATCTTGATTTATGTTGTATAACACTTGGTACAACAAATGCTTGGCACTTTCATAGCCCATAATGTATGGTATAACCGACACCTGAGCTATGAAAGGAACTTGATTTGTTGTTAACATAAGTTATAATCATGAATGCTTGACGAGATTTACAAGTATTAGCATTAATTAAATAAGATGACTAATGTAATCATGTTAACAATATATAATCTGATTGGAACCTCCTTTGTGTGTGGTTTCCAATTCAATAATAAGAGTTTATACTATACTTGTTTGATATACCATTAGTGGAATCTCTAACCTTGACATTTGTTATTATTATTATTTAATCCTTACATTAATATTTCATCTCTAAGTTCTCATCATCATCATCATCTTCTTCATCTTCTCTTTCTTTATTATTATTATTATTATTATTATTACTATTGTTGTTGTTGTTATTGTTGTTTTATAATTGTTGTTTATAATTTGTACAATTAACCTCCCTGTGGTTCGACCCCGGTCTTGCCGGGTTATTTATTACTTCGACACTCCTGCACTTGGGAGAAGACATCAACCTTTTCGTCGTGTCAACCCGAAACAGCCCGAAACTCATTTTTCATCCCGGTCGACATGGTGGGACCCGTATTGACCCGGTGGACTCGGTTTTGACCGAAAATGACGGTTTTGACCCGAAACAGCCCGAAACTCATTTTTCATCCCGGTCGACATGGTGGGACCCGTATTGACCCGGTGGACTCGGTTTTGACCGAAAATGACAGTTTTGACCCGAAACTCATTTTTCATCGCGGTTGACATGGTGGGACCAGTATTGACTCGATGGACTCGGTTTTGACAGAAAATGACGGTTTTGACCCGAAATAGCCCGAAACTCATTTTTCATCGCGGTCGACTTGATGGGACCGATTTTGGAAGAAAGATGTGGTTGACTGGAGAAAATATATTTTAGACTTTTTTTTCTTTTTTTTATATTTTTTATATTTTTTTGTCATGAATAATAAGATAAAATAACATTCAAAAAATTTTAGTGAATCCAAAATTGGGTTACAACAGTTGCCCCCTTTTTACAATGCTTACGGTGCAAAGACATTGAAAAAATCATTTTCTTTTGACTTTGCATAGGAAGTATTGTAAAGAAAAATGATGGAGATGTTGAAAAACACATATATTTTCAGTTGGTCTAATTCTTATGGGCGACTTGCCCAAGTGAAAAACATGAAAATGTTTTCAATCTTGATTTTGTGAAATACTTGAAAGTGATTTCAACAATGGTTTAGTGAAATACATGAAAGTGATTTCAACAATGGTTTGGTGAAATACATGAAAGTGATTTCATTGATGGTTTCCTGAAATACATGAAAGTGATTTCAGATTGTTTTACATGAAAGTAATTTCATCCTTGATTTTGTGAAATACATGAAAGTGATTTCAACAATGGTTTTCTGAAATACATGAAAGTGATTTCAGATTGATTTTATGAAATACATGAAAGTGATTTCATCATTGATTTCCTGAAATACATGAAAGTGATTTCAGATTGATTTTGTGAAATACATGGAAGTGATTTCATCAATGGTTTTGTGAAATACTTGAAAGTGATTTCAATAATGGTTTTCTGAAATACATGAAAGTGATTTCATCATTGATTTCCTGAAATACATGAAAGTGATTTCAGATTGATTTTGTGAAATACATGGAAGTGATTTCATCAATGGTTTTGTGAAATACATGAAAGTGATTTCAACAATGGTTTTCTGAAATACATGAAAGTGATTTCAGATTGATTTTATGAAATACATGAAAGTGATTTCATCATTGATTTCCTGAAATACATGAAAGTGATTTCAGATTGATTTTGTGAAATACATGGAAGTGATTTCATCGATGGTTTTGTGAAATACATGAAAGTGATTTTAGATTGATTTTATGAAATACATGAAAGTAATTTCACTATGATTTTCAAGGTTAATGAAAACTTCTAAAGGAAGTCATATTTGTATGACTCAGATCTGATTTGTAAAAATCGATCTCAAAGATGATGAAAGCTTCTCACGAAAGTCTTATATCTACGGTTGAGATCTGATTTGTAAATCGATCTTAGAGATGATAAAAGCTTCTCACGAAAGTCTTATATCTATGGCTGAGATCTGATTTGCAATCGATTTCAGAGATAATGAAAGCTTCTCATGAAAGTCTTATATCTACGGTTGAGATCTGATTTGTAAATCGATCTTAGAGATGGTGAAAGCTTCTCATGAAAGTCTTATATCTACAGCTGAGATTTGATCATTTGTTCAGAATAATAGTAAGAGTAGAATCCTTATAAATTACGTAGTATTTGGTGACAAACATCATCAACTTCTTGTATTTCAAGCCTTTCAAAGTTCCCCAACTCTTGAACTTTAATCATGTCTTCCTCTTCTTCCAATGCTAACCCAAATCGTGTTCCTACAGTAGAGCCTATAGTTTGGCGTACTACTTTTGAAGTGAATGGTCATCCAGTTACAATAAAAGATACTGTAATGGACAATGAAGATACTGCTGTAGCCGTGGCTAGAGACATGGTCCTTCCCCGTGATGAAACCATGCTGGCAGCTAGGAGTGATATTGAAGCAGTGAATCAGTCACTTGCTCTCAGTATCAAAGCTACTTCATCTCTGGTGAATGTTGCAAAGCGTCTTCATGCTAGAAGACTTGAGCTGAATACTCAAATTCTTGATCTCCATCATCTGATTGAGAATTTAAGGAATAGACTCCGTGATGAAAGACGTCATAGAAACGACTTGGAGAGGAGGAACCAAGAGCTGAATACATGTGTCGACTTTTGGAAGGACTATGTTAACACATAACACCTCGAGTTTGAGGAAGAGATGGAGAATATACGTAAACAATTTGAAGAACTTCGAGGCCTGATTAATGATCAAGATGACAATATCCCTAATCGTCCTCGCACTGTTTAATATTTGTACTTTTAAACCTTTTATCATGAATAAAAAAATCCATCTTTCTTGTCTTCATTTATGAATTTTGCTTTCATGAAATTGTCATATTAAAATGACTTCATTTCGTTTGAATCTCGTTGGATCCCATTGGGAATTTTGTTTCAAGAAATATCTACAAGACAAATATGCAATGTTTGTGAAGTTAGATGATATGTGATGCATCTTACCTTTTTGAAATATAGATCCCCCACTCATCTTGTCTGGCGATCTTGAATGTTAGTAAGCTCTTTTGATTCACGCGACTTTCAAGTCTACTCAAGCTGACCCATGATGTTGAGTTCTCCAAGATAAACTTTGTTTGAGTTTCCCAATAGTCACTGCCTCTTTCTCCATTGGATACTTCATTGAGAGCATTAACTTCTCCCTGGCCTGACATGGTCAATATATGAGGATTATCCCACTTCACCTGGGATTTCCATATCCGAAGATGTATCAGTTATCATATTGTCTAACTGATCATATTACGAGAAGCAAAAATCTCATTTCATAGAAACTGCATAATCATGTTATTTCAATCCCACACTAGAAGAAGTCTACAGTTTTATCATGTGTATCTCCCACTAGGGAAGCAAATTTCTT
The DNA here is from genome assembly GCA_026413675.1 of Populus pruinosa. NCBI lineage: Eukaryota > Viridiplantae > Streptophyta > Magnoliopsida > Malpighiales > Salicaceae > Populus > Populus pruinosa. The sequence continues at coordinate 6,009,120 of CM048594.1, forward strand.
TGTGCCATTAGGAATCTGGTGACTGCTTCTCCGTCTCTGGAAGATTTCTTGTGACTGCTTCTCTACCCTTGGAAGAAGTAACTGTCTCTTTTCATTTCCTCATTTGCTCTTGTTGTCGTTAGAATCTCTGATTTTCTAACACTGACTCTTGGTGTGTCATATATCTTTCTTCTTCACATAGAAAACCATCTTTTCAAAAATGATTTTTCAAAAGATCTCTTTTATTTTTGAAAACTGAAACTCTCAATGTCTGTTTATAACAATGTTCAAGCAACTCTAAGGATTTGTATTAAATCTCTTAGTAAAAGTAATCTCAAATAAAGGTAAGTGATGAGATGACCTTCTGCTTTGGTTTTCAACGTGTTCAAGCGATTGCTCGAATGTATTTCGAGGGAAAAGGAACAATTGCCTTTTTTTTTTAGAAACCACTCCTTTTATCAGCATGAATAATAATGAGTAATTATTTGCTACATCATGACTCTTTATGAAAAAGTCTCTTATATTTTGGGAACGTTGTTTATTAATTCAGGTTGCTTTCTTGATTAGAAACGACTTTGAAGGCATGTAATGTATTTATGGCTCAAGGCTGTAAAAGAAAGAGGATTTCATAAGCTTAAAGAAAGTGTTTAAGGGTTTGAAAACTATAGATCACTGTTATCTTATCTTCATCTTTTCTTTTGCTATCTTGACAACAAAATGATACTAAATATTCCAAATTAGGAATTTTTTCTATTTGTTGGGAATTCTCTCAATTATTTGGAATTTTTTTGTTTGAATTCCTTGTTGTCAGACTCATAAGCTCACATGTCTTCAAGATGATTTCCATGATCATTTCTTTCGTTTTGCCCCCAGTATAGGGTGTGATCTTAGTTAAGGTTCTTATGAAAAAAAACTTTAAATAGACTCGGCTCAAATTGGGACTGCAAAAGATGATTTTAAAACAAAGTGAAAGGAATATCAAAGATGGCCTTTCTTCATTTCAAGTAGGATCGGTTAAAACCAATAAACTTTGTCCACATCCAGCGTAATGTTTTGGATTTATAAGATACCATGTTTTGCGAGTCCATGACAAGCTAATGTACTACCAACCATTATTCATGCTGATAAAATGTAAGTCTAAGACAGATTTTAAGTGATAGTTGTTTCAATTGCGTGTTTTTGACTTGTATGGTCATCTCTTTTAAGAGAATTGCTTTGAACATTATCCTAAACAAATCATTGATTTATTTCATTGAAATCATAAACAAAATCAATTCTTTTAAAACCTCATTTAAGAAGAATGGGTACTCTTGTAAAAAAAAAAAACATTTCAAAGATTAGATTGTTGAGCCATTGAGATCATGCATGGGCTTTTTGGTGAGGTATATGCAAAGAGAATTTCCTGGCCAAAACTTCATTTCATTTGATTTTGATTGGATGAAATACATCATACATAATACTTTTTCACAGAATCAGAGTTCACGGGCCTAGGTAAATCATCTCCATCCATCCTAGTTAACAACATAGCCCCTCCGGAGAATGCTTTCTTCACTATATATGGGCCTTCATAGTTTGGTGCCCACTTGCTTCGGTCTTCACTTGGTAGTGGTAAGATTTTTTTGAGTACAAGATCCCCTTCTTTGAATTCTCTTGGTCGGACTTTCCGGTCATATGCTTTAGCCATCCTTCTTTGGTATAGCTGGTGATGACAAATTGCAGCCAACCTCTTCTCACTTATCATGTTTAGCTGCTCATATCTCACTTTAGCCCATTCAGCTTCTTCTAGTTCAGATTCTATTAATACTCTCAAAGATGGAATTTCTACTTCTAAAGGCATCACCGCCTCCATCCCAAATACTAGTGAATAAGGTGTAGCTCCAGTAGACGTTCTTACTGCTGTGCGATATGCATGTAGAGCAAAGGGAAGCATCTCGTGCCAATCCTTGTAAGTGACTACCATCTTCTGGATAATCTTCTTGATATTCTTGTTTGCAACTTCGACAACACCATTCATCTTTGGTCTGTAGGGAGATGAGTTTGAATGTTTAATTTTCCACTTCACGCACAATTCTGTGATCATTTTTCCATTAAAATTCTGGGCATTGTCGGTCACTATCTTCTCAGGTGAACCATACCGACAGATCAAATCTTTCTCAATAAAACTCTTGACCACCTTTTGAGTTACATGGGCATAAGAGCTAGCCTCCACCCACTTTGTGAAGTAATCAATGGCTACTAAGATAAATTGATGCTTATTGCTGGCTTTTGGGTTGATTGGCCCAATCACATCTATTCCCCATATTACAAATGGCCATGGTGATGTCATATTAAATAGAGGAGCTGGAGGTGCATTTATCTTATCACTATACACTTGACATTTATGACATTTCCTGACATAATCGATGCAATCTTTCTCCATGGTCATCCAGAAATACCCAGATCGTTGTAATTGTCTAGCCATCATATGCCCACTTGCATGAGTTGCACAAATTCCTTCATGAATTTCTTGCAATGCTACCTTAGCTTCAATTTCATCTAGACATCTCAGTAAAGTCCCATTGAATGACCTTTTGTATAGAATTTCTCCATCCAGGTAAAATTCCAGAGCTAACCTTCTCAAGGTCTTCAAATCTGCTTTGGATGCCCCCGAGGGATACTCTTGATATTGGATAAACTGCTTGATGTCATAAAACCATGGGTTCCCATCTATTTCTCCTTCAATTGAACAATAATGAGCTGGAAAATTTCTAATCTCAATACAGATTGGTTGTACCCTGACTCCGTAATCAGTTTTGGCCATATAAGCTAAGGTTTCCAAAGCATCAACAAACTGGTTTTTGTCTCTTCCCATATGGGTAAAATCTATCTCATCAAAGCCCTTAGTCAGTTTTGAGAGATATTGTTGATATGGTATCAGTTTTTCTTCCTTGGTCTGCCATTCGCCTTTCACTTGACAGATTATTAACATTGAATCCCCATAGACATCAAGCTTCTTTATTTTCATCTCCAAAGCAGCTTCTAATCCAAGGATACAAGCCTCATATTCAGCAGTATTGTTAGTGCATTCAAATTGTAGTTTGACTAAGACGGGATATTGCTTCTTGTCAGGTGAGATTATCACAGCGCCTGCTCCATTACCAGAAACATTCACTGCCCCATCAAAATACATGATCCACCAATCATTCTTTTCTTTGTCTTCTTCTACTATCAACACATCCTCATCCGGGAAGTCAAATTTCAAAGGCTCATAATCATTGATAGCATTATCTGCTAGATGATCAGCAATTACACTTCCTTTCACAGATTTTCTTGTCTTGTATACAATGTCATACTCAGCCAACATTACTTGCCATCTTGCTATTCGGCTTGACGAGTAGGGTTTCTCAAAGATGTATTTAAGAGGATCCATTTTTTAGATCAACCAGGTGGTATAATACAACATATATTATCGAAGATGTTTCGTACTCCATACAAGAGCACAACATAGCTTCTCAATCATAGTATATCTAGATTCACAATCTGTAAACTTCTTACTCAGATAATAGATAGCTTGCTCCTTTCTTCTAGACTCATCATGTTGTCCCAACACACAACCCATTGCTACCTCAGTTACTGTCAAATACAATATCAAAGGTCTTCCAGGTACAGGGGGCACGAGCAAAGGTGGATTCTGTAAGTATTGCTTTATTTTATCAAAAGCCTCTTGACAATCTTTGTCCCATGTACCAGGGTTCTTTTTCCGAAGTAATCGAAAAATTGGCTCACATGTTGCTGTTAACTGAGATATGAATCGAGCAATGTAATTCAAACGTCCTAAGAAACCTCTTACTTCCTTCTCGGTCTTAGGAACTGTCATAGCCTGAATTGCTTTCACTTTGTCAGGATCGACCTCTATTCCTTTATTGCTTATAACAAATCCTAGCAACTTTCCAGACTTTACCCCAAACGAGCATTTTGAAGGATTCAGCTTCAACTGATACTTTCTTAGTCTTTCAAATAATTTTCTTAGAACATGAACATGATCTTCTTCATTCTTAGACTTGGCAATCACATCATCCACATACACTTCAATCTCTTTATGTATCATATCATGGAAAAGTGTCACCATTGCCCTTTGATATGTGGCTCCAGCATTCTTCAACTCGAATGGCATCACTTTGTAGCAAAATGTTCCCCATGGTGTGACAAAAGTGGTCTTCTTTTTATCTTCTTCAGCCATTTTAATCTGGTTATAACCGGAGAATCCATCCATAAAGGAGTAAGTTGAACTCCTAGCAGCATTGTCTACCAAGACATCTATGTGAGGCAAAGGAAAATCATCCTTCGGACTGGCTTTGTTTAGATCCTTGAAATCTACACATACTCTGATTTTGTTATCCTTTTTTGGTACCACCACTATATTAGATACCCATTGAGGGTATTTAATAACTTCTAGAAAACTGGCATCCCACTGCTTCTCTATCTCTGCCTTGACTTTGAGCACAATATCTGGGCGAGTTCTTCTTAATTTCTGCTTAAAAGGTAATCTGTGTACTACAATATCAATGTCTAAACCAGGCATTGCTGGGCATAACATTGAAAGCTGCAATGCATTCAAAAACAAGCTTCTGCAATTGATAAAAGCTGGATGGATAACTTTCGAAGATGCACCGAATGTGAATTCCAACCCTTTACCCAATCATGCTACAAGTAGTGGAGGGGTGAATGATTAGTACTTAAAAGTGCATTTTTGTCATGGTTTTATATCATCATTTTGCACTTGAAGTATCAATAACTCCTTAACTAAAGCATGTTTTATAATAATATATCTAATAATATAAGATACCTTTAATTTATGCTAAATGTCTATTTTTAATGCAGGCCTATCAAATAAATGAAAGGATTGATTGATGACTTGAAGAACTTAAATTGCAAGGATAAAGAGATGGTCAAACTTAGAGAAGAGATGTTGGTGCAATCCAAACCGGAACACTGTTCGGTAATTGGGTCATATCTGGAGCTACAGATCTCAGATTTAGGTCCAATTTATATGGATGGAAAGGTAAGACATAGGCCTACAACTTTTATATGGAGCCCAAGATCTAAAAAGGACATTATCAAGTCCAAATTGTAGCAACAACAAAGAAGCCCGAATCTGTCTTCTAGCCCGAGCACTGTTCGGTATTTTGGCCATATCTGGAGTTCTAGAAGTCCAAATGAGCTGAATGTTTTACACAAGAAAGCGGAGACAATTGCCTACAACTTTTATGTTTACAACTGGCTCCAAGTTTGACGTTATCAATGAAGTTTTGGGCAGACAAGAGAAGATAAGGATTGTCACCAAGTCAAAAGTTGGCCACCCACTTATCAATTAGTCATCAAATCAATAGTTCCCAATTTTGGCCTATAAAAGGAGGCATTTGCCATGCATTTAGATATCTTGGTTTCCAGATCAAGATCAAGCTCTTCCTTTCTCTCTTTGTATTTTTTGTAATGTTTATGCTTTGCTTTCATTAATATCAAGTTTATGCCTTTCATTTCCTTTCCTTTACTTAGTTAACTTTTATGTTGTTATTTTGTTTATCTATTTTGCTTTCTTTCATTATGTCTAGCTAAGTTAATTATGTCAAGGTGAAAAGGTTACACTAATGGTGTGAGAATAAGTATAATGTAAACTTAATATGGACTTTAATGTTTGATACTAACATGTTTTATATTTGTTATCTTGTTCACTCTTTAATACTTTGCTTGTTAAATGACTAATCTTGATTTATGTTGTATAACACTTGGTACAACAAATGCTTGGCACTTTCATAGCCCATAATGTATGGTATAACCGACACCTGAGTTATGAAAGGAACTTGATTTGTTGTTAACATAAGTTATAATCATGAATGCTTGACGAGATTTACAAGTATTAGCATTAATTAAATAAGATGACTAATGTAATCATGTTAACAATATATAATCTGATTGGAACCTCCTTTGTGTGTGGTTTCCAATTCAATAATAAGAGTTTATGCTATACTTGTTTGATATACCATTAGTGGAACCTCTAACCTTGACATTTGTTATTATCATTGTTTAATTGTTACATTAATATTTCATCTCAAAGTTCTCATCATCATCATCATCTTCTTCATCTTCTCTTTCTTTATTATTATTATTATTATTATTATTATTATTATTATTATTATTATTATTATTATTACTACTACTACTACTACTACTACTACTACTACTACTACTACTATTATTATTATTATTATTATTATTATTGTTATTGTTATTATTATTATTATTATTATTATTATTATTATTACTATTGTTGTTGTTGTTATTGTTATTTTATAATTGTTGTCTATAATTTGTACAATTAACCTCCCTGTGGTTCGACCCCGGTCTTGCCGGGTTATTTATTACTTCGACACTCCTGCACTTGGGAGAAGACATCAACCTTTTAGTTGTGTCAAGTTTTTGGCGCCGTTGCCGGGGAGGTAAGTCCTTGTATAAATTATAATATTTATTTTATTTTCTCTTTTCACTTTTTTTGTATATAACTTTATTTCTTTTCTCTTGTTTCTTCTTATTTTGTTTTCTTCTTCTTTTTATTTTGTTCCTACACGTGCATGAGAGTGTGGTCACGTACATCAAGTGGTAGACTTTGTAGGGTATCCTCATCATTTTCAGAAAATATGGCCGAAGAAGATAATCAATCACTTCAAAATGAGAATAATGAGAATAACTGTGCTAGAATACTTAGAGACCACATGAATCCCACAAGAACAAGTGCACCATCATGCATAGTTTTTCCTCCTGATGCATCTCATTTTAATTTTAAACCAGGCATTATTCAACTTTTACCTTCTTTTCATGGCTTAGAATTGGAAAATCCATACTTGCATTTAAGGGAATTTGAGGGGGTGTGCAACACATATAATAACTTAAATTGTAGCATGAACACCATCAGATTAAAGCTTTTTCCTTTTTCATTAAAAGATAAAGCTAAAACATGGCTACAAAATTTGAGACCAGGATCCATTCGTGCTTGGGATGAAATGCAACAACAGTTTTTTAAAGAAGTTTTTCCCATCTCATAGAACAAACTCTTTCAAGAGACAAATCACCACTTTCACTCAAAAACCAGGAGAAACATTTTATCAATGTTGGGATAGGTATCGAGACTTGCTTAGTACTTGCCCTCATCATGGTTTTGAAACATGGAGATTGGTTTCACATTTCTATGAAGGGTTAACACCTAAAGATAGGCAAATGGTTGAATTGATGTGCAATGGAACTTTTGAAGATAAAGACCCTAATGAAGCAATGGAGTACTTAGACTTGTTAGCTGAAAATGCTCAAAATTGGGACACCGCGGGTACTTATGAGGCACCGAGTAAAACTCAACCTCATACATCTAATGGAGGTATGTACAACCTTAGGGAAGATCATGACCTTCAAGCCAAGTTTGCATCTTTAGCTAGAAAAGTCGAGACACTAGAATTGAAAAAGAGTGGTCAATTAAAATCTGTTGAAAACATTGTTTGTCAAATCTGTGAAACAAATGAACACTCAACCAACGATTGTCCAACCTTGCCTTCTTTTAAGGAATGTCTCCATGAACAAGCTCATGCTTTAAACAGTTTCCAAAGGGCCAACCACAACCCATACTCCCAAACATACAACCCTGGTTGGAGGAATCACCTAAATTTCAGTTGGAAGAGTGAGAACAATAATGCACAAACTTCACAATCACCGTTTCAAGCACACCATAATTTCCAAAATTCTCATGGATATGCACCTCCTTATGCTCCACCACTTAGAAGAAATCTTGAGGAAACATTGCATGCATTCATTGAAAAGCAAGAGACAATCAATACTCAACTTGCTCAAAACATGACAGATTTTAAAGATACTCTTGCAAAATTAACATCTGCTCTTAGTTTTCAAGAGAAAGGTAAGTTTCCATCTCAACCACAACAAAATCCCAAGGAGCAATACAATGCAAATGCAAGTAGTTCCGGAAGCCAACACATGGATCAAGTCAAATCAGTCACTACTCTACGCAGTGGTAAGGTTATTGAAAAACCCTCTCTTGAACCTTATGAGAAAGATGATAAGTCAATCTCTGAGGGTAAGGAAGGGGTTGAATCTGAAAATTGCAAAGAATCGACTGATTCTCCTCCAGCACTTCCATTTCCTCAAGCCATGACCAAACAAAGGAAAGTTAATCACAACTCTGAAATCTTTGAAACTTTCAAATAGGTAAGGATCAATATACCATTGTTGGATGCTATTAAACAGGTTCCTTCCTATGCTAAATTTTTGAAAGATCTATGCACTGTGAGGAGGAAACTGAATGTGAAAAAGAAAGCCTTTCTAGCCGAACAAGTAAGTGCTATTCTTCAAAATAATAATGCTTTGAAATATAAAGACCCTGATTGTCCTACAATTTCTTGCTTTATTGGAGAGCATAAAATTGAAAGAGCCTTACTTGATCTTGGTGCTAGTGTGAATTTACTTCCATATTCAGTTTTTCAGAGTCTCAATCTAGGTGAGTTAAAACCAACTTCTATATCTCTTTTACTTGTCGATAGATCTGTAAAAGTGCCTAGAGGAATAATTGAGGATGTGTTAGTACAAGTCGATAAATTCATTTATCCTGTGGATTTTATTGTCTTGGACACAGAACCTGTTGAAGCATGTAATTCATTTCCTGTTATTTTAGGACGTCCATTTCTTGTAACCTCTAACGCATTGATTAATTGTAGGAATGGACTGATGAAGCTATCATTTGGAAACATGACATTGGAGATGAATATTTTCAACATTTGCAAGCAACCTGGAGATGATAATGATTTACAAGAAATAGATCATATTGATGAATTAGTTTATGATCAACTTGAATCTACTTTAAGTAAAAATGAATTGGATGAAACTGAAGATTTGCAAATGGTTTATTCTGAGGAAGAAATCATGGATGAAACAAGCACTGAAAATGTTGATGCGAATCTTTTGTCAACAGTGACAACAGATTCGACATCTGACATCACACCAATGGATGATTACTTTCCTAACGAATCCTTACTTTCTCTTAGTCTAATGCCTCGGTATGATAAAAATATCAATTTTCTTGCTTTAGGAGATTTGCCAGCTGATTGGAGTACCCAAGATAAAGAAACCTTTTTGAACGAAGTGAAGAACTTTTATTGTGATGACCCTAACTTATTCAAATATTGTCCTGATCAAATATTTCAAAGATTCATTCCCGATAATGAGGTAAGTAGTGTCATTAAACTTTGTCATTCTAAAGCATGTGGAAGTTGTTTCTCGTCAAAAAAGACAGCTGCAAAAATCTTTCAAAATGGATTTTATTGGCCCACTATGTTCAAGGACACACATGCATTCTGCAAAACTTGTGAAAATTGTCAAAAAATTGACACTGGTCAAAAAGTTTTGTTTTATGATTCTCAACTCTATGCATTCCCTAAAGAGCTAAGATTAAGATGGACCGATTCTTATGGGGCCTGTGATATTGAGAATTCAATGAATGACAATGATTTTAAGGGAAATGGACATCGTTTGAAAGCTTACTTTGATAATTTTCCTAGTGAAAATGAATCAGCTGGTTTGAATGATCTTGTAGATAAAGGTTGATTATTTTTTTTTCTCACATTTTCTTTTTTGTATTTCTTTTTGAGTGATTTTTGCTAGTTTCTCTTACCCCGGTCAAATGGCGGACAACGGTACTCCGGGTCTTAAGTCGGTTCTTTCAGTTTCCCACAATAACTGATATTTGTGTATATATTTGTGCAATTCTTTGAATCTCTCTTCCAATTCTCATTTGATAATGGACACTAATCTTGAAAAATTGAAAAAGTATTTTCCCGCTCTGCCTCAGAATGCGATTACAAAAATTTACCGTGCTAGATGTGCAAGATTTAGATTGTTAATGAATCATGGAATTCCTGAACATATTCGCTGGTTGATTGAAGCAAAGGTCCGATTATCAGGTGAGTCCTCTAAGTTCTTTATTTCACACATGTCTGGAACAGGTAAAAGCACTTTTGCAAAGAAGCGTCGTGCAAAACGACTGGATGTCTGTCATCGATGTGCTAGATGGACTTGTAATACACAATGTCGTTCTTTAGGAATGGTATCTATAAACCGTGAAGATAAAATACAATTCATGAAGGATGGCCTGAGTAAGGAGTCTTTAGATAATCTTCTATTGACTCTTGAGACGCATCCTAGTGGAGATGTGCATCGCGCAATTCATGATTTATGGCCACTATTTCATAAAGAACATGATCGACTTAGTCTTGGGAATCTGACTAAAAAAGACCTTGTTTGCCAGTTTTTAAGAAAACTGGATGGGAAGCCTATCCCCGACCCATAGAGGGCGTTTAAGCCGTTCTTGGACGTAAAACCAAGGGAAGATGTGAGCCACAATCACAACTACCTGTACATAAACATGCTTTTTTTTTTCAAAAGTAAATAAATAAAAAAAAGAGAGAGTGTGTGTGAGACTCTAACTGACCTACATATAGATGTTATGATTGCCTTTCTAATTTCTCATCTATAAAACCCTCTTTTCCTTCCTTTCATTTCTACTCAACCCATACATTCAACAAATACAGAAGTGTGTAGAAATGGCAAGTTCCTCAAGTCATCAAATAAGAAATATTTGTGTTTTCGGTGGATCTAGTCCTGGGAAAGAAAAGGAGTTTCTAGAATCAGCAAATCATCTTGGTCAGGTGCTAACTGAGAGAAAGATTCATTTAGTGTATAGGGGAGGCAGTCTTGGGTTAATGGGAGGTGTGTCAATAGCTGCATTTTTAGGAGGTAGTCAAGTTTTAGGAGTCGTCCCTGAAGCTTTGGCACAAAGGGACATCATTGGAAAAACAATTTGAGAGGAACTTCAGGTCTCCACAATGTCGGCTCGAATGAATGCAATGTTTAACCATGCTGATGCTTTCATTGCTTTACCAGGTGGTCTAGGCATATTGGAAGAGATCTTTCATATTTCCTCTTGGGCTCAATTGCACATTCACCATAAACCCATAGGTTTGTTAAATGTTAATGGTTATTATGATAAGTTGTTGTCTTTTCTTGATCATGCTGTGGAACAGGAATTTCTAACATCTTCTGCACGACAAATCATAATCTCTGCTACTACTGCTGAACAATTAATTGACCAACTACAATCTTTCATTCCTGTGATTGATCCTTCCATGAGTCGCATAAATTGGTCATCTACGGGAAGCCGTAAAAAGCTTAGATTGGATTTGAGCCTTCATTTGTGAATTTTTGTGTCTTTTGGTTTTATTATTATGTTTTGTTATTTCTTATTTTTGTTTCAGTGTGTTTCAGGTTTTGTCAGTGTTCGTTATTTCAGGTGATATCTTCTATACTCTATCTTTCTACCTTAGAACATTGAGGACAATGTCTCGTTTTGGTTGGGGGGAGAGGGTAGTAGTTGATAAAAAAAAATTGTTGTTATTATTATTATTATTATTATTATTACTATTGTTGTTGTTGTTATTGTTATTTTATAATTGTTGTCTATAATTTGTACAATTAACCTCCCTGTGGTTCGACCCCGGTCTTGCCGGGTTATTTATTACTTCGACACTCCTGCACTTGGGAGAAGACATCAACCTTTTAGTCGTGTCACTTAGTAACTCGGGTCGCATATACTGATATGTAGATAGTGCAATGTTTGATTCCCTCAAGCTTTTCTCCTCAACCCATGTAACAAGCGTTGGGCCAATAGTTCCCAAGTCAGTTGACTTTAGGGTATTAGGTGTTAAAACACCCCTTCGAGCTTAATTGCTTAGGTTAGGGAGGCTACGAAACCAAACTTATCTACATTTTTATTATCATCATTTTTTTCTTTTTTTTTCTTTTTTTTTCATTTTTTTTTCATGTTTTTTTTTAATTATATACAATCCCTTTCCCTTAGTTGTTACCTTTAACAAAAGAACATAAATAATGTAATAATCCAATATGCAACCCACAATCATATGTTAAAGTGTGTATGTGTAAATTAAGGTTTAAGAATACATGTTAAATAAGTATATGAGCAGAATTAAGTGGTAACAATACGAGAGTTTGTAAACCTGAATATTTCAGGAAGTATTATAATAGACCTTGTTAAGAATGGTTACTAAGATGCGTCTCAAGAGTCACTTTAACAAAAGAACTCCTTTACTCTACCATCCTAGTAACAACAATTATGCACATGTTTTATGAAATGAAAAACAATTTTTTTTTTATCAACTACTACCCTCTCCCCTCAACCAAAACGAGACATTGTCCTCAATGTTCTAAGGTAGAAAGATAGAGTATATAAGATATCACCTGAAATAACGAACACTGACAAAACCTGAAACACACTGAAACAAAAATAAGAAATAAAAAAACACAATAATAAAACCAAAAGACACAAGTTTTTACAAACAAAAAAATTCAAATCGCAGTTGTGATTGTGGCTCACATCTTCCCTTGGTTTTACGTCCAAGAACAGCTTAAACGCCCTCAATAGGTCGGGGATAGGTTTCCCATCCAGTTTTCTTAAAAACTGGCAAACATGATCTTTTTTAGTCAGATTCCCAAGACTATGCCAAGTATGTTCTTTATGAAAATGGGTTCATAAGTCATGAATTACACAATACTTATCTCGATTATGATGAGACTTAATAGTCAATAGAAGATTATCTAAAGACTCTCTGTGTTTTGAAATAAATCCCACCTTCTGACAATTTTCACAGTTTTTGCGGAATGCATCTGACTCTTTGAATATGATGGGCCAGTAAAATTCACTTTGTAAGATTTCTACAATCCTTTTTTGATGAGAAATGATCCCAACATGCCTTAGAGTAACAAAATTTAATGAAATTACTTACCTCATTGTCGAGAATGCATTTTTGAAATATTTGATCAGGACAATAATTGAATAAGTAGGGGTCATCCCAATAAAAATTTTGCTCGTTGCTCAAAAATTTTCTTTTGTCTTCAATACTCCAATGAGTTGGCAAAAATCCTGAAGCAAGAAAATTGATATTTTTAGCAAACCAAGGCATTGAATTAAGAGAAAGTAGAGATTCATCAGGAAATTGATCATCGATTGGTGTGATGTCGGGTGTCGAATCTGTTGTCACTTTTGATAAAAGATTTGCATCAACCTTTTCGATGCCTTTTTCATCCTCGATTTCTTCCTGATTGGTCATGGCATGAGAAAATGGAAGTGCTGGCGGAGAATCAGTCGTTTCTTTGCAATTTTGAGATTCAACCCCTTCCTTTCCCTTAGAAATTGACTCATCATCTTTCTCATAAGGTTCAAGAGAGAGTTTTTCAATAACCTTACCACTGCGTAGAGTAGTGACTGATTTGACTTGATCCATGTGTTGGCTTCTGGAACTACTTGCATTTGCATTGTATTGCCCCTTAGGATTTTGTTGTGGTTGAGATGGAAACTTACCTTTCTCTTGGAAACTGAGAGCAGATGTGAATTTTGCAAGAGTATCTTTAAAATCTGTTATGCTTTGAGCAAGTTGAGTGTTGATTGTCTCTTGCTTTTCAATGAATGCATACAAAGTTTCCTCAAAATTTTCTTGTAGGAGGTGGAGCATAAGGAAGTGCATATCCATGATAATTTTGAAAATTATGGTGTGCTTGGAACTGTGGTGGTGAAGTTTGTGCATTGTCACTCTTCCAACTGAAATTTGGGTGATTTCTCCAACCAGGATTGTATGTTTGTGAGTATGGGTTGTGGTTGGCCCTTTGGAAACTGTTTAAAGCATGGGCTTGTTCATGGAGACATTCCTTAAAAGAAGGCAAGGTTGGACAATCATTGGTTGAGTGTTCATTTGTTTCATAGATTTGACACACAATGTTTTCAACAGATTTTAATTGACCACTCTTTTTCGATTCTAGTGCCTCGACTTTTCTAGCTAAAGATGCAAACTTGGCCTGAAGGTCATGATCTTCCCTAAGGTTGTACATACCTCCATTAGATGTATGAGGTTAAGTTTTACTCGATGCCTCATAAGTACCCGCGGTGTCCCAATTTTGAGCATTTTCAGCTAACAAGTCTAAGTACTCCATTGCTTCATCAGGGTCTTTATCTTTAAAAGTTCCATTGCACATCAATTCAACCATTTGCCTATCTTTAGGTGTTAACCCTTCCTAGAAATGTGAAACCAATCTCCATGTTTCAAAACCATGATGGGGGCAAGTACTAAGCAAATCTCGATACCTATCCCAACATTTGTAAAATATTTCTCCTGGTTTTTGAGTGAAAGTGGTGATTTGTCTCTTGAAAGAGTTTGTTCTATGAGATGGGAAAAACTTCTTTAAAAACTGTTGTTGCATTTCATCCCAAGCACGAATGGATCCTGGTCTCAAATTTTGTAGCAATGTTTTAGCTTTTTCTTTTAATGAAAAAGGAAAAATCTTTAATCTGATGGTGTTCATGCTACAATTTAAATTATTATATGTGTTGCAGACCTCCTCAAATTCTCTTAAATGCAAGTATGGATTTTCCAATTCCAAGCCATGAAATGAAGGTAAAAGTTGAATAATGTCTGGCTTAAAATTAAAATTAGATGCATCAGGAGGAAAAACTATGCATGATGGTGCACTTGTTCTTGTGGGATTCATGTGGTCTCTAAGTGTTCTAGCACGGTTATTCTCATTATTCTCATTTTGAAGTGATTGATTATCTTCTTCGGCCATATTTTCTGAAAATGATGAGGATATCCTACAAAGTCTACCACTTGATGTACGTGACCACACTCTCATGCACGTGTAGGAATAAAATAATATAAAAAAAAAAGAAGAAAAAGCAAAAGAAGGAGGAAGAAAACAAAATAAAAAGAAACAAAAGAAAAGAAACAAAGTTATATACAAGAAAAGTGAAAAGAGAAAATAAAATAAATACTATAATTTATACAAGAACTTACCTCCCCGGCAACGGCGCTAAAAACTTGACACGACGAAAAGGTTGATGTCTTCTCCCAAGTGCAGGAGTGTCGAAGTAATAAATAACCCGGCAAGACCGGGGTCGAACCACAGGGAGGTTAATTGTACAAATTATAAACAACAATTATAAAACAACAATAACAACAACAACAACAACAACAACAACAACAACAACAACAACAACAACAACAACAACAATAATAATAATAATAATAATAATAATAGTGGTAGTAGTACTAATAAAAATAATAATAATAATAATAATAATAATAATAATAATAATAATAATAATAATAATAATAATAATAATAATAATAAAGAAAGAGAAGAAGAAGAAGAAGATGATGAGAACTTGGAGATGAAAAATTAATGTAAGGATTACACAATAATAATAACAAATGTCAAGGTTAGAGGTTCCACTGATGGTATATCAAACAAGTATAGTATAAACTCTTATTATTGAATTGGAAACCACACACAAAGGAGGTTCCAATCAGATTATATATTGTTAACATGATTATATTAGTCATCTTATTCAATTAATGCTAATACTTGTAAATCTCGTCAAGCATTCATGATTATAACTTATGTTAACAACAAATCAAGTTCCTTTCATAGCTCAGGTGTCGGTTATACCATACATTATGGGCTATGAAAGTGCCAAGCATTTGTTGTACCAAGTGTTATACAACATAAATCAAGATTAGTCATTTAACAAGCAAAGTATTAAAGAGTGAACAAGATAACAAATATAAAACATGTTAGTATCAAACATTAAGGTCCATATTAAGTTTACACTATACTTATTCTTCCACCATTAGTGTAACCTTTTCACCTTGACATAATTAACTTAGCTAGACATAATGAAAGAAAGAAAAACAAATAAACAAAATAAGAACATAAAAGTTAACTAAGTAAAGGAAAGGAAATGAAAGGCATAAACTTGATATTAATGAAAGTAAAGCATAAACATTACAAAAAATACAAAGAGAGAAAGGAAGAGCATGATCTTGATCTGGAAACCAAGATGCCTAAATGCATGGCAAATGCCTCCTTTTATAGGCCAAAATTAGGAACTATTGAATTGATGACTAATTGATAAGTGGGTGGCCAACTTTTGACTTGGTGACAATCCTTATCTTCTCTTGTCTGCCCACAACGTCATTGATAACGTCCAAATTGGAGCCAGTTGTAAACATGAAAGTTGTAGGCAATTGTCTCAGCTTTCTTGTGTAAAAAATTCAGCTCATTTGGAATTCTAGAACTCCAGATATGGCCAAAATACCGAACAGTGCTCGGGCTGGAAGACAGATTCGGGCTTCTTTGTTGTTGCTACAATTTGGACTTGAAAATGGCCTTTTTAGATCTTGGGCTCCATATGAAAGTTGTAGGCCTATGTCTTACCTTTCCATCCATATAAATTGGACCTAAATCTGAGATCTGTAGCTCCAGATATGACCCAATTACCAAACAGTGTTCTGGTTTGGATTGCACCAACATCTCTTCTCTAAGTTTGACCATCTCTTTATCCTTGCAATTTAAGTTCTTCAAGTCATCAATCAATCCTTTCATTTATTTGATAGGCCTACATTAAAAATAGACATTTAGCATAAATTAAAGGTATCTTATATTATTAGATATATTATTATAAAACATGCTTTAGTTAAGGAGTTATTGATACTTCAAGTGCAAAATGATGATATAAAACCATGACAAAAATGCACTTTTAAGTACTAATCATTCACCCCTCCACTACTTGTAGCATGATTGGGTAAAGGGTTGGAATTCACATTCGGTGCATCTTCGAAAGTTATCCATCCAGCTTTTATCAATTGCAGAAGCTTGTTTTTGAATGCATTGCAGCTTTCAATGTTATGCCCAGCAATGCCAGCATGATATTCACATGTCATATCAGGCTTATACCAATTTGGGTATGGAGGTTGTAGTGGGGTTAAGGGAACAGGGGCCACTTGCCCAATACTCAACAACTTCGAATACATTTCTCCCAAGGGAAGTGGTAATGGTGGCAACCGTTCTTAGGTTCTTTGAAAATTCCTTCTTGAAGGATTAACAATTTGGTTACTTTGTTGGTTATTTGGTTGACTTTGTTGGTTGGTAGGGAAAGGTTTAGTGAAGTTTACACTTGCAACTTGTTGGGTAGGTATTTGGAAGTTATAGTGATGGTAATTTTTCTTACCCTTGTACCCTCCTTCCACATTGTTCACCTCAGACTCCTTCTTTTTCCCGATAAAGCCTTTCTTCTCAGTAGGCTCTAACATTCTCCCCATTCTTATTGCTTGTTCTATCCTCTCAGCAATAGTTACAGCATCATAGAAATATTGAGCTGAACTTCCCACTAGGTGTTCAAAGTAGGGAGATTTAAAAGTGTTGGTAAACAGAGTGACCATTTCTTTTTCTAACAAAGTGGGTTGCACATGGGATGCTTTTTCACGCCATCTCAAAGCGTATTCTCTTATAGTCTCTTTGTTGCCCTTCTCCATGACTAACAAGCTTGACCTATCCGGGGCTACCTCCATATTGAATTTGTACTGTTCCACAAAAGCTTTGACCAAATCTTTTCACTTTTTGATCTTTATATTATCTAGTCTTGTATACCAGCTCAGTGCTGATCCAGAAAGACTGTCTTGAAAGAAATGGATGAGAAGTTTCTCATCATTCACTACTTTTGCCATCTTATTGCAATAAGATTTAAGATGAGTGAGTGGGCATTCAGTTCCCGTTTACTTGATAAATTCCGGTACCCTAAATTCTTTGGGTACAGCTACATTTGGGACTAAACACATCTCTGTAGCATGAACAGGATCATATAAGTCTGTCCCTTCGACTGCTCTCAATCTTTCTTCTAGAGCGGTCAATTTATCATAATCAACAAGTTTAGAGTATCTCATCCTATGTGAGTCATCAGCTGTCAAGTTTATGATCGGCACTTGTGCTGGTGGAACATTGGCAGTGAACTGCTGTTCAGATGAAGAAGGATTTGTTCCTAGATTTTGAGAAGTGAACACGAAAGGAGCTACTGGCGTAGATACAGATGGAGTTGCAATCGCTGGCTGAGTAGAGGTATCTTCTCCAGACTTGGATACTAGGGCCTGCTCGAGTAGACTTGTAAGTCTTGCGACATCATTTTTCATGCTCTCCAACTCCTTTTGATAATGAGCCTCTAGATGTGCTCTTTCTTCGTTCTCCATTATCTTTCTTCGTAGTCGAGTGTAATGAATTTTATGGTCTTTTAGGGGACCTATATTTCAGCCTGAATGAATGCAATAAAAATGAATGAAATGCATAAATGCATGCAAAATGCCATATGAATAATGCATGCTTGTTATTTGTTTCAGGCTTTCCTTTAACTTATGATGAGGAATAGACCAGATCAGATTCTCTTAAGAAAGTTCTCACTGAGGACTCTAAACCTACAGAAACTTGAACTGATTGAGGGAAGAAATTTGTTGCCTTAATTTTGATCTGGTCAAAAATTCCTCAATAAATTTGGTTTTTTTTCCATCTCACACATCCTATAAGGATCGGTGGAGATATAATGAGAATATGGAATGTATATGAAAATGTATATTAATGCATTGACATTTATTTGTGTCTTATATCCTACTTGATAGGATTTAACTCATAAGGTTTGGCTTAGTTTATTCTATCCTTAAAGAAATTATTTGGTTCTTAGATTGCCCGAATTACTTGTGAAGTAATCGGCCTCTTAACCTTATGCAACATGAGTATGGGAGAAAATTCCACAATACCCGTTGCCTAGGGTGAGTTACAATCCAAGCGAAAGTCCAAATGAGCATCATTGGACATAAGTCACCCTTGCCACTTGAATCTTTCTTTTCTAATCTTAAAAAGGACGAAGCTCGGGCCCAGAGCTTTTATGGGCTCATCGTGAAGTGTGTGAGTACACAAATAAATATCATGCATGCATGTGGCAATATGAAAAATTAAAAAGAATTACAGTAATAAATAATGTAAATAAAATAAATGCCAAAAATAAATAGCATATAAGAAAAAGCATATGAAAAGCAAACACAAGCAGTTGGTTTAACCCTAAGTCCCCAGTGGAGTCGCCATTCTGTCACTACACGACGTCGGGTGACGGCTCCACTCCTTGTTTTTGTTTGTTTTTTTTTAAAACAAAAAAAGAATTTAGTTTTTTTATTTGATTGGGGAAATAAAGATTTTTATTGGAGTCGCCATCTAGTAATTTGAGGGAACTAGAAATCCAAAATTAGACACTAGTCCCAGAGATTCGGGTACTAGGTTAGTTATGATTAAGGGAAGGTAGACACCACCCTTTAAACATCCTTTCAGAGAAAAGTTACCTTTACTTGTGTGTTTTTCTTATTTGATTCAAATGCTATTATATTTTATTTGTAAATTTTTAACATGGTTAACGTCAGTCCCTAAAAATAGGAGACACGTTAAAAATGACATCAGTCCCTAAAATTAGGAGACTTTGTCTAAAATGTCGACGTTTATCCCTAAAAAGGAGAGTTACGTCTGATTTACCAAAATAAATAATAATGGACATAATCCATATTTGGTATTTAATTTTTTGACATCGGTCCTTTTCTGTAAATAAAAGAGACGTGTCGACAAATAATATTTATTTTATAAAATAAAAATCGTTTTGATATCATTGACAAATAGATATATTAATTCTTGAAAATTGAGTTTTTGACCCATGAACAGTGATATGATAAAATGGGTGTTGAACCCGCGTCGTTATTTATTTTTGTTTTTTTCACATGCAAAAATTTACAAGTATTTATATATAAAAATATCAAAAAATACCATAAAATATCATAGAAAATTACCTGAGTACCCCCTGTATAGGAAAAAGACTGAAATACCCTCAGATTTGTCGAAAATTTATGAAAATGCCACTGGCGGCGCGTGTGGCTCACGCGCGGTTACTGTTGACGGCGGCGAAATTTTTTGATGAGCTTCCGGCTAAACGATGATCGATTCTGGTAGATCTGAGGACGAGGATTCTAATGGTGGTAATCTCGTTGTCCGTTGATGGTTGAGGATGGAGAATCGACGACTTGAATGTCGATTGGCCGATGACGGTCGCGGCCTTTTTCCGGCCAAAATCGCTGGTTAAAAAGTGTAAAACGGCCGGGGTTTTGCTTAGGAGGAGGCGATGCACGTTTCTGCGGTGGTTTCGCCGCTTGAGATGGCCGAAAATGGGAGATCGACGGAGAGAGAGAGAATCACCGGCGAGAGGAGAGAGAAGCTCTGGGTGTTGCTACGGTGTGGACGAGTGTATGGTGCACTCTTGCGTCTGAAGCCTGGTCACCGTTGGATCTCAAAGGAACAGATCGTGCGGCTACGATCTGGTGTGGCGCGGTGTACCGAGTGCTTGGTACACCTGCTGACGTGGCGCAACCGGATCGAAGGGCAGATTATTTGAAAGGATGAGATTGATTTGGGTTTTAATCTGGTGTGGTAAAGCCTATTGTATCCTAAGAAATCAAAAGCTCAGATCTAAACACTATTAGATCTAACGGTTGAGATATTTTTGATATTTTTCAATTTATTTAAAAAAAATTTAATATCTTACTAGGGTGTAGAAAAAGTATAAGAAAAATAAATAGTAACCAAATAGTAACCCCAAATAGTAATTCCAAATTCAGAATCGAAATTGAGAATGAATTTTTTATTTTTTTCCTCCCCCTTTGTGTCTTGAATTCATTGGCTATTTATAGCCAATGAATTCAAACAACAATTCACGGATTGTTAAAATTTTCAACTTCCACCGATTACTATTTGTCTTATTATATATAATAATACTAAATAATAATAATAATATTTATTTATAGGGGTAAAAATTAAAAATTTAAATCAGTATTATAAAAAGTTTTTCATCCGCTAAAAATCAATTTTAAATTACAAAAAAAAACTTTTTTATACGGGTATCAACTCGGTGGACCGGGTTTTTTGACCAAAAATACCAGTTTTGACCAAAAATAGTCCGAAACTCATTTTTTATCGCGGTCGACATGGTGGGACCCGTATTAACCCAGTGGACTCGGTTTTGACCCGAAATAGCCCGAAACTCATGTTTCATCCCGGTCGACATGGTGGGACCCGTATTGACCCGGTGGACTCGGTTTTGACCGAAAATGACGGTTTTGACCCGAAACAGCCCGAAACTCATTTTTCATCCCGGTCGACATGGTGGGACCCGTATTGACCCGGTGGACTCGATTTTGACCGAAAATGACAGTTTTGACCCGAAACTCATTTTTCATCACGGTCGACATGGTAGGACCAGTATTGACTCGATGGACTCGGTTTTGACAGAAAATGACGGTTTTGACCCGAAATAGCCCGAAACTCATTTTTCATCGCGGTCGACATGGTGGGACCGATTTTGGAAGAAAGATGTGGTTGACTGGAGAAAATATATTTTAGACTTTTTTTTCTTTTTTTTTATATATTTTTTATTTTTTTTTGTCATGAATAATAAGATAAAATAACATTCAAAAAAATTTAGTGAATCCAAAATTGGGTTACAATAGTATGTCAAACAAGTATAGTATAAACTCTTATTATTCAATTGGAAACCACACACAAAGGAGGTTCCAATCAGATTATAGATTGTTAACATGATTACATTAGTCATCTTATTCTATTAATGCTAATACTTGTAAATCTCGTCAAGCATTCATGATTATAACTTATGTTAACAACAAATCAAGTTCTTTTCATAGCTCAGGTGTTGGTTATACCATACAGTATGAACTATAAAAGTGTCAAGCATTTGTTGTACCAAGTGTTATACAACATAAATCAAGATTAGTCATTTAATAAAGTATTGAAGAGTGAACAAGATAACAAATATAAAACATGTTAGTATCAAACATTAAAGTCCATATTAAGTTTACACTATACTTAATGACTTCATTTTTCACTACTTTTTTCATATTAGGATTTAGCCTTCGTTGCATTTCTTTAGAGGGTTTAGCATTTTCCTCTAAATAAATTCTATGTGTACAAATCAAAGGACTAATTCCTTTTATATCAACTATGGTCCATCCTAATGCATTTTTGTGCATTTTCAGAGTTTGTAATAACTTACCTTCTTAATGTGCATTAAGTTTGGAAGAGATTATTACCGGAAAAGTTTCGTTTTCTCCTAAAAATGAGTATTTGAGATTGGATGGCAATGGCTTCAAATCAGGTTTTGGTAATTGAACATTTGAAGGTATGGACTTAATTGATCGTGGTAGCAATTCCTCAATTTATGGCCTCCAATTACTTGTCTTTGTTTCTTCCTGAAAATAAATCATTTACAAATCATCAGATTCATCAATCTCAATTTCACTGGAAGTGGTTGGAAATTGATCATGAATTAATTTTTTAGTAAAATCCACTTCTTGTAAATCATTATCATCTCTAGGTTGCTTGCAAATGTTGAAAATATTCATCTCCAATGTCATGTTTCCAAATGATAGCTTCATCAATCCATAACTACAATTAATCAATGCATTAGAGGTTGCAAGAAATGGACGTCCTAAAATAACAGAAAATGAATTACATGCTTCAATAGGTTCTGTGTCCAAGACAATAAAATCCACAAGATAAATGAATTTATCGACTTGTACTAACACATCTTCAATTATTCCTTTAGGCACTTTTACAGATCTATCGATAAGTAAAAGAGATATAGAAGTTGGTTTTAACTCACCTAGATTGAGACTCTGAAAAACTGAATATGAAAGAAAATTCACATTAGCACCAAGATCAAGTAAGGCTCTTTCAATTTTTTATTCTCTAATAAAGCAAGAAATTATAGGACAACTAGGGTCTTTATATTTCAAAGCATTATTGTTCTGAAGAATGGTACTTACTTGTTCTATTAAAAAGGCTTTCTTTTTCACATTCAGTTTCCTCTTCATAGTGCATAGATCTTTCAGAAATTTAGCATAGGAAGGAACCTGTTTAATAGCATCTAGCAAAGGTATATTGATTCTTACCTGTTTGAAAATTTCAAAAATTTCAGAGTTGTGATTGACTTTCCTTTGTCTAGTCATGGCATGAGGAAATGGAAGTGTTGGTGGTGAATCAGTCGTTTCTTTGTAATTTTCAGATTCAACCCCTTCCTTACCCTCAAAGATTGACTCATCATCTTTCTCATAAGGTTCAAGAAAGGGTTTTTCAATAACCTTACCACTGCGTAGAGTAGTGACTGATTTGACTTGATCTATGTGATGGCTTCTGGAACCACTTGCATTTGCATTGTATTGCCCCTTGGGACTTTATTGTGGTTGAGATGGAAACTTACCTTTCTCTTAGAAAGTAAGAGCAAATGTTAATTTTGCAAGAGTATCTTTAAAATCTGTCATGTTTTGAGCAAGTTGAGTATTGATTGTCTCTTACTTTTCAATGAATGCATGCAATGTTTCCTCAAGATTTCTTCTAGGAGGTGGAGTATAAGGAGGTGCATATCCATGAGAATTTTGGAAATTATGATGTGCTTAAAATGGTGGTTATGAAGTTTGTGCATTGTTATTGTCACTCTTCCAATTAAAATTTGGGTGATTTCTCCAACTAGGGTTGTATGTTTGTGAGTATGGGTTGTGATTGAGTCTTTGAAAACTATTTAAAGCATGGATTTGTTCATGGAGACATTCCTTAAAAGAAGACAATTGTTGGCTGAGTGTTCATTTGTTTCATATATTTGACACACAATATTTTCAACATATTTTAATTGACGACTCTTTTTCAATTCGCCTCGACTTTTCTAGCTAAAGATACGAACTTGGCTTGAAGGTCATGATCTTCCCTAAGGTTGTATATACCTCCACTAGATGTATGAGGTTGAGTTTTTCTCGGTGCCTTATAAGTACCCTCGATGTCCCATTTTTGAGCATTTTCAGCTAACAAGTCTAAGGCTTCATTAGGGTCTTTATCTTCAAAAGTTTCATTGCAGATCAATTCAACCATTTGTCTATCTTTAGGTGTTAACCCTTCATAGAAATGTGAAACCAATCTCCATGTTTCAAAACCATGATGAGGGCAAGTACTAAGCAAGTCTATGAGATGGGAAAAACTTCTTTAAAAAACTGTTGTTGCATTTCATCCCAAGCACGAATGGATCCTGGTCTCAAATTTTGTAGCCATGTTTTAGCTTTATCTTTTAATGAAAAAGGAAAAAGCTTTAATCTGATGGTGTTTATGCTACAATTTAAGTTATTATATGTGTTGCATACCTCCTCAAATTCCCTTAAATGCAAGTATGGATTTTCCAATTCTAAGCCATGAAAAGAAGGTAAAAGTTGAATAATGCCTGGTTTAAAATTAAAATGAGATGCATCGGGAGAAAAAACTATGCATGATGGTACACTTTTTCTTATGGGATTCATGTGGTCTCTAAGTGTTCTAACATGGTTATTCTCATTATAAAGTGATTGATTATCTTCTTTGGCCATATTTTTCTGAAAATGATAAGGATATCCTACAAAGTCTACCACTTGATGTACGTGACCACACTCTCATGCACGTCTAGAAATAGAATAAAAGAAAGAAGAAATAAGAGAAAAGAAATAAAGTTATATACAAGAAAAGTGAAAAGAGAAAATAAAATAAATACTATAATTTATACAAAACTTACCTCCCCGGCAACGACGCCAAAAACTTGACACGACTAAAAGATTGATGTCTTCTCCCAAATGCAAGAGTGTCAAAGTAATAAATAACCCGACAAGACCAGGGTCGAACCACAGGGAGGTTAATTGTACAAATTATAAATAATAATAATACAACAAAAATAGCAATAACAACAACAACAATAATAATAATAACAATAATAATAATAATAATAATAATAATAATAATAATACTAGTAGTAGTAGTAGTAGTAGTAGTAGTAGTAGTAGTAATACTAATAATAATAATAATAATAATAATAATAATAATAATAATAAAGAAAAAGAAGAAGAAGAAGAAGAAGAAGAAGAGAACTTTGAGATAGAATATTAACGTAAAGATTTAACAACAATAACAAACAATGTCAAGGTTAGAGGATCCACTAATGGTATGTCAAACATGTATAATATAAACTCTTATTATTCAATTGGAAACCACACATAAAAGAGGTTCCAATCAGATTATAGATTGTTCACATGATTACATTAGTCATTTTATTCGATTAATGCTAATACTTGTAAATCTCGTCAAGCATTCATGATTATAACTTATGTTATCAACAAATCAAGTTCCTTTCATAGCTCAAGTGTCGGTTATACCATACAGTATGGGCTATGAAAATACCAAGTATTTGTTGTACCAAGTGTTATACAACATAAATCAAGATTAGTTATTTAACAAGCAAAGTATTAAAGAGTGAACAAGATAACAAATATAAAACATGTTAGTATCAAACATTAAATTCCATATTAAGTTTACATTATACTTATTCTTAAACCATTAGTGTAACTTTTTCACCTTGACATAATTCACTTAGCTAGATATAATAAAAGAAAGAAAAATAAATAAACAAAATAAGAACATAAAAGTTAATTAAGTAAAGGAAAGGAAATGAAAGGCATAAACTTGATATTAATGAAAGCAAAACATAAACATTACAAAAAATACAAAGAGAGAAAGCAAGAGCATGATCTTGATCTGGATACTAAGATGCCTAAATACATGGCAAATGCCTCCTTTTATAGGCCAAAATTAGGAATTATTGATTTGATGATTAATTGATAAGTAGGTGGCCAACTCTTGACTTGGTGACAATCCTTATCTTCTCTTGTCTGCCCAAAACATTATTGATAACTCCAGATATTGTCTCAGCTTTCTTGTGTAAAACATTCAGCTCATTTCGACTTCTAGAACTCCAGATATGGTCAAAATACTGAACAGTGTTCGGGCTGGAGGATAGATTCGGGCTTCTTTGTTGTTGCTATAATTTGGACTTGAAAATGGCCTTTTTAGATCTTGGGCTCCATATGAAAGTTATAGGCCTATGTCTTACCTTTCCATCCATATAAAGTAGACCTAAATCTAAGATCTATAACTCCAGATATGACTCAATTACTGAACAGTGTTCTGGTTTGGATTGCACCGACATCTCTTTTCTAATTTTGGTCATCTCTTTGCCCTTGCAATTTAAGTTCTTAAAGTCATCAATCAATCCTTTCATTTATGTGATAGGCCTTCATTTAAAATGAACATTTACCATAAATTAAAGATATCTTATATTATTAGATATATTATTATAAAACATGCTTTAGTTAAGGAGTTATTGATACTTTAAGTGCAAAATGATGATATAAAACCATGGTAAAAATACATTTTTAAGTACTAATCAATAACCTAGAAAAATAGTCAATAAAAAATGCAGCTAACCATTGGTAGGGTATACTAGGGTGATATCTTTTCATTTTACAGCTAGTTTCATTACTCATATTCTTACAGACTATTAGGTTTTCTAGTGACCATGATATTAAATGTCGATTTCTTCAAAATTATAATTTTATAATTAATCTCAAAACCCTTCAATTTAAGAGGCAGACCTACCATTCCACTTTGTGTACACCCCCAACAGGATGAGAACTCCATTGGGAACTAGTCTAATTAGATTGAGCTTTATGGATTTATTTATTTTGTGATTGTTTGCTTGCTTATTTTTGTTGGTCTATGTATTTAATTTTAGTATGCATTTTTTTAACATATTCCTCATGCATAAGTATATCGAGTATGAATTAATTCCTTCATGAATTTTAATTTTAAGAATAAATCTAATTTTAGATTAGGTAAGGAAGTATCAGTTTGTCTCATGATGTTTAATCAAAGTTTAGATTTGTGAACTCCAATACATAATAATAAAGGTCATGCTATTCCCTAATTATTTCTTGTAAACTCCAATATTTACTTATGATATTTTTAAATCAATGGTACCGATAAGGTTTTAAATACGTTTTGCTTAAGGATTAGATTTTTCTTGAGACAAAAGTGATGAGTGGTTAAGTGTTCTTTAACTTGTCTCGTTAATTGTGGTGTTTTGCAGCTCTTTACACAAAAATGTGAATTCATTAATATTGAACCTGGTGTTTATATGAATCATTATAAAAGGTCCTTTCGACCGATGCATGCCCTATATACTGAAGCTTTAATCCATTGTTAACTATAAAGGATTTATTCTCTCCGATTAAACTGTAAAGATGGTGAAGCCCTTATTTTGTAAAAATAGTAAGGTGACAAAGGGCGTGTAGCACTGGTTGCATTACATTCCCAGAATCAAGAACAATATACCAAACCAAGCCTCAATTATTATCACTACTCTACTCCAATTCTCTTTTCTTTTTTGTGAAGATGATGTAAAAAGGAAAGGAGGTAAAAACTTAATGAAACAAACCACAATAATCTCAAATTAGAAGATGAACATTAAGGAAAATAATCAATCCTTTCATTAAAAAGAAAATATGCAATCCAAAACCAAGACCCCACACTACCCTTCCTTCTTTTCATAGTAACCCCCATGAAAGAAAGTTCAAGTTTCTTTACTTTCCTTTCGAGCTTGAAGTTCTCATCTATCATGACCCGAATCCCAAATCCATAACTAGTACGTGAGCAAGGTTCCTCTTTAAGGTTCTATACCTATATGAACATAAACTTACATACGAACTTATCCTTCAAATAACTTAATTAGAGTTCAACGCAGCACTAATAACAAAATTAACTTCATAACATAATTTGATTATCTTAATACAAAAGTTAATATAATTTTATAGGTGTAGAACACTAACTAGACATAAAAAAAAAGTACAAATTATAACCAAAAGAGCAGGTTTTAAAAGTCCAACAAAATGACCTGTTAACGAGCTAAAAGCCTAAAAAGATAAGTAACAAGAGGGTGAGTTCAACAACTCAGTAAGTAAATAACGTTCAATATATACACACGAGGTAATATAACAATGATGAATATATACACAATTATAGCTCTAGATTCTTATAAGAAGGTTTCTCAAAGAGACCATAACAAGAATATCATAAAATAAAGCTCGTCAGAAAATCAAAATGCAATGAGCATGAGACTTTATATTGTGGGAAGATCAATCTATACAGGTTGGTGACTCCCTCAACTAACTAGGGTTCAAATACGATGTGCACAAAAACTAACTCTACCCTGTTAGTATGGGAATTCTAACTAACATACTATAAGTTCATAATTATAATCAAACAAATATATTCATATCTTAAGGCTCAACTCATGAAATCAATCAAATGAGAAGCTATCAATTTAAAAGTCAATTTAAAATATATATTAGTTCATATCAAGAATTCAGATTCAATAATTGATCATGCTTTATTGTAATAAGAATAATAATCAACATATATATATATATATATATATATATATCAAGAAGCATAATCCAACTCATATTAACAGATCAAATATTTATAATATTTCTTATGCATATGAAAAATTATTCACTCACTTGACTCAAAAGTAAACAACACTCAAAAGCAGATATAGAAGGAAATCCTACTTATATCCTGCTGATAAAATATCAAGATTATCTAAATACAAAGAAGTCATATTCAATAATGACTCAAAAAAAAATATAACCTATTATTTAATACACTTATCTAAGGGTATATTCCATAACATGTCATGTTTTTAGACTAAACTAATTATTTTTCTAAAAACTCAAAATTAAATAATTTTTTCAAAATCTAATCCATAATAAAATAAATAATAAAATTAGTAATAATTCACTAAATAACCCTCAATTATTTATCAAAACAATATGAAAAGGCCAATTTTATAGCTAGGAATCAATCTGAATTTTATTATATCTTTAAGGGTCAAATTGTAACTTTGTCAAATTGAAGGACCAAACTAAAAAATCATAAATTCATAACTATAGTGGAATTATGTCCATAAGTCATTCTTATTTTTGTCCAAAATCTCAAATTATGCTCCAGGGACCACTCTGGAATTTTATCAAATTTTTAGGATCAAATTATATTTTTTATCAAATGATAGAACCAGATTGAAAATATTAAAAATTCATAACTATACTAGAATTCTACTCATCATTCATCTTTTATTTTGTCTAGAATCTCAGAAAATGCTTCAGGGATTAATCTATAATTTTTTCAAAGTTTAGAATTAAACCATTTCATCATATAAAGTCCATTTGAAACCATGAATTACTTTTACTACCATTTTTTTATCTCAATTATCAATAATGCCGGCTGTTCATGCATCATCTAGGCAAGCCAGTAGTAAAAGCTATCCCACTGATGTAAACCCATATTCAGTTTGATGCATTGATTTATAGACTGTTGGCTAACCGGTACAAAAAAAGAGCTTGGATGCAAATTTAGAATAAACACAATAGTACACAAAGCAAGAAAATGCAGCAGAATAAGGGCGGCATGAAATGTTGCGGTTTTTCTGCTTGATCATCTATAATCAAATTTTTCTATTGAAGTACTTCCATGTCGCTATTGACCGCGCGTCATAACCAGCTGACTAGAATTATCCTTCCCCTCCCTCACATGGTTAAGGTTGAAACAGAGCCAACAAAAGTATTCAGGAACTAATGAAATCCAATGCATTGACAAGCATAATTACAAGCACATTAGTTAAGAATTCAATTCTAATCAGTGACAACGTGACTTTACATACTTCATAATCCATATTTTTACAGCTTTCTCAGAAACCTCTGGCTTCTTGGAGCACATTTTGCTTTGGAGTCGGCTGCTACCAAAGCTTGAACCCTGGCTTGATGATTCAGGTTTATACAGCACCAGCACCAAACCATGCAGGGCCAAGGGGCTGTGGTTACTTCGGAAGCCAGTTTGCTAGGAAGTTTCTTTCTACTGTAAAATCCTGATGGACTACACTTCAATGTAAAAAGAAAGTAGTTTCTTTCTATCATATGCCATAATCATTCCACATCTACACCTCAGCTACATATAGCACAACCGGTACTGGTAGAAATCCTTAGATGTGAATCTCTGTCACATGAATAGCTTCAGATCGCCATGGACAACAAGCAGTTGAGCTCAAAATTAAACTCCTGAACTTTACTAAAACACACAAGTACTTGATCAACAAGCAGCCATGTTTGATCTCCCTTAGAATCTTCGATTTCTTATCTCATCATGTCTACCGAAAGGCAATGGTGGGTAAAGATCCCTTGACAAATGAAATGAAGGATTGGAATCAGCACTGCTCTTAGAGTCTTCATCCAAAAGTTCCATTGACCTCATAAGAAACTTATCCTCTATCATCTGCCCCTGGATGTTTTGAGAAGAATGCCTGCTGTTTTTTTGCTTAAGCTTAGTTGACTCGGTTAGATTCATGTAAGCAGGTTTTTGGTTATAACTCCCTTCTTCCACTGACATGTCGTTCGAAATTGGTATTGGTGAGGCAGATGTAGATGAAGTTGATAACGAGCTCTCGTTGTATAGGGATTCGGAGCTTGGTGTTGAAGAGGAGCGAGTAACATGATTGGCAATAGGAGGTTTAGCAAGAATTCGGGTTGAAACTTTGTTTCTTCTCACTTTTTCTGAGTCGTGTTTAGAGAAATAGAAGCTGGCAATATTATCTTCGCTTTTCCTGGAAAACGGAATCTCTGATGATTTGGTTTGCATTTCCTCCACCAGTCTATCTTCCCATGGCTTGGTTGCCATCCACCGTTCCAGCCAGCTCCATCCAGGGCTGCTGTTATTCAATGACTGATTCTTGAGAGACAATGCTGACTTGCTTGTTCTTCTACATGGGCTTGCACAATTAGATCTTGATTTCTGAAAGCAAAAAAAGAAAATACTTGATAAACAAATTGTGATGACAACAGTTTTTCTTTAATTTGATTGTCTAGTTCATACACAAAGAAATATACAGGATATATTTAGCCTTCCCAGCTTCATTACCTGTTGAGAGAGGGAGTATGCAATTGCTCTCTCCCTCTTAATGGCTCCTTCTGTTCTCATTTGTAACTTTTTCTTGACCTTATCCACTGTTCCTGGACTATCACACCATCGTTTCTGACAGAATAAATTTCAAGAATAGCTAGATTCAGATTAAATTTAGCTTGTATCAAATCGTATACAACATATTCTAATGAAAGAAAACAGAAGAAATGGAAAACAGAAGTAAAGGTAAAAGTTAATGTGATACCTCCGCCTGCTTGATGGGATCAGCTTGGCACATGCACTCATTCAACACGTTCTGTGCTTGAGCTTCAGCTATGCTCGCAGTTTGAGCCCTTACTCGAGCCTGAACCCGAACAAGAGCTTGCATACACCTCAGTGTCACAGCAGCTTGCTTTCGGACTTTCCGACCACGAAATATAGCTTGAAGCCTCACTACCGCTTTCAAAGCCCTCGTAGCCCTTCTTGCCTGCAATTATCCAAACAAGCCTTCGTAACCTAAACAGAATTTTCCCAAGCAATCGCACCACACTTTTCACCCAAAAGCAACCAAATAATCAAAGAAAAAGAAAACATCTAATTAAAGAATTACAATGTAAGCAGAAAATTTGTATAGTCATGAAATGCTTCCTCAACAATAATCATGTGATTGTGGAGGCAATAAAGAATGTGATAGCTTTACAACGGAGCAGCAACATTACGCATTACAATTACAAACAATAACAAAATGGCTTTACAACTGAGGTACATCACGCTTATTTGAGATGAGTTTGCTCAAGAAAAAAATTTTAAGACACCAGATTGAACACTAGAACACTTTGGTTCAGTTGTTCAAGAATCAAATTTCATCCTTTGTAATTTCTCCATTGAAGTATCTTAAAAAAAACCAGAAACTCTTCAAATGGTTATCACCGATCAGATCCTGTTCAAGAATCAGAAATTAACTTCTCCTTTTGCTTCTTTATTTGTTCTTCTTGGTCAACTTTGAAATATTTATTCAGAGACATGAAATTGAAAACAGGTGCTAAATCTACAGAACTCAAGAAAACACAAAACCTATTTTGACAAAAACCTTGAAATCTCACAATTTGTAACAAAAAACAGAGAAGTTGAAGGAACCCATTTTACCAGTAAGCCTCGAAAAGCAGTTTGGATCCGAATAGCGGCCCATTCTTGCTTAACCATCATGAAATCTCTAGTTGGAGCTCTGGCAACAGTAGCCATGGCAGCAGTGAACGCATCATCGGCTACAAGGCAAGAATCAGACGATTCTGACGAAGCCACATGGACCCTTTTCGAGCCCTTGATTGACGTTTGTATATACCCTTCTGACGGGCTCCTCCATAGCCTCCATTTCTTCTTGTTTCCCTTGTTATCCCTCTGTTTTTCCCATAAAAAAAAAAAAAAAAGAGAAACTCATAAAAAAACAAAACAAAAGGCAGCATAAGGTTCTTTCTTCAAAAGAAGATTACCTGGTCTGTCGTTGTTAGGGGATTTTTTAGAGTGATTAGTGATTTGAGCCAATTCCCTGAAGCACCCATTTTTGGAGAAGAGATGGAGATTGAGGAGGTTAGAGGGGTTTATGTCTGTGGTCGGGGGTGGTAGGAGGAGGATATGATTTTAAATAAGAGAGCCGTTTGAATTTTGAAATTTTGAATAAAGGAATGTAACGGATACATGGACTTTTTGCCGCTCCACGTTATACGAAGAAGAAGAAGTAGAGGAGGTTGTAGGCTTGTATGTAGCAGCAGTCTTAATTGGTTTGTTTTTTAAACATGGGATCAATTAAGGTGTTGTTTAGCTGTGCTTTTACAATTTTTAATTTTTTTTCATGAAAAAATATTAATTAATATTTTTTTATTGTTTTAATGCTGTAATATCAATAATAAAAATTAAAAAATATATATATTAATTTATTTTTAATCTAAAAAATTTTAAAAACAATCTCTATCATATTTCCAAATATATACTAAAATCTTGTTTGGAAACGGAACTGGTCATGTATTTTTAAATATTTTAATATTTTTAAAATTAATTTTTTATATGATGAAATTAAAAATAAATTTTAAAATTTATTTTTAATTTCATCATATAAAAAACTAATTTCAAAAATATTAAAATATTAAAATTTATTTCCAAACAAAAAATATTTTAAAAAATAAATATTATCACAATACTAAACATTAAACTTTTAAAATGAAATAATTTTGTGTTATCAATGGGTTTTATGTTTGTGTTTGAACTTAAATTTCCGTTCCTTATTGTTTAGTACTGTAAAAGATAAAAGAGTTTATAAGAAAAATATGCTTATGAGAAGAAAAGAAACTGAGTTTGAAAGGTGTTTAATTAATTAATTAGATGCATAATTAATACATTTCTTCATTAAATATTGCATGCATTGTTTGCTTAGATTTGATGCACGATGAAATAAATTTTTGATGAATAATTACAAAAATCTAAAGGATATATGGGAAAACATTGTGTCCGTTTGTGAATTTTTTTTTTTTATTTTAAACTGTTCTTGTTTAATATTTGATTGCTTTCCACTGATGCAAACCTCTTTTTTTCCTATACTGCAGGAAAACCCTAATAATATCTTACTGTGAACGTTGTCCTCTTTATTTTTTGAAAGCAAACTGTGGGAATATCTATTCTCAGCAAACCCTAGAAATAAGTAATTATAATTTATTATTTTTGGAGGTAAATCAGTAGCCAGGATTTATTAGAACACGATAGGAAGGCAGAAGAAGCTCTTGATTTGCAGAACTAGGAAATTAATTCAGAGGAGTGTCCAAATAAAGGTAGTGAGAAAGATTAATATTTATGAAACAAACCATAACTATTACACAAAGAGACAGCTCCCTTTCGTTCCCAACAGAAGATGGAAATTCATGCGTACCTGGTCTGAGAGCTGCAGATTAATGATTTGTAAGAACATGGGTGCATGCAGCAGCTAGCTGATCAAAGCAGCGATATTTTTAGGAAAAAAAGACAAGAAAAGGGAGAAGATAAGTAGGGGGATCTTATATTACGTAATCTCAAATGCGAGGAAGTGCTTATAGACTTGGACTTAAAATACAATACTTAATGTAAGTATTAATATAGTATTAATATAGTGTGTGCATAATTCAAGAGATTCAAAAAATAGTTACATAATTAATACATTGCATATAATTACTTAAAGGACTCTCTTTAAATTGGTTTTAAAATTAATTCCATTGCTCCTCTTCAATTTTGAAAGACTCAAAACTTTAAAAACTTGGATTCCATGATAGTGAATTATTTTGTCATGATTGTTGCCCGATTTTCTTCTCTTATTGATGACAAAAAATTTCAGTGATTTCTCCCCAGCTTTCTCGGCCTTTGGTTTGTCAATCCTTTTCATTAGAACTTCATTAGATTCATTACTACAATAATTGACAGAATTTTTTATTGATATTTATACTATTATTTCGTTGATAATTAATTTATCTATAAAATCATCAATAAAAATACTTTATTGATAAATCTTTTATCTGTAACTTTTTGTTTGTTAGTAATAAAAAAATATTATTACCAATAGGCACGTAAAAACATTATTTACTTTATTTTATAAGTATTTTTCTCAGCAAAATCTCGTATGTAATTTCATTGCTAATTATTTAAAAATATTTTTTAAAAATATTTTACAAAATTATAAAATAATTAAATTAATATAAATTAACACTCTATAATACTCAAAACGCTTAGAAAAAAGAAGAAGAAAATCAACTCAAACAAATTTAAAACAAAAAAATAATACAAAAAAATAAATTCAACTAAAAATAATTCATATGCAAAAAATAAAGTTTTGATTGCTAAAAATTTAAAAATCCTATAAATAAATCAACTAAAAATTGATATCATATGAAAAAAAAATCATACAACAACATTCATACAACTATTAAGAACAAAAACAATTCAAAATAAAATTAAAACAAATATAGTGAAAAAAAACACAAAAAAAAGAAAGATATTTACCTTAAAGTGCAAGTGAAGCTAAGAAGAGTAAGAAAAAAAATTTATAAAATATACCAATTAAAAAAAAAGTGAGAAGAAAACGAAGAAGAAGAAGACATACCTGAGCATGGAAGAAAAAAAAATTGAGGATAGGAGAAGAAAAGGAGAAGAAGAAAGAAGACGGGTATGTTGTGAAATTATAAATTCTAGATTTTTTATTGGGGCATTTTACTTATGGTTAATTAAATATTAATATGTTTAATCATTTCATTGGTAATTCTTTCTGTAATATTTCATTGAAATTTTTAATTTAATCAAAAAATTTAGAAACCACCAAACATCACCGACTATTTTCAATTCATCGATGATTTCGTCTGTAATATTTAATTTAAAATTTTAATTTAATCTAATTTTTTATACATTTTCCAAATAATACTGATGATTTTTCAATTTATCGGTAATTTTGTTGCTAAAGAATTTATCTTATTACTTTAGCAATTGTATTTTCTTAATTAAACATGACTTATCTAAGCTATTTTTCTTGTTTGGTGCTTACTGTCATGTTCTCTTTTTGGCCATTGTATATCTTTTATTAGGAAGATTTCTCTTAGGAGTGATCATTTTTTGTTCGATTTGATTTTTATCCAGAAAATTTATAAAACCCAAATGTTAAAAAACAAACCAAAACTGAATTAAACCGGTTGGTTTCGGTTCAATTTATTTTTTTAGGATAAAAACCGGTTCAAATTGATTTAACTTGATTTTTTCAATTTGGCTTGATTTTTTTCTAGTTTGGCTCGGTTTTTCCAGTTTGGTTCTATTTTTTTCTAGTTTTGCTTTTTTTCTAGTTTTTCAGTTTCGGTTTTATTCAGTTCTGTTTTTTTAGTTTCATACTTGTTGTAACCCATTTTTGGGTCCCCACGTAAAAATATATATATATATATATATATAGAAAAATAAGAAAATGAAAAAATAATTAATAATAATAATAATAATAACTAATTTAAAAATAATAACAGTAAAAAAAAAGGGATGTCAGAATGTTTAAAAAATGGTCAAAAATTAGTTGAGGAGGTTTACAATTACAAAAATTAAAATTTGGCAGTATTTTGTTAACTAATGAGAACCTTGTTGACAAAGAAAATTAATTTTAGAAGAAAAATCCAAAATAAAATGTTTATGGATTCAATTAAATTTTAATAAAGGTTTAATTGAATTTATGGATGTTTTGATTGCAAGAAAATTTGATTTTTTTAGTTAATTGGGGCTTTTATTAGAAGAAATTAAAGTTCTGGGGTCAAAATATAATTTTTGAGAGTTAATTTGGTAAAATCAGGGACTTAATTGCATAAATATTGAAGTTTGATGGCCAATTAGGGATTTAATTGAAGAAATCCAAAACGAAGGACTAAATTGTAAAACACGACCAAATTGTAAAACACGATTTTGAATCTGACGCATTTTGGCGCCAAATCTCATTTAAATGAAACGACGCGTTTTGGAAAAAACTACGCCGTTTTATGTACTATTCATATGCACTATTCATAAAAAAACTCAAAACGGTGTCGTTTTGAACAGTATCATCATCTTCTTCCCCTGGACACGCAGAGAACAGGGGAAGAAAATGTGTTTTTCTCCTCTGTTTTCACCGATCTTTTTACCGACAATTCAACTTCAAAAAGACGCCGACACAACCCACTTTCCACATGCTTGAAGAACGGTGGAGGAGCAGCTGCACAGTGGCCGCCCCAGCCACGTCCCCTCCTCTGTTTTTTGCTTATAAAAGCAGGGGAGGCAGCAAGTGAAAGGAGGACAGACACAAAGAGAGGGAGAAAAAGAAAGAGAAAAGGAAACCAAACACGAGAGAGAGGAGAAGAAAAAACAAAAAAAAAAGACAGAGAAGAAGAAGGAGAAAACTGTGAAAAAACGAGGAGAGAGAGAGAAGAAAAACACAGCAAAACACTGGCCATCGTGTCTCCACCGCCAGCAGCACTGCCCCGACACCAATCCCAGGTAATCTTCGGTTGTCCTATCTCTTTTTTTTTTTTGGTATGCATTAGCATGCAGAATGTGAATCACGTTCTGCAGCAAATGAAGGAGGGGGGGCTGGTTTTGGGCCGGGTCCGGCCCAACCCACTGATCTGGGCCGAGTCCGGCCCATTTAAAAAAAATTAATTTTTTTATATTTTTATATTTTTCTCTTTTTATTATTTATGCCTTTTTTGCTTAGTATTGATCTATATTTTTTGTCAAAAAAAATACAAATACAGTATTAAAAATACCCGAGTTTTTTTTATCAACTAAAAAAAATTAAAATCAACAAAAAAAAATGTTTTTGTGCATACGGCCAAGTGTCTCAAAGCTACAAAAAAAAATCATATTGTATTTTTCATACATCAAAAATAATATTTTAGCATGCATTTTGGCTTTAATAACCAGTTTATTAAAGTCAAGAGAACATTGGCCAAAATATCAAAAACAATAAGAAATTTTTTTGTTTTGTTTAGTATCAGGGATTATGAGGTTATACGTAACACGTATTCTTGATTTTAAAAGTTTCTTTGGTTTTAGATACACATATAATTAGATATCACAACATGATTTCATATTTTATTAGACAAAACAATACAGCCTACCTTAGGTAGGGCGTAGTTGGGGTGCTAATACCTTCCCTTTACGTAACCAGTCTCCGTACCCGATCTCTAAAGACCAGTTAGGGTTCCTAGTTACCAGAATATTAGGTGGCAACTCCCATTCAATGTTTTCACTAATAAGAGACAAGAATTCCTTGTCTCTTCATATCTTACTAGAAATACACCACATCCCATCGTTAGCATGGATGGTGGATGATCACCGCGATGCAGTACACGTGCGACAATACTTATAAAACCAAACCAAATCAGTCTATTTTTTTTAATTTTAATCGGTTTAATTGGTTTTTTTCACGGTTCGATTTTTTCAATTATTTTTTTCAGTTTTCTCGATTTAAGTGATTTTTCAGTTTTTTTCTCACCCCTAATCTCTCTCTTCTTCTTCTTTTCCATGCGTGTGATTTTTTTGTACCATATATTTTATTATGTAAATAGCGGTTAACTTGCAATAAGCCTCTATCTTAGGCTTCTTTTATATCTCTTTTTGATATTTTATCTTAATTCTCTATTTAGACGACACTATATATAATCTTACGCTTTTTTTTTTTTGATATCACATGTTCATCTGCTCTAACTTCACTAGATTTGATATCAAGTTAAAAATAAAATAGAAAAAAAAAGAGAAGAGAAGTAGGGAGCTCTTATATAAGGTGATCTCAAACAAGAAGAAGTCATCGTAGACTTGATTTAAATTACAATTCTTAACATAAATATTTATATTTTACAAGGATAACTCAACAGATTGAAAGATTAAATACATCATTAATACAGTACATCCAAGAACTTAAAAAATTATTCGAAAGTACACACACACTAGCGTGAAATCTTTATATTTTATCAGCTGAACAAGTAGCTTTTATCAATTCCTGAGTGCGGTCGTTTCAACTGATTATATCATATCCAAGCATGGATATATATATGTGTGTGTGTGTGTGTGTGTTAACCTCAGCTTAATCATAGACCCTAGTAAGGTCACCCTACGTATCTGTCTAGCAAACAAAATTACTCAAAATTTCAGGACACAAGCACGAACGGTTCGAGGCTGGCCGAGGGAACCACTTGCACGTAAATCTTGTCTTGTCTTTATCACTTCAAGAATGATTAAAGCCAAACACAGTGTAAATTTTTTGTAGCACTACATTCCAAATTTCAGTTCATTCGCCTGTGCATGCATGCAGAGAGAATGTCGGTGTGGATTCACGCAGACCCTCACTGCCTCCTGTTTTTTTCCTTGCTCTAGCTTGGTGTGGGGCTGCTGTTGTGGGAGCTGCATCCTTTTAGGTAGCTGTGCTGGAGCTGTTGTAATGCGTCAAGGGGGAGGGGATTTATTCCATATGAGAGTTGGAGAAAAGCTACAAATACCATGCCACTAACCATTACAGATCAGTCATAAATTTCAAAGAGTTTGACAAAGATTATCCTACTGTATCATTGACTATTATAGAAAGAATCATTAACTACTACTATATCATTACTACTATATCATTGACTATTATATAGAAAGAATCATTAACAGATTAATTCTTTTAAAAAATTAAGTAGAGTTGAAAAAAAATTAAATGACCATACCAGTATTTATTACTAACAAAGCAAATTCTATTGGAAATTTTTAAAGAGTTGCAAAAAAAATTGCACAACCATATCACTAACCATTACAAATAGCATCATTAATTAATGATAAACTTTAAAAATTAATTATTTTTTAATTATTTTTTGATAATTCTATCAATAAAAAATACAAATTAAAATATCAAAGTCTCTAGCTTTATCATAACAACTAGTCTTCTTCATCTCTCTTCTTGTTCTCTCTGTAATTCCTTCTTCTCTTCTCTCTGTATCACCTTTATCATTCTTTCTTCACTTTCATTCTTTATCTCTCTCCCTGCATCCTCGTGTCAAAACCCTCCACAGTAGATAAATCTTCATTCTTTTCCTCTCTCACTTCATCCTCGTGTCAAAACCCTCCATAGTAGATAAATCTCCAAGTTGTGTCCACGTTTCGTGCGATTTTATGCAACAAGCTGTTTGGTTAACAATAAACGCGTATTATTATTTGTTGGGTTCCATATACTGCTGCGTTTGAAATGTAAGAAATGAAGAAGCACCTATGAGCTGCTTCCTACGCGGTTAAAATTTAATTCATGCTACTGTTCAGTGAACAATGTAGCATGTCTCCACTATTCACTTAACAGTTTTTCTGCAAATAATGGAGGCGAAATTCAAAATATAAACAGTTTTTTTTTCAAACAATTTTATTTTTATTTTTTAAAATTATTTTAAGGTGAATTAAATATACTTATACTATAGTATTAATTTTATTTTTAATAATATTTTATCTAATTTTATAGTTCTTGTCGGATAAATTTTATGCGTAATGAAATTGTAAATAGTTTTTTGTTAAAGTAATTTTTTTATATAAAGTACGATTTATTTTTTGATATAATAGTAATAATTAAATCCATAATATTTAAATTAAAAACCATCAATATTAATATATTTTTAAAATTATTTTATAACCTCAATTTCAAAAGCATTCTTAATCAGATACATTAAAACTATTTTTTCTTCGATTTCAATTTTAACTACAGTTTTATTCAAATACTTATTTTTTCAAACCAACCTCAACTAAAAATATTTTTTATAAAATAATTTTTTTCAAATCATAACCATAATCACTACCACAATACTAAATACATTATCTATGTATCACCTTTATCACTCTTTCT
This sequence comes from Populus pruinosa, assembly GCA_026413675.1. Taxonomy (NCBI): domain Eukaryota; kingdom Viridiplantae; phylum Streptophyta; class Magnoliopsida; order Malpighiales; family Salicaceae; genus Populus; species Populus pruinosa. The sequence goes on from CM048594.1 coordinate 6,049,348, forward strand.
TCATTTTCATTCTTTTCCTCTCTCACTCCATCCTCGTGTCAGAACCCTCCATAGTAGATAAATCTTCATTCTTTTCCTCTCTCTCACTCCATCCTCCTGTCAAAACCCTACACAGTAGATAAATCTCCAACTCTTCCATTTTTATTTTATTGCCATGTATATGGGTTAATTAAAGTTGTTTTTTTTTTTTTTTGCACTCTAACTCTCTTTTCCTATCCCTCCATCAAGGTCTGCCTCTTTTTTCATCGTCAACAAGGTCTTTAGCCAGGTAAATCTTCTTCTTCTTACTCTTTTTTTTTTTTAATTTTCATTGGGTTTTTGTTTAAATTATGTATCATGTTTTGGTATTAAAAATTATCATACTTGATAAATGCATTCAGGAAGTTATATCAAACATAAGTTGTTGCTAAAAATTTACTGAATTATTAGTTTAGAGGAGTTTAGAAAGTTAGGAAGTTGATCTTGATATTTAATTAGTTAATGTTTGTTGTTTTGATTTTTTTTTTATGATTTATAATGATATTAAATAAGTTATATTAAACTAGTATGTGAAATAGAGAATTTAATTATACGAGTTTGGAAAATTTGCATGATAAGTTTAGTTGATTGTGTTTGGGCTAAGTTGTTAGTGTAGATTAATTTGAAATGTGTCTATTTATAAACTTTACTTGGAAAGTACAGTATGAAAGTCAGTTAACACGTGCATATATATAATTGAATATTTGCATTTCAAAATTAATTTGTGTTGGAACCTTGATTTCTATTGAAAAATACAAATGTTAATTTAAAACTTCAATTTTTAGTTAAGATATTAAAAATAATTTTATATTAATCTCTTATAAATTATTTCAAGACAAAACCTTTTAAACTTGAATGTTACATTAATCCACTATTTTTGGGTGATAAATTTTTTTAGATTTCGGCAATTCAATAAATAAAATTCTAATACCATATTAAATAATTGTATGAATTTAAAAGTTTAGATTTGTAGGCAATACTCTAATAATGGTTTTATATTGACTCTCTAATTATTTTGGATTTTTCTTCTTTAAAATACCATGTTTTTAAAATATAATTTCTTTTATCACACATAAAATTTAAAATAATATTCTTACAATATGCTTAGTATATTAAACCATCAAAGTTAAAACAAAATGTTAAAAAACTTGAATTGAGGTAAATAGAAGTACGGACACAAACTATATATAACCTTAGACTCTAGTCTTGTTCTTGTCTCTCCTAGAATTGTGTCAAGATCCATCATAATTACACTCGAAAGTGTCCGCTAAAGATTATTGAGATCCCAGCTAGTTTCTCAGTTACAAATAAAGAGGGAGATCTATCATTGATTTTGAAACCATCAATTAGTGATAGCTTAATGCATATTTTATTGGAAGATTATTCTTTCCTAATTAAATTATCTTCAAAAACATATCATCATTCAACGAATGATCAGTTGAAGTTTTTATTGAGCATTTCCGTCATGGAGTTTTTATTGAGCATTTCCGTCATGGAGTAAATAAATAAATACAAGTAAGAAGAATGGACCTTTTTCTTAAAGATTAATAGTCTAAGCAATCCCTAAAGATGAATTACAAGTAAGAAGAATTTACTAATTAATGAATATATTTTATATTGAATAAATAAACAAAAGAATTAAAATATAAAGTTGAGAATCAACATCCCTAAGAATTAAATTTCTTGAAAGAAACCAAACTAATTACTAAATTCAATGTTAAAATTATTTTTTATTAGGAAATGGGCTATGTCTTGATCCCAGAATTAACGAAGTGCCTGGAATTGTGGTTGTGCTTGGTTTTCTCCAACTCTGCTTGTCCATCTGCATGCAGAAGGCTTGCCCAATTACAACACCAGTGCCCCTCTATCTTCTCCATTTGTGTAATTTGCAATGGAAATGGCAGCAACATCTCCACCGTCACTTTTGGAAGAACTATTTTCCGTGTAAATGGAACATCGATTCTCTCCATTACTCTCGTTATCATCAAAACTAGCATTGGAAGGTGGGATGTCGTCGTCTATGGGGCACTTCTGCCAAGGCAAATTACGAAGAGTTAGATGCATATTTCGTGCTTAATTGCTATATGCATGGAGAATGTTTACCTTAACATTTGTTAAGTCTACAAGCTGCTCCTCTAAGAAACTAATAAACTCCTGGAAATTCTCTTCTGGTGGGCGATAATGACCGCTGTAGGTCCATACAGCCTAATCAAACAACATGGAGGAATTTATTTTCTCTTTCATTTTTGCGTGAATATGACAAGGAATGAGGAATATGGAACTCTTATATGTGCATGCAACGTACACACACACACATATATACCTCAAGAAACCCACTACGCACAACCAATCTGCCAGCAGCAATGGCAGCACCACCAGATAAAAAACTAGAGTGCTGAAATAAGCCTTTCTGCTTCTTCCCTACATACAACTTTCTGGACGCACTAAGAACAAATATCCATTTGTTGCCATCAAACGTGTCCACAGGTAGCCTACTTTTTTTGTAAATAAGCTTCTCAGCCTCAACAATCACTTCATATTCTTCCCTCTCTTGCTGCAAGAGAATAAATAATCAATTGTGATATATGTATGTAATATATAAATTAAACTTGAAAGCATAATCAAGTTTATTTGCAATACATGTAATATGAACAGTGACAATTGTTTATGTATCCTTTTAGAACTTGTAAATAAATAAATTACTCTTTTTGGGTTGCATCATACATAGCGTATGCTTTCCAAGTTTATGATTGGTGATGTTATTTGATTTCTAAAGGAAATTCAAATTGAGCTGACTATATAAGGATTGATTTAGAAAGATGCTTTCAAATATTTTAAAAATAAAATAAGAAGTTAAGTAATATCAAAATATCATCTCACACAACAAATTAAAATATTCGATAAAATTATAAGATATGATTTATATTATTTTTTAATATATTATTTTAAATAAAAGTTATTTAAGTTTAAATCTTATACAAATTAATATTATCTTATATTTAGTTTTTATCAAATAAAATAATAGTGATAAAATCCAAACTCATAATTATTTGATCAAAAAAATTCTAATATCATATCAAATAAATATATTACTAAAAAATTTAAACTGTTAAGTAAATTTTTAATATATAATTTTATAACAAGTCCGATTGGATTGATTTATTAGTATTCCATGTATTTTTGGCATATATTTTAGTAATTTAATTTTTTCATGAAATAAAATCATGAATAATTTATAAACTCTAATTAATGCATGTGTCCATATCTTGCTCGTTTTTTGTTTGAGATTTGAAAAATCGGAATAGAATTTATTTATTTTTCTTAGAAAGGGAAGGGAAATTATTTAAAAAAAAAAATTATTTTTTTAGTGTGAGCTTGGCGCTAAAAATTAATTAAATACAAAGGGACGCTCTACCTTTCCAAGATATTTAACGCGTTGACACTGTAGTTGGGTCCTGGAACATGCGGCAAGGTTTACTCCTTTCCCATCTCCGATATCCAACCTTAATTAATCCGTTTTCACGAAGAAGTTACTTAGAAATGACACTAAAATAAATAAATAAATAAATAACAAACAATTTCTGTTTTTTTTCCTCACCAATACAAGAAAGGCTGCGAGCTATCACTATGAAACCAGACATTGTAGTAAAAGTGCAAGTTTCTTCCGTAGCGATGTCTTGGATCAATCTGTAACGCCACAGCGATGTACGTAGTGCAGCTTTTATCATGGATCTATATTTATTTGAAATTAATTAAGTATATATTTAAATAAATGAAATTATATATATAATGTGGACTTAATTACTGCTTCAAGCCACTGTGTCAAATCTAATTTCCGAGCCTTGTTGTTCTTCGACAAACCCTTCCCGACCTGCAACAACAGCAATAAACAGAGACTAATCAATGATCTTTCTTAATTTTGGATTAAAAGTTTTATTTATTATAATGAAACAAAGCCATGCAGAAGGTATATAAACTACTTGCCGTAGCAACCATCTTAAAGACTATACAGAGTATATTTGTTTTTGTATTTAAAAAAGAAAATTTCAAAATTTTTGAAGTTTTGTTCTTAATTTAAATTATTGTTTTATAATTTTAAATCTTTCTATATGTTGAAGTAAAAATAAATTTTAAAAAAATAAAAATAAAAATATTATTTTAATATATTTTTAAATACGAACACACTTAAAAAAATAATTGTGGCTGTAATATATACCTTGGCTGCCCTGATCCGAGCCCGTGCCCATCGTGAAACAGCGGTTTCTGACCTTTTCGAGTTGTAGAATGATATCGAGCACCGTCGAAGGGCTGCAAAATCTAAAGCTTTCCACCTGAGAATAATGAAAATATATATCGGAGTTAATGATGATTACCATAAATACTTATTATGGTATTAATTGAAATTAACGTATATCGAAAGTACTTGATCTAAAGCAAATTAAGTTACATATATAATTCTAGCTACATCGGACTAATTACCATAGCTCTTCCACAACAACAGCACAACCAGCAAGGTTTCTACGAGTCCGATAATTCTTGTAAGCTTTTTGTAACTTGGTTGCAGCAGCATCAAGCCCCCTAAAATGACCAGCTGATGAAACTGCGCTGCGATCCAGTACCTTGCTGACCAAATCAAAGTTCCTTCCCTTCATAACCATGAACGCTTGGAGATTTGGCTTTGCTGGCTTCTTGATCTTCTTGAAAAATATATATAGATATTCCTCTGTGACACAATCAGATTAATCAACTATACTTCTGGACAAATCCCTCTTCTTGAAGCTTATGGTCCCCAGTATTTCTTAAGGATGATCATCCCATAATCATGAACAAAGTTTTGTTGTTAGCACAAGAAATGATAAAGAAATGCATGCAGAATCTCATAATCGTGAACAAAGTTTTCTAACTATGCAGTAAATTAATCAACTACGTACCTACCGTACAAATATTCTTCCTTAATGTCTGTGTTTTTATGATTTGAGACCAAGAACTTCCCTCTTATATTTATACCACCGAACTCTTTGTGTGAAACAACAGGAAGTTTAACGGCTAGGAAAACGATTTTTTACGAGTACTCACCTTAGAATACGCAACGGACAAAGACTGCCGGCTAAGAACTAAAGAAAAAATGGGAATATTTTCGTAACTTTACATGCAAATAGTGTACCTTGAGTTGAACTGGGGAAAAAAATATTGTGAATTGAAAGTACAACCATTGCGTCCTTGAAAGGTTTGAATTTTTCTGCCCAAAAAAAGAAAAGAAAAGGGAAAGGTTTAAATTTTTCTGACCAAAAAAAAAGAAAAATTAAGGAAAGGAAAGGTTCGCATTTTAAAGCTAGGGTTCAAACTCTTCGAGACTTTATATGCTTACTTTAATTGGATATGAAAAATAAAACATTGAAAATTCTTAGAAACACCTGATAAAACCCAAAAAGACTTAATATATGTTTTCATTGGTCGCCTTCATTCTTGATGTGATTTTTGTAAAGAACACCTAATTAATGATCATTAGGTGTTCAAGATTTATAGCTCTATGTTTTTTAATAAAATTAAATATAAAATAATAGTTTTATCCAGTTTTATCCAGGTTTTAAGTTAAAGTACAAACTTTTAATTAAAATAATGTGTTAAAGAGTGTATGAAATTATTTTAAATTTTTTATTCAATACTTTAAAGTTTTGGATTCAAATGCTTCGGTGCAAATAAATATTATCAACAAAATCATTATACATAATTAGTGAAAATATTCTTTTAAGTTTATGTTTTTTTATTAACATAAATGTTCAAGATAATTTGTTCGTATCTTGATTAATTTTATAAAATTTAAAATTAATTACCATATAAGTTTCTAATAATTTTAAAATTTATAATACTTAAATTAATAATTTTAAAAAATCAACTTGGGAGCTTCATCAATTAAGTTATACCATTTTGAATTAAATTTATACATTTTATGTGTTCGTAAAAATTGTATTTACTTTATAATAAACATCAAACTAATTACCAAGTACTTAAGAAATGATAGGGTGATAAACCATATCAGCAATATTTGACTAATAATTTTAGATTTTTTGTTTCGAGTTAATTAGGTTAATATTTTTAATAAAATATTGTTCATCCACTTATTTCCCTCTTACTTGTGTTTTTCTTTTTAACAAATTTTCCTTTTTTTTCTCTTAAAGTCATGTGATCAAAATAAAGTTTTATATTAAAAATATAAAATTTTCAAACTAAAAAGATAAAAAAAATTAAAATTTCACAACCTAAAATCTTTAAAAAGAAGAAAAACAAATAATTCTAAAATAAAAAAATAATAAATTATTGCTAATTGTCAAATTTATTCCCTAAGTTAAGTTTTTGAATGCAATAAAATAAGATTAAATTTTCTTTAATGGAACATCAAGCAACCTAATTTCATAAGATTTAAATTTCACCACTATGAATTTATATAAAATTACCTTAAATAAATTATCAAGTCTAAATTTTCACTCCTTCAAGAATGTGTTTATTTTTATGTTTAAAAAACACTTTTAAAATTTTTTTAATTTTTTATTTAAATTAATTATTTTATAATTTAAAATTGTTTTTATGTTATGATACATTTTAAATAAAAACTATTTTTAAAAATAATCACCACTACAATTAAATACTAGCTCAACTTTCTTGCATTGTGCAATGAAAATAAACTAAAAATATATTATTTATTTATTTTGCAATGAAAATAAATTAAAATAATATTTTTTAAAAATTATTTTTGATATTAATACATAAAAAAAAAAAAATTTGAAGTAAAAAATAAAAAAAAAATTAAAACTTAAGAAAAAGTGCCCATAATTGACGTTAATTGATGGAATTGATAACTTTGACCAAAGTCTGCTTAAAACATGGTTCACAATAGGTCCTTAAGTTATTGATAATTTCTCTTTCCATCACAGTACGTTTTGCAATTTCCAAAGCTGTTCAACAGTCATTTCCAGTCGTCCAGTACACCTTGTCAAGGAAGACACGCAAGGTCAAATGTATCTTTGCTTGTGCCTCCAAACACGTGTATTGATTTGTTAAAAGAATAAATGAATAAATAACAAATCCAATATCACCTAGATAATGACATGGCTAGCTTTGTTTTATTGAAGTGGTCAGGCCATGCAACATCAATGATAATTCATGATTATTTTTCTTTGAAAATAATTTTTTTAATTTTTAAAGAATTATTTTAACATCATCATGTAAATTATTAAGAAAATATAAAATAATTAATTTCAAACATAAAAATCCTTATATTTTCATGAATTGTTGTTTGGAACACAATTATAAATAGCACGAAGAAAATTTAATTTGTTAATATAATTAGAATGTGTTTAAAAATATGGTAATAGTTTTAATTTAAAATATTTTTTATTTAAAAATATATTAAAATTATTTTTTTATTTTTAAAAAATTATTTTTAATATTATTATATCAAAATAACCTAAAAATATAAAATTAATTAATTTTAAATAATAATATTTTAAATTTTAACAAATCATAATTTGAATCTTGTATTCAAACCATCCTAACTATCATTAATAAAATGATAGCGTATAACTATAAAAGTAAGAAGTCATAACGGCTTGTTATGAAATTTACTTAAAATATCCTGTACTTTTTATTTTATAATATTGTGAATAAAGCCAAGGGGCGGAAACAGACGAGAAAAGAGGGGATTTTTTTTCCATCTTTTTTTATCATTAACAAGGAATAAAAAATTAACAGAAACTTCAGTGTACTTTAACTTTGTTTGTTTATTAAAATGTAATTTTTATAAAAGTAAATTTTGATAAAATAAATTTTAAAAAATAAATTATTTTTTAATATTTAATCGTATAATAGAAAATAAATTGAAAAATATTTTCTAATGTTTAATTATATTATGAAAAATAAGCTAAAAATAATTTTTTAATGTATTTTTTAATTTATTAAAATAATGAGAAACAAATCCTAAAAATTAAGATTTTGAATAAGAATAAAATTGAAAAAAATATAATTTTATAAATTATTTTTAATAAAAAAAATAATAATAAAATAATAGAAATTAAATCTAACAAATAAAAAAATTAAAAGATGAAGAAATTAAAATAATAATAATTATCATTTCATAAATTATTTCAAATAAAATAAGTAACAATCAAAAGAATAATGATTAAATTTGATAGATAAAAAATTTTAATTAAAAAATAAATAATAATTATAAAAATAAGGATGAAAGTTAATATAAAAATTAAATTTTAAAAGATAAAATTAAAAATAATATTCAAAATAATATATATATATATATAATATAATATAATTAGTAAATAGATTAAAAAAATTAAATACCACTTTTATGAACAAACATAAAATTGTCTTCACAGAATATATAAGAACTAAGCATTCCGGGGTTAATAGGTCTTTTCATAGCTCATTATTATTATTATTATTATTCTTGTTACAGTTGCAGAAAAAACTAAACAATGATGGATCTCTGTTGCGTGAGGCGTGTGTTCCTGGCTGAGAGGGACTGTAAGGTATGTCATCTCCGTTTTTTGTTTAGCCATTTTTCCTTTTTTATTCTAGGAAAGCTGTGGAGAACTTGTTCAGGTTTTTCTTGGCTTCTGCGTTCTTGACGACCTGCTAATGCTAAGAGATCTCACTAGCTTTTAAGGGATGCAGAATCTTTAACATTTACTTAAGGAGTGCATTTATGTTATAATAATGAGTTTAACAAGTAGAAGTAATGATAAAATTATATATTCGTTTATTAATATTTAAAAATATATTTTTATTAAAATTTTATATTATTATTTTATACTTAAAATATTAATAACTCTTTAATTAAAATATATTTTATAATACCAAGTTTATAATATAAGATACTTTTAATTTATAGTAAATGTTTATTTTAAATGTAGCTTGATCACATGATTGATTAATAATTGATTAATAAGTTTAACTATTAAAATTAAAAAAATAAAAAGATGGCTAAACTTAGATAAAATATATTAGTTGAATTCAAATTGAAATATCATTCAATTATTGGATCATAACTGGAGTTATAGAACTTGAATTTAAGTATAATTTACATGAATAAAAAACTAAGACATGGGATTAAAACTTCATAAAAAGTTTAAGATTCAAAAAGATTGTTTTCAAATTCAAATTGTAGCAACAACAGAGAAGTCAAAATCTATCATTTAGCCTAGATATTGTTAAATATTTAGCTCATATCTTGAGTTTTAGAAATTTATATAACCTCATTCTTCTTTTGTTGAAAAACTAATATAATTTTCAGAACTTTCATGAAAATTATCTGTTTAAATTCTGATATTAATAATGATGTTTTTAGCAGACAAGAAGATAAGTATTGTTACCAATTCAATAGGGGGCCACCTACTCAACAATTAATCATTAAATCAATAGTTTTAAATTTTGACTTATAAAAGTAGGTGGTTGTTATGCATTTAGACCTCTTAGTTTTTCAGATCAAGATTTTGCTCTTACTTTTTTTTTTGTATTTTATAATATTCAAGTTTTATTTCATGTTATATATTTTTTTAATCTTTTGTTTATACTTTTCATTTCCTTTACTATACTTATATAATTATGTTCTTATCTTATTTATCTATATTTTTCTTATTCATAATGTTCAGCTAAATTTATTATATCAAAATAAAAATGTTACATTAATTGTGTAAGATTAAAAAGGTTATACTTATTATATCAAAGTAAAAATATTACATTAATTGTGTAAGATTAAAAAGGTTACATAAGTATAGTATAAATTTAATATGTATTTTAATATTTGATACTAATATATTTTGTATTTATCATCTTAATCATTTTTAATATCTTACTTATTAAATGGTTAATCTAGATTTGTGTTGAACAACCCTTGGTGCAACAAATAATTGGCATTTTCATAGCCCAACTGTAAAGTATAATTGACATTTGTGCTATGAAATGAACTTGATTTGTTTTTAACATAAGTTATCACCATAAATGTCTGACAACATTTACAAGTATTGATATTATTTAAATAAGATAATTAATATAATCATGTTAATAAATTATAATCCGATTGAAATTTATTTTGTATGTGGTTTCCAGTTTAATAATTAAAAAAATTATATTATATTTATTTAAAATACTATTAGTGGATTCTCTAATCTAACCTTGGCAATTCTTTTATACTTATTTAAATCCTCATATCAATATCACATCTGAAAGTTAACTTCAACTTTGTTTTTGTTATTATTTATTTCTTTATTTGTAGTTTACACAGTTAATCTCTTTGTAGTTTAACCCTAATCTTGTTGGATTATTTATTATTTTAACACTTTTACACTTAGAAGAAGACATCAACTCTTTAATTGTATCATTCACTAACAGTAATAAGTAATAAAATGAATAAGTAAAGTATCGTTTAAAGTATCATTTTACGAGGAGTTGTAAAAATTATCAATTAGTATTAAAATTATTAAATTGATATCTATTTGATGATGTGATTATAAAAGTTTGTGAAACTAAAAAAAATAAAATGAACAAGAAATAATTAAAAGATATTGAAATCAAGTTTAACAAATTCTAAGATTTCTAACTTTATCATAATTAATCCTGTCAATTTTTTTATTATTATTGTTGATAATTAGGTTATACTAATTTAATTATTAATTTCTCTCGAATATCTAAATTTTCTATATTTCTATAAAAAATTTAAACTTGTCAAAATTTATTAGAAATAATAAAACCCTTTAAGAATTATATAAGTTTCATGGTTATTTTTGTCTTATAGATTCTTTATGATATTTCAAACAATAATGGGAACAATTATCATTTTTTTATCTTAAACTAAATTTTAAATTATTCAAACAATGATTAAGCATACATAAATACATAAATATGAAGTTCATAATGAAATACTTAATAAATATTGAATCAATTCAATCAAAGAAATATTTACATAATCATGATTAGGTTACATAAAAAAATTCCAAATTAAAAAATTATTTTATAATTAAATAAAAAAATTGATAGAATAAATATCACTAAAAAATAAAATAATAAGATGTCTTGAAAAAGTTGTTGTTATTAGCTTTTTTATTTTTTTTAGTTCTAATTATTTTTGTTTTTAAATTTCACCTCCTCTCTCTTGTGATTTTCTTGTGGTGTGTTTAGGGTGTAAAAAGTATATCTTGGTTGCCATCTAAAGGTTTTTATAGCTGGTTTTATCCTTTAAAATAAAATAAAAAAATTATTTTTCTACTTTGTCACGGATTTTGACTTTATATATATATATATATATATATATATATATATATATATAGATTTTGACTTTATATATATATATATATATATATATATATATATTATGGGTCAATTTTAGGGTAGATAACATTTGAATTGAGACTTTTTTATTTCTAGAACAATTATAAAAATCAAATTTTCTTTACATTGAAACTGGTCTTGCAATTTTTTGACATAAAAAACACAAGATAAAGGTCAAATCAAGATATATGGGTCGCAGGGATTAGTCTGACTGAGGCTCCCCTGAATAATTTTTCTAAGGCTTTAAGTTGTAGATTAGCAGTGCAACATCCACGCTTACAGCAAAGTTCTTCACCCAGTTCGTGAATTTGGTTTCTTCTCTATGAACACGGCTCACTCAAACTATCCATTCCCTAGCAAGCACTCTGTTGAAGCAAGAGGTGATAAGCTGGTTTTGATCAGCGTTGTTGAATGCAGAACTGAATAGAAAAGTCCTTTTTTTTTTCTTTTTCTTTTTTAATATTTTTCCACATACAACGTATAGAAACTAACGAGTCACTTTCTTCATCAAGTTTCTTTTATTATTATTATTATTGATATTCAGAATTTATGAAATTAAAACTTTATTCTAAAGTTTAGTTATAATTTTTAAAACTTGAAGTTTTTTATATTCATTTCTTTCTTTGTACGTTGCTTTAGTGTCTTAGTGGTGCCTTCTTAAGTGAAATAACTTGAAACATGTGTGTTGTTTTTAATTTAATTAGATTAATTGTTGTGTTGGATAATCTAATTAATTAATTATTGTGTTTCCATACTTTGTGATAATTTAATTAAGGTGGATGCAGAACCAACAATTTTTGGCTCAACTTTTTGATTTTCAAATATAGAAGTAAATTCACTCGCTTTCCTCGTGCTTGCTGCATCATGGATTCAAATTTTAATTTTTAATATAAAAAATTATAAGTATTATTAATATTTTTTTCAATATTATAAATAAATATAACTATAAATTAAAATTTTAATGTATGTATTTAATAAAATAAATTTAAAATTATATGCATAAAGATATGTTAAAAAAATTATTAATGCTAAATAAAACTAAACAAAAAGATGATAGATCAATTCAATTTAAGATATCTAATTTTATATTATAAGAAGTTATTTAATTATATGAAAATAAATTTTTTTATAAGAAAAATAATAATTTAAATCTTCTCGAAACAAAAAAAAAATCAAGTATAATTCATCATTTTCTTATTGATATTTTTTAACAAAAACATATAGCTTTTTAAGCTATATTGTGTATTCAATAAAAATCGAAAGCAATTAAAATAAATATAAAATTGAATGATATAAAATAAAAATAACTTTGTTAGTAATTTTAATATTAGATTAAAAAATATTTTCTTAAAAAATATACTACATATGATGCGTTAAGAATATTCAAAACAAAAATTTCTCAGTTTGTATAATGATTTGATTGAAATGAATAGTACAATTAAAGAATGGTTAAAAGCTAAACTAAAAAGAAATGAGAACTTTCATATGATTTTAGTAGTTATCATTATAGTAATATAATCACTAATTTATCTAATATTTTTAATAATATATTGAAAAATATTTGTGGTATTCTTTTTTTTTGTGATTTATGTGGGGTAGTTGGGCCAGTTTGCGCGCACCATGACTAATCCTCATGGCCCACTGAATATCCTGCAAATCCAGTAGGTATAAAAAGCACCGCATGGGTGACAAGCATGTATATCAAGGTTCGAATCTAAATGTAGTGAAAAGAAACAAGCTACTTTCATTACTAAGTCAAACCCCTTGATGCTATTTGTGGTATTCTTATAATGGCTACAACGTGAATAGTCTTTTTTAGGTCTCCTAAATATTTTATTAAGTGAATAGCCAAAGTTGAAGAATTTCTAACTAGAGTTCAATACCTATAACATATAATTTGATCTTGCAATGAGCTTATTTTAGACCGAGACACTCTTTAATAGCTAGTCTACAAAGAGAAGTGCATGAAATGATTGACATTGATAACGAAAATTGTAGTTGTACTTGTAGTAAATGAAAACTGTATCATCAATTAATTTCACACCTCATTGTTTGTTGCCCTTTATGAAACGTTGACCGTGTGTATTTTGTTCATCCTTTCTTCTCCAACTAGTAATACAAAAGTGTATATACTTGTTATAACTCAAAACTTGACCCCTAATTCTAAATTTGTTTTTTAATAAAGGCAAAATGATTAAAAACAAATGTGTTTTCAATGCATTTTGGTTATTTGCAAGTCAATTTTGTAATTTTCAGCTGCTTTTCTCTTGTTAATGTCTTCTAAAAAAATAAAAAATCCAAAAATATATTTTTTGAAGTATTTGTACCCATTTTGCAATTTTCTACATTTTCTTGAAAATCAAAATTCAAAAATAATTTTCAAATGTATTTTAGCCATTTACACATCCATTTTATAATGACTAATTACTTTTTTTATCGAATTAATATTAGCATAGTTTTACAAAAAACTAAAAAAAGTAAGAAAAAAAATCAAAATAAAAGCAAAATAAAAAGGGACTATAGTGTAAAATAAGAAAAAGATGGGCCAAAATGAAATTGAGTTAACTGGGGATCAAGTAACTAAAAAAAAGATATCAAAATTTATGGTCTATAAATAAATGAGAAAATTTATAGATATTTTATTTAGTTTATTTTTTAGATTGTTGTCCTGAGAGTGCATGCCATCTATTTCATGTTGTAATGGCATTAAAATCGTCTTAATGAGCTATTTTTTGTGGTAGATGATGTACACAACGGAATGATGTTGAGTCTCTAACAAGTTTTTTTTTCTTTTCCTCTCAAGTATGATATTGATAACTAATTATTTTATAGTTAGTTATTGCTATTTTTTTTATTAACTTTATTTATTATTGATGCCTTTTTATTCTAAATTTTTGAACAGAATTTATTGAACCCAGTCAAGACAATGATCTAAGTCTTAAATTTATATTATTGTTTAAAAACATTAACATCACTTATACATCTTTAGTTTATGTTTAAAAAATTTGACCTGATTTATGGCATAACTTGGTACATTTATCTAATATATAAATAGCTTGATGTAATAATTGTTATAGGTTTTCATATTAGGAAAAAAAAAGAATGCAATAGATTAAAATTTTTGAAAAATGCATCTTCCATGTCATTTATGGAATTTAATAAATTATTATGTGTATTGATTTTAAAGTTTGAATAAAAAATAAAGAATGAAGTATAATTATAATCTGACAATTATAATTATTTATTGAACAAAAATAAATATATCAATTATTGATCAAAATATACAAACTATAACATGAATAATAAATTTTTTATAATATGAAAATAATTATCTATAACTCTAAAAGAATTGAAATTTCTTATGGAGCTCATTATTTAGGTGAACAGTGAAGTATTTATTTTTTATTTCTTAAATTTTTTTTTCAATTAAATCTTTTGATGACCTAATTAGATGAAATTAGTGTTGAATTATAGTAGAAATACTAAATTAAAAGAAAATAAACTAAATTATAAAACACAACTTGCATTATCTTGTACTTAATTTTTATCAAATAGAATGATGATAATGAAATTCAAACTTATGATTATTTAGTCAAGAAAGCTTTAATACCATATCAAAAAAACATACCACTAAAAAGCTTAAATTGTTAAATAAAACTATAAAACATAGGAAAATAATAAGTCTGACCTGAGATCTTTTTCAATCTTTTTTTTATTTATAAGTTTATTTTATTTATTTTTAGGATTATAGGTGAGAGAGAGATTGTCACTAAAAAACAAATGTAGAGAGAAAAAATAGCTTGTAGTTGTGATTCCAACCACAAAAATAATTAAGTTTAGTACCCAAATATTCCACTTGACTAGAGGAGTTGTATGGTGTTAGTTATTAATATTTAAATTGGTTGAAACAGTACATCAATACTTGGAAGGATTTGGGGTCTTGGGTTGATTTTTTATTTTTTATTGATTTTTAGCAATTTTAAGGGAACAAGTAGATTTATTGAGTCGTGCATGTTGTTTTTTCATGTGTTTTTTCCATATATGTTAAGGTAAAACATTTGTTGGAAATGAGTTGTTTGGTTCATAAAATCCAAAAAAGAGTTTCTACTAATTTTTAACTATTTAGGCTGTTAGAAACTAGGTAAACAAATAAAATGTTGTTTTCTTCAATAAACAATGATCCATGTTATTTTTTAAAAAACTAATAAAGGGTGATCAATATGTCATCCAACCTCTTATTTTTAATAATAATAATAATAATAATAATAATAATAATAATAATAATAATAATAATAATAATAATGTTGTTGTTGTTGAAATATAGTTGAGTAAGTAAATTTTTGTTTTTTATTCTTTCACTTGTCATTTGTTCCTTTTAAAAGAAAAATAAATATGGTCTAAATAAGTGATCCATGTGAATAGGTTTTAATTTTATTTTTAATATATATTTTAATTTTGTATTGATTTTGAAATGTTGTTTTTAATTATATAGTAAAATAAAATAAAAATTAATAGAATCCAATGAAATCCATAATCCTGTTCATAGGTTAACCTGAGTTATGTTTTTTCTTGTTCCTTTGATTTTGTGTATTCCCTTAACCTGCCAAATCAACAAGTGTATATATATACAACTTTCACAGGATTAAATTTGAAACTCAATTTAAGTAAAGAGTTGAGTTGAAAGAGTTGGATTGTAAGTACTTAAGTTTTACTTATTATACTATATTTAATGACAATGCTAAAACATTTTCTACAAGTTAGATTCGATTTTGTTGAGTTTAAAAAAATTCATCTAGCGACATAGAAGGAATCCCGAATCTTGTTAAATTTTCAAATAAAATAAATCAAACATTGAATTTTATTGATTTAGTCAGGTTTTTAATGATCTGACTAAACTAAACGAACCTCTTTCAAATCTAACTGTGTCAATATTAATGAAATAAAAAATAAAAATAGAAAAAAATAAATATATTATTTTAATAAAAATGATTATAATCTAAAGATAAAATGACTCACGTGTTTTTTATCTTGTAATAAGTTTTCAAGTTGAAATCATGGTGAAAGATTTTGAAGAGGTCGACTTTGCATTAACCTACCCAGCACCGCCCATATCATGCGTTTGATCATGTGCTACAAGTCAGTGATCTGCTTCGCATGAAGATGGCATCAAAGTCATCCACATCATCATTTGAACAACAAGCGGCCAGCAGCCTTGGTCAACTTGTCGCGTCTAATATGTTGAAACTGGAAATGCCAAATTGTCAATGTCTAAAGATTTAGGTATTCAAGGGTAACTTGTCTAATGGTGAAATAAAAAATGCCAGCCTTTATTCAGATGTTTATTATATTTTATTTAGAAGTTAATTTTTTAACAAGTATTATTAGACTTTTGGAAATTTTGATTTTATTTAAAATAACTATGCAATGGATCTAGATTTATCTCTTTTAGCAAAATCCTACTATAATCATGGCCCCATGTTTTTGCCCACATCCAACACCAACCATAGGTGCTGGGCAAGCGTCCAACACCTTTCCAAGCCTATAAAGAGGTGTTGGACGTGTCACAATACCTTGTTGTGGGTCAAGTGTGCAGTTCGAGCCTAGGTGCTAGGCGAATGGCCCCTCTCTTTTTAGGTCAAGGCAGTGTTCCTGACTCGATCTTAAGAGGTGTGCCTGGTCCCCTTTGGTCCATGCCTTTTTTTAAGTCTAATATCATGGTTTGATGTTCTTAGAACCGATGAGTGTTTTAATCCTATTTGCTTCTTCCCTCGTTCGTGCATTTGTATAAAAGATATTTTCTCTTATTAATATATATATATATATATATATATATATATATATATATATATTATAAATATTATCATAATAAAATTATCTTTAACCTCTCAACTTAAGAAAAAAAAATGTTTAAAGGCTATGAATATTTTTTGAGCCAAGATTGAAGTTTTTATATCCAAAAGATATAAATTCATTATTAGAGCTCTTAGAATTTAACACTTTTTTATATATTTATTATTTTTTTATAAGATTATCAACTTTATTATTAGATGATTCTCAAATCCCTCAAATATGAAATTTTTACATGTATATAAAGATATTCATTAAAATAGTTTTCTTTAAACTGAAAAAAATAAATTTACATGTAAGAGATAATTTTTTTATTAATGAATATATAAAGGATCTGAAAAAATATTTATTTTTTATAAATATTACCATAATAAAATTACCTTTAACCTCTCAACTTAAGAAAAAAAATGTTTAAGGGATATAAATACTTTTTAAGCAAAGTTGAAGTTTTTATATTCAAAAGATATAAATTCATTATAAGAATAATCGTGCTCTTCTAATTTAATACTTTCTTAGATATTTATTATTTTTTATGATATTATCAATTTTATTATCAGATGATTCTCTAAAAGGCCATTTAAATAATCATTCATGTTTCAACCAACGAAAAAATCCTTACTCTGTGCACATTGGAAATTAAAACTTCATCACTATCAATAATTGCTTTTCGGATGGAAAAACAGATGCAATTTATTTGAATATTTTCTGTATATTTTATTGAAAGGGCAATGCTGGAAAAACAAGTCCTTTATTTTCTAGTTTTTAATAGCTTCATCGACAACAACCAGTTCCTTGTACGATAACTCCCATGTTTCCATCTTTTAAACAATGAAAGTTAGTTTCTTTTTGGTTGAATTCCATAATTAACGCAATAGGTCCGAGGAAGCATAATATAATGATGCTGCTTACTTTTCTAGTTGTCTCGACATAATATAAGTTGAATTTCGGTATGGAAACAGAGAGTTGTTCGAGGGAGAGAGAGAGAGAGAGAGGCAGAAATGCTTATATGAGTCTTTCTTTTCAATATGCAGGTGGGAAGAGAGGGGTCTGGCAATGGTTCATTGAGTTATCAAATCACTCTAATCAACACGGCTTTCAATTTTTCATCGCTTCATGGCAGCTCGACTTCACATTTTTCAGCCCACGAAAGCTCCTCAAATAGGAACCTCTTCTCTCTAAAAGACATTTGCCAAATCAGTGACTCCACCGTCGCCTACCTCCACCTCCTCCTACAGGCTGAACAGCTGAGGATTTAAGAGAGCAGGTGGACAAGGAAAGCTGTGGAATGGATGCCATGGAATCTACTATTCATTGAATGCTCCTATCTGGAGGAAGCAGCAGCAAGGCAAGAGGGACAGTACAAGCTCTTAATGGCGACCATGGCTGGATCTCCAGATGGATGGCCAAGATTGAGTGTCCCCCCTCCACCAACCTGTGAAAGGTTGACCCTAGTACGCCATTATGTAACTCATTAATGGTTTCCTGCTGAAAGTGTTGCCTTTTTTCTCTCCTGCGTTATGGTGGACATTTATTTTCCTTATCTTTCTTTTATGGGACAATAACTAAAAGGGCTCTGCAGTCTAGGCTTAGCTCAGATCCTCTTTAGTCCATCAGAGATTTATTGGGTGCCTCGCAGATTTTCCAGATGCCTCAGGAAAGGGAGCTGTTATCTTGCGCAAAAGGACCTCCTCACAAAAAACGTACTGCTCCATTTTAAAGAGATTTGAGAGAAAAAGAAGTATAAGAAAAGTTTTATTTAATTTTATTGTGTTTATCTACAATTAAAAAAAGATAATTAATGATAAAAATCTTGAGTTAAAAATTTTTACCTTAATTTACATTTTCTTTTTATTAAAAAAACTTTTTAAAAGACAAAAAAATTTAAAAAAATCTTATTATTTATTAATTCAATATATTTTAATTATTATGTATTTTATTTCAAATTTTTATTTTAACTGTTTCTCTTAAAATTTTATTTAATTTATATATTAATTTTGATTTTATTTTTTTATATCTTATAATTTTTTAACTGAAATTCTTTATTTTTCAGATTTATTTTTTATTTATTTTATTTAAAATAATTTATAAAAATAATTTTTATTATTTTATTATTTTCAAATATTTTATCTATCGAATTTAATTTTTTATATTAATTATTATTATTTTATTTAAATAATTTATATATATAATTTTTTTAATTTCACCCTTTTTTATTTTTTTATCTTAAATTTCATTTTTATTTTTAAATTTTTTCTTTAGTATTTTTACAAATTAGATTTAGTTTTTATTTTTTTAATAAATTTAAAATAAAATTAAAATATTAATAAATTATTTACATCTTATTTTTTTAATTAACATAGTCTAAAATTAAAATATGATTTTTTTTTCATAAAAAAGAACTTTTTTTTAAAATAAATTCCCGGCGTCTCAGTTGCCTTGTATTGAAAGGCAAGGAAATCAAGGTGGTGGAGGAGGAGAGACAGAGAAAACAGATTCATGATAAGTTTTTCCAAGTGAGTTGTCAAGTGAAGTGGAACCTCACAGGTGTAGACTTTCACTATTTGACAAAAACCAGAATCACTTGCTTGTGAAGCAACATCTCCAAGCTGTACCAAACTAACCAAGTACCAATGCAAGATAAGAGACTCCTCCAGGAGAAACCCAAGAAATTCTGGAGGCTCAGCTTTTGGGAAATGCGAGTAGTGTGTTTGTTCCTTTAAATAATCCCCGCCATACACTTGATTTCTCCCAGAGCACTACGTGTGTGGCTGATCCAGAAACTCCCTCTCTTCACGCACTCGCTCCAATCAAGTCGCCATCATCATCACAGCTTCTATGGAGGCAAGTTCCATTTGCTGTTTAGTGTTAGCACTGCACACAGTGAGTTTGGTTTCTGCAGCAAGCAGGCCTTTTGCACCCAATAACGGTGTTGCTGTCAACCAAGCAGGTATATGTTGCCTGACCGTTGATCCCTTTGAAACTAAAAGAGTTCTGTTTCTTGCAATTGTGATTGTGTCCTCTGATTTTGTCTCCTTTGGCTTCATGCGACTCATCTGGGTGGTGGTTCATCTTTTCAAGTGTTCTTTTTCGACTTACAGGGGGCTAAACTACAACATACCCACTCGATCTAAACCCACAATTTCACTTTTCCATAAGGAGTTCAAAGATTGTTGTTTCTCTTGATTCTTGACTCTTGACTGCTTTTTTAAATTTATTTTGAACTTGTATCACCATTTTCTCAGAGCTTCTCTCCCACATCCTGTTTGAGCCTCTTTCTCTTGTTCTCTCTCTATGCAAATGCTATGGCTTGAATAGTTGATGTTGTAAGTACTAACTTTAATTAAATGCTATGGGGAGTCACAGGACACGGCCTTCAATCTTTACAAGTTCCACTGGACTCGAACTTTGATCCCCAATCAGGTTCCGAAAAAGTACGTATGATCGATTCCTCTCTCGTTTTCTTTTGTGTTTAAAGAAGTTATTATGACCAAATTGAACAAGATGATAAAAGGATAGTTCGATTTGAATCTTGAAGGGCATTAAAACCAAAGATGGGGTGGCGGGTGGGATGATAATCGAGGCAGCAGCAGGTTATGCTAAAGGCATTACCAAAATTGGGTCCACCCCACCAAGTTGTGAGCACAAGTGCCATGGCTGCACTCCCTGTGAAGCAATTCAAGTGCCAGCCATCAGCAAAACCGGCACCCACCATTTAAGTGTAAACTATGCAAATTATGAGCCTGAAGGTTGGAAATGCAAGTGTGGGCCTTCTTTCTATAGCCCCTGAACTCCGGAGACATGCAGTTTGATTGACTCATTTCTGCTTATGTTTGAGATAGTGATCACCTTATTTCTGTTCATATTTTTCGTTTTCTTAATAGTTCAAGTAATCTTTATGTGAGTTTTACGTTTTTCCAATTTTTTCACGGACAAAGAAAGATATGCAATATATGTGTTGTCTATCTAAATACAGAGACTTCAAGTAGCAAACAATTCAGATCATATAGGCTAGACTCTGTAGTTTAATGTGATGATTTACTTGTCCGGGGAACACGTAGCCATATGAAAGCAATCTTGCAACCAAATACAGTTGGATTCGGAAAAAAAATCACAATTAATCAGAAGGATATAGAGGGTTACAAATCCTCAATCATATGCTTGCTATACAGCAACTATGAGCAAAATACCTGTTATAAGATAGCCCAGTTTGATCTTTGTTGTAAAATCTTCAGTTCACCAACGCTACCATGGGACAATGGTCAAAACAACAATTGGGATAGCAGGGGGTAGCCATCCAACACTTGCTGTATCAACTAGAGAAGAAAAGTTCATCACTTCATGCAGTAAATGCTCATAATCGAGGCCTCTATTGGGTTTGGATATGTAGCCAAGACTTCATTACGTCGCATGCTGTCAATCCATAGATAGAGAAGGAACAGCCTGCAGCATTATTGTTCATTGGAAGAATATGGAATACAATACAACGTAACTCAGTTTTGTTCATTGGAAGAGTATGGAATAGATAGAGAAGGAATAGCCTGCAGCATTATTGTTCATTGGAAGAAAATGGAATACAATACATCGTAACTCGGCTTTTCTGTATTTCTTTCTCAGAAGTGTTATATACTCTATATATATTACCATAAACAAAGTTCTGCATATTCATGCAAGCTGTTGAGAAATCACTAAAATTAATGCAGGATGACTCATTTGGTGTCAAATTAAGGACAAAATTTTTAAGAGTGGCAAGGGAGTTTCATGGAGGTACCTTCATATAATTTATACTCCAACCAGCATACAATTTTCTCCTTTGATTTCAGAGAATGGAAGTAAGTTCCAGTCTTTTGCTGCTGTACCTTGCCTCATGCTGTTGTAAATAATCAATCTGGTAAAACCATGAACACAAAGAACTTGTTACAAAGTAAAGCATCATAATTAAGACAATAGAAGGAAGTATTTTGTTGCTGTACCTTGCCTCATGCTGTTGTAAATAATCAATCTGGTAAAACCATGAACACAAAGAACTTGTCACCAAGCAAAGCATCATAATTAAGACAATAGAAGGAAATATATACGAGGAACCAAGGTCTACGTTGGGCTTTTGTGAATATCAAAAGCTTATAGCTATATGATGATTATAGAATCAACCTTCTATGATATTCTTATATAGAAACCAAATATATTGATTAATAAGAAGATAATGACTCTAGAGAGGCATAAACTAAACTTAGTAAACATAGAGCCTTACCTGTTTTTGTCTCCTAACTAAACTTGATAGGGTTACAGAAAGCATATGACATATAACTAAAAAAAACATCATATTAGCAAGCAAGGACAAACTTAGAACCTTACCTGCTTTGTCTTCTAACTACTTCCAATGGATATGTACAGGTCACTCCAAATAATCCAGCCAAAGTTTCAAATGTTTTGTATATGTTAGTAACACCGTCATAATTGCCCAATGTTATCTTGATAGAAATATAATCCCCGGTATATGAGTATGCACACTTGTTTTAATAGAAGAGAATCTTAATTTTGACAAGGGTACAAACATTTTCATTTTTATACTTTTTTAGAGGTTGCTTTCCACTCTTATATCTATAGAGTTTTAGGAATAAAGATTTAGGAGTTTGATGTTTCTGGCATGAAACGACATAATCGATGGCTAGTCTCCATCCCGTGATGTCTAGTTAGATGTCATGCATGAGCCTCGTAAAGAAGAAAATACTCTCTAAAGAGGCTTAGTAACTATTGAGACTAAAAACCCCTAACATTTCATTATGCCCTAGCTTCTTTAAATAATGCAATTGTTTATGGGTACTAGGTGTAGCCTGTAATTATAGAGGTGTAAAGAAGGATGTTGTTAAGGGTGTAAAAGTCTAATTTGATCCTTGTGTTGCCAACATAGTTTAGTTAAGAAGTTGCACTTGGTTGATAAGTTATTGAAGATTTGGTTGGGCGAAAGTGTTTGCTATTACATGAAAGTCTATCACATGTTATATTCTAGAAATGTCTTAATTATTTGTCATTGATGGTAATTAAGGATATTAAAAACCAATTCAAGAAGAATAGTTGATGATTTTTTTATAAGGTTCCTATAAACGATGCTAATTGATAATGTTCTAAAATCCAGTATGATCATAAATAGGATTTTTGAGTGTTTGGACATTGGATAATCACACGTTCAAATTAATATTCCCTTCTTTATAGTTTATAAAGTTGATGGTTGGTAGTAGAAGACCTAACACCTGTACAACAATCTTTTTTTGATGAAGTTTAATGACCCTCCAACAATAAAGTCATTGACTTTTAATAAAGGATTGCTATAAATGAAAAAATACGTTTATATTCTAAGAACAAGAGTGTTTGTTCTTGTTTGTGTATAATAAATTCTCTAAGAATAAGAATATAAATATGAATACATAAAGAATAGAAAAACATGAATCCTTTATCTTAGTGGTTTAGGGAGTATATATAACCCCCAAACCTTGCAATGCTGCTTGAATGAAGGGGTTACAATGTCATTTATCTTTCCAACATATATATATATATATATATATATA
Source organism: Populus pruinosa (assembly GCA_026413675.1). NCBI lineage: Eukaryota > Viridiplantae > Streptophyta > Magnoliopsida > Malpighiales > Salicaceae > Populus > Populus pruinosa. Next base: position 6,073,113 of record CM048594.1, read on the forward strand.
TATATATATATATCCTTACATAAATATCCTTCTGTAATATCAATGAGAGATAAATATATCTTGCATAATATTAATATTTATGAAAATATGGTAGACCTTTAAAATACTTTTATACATTTAGGAGTGTAGGGAAATGATTATTATTGATTTTTAACATTTTATGTTAAGATTTATAAAAATAAAAAAAACAAAGCCTTGTGACCTAACATGAAACTTATAATGATCGTTAATTTCATACTTGGACTTGGAATAATATCAAGCTCAATGTAATGAGTCTGATGGTTTGTTAAATAACACTACTAAAAAATTGATGTTTTCTCCCAAGTGTAGGAGTGTCAAAGTAATAAATAACCCGGCAAGATCGGGGTCGAATCATAGGGAGATGAATTGCACAAATTATAAATAACAATAACAATAACAACAAGAACAACAACAACAACAACAACAATAATAATAATAATTAAAAAAAAGAAGAAGAAAAAGAAAAAGAAGATGAGAACTTCGAGATGAAATATTAATGTAAGGATTAAACAATGATAATAATAAATGTCAAGGTTAGAGGATCCATTAATGGTATGTCAAACAAGTATAGTATAAACTCTTATTATTCAATTAGAAACCACACACAAAGGAGGTTCCAATCAGATTATAGATTGTTAACATGATTACATTAGCTCCCAAGTTAGTTGACTTTAGGGTATTAGGTGTTAAACACCTCTTCAGGCTTAATTGCTTAGGTTAGGGAGGTTATGAAACCAAACTTATCTACATTTTTATTATTATCATTTTTTTTCTTTTTTTTTATTATATACCATCCATTTTTCCTTAGTTGTTACCTTTAACAAAAGAACATAAATAATGTAATAATCCAATATGCAACCCATAATCATATGTTAAAGTGTGTGTGTGTAAATTAAGGTTTAACAATATGTGTTAAATAAGTATATAAGCAGAATTAAATGATAACAATGCGAGAGTTTGTAAATCTGAATATTTCAAAAAGTATTATGATAGACCTTGTTACGAATGATTACTAAGATGCGTCTCAAGAGTCAAAAAAAAGTTCTCCTTACTTTTCCATCATAGTAACATTAGGTTTTTTTTAGCTACTACCCTCTCCCTCCAACTAAAACGAGATATTATCCTCAATGTTTAAATGTAAACAGATAGAGTATAGAAGATATCACCTGAAATAACGAACACTGACAAACCGAGAACACACTGAAACAAATATAAGAAACAACAAAATACAATAATAAAACCAAAAAATACAAAAATTCACAAATGAAGGCTTAAATCCAATCTAAGCTTTTTATAGCTTTTCTTAGTTGACCAATTATGCGACTCATGGAATGATCAATTACAGGAATGAAAGATTGTAATTGGTCAATCAATTGTTCAGCAGTAGCAGCAGAGATTATGATTTGTCGTGCAGAAGATGTTAGAAATTCCTGTTCCACAGCATGATCAAGAAAAGACAACAACTTATCATAATAACCATTAACATTTAACAAACCTATGAGTTTATGGTGAATGTGCAGTTGGGCTCAAGAGGAAATATGAAAGATCTCTTCCAATATGCCTAGACCACCTGGTAAAGCAATGAAGGCATCAACATGGTTAAATATTGCATTCATTCGAGTCGACATTGTGGAGACCTGAAGTTCTTCTCTAATTGTTTTTCCAATGATGTCCCCTTGTGCTAAAGCTTCGGGAACGACCCCCAAAACTTGACTATCTCCTAAAAATGCAACTATTGACACACCTCCCATTAACCCAAGACTGCTTCTCCCATACACTAAATGAATCTTTCTCTCAGCTAGCACCTGACTAGGATGATTTGCTGATTCTAAAAACTCTTTTTCTTTCCCAGAACTAGATCCACCGAAAACACAAATACTTTTTATTTGATGACGTGAGAAACTTGCCATTTCTACACACTTTTATATTTGATGAATGTATGGGTTGAGTAGAAATAAAGGGAAGGAAGAGAGGATTTTATAGATGAGACATTAAAATGGCAATCATACCACCTATATGTAGGCCAGCTAGAGTCTCACACACTTTCTCTCTCTCTTTATTTATTTATTTACTTTTGAAAAAGCATGTGTATGTACAAGTAGTTGTGATTGTGGCTCATATCTTCCCTTGGTTTTACATCTAAGAACAACTTAAACGCCCTCTATGGGTCGGGGATAGGCTTTCCATCTAGTTTTCTTAAAAAATGGCAAACAGGGTCGTTTTTAGTCAGATTCCCAAGACTAAGTCGATCATGTTCTTTATAAAATAGTGACCATAAATCATAAATTGTATGATGCACATCTCCACTTGGATGTGTCTCAAGAGTCAATAGCAGATTATCTAAAGACTCCTTACTCAGGCCATCCTTAATGAATTGTATTTTATCTTCACGGTTTATAGATATCAATCCTAAAAAATGATATTGTGCATTACAAGTCCATCTAGCACATTGATGATAGACTTTCAGTCATTTTGCACGATGTTTCTTTGCAAAAGTGCTTTTACCTATTCCAGGCATGTGTGAAATGAAGGAGTTAGAGGACTCACCTAATAATCGGACCTTTGCTTTAATCAACCAGCGAATATCTTCAGGAATTCCATAATTCATCAACAATCTCAATCTTTCACATCTAGCATGGTAAATTTTTATAATCGTATTCTGAGGTAGAGTGGGAAAATACTTTTTTAATTTTTCAAGATTAGTGTCCATTTTCAAATGAGAATTGAAAGCGAGATTCAAAGAATTACACAAATATATACACAGATATCAGTAATTGTGGGAAACTGAAAGAACCAACTTAAGTCATGGAGTACTGTTGTCCGCCATTTGATTGGGGTGAGAGAAACTAGCAAAAATCATTCAAAAAGAAACATATAAACAATGTAAGAAAAATAAAATATCAACCTTTATCTACAAGATCATTTAAAAAAACAAAATAATCAACCTTTATCTACAAGATCATTTAAATCAATTGATTCATTTTCACTAGGAAAAATATCAAAGTAAGCTTTCAAACGATGTCTATTTTTCTTAAAAACATTATCATTCATTGAATTCTTAATATCACAGGTCTCATAAGGATTGGTCCACCTTAATCTTAGCTCTCTAGGGAATGCACAAAGTTGAGAATTATAAAACAAAACTTTTTGACCAGTGTCAACTTTTTGACAATTTTCTCAAGTTTTATAGAATGCATGCGTGTCCTTGAACATGGTGGGCTAATAAAATCCATTTTGAAAGATTTTTACAACTGTCTTTTTTGACGAGAAATAACTTCCACATGCTTCAGAATGATAAAGTTTAATGACACTACTTACCTCATTGTTGGAAATGAATCTTTGAAATATTTAATCAGGACAATATTTGAATAAGTTAGGGTTATCACAATAAAAGTTCTTTACTTCGTTCAAAAAATTTTCTTTGTCTTGGGTACTCCAATCAACTGGCAAATCTCCTAAAGTAAGAAAATTGGTATTTTTATCATACCAAGGCATTGGACTAAGAGAAAGTAAGGATTCGTTAGGAAAGTAATCATCAATTGGTGTGATGTCAGATGTCAAATCTGTTGTCACTTTTAACAGGAGATCCGCATCAACATTTTCGGTGCGTTTTTCATCCGTGATTTCTTCTTCAGAATAAATCATTTGCAAATCTTCAGATTCATCCAACTCATTTTTACTTAAAGTAGATTCAAGTTGATCATAAACTAATTCGTCAATATGATCTACTTCTTGTAAATCATTATCATCTCTAGGTTGCTTGCAAATGTTGAAAATATTCATCTCCAATGTCATGTTTCCAAATGATAGCTTCATCAGTCTATTCCTACAATTAATCAATGCGTTAGAGGTTGCAAGAAACAGACGTCCTAAAATAATAAGAAATGAATTAGATGCTTCAACAGGTTGTGTGTCCAAGACAACAAAATCCACAAATAAATGAATTTATCAACTTGTACTAACACATCTTTAATTATTTCTCTAGGCACTTTTATAGATCTATCGGCAATAAAAGAGATATAGAAGTTGGTTTTAACTCACCTAGATTGAGACTCTGAAAAACTAAATATGGAACTAAATTCACATTAGCACCAAGATCAAGTAATGCTCTTTCAATTTTATGTTCTCCAATAAAGTAAGAAATTATAGGATAACCAGGGTCTTTATATTTCATAACATTATTGTTCTGAAGAATAGCACTTACTTGTTCGTCTAAAAAGGCTTTCGTTTTCACATTCAGTTTTCTCTTCACAATGCATAGATCTTTCAAAAATTTAGCATAGGAAGGAACCCGTTTAATAGCATCCAACAAAGGTATATTGATTCTTACCTGTTTAAAAGTTTCAAAAATTTCAGAGTTGTGATTGATTTTTCTTTGTTTAGTCATGGCTTGAGGAAATGAAAGTGCAGGCGACAAATCAGTTTTTCTTTGTAATTTTCAGATTCAACCCCTTCCTTACCCTTAGAGATTAATTCATCATCTTTCTTATAAGGTTCAAGAGTTTGTTCATTTGAAAGTGGTGATTTGTCATTTGAAAGAGTTTGTTCTGTGAGATGGGAAAAACTTCTTTAAAAATTGTTATTGCATTTCATCCCAAGCACGAATGGATCCTAGTCTTAAATTTTGTAGCCATGTTTTAACTTTATCTTTTAATGAAAAAGAAAAAAGCTTTAATCTGATGGTGTTCATGCTATAATTTAAATTATTATATGTGTTGCAGACCTCCTCAAATTCCCTTAAATACAAGTATGGATTTTCCAATTCATGAAAAGAAGGTAAAAGTTGAATAATGTCTGGCTTAAAATTAAAATGAGATGCATTAGGAGGAAAAACTATGCATAATGGTGCACTTGTTCTTGTGGGATTCATGTGGTCTCTAAGTGTTCTAACACAGTTATTCTCATTATTCTCATTATGAAGTGATTGATTATCTTTTTCGACCATATTTTCTGAAAATGATGAGGATACCTTTCAAAGTCTACCACTTGATGTACGTGACCACACTCTCATACACGTGTAGGAATAAAATAAAAAAAAAAGAAGAAAGCAAAAGAAGGAGGAAGAAAACAAAATAAAAAGAAACAAAACAAAAGAAACAAAGTTATATACAAGAAAAGTGAAAAGAGAAAATAAAATAAATACTATAATTTGTATAAGAACTTACCTCCCCAGTAACGACGCCAAAAACTTGATACAACAGAAAGATTGATGTCTTCTCTTAAGTGCAGGAGTGTTGAAGTAATAAATAACCTGGCAAGACCGGGGTCGAACCATAGGGAGGTGAATTGCACAAATTATAAATAACAATAATAACAACAATAACAATAATAATAATTAAGAAAAAAAAGGAGAAGAAGAAAACGAAGATGAGAGCTCGAGATGAAATATTAATGTAAGGATTAAACAATGATAATAACAAATGTTAAGGTTAGAGGATCCACTAATGGTATGTCAAATAAGTATAGTATAAACTCTTATTATTCAATTAGAAACCAACACAAATAAGGTTCCAATTAGATTATAGATTGTTAACATGATTACATTAGTCATCTTATTCGATTAATGATAATACTTGTAAATCTCGTCAAGCATTCATGATTATAACTTATGTTAACAACAAATCAAGTTCCTTTCATAGCTCAGGTGTTGGTTATACCATACAGTATGGGCTATAAAAGTGCCATGCATTTGTTGTATCGAGTGTTATACAACATAAATCAAGATTAGTCATTTAACAATTAAAGTATTAAAGAGTGAACAAGATAACAAATACAAAACATGTTAGTATCAAACATTAAAGTCCATATTAAGTTTACATTGTACTTATTCTTACACCATTAGTGAAACTTTTTTACCTTGACATAATAAACTTAGTTAGACATAATAAAAGAAAGAAAAATAAATAAACAAAATAAGAACATAAATAAGATAAAAGTTAACTAAGTAAATGAAAGGAAATTAAAGGCATAAACTTGATATTAATGAAAGCAAAGCATAAACATTACAAAAAATACAAAGAGAAAAAGCAAGAGTATGATCTTGATCTGGAAACCAAGATACCTAAATGCATGGCAAATGCCTCCTTTTATAGGCCAAAATTAGGAACTATTGATTTGATGACTAATTGATGAGTAGGTGGCCAACTCTTGACTTGGTGACAATCCTTATCTTCTCTTGTCTCCCAAAACATCATTGATAATGTCAAAATCGAAGCCACTTGAACATGAATGTTGTAGGAAATTATCTCAGCGTTCTTGTGTAAAAAATTCAGCTCATTTGGACTTCTAGAACTCCAGATATGGGCTAAACACTAACAGTGCTCGGGCTGGAAGATATATTCAAGCTTCTTTGTTGTTGCTACAATTTGGACTTGAAAATAGCCTTTTTAGATCTTGGGCTTCATATAAAAGTTGTAGGTCTATGTCTTACCTTTCCATCCATATAAAGTGGACCTAAATATGAGATCTACAGTTCAATTACTGAACAGTGTTCCGGTTTGGACTGCACCGACATCTCTTTTCTAAGTTTGGCCATCTTTTTGTCCTTTCAATTTCAGTTCTTAAATTCATCAATTAATCCTTTCATTTATGTGATAGGCCTGCATTTAAAATGTATATTTACCATAAATTAAAGGTATCTTATATTATTAGATATATTATTATAAAACATGTTTTAGTTAAGGAGTTATTGATACTTCAAGTGCAAAATGATGATATAAAACCTTGATAAAAATACATTTTTAAGTATCAGTCATTAAACTCATTTATACTTGGGTTTAGCACGTAACTGAATCCAAGAGTGTTGGGTCTAACAACTCGCTAGATCCACATGTACTTGGATTCATCATGTAATTGAATCCATTGGTGTTAGGTTTAGTAGCTTGTTAGATCTTTATGTACTTGAGCTTAACATATAGCTGAACTCAAGGATGTTGAGTCTAGAAGCTCGTCAAACCAATATACACTTAAGGTCAGCATGTAGTTAATTCCAATAATATTGAATCTAGTAGCTTGTTAGATCCACTTGTACTTGGATTCAAAACTAAATTTAATCCAAAAAACATTAGACTTAGAAGCAAGTTAAACTCGTATTATCTGTATTTAACATTTTGTACAACTTAGATACGCTGGGTTATTACTGTGACTTTGACCCTCAAGAATAGTGGTAACCCAACATACATATAAAAAAGAAAGGAGTATAAGATCTCAAGTAATGATCCCTTAGGAACAACTCGAATCAAAGCTGAGATAAGGCTCATATATAACATTTGTATGATGGTTATTTCCAACTCTGGTGAAGAAATATGTACATATGTACAAAAGAAGAAAGATATGCAATATATGTGTTATCTATCTAAATACAGAGACTTCAAGTAGTGAACAATTCAGATCATATAGGCTATACTCTGTAGTTTATGTGATGATTTACTTGTGTAGGGAACATGTAGCCATATGAAAGCAATCTTGCAACCAAATACAGTTGGATTCGAAAACAAATCACAATTAATCAGAAGGATACAGAGGGTTACAAATCCTTAATCATATGCTTGCTATACAACATCTATAAGCAAAATACCTATTATCTAACCTAATGTGATCTTTGTTGTAAAATCTTCAGTTCACTAACACTACTATGGGAGAATGGTCGAAATAGAAATTGGGATAACAGGGGTTGGCTATCCAACTTTTGCTATATCAACTAAAGAAGAAAATTTCATCACTTCATGTAGTAAATACTCATAATCGAGGCCTATATTGGGTTTGGATATTTAGCCAAGACTTCATTACGTCGCATGCTGTCAATCCATAGATATAGAAGGAACAACCTGCAACATTATTGTTCATTGGAAGAACATGGAATACAATACAAGGTAACTCAATTTTTCTGTATTTCTTTTTTAGAAGTGTTAAATACTCTATATATCACCATAAACAAAGTTTTGCATATTCAAGCAAGCTATTGAGAAATCATTAAAATTAATGCAAGATGACTCATTTGTTGACAAATTAAGAGCAAAACATTTTTAGGAGTGACAAGGGAGTTTCATAAAGTTATTTCCATATAATTTATACTTAAACCAACATATAATTGTCTCCTTCCTTGATTTCAAAAAATGGAAGTAAGTTCCCATCTTGTGTTGTTGTTCCTTGCCTCACCTTGTTGTAAACAATCAACCTTGTAAAACAATGAATGCAAGGAACTTGTCACCAAGTAAAAGCATTATAATTAAGACAATAAAAGGAAATATATATGAGGAACCAAGGTCTACATTAGACTTTTCTGCAATATCAAAAACTTATAGTTCTATAATGATTGTAGAATCAACCTTCTATGATATTTTTATATAAAAACAAAATATATTGATTAATAAGAAGATAATGACTTTAGAGAGACAGAAACTAAACTTGGTAGACTTAGAGCCTTACCTGCTTTGGTCTCCTAACAAAATTTGGTGGGGTTACATAAACCATATGACATATAACCAAGAAAACCTATGAAACCTTTTCATGGATATAGGTTTATTATCGAACCATGTTAAGTATTGTGTGAGTATACTAAGCCTCCAATAAGTAATGATTAGAATAATACCGGTTAAAATCCTCAACAATTTGTGTATAATAGATTCTCCAAAAATAAAAATATAAATACTTAAAGAATATAAAAATATTAATCCTTTATCTAGTTGATTTATCTGGGTTTGATAAACCTATATTATCTTGGTTTGATATCCTAATCTGCTTAGATATATAGGTTATTACCCTGACTTTGACGTTAAAAAAACAAGGTGATAACCCAGTATGTATATAAAAGAGAAAGGAGAGCAAGATCACAAGCAATGACACCTCGAAAAACAACTCAAATCAAAATTGAAATATGATTGATATATAATATATGAATGATAATCATTATAACTTAGTGAAGAAATATGTATATACATATATAAGAGGAGAAGTATAAGAATGTTGCGTGAAAATTTACTTTGCGAGGGTATTTTTATTTTTTCGAGGGGTGGAACCATATTAGTTATTCTTTTGAAATTATAATAACAACTCCGATTTAAAATATTTTTTATTTAGAAATATATTAAAATATATATTTTTTATTTTTTTAAATTATTTTTAATATTAACATATTAAACTAATTTTAAAACATAAAAAAATTAATTTTAAATAAAAAATTTTAAATTAAAAAAAAAATTTACACCTCATTTCCAAACACAAACATAGTAAAACAAAAATAAATCTATTGATATATCATCTACATGTCCAAGAGATCGATCGAGAACCTCGCCTTGAACTTCATTTGCAAAACCCAAATAAAAAATTACAGTTCTCCCAACATTGCAAATTCATAGGGCCTAAGTTCTGTATGGAAACAAATGAAAGTCTGTGCTGGGAGTGCATGAAAAATAGCATTAATCTGTAATGTGCCCATGAAAGTCGGTACCTTACAAAATTTATTTTTATTTAATTATATATATATATATATATATATATATATATATATATATATATATATATATAAGAAAGCCAATAATTTAAATTATTAAAAAAATATATCCAAAATTCCGTTGTCTTAATCATTTATTTTCTTTAACAAAAACTAAAAATAAATATTCAAAAAAACTGATTAAAATTAAGAAAAAAAGTATTTTTTTAGTAATTTTTAACCCACCTCCTCATCATACTCTCATTTTAAAGATAAACTCATTTAAATCAAGATATTTTTTTTTGTGGTAACCTAATGATTTTTTTTCTCATCTTTTTTATCACTTCTTTTTTCAATTTGTAGGAATTAAAACGCGAGAACAATAAGATTGTTACACTAAATAGAGGTGAACATGTAATTTATACAGTTTGGTACTCTAGGAATTAATGAAACAACTTAGCATAAAATAAGGTTATAGTTGTTTTTTAAAATATTTTTATATAAAAAATATATTAATAATATTTATTAATTTATAAAAATTATTTTTAAAATTAATACATTAAAATAATTTGAAAATATCAAAATTTTTTTAATATAAATTAAAAAAATTTAAATTATTTTAAAAATATTTTTGAAACATAGTGCTAAACATGTATTAAAAAAAAGATGAAAGATTCATCATAAAACATTGAAAAAATAAATTTGAAGTAAAAGAAATTATAAGATTTTTTTATATTATAAAAACTATTATTACGTACTAAAACAATATAGTAATTATACATAAAGACCTTTTTCTTGCTATATATTTGTAAAAAAATTGTCTATCATGTATCTATTTTACTGAGAACTTGATTATATTTTAGATTTGAAAAGAAAGACTATAGAAACTAGATTAGGAGGGAGAAATAAAGGAAGATGGGAAGAGATGCTTATTTTATTTTTTTTAATTATATTAATTGTTATACTTTTAGAAAAGAAAAACATCAAAAAAGAGATAAATACTTAGATTGTTTCATTTTAAAAATTTTAAATGATAAAACATCAATTTAAAAAATAAATAATGGTCAATCCTCTCTAAACATGCTATTTTAATTTTTAAATTAAGGATTTTTATTGCATTCCTTTCATGTAAAATGATGTATTTTTTATATAAAAATAATATAATATGAATGAAAATATGAAAAAAAATATTATGAAATAAAAAATTTAGGTATTAGTAAAATTGATGTAAAAATCATTTGATAATAAAACAGACAATTGAAGTATAATATTATCAAGGTTTGGCGAAAAACATAACTGAAGAGCAATTATAAGAGTTTGAATGCCTAATTTACCCTAAACCACCCCCAACAGGATCCCTCCATAACCAGTTGTGCTCTTGTTAAATCTCTTCTTTAACTTACAGTCTCTTTCTCTCTCGGATCTCCGCCTCTCGCGATCTGCAAAAATGGTAAATTGACGATTGATCTGCTGTCGTTTTTGCTATTGACATCCCATTTCTGCTGTCGTTTTGTAGCATCCGCATCGAATTTGTTCCAATCTGCTTTGATCTCTTACTATTGTCATCTTAATTACGCATATAATTATCTAAATCGTTAGCCTCTAATCACACAATCGAATCGTTTTCTCCGTTTGCTGAATCCGATGGGTGGCTTTGGATTCAGTTACGCTCTGGTTGGTTGCTAGGAATTGGAGGCGCTAAATGATCGCTTCGATTTGTTAGTAACCAAACGGAGTGTTGAGGTTCTGAATTTTGCTGAGATCTGGTGTGGTGATAGTTACGTGTGGAATTTGATTTGATTTTGAAGTATCATTTTGGTTGCTTTGAAAGTGAAGGAAAATCTGGATTCTGAAAATACTGTTGTTTTGACTAATTTGGTTTTATTTTATTTTTGGATAGGATTCCTTCCCGGTGGTGAAAAACATTCTTCTGCTAGACTCAGAAGGGAAGCGAGTTGCGGTCAAATACTATTCGGATGATTGGCCAACAAATACTGCAAAGTTAGCTTTTGAAAAATCTCTTTTTGCAAAGACTATGAAATCAAATGCTCGTACGGAAGGTTAGCATAAATTTGTTAAGCTATATGAAAAGCAAAGTTTGAGGAATTATGCAGTTTTATTGTTTGTTGATTATCATTTTCCTGTTTAATGGTATGCATTTACGATGATTGGGTAGTTTTGACTCCAAAAATAGTTCTTATTGGGGCAAATCACAATGCTTGTTTATCATGAAAAAAATATTTTTTGTATTGTGTGAGAAATGCAAATACAAATATGCATACAGGCACTGATCTACGTTCAATAATATATATGCATCTTTTGTTATTTGAGCTTGCTACAACACTTCTTACTCTTGAGAGACAAGATCTTGCACAATGTGCTACAGCTCGAAATCCTCATTTGTTGAATTGAAAAGTAGTTGCCGCTCTACATGGCCCAACTGCAAGAGCAAACATATATTTTTCTCACACGATAAAAATCATTATATATGTTTTCCAAAAGTTATTTTGAAGAATCATTTGAAGATGAAGGGTGTTGGTTAATTGGCTGAATTTTCTGCATGTGGAAAATATTGGTCTTGTCTTAGTTGTGAGGGCTGTCTTGAATGAGATTAAATTTCTGCTTTGTCCTTGTTCTCATTTTGCAATCCATCCTTTTTATCTTTAATAGTCTGCTCTTACTAGTTAGTTGATAATCCTTAATAACAGTTCATACTCTTACAACTTACTTTGAAGTTTGTTTATTGGGGTTCTTGACATTTAAAAAATTTCGAGATTATTTATTAGGACTGATAGGGTTCTTTATGCCGGCATTGTTTTCTAATCTTCTCAGGCTTGGCTTCTGGCATGTTGTTTTGGAAATGTGTCCCAGTGAAACTTAAAATAGAAAAGTTAATTATGAGCCTTTAATTCTGTTCTATTGATCGTGGAAGTTATGAGATACAATGTCACATGCATTCCTGATATGTTGTATGCAGCGGAGATTACAATGTTTGACAGCAACATTGTCATCTACAAATTTGTTCAGGATCTCCATTTCTATGTGACTGGGGGTGAGGATGAGAATGAACTCATCTTAGCTGCTGTTCTTCAGGGTTTCTTTGATTCAGTCTCTCTCCTATTGAGGTATTCTGTTTATTGATTTGATTTAATGATTGTGTGATTTTGTTCTTGTGCTATTTACATTTCCCTGTCCTCATTTTAGGAGCAATGTTGACAAAAGGGAGGCACTTGAGAACTTAGATCTTATTTTCCTATGCCTTGATGAGATTGTTGAAAGAGGGTATGCAACTAATACTTTCTGCCAACCGCTTTTTTATTATTATGCAATTTTTGTTTTGTTTGGGAATTGGATCGACTTGCTATGCAATATGGGAAAATGGACTCAACTAAGAATGTTAATTTAAATGCAGTTTTCTACTTGTAGCCTTGATGGATAAACTTGCTGCAAATTGAAATCTTCATATGCTATAGAGCTCTAGATGCGTCAATTGGAAGTTATAGTCCTGTATTCATGCTGTCTTCTAATGTATCTGTATTGTTATTGGTAGTTTGCATGGTGTAGGTGAGTTAATAGTTTTTGTCTATTTTTTTTGGTGTTCCTGCTTGCATCAACTGTAGGGATGGTTCTTTTACCTTTTCTCAACCTTCAAAAAAAAATTAATTTAATTCATTGTCATTTCACTGGTGAAGATGATTTAATTGACTTGTATCAACCCATTATTGTGAAAAATAAATTTCTGATCCTGCTTTTCAATGTGAATCATTCAAAAATAAAAGCGGTGCATTCTTTATGTTACTACAACGATGACACAACCATATGCTGCTTACAGTAACAAAAAATTGAATGAGTGGAAGTCCCTTCCATGCTTCCTTCTCTATGAAGTATATCTTTTCCTGCAATCTGCATATATATTTGCTTGTGATGCTATCTGGTTAATATGACAGTAAAGGTCTCTTACATATGTTTTGTGCATTCATTCTTGCTTGGCAGCATGATCCTAGAAACAGACGCCAATGTTATTGCTGGAAAGGTGGCTGTAAATAGCATGGATCCTACTGCACCTCTATCAGAGCAGGTTTGATTTTCTCCCTGCCTGTAACTTTCTTCACAGGATTTGAGGATTTAACTGTTATTATGGAATCAGAAGTTCTGAAAATTGCTAATAAAATTATCAATCTTTAAAAACTGCATGAGATAATGCTTGATCCAAAATTCTCTAAAAACTTAATTTATTCATAGAAATCATACTCTCCCCCCTTTAGTTTCTTAACATGACCACTACATTCCCTTTCTAATATTGCAGACAATAGGTCAAGCATTGGCTACAGCTCGTGAACACTTGACGAGAACCCTTTTTCAGTAGTTTTCACGCACAATCAGAGAAGGTGGCTTGGTTTTATTCTTTTGGTTATTATTTTTCAATCTATTGGCATTTAAGCAGTTGTTTCCATGTATTTTTGCCTGAGTTTATTGAACATCGAGGATCATTCTATTTAGGCTTGTAATCAAGCAACTTCTATACAGCCAATAATGTCCCTTGTTTCATTGTGATCCTTGGTGTTTCTGTATGTTTCTTGGCCGTCACATGACTCTGACCTAATTAATATGGTCGCTGCAAAGTGATAAACTTGTAGCTATTCTCAACTTACTAAATTTGGATCCCACAGGCATAATGTAAAACATGTAGTGTCTTGTACTTCATTTGAAGAAACTACACAGAAGCGCACTGGGAACAAATGCCTTGATTTCATGACTAATTGCTTGCATTGTGCGGTGCACCGCATTAACTAGCAAAATGCATTAACAAACGAAAAGAAGCGGTAATCTTAAAGAGGGAGTTGGAAAGTCCTTTTTTCTTAGAACCACCATTTGTAGGTGCCTAGTTAAGAATAATGCCAGGTGACCTTATACTTTGGTCGTTTATTTTGTGAAACGTGGTCTGTTTGTTGTTCGTGCTGGTGGTTCAGCAGGTGGGTCTATGGGTGTGCCCAGCCTGAAGGCGCTTTGATTATGTGGGTTCGGTTCCCCTCCTTTTGTCTCCTTTACCTGCGCATGGTGGCTTCGCTGGGGAATGGAGGTTGTCCGCTGGTAGGATGTCATGAACCCTGGTTAGCAGTTCTAGAAGCAGCAGCTATTCTGCATATGCTGGAATAAATGTGCAAATGATTCACACTTAGATGGTTTTAATAGTTAAAGAATTAGTTGAATAGCATAAAGTTAGTACTTAAATAACAGTTAGTTAGTAACTAGGGAAGAACAATATGGTATAAATATAGCTTGTAAAACTACCTTGAAACGAAGGAAAATTTGAAGAGCATTTTGCAGCAGAACTCCCCCAATCTCTTCAATCTCTCTTTTTCCTATTCTTCTCTCTCAAAATCTATCTTCTTCCTATCTTATTAAGGCGAAACCTTAGCAATTGGTACCAGAACTACAAAAGATCCACTAGAATCTTATTGATTGCAACAATTATCAAGAAATTATGGTGGAGAGTAACAAGTTCAGAGTAGTGGAGAAATAGGGCAAAATGTTGGAAGAGAAAATGCAACAGATGCACGAGGAGTTCTTGCAGTGGAAATTAGTAAATCAGAGACAATGAAAAGAATAGAACAAGAAGAATGATCGATTCAGTTCTAGTTTTGATTCATAATGGCTACATTGTAGGCGATAGTGAACAACAATCAAGAAGCTGTTAAAGAAGGAAGAAATGGTTTACTAATAGATGAAAGGAATGGGCCAACAAATGATGGAACCCTCCCACATCCAAAAATCAACACAATAATGGAAGAAATTTGCAAATTTGTTCTTGGTGGTGAAAATAAAGTTTTAAGACTAGCGGTGGTGGTGTTCTTGTGAGTTCACCAAGTAAAATAGAGGAACTTTATTTACAAGAATGATTTGAGAGACTGGAAGGTTTATATGAGTTATTCAAGTTGTGCAAAAGGAAGCATTGAGTTGCACTCGGTTGTGAATTGGAGTTGTAAAACCTTTGGCTTCTTTCTTTTGTATCCAAATTCAAATCCTACTAATGTTCTTATACCAAATGCTAGAAATAAAAATCCCAAGATCCTTGTTTTCGATCCAAGAATTGATGGTCCTGGCGGCTTGTGTGCTTTTTAGTGGTTTTTGATCATATTTATTTCAAGAAATGGCAGAAGATTAAAATAGTTGATAGCCTGAAAGAAGAGGTAGTAACGGGGCCAAAGGAATTCAGTAACAAAGAGGTAAAATTGGCCTCAAGAGGGTTTCATTTAAGCAGAATAATAGGTAGAGATGCATTTGGAATTGTCTACAAGGCCTTCTTCAACTCTTTAGGTACCGTTACTGCAGTGAAAAGGTCACCAACATTCCCATGAAGATTCTTGAGGACAAGAGTCTCATAGGTTAGCAGTACCAGAAGCAACAATTATTCTGCATATGGAAGAACAAATGTGCAAGTGATTCATTAGTTAGATGGCTGTTCTAGTTAGTTAAGGAACTAGTTCAATAACAGAAGGTTAGGAGTTAAATGAAAATTAGTTAGTTAGTAGCTAAGGAAGATCGATATGGTATAAATATAGCTTTAACAAGAAAAAATTGAACAACATTTTGCAGAAATTATAGAACTCTCTCCTTATCTCTTCAATCTCTCTTCTCTCTTCTTCTCTCTCAAAATCTATCCTTTTCTTTCTCAAATTCTATCTTCTTCCTATTTTGTTAAGGTGAGACCTTAACATAAGAGGGAAGTGTGATCAATCACTAGTGGTTAGGTTTACCTTGCTTCCTTTCATGGTCGAATTTTCCTTTGTTGGGACTTTACATGAAAGAGGCAATTAGGGGTCAAATTTAGAGAGCATCTTCGGCTATCATTAAGGACAACACGAGTGTTCTCGCAATTCTTAACAAAGACGTGTTTAGGCTTTGTAAAATCTACTTGCCTTGTCCTTTAAAAGGATCTAGCTCCTCCATCAACTTCTTTGTCAATAAATTTGACTACAATCGACCATGAAATAATAATAATAATAATAATAATAATAACTTCCCTCCACAATCTCCATTTCATGTACTAATTTGTGCATGATTTAAACAAGATTCGTCAAATAATAATAGCATTTAATTCATAGATTTTAATAAGATTTTATTTTAAAATCATTTTGAGTGTCAAAAATTCAATTTCAAATTAAATTCAATTTCTTAAAAATAGTATAAATATATATCAGAAGTCAACCCCTCTTATTTACTACATTATAAAAACAAAATTAATGTTAAAACTAACGTTTTTCAAAATACTTATTTACCGAACTCTTTTTTCAAGAGACCTTTAAAGGAATAAAATAAAAATGATGAGAGTAATATAGAAAATAAAATAAATTGAATTCTAACTCTTTTAGACATGTGAATTTAATTTATTTATCAATTAAATTCAAATTGAACACTATACTTTAATTGAATTACAATAAAAAATTGGTTCTATATAGTTTGTTATAAAATCAACATTGTTTATCAACTCACTATGAAGTTTATAAGAATATGTTATTTGAAGTTATTTTTGTCTTTTCAACAAATAATAGAGAGAATAAAAGCATCATTTAAAATTTTGAAAATATTACTACCATTCATAATAAGTTATGTTTTATCTATATTTATTTTCTAAAATCTTAATATCTAGCAACAATCACGACTCCCAAGTTATTGTAAAGATAAAGTATTGTAAAGCTTAGGGGTGTTCATGGTTCGGTCCGGTCCGGTTTTAACCCAAAAATAAAATCGAATAGGAAAATAATATTCTTTATTAACACAACCTGGACCGAACCAAGAACCAGTTCAAACCGAACTGGTTTTGTTTGGTTCGGTCATTTTTTTGCAAAAAAATTAGAAAAATCGGACTGTTCTATGGTAACAACGATAACCATTGTTCACTCGCTTCCCCTTCCCCTTTCAGATGATGTTAAGAAATATTTGTATATTAATAATCAAACTACACAATTTTGATACAATAGAATAACTTCTAGAAGCCCTCCTTGCCTCTAGGCTTACAATTTGTAGGGAGGGCATTTGTTCTATGGTAACAGCTGTGGTTGGAAAAAATTGAACAATTCCTTGTCTGAAATTATGAGATACTTTTTTGATCGCGACTTGTATATTGAAAGATTGCTACCATTGTTATTCTATTGTATCAAAATTGTATAGCTTTGATATCCATTGTTCACTCGCTTTTGGGAAAAAGGCAAAAGAAAGGGAAAGGGGGTGGGGCGGCTAAGAAAGGGGAAGGGGAAAAGGGAAGGCTGAGAACGAGAAAAGGGAAGGCTAGAAAGGGAGATGGGGAAGGAGGTGGGGCGACTGAGAAGGGAGAAGGGGGAAAGGGGAAGAGGAAGGGAAGGGAAGGCTAGAAAGGGAGAGGAGGGTGATGACTGCTGGAAAAGGAGAGAGTGATTTAGGGTTAAGGTTAGAGATGGTTTATTTTATATCTTTTTTTTAAATCGGTTCGGTTTGTTCCTATTCAGTTGGTTTAAGCTGTTTTGAACCGGAATCGAATCAGATCAAGTGGTTTTTTATTTTTAATCGATTTATTTGGTTTTTTTATCAGTTCAGTTTTTTCAGTTAATTTTTTCTTGATTTTTTTTATTTAATCAATTGGTCGGTTTTTTTTAATACCCCTAGTAAAACTTATAGCAATCTTATGGCTATAAGTGGAAGTCCTCAATAACATTATATATATATATATATATATATATATATATATATATATATATATATATATAAGATTAGTGCAAGGAAATACACTTGAAGCAAGCCTAAAAAGGAATGTTCGAGCCCCATTATGGAAGACCAGAATGCCAAGTGAAAATACTTGTTTTTCAGTGTTTAAAGACTCAATTCAAATTTTTAAAAGTTCAATTATTTAATTGAGGGTTTAATCGTACGAGAAATCAACTTTTAAAAGTTAATTTTGAGGCCAATTGAAACAATTGAAATTTAAGGCTGAATTGAAAGCTTGGAAAGCTTAAATTAGTCAAATTAAGAGCTTCATTGCATACAATTCAAATTCTAGTGAGCAAATAGGGGCCTAATTGAACTTTTTGTGAATGA
Source organism: Populus pruinosa (assembly GCA_026413675.1). Lineage (NCBI taxonomy): Eukaryota > Viridiplantae > Streptophyta > Magnoliopsida > Malpighiales > Salicaceae > Populus > Populus pruinosa. The sequence continues at coordinate 6,091,636 of CM048594.1, forward strand.
ATGATCAATTTGCAAAACATATATGACTTCAAAGACTCGAATTAAGAGAAAATAGGGGTCAAATTAAAAAAATTAAAAGTTTAGTGGTCATTTAGGGGCATAATCGAACAAATTAGAAATCAAAAAACAATTTGCAAAAGGCACTCGAAATTGAGGGACAAATGAAGTTGACGGGGACGTAATTGCATGAAATTATAAAGAAAAAGGGAAATTAAGGATAAAATAAAACAAAATCAAAAGAAATGGGATTGAATTGAACATTGGCAGATCCCAAATCAAAGGAAAACCCTAATATATACATATTAGTCAAAACAACGTCATTCAAGGTTTTTAGATGATTGAGGAGGCACTTTTAAATGATTAAGTGTGAAGTTTTGAACTACCTCAAAGGTTACAACCACCACTATTCAACTGAGAAACAGCCTCTCTATAACCCCATGTGTTTTACATCAAATGTTTACATTTTATTTTCTCTATAGATCTCCACATCATCTTATCCTTAGTCACCCAAGACCATAGTTTCAAACATCATGCTGTTTGGGTGGGCACTTTGAAATATTTAAATATGGAGCTACAAACTTCCAAATCAGGCAACAATGGGTTTAATCAAAAGGCATGCACTCTTTTTACCAAGTCCAGGTGGTTTCAGGCAATGTTGATATCAGAGATGCTTTGACAAAGCCTTGAAAATGATCAACACAATTATCTTTGACAGGAACATTCATTTGCAAAAGAACGTTCAACTTTTCCACTAAAAGAATTATATGAAGGGTTTAAAACCTTTTCCTTTGGATGCAAAGGCATAAAACACCTAACCTTGGTCCCTAAACACCCTACAAAACCACCTACACCCAAAACCAGTAGCTTCATGACAAAACTAGTTAGGTTTTAGTCAGTTGGAACCCTAGTCAACCTATCTAAAAGATCTAAATTTGCCTATTAAAAAAGGAGTTGAGGAACATAAAGGAAGAAGGAAAAATAGAGAAAAATAGAGGGGAAAAGGAGAAAGAGGAGAAAAAAGAGAAGAAGAAAGAAACTTAGGCTAAGGGGCAAGCGTTATATCCAAAACATTTTTGAAGCTTTAGCTCTAGTCTAGGGAGGCTTGATAACAAGAAGAAAGGCAGTGAACACTAAGAATCAATTCAAATTCAGATTTTTAAAGCTAAGAAGGTAAACACATTCAAACCTTAAAAGTGGAATCCGTGAGGCCTGTTGAATCTTTTTTTTTTTTTTTATGTTCAATACAAAGTTTTGAATGCCTTGGTATGCTCTTGATTGTTTGTTCTACTATTTTATTATATGAAATCTTAGTTTGATAGATGTCAAAGGTAGCAAAAGGAGTATAGACATTTTACTTCTAGGTAGTTAACCTTTCAAAATGAAAATAGTCTTATTTTGAAGCTCATTATGTTAAAGATTGCTTGCTGTTTTGTGTTGGTAGCTTTTAGTATTGAAAATCAATGCATTTTTTAAGTTTTTGTATTGTTTTATTGTTTCTTTGGCTATAATCATGTTCCTCACCAATAATATAGTCTATGAGGGATAAGGAGTCCACTCTTTAAAGGCTATTTTAGGTGTTTTTTGTCTCTAGGGTTTCTGGATAGCTTTGCCTAGGTTTTTAAGCAGATTTATCTATTGAATCTTGCCTTAAGTGTTAGTTTCAGAGCTTCCTTGATTTAATTTCTAGTTCTCATGAGTTTGCCTATCATCTTTGATAAGTAATCTAAGAGTTTGTTTTGCATCAATAAATCCTAGGGTTTCAATTTCAAACCAAAACCCATTTTAATAAATTTATGTAATTTTGTTGATCATTAAAAGAAATGAACCCTTGATTCCTGATTTGTGGAGGATTACGAATAGAAACATCCTTTTCTATGTTTGAAATCTACTATAGATTGAAAATTAAGTTTTGTGAGGAGACGAAAATAACATCTATTTTGTTTTGATTCATTTTGATTGATTTGTTTTTATTGTATTTTTTTATTCTGTTTGTATTTTAGTTGACTCGGTTAGGTTAACCCAACTAGGGTCAACCCCAACCGAGTTAACCCAACCATTACAACCTGGTCAAGTTTGCCTAAGTAGGTTACCTATAATGACCTGGCTGAAATAATAAAATAACATAAGAAAAGGATAAAAAAAAACCATAAAATAAACTTTTGTCTTTGTTCTGTTTAGTTTCTTTTGGGTTTTAGGATATGTTTAGGAAAACTATTTTTAAACTCTCAAGATTTTTTTTTATTTTTAAGAAACCTATAAATAAATAAAAAGTAGAAACCTATAAATAAATAAAAAGTATGTGTGTTACATATGACTAAATCTATCATATCATTTAGTATTTTCATATAGAAACAAAAATATGTGTGTTTTGGCATGCATTTTAGGATTTAATAATTAACTTATTAATTCCTTGAGAATTTAGTCAATATTTTAATAAATCAACCTTATTTAATTCATGAGAATTAATGGTTAAAAATCTTAGTATAAAATATTGGACATACAAGTGAGGCTGTTATTTGAAATATTAGGAGTTAACTAGAAAATTCTTAGAGTCTATAATAAATTCTTAACAATGGATTTATCCGCATACGTAAATCTCAATCATAAACCTTTAAACCATATAAAGAAACTTACGTCAGGCAGACTGCGTTACGAGTGCTAATATCTTTCCTTGCCACAATTAGTCTTTTACCCTCAAATCTTTTATAAAACCAATATACCCAACTTTCTTAGTGATTAATACTTAAAAATACATTTTTATCAGGATTTTATATCATCATTTTGTATTTGAAGTGTCAATAACTCCTTAATTAAAACATGTTTTTAATAACAAGTTTGATACCATAATATACCTTTAATTTATGGTAAATATTCATCCTAAATGCAGGCCTATCCCATAAATGAAAGGATTGATTGATGAGTTGAAGTACTAAAATTGAAAGGACAAAGCAAGGGTGAAGCTTAGAAAAAAGATGTTGGTTTAGTCCAAACTAGAATATTGTTCGGTAATTGGATCATAACTGGAGCTTTAGAACTTGGATTTGGGTATGCTTTATATGGATGGAAAGCTAAGAAATAGATCTAAAACTTTCATAAGGAAAGTAAACTTAATTTTGGTGTTTGGAAGTCCAAATCTTAGCAACAACGTAGAAATCCAAATCTGTCTTGCAGCCCAGACATTGTTTAGTGTTCAGCCCATATTTTGAGTTCTAAAAGCCCAAATGACCTCAATTTTTTTTTTTCATGCAAAGTTGAACAATTTCCTATAACTTTCATTTAAAGTTGGTTCAAATTCTAACGTTATCAATGACATTTTGTTCAGATAATAACATAAGGATTGTCACCAAGTTAAGATGTGGCCACCCACTCAACAATTAGTTATCAAATCAATAGTTCTAAATTTTGGCCTATAAAAAGAGATATTTTCCATGTATTTAGGCATTTTGGTTTCCAAATCAAGATCATGCTTTTGCTTTCTCTCTTAGTATTTTTATAATGCTTAAGTTTTGCTTTCATTAAGATCTTGTTTATGCCTTTTATTTTCTTTCCTTTACTTAATTAACTTTTATCTTATTTATATTCTTATCTTGTTTATTTATGTTTCTCTCTTTATTATATTTAACTAAGTTTATTATATCAAGGTGAAAAAGTTACACTAATGGTGTAAGAATAAGTATAGTGTAAAGTCAACATGGACCTTAATGTTTGATGCTAACATGTTTTATATTTGTTATATTGTTCACTTTTAATATTTTACTTGTTAAATATTTAATCTAGATTTATGTTGTATAATACTTGGTACAACAAATACTTGGTATTTTCATAGCCCAAAACTGTATGGTATAACCGATACCTATGCTATGAAAGGAACTTGCTTTGTTGTTAACATAAGTTATAATCATGAATGTCTAACAATATTTACAAGTATTAGCAATATTTGAATAAGATAACTAACATAATCATGATAACAATTTATAATTCGATTGGAATCTCCTTTGTGTGTGGTTTTTAATTGAATAATAAGAGTTTATACTATACTTGTTTGAAATATCATTAGTGGATCATCTAACATTGACATTTGTTTTTATCATTATTTGATTTTCACATTGATCTTACATCTCAAAGTTCTCATCAACTTCTTTTTCTTTTTCATTATTATTATTATTATTATTATTATTGCTGCTACTACTACTACTACTACTACTACTACTACTGTTATTATTATTTTTGTATTATTGTTGTTTATAATTTATACAGTTAACCTCCCTATGGTTCGACCCCAGTCTTATCGATTTATACAGTTAACCTCCCTATGGTTCGACCCCAGTCTTATCGGGTTATTTATTACTTCGACTCTCCTGCATTTAGAAGAAGATATCAATCTTTTGATTGTGTCACTTAGTGACCCTAAACCAAACAACTAGGTAGCGACTCCTTTGGCTCCTACTCATCTTTCACACATGTACGAATTCATTTGAATTTTAACCTTTGTGACCCTTTTTTTCATTTTATCTCCTTCTTTCCTTCTCTCTCCCTCTCTCTCTCCCCTATATCCATTATCCATCCCTTCTCATCATCATCTAGATTTCTCTCTCTACCTCCAAAAACACTTACAACAACACTACATTACCCATTTCTCTCACTCTCTAACTCTACCCATAGCGGCTATCCCTATCTTTACCAAAGGCTGCTCATCATTTTTTTGGCCAAAACAACCACCATCGATCACCCTCACCACCCACATTCTATATTTAGAGGTATATTAAACAGTTTTCAAATTTAATTTAATATAATTTATATTTAATTAATGTTAATTTGATTTTATTAAATGTTAGGGTTTTAAATTAGAAATTAGATTAATTAGATATCATTTAAATTGTTAATTAGATATAATTAGATGTGGCATGTGCTGTTAAAGGAGTCATAACTGACACGATCAAAGAGTTGATGTCTTATTCCAAGTGCAGGAGTGTCAAAGTAAAATAACCCGGCAAGACCGGGGTCGAACCACAGGGAGGTGAATTATATAAATTACAAATAAAGAAAAAGATTTGAAGAGAATAATAACAGAAAAAGAGTTGAAGAGAATTTTGGGATGTGATATTGATGTAAGGATTAAACAATAACAAAACATATGTCAAGGTTATAGGATTCACTAATGGTATTTCAAATAAATATAATATAAACTCTTTTTATTACTCAACTAGAAACCACACACAAAGGAGGTTCTAATCGGATGATTTCTCGTTATTAGCTCATTATAAATTACTAACATGATCATATTAATTATCTTATATAAGTAATACCATACTTATAAATATCATCAAGCATTAATGTTCCTAGTTTATGTTAACAACAAATCAAGTTTCTATCATAATAACGATTTCGGCCGAAAACTATGAAAGATCAAGCATTTGATGTACCAAATATTATACAACACAAATCTAAATTAAACATTTAATAAGCAAGGTATTAAGAATTAGTAAGATAAAAAGATAAAACATGTTAATAACAATCTTTCTTGGATATAAACATTTAAAGCTCATGTTGAGTTTATATTATACCTATTCTAACACCATTAGAGAAACCTTTTCACCTTGACATAATTAACTTAGCTAAACATTAAGAAGGAGAAAAACACAAATAAACAATATAAGAACATAAACATAATATAAGCTAACTAAGTATAGGAAAGGAAATGAAAGAGCATAAACAAGAGATTACTATAGCATAAAAGAAAACTTGAACATTACAAAGATGTAGAGAGAAAGCAAGAAGATAACTTTGATATGAAAATTAATATGACTAAATACATGGACAATGCCTCCTTTTGTAGGCTAAGTTTCAGAACTATTGATTGATTGAAGAATTGGTGGGCATCCATTGATTTGGTGGCTGGTTTTTGACATTAATGGCTGCTGGTTTTTTGATATTGTGGGCTGATTTTTGATATTGTTGGGTGGCCAAAACGTCATTGCTCACATTAGAATTATAGCCAACTGAATTGTGGAAGCTGTGGGCAATTGTCTTAGCTTTCCATAAAAAAAAACCAGAGCTCATTTGGACTTCTAGAACTCAAGATATGAGCCAAAAACCGAATAGTGCTTGAGCTGCAGGACAACTTCCGATGTCTTCGTTGTTGCTAAGATTTGGGCTTGAAAACGGCAGAACTGAGTCTTTGACTTCATATGAAAGTTGTAGGTCTATGTCTTACCTTTCCATCGATATAAAATAGACCTAAATCGGATATCTACAACTCCAGATATGATCAAATTACTGAACGGTATTCGAGTTTGGAATGCACCAGCAACACTTTGCTAAGTTTGACCTTCTTTTTATCCTTTCAATTTCAATCCTTAAACTCATCAATCAATCCTTTTATTTATGTGATAGACCTGCATTTAGGATGAACATTTACCATGAATTAAAGGTATATTATATTTTTAGACTTGCTAATATAAAACATGCTTTTGTTAGGGAATTTAATGATACTTTAGGTGCAATATGATGACATAAATCCTTAATGAGAATGCACTTTTAAGTACTAATCACACCCCCCAACCAGCTTATTACTAGTCCCTAGTAATCAAAGCATTAAAATAGAAAAATAATTTGCAAATACCATAAAGCAAGGCATTCATCATTTAACTTCTATTAATCTATCCACATAAACAAATTCTCATTAAATTTATATATCTGCTTAATACCTCTTAAACAAGATATTAGTAAACCTTCTTTCGGTGCTCAATAAATCAAAACATAGCTATGGAGCTTTTCATGGAAGAAAACAAAATTTTTGTTCTAATGTCTAAAGTTAACTTCCTTGGGTTGGGATTGTTATCTTTTTTTTTTCTTTTTTTTTTTTTAAAAAGCAAGAATTTATAGCACAATGTATCTTGAACCCATGTAACGAGCTTTCGGCTAATGACTCCCAGACTAGTTGGTCTTAGGGCATCAGGTGTTGAGACACCCCTACGAGCTTAGTAACTCGGGTTGCAAATACTGAGATGTAGATAGTGCAGTGTTTGATTCCCTTAAGCTTTCTCCTCAACCCATGTAACAAGCACTGGGCCAATAACTCCCAAGTCAGTTGACTTTAGGGTACTAGGTGTTCAAACACCCCTTCGGGCTTATTTGCTTAAGTCAAGGAGGCTACGAAACCAAACTTATCTACTTTGTTTTTATTTTATTTTTTTTATTGTTTTTTTTTTGGTTTTTTTTTTTGCATATTATATATTATCCCTTTCCCTTAGTTGTTACCTTTAACAAAAGAACACAAATAATGTTATAATCCAATATGCAACCCACAATCATATGTTCGAGTGTGTGTGTGAAAATGAAGGTTTAAAAATACTTGTTAGATGGGCATATAAACAGAATCTATAGATAGCAATCCAAGAGTTTGTAAACCTGAATATTTCAAGAAGTATTATAATAGACCTTGTTAAGAATGTTTACTAAGATGCGTCTCAAGAGTCACTAAAGTTCCTCCATTACTCTGTCATCCTAGTAACAATAGTTTTGCAAATGGTTTAAATAATAGATTTTTTTTTTAATATCAACTACTACCCTCTCCCCCCAACAAAAACAAGACATTGTCCTCAATGTTCTAAGCAAAAAGATAGAGTGTAGAAGATATCACCTGAAACAGCGACTATTGACAAACCTGAAACATACTAAAACAAATATAAGAAACAATAAAACACAAATATTATGCTATTAATAAAACCAAAAGACACAATTTTTCACAAACTAAGGCTCAAATCCAATTTAAGATTTTTATGGCGTTTCATGGTTGACCAATTGAGTTGACTCATGGAGGGATCAATTACAGGGATGAAAGATTGTAGTTGGTCAATCAATTGTTCAGCAGTAGCAGCAGAGATTATGATTTGTCGTGCCGAAGATGTTAGAAATTCCTGTTCCACAGCTTTAGCCGAAGGGGACATCATTGGAAAAACAATTGGAGAGGAATTACAGGTCTCTACAATGTCTGATAGAATGAATACAATGTTTAACCATGCCGATGCCTTCATTGCCTTACCAGGTGGTCTGGGTACATTGGAAGAGATCTTTCATATTTCCTCTTGGGCCCAACTGCACATTCACCATAAACCTATAGGTTTGTTAAATGTTAATGGTTTTTATAATAATTTGTTGTCTTTTCTTGATCAAGCTGTGGAACAGGAATTTCTAACATCTTCGGCACGACAAATCATAATCTCTGCTGCTACTGCTGAACAATTGCTTGACCAACTACAATCTTTCATCCCTGTAATTGATCCCTCCATGAGTCAACTCAATTGGTCAACCATGAAACGCCATAAAAATCTTAAATTGGATTTGAGCCTTAGTTTGTGAAAAATTGTGTCTTTTGGTTTTATTAATAGCATAATATTTGTGTTTTGTTGTTTCTTATATTTGTTTTAGTATGTTTCAGGTTTGTCAATAGTCGCTGTTTCAGGTGCTATCTTCTACACTCCATCTTTTTGCTTAGAACATTGAGGACAATGTCTTGTTTTGGTTGGGGGAGAGGGTAGTAGTTGATATTAAAAAAAAAAATCTATTATTTAAACCATTTGCAAAACTATTGTTACTAGGATGACAGAGTAATGGAGGAACTTTAGTGACTCTTGAGACGCATCTTAGTAAACATTCTTAACAAGGTCTATTATAATACTTCTTGAAATATTCAGGTTTACAAACTCTTGGATTGCTATCTATAGATTCTGTTTATATGCCCATCTAACAAGTATTTTTAAACCTTCATTTTCACACACACACTCGAACATATGATTGTGGGTTGCATATTGGATTATAACATTATTTGTGTTTTTTTGTTAAAGGTAACAACTAAGGGAAAGGGATAATATATAATATGAAAAAAAAAACCAAAAAAAAAACAATAAAAAAAATAAAATAAAAACAAAGTAGATAAGTTTGGTTTCGTAGCCTCCTTGACTTAAGCAAATAAGCCCGAAGGGGTGTTTGAACACCTAGTACCCTAAAGTCAACTGACTTGGGAGTTATTGGCCCAGTGCTTGTTACATGGGTTGAGGAGAAAGTTTAAGGGAATCAAACACTGCACTATCTACATCTCAGTATTTGCAACCCGAGTTACTAAGCTCGTAAGGGTGTCTCAACACCTGATGCCCTAAGACCAACTGGTCTAGGAGTCATTAGCCGAAAGCTCGTTACATGGGTTCAAGATACATTGTGCTATAAATTCTTGCTTTTTTAAAAAAAAAAGAGAAAAAAAAAAGATAACAATCCCAACCCAAGGAAGTTAACTTTAGACATTAGAACAAAAATTTTGTTTTCTTCCATGAAAAGCTCCATAGCTATGTTTTCATTTATTGAGCACCGAAAGAAGGTTTACTAATATCTTGTTTAAGAGGTATTAAGCAGATATATAAATTTAATGAGAATTTGTTTATGTGGATAGATTAATAGAAGTTAAATGATGAATGCCTTGCTTTATGGTATTTGCAAATTATTTTTCTATTTTAATGCTTTGATTACTAGGGACTAGTAATAAGCTAGTTGGGGGTGTGATTAGTACTTAAAAGTGCATTCTCATTAAGGATTTATGTCATCATATTGCACCTAAAGTATCATTAAATTCCCTAACAAAAGCATGTTTTATATTAGCAAGTCTAAAAATATAATATACCTTTAATTCATGGTAAATGTTCATCCTAAATGCAGGTCTATCACATAAATAAAAGGATTGATTGATGAGTTTAAGGATTGAAATTGAAAGGATAAAAAGAAGGCCAAACTTAGCAAAGTGTTGCTGGTGCATTCCAAACTTGAACACCGTTCAGTAATTTGATCATATCTAGAGTTGTAGATATCAAATTTAGGTCCATTTTATATCGATGGAAAGGTAAGACATAGACCTACAACTTTCATGAAGTCAAAGACTCAGTTCTGCCGTTTTCAAGCCCAAATCTTAGCAACAACGAAGACGTCGGAAGCTGTCCTGCAGCTCAAGCACTATTCGGTTTTTGGCTCATATCTTGAGTTCTAGAAGTCCAAATGAGCTCTGGTTTTTTTTTTATGGAAAGCTGAGACAATTGCCCACAGCTTCCACAATTCAGTTGGCTATAATTCTGATGTGAGCAATGACGTTTTGGCCACCCAACAATATCAAAAATCAGCCCACAATATCAAAAAACCAGCAGCCATTAATGTCAAAAACCAGCCACCAAATCAATGGATGCCCACCAATTCTTCAATCAATCAATAGTTCTGAAACTTAGCCTATAAAAGGAGGCATTGTCCATGTATTTAGTCATATTAATTTTCAGATCAAAGTTATCTTCTTGCTTTCTCTCTACATCTTTGTAATGTTCAAGTTTTCTTTTATGCTATAGTAATCTCTTGTTTATGCTCTTTCATTTCCTTTCCTATACTTAGTTAGCTTATATTATGTTTATGTTCTTATATTGTTTATTTGTGTTTTTCTCCTTCTTAATGTTTAGCTAAGTTAATTATGTCAAGGTGAAAAGGTTTCTCTAATGGTGTTAGAATAGGTATAATATAAACTCAACATGAGCTTTAAATGTTTATATCCAAGAAAGATTGTTATTAAGATGTTTTATCTTTTTATCTTACTAATTCTTAATACCTTGCTTATTAAATGTTTAATTTAGATTTGTGTTGTATAATATTTGGTACATCAAATGCTTGATCTTTCATAGTTTTCGGCCGAAATCGTTATTATGATAGAAACTTGATTTGTTAACATAAACTAGTAACATGAATGCTTGATGATATTTATAAGTATGGTATTACTTATATAAGATAATTAATATGATCATGTTAGTAATTTATAATGAGCTAATAACGAGAAATCATCCGATTAGAACCTCCTTTGTGTGTGGTTTCTAGTTGAGTAATAAAAAGAGTTTATATTATATTTATTTGAAATACCATTAGTGAATCCTATAACCTTGACATATGTTTTGTTATTGTTTAATCCTTACATCAATATCACATCCCAAAATTCTCTTCAACTCTTTTTCTGTTATTATTCTCTTCAACTCTTTTTCTTTATTTGTAATTTATATAATTCACCTCCCTGTGGTTCGACCCCGGTCTTGCCGGGTTATTTTACTTTGACACTCCTGCACTTGGGATAAGACATCAACTCTTTGATCGTGTCAAGTTTTTGGCGCCGTTGCTATTAACAGAGGGCAGTAGTTGATATTAAAAAAAAAAATCTATTATTTAAACCATTTGCAAAACTATTGTTACTAGGATGGCAGAGTAATGGAGGAACTTTAGTGACTCTTGAGACGCATCTTAGTAAACATTCTTAACAAGGTCTATTATAATACTTCTTGAAATATTCAGGTTTACAAACTCTTGGATTGCTATCTATAGATTCTGTTTATATGCCCATCTAACAAGTATTTTTAAACCTTCATTTTCACACACACACTCGAACATATGATTGTGGGTTGCATATTAGATTATAACAAAATTTTTGTTCTAATGTTTAAAGTTAACTTCCTTGGGTTGGGATTGTTATCTTTTTTTTTTCTCTTTTTTTTTTTTTAAAAAAGCAAGAATTTATAGCACAATGTATCTTGAACCCATGTAACGAGCTTTCGGCTAATGACTCCCAGACCAGTTGGGCTTAGGGCATCAGGTGTTGAGACACCCCTACGAGCTTAGTAACTCGGGTTGCAAATACTGAGATGTAGATAGTGCAGTGTTTGATTCCCTTAAGCTTTCTTCTCAACCCATGTAACAAGCACTGGGCCAATAACTCCCAAGTCAGTTGACTTTAGGGTACTAGGTGTTCAAACACCCCTTCGGGCTTATTTGCTTAAGTCAAGGAGGCTACGAAACCAAACTTATCTACTTTTTTTTTATTTTCTTTTTTTATTGTTTTTTTTTTGGTTTTTTTTTTGCATATTATATATTATCCCTTTCCCTTAGTTGTTACCTTTAACAAAAGAACACAAATAATGTTATAATCCAATATGCAACCCACAATCATATGTTCGAGTGTGTGTGTGAAAATGAAGGTTTAAAAATACTTGTTAGATGGGCATATAAACAGAATCTATAGATAGCAATCTAAGAGTTTGTAAACCTGAATATTTCAAGAAGTATTATAATAGACCTTGTTAAGAATGTTTACTAAGATGCGTCTCAAGAGTCACTAAAGTTCCTCCATTACTCTGCCATCCTAGTAACAATAGTTTTGCAAATGGTTTAAATAATAGATTTTTTTTTTCTTAATATCAACTACTACCCTCTCCCCCCAACCAAAACAAGACATTGTCCTCAATGTTCTAAGCAAAAAGATAGAGTGTAGAAGATATCACCTGAAACAGCGACTATTGACAAACCTGAAACATACTAAAACAAATATAAGAAACAACAAAACACAAATATTATGCTATTAATAAAACCAAAAGACACAATTTTTCACAAACTAAGGCTCAAATCCAATTTAAGATTTTTATGGCGTTTCATGGTTGACCAATTGCGTTGACTCATGGAGGTATCAATTACAGGGATGAAAGATTGTAGTTGGTCAATCAATTGTTCAGCAGTAGTAGCAGAGATTATGATTTGTCGTGCCGAAGATGTTAGAAATTCCTGTTCCACAGCTTGATCAAGAAAAGACAACAAATTATTATAAAAACCATTAACATTTAACAAACCTATAGGTTTATGGTGAATGTGCAGTTGGGCCCAAGAGGAAATATGAAAGATCTCTTCCAATGTACCCAGACCACCTGGTAAGGCAATGAAGGCATCGGCATGGTTAAACATTGTATTCATTCTATCAGACATTGTAGAGACCTGTGATTCCTCTCCAATTGTTTTTCCAATGATGTCCCCTTCGGCTAAAGCTTTGGGGACAACCCCCAAAACTTGACTGCCTCCTACAAATGCAGCTATTGAAACACCCCCCATTAACCCAAGACTGCCTCCCCCATACACTAAATGAATCTTTCTCTCAGCTAGTACCCGACCAAGATGATTTGCTGATTCTAAAAATTCTTTTTCTTTCCCAGGACTAGATCCACCAAAAACACAAATAGTTTTTATTTTAGGAACAGAGGAACTTGCCATTTCTACACACTTCTATATATGCTGAATGAATGGGTTGAGTAGAAATGATGGGAAGGAAGAGAAGATTTTATAGATGAGAAATTGAAAATGCAAAGCATACCACCTATATGTAGACTAGCTGAAGTCTTACTCTCTCTCTCTTTCTTATTTATTTATTTATTTATTTATTTATTATTATTATTTTATTATATATATATATATATATATATATATAAATATGTATGTACAAGCAGTTGTGATTGTGGCTCACAACTTTCCCTTGGTTTTACGTCCAAGAACGGCTTAAACGCCCTCTATGGGTCGGGGATAGGCTTCCCATCCAGTTTTCTTAAAAACTGGCAAACAGGGTCTTTTTCAGTCAGATTCCCAAGACTAAGTCGATCATGTTCTTTATGAAAATGAGGCCATAAATCATGAATTACACGATGCACATCTCCACTGGGATGCGTCTCAAGAGTTAATAGAAGATTATCTAAAGACTCCTTACTCAGGCCATCCTTAATGAATTGTATTGTATCTTCACGGTTTATAGATACCATTCCTAAAGAACGACATTTTGTATTACAAGTCCATCTGGCACATCGGTGACAGACTTTTAGTCGTTTTGCACGACGTTTCTTTGCAAAAGTGCTTTTACCTGTCCCAGGCATGTATGAAATAAAAGAGTTAGAAGACTCACCTGATAATCGGATCTTTGCTTCAATTATCCAGCGAATATCTTCAGGAATTCCATGGTTCATTAACAACCTCAATCTTTCACTCCTAGCACGGTAAATTTTTGTAATCGCATTCTGAGGCAGAGCAGGAAAATACTTTTTCAATTTTTTAAGAGTAGTGTCCATTTTTTGTTTTGTTTTTAAAGAGAAGTGCAGAAGAGATGTAAAGAAAAGAGAAGGAACAAGGAATTGAACAAATATATACAGAGATATCAATTATCATGGGAAACTGAAAGAACCGACTTAAGAGTCACGGAGTACCGTTATCCGCCATTTGACCGGGGTTGGAGAAAGACTAGCAAAACAAAAGTCACACCAAAAAGAAACACAAAAAAAATATGAGAAAAACAAAATAATCAACCTTCATATACAGGATCATTCAAACCAATGGATTCATTTTCACTAGGAAAATTATCAAAGTAAGCTTTCAAACGATGTCCATTGACCTTGAAAACATTACCATTCTTTGGATTCTCAATATCAAAGGCCCCATAAGGATATACATGTTTCACAACAAATGGACCGCTCCATCTTGATCTTAGCTTTCCAGGAAATAAATGGAGTCGAGAATTATAAAGCAAAACTTTTTGACCAACATCAAATGTTTTTCTCAAGATTCTTTTATCATGAAAGTCTTTGATTCTTGCTTTATGAATTTTTGAATTCTCATATGCATCATTTCTTATTTCTTCAAGCTCATTTATTTGTAACTTACGCAGCTGACTCGCATCATCCAGGTTTGAATTGAAAGCTTTAATAGCCCAATAAGCTTTGTTTTCAAGTTCCACAGGCAAATGACAAGGCTTTCCATAAACCAACCTATAAGGTGACATACCTAATGATGTTTTAAAAGCAGTTCGATAGGCCCAAAGTGCATCATTAAGTCTTAAAGACCAGTCCTTTCGATTAGGGTTCACTGTTTTTTCCAAGATTTGTTTGATCTCCCTATTAGCAAGTTCTACTTGTCCATTTGTCTGGGGGTGATAAGGGGTGGAAATTTTGTGTGTGATTCCATATTTTTTCATTAAAGACTCAAATAGCTTGTTACAGAAATGTGTTCCACCATCACTTATCATGGCCCGAGGGATTCCAAATCGACTTAAAATGTTTTCTTTCAAAAACTTAATGACTGTTTTATGATCATTGCTACGACTTGGAATTGCTTCTATCCATTTTGAAACATAGTCTACTGCGACTAATATGTACACAAAACCAAATGATGGAGGAAATGGACCCATAAAATCTATACCCCAACAGTCAAAGATTTCAATGACAAGAATAGTGCTTAAAGGCATCATGTGACGTTTTGAAAGAGATCCTAACTTTTGACAATTTTCACAAGATTTGCAGAATGCATGCGTGTCCTTGAACATGGTGGGCCAATAAAATCCACATTGTAAGATTTTTGCGGCTGTCTTTTTTGACGAAAAATGACCCCCACATGCCTCAGAATGATAAAATTTAATGACATTACTTACCTCATTGTCGGGAACGCATCTTCGAAATATTTGATCAGGACAATATTTGAATAAATAAGGGTCATCCCAATAAAAGTTCTTCACTTCGTTCAAGAACTTTCTTTTGTCTTGAGTGCCCCAATGCGCTGGCAAATGTCCTGAAACAAGAAAATTAACAATATTAGCAAACCAAGGCATTGTAGTGACAGAAAGTAAAGATTCATCAGGAAAGTAGTCATCGATTGGTGTGATGTCAGATTTCGAATCAGTTGCCAATCTTGACAAATGATCTGCGACAACATTTTCGGTGCCTTTCTTATCCTTGATTGTGATATCGAATTCTTGAAGTAACAAAATCCACCGTGCCAATCTAGCTTTAGAATCCTTCTTAGAAAGAAGATATTTCAACGCTGCATGATCGCTAAAAACAATAACAGGTGAGCCAACAAGATAAGATCTGAATTTTTCACACGCAAATACTACAGCAAGTAATTCTTTTTCAGTGGTTGTGTAATTTATTTGAGCACTATTTAAAGTTTTACTTGCATAGTAAATGACATAGGGTTTCTTATCTTTTCTTTGTCCTAAAACAGCACCCACAGCATAATCACTAGCATCACACATTATTTCAAAAGGTAATGACCAATCAGGAGGTTGAATAACAGGAGCAGATGTAAGCAGGTTTTTAAGTTTAACAAAGGCTTCTTCACAATATTCAGTCCATTCAAAAACATTATCCTTTGTTAGAAGGTTACACAATGGCTTAGATATTATACTAAAATCTTTGATAAACCTTCTATAAAAACCAGCATGTCCTAAAAATGATCTAACATTTTTAACAGATTTTGGTGTTGGCAAGTTGGCAATTAACTCAATTTTAGATTTATCAACCTCAATTCCTATTGATGAAACAATGTGACCAAGTACAATGCCGTTTGTTACCATAAAATGACATTTTTCCCAATTCAACACAAGATTCTTCTCTTCACACCTGGTCAAAACCTTTTCCAAATTAGTTAAACAATTATCAAATGAATCACCAAAAACAGAAAAATCATCCATAAATATCTCAAGAAAACGTTCAACCATATCACTGAATATGCTAAGCATGCATCTTTGAAACGTGGCTGGTGCATTACATAATCCAAAAGGTATCCTTCGGTATGCAAATGTACCAAATGGACATGTGAAAGTAGTTTTTTCTTGATCTTCAAATGCAATTTCAATTTGGTTGTAACCTGAATAACCATCTAGAAAACAATAAAATTCATGACCTGCAACTCTTTCTAGAATTTGATCCATGAAAGGTAAAGGAAAGTGATCTTTTCTAGTCATTGAATTGAGTTTCCTATAGTCAATGCACATGCGCCAACCAGTAATAGTCCTTGTTGGAATTAACTCATTTTTCTCATTTGTTATCACAGTAACTCTAGACTTTTTAGGTACAACTTGGGTAGGACTTACCCATTTGTTATCAGAAATAGGATAAATGATTCCATTATCTAGAAGTTTAATGACTTCATTCCTCACTACTTCTTTCATATTAGGATTAAGCCTTCGTTGCATTTCTCTAGAGGGTTTAGCATTTTCCTCCAAATAAATCTTGTGTGTGCAAATCAAAGGACTAATTCCTTTTATGTCAGCTATGGTCCATCCTAATGCATTTTTGTGCATTTTTAGAGTTTGTAATAACTTACCTTCTTGATGAACATTAAGTTTGGAAGAAATTATTACCGGAAAAGTTTCATTTTCTCCCAAAAATGAGTATTTGAGATTACATGGTAATGGCTTCAAATCAGGTTTTGGTGGTTGAACACTTGAAGGTATGGACCCAATTGAGCATGGTGGCAATTCCTCAATTTTTAGTCTCCAAATATTTGCCTTTGATTCTTCCTGAAAACAAACCATTTGCAAATCTTCAGATTCATTAAACTCAATTTCATTGGAAAAATTTTCAAATTGATCGTAAATTATTTTTTCAATAAAATCTACTTCCTGTAAATCATTATCATCTCCAGGTTGCTTGCAAATGTTAAAAACATTCATTTTTAATGTCATGTTTCCAAAAGATAACTTCATCACTCCATTCCTACAATTAATCAATGCATTAGAAGTTGCAAGAAATGGACGTCCTAAAATAACAGGAATTGAATTGCATGCTTCAACAGGTTGTGTATCCAAGACAATAAAATCCACAGGAAAGATGAATTTATCAACTTGTACTAACACATCTTCAACTATTCCTCTAGGCATTTTTATAGATCTA
Organism: Populus pruinosa; assembly: GCA_026413675.1. Lineage (NCBI taxonomy): Eukaryota > Viridiplantae > Streptophyta > Magnoliopsida > Malpighiales > Salicaceae > Populus > Populus pruinosa. Next base: position 6,109,176 of record CM048594.1, read on the forward strand.
TCAGCAAGTAAAAGAGTAACAGAAGTAGGTTTTAACTCACCGAGATTTAGACTTTGAAAAACCGAATATGGAAGTAAATTCACACTAGCTCTAAGATCAAGTAAAGCTCTGTCAATTTTATGTTCTCCAATAAAGCATGAAATTGTAGGACAACCAGGGTCTTTATATTTCAAAGCATTATTGTTCTGAAGAATGGCACTTACTTGTTCGGCTAAGAAGGCTTTCTTTTTCACATTCAATTTTCTCTTTACAGTGCATAGATCTTTCAAAAATTTAGCATAAGATGGTACCTGTTTAATAGCATCTAGCAAAGGTATATTAATCCTTACCTGTTTGAAAGTTTCAAAGATTTCAGAATTGTGATTGACTTTCCTTTGTTTGGTCATGGCATGAGGAAATGGAAGTGCTGGTGGGGAATCAGTCTCTTCCTTGCAATGATCAGGTTCAACCATTTCCTTACCCTTGGAGACTAATTCATCTTCTTTCTCACAAGGTTCAAGAATAGGTTTTTTAATAACCTTACCACTGCGGAGAGTAGTGACTGATTTGACTTGATCCAGATGTTGGCTTCCAGAACTGCTTGTACTTGAATTGTATTGTCCCTTGGGATTTTGCTGGGGTTGAGATGGAAACTTACCTTTCTCCTGAAAACTGAGAGCAGATGTGAACTTTGCAAGAGTATCTTTCAAATCAGCCATGGTTTGAGCATTTTGAGTGTTGATTGTCTCTTGCTTTTCAATGAATGCATGTAATGTTTCCTCAAGATTTCTTCTAGGAGGGGGAATATAAGGAGGTGCATATCCATGAGAATTTTGAAAATTATGTTGTGTTTGAAATGGTGGCTGTGAAGTTTGTGCATTATTGTTACCACTCTTCCAACTGAAATTTGGGTGATTTCTCCAACCAGGGTTGTATGTTTGTGAGTACGGGTTATGACTTGGTCTTTGGAAACTATTTAAAGCATTGGCTTGTTCATGGAGACATTCCTTAAAAGAAGGCAACGTGGGACAATCATTGGTTGAGTGTTCATTGGTTTCACAAATTTGACACACAATTTCTTGAACAGATTTTAATTGACCACTCTTTTTTAATTCTAATGCCTCAACTTTTCTAGCTAAAGATGCAAATTTGGCTTGGAGGTCATGATCTTCCCTAAGGCTATACATGCCTCCATTAGATGTATGAGGTTGAGTTTTACCTGGTGCCTCACAAGTACCTGTGGTGTCCCAATTTTGAGCATTTTCAGCTAGCAACTCTAGGTACTCCATTGCTTCATTAGGGTCTTTATTTTCAAAAGTTCCATTGCACATCAATTCTATCATTTGTCTATCTTTAGGTGTTAACCCTTTATAAAATTGTGAAACCAATCTCCATGTTTCAAAACCATGATGAGGACAGGTATTAAGCAAGTCTTTATATCTATCCCAACATTTATAAAATGTTTCTCCTGGTTTTTGAGTAAAAGTGGTGATTTGTCTTTTGAAAGAGTTTGTTCTATGAGAAGGGAAAAATTTCTTTAAAAACTGTTGTTGCATTTCATCCCAAGCATGAATGGATCCTGACCTAATATTTTGTAGCCATGTTTTAGCTTTATCTTTTAATGAAAAAGGAAAAAGCTTTAATCTGATGGTGTTCATGCTACACTTTAAGTCATTATAAGTGTTACAAACTTCTTCAAATTCTCTTAAGTGCAAATATGGATTTTCTAATTCTAAGCCATGAAAAGTGGGTAAAAGTTGAATAATACCTGGCTTAAAATTAAAATGAGATGCATCAGGAGGAAAAACAATACATGATGGTGCACTTGTTCTTGTTGGATTCATATAATCTCTAAGTGTTCTAACACGATTATTCTCATTATTCTCATTATGAATTGATTGGTTATCTTCTTCGGCCATGTTTTCTGAAGAAAATGAGGATTTTCTAGAAAGTCTACCACTTAATGTACGTGTCCAAACTCTCATGCAAATACAAAAGAAAAGAAAAGAAAAAAAAAAGAAAAAGAAAAAGAAACAACAATTAGAAAAACAAATAAAAGTGAAAATAAAATAAAATAAAATATTTAACTTATACAATAACTTACCTCCCCGGCAACGGCGCCAAAAACTTGACACGATCAAAGAGTTGATGTCTTATCCCAAGTGCAGGAGTGTCAAAGTAAAATAACCCGGCAAGACCGGGGTCGAACCACAGGGAGGTGAATTATATAAATTACAAATAAAGAAAAAGATTTAAAGAGAATAATAACGGAAAAGGAGTTGAAGAAAGTTTTGGGATGTGATATTGATGTAAGGATTAAACAATAACAAAACATATGTCAAGGTTATAGGATTCACTAATGGTATTTCAAATAAATATAATATAAACTCTTTTTATTACTCAACTAGAAACCACACACAAAGGAGGTTCTAATCGGATGATTTCTTGTTATTAGCTCATTATAAATTACTAACATGATCATATTAATTATCTTATATAAGTAATACCATACTTATAAATATCATCAAGCATTCATGTTGCTAGTTTATGTTAACAACAAATCAAGTTTCTATCATAATAACGATTTCGGCTGAAAACTATGAAAGATCAAGCATTTGATTTACCAAATATTATATAACACAAATCTAAATTAAACATTTAATAAGCAAGGTATTAAGAATTAGTAAGATAAAAAGATAAAACATGTTAATAACAATCTTTCTTGGATATAAACATTTAAAGCTCATGTTGAGTTTATATTATACCTATTCTAACACCATTAGAGAAACCTTTTCACCTTGATATAATTAACTTAGCTAAACATTAAGAAGGAGAAAAACACAAATAAACAATATAAGAACATAAACATAATATCAGCTAACTAAGTATAGGAAAGGAAATGAAAGAGCATAAACAAGAGATTACTATAGCATAAAAGAAAACTTGAACATTACAAAGATGTAGAGAGAAAGCAAGAAGATAACTTTGATCTGAAAATTAATATGACTAAATACATGGACAATGCCTCCTTTTATAGGCTAAGTTTCAGAACTATTGATTGATTGAAGAATTGGTGGGCATCCATTGATTTGGTGGCTGGTTTTTGACATTAATGGCTGCTGGTTTTTTGATATTGTGGGCTGATTTTTGATATTGTTGGGTGGCCAAAACGTCATTGCTCACATCAGAATTATAGCCAACTGAATTGTGAAAGCTGTGGGCAATTATCTCAGCTTTCCATAAAAAAAAAAAACAGAGCTCATTTGGACTTCTAGAACTCAAGATATGAGCCAAAAACCGAATAGTGCTTGAGCTGCAGGACAGCTTCCGACGTCTTCGTTGTTGCTAAGATTTGGGCTTGAAAACGGCAGAACTGAGTCTTTGACTTCATATGAAAGTTGTAGGTCTATATCTTACCTTTCCATCGATATAAAATGGACCTAAATCTGATATTTACAACTCCAGATATGATCAAATTACTGAACGGTGTTCGAGTTTGGAATGCACCAGCAACACTTTGCTAAGTTTGGCCTTCTTTTTATCCTTTCAATTTCAATCCTTAAACTCATCAATCAATCCTTTTATTTATGTGATAGACCTGCATTTAGGATGAACATTTACCATGAATTAAAGGTATATTATATTTTTAGACTTGCTAATATAAAACATGCTTTTGTTAGGGAATTTAATGATACTTTAGGTGCAATATGATGACATAAATCCTTAATGAGAATGCACTTTTAAGTACTAATCAATAACAGAAAAAAAAAATTAAAACTAGACATCACATGTTATTTTTTTGTATTAATTTTAAATTATATAAACTTTAATTATTGTTTTTAATCTAACTATATGGATGTTCAATTGTTTTTCAAATGCTTATAATCTTTTTATATGAGACCTCAAGAGTGACATTGTCTAGACTACATGAGGTTTAACGTTTATGAGTGACAATAGGTATGGTCACCTTATTGCTAATACAAGTTCTAATAATAGGTTGGTTTTATATATACAAGATCAAAATTATTCTAATGATATTTAAAGAGGAGAGGTTAGGTAAATATTTTAATTAAGAGTTGTAAATTATTACAATTTTAATGATTTTAATTGGTTAAATGCCCGAGTTGCTTCATTTTCAGGGTGGCGATCTAGTAACTCCTAAATAACATGCTTTGATGGTATTGCATAAATGTATTTGATTGTATGTTAACAAGGTTGGTTTTTATAAGATCAGTATGTTGCATCACATATATCTTAACCACACATTAATTACAATATTGGTTGACCGATGAAGATGTTAGACGCACACGTTTTTGATAGATGAAAGCCTCGTTATAGGTCGTAGAGGGTTTGTTAATAGAACAAGTGCCTTTAGTTAGTGCTTGTAGCGGTGACTACATCAAGTTGGCATGATTGAACATTAATTTTAAGACCCTCTAGCAGATGCAATAGTAGATCAATTGATTATGTATGCTCAGGCATATATATTACATATGTTTAGAGATTTTATTTTCACGAGTACTATTACCAATGCAATGTCATTGTATTTTCTTAGGCCATTCATAATTATATCTAAGGGGAACCATACTTTTATATCTATATCGGTAACCGTATAAAACATGTCTAAAAAAAGAGAAGATAAATTATTGGGTGTCTAGTATTTTTTTCAAGTATATGTATTTTGAATAATTTGATTATTATAATTAATGGTATCTTAAACACTAACTTATAATTCTTAATTTATATTAATATAGCTCTGGTTATAAAAGCGTATTCATATCAGGCGTCTAGAAAGGTGAGATAATAATATGTTTGATATTATCTGTTAAAAGCCAATCTCTAATGGTTTAAGGAAATAATAAAATACAATTGATTATAGTCAATATGTTATTTATATCAATTGAATGTAAAACATGCTAACTTTATGGTTTGTTGTGTCAGATGGTGTATGGCTAAACATTTCACAATAAATCCTACTCATGTCCATGATTTTTTCTAAGATGAGCTGAACACACAGCTACCACATTAGATGTGCATTAATAATTTATTATTTTTTTTTTGTTATTTGAACTTAAGTTATTTAATTTCAATTTATTATTTAAGATAAGTATTTTATATGTTTTTATATATTATATGGATGTTATCTATAGAGGGACCTAACACTTTTATCTTTGCTTATATGCCATATAAGATAGGCATTTTGTTAGCATAGGTCTTATTGCATTGCTTTAATATTGTTTAGATGCATTATTTAGATTAGATAATGCAATAGTTTAGACTATTTCAGTATATACCGAAATATATTAATATCAAATATGAGTTGTACAATATTATTCATCAAGGATAGCACGAGGAGAATTGGTTGGTAATTCATGCATCTTATCTAGATTTCTAGGATGCTAGGAAATATTGTGCTTTTAAAGAGCGGCATGTGATGATGATATAGATACACACATAAGATGATATATGTCCATTATGTGACGTTGTATTATACCTATATGATCATGTTTCCTACGACATCTACGTATATCTGAGACAAAATTGATTGTTATGCAATATTGTTTTGCATTCAATATTTATTAAATATCGAATTGATTTTATTATGGATGATGATGACTACTAATTAGTTTTAATGGATATATATAGATTTATTACTTGGTATGAGAAGCTTAGAAAGGAACAACGACTATCTATGAAGGTGTCGATGAGACAAGATATATTGTGGTCAACACTACACTCAATTTCAATTTATATCATGGTGGACTTTAAGAAGTTAAGGAGGTTAAGCATTATAAAGTTGCATTAGTGGCAAATGAGAATTCTTATCATAGGATTGTTAGGGATATTGGTCCATTCACAAATGTCGTAGGCCTGTCTATGAGCGATCTAAGTCCATCCATGAGCTGGAATGATTTTGTTCTTTCTCACCCAACATGGATATTAAAAATTTATCCTCAAGTTATATGAACTGGGTTGATGCTTTAAACCCATCCTTGAGTGCTCTAGGCCTTTCTACGAGTTGGGGTGATTATTAAATATAATTACATATTATTATTATATGTTATGAGAATTATGAATAGATGTATAGTTAGTTTAATTTTAATAAAATATTATGTCATGCTAGAAGAGTCACAGTTGATATGTAAGATATACATGTCAGAAATCCTAATTGCGACTCTCTCAACTATATTGGATCCCTAAATATTTTTTCACTTGTGGTATTTTATAAAAAAAACTTTTTTAACTGTGTTAAGTTACCAAAACACTCTAATAAATAATCTTTTTAAGAGCTATTTGCACGCCTGTTTATATGCTTTAAAAGATAAAGGAAGTGTTAATCCTTTTTTTAGTTTAGTAAAAAGTATACATGATATGACTATGTGATTTACCCTACATGTTGAAAAAGACAAGGACACTTACACACCTAATAACAAACCATAAAGGATAGTTTTGATAGTGAGATTTGCTTTCTACATTAATTTTCTAATGTTGAATCTTGAAATCGGTATTCAATAAATGTTTTTAATCTATATTTATACCGAATTTTATAATTCATATTTTTTTTGTGAAATTCTTTTTTACTAACTAGTTGAAATTTCAACCCAAAACTCCAACCCATATCCAGTGTTGACCCTACCTGTCCAATCTTGTCTGCTATGTTCTTTTATGTATTTTTTCAAGTTTCTAGAAGCTATACACATAATTTTTTCATGCATGATTTTTTTTGCACACACTACTTTTTCTATGTCAACATGTATTATTTTCTATGCTAATAACACATATTACACAAGAACCATGACATGATACATTAAATAATAAGCAATTATGACTAGCTAATGATTTTTTTTATATACAAAAACCATGGATGACACTTCCAAAACACCCAATTTCTCTATTAATAATATGATATCCTTCTCCATTAAGAAATATAAGGCATTTGTGTATAAATAAACTCAACTATTAAGTTTATAAGCCAAAGTGATTCTAGCCATACAAGACATTTATAACTATAAAAGGCTACCTTTCACACAATAGAATCTAGACCAAACTAGGTTAAGCCATATAATTTTTATGCCAACACACATATATATGCATTTCCTAACCTTCATTTTATTTTTTTCTCTTCCAATATATATTTTTTCCTTTTCATACATCTATTAACTTAAGCATCAAAGAGTTTCATGTTTTTTAAAGAACTTAATTTTTGTAGGTGAATCATACATCTATTAGTCAAGTTTATCAACTAGTAGCCAACTCACACCATCAATCAACCCAATCATATAAAGCCTAAGTTTTGTATGAAGTTTTTCACGATTTCATCACAATTTAATTCAAGGATACTTTTAAACTTTGAACATATAAAACACAATAAACAGTAGCATAGTTATTAACTCGACTTAACCTAACTTAACTTGGTTGATATAGTGAACCAGCAATCTAGAACCTAACCCGAATTGAGTTTCAATTTGACTAAAAAAACATTGACCCAACATAATCTAATTGACCTAGTTGGTTGACTTGTGACCATATTAACCTAACTAAACCTAATCCATAACTAGCCAGGTAAACACCAAATAATATTTTAAAAAATAAAAAACAAAATGACTTGATAATAAATGATTGACTGGGGTTGACTTAATGATATAATGTACCTTTAATTTGTAGTAAATGTTCATCTTATATACAGGCCTATCACATAAATGAAAGGATTGATTAATGAGTTTAAGTACTGAAATAAAAGGGAAAAGAGATGGCCAAACTTAGAAAAGAGATGCTAATGTAGTCTAAACTAGAACACTGTTCGGTAATTGGGTCATATCTGGAGCTGTAGATCTCGAATTTAGTTACACTTTATATGGATGAAAATGTAAGATATAGACCTAAAACTTTTATAGGAGCCTAATATTTAAAAAGATCATTTGCAAGTTCAAATTATAGCAACAACGAAGAAGTCCAAATCTGTTTTGCAGCCCGAACACTGTTCATTGTTTGACCCATATCTAGAGTTCTAGAAGTCTAAATGACCTTATTTATTTTTCCTAAAAAGCTGAGATAATTTCCTAGAACTTTCATGGTATAAGTAGTTCCAATTATGACATTATCAATGATATTGTATTTAGCTAAGAATTGTCAAAAAGTCAAGATGTGACAACCCATTTATCAATTATTTATCAAATCAATAGTTTCAAATTTTGGCCTATAAAAAAAGGCATCTACTATGTATTTAGACATCTTAGTTTCCAGATCAAGATCATGCTCTTACTTTCTCTCTTTGTATTTTTTATAATTCTTAAGTTTTGCTTTTATTAATATCTTGTTTATATCTTTCATTTCTTTTCTTTTATTTAGTTAACTATTATCTTATTTATGTTCTTATTTTGTTTATTTATATTTCTCTTCTTCATTATATTTAAGTAAGTTTATTATGTCAAGGTGAAAAGGTTACACTGATGGTGTAAGAATAAGTATAGTGTAAACTTAACATAGACTTTAATGTTTGATACTAACATGTTTTGTATTTGTTATCTTGTTCACTCTTTAATACTTTGCTTGTTACATGGTTAATCTAGATTTATGTTGTATAACACTTGGTACAACAAATACTTGGTACTTTCATAACTCATACTGTATGGTATAACCAACACTTATGCTATGAAGGGAACTTGATTTATTGATAACATAAGTTATAATGAATACCTGACAATATTTACAAGTATTAGCATTAATCGAATATGATAACTAATGTAATTGTGTTAACAATTTATAATCTAATTGAAACCTCCTTTGTGTGTGGTTTCCAATTAAATAATAAGAGTTTATACTATATTTGTTTAACAAACTATTATGAATCCTCTAACATTGACATTTGTTGTTATCCTTGTTTAATCCTTACATTAATCTTTCATCACAAAGTTCTTATCAACTTCTTCTTCTTCTTCTTCTTTGTCTTCTTCTTTATTACTATTATTACTATTACTACCACTACTACCACCACTACCACCACCACCACCACCACCATTATTATTGTTATTGTTGTTATTGTTATCTATAATTTATACAATTAACCTTCTTGTGATTCGATCCCAGTCTTGTCGGGTTAGTTCTTACTTCGACATTCCGGCACTTGAAAGAAGACATCAATTTTTTAGTTGTATCAATAGCCTATTATTTTATTTTTTTATAATTTTAAAATAAAAGGTTTACATACACATTAATTTAGATATATATTATAAGAGAATAAGTAACATGCATAATTAACTACAATAATCCACTTCATATGAATTACTTTTCTTTTGCTTTTATTAACTACACTTTATCGATTTGACCAATTCCACATTACTTGTTGAATTTTCTAGCATCACAACTGACTTAATTCCTACAACCATTAGTTTCCACTATTACAATGAAACTTAGAAACACATATTTCTACAAGGCATTCATCTATGTGACTAACTTTTCTATATATAAAATGATTAGTCTCTTTCCAAGTAGCCAACATTTATATATTTATAGTTATTCTCTATCCAAACAATTGACTTTAATATATAAAATTTAGTTTATGTCAATACAACAAACTTTAACATTTAATAAATAGTCTTCGTTCAAACAATGACTTTAACATCTAATAAATAGCCTCATATCAAATTATCTCTTTTTTTTTTTTAATCTTATCCAAACACATTTCATATGTATATATAATCCTAACAAAGGTTTTTTTTTAATTAAATTGGTAAGGTGTTGGGCATCTACCTAGCACTTCAGTTGCGCGTGCTGCATCGACTATGAGTCCAACCTCAAATGTCTCATCTAATTTCAAGAAAAACACCCCAAATAGCATCCCAGATTATTTTAAGTCATTGTTTAAACTTAATAAAATGTGCCATTATTTTTTTTCCTCAAACAATTTATGGTATCTCAATTACAATCACCTTGTCCCATATTTCTAATTTGGTTTTTTTAAAAAAACAAAACACAACCCAATATTCCAAACCATATGTTTTCACATGAATCACATCCATGGAGACACCATTATATCATCTCACCAATTAATTTAAAGCATAAAAATATCATTTAAAACATGACACTTACTCAATTCTTTTATATTTTTATATTTCTATTTGTCTCAATTCAACTTATACAACCAAAAATCAACCAAATTATTTCACATTTTAGCATTCCAATACATCTCAAACATTTATAATATCACTAAACATTAATAATAAACATAATTCAATCCAATTTCCCCATTTCTTCATTTATATACATAACAACAACATCCACCACTCATTAGTAATTCATGTTAACATGTTCATAAATTCAATAAAACATCATCAATTAACCAATTTAAATTAAATTCTCAAAAGAAAATTCTCAATCATGGCTGGCTCTAAAGTCCTAATTTCCCTTAATATGGTTTTTGATTTCTTTAATTAATTCCTTAGTATTATTTAACTCAACATTAACTAATAGTTGATATAATTTCACAATTACATTCCCAAAATGCATAAACTCTAATTGTATAATTTTGCAATTTTCAATCTCCTAACAATATTGAACAATAAAAATGCATTTAATGAAGAAAAACCTCTTATCAAAACTAGTTAATCCAATTAGAAAACCTTTCAAAGTCAATTCCAAATATTCCTCCATTTTCTTTCCAATTTGCTCAACTTATTTCCCTATAACTCAACTCCTAAATCTCCCTCTTTCACTTTTTAATTCTTTACTTTTACTTGTTTGAGTTTTCTTACACGATTTCATGTAACTACAAATTATAAAGGTGATATATTAGATCAACTCGAGTTAACCTATTATATTTATTATCCAAGTTATGAGACCTTGATAATCTAGTAGAAAGCAAAACAAAATAAATTATGAAGGTATTTTTCTAATTAAACCAATGTTAAAGGATGAGATTGAATAAAAATATTAAATAAAAAAAATGGCAACAAAACTACCTAAATAAAATCATGTTAATCTACCAAACTTGTGACCTAGATATCATGATATCATGTAAAACTTATATACAGAAGCAAAAAAAAAAAACAATTATAATGTTCAATTTCCAGCCAACCCAATATTAAAGGATGAAATAGAAAAAAATAAAAATAACAAGAAAACAATCCAATTCAAAGCATTTTAACATGTTATACTTGTAGTCTGGGTTATGAGACCATGATTATTTTATAAAAAGCAAATTAAAGAACTAAATCTATGAGACTGAAATAACTCCATATAAAGCAAAGTGAAAAAGTTATAGATTTTAACTCCCAATCAATCTAATATTAAAGGATAAAATTAAAGAAAAAACTCCAAAAAAAATAAGAAAATTGAGTTGTTAGAGAGTGAACTTAAAGATAATTCAATTAAAAAAGAATTAAAAAAACTTAACCAAGTCAAACCCTTATTATAGGTCATAAGATTGAGATAACATAAAGCAAATCATGAAAAATCACAAAGCATAATAAAAAAAATTCACTCAAAAAGAGACATTACAAAATAAATAAAATCAACATGGGTCAAACTATCAAATATGTAACTCAAGTCATCAGATAAAAATAACATTATAAAAATCAAATCAAAAGAGTTTACAAAATTCAATTTCTAGTCAACCTAATGTTGAAGTATGAGATATAAAAAAAATTTATAAAAAAGATAGTCCAAAAATACTATCAAATTCAACTTGAGTTACTCTATTAAACCCATGACAGGCATCATGAGATTAGGAGAAATTCTTAAAAAGCAAAAATAAAAATCTCATGTTCTAATAAATTGATGATTGAAATTGAAAAAAATTCATGAAATCAGTATATAACTCAATAAAAATAAAATTAAAAAAAATTATAAAGTATAATTCTTAATTATAATATTGAAAAATAAAATTTAAAATAATAATAATTAAAAATATTAAGTTATTAAAGAGTGAAATTAAAAATAAATAAATAAATAAAAATAAACTGAATAGTATTTTCGGAGTATAGCTATAACTATGTAGCCATACCATTTATTCATTTATTTTTTTTATTTAATTAATGTGCAAATTAAAATAATCAAATTAAATCATCAGAGGGGAATAGATTGGCACAACCTCGCCACTTTTTTTCTTACTTAAATGACTAAAATATTGTATTTTTATTAATTTCTTAGAATCCCAATTAAGTAACCTTATATACCATGGCCCACCCAGCTCCATGCTACGTTAATTGACACACGCAACGCAACCTAAAAATCTTTTCTTCGATTTTTCTAATGGTAAACCGCTTGGAAAATTCAAAGCCAATATAACGATTGATGTAATGGACAGCGCGGAAAGATTTAGACAGGTGGGGAAAAGATGAAATGACAACTTTAAATTCACACCACGCAAATATTACTTTAATAAAAGACTCCTAGTGATGCTTTATCCTTCTTTGTTTGAATTAAGCTCTCCAGGTTGAAAACTCCAACTTTGATACTATAGCTCTAGAACGAGTCTGCGGAGAGGTTTTCTTTATTTTTTTTTTAAATATATACTTCTTTATAGTTTTAAAATATTTATTTAATTAAAACTACGGTGAGAGGAATTATTAAATATAAAATAAATAAAAAATTTACCTCTAAGCTAAATCTATTTAATTAATTAAATAACTTTTTTTATGGTTGAATAAAAACTAAAAATAAAAATTATCACGACATTAAATAATTTATTAAATTTAATAAATTAAAAATTAGAGAGATAAATATCTATTTTTATTAGAAAAAGAAACTCATTGCTTGCTTTAATACTAAACTAAGAAATCACTCCATCCAAAAGTTTAATTTATTAAATGAATATTAAAAAAAATTCTTGTATATTAATTATTAAAAGTGTCTATTTGTCAATTGAATTTGATTTTGAATGAGAAAATGTTGCTATGGAGTCTAGATCTAGGGTTAGCAACTTGGCATTTTGCGTGTCTTTTTTTCTTTTTTCATTGGTATTTTGTGCAAGAGATCGAGATTAGCAGTGATCTTCTATTTTAAGGCATATTATGCGCAAGAAGGACTACCTAGACAAATTCATGATAGTTAGTTGTGTATTTTGAGGGTAGACAAATTTCATGTCACACGCTTAAGTCATATTAATTAATTAGGTTGATGGGTAAAACATTTTAATAGAAAATATTTTGCAAGTTAAATTGCAAATCCATGATTGTAAAACCTAACAAAACATTGCACTGTGTTAGTTGAATAATGGGAAAATAAAATAAAAATAGAAGTAGTTGGAATGAGATTTTTAATTATTATATATTTACTTTTGACATTAAAAAAAAAAAAGATAAAGCTTTTGGGTTATAAGGTTTTAATTAAAATTTTACAATGTCAGTGAAATATTGAAAAATTTACCCAATAATGAAATCAATTATTTTAAAAATAAAATTTTACGGATTTAAACTATCCAACATAATAACTATAATGGAAGAGATAATAAAACCTAGATGAATAATGAAAAATCAGTATAAAAAAAAATTGATGATGATAATGATGATGATGTGTAAAAGAGATAATAATCTGCATAAATAAATTTAAAAATATTATTGAAATTGAAATAATAATTATAAATTTTAGATTAAAATTTATAATGTCGATGAAACTAGTGATGAGTTTCAATTGATAAAAGAAGAAAAAAGAATAAAAAGAATATAATCCCAAGGAAATAATTGGTAATAAGTAATAATACATATTAAAAAAGATAATACAAAGAAAAAATCAAGAATGATGGTGAAAGCACTTATTAAAAATCAAAATTGTTACTGTGAAATAGTAATGAATTCGATAAAGAAATAAAAAATAAATATATTTTAATGTAATAAAATTATTTTGAGGGTTTATAATAATAATTCACATGATTTATGCAAGGATTAAATGAAATATATATATATATATTTTAAAGGAAAAATAATGAATTAACTAGTTTTATACTAAACTGCAGCACACTCAATCTTACCATCAATTTAGCTAAACTTTTTGTATGGAGTCTCCTAATACACACACCTTGGTTTAAACTTTCATATCAATTAGATGTTAGCAAGGGCATATAATGAGCACTAGTAAAATATATTTTACACAAGAAAAAATAATATATGAAGATATAAATGAGTGACAAAAACTATAAATAAGTATAAAATTAGCTTCTAAATGCCTATTTCTAATCAGCCATGTCATTATAAAGGAGAAAAGCTGAGTTTTTGGTCTTCCCTCCCAAATCTTGAGAGCAATTCATAAAAATTAGTGAGATTAAGTAATATTATAGTGAAATTGTAGATGAAACACCATTTATATACAAAGTTTTGAGTGAAATGAAGGAATGATTCAAGAAGACAAAAGGAAGCTTTAAAACTTAAAAAGGAGAAATTTGAAAGTTTAAAAGAAAGAGGATGAGGATAAACATTGGTTTTTCTCGCATCTCTCTCCTTGATTTCTTGTTATTAAAAGGTAAGGGATCTTGTTCAATGGTTGATTAAAAGTTTTATTAAGTTTTGAAGTGTGTTGTATTGTGATTCCATTACAGAAAGTTAGGTTTTGGATGATGGGTTATTTTAAATGATAATTTTGAGTTAATTAAGTGTTGTTGGGCATGAGAAATCAATGAGTATTATGGAATTAAACTAAAAATTAAAGAGAAATTCATACTTCTACTTGAAGGAAATTTTTACCAAGTATTTAATATAAGTGATTAGGATTGTTTAGTTTAAATTGATATGAAAATTGTGATTGATTGTGTTTAATAATTTGATCTCAAGCTAATTGCATGAAAATTTAAAGAAAAACCAATGTTCCATTTGGTGTGAAGTTTCAGCCTAGACTAACAAAAGGAAAATGAACTTTGTTGATTTAATTGTTATGATAACTGGATTGATTTATGTTATGTGAAGTGTAAAATAAATGAGTAATGTGAAGTTAAGAAGACATTCTGAAGGAAATGCAATCCTTATTTAAAAGGTATATTTGGCTCAAATAAAGGATGAGAGAGAATTAAGATATGCTTTAAATTGTTGAGATATTTGTGTTTAAATGTGTTATTTAGTATATTTAATTATTGGCTATAAAGCTCATTTTATGATAATTTTGAAGGGAACTTATGTTCATCTTGAAATAAGGTTTGACCAAAATTAAAAATATAAAGAAATGAGATTGTTGTTGATTAGTACTTAAAAGTGTATTTTTATCATGGTTTTATATCATCATTTCGCACTTGAAGTATCTATAACTCCTTAACTAAAACATGTTTTATAATAATATATCTAATAATATAAGATACCTTTAATTTATGGTAAATGTTCATTTTAAATGCAGGCCTATCACATAAATGAAAGGATTGATTGATGACTTTAAGAACTTAAATTGCAAGGGCAAAAAGATGACCAAAATTAGAAAAGAGATGCCGGTGCAATCTAAACCGGAATACTGTTCGGTAATTGGGTCATATCTGGAGCTATAGATCTCAGATTTAGGTCCACATTATATGTTTGGAAAGGTAAGACATAGGCCTATAACTTTCATATGGAGCCTAAGATCTAAAAATGCCATTTTCAAGTCCAAATTGTAGCAACAACAAAGAAGCCCGAATCTGTCCTCTAGCCCAAGCACTGTTCAGTATTTTGGCCATATCTGGAGTTCTAGAAGTACAAATGAGCTGAATTTTTTACACAAGAAAGATGAGACAATTGCCTACAACTTTCATGTTTTCAAGTGGCTCCAATTTTGATGTTATCAATGATTTTTTGGGCAGACAAGAGAAAATAAGGATTATCACCAAGTCAAGAGTTGGCTACCCACTCATTAATTAGTCATCAAATCAATAGTTCCCAATTTTGGCCTGTAAAAGGAGGCATTTGCCATGCATTTAGGCATCTTGGTTTCCAGATCAAGATCATGCTCTTGCTTTCTCTCTTTATATTTTTTGTAATGTTTATGCTTTACTTTCATTAATATCAAGTTTATACCTTTCATTTCCTTGCATCTACTTAGTTAACTTTAATCTTATTCATGTTCTTATTTTGTTTATTTATTTTTCTTTCTTTCATTATGTCTAGCTAAGTTTATTATGTCAAGGTGAGAAGGTTGCACTAATGGTATAAGAAATAAGTATAGTATAAACTTAATATGGACTTTAATGTTTGATACTAACATGTTTTATATTTGTTATCTTATTCACTCTTTAATACTTTGCTTGTTAAATGACTAATCTTGATTTATGTTGTATAACACTTAGTACAACAAATGCTTGGCACTTTCATAACCCATACTGTATGGTATAACCGACACCTGAGCTATGAAAGGAACTTGATTTGTTGTTAACACAAGTTATAATCATGAATGCTTGACGAAATTTACAAGTATTAGCATTAATTGAATAAAATGACTAATGTAATCATGTTAATAATATATAATCCGATTGGAACCTCCTTTGTGTGTGGTTTCCAATTGAATAATAAGAGTTTATACTATACTTATTTGACATACCATTAGTGGAACCTCTAACCTTGACATTTGTTCTTATCATTGTTTAATCTTTACATTAATATTCCATCTCGAAGTTCTCATCATCTTCTTCTTCTTCTTCTCTTTCTTTATTATTACTATTATTATTACTATTATTATTATTATTAGTACTACTACTACTACTACTACTACTACTACTACTACTATTATTATTATTATTATTATTATTATTATTATTATTATTATTATTATAGTTGTTGTTATTGTTGTTATTGTTGTTGTTATTATTGCTATTATTGTTGTTTATAATTGTTGTTTATAATTTGTACAATTAACCTCCCTGTGGTTCGACTTCGGTCTTGCCGTGTTATTTAGTACTTCGACATTCCTGCACTTGGGAGAAGACAACAATCTTTTCATTGTGTCAAGTATTTGGCACCGTTACCGGGGAGGTAAGTTCTTGTATAAATTATAGTAATTATTTTATTTTTGTCTTTTCACTTTTCTTGTATATAACTTTGTTTCTTTTCTCTTGTTTCTTCTTCTTTTGTTTTCCTTTTCCTTTTATTCTATTCCTACACGTGCATGAGAGTGTGGTCACGTACATCAAGTGGTAGACTTTGTAGGGTATCCTCATCATTTTCAGAAAATATGGCCGAAGAAGATAGATAATCAATCACTTCATAATGAGAATAATGAGAATAACCGTGCTAGAACACTTAGAGACCACATGAATCCCACAAGAACAAGTGCACCATCATGCATAGTTTTTCCTCCCGATGCATCTCAATTTAATTTTAAGTCAGACATTATTCAACTTTTACCTTCTTTTCATGGCTTAGAATTGGAAAATCCATACTTGCATTTAAGGGAATTTAAGGAGGTTTGCAACATATATAATAATTTAAATTGTAGCATGAACACCATCAGATTAAAGCTTTTTCCTTTTTCATTAAAAGATAAAGCTAAAACATGGCTACAAAATTTGAGACCAGGATCCATTCGTGCTTGGGATGAAATGCAACAACAGTTTTTGAAAATGTTTTTCCCATCTCACAGAACAAACTCTTTCAAAAGACAAATCACTACTTTCACTCAAAAACCAGGAGAAACATTTTACCAATGTTGGGATAGGTATTGAGACTTGCTTAGTACTTGCCCTCATCATGGTTTTAAAACATGGAGATTGATTTCACATTTCTATGAAGGGTTAACACCTAGAGATATGCAAATGGTTGAATTGATGTGCAATGGAACTTTTGAAGATAAAGACCCTGATGAAGCAATGGAGTACTTAGACTTGTTAGCTGAAAATGCTCAAAATTGGGACACCGTGGGTACTTATAAGGCACCGAGTAAAACTCAACCTCGTACATCTAGTGGAGGTATGTACAACCTTAGGGAAGATCATGACCTTCAAGCCAAGTTTGCATCTTTAGCTAGAAAAGTCGAGGCACTAGAATTGAAAAAGAGTGGTCAATTAAAATCTGTTGAAAACATTGTGTGTCAAATTTGTGAAACAAATGAACACTCAACCAACGATTGTCCAACCTTGCCTTCTTTTAAGGAATGTCTCCATGAACAAGCCCATGCTTTAAACAGTTTCTAAAGGGCCAATCACAACCCATACTCACAAACATACAATTCTGGTCGGAGAAATCACCCAAATTTTAGTTGGAAGAGTGAGAACAATAATGCACAAACTTCACAACTACCGTTTCAAGGACACCACAATTTTCAAAATTCTTATGGATATGCACCTCCTTATGCTCCACCTCCTAGAAGAAATCTTGAGGAAACATTGCATGCATTCATTGAAAAGCAAGAGACAATCAATACTCAATTTGCTCAAAACATGACAGATTTTAAAGATACTCTTGCAAAATTAACATCTGCTCTCAGTTTCCAAGAGAAAGGTAAGTTTTCATCTCAACCACAACAAAATCCCAAGGGGCAATACAAATGCAAATGGAAGTAGTTCCGGAAGCCAACATATGGATCAAGTCAAATTAGTCACTACTCTGCGCAGTGGTAAGGTTATTGAAAAACCCTCTTTTGAACCTTATGAGAAAGATGATGAGTCAATCTCTGAGGGTAAGGAAGGGGTTGAATCTGAAAATTACAAAGAAAAGACTGATTCTCCACCAGCACTTCCATTTCCTCAAGCCATGACCAAACAAAGGAAAGTCAATCACAAGTCTGAAATTTTTGAAATTTTCAAACAGGTAAGGATCAATATACCTTTGCTGGATACTATTAAACAGGTTCCTTCCTATGCTAAATTTTTAAAAGATCTATGCACTGTGAAGAGGAAACTGAATGTGAAAAAGAAAGTCTTTCTAGCTGAACAAGTAAGTGCTATTCTTCAAAACAATAATGCTTTGAAATATAAAAACCCTGGTTTTCCTACAATTTCTTGCTTTATTGGAGTGCATAAAATTAAAAGAGCCTTACTTGATCTCGGTGCTAGTGTGAATTTACTTCCACATTCAGTTTTTCAGAGTCTCAATCTAGGTGAGTTAAAACCAACTTCTATATCTCTTTTACTTGCCGATATATCTGTAAAAGTGCCTAGAGGAATAATTGAAGATGTGTTAGTACAAGTCAATAAATTCATTTATCCTGTGGATTTTATTATCTTGGACACAGAACCTGTTGAAGCATGTAATTCATTTCCTGTTATTTTAGGACGTCCGTTTCTTGCAACTTCTAACGCATTGATTAATTGTACGAATAGACTAATGAAGCTATCATTTGGAAGCATGACATCAGAGATGAATATTTTCAACATTTGCAAGCAACCTGGAGATGATAATGATTTACAAAAAGTAGATCATATTGACAAATTAGTTTATGATCAACTTGAATCTACTTTAAGTAAAAATGAGTTGGATGAATCTGAAGATTTGCAAATGATTTATTCTGAGAAAGATATCACGGATGAAAAAAGCATCGAAAATGTTGATGTGAATCTTTTATCAACAATGATAACAAATTCAACATCTGATATCACATCAATCGATGATTACTTTCCTAACGAATCCTTACTTTCTCTTAGTCCAATGCCTTGGTATGATAAAAATATTAATTTTCTTGCTTTAGGAGATTTGCCAGCTGATTGGAGTACTCAAGACAAAGAAAATTTTTTGAACGAAGTGAAGAATTTTTATTGTGATGACCCTAACTTATTCAAATATTGTCCTGATCAAATATTTCAAAGATTCATTCCCGATAATGAGGTAAGTAGTGTTATTAAACTTTTTCATTCTGAAGCATGTGGAAGTTATTTCTCGTCAAAAAAGACAGCTATAAAAATCTTTCAAAATGGATTTTATTGGCCCACAATGTTCAAGGACACACATGCATTCTGCAAAACTTGTGAAAATTATCAAAAAGTTGACACTGATAAAAAAGGTTTGTTTTATAAATCTCAACTCTATTCATTCCCTAGAAAGCTAAGATCAAGATGGAACAATCCTTATGGGGCCTATGATATTGAGAATTCAATGAATGACAATGTTTTTAAGGAAAATAGACATCGTTTAAAAGCTTACTTTGATAATTTTCCTAGTGAAAATGAATCAACTGGTTTGAATGATCTTGTAAATAAAGGTTGATTATTTTGTTTTTCTTACATTGTTTTTGTGTTTCTTTTTGAGTGATTTTTGCTAGTTTCTCTCACCCCGGTCAAATGGCGAATAACGGTACTTCGTGATTTAAGTTGGTTCTTTTAGTTTCCCACAATAACTGATATCTGTGTATATATTTGTGCAATTTTTTGAATCTCTTTTCCAATTCTCATTTGAAAATGGACACTAATCTTGAAAAATTGAAAAAGTATTTTCCCGCTCTGCCTCAAAATGCGGTTACAAAAATTTACCGTGCTAGATGTGTAAGATTGAGATTGTTAATGAATCATGGAATTCCTGAAGATATTCGCTGGTTGATTGAAGCAAAGGTCCGATTATCAGGTGGGTCCAATTATCAGGTGAGTCCTTCATTTCACACATGCTTGGAATAGGTAAAAGCACTTTTGCAAAGAAACGTCATGCAAAATGACTAGAAGTCTGTCATCGATGTGCTAGATGGACTTGTAATACACAATGTTGTTCTTTAGGAATAGTATCTATAAACCGTGAAGATAAAATACAATTCATTAAGGATAGCCTGAGTAAGGAGTCTTTAGATAATCTTTTATGGACTCTTGAGACGCATCCTAGTGGAGATGTGCATCGTGCAATTCATGATTTATGACCACTATTTCATAAAGAACATGATCGATTTAGTCATGGGAATCTGACTTAAAAAGACCCTATTTGCCAGTTTTTAAGAAAACTGGATGGGAAGCCTATCCCCGACCTATAGAGGGCGTTGTGAGCCATAATCACAACTACCTGTACATACATATGCTTTTTCAAAAGTAAATAAATAAAAAGAGAGAGAGTGTGTGTGAGACTCCAGCTGGCCTATATATAGGTGTTATGATTGCCTTTCTAATTTCTCATCTATAAAACCCTCTCTTCCTTCCTTTCATTTCTACTCAACCCATACATTCAACAAATACAGAAGTGTGTAGAAATGGCAAGTTCCTCAAGTCATCATATAAGAAATATTTGTGTTTTCAGTGGATATAGTCTTGGGAAAGAAAAGGAGTTTTTAGAATCAGCAAATCATTTTGGTCAAGTGCTAGCTAAGAGAAAGATTCATTTAGTGTATGGGAGAGGCAGTCTTAGGTTAATGGAAGGTGTGTCAATAGCTGCATTTTTAGGAGGTAGTCAAGTTTTGGGGGTCGTCACCGAAGCTTTAGCACAAAGGGACATCATTGGAAAAACAATTGTAGAGGAACTTCAGGTCTAGATACATTGGAAGAGATCTTTCATATTTCCTCTTGGGCTTAACTGCACATTCACCATAAACCCATAGGTTTGTTAAATGTTAATGGTTATTATGATAAGTTGTTGTCATTTCTTGATCATGCTGTGGAACAAGAATTTCTAACATCTTCTGCACGACAAATCATAATCTCTGCTGCTACTACTGAACAATTAATTGACCAACTACAATCCATCATTCCTGTAATTGATCCTTCCATGAGTTGCATAAATTGGTCAACTAAAGAAAGCTGTAAAAAGCTTAGATTGGATTTGAGCCTTCATTTGTGAATTTTTGTGTCTTTTGGTTTTATTATTGTGTTTTGTTACTTTTGTTTCAGTGTGTTTCAGGTTTGTCAGTGTTCGTTATTTGAGGTGATATCTTTTATACTCTATCTTTCTACCTTTAAACATTGAGGACAATGTCTCGTTTTGGTTGGGGGGAGAGGGTAGTAGTTGATAAAAAAAAATTGTTTTTCATTTCATAAGCATGTGCATAATTGTTGTTACTAGGATGACAGAGTAAAGGAGCTCTTTTGTTAAAGTGACTCTTGAGACGCATCTTAGTAACCATTCTTAACAAGGACTATTATAATACTTCTTGAAATATTCAGGTTTACAAACTCTCGCATTGTTATCACTTAATTCCGCTCATATACTTATTTAACATGTATTCTTAAACCTTAATTTACACACACACACTTTAACATATGATTGTGGGTTGCATATTGGATTATTACATTATTTATGTTCTTTTGTTAAAAGTAACAACTAAAGGAAAGGGATTATATATAATTAAAAAAAAGAAAAAAAAGAAAAAAATGATAATAATAAAAATATAGATAAGTTTGGTTTCGTAGCCTCCCTAACCTAAGCAATTAAGCCCGAAGGGGTGTTTTAACACCTACTACCCTGAAGTCAACTGACTTGGGAGCTATTGGCCCAACGCTTGTTACATGGGTTGAGGAGAAAAGCTTAAGGGAATCAAACATTGCACTATCTACATATTAGTATCTGCGACCCGAGTTACTAAGCTCGTAGGGTGTCTTAACACCTAATGCCCTAAGACCAACTGGTCTGGGAGTCATTAGCAGAAAGCTCATTACATGGGTTAAAGATGCATGGTGTTTTTAAATTATATGTATATATATTTAAAAAAAAACAAGAAGAAAAAAAAGATAAAAATAATAATCCCAACCCAAGGAAGTTAACTTTAAACATTATAACAAAAAATTTGTTTTCTTCCAAGAAAAGCCCCATAATTATGTGTTGATACATTGAGCACAAAAGAAAGGTTTATGAATATCTTGTTAAGAGGTATTGAGCAGGTATATAAATTTAACGAGAGTTTGTTTATCTAGATAGATTAATGGAAGTTAAATGATGAATACCTTGCTTTGTGGAATTTACAAATTGTTTTTTTATTTTAACGCTTTGATTACTAGGGACTAGTAATAAGCTGGTTGAGGGGTGTGATTAGTACTTAAAAGTGCATTTTTATCATGGTTTTATATCATCATTTTGCACTTGAAGTATCAATAACTCCTTAACTAAAGCATGTTTTATAATAATATATCTAATAATATAAGATACCTTTAATTTATGGTAAATGTTCATTTTAAATGCATGCCTATCACATAAACGAAAGGATTGATTGATGACTTTAAGAACTTAAATTGCAAGGGCAAATAGATGACCAAAATTAGAAAAGAGATGTATGTGCAATCCAAACCGGAAAACTATTATTTTATATGTAATTTGGTATAATTTATAATTTAACCAAAATCAAAACTAACTTTTATATAATAATTTTGTTAATTCATAATCAACAACAGTCCAAAATCATTGATTATTTTACAAAGTAACCTAATTATCAACTCAAATTATATCTAATTAACCTAATTTGTAATTGAAAAATAACCCTAATGACACGATTAAAAAGTTGATGTCTTCTTCCAAGTGTAGGAGTGTCAAAATAATAAATAAATAGGGAAGACCAAGGTCGAACCACAAATTACCGCAAATTAATTTGACATCTCTTTTCTAAGTTTGGCCATCTCTTTATCCATTCAATTTCAGTTCTTAAACTTATCAATCAATTCTTTTATTTATTTGATAGACCTACATTTAAAATGAATATTTACTACAAATTAAAGATATCTTATATTATTAGATATGTTATTATAAAACATGCTTTAGTTAAGGAGTTATTGATACTTCAAGTGTAAAATGATGATATGAAACCTTGATAAAAATGCATTTCTAAATACTAATCAGTCGAGAATCAGTCTTTTCTTTACAATATTCAAATTTAACCCCTTCCTTACCCTTAGAGATTAACTCATCATCTTTCTCATAGGGTTTAAGAGTGGGTTGTTCAATAACCTTACCATTATCAAGAGTAATAACTGATTTGACTTGATCTATGTGTTGGTTTCAAGAACTACATGCATTTGCATTGTATTGCACCTTGGGATTTTGCTGTGGTTGAGATGAAAACTTACCTTTTTCTTGAAAACTAAGAGTAGATGTGGGGTTTGCAAGAGCATCTTTTAGATCTGCCATGATTTGAGCATTTTGAGTGTTGATTGTCTCTTACTTTTCAATGAATGCATGCAATGTTGCCTCAAGATTTTTTCTAGAAGGTGGAGCATAAGGAGGTACATGTCTATAATTTTTTTTTTAAATTATGGTGTGCTTCAAACTATGGTTATGAAGTTTGTGCATTACTATTCCAATTAAAATTAAGGTAACTTCTCAACTAGGATTGTATGTTTACGAGTATAGGTTATAATTAGACCTTTGGAAACTGTTTAAAGTATAAGCTTGTTCATGGAAGCATTTCTTAAAAGAAGACAAAGTTGAACAATCATTATTTGAGTGTTTATTGATTTCATAGATTTTACATATAATGTCTTGAATAAATTTTAATTGACCACTCTTTTTTAATTCTAGTGTCTTGACTTTTATAGCTAAAGATGTAAATTTGGCTTGGAGGTCATGATCTTTCCTAAGATTGTATATAACTCTACTAGATATATGAGGTTGAGTTTTACCTAATGCCTCATAAGTACATACGGTGTTCCAATTTTAAGCATTTTCAATTAGAAAGTCCAGGTACTCCATTGCTTCATTAGGGTCTTTATCTTCAAAAGTTCCATTACATATCAATTCTACCATTTGCTATCTTTAAGTGTTAACCCTTCATAAAAATATGAAACCAATCTTCATGTTTCAAAACCATGATGGGGGCAAGTATTAAGAAAGTCTTAATACCTATCTCAACATTGGTAAAATATTTCTCTTGATTTTTTGAGTGAAAGTGGTGATTTGTTGATTAGTACTTAAAAGTGCATTTTTATCATGGTTTTATATCATCATTTTGCACTTGAAGTATCAATAACTCCTTAACTAAAATATGTTTTATAATAATGTATCTAATAATATAAGATACCTATAATTTGTGGTAAATGTCTATTTTTAATGAAGGCCTATCAAATAAATGAAAGGATTGATTGATGACTTGAAGAACTTAAATTGCAAGGATAAAGAGATGGCCAAACTTAGAAAAGAGATGTCGGTGCAATCCAAACCGGAACACTATTCGGTAATTGGGTCATATCTGGAGCTATATATCTCAGATTTAGGCCCAATTTATATGGATGGAAAGGTAAGACATAGGCCTACAACTTTCATATGGAGCCCAAGATCTAAAAAGGTCATTATCAAGTCCAAATTGTAGCAACAACAAAGAAGCCCGAATCTGTCTTCCAGCCCGAGCACTGTTCGGTATTTTGGCCATATCTAGAGTTATAGAAGTCCAAATGAGCTGAATGTTTTACACAAGAAAGCTGAGACAATTTCCTACAACTTTCATGTTTTCGACTGGCTCCAATTGTGACGTTATCAATGACATTTTGGGCAGACAAGAGAAGATAAGGATTGTCACCGAGTCAAGAGTTGGCCACCCACTTATCAATTAGTCATCAAATCAATAGTTCCCAATTTTGGCCTATAAAAGGAGGCATTTGCCATGCATTTAGGCATCTTGGTTTCCAGATCAAGATCATGCTCTTCCTTTCTCTATTTGTATTTTTTGTAATGTTTATGCTTTGCTTTCATTAATATTAAGTTTATGCCTTTCATTTCCTTTCCTTTACTTAGTTAACTTTTATGTTCTTATTTTGTTTATCTATTTTGTTTTCTTTCATTATGTCTAGCTAAGTTAATTATGTCAAGGTGAAAAGGTTACACTAATGGTGTAAGAATAAGTATAATGTAAACTTAATATGGACTTTAATGTTTGATACTAACATGTTTTATATTTGTTATCTTGTTCACTCTTTAATACTTTGCTTGTTAAATGACTAATCTTGATTTATGTTGTATAACACTTGGTACAACAAATACTTGGCACTTTCATATCCCATAATGTATGGTATAACCGACACCTGAGCTATGAAAGGAACTTGATTTGTTGTTAACATAAGTTATAATCATGAATGCTTGACGAGATTTACAAGTACTAGCATTAATCGAATAAGATGACTAATGTAATCATGTTAACAATCTAAAATCTGATTAGAACCCCCTTTATGTGTGGTTTCCAATTGAATAATAAGAGTGTATACTATACTTGTTTGACATACCATTAGTGGAACCTCTAACCTTGACATTCGTTATTATAATTGGTTAATCGTTACATTAGTATTCCATCTCAAAGTTCTCATCTTCTTCTTCTTCTTCTCCTTCTTTTTCTTTATTATTATTATTATTATATTACTATTATTATTAATATTACTACTAGGGTTGTTCACGGTTCGGTTTAGACTAAAAAAACTAACCGAATCGAATTACTCTATTGTTGTAAAAAAAGTAACCGAACCGGACCAGAAACCGGTTCAAACAGAACCGGTCCAGTTCGGTTAAATCCAGTTTTTTAAGGAAAAAACTGGGAAACCTAATCCCATGGGTTTTTTTGGTTTTTTCTTTAAATTGGCTTACAGTTTGGGAAGATTTAGTCTTTTATTCATTATAAAATGTCCCAAAAGGCAGAAATTCATTTTAAAGAAAAACAATTTTACCTTACATTAAATTAAGCTTTAAAATTTAAAGCAGAGTGATGTTCGGTTTTATAATGTTAAGGTAATTCACATGGTTAACTTTTAATGTAAATTGACTAACTTTTAATGTAAATTAAAATATGAACATGAATTTAGACATTAATTAAAATTCTATAGATATGTAAATTAGCTAACTTTTAATATACTTCCTAAAGTGCTAAATTAATGCAATATGCAAGATACATCATCAAATTTTAGAACTTCAAATTAAAAGTATGTTCGCACTAGAAAAGTTAACATTAACAAGCAAATACATTAATAACCAGCAAAAAAATATTATAAACATCCGGCATAATTTGAACTTTGAAGAAAAAAACCGAGCAACACCAGCATCTAAAAATTCCAGCAACATCAGCATCCAAAAATTCCAGCAAGGATAATGCTATAAAAAAACAATAGCAAATTAGCAACATATTAGAGTTCAACTATTGAAATAATTAAGTATGCAAAATTTTAAGGAAAATGAACAAGGTAAAGTAAATTAATTACCCAAAACAATTATATTCCAAGATTGCACCAAGCCACCAATACTACTTAGTACTCACAAACAATCGGTTGAGATTTTTAAACTTTCACCAAATTCTATAAAAACATAAATTAAAATGTTAGATTAAACATATGTAAATAAACAATATTATAAAATAACTATATTTAAATTTGTAAGAGAAATTACCTGACTCAGTCATCTCAGAATTTTCAATATAATCCATGAAGGTTCTAATGTTGATTGGAATTGGTGTTAAACTTAACCAATTCTGACAACAAACAAGTGCTTGCACTGTCGATGGAGATAAAGAGCTTCGAAATGAATCTAATATACGACCGTCAGTACTCAATGCTGCTTTAGAAACAACTGTAGATATCGGGATGACTAACACGTGTTGTGCCACCTTAGAAAGAATCTTGTATTTTGTAGCATTACACCTCCACCAACTCAAAATATCTAATTTAAAATCATTCGGATCCTCACAATCATCACCCAAATATCTCTCAACCTCATTTTTTTTTGGGCACTGCCCTCTTCCTCTAAATGTTTTTTGAATTGAGAAGTCAAGTCATCCAACATATCATCATTTACCACCATTAAATCAACATTAACATTTTCATTTATACTTGTTCCAACACTATGAACAACCTTAACATTCTCATCAACATTCATGTAATGCTCAAACAACCTTAGCAAAGTATCTTTAACCTTAATTGTAAAATTTTCAGCCTCTTCAACATCATACAATCTTCCAAAACAAAATCTCACATACTTCAATTTGAAACGTGGATCTAACACAACAACCACATATAACAAAAAGTTTTGTGCATCTTGATCCCCCCCAATATTTTTTATATTTTGCCATCATATTCTTTGTCATTTTACTTACATAAACATCTTCACTTCTACAAAGTTGAGATATGCTTGTGTGCATAGAAATCAATTCATGAAAGAAAGAATTAGATGTCACATACAACGAGCTAGAAAATTTCAATGTAACTGTGTAAAATAATTTCAAGAACTTGACAAAAGATCTAGCCTTTTCCCAATCTTCTAAAGTAAGAGGACCTAAGTTTTTTTGTTTTCCTTGTGAATCAACCTCAAAGTAACTCAAATACCTAGGATCGATTTCTTCTAACCTCAAAAAAACCACATCAAATTTAACAGCCGCATCTAGCATCATATATGTAGAGTTCCATCTAGTTGCAACATCCAAACAAACAGATTTTTTACTCCCAATTTTCAACCTTTCCGCACATTGATTAAAAACAAGTTGTCTAGAAGGAGAAGATCTAACAAACCTTACTGCATTCCTAATTTTAACCACTGAATCATCAATATCTTTCAACCCCGTACAGACAATAAGATTAACAATATGTGCACAACATCTAACATGTATGAAGTCATTTGACAATATATTAGTTGCCCACCCAATTGTTACTCTTTTCAGATATTTTATTGTCAAATTATTTGAACTTGCATTGTCTACAGTAACTGTTAAAATCTTATCAATTCCCCATTCCAATAAACAACTCTCAATCGTTTGGCCAATGGTTTCACCTTTATGATTAGAAACTTGACAAAAGTTTAGAATTCTTTTATTCAAGTACCAACCTTCATCAATCCAATGAGCAGTCAAACACATATAATTAATATTTTGGATTGATGTCCAAGTATCAGTTGTTAAACATAAACCTTGATCCTTAAGAGCTTTCTTTAATTTCTCCTTCTCTACTAAATAAATTTTCAAACAATCTCTCCAAATCATCAAACGAGAAGGAACATCAAATCTAGGTTGCATTACTTTACAAAATGATTTAAATCCTTGATTTTCTATAAAATTAAAAGGTAGCTCATAAAATATAACCATTTTTCCAAGGGCTTTCCTACACTCTTCATAATTATAACCCACTACCTTAACAGTCACCAAATTTTCCTCTTCATTATCACCCCCTTTTATTTTAGGCTTAGGTTCTAAAACTAGAGTTTTTTGTTTCGATCAATGATAAAAGGAGTTTTAGCATTACCATCTAGTTTTTTAAAGTGATCCCAAATTTAGGATATTTTTCTTTTATTACATCTAGAAGGTGGATTACCTTCTTCAGTGTTGCTGTTTGTGCTGGAGGTAGTAACTAGAACTGGAATAGGCAAAGAATTTGGTTCTGAACTTGAAGGATTTGACTCATTAGATATAGAATTTTCCCCATTATCCATCTGAAATTAAAAAAACAACAACATAAATCAACATCTAACTACAATTGAGAATCAAGCAGAATTTGAGCACCATGTTAGGTTCATATTATTGCAAAAAAGCATCTATCACCTCTTTATTCTAAAAAACCTGCATACTGTAAATTACACATGTAATGGACCTGAAAGTCTGTAATGGACCAATTTTAATTGCAAAAAGTCTGTAATGGACCAATTTCTATTCTAAAAATGAAGGAAAGAGCAAGCAAAACCCTGAAAGTCCATGGCATTTACACATGCTAATACAACACAGTTTACTCAATCAAGGCCTCAGTTCCATTAACTTATTCAGATTTTTATTGAATTATTTCACTCCCTCATATGGATTCTCACGCAATCTCTATCTTATATAATTATTAGCACTTAGCAGGACTAAACATTTAACAGATCATACATGAAAATTGAATAGAATGCAGAATAAAACAGAATAAAGTCCTGAACATACTGCCAGCAATCTAGAATTAATATAACAGAAAATAGATTGATAAGCAAGTAAAGCAATCAAGATAAAACATATTGATATTTGATAATACAGATAAAAAAATGATAATACAGATAAAAAAAAATGATAATACAAATCAAAGCAATTAAGATAAACCAATCCAATACATATTGAAGTTAACAATGCTAAACAAAGAAATCAATAAATCGATATCAATACAAATCAATATAAAAGAGAGAGTCGGGTAAAAGGGGGCAAACCTGAAGAAAAAAGTAAAAACCCTAGCTGCAAGAAGGTAGAAAAAGAAGAAGAGGTCAGAGATCTCTAATGGAACAAATGTTACAAGTAAAACTTACAAGCACACGAAGGCCAGAACAGAATTAACAATGCATAAACAGTAAACTTTACCTCTTTGACTCTTTCTGCTGTAGGTGAAGAGAGACGCAAGGGGTTTTGTTCGAGTTTTTTTTTCACTGCATGTCTACTAGATGGATGCGGAGATATGGGTTATTTATTTATTAATCAACTAGAGAAGAGACAAACATGCAGGGGGCAAGAGACAGGGAAGATGAAAATTGAAAGGGAAAGGAAGAAGGTTGGTTTGGTGTGGCAGTGGCTACAACTGAAAACTAAATGAATTAGGTTTACATTTTACTGTACCATTTAGGCATTTAGTATTTATACTAGGTCGTTTCTGCCTTGCTAGCTTTATTTTAATGGGTAGCCTGTTCGGTTCACTGGTTTTGGTGGTGAAACTGAAACCAAACCGAACTGGAAAGCTTTTTTGGTTTAGTAATCGGTTTAATCGGTTTTTTATCTCAGTTCGGTTTTTTCAGTTAATTTTCTATCGGTTTTCTCGGTTATTCGGGTTTTTTGAACACCCCTAATTACTACTACTACTACTACTACTACTACTACTACTACTACTACTACTACTACTACTACTACTACTACTACTACTACTACTACTACTACTACTATACTACTACTATTATTATTATTATTATTATTATTATTATTATTCTTGTTGTTATTGTTATTGTTGTTGTTGTTGTATTATTGTTATTTATAATTTGTACAATTAACCTCCCTGTGGTTCTACCCCGGTCTTGCCGGGTTATTTATTACTTTGACACTCTTGCACTTGGGAGAAGACAACAATCTTTTCGTCGTGTCACAATGTGCAAAATTTTTATTGGGATGACCCCTACTTATTCAATTATTGTCCTGATCAAATATTTCAAAAATGCATTCTCGACAATGAGGTAAGTAATTTCATTAAATTTTGTCATTCTAAGGCACGTGGGGATCATTTCTCGTCAAAAAAGATTATAGAAATCTTACAAAGTGGATTTTATTGGCCCACCATATTCAAGGAATCACATGCATTCCGCAAAATTTGTGAAAATTATCAAAAGGTGGGATTTATTTCAAAACACATATAGTCTTTGGATAATCTTGTATTGACTCTTAAGTCTCATCATAGTCGAGATAAGCATCATGTAATTCATGATTTATGGCCCCACTTTCATAAAGAACATGTTGGATATAGTCTTGAGAATCTGACTAAAAAAAGACCCTGTTTGCCAGTTTTTAAGAAAACTGGATAGGAAGCCTATCCCCGACCCATAGAGGGCTTTTAAGCCGTTCTTGGACGTAAAACCAAGAAAAGATGTGAGCCACAATCACAACTACCTATACATACACATACTTTTTCAAAAGTAAATAAATAAATAAATAAATAAAGAGAGAGAGAGTGTGTGTGTAAAACTCCAGCTGGCCTATATATAGGTGGTATGATTGCCTTTCTAATTTCTCATTTATAAAACCCTCTCTTCCTTCCTTTCATTTCTACTCAACCTATACATTCAACAACTACAGAAGTGTGTAGAAATGGCAAGTTCCTCAGGTCATCATATAAGAAATATTTGTGTTTTTGGTGGATCTAGTCCTGGAAAGAAAAGGAGTTTTTAGAATCAGCAAATCATCTTGGTCAAGTGCTAGCTGAGAGAAAGATTCATTTAGTGTATGGGGGAGGCAATCTTGGGTTAATGGGAGGTGTGTCAATAGCTGCATTTTTAGGAGGTAGTCAAGTTTTGGGAGTCGTTCCCGAAGCTTTAGCACAAGGGGATATCATTGGAAAAACAATTGGAGAGGAACTTCAGGTCTCCACAATGTCAGCCCGAATGAATGCAATGTTTAACCATATTGATGTCTTCATTGCTTTACCAGGTGGTCTAGGCACATTGGAAGAGATCTTTCATATTTCCTCTTGGGCTCAACTACACATTCACCATAAACCCATAGGTTTGTTAAATGTTATTGGTTATTATGATAAGTTGTTGTCTTTTCTTGATCATGCTGTGGAGCAGGAATTTCTAACATCTTCTGCACGACAAATCATAATCTCTACTGCTACTGCTGAACAATTGATTGACCAACTACAATCTTTCATTCCTGTGATTGATCCTTCTATGAGTCGCATTAATTGGTCATCTAAGGAAAGCCGTAAAAAGCTTAGATTGGATTTGAGCCTTCATTTATGAATATTTGTGTCTTTTGGTTTGATTATTGTGTTTTGTTGTTTCTTATATTTGTTTCAGTGTGTTTCAGGTTTGTCAGTGTTCGTTATTTCAGGTGATATCTTCTATACTCTATCTTTCTACCTTAGAACATTGAGGACAATATCTCGTTTTGGTTGGGGGGAGAGGGTAGTAGTTGATAAAAAAAAATTGTTTTTCATTTCATAAAGCATGTGCATAATTGTTGTTATTAGGATGACAGAGTAAAGGAGCTCTTTTGTTAAAGTGACTCTTGAGACGCATCTTAGTAACCATTCTTAACAAGGTCTATTATAATACTTCTTGAAATATTCAGGTTTACAAACTCTCGCATTGTTATCACTTAATTCCGCTCATATACTTATTTAACATGTATTCTTAAACCTTAATTTACACACACACACACACACTTTAACATATGATTGTGGGTTGTATATTGGATTATTACATTATTTATATTCTTTTGTTAAAGGTAACAACTAAGGGAAAGGGATTGTATATAATTAAAAAAAATAAAAAAGAAAAAAAATGATAATAATAAAAATGTAGATAAGTTTGGTTTCGTAGCCTCCCTAACCTAAGCAATTAAGCCCGAAGGGGTGTTTTAACACCTAATACCCTAAAGTCAACTGACTTGGGAGCTATTGGCCCAACGCTTGTTACATGGGTTAAGGAGAAAAGCTTAAGGGAATCAAACATTGCACTATCTACATATTAGTATCTGCGACCCGAGTTACTAAGCTCGTAGGGTGTCTTAACACCTAATGCCCTAAGACCAACTGGTCTGGGAGTCATTAGCAGAAAGCTCATTACATGGGTTAAAGATGCATGGTGTTTTTAAATTATATGTATATATATTTAAAAAAAAAACAAGAAGAAAAAAAAGATAAAAATAATAATCCCAACCCAAGGAAGTTAACTTTAAACATTATAACAAAAATTTTGTTTTCTTCCAAGAAAAGCCCCATAATTATGTGTTGATACATTGAGCATAAAAGAAAGGTTTATGAATATCTTGTTAAGAGGTATTGAGCAGGTATATAAATTTAACGAGAGTTTGTTTATCTAGATAGATTAATGGAAGTTAAATGATGAATACCTTGCTTTGTGGAATTTACAAATTGTTTTTCTATTTTAATGCTTTGATTACTAAGGACTAGTAATAAGCTGGTTGAGGGGTGTGATTAGTACTTAAAAGTGCATTTTTATCATGGTTTTATATCATCATTTTGCACTTGAAGTATCAATAACTCCTTAACTAAAGCATGTTTTATAATAATATATCTAATAATATAAGATACCTTTAATTTGTGGTAAATGTTCATTTTAAATGCATGCCTATCACATAAATGAAAGGATTGATTGATGACTTTAAGAACTTAAATTGCAAGGGCAAACAAATGACCAAAATTAGAAAAGAGATGTCGGTGCAATCCAAACCGAAACACTATTTGGTAATTCGATCATATCTGGAGCTATAAATCTCAGATTTAGGTCTAATTTATATGGATGGAAAGGTAAGACATAGGCCTACAACTTTCATATGGAGCCCAAGATCTAAAAATGTCATTTTCAAGTCCAAATTGTAGCAACAACAAAGAAGCCTGAATCTGTCCTCTAGCCCGAGCACTGTTCAGTATTTTGGCCATATCTGGAGGTCTAAAAGTCCAAATGAGCTGCATGTTTTACACAAGAATGCTGAGATAATTGTCTACAACTTTCATGTTTTTAAGTGGCTCCAATTTTGACGTTATCAATGACGTTTTGGGCAGACAAGAGAAGATAAGGATTGTCACCAAGTCAAGAGTTGGCTACCCACTCATCAATTAGTCATCAAATCAAGAGTTCCCAATTTTGGCCTGTAAAAGGAGGCATTTTCCATGCATTTAGGCATCTTGGTTTCTAGATCAAGATCATGCTCTTGCTTTCTGTCTTTGTATTTTTTGTAATGTTTATGCTTTCCTTTCATTAATATCAAGTTTATGCCTTTCATTTCCTTGCATTTACTTAGTTAACTTTAATCTTATTCATGTTCTTATTTTGTTTATTTATTTTTCTTTCTTTCATTATGTCTAGCTAAGTTTATTATGTCAAGGTGAAAAGGTTGCACTAATGGTATAAAAAATAAGTATAGTATAAACTTAATATGGACTTTAATGTTTGATACTAACATGTTTTATATTTGTTATCTTATTCACTCTTTAATACTTTGCTTGTTAAATGACTAATCTTGATTTATGTTGTATAACACTTGGTACAACAAATGCTTGACACTTTCATAGCCCATATTGTATGGTATAACCCACACCTGAGCTATGAAAGGAACTTAATTTGTTGTGAACACAAGTTATAATCATGAATGCTTGACGAAATTTACAAGTATTAGCATTAATTGAATAAGATGACTAATGTCATCATGTTAATAATCTATAATCCGATTGGAACCTCCTTTGTGTGTGGTTTTCAATTGAATAATAAGAGTTTATACTATACTTGTTTGACATACCATTAGTGGAACCTCTAACCTTGACATTTGTTCTTATCATCGTTTAATCTTTACATTAATATTCCATCTCGAAGTTCTCATCATCTTCTTCTTCTTCTCTTTCTTTATTATTATTATTATTATTATTATTAGTACTACTACTACTATTATTGTTGTTGTTGTTGTTGTTACTATTATTATTGTTGTTGTATTATTGTTATTTATAATTTGTACAATTAACCTCCCTATGGTTCAACCCCGGTCTTGCCGGGTTATTTATTACTTCGACACTCCTGCACTTGAGAGAAGACAACAATCTTTTAGTCGTGTCATTAACTTTTATCTTATTTATGTTCTTAGTTTGTTTATTTATTTTTCTTTCTTTTATTATGTTTAGCTAAGTTTATTATGTCAAGGTGAAAAGGTTCCACTAATGGTGTAAGAATAAGTATAGTGTAAACTTAATATGGACTTTAATGTTTGATACTAACATGTTTTGTATTTGTTATCTTGTTCACTCTTTAATACTTTGCTTGTTAAATGACTAATCTTGATTTATGTTGTATAACACTTGGTACAACAAATGCTTGGCACTTTCATAGCCTATACTGTATGGTATAACCGACACCTGAGCTATGAAAGGAACTTGATTTGTTGTTAACACAAGTTATAATCATGAATGCTTGACGAGATTTACAAGTACTAGTATTAATTGAATAAGATGACTAATGTAATCATGTTAACAATCTATAATCTGATTGGAACCTCCTTTGTGTGTGGTTTCCAATTGACTAATAAGAGTTTATACTATATTTGTTTGACATACCATTAGTGGATCCTCTAACCTTAACATTTATTGTTATCGTTGTTAAATCTTTACGTTAATATTCCATCTCAAAGTTCTCATCATCATCATCTTCTTCTTCTTCTTCTTCTTCTTTATTATTATTATTATTATTATTATTATTATTATTACTACTACTACTACTATTATTGTTGTTGTTGTTATTGTTGTTGTTGTTGTTGTTGTTGTTACTATTATTATTGTTGTTGTATTATTGTTATTTATAATTTGTACAATTAACCTCTCTATGGTTCGACCCCAGTCTTGCCGGGTTATTTATTACTTCGACACTCCTGCACTTGGGAGAAGACAACAATCTTTTAGTCGTGTCATTAACTTTTATCTTATTTATGTTCTTATTGTTTATTTATTTTTCTTTCTTTTATTATGTTTAGCTAAGTTTATTATGTAAAGGTGAAAAGGTTACACTAATGGTGTAAGAATAAGTATAGTGTAAACTTAATATGGACTTTAATGTTTGATATTAACATGTTTTGTATTTGTTATCTTGTTCACTCTTTAATACTTTGCTTGTTAAATGACTAATCTTGATTTATGTTGTATAATACTTGGTACAACAAATGCTTGGCACTTTCATAGCCCATACTGTATGGTATAACCGACACCTGAGCTATGAAAGGAACTTGATTTGTTGTTAACATAAGTTATAATCATGAATGCTTGACGAGATTTACAAGTATTACCATTAATCGAACAAGATGACTAATGTAATCATGTTAACAATATATAATCTGATTGGAACCTCCTTTGTGTATGGTTTCCAATTGACTAATAAGAGTTTATACTATATTTTTTTGACATACCATTAGTGGAACCTCTAACCTTGACATTTGTTATTATCATTGTTTAATCCTTACATTAATATTCCATCTCAAAGTTCTCATCTTCTTCTTCTTCTTCTCCTTCTTTTTCTTTATTATTATTGTTGTTGTATTATTGTTATTTATAATTTGTACAATTAACCTCCCTGTGGTTCGACGACGGTCTTGCAGGGTTATTTATTACTTCGACACTCCTACACTTGGGAGAAGACATCAATCTTTTCATTGTGTCATTGGTCTTAGGGCATTAGGTGTTGAGACACCTATACGAGCTTAGTAACTCGGGTTGCTGATATTGATACGTAGATATCAATGTTGGATTTTCTTAAGCTTTTCTCTTCAACCCATGTTGACTTTAGGGTATTAGGTGTTAAAACACCCATTCGGGCTTAATTGCTTAGGTTAGGGTGGCTATAAAACCAAACTTATCTATATTTTTATTATTATCAGTTTTTTTTTGCTTTTTTTTCTTGTTTTTTTCAAATTATATATTATCTATTTTCCTTAGTTGTTACCTTTAACAAAAGAATATAAATAATATAATAATCCAATGTACAACCCACAATCATATGTTAAAGTATGTGTGTGAAAATTAAGTTTTAAGAATACATGTTAAATGAGTATATGAATAGAATTAAGTGATAACAATGCGATAGTTTGTAAACCTGAATATTTCAAGAAGTATTATGATAGGCCTTATTAAGAATGATTATTAAGATGCGTCTCAAGAGTCATTTTAATAAAAGAGCTCCTTTACTCTGTCATCCTAGTAACAACAATGCTGCACATGCTTCATGAAATAGAAAACACAATAATTTTGCACATGCATGCTTTGTGAAATAGAAAACACAACAATTTTGCACATGCACTATCCTTTTTTTTTGTCAACTACTATTCTTTTTTTTTTGTCAACTACTACCCTCTCCTCCCAACCAAAATAAGACATTGTACTCAATGTCCTAGAGTAGAAAGATAGAGTATAGAAAACATCACCTAAAATTACAAATATTGACAAACATGAAACACACTTAAACAAATATAAGAAACAACAAAACACAAATATTATGCTATTAATAAAATCAAAAGACACAAGTTTTTATAAACTAAGACTCAAATCACAGTTGTGATTGTGGCTTGCATCTTCCCTTGGTTTTATGTCCAAAAACGACTTAAACGCTCTCTATAGGTCATGGATAGGATTCCCATCCATTTTTCTTAAAAACCGACAAACATGGTCTTTTTTAGTCAGATTTTTAAGACTATGTCAAGCATGTTCTTTATGTAATAGTGGTCATAAATCATGAATTGCACGATGCACATCTCTATTAGGATGCGTCTCAAGAGTCAATAGAAGATTATCTAAAGACCCCTTACTCAGGCCATCCTTAATGAATAGTATTTTATCATTACGATTTACAGATACCATTTCTAAAGAACAAAATTGTGCATTGCAAGTTCATCTGACACATTAATGGTAGACTTTCAATCGTTTTGCACGACGTTTCTTTACAAAAGTGCTTTTACTTGTTCCAAGCATGTGTGAAATGAAAGAATTGGGAGACTAACCTGATAATCAAACCTTTGCTTCAATTAACTAGCGAATCTCTTCAGGAATTTCATGGTTCATTAACAACCTCAATCTTGCACACCTAGCTTGGTAATTTTTTATAATCATATTTTGAGGCAAAACGAGAAAATACTTTTTTAATTTTTCAAGAGTGGTGTCCATTTTTTAAGATGAGAAGTGGGAAAGAGATGTAAAGAGAAGAGAAGGAATAAGGAATTGAACAAATATATACACAAATATCAATTATCATAGAAAACTGAAATAACCGACTTAAGAGTCACGGAATATTATTATCTGCCATTTAACTGGGGTGAGAAAGACTAGCAAACCAAAAGTCACAAAAAAAAACACAAAAACAATGTGAGAAAAACAAAATAATCAACCTTTATCTACAAACAATGTGAGAAAAACAAAATAATCAACCTTTATCTACAAGATCATTCAAACCAGTTAATTCATTTTCACTAGAAAAATTATCAAAGTAAGCTCTCAAACGATGTCCATTTACCTTAAAAACATTGTCATTCTTCTGATTCTCAATATCAAAGGCCCCATAAGGATACACATATTTCTCAATAAATGGTTTGCCCCATCTTGATCTTAGCTCTCTAGGAAATAAATCGATTTGAGAATTATAAAACAAAACTTTTTGACCAGTATCAACTTTTTGATAATTTTCACAAGTTTTGCAGAATGTATGTGTGTCCTTGAACATGGTGGGCCAATAAAATCCATTTTGAAATATTTTTGCAGCTGTCTTTTTTGACGAGAAATAACTCCCACATGCTTCAGAACGACAAAGTTTAATGACATACTTACCTCATTGTTAGGAATGCATCTTTGAAATACTTGATCAGGACAATATTTGAATAAGTTAGGGTCATCCCAATAAAAGTTCTTCACTTCATTCAAAAACTTTTCTTTATCTTGGATACTCCAATCAACTGGCAAATCTCCTGAAGCAAGAAAATTGATATTTTTATTATACTAAGCCATTGGACTAAGAGAAAGTAGGGATTTATTAGGAAAATAATCATCAATTATGTGATGTTAAATGTCGAATTTATTGTCACTCTTGACAAAAGATTATCATCAATAATTTTGGTGCTTTTTTCATCTGTGATTTCTTCTTGAAAATAAATCATTTGCACATCTTCAGATTCATCAAACTCTGTTTTACTCATGGTAAATTCAAATTTATCATAAACTAATTTATCAATAAGATCTACTTCTTGTGAATCATTACCATTTCTAGGTTGTTTGCAAATATTGAAAATATTTACCTTCAATGTCATGTTTCCAAAAGATAGCTTATCTGTCCATTCCTACAATTAATGAATGCATTAGAAGTTGTAATAAATAGACGTCCTAAAATAACAGGAAATGAATTATATGCTTCAACAGGTTGTGTGTCCAAGACAACAAAATCTATAAGATAAATGAATTTATCAACTTGTACTAACACATCTTCAATTATTCCTCTATGCACTTTTACAAATCTATCGACAAGTAAAAGAGTTACAGAAGTTAGTTTTAACTCACCTAGATTGAGACTTTGAAAAACTGAATATGGAAGTAAATTCACACTAGCTCCAAGATCAAGTAAGGCTCTTTTAATTTTATGTTCTCCAATAAAGCAAGAAATTATAGGATAACTAGGGTCTTTATATTTCAAAGCATTATTATTCTGAAGAATGACACTTGTTTGACTAAAAAGACTTTCTTTTTCACATTCAGTTTCCTCTTCATAATGCATAGATCTTTCAAAAATTTAGCATAAGAAGGAAATTGTTTAATAACATTCAGCAAAGGTATATTGATTTTTACCTGTTTAAAAGTTTCAAAGATTTCAGAGTTGTGATTGACTTTCCTTTATTTGGTCATGACATGAGGAAATTGAATTGTTAGCGGGGGATCAGTCTTTTCTTTGTAAATTTCATTTTCAACCCCTTTCTTATCCTTAGAGATTAACTCATCATCTTTCTCACAAGGTTCAAAAGTGAGTTTTTCAATGACCTTACCACTGCAAAGAGTAGTGACTGATTTGATTTTATCCATGTGTTGGCTTCAGGAACTAGTTGCATTTACATTGTATTGCCCCTTGAAATTTTATTGTAGTTGAGATGGAAACTTACCTTTCTCTTGAAAACTGAGAGCAGATGTCAATTTTACAAAAGTATCTTTAAAATTTGTCATGTTTTGAGCAAGTTGAGTAGTGATTGTCTATTACTTTTCAATGAATGCATGCAATGTTTCCTCAAGATTTCTTATAGGAGGTGGAGCATATCCATGAGAATTTTAAAAATTATGGTGTGCTTGAAACATTGGTTGTGAAGTTTGTACATTGTTATTATCACTCTTCCAACTAAAATTTAGGTGATTTCTCCAACCAGGATTGTATGTTTGCAAGTATAGGTTGTGGTTGGCCCTTTGGAAACTATTTAAAGTATGGGCTTATTCATGGAGATATTCATTAAAAGAAGGCAAGGTTAAATAGTTATTGGTTGAGTGTTCATTTGTTTCATATATTTGATACATAATATTTTCAACAGATTTTAATTGACCACTCTTTTTCAATTCTAGTGCCTCGATTTTTGTAGCTAAAGATGCAAACTTGGCTTGGAGGTCATGATCTTCCTTAAGGTTGTACATACCTCCACTAGATGTATGAGGTTGAGTTTTACTCGGTACCTCATAAGTACCCGCGGTGTCCTAATTTTGAGCATTTTCAACTATCAAGTCTAAGTACTCCATTGCTTCATCAGGGTCTTTATCTTTAAAAGTTCTATTGCACATCAATTCAACCATTTGCCTATCTCTAAGTGTTAACCCTTCATAAAAATGTGAAACCAATCTCCATGTTTTAAAACCATAATAAGGGCAAGTATTAAGCAAGTCTCGATACCTATCCCAACATTGGTAAAATGTTTATCTTGGTTTTTGAGTGAAAATGGTGATTTGTCTTTTGAAAGAGTTTGTTTTGTGAGATGGGAAAAACTTCTTTAAAAACTGTTATTGCATTTCATCCCAAGCACGAATGGATCCTAGTCTCAAATTTTATAGCCATGTTTTAGCTTTATCTTTTAATGAAAAAGGAAAAAACTTTAATCTGATGGTATTCATGCTATAATTTGAATCATTATATGTGTTACAGACCTCCTCAAATTCCCTTAAATGCAAGTATGGATTCTCTAAATTTAAGCCATGAAAATAAGGTAAAAGTTGAATAATGTCTGACTTAAAATTAAAATGAGATATATCGGGAGGAAAAACTATACATGATGGTGCACTTGTTCTTGTAGGATTCATGTGGTCTCTAAATGTTCTAGCACGGTTATTCTCATTATTCTTATTATGAAGTGATTGATTATCTTTTTCGGCCATATTTTCTGAAAATAATGAGGATACCTTACAAAGTCTACCACTTGATATACGTGACCACACTCTCATGCACGTGTAGGAATAGAATAAAAGGAAGAAGAAAACAAAATAAGAAGAAACAAGAGAAAAGAAACAAAATTATATACAAGAAAAGTGAAAAGAGAAAATAAAATAAATGCTATAATTTGTACAAAAACTTCCCTCCCCAGCAACGACGCCAAAAACTTGACACGACTAAAAGATTAATGTCTTCTCCCAAGTATAGGAGTGTCGAAGTAATAAATAACCCGTCAAGACCGAGGTCGAACCACAGGGAGGTTAATTGTATAAATTATAGATAACAATAATACAACAACAACAACAATAATAATAATAATAATAACAATAGTAATAGTAGTAATACTAATAATAACAGTAGTAGTAGTAGTAATAATAATAATAATAATAATAATAATAATAATAATAATGATAAAGAAAAAGAAGGAGAAGAAAAAGAAAAATATGAGAACTTTGAGATTGAATATTAATGTAAGGATTAGACAATAATAATAACAAATATCAATGTTAGAGGTTCCACTAATGGTATGTCAAACAAGTATAGTATAAACTCTTATTATTCAATTGAAAACCACAAACAAAGGAGGTTTCAATCAGATTATAGATTGTTAACATGATTATATTAGTCTATATTAGTCATCTTATTCGATTAATGCTAATACATGTAAATCTCGTCAAGCATTCATGATTATAACTTATGTTAACAACAAATCAAGTTCCTTTCATAGCTCAGGTGTTGGTTATACCATATAGTATGAACTATGAAAGTGTCAAGCATTTGTTGTACCACGTGTTATACAACATAAATA
Organism: Populus pruinosa; assembly: GCA_026413675.1. Taxonomy (NCBI): domain Eukaryota; kingdom Viridiplantae; phylum Streptophyta; class Magnoliopsida; order Malpighiales; family Salicaceae; genus Populus; species Populus pruinosa. The sequence continues at coordinate 6,151,338 of CM048594.1, forward strand.
AGATTAGTAATTTAAAAAGCAAAGTATTAAAGAGTGAATAAGATAATAAATACAAAACATGTTAGTATCAAACATTAAAGTCTATATTGATTTTACACTATACTTATTCGTACACCATTAATGTAACCTTTTCACATTGACATAATAAATTTAGCTAAACATAATGAAATAAAGAAAAATAAATAAACAAAATAAGAACATAAATAAAATAAAAATTAACTAAGTAAAGGAAAGGAAATGAAAGGTATAAACTTGATATTAATGAAAGCAAAACATAAGCAATACAAAAAATACAAAGAGAGAAAGCAAGAACATGATCTTGATATGAAAATCAAAATACTTAAATGCATGGCAAATGCCTCCTTTTATAGGCCAAACTTGAGAACTATTGATTTGATGATTAATTGATGAGTGGGTGGTCAACTCTTGACTTGGTGACAATTCTTATCTTATGTTGTCTACCCAAAACGTCATTGATAATGTCAGAATTGGAACCACTTGAAAACATAAAAGTTATAGGAAATTATCTCATCTTTCCAGAAAAAAATAAATGGGGTCATTTAGACTTCTAGAACTCCAGATATAGGTCGAAAACTAAACAGTGCACAGGCTATAGGACAGATTCAGATTTCTTTGTTGTTGCTACAATTTGGACTTGAAAATGGCCTTTGTAAATCTTGGGCTCGTCGCTACGCGACGTCGAGCGACGGCTTCACTCCTTTTTTTGTTTGTTTTAACAAAAAGAATATTTTTTTAATTAGGGGAAATAAAGATTTTATTGGAGTTTCCATCTAGTAATTTGAGGGAACTAGAAATCCAAAATTAGACACTAATCCCAGAGATTCAGGTACTGGGTTAGTTATGATTAAGGGAAAGTAGACAACATCCTTAAAACATCCTTTCAGAGAAAGGTTACCCTTACTTGTGTGTTTTTCATTTGATTCAAATGCTATTATATTTTGAACTTATTCACAATTTTTTTAAGATGGTTAACGCCGGTCCCTAAAAATACGAGACACATTAAAAATAACATCAGTCCCTAAAATTAGGAGACTTTGTCTAAAATGTCGACGTTTGTCCCTAAAAAGAAGAATTACGTTTGATTTACCAAAAGAAATAATAATGGACATAATCTATATTTGGTATTTAAATTTTTGACATCGGTCCTTTTCTGTAAATAAAAGAGACGTGTCGACAAATAATATTTATTTCATAAAACAAAAATTATTTTGATATCATTGAGAAATGGGTATATCCATTCTTGATAATCGGGTTTTGAACCATGAATAGTAACATAATAAAATAGGTGTTAGACCCTCGTCGTTATTTATTTTAAATTTATTTTTGTTTTTTTTTACATGGAAAAATTTACAAGTATTTATATATAAAAATATCAAAAATACCATAAAAAATTACCTGAGTGCCACTATATAGGTAAAAGACTGAAATACCCTCGAATTTCTCTGAAATTTATGAAAATGCCACTGGCGGCGTGTGTGGCTCACGCGCGGCTACTGTTGGTGGCGGCGAAATTTTCCTGTGAGATTCTGGCCAACAGATGGTTGATTCTGGTAGATCTGAGGACGAGGATTCTGATGGTGGTGGTCTTGACGACCGTTGATGGCTGATGAGGGAGAATCAATGACTTGAAGCTCAGTTGGCCAATGACTATTGCAACCTTTTTCTGGCCAGATTCGGCAATGAAAACGTGTAAAACAGCCGGGGTTTTGCTTTAGAGGAGGCGATGCACCTTTCTGTGGTGGTTTGGCCGCTTAAAATGGCTGGAAATGGAAGATCGGAGGAGAGAGAGAGAATTGCCGGCGACAGGAAAGAGGGGCTCTGAGCTTTGATACGGTGTGAACAAGGTATGGTGCACCGGTGCGTCTGAAGCCTGGGAGCTATTGGATCGCGGATGAACAGATCGTGCGGCTGTGATTGACTTGATCTGCAAGTAGATCAGATGGTCAAGATGGGCTGGGCTATGATCTGGTGTGTCGCGATGTACCGAGTGTTTGGTACACTTGATGACGTGGCGCAACAAGATCAAAGGACAGATTATTTTGAAGGCTGAGATGGATTTGTATTTTAACCCGGTGTGGTAAAGCCTATTGTATACTAAAAAATCAAAGACTCAGATTTAAATATTATTAGATCTAACGGTTGGGATATTTTTGGTATTTTTTAAATTATTTTTTAAAAAAATCAATATCTTACTTGCGTGAAGAAAATGTAGAAAATAAATGAGTAGTGGCAAATAGTAACACAAATAGTAATATAAATAGTTTGCTCTCGAATTTAGAATTCTCTTGTTTTCTTTTCTTTCTTCTTTTCTGGTGTCTTGGTTTCATTGGCTATTTATAGCAAATGATAGGGGACAGCGAATCACAGATTGTGCAGGTAATCACAGGATTGTGTAAAATTTTCAATGTACAGCTTCACCGCCTACCATCGGCAGAAATCCTCTGCCTACTGTGACAAAATTATTTTTTTTGTTTTATTATATATAATAATAATATTTATTTATAGGGGTAAAATTAAAAATTCAAATCAGTATTATAAAAAGCGTTTCAACCGTTAAAAATCAATTTTAATTACAAAAAAAATCTTTATACAAGTATCAACTTGGTGGACCGGGTTTTTTTTACCAAAAATAATAGTTTTGACCAAAAATAGCTTGAAACTCATTTTTCATCGCGGTCGACATGGTGGGACCCGTATTGACCTAGTGGACTCGGTTTTGACCGAAAATGACGGTTTTGACCCGAAATGGCCCAAAACTCATTTTTCATCCCGATCGACATCGTTTAACCCGTATTGACCTGGTGGACTCAATTTTGATCGAAAGATGCGGTTGACTTGAGAAAATATATTTTAAACTCTTTTTTTATTTATTATATTTTTTTGTTATGAATAATAAAATAACATTCGAGAAAATTTTAGTGAATCCAAAATTGGGTTACAACACTCCAAATGAAAGTTGTAGGCCTATGTCTTACCTTTCCATCTATATAAAATATACCTAAATCCAAGATCTAGAGTTCCAGATATAACCCAATTACTGAATAATATTCCGATTTGGACTGCACCACATCTCTTTTTTAAGTTTGGTCATCTCTTTGTCCTTTCAATTTTAGTTCTTAAATTCATCAATCAATCCTTTTATTTATATGATAGACCTGTATTTAAAATAAATATTTACCATAAATTAAAGGTATCTTATATTATTAAATATGTTATTATAAAAAATATTTTAGTTAAGCAGTTATTGATACTTTAAGTGCAAAATAATGATATAAAACTTTGATAAAAATGTACTTTTAAGTACTAATCACACCCCTCTCAACCAACTTATTACTAGTCCATAGTAATCAAAACGTTAAAATAGAAAAACAATTTGTAAATTCCACAAAGCAAGGTATTCATTATTCAACTTCCATTAATCTATTCAGATAAACAAACTCTCATTAAATTTATATATCTGCTCAATACCTCTTAAACAAGATATTAATAAACCTTTCTTTTATGCTCAATATATCAACACATAGTTATAGGACTTTACTTGGAAGAAAACAAAATTCTTGTTCTAATGTTTAAGGTTAACTTCCTTGGGTTGAGATTTTTCTCTTCTTCTTCTTTTTGTTTTTTTTTAAATATATATACATGTAACTTAAAACATAATGTATCTTTAACCCATGTAACGAGCTTTCGGCTAATGACTCCTACACCAGTTGATATTAGGTGTTGAGACACCCTTGCGAGCTTAGCAACTCGAGTTACCAATACTGATGCGTAAATACTACAATGTTTAATTTCCTTAAGCTTTTCTTCTCAACCCATGTAACAAGCATTGGATCAATAGCTTCCAAGTCAGTTGACTTTAGGGTACCTAAACATGGTGGGCTAATAAAATCCATTTGAAAGATTTTAGTAGCTCTATTTTTTACAAGAAATAACTTTCATATGCTTCAGAATGACAAAGTTTAATGATATTACTTACCTTAATGTCAGGAATGAATCTTTGAAATATTTGATCGGGACAATATTTGAATAAGTAATGGTTATCCTAATAAAAGTTTTGTCGCTTAAATTTTTTTTTATCTTGGGTACTCTAATGAGCTAGAAAAAATCCTGAAGTAAGAAAATTAAGATTTTTATCATACTAAGAGAAAGTAAGGATTCATCAGGAAAGTAATCATCGATTAATATGATGTTAGATGTTGAATCTATTATCACTTTTGACAAAAGCTCTGTATCAATATTTTCAGTACATTTTTCATCCATGATTTCTTCCTGAGAATAAATCATTTGCAATTCTTCAGATTCATCCAACTCATTTTTACTTAAAGTAGATTCAAGTTGATCATAAATTAATTCCTCAATATGATCTATTTCTTATAATTCATTATCATCTCCAAGTTACTTGCAAATATTGAAAATATTCATCTCTAATATCATGTTTCCAAGTGATAACTTCATCACTCCATTCCTACAATTAATCAATGCACTAGAAGTTGCAAGAAATAGATGTCCTAAAATAACAGGAAATGAATTACATGCTTCAATAGGTTATGTGTCCAAGACAATAAAATCCACAGGATGAATGAATTTATCAAATTGTACCAACACATCCTCGACTATTCTTCCATGTACTTTTACAGATTTATTAGCAAATAGACAATTACAGAAATTGGTTTTAACTCACCTAGATTGAGACTTTAAAAAACTGAATATGAAAGAAAATTCACACTAGCCCCAAGATAAAGTAAGACTCTTTTAATTTTTTTGTTCTCCAATAAAGCAAGAAATTATAAGATAACCAAGGTCTTTATATTTCAATGCATTAATATTCTGAAGAATGGTATTTACGTGTTTGGCTACAAAGGCTTTCTTTTTCATATTCAATTTTCTCTTCATAGTGCACAGATCTTTTAAAAATTTAGCATAAAAAGAAACCTGTTTAATAGCATCCAGTAAAAGGTATATTGATATTTACCTGTTTGAAAGTTTCAAGGATTTCAGAATTGTAATTAACTATCTTTTGTTTGGTCATAGCATGCGGAAATGGAAGTGTTGGCAGGAAATCAGTCTTTTCTTTGTAATTTTCAGATTCAATCCCTTCCTCACCCTCAGAGATTGACTCATCATCTTTCTCATAAGGTTTGATTTTTCAAAAACCTTACTATTACGAATAGTAGTGACTGATTTGACTTAATCCATGTGTTGGGTTCCGGAACTACTTGTATTTGCATTATATTGCCCTTAGGATTTTATTGTGGTTGAGATGGAAACATACCTTTCTCTTGGAAACTAAGAGCAGATGTCAATTTTGCAAGAGTATCTTTAAAATCTATCATACTTTGAGCAAGTTGAGTATTGATTATCTCTTGCCTTTCAATGAATGCATGCAATGTTTCCTCAAGATTTCTTTTAGGAGGTGAAGCATAAGGAGGTGCATAACCATTAGAATTTTGAAGTTTATGAAGTCTATACATTGTTATTATCACTCTTCCAACTAACATCTAGGTGATTTCTCCAACCAGGGTTGTATGTTTGTATGGATTGTGGTTGGGCATTTGAAAATTGTTTAAAGCATGCGCTTATTCATAGAGATATTCCTTAAAAGAAGGCAAGGTTGGACAGTTATTGGTTGAGGGTTCATTTGTTTCACATATTTGACACACAATGTTTTCAATAGATTTTAATTGACCACTCTTTTTCAATTCTAGTGCCTCAACTTTTCTAGTTAAAGATGCAAACTTGGCTTGGAGGTCATGATCTTCCTTAAGGTTGTACATACCTCCACTAGATGTATGAGGTTAAGTTTTACTCGATGCCTCATAAGTACCCGCGGTGTCCTAATTTTGAGAATTTTCAGCTAACAAGTCTAAGTACTCCATTGCTTTATTGAGGACTTTATCTTTAAAAGTTCCATTGCACATCAATTCAACCATTTGCCTATTTTTAGGTGTTTGCCCTTCACAAAAATATGAAACCAATCTTTATGTTTGAAAACCATGATGAGGGCAAATATTAAGTAAGTCTCGATACCTAACCCAACATTGGTAAAATGTTTATCTTGGTTTTTGAGTGAAAGTGGTGATTTGTCTTTTGAAAGAGTTTGTTATGTGAGATGGGAAAAAACTTTTTTTAAAAATTGATGTTGCATTTCATCTCAAGCACGAATGGATCCTGGTCTCAAATTTTATAGCCATGTTTTAGCTTTATCTTTTAATGAAAAAGAAAAAAGTTTTAATCTGATGGTGTTCATGCTACAATTTGAGTCATTATAGGTGTTACAAACCTCCTCAAATTCTCTTAAATGTAAGTATGGATTTTCTAAATCTAAGCCATGAAAAGAAGGTAAAAGTTGGATAATGTCTAGTTTAAAATTAAAATGAGATGCATCAGGAGAAAAAACTACATATGATGATGCACTTATTTTTATGGGATTCATATGGTCTTTAAGGGTTCTAACACGGTTATTCTCATTATTCTCATTATGAAGTGAATGATTATCTTCTTCGGGCATATTTTCTGAAAATGATGAGGATACCCTACAAAGTCTACTACTTAATGTACGTAGCCACACTCTCATGCACGTGTAGGAATAGAATAAAAGGAAAAAGAAAATAAAAGAAGAAGAAACAAAAGAAAAGAAACAAAGTTATATGCAAGAAAAGTAAAAAGAGAAAATAAAATAAATACTATAATTTATACAAGAACTTACATCCCCCGCAACGACGCTAAAAACTTGACACAACCAAAAGATAAATATCTTCTCCCAAGTGTAGGAGTGTCGAAGTAATAAATAACCTAGTAAAACTATGGTCAAACCACATGGAGGTTAATTGTATAAATTATAGATAACAATAATACAACAACAAAAACAATGACAATAGTACAACAACAAAAACAACGACAATAGTAATAGTAGTAATAACAATAACAATAACAATAACAATAATAATAGAAGAAGAAGAAGAAGAAGTTGATGAGAATTTTGAGATGAAAGATTAACGTAAGGATTAAATAATGATAACAATAAATATCAAGGTTAGAGGATCCACTAATGGTATGTTAAATAAGTATAGTATAAACTCTTATTACTCAATTGGAAACTATACAAAGGAGGTTCCAATCAGATTATAAATTGTTAACATGATTACATTAGTCATCTTATTCGATTAATGCTAATACTTGTAAATCTCGTCAGGTATTCATAATTATAACTTATGTTAACAACAAACCAAGTTTCTTTCATAGCTCATGTGTCGGTTATACTATATAGTATAGGGTATGAAAGTACTAAGTATTTGTTGTACCAAGTGTTATACAACATAAATCTAGATTAGTCATTTAACAAATAAAGTATTAAAGAGTAAACAAGATAACAAATACAAAACATGTTAGTATTAAACATTAAAGTTCATATTCAGTTTACACTATACTTATTCTTACACCATTATTATAAGATTTTCATTTTGACATAATAAACTTAGCTAAACATAATGAAATAAAGAAAAATAAATAAACATAAATAAGATAAAAGTTAACTAAGTAAAGAAAAGGAAATAAAAAGCATAAACTTGATATTAATGAAAGCAAAACATAAGCAATATAAAAAATACAAAAAGAGAAAACAAGAGCATGATCTTGAAACCAAAATGCCTAAATACATGACAAATATCTTTTTTTATAAGCCAAAATTATAAACTATTGATTTGATGACTAATTGATGAGTGGGTGGCCAACTCTTGACTTGGTGACAATCTTTATCTTCTCTTGTCTGCCTAAAACATCATTGATTACGTCAGAATTGGAACCACTTGAAAACATAAAAGTTGTAGAAAATTATCTCAGCTTTTCAGAAGAAAAAAAAAACAAATCTAGGTCATTTAGACTTCTAGAACTCCAGACATGGGCCAAACACTAAACAGTGTGCGGGTTGTGGGATAGATTCAGACTTCTTTGTTATTGCTATTATTTGGACTTGAAAATGGCCTTTTTAAATCTTGGGCTCATATGAAAGTTGTAAGCCTATGTCTTACCTTTCCATCTATATAAAGTAGACTTAAATCCGAGATCTACAACTCCAAATATGACTCAATTACTGAACAGTGTTCTAGTTTGGACTGCACCAACATCTCTTTTCTAAGTTTGGCCCTCTCTTTGTCCTTTCAATTTCAGTTTTTAAATTTATCAATTAGTTCTTTTATTTATGTGATAGGCCTGCATTTAAAATGAATATTTACTACAAATTAAAGGTATCTTATATTATTAATATGTTATTATAAAACATGCTTTAGTTAAAGAATTATTGATATTTCAAGTGCAAAATAATGATATAAAACTTTGATAAAAATGCACTTTTAAGTACTAATCACCTCTCTTTCTTTTTCTTCTTTTTATTTCCTCTATTTCTCTATTTTATCTTGACTTGGTATAATCGAGGCTCGTTTGCTATTAATGAATAGAAAATACTATTCATTAATAATATTTACCTTGCGAAGTTCATTTATACTCTGCAAAGCTCATCTTGTTTAGAACAAGTATTTGGCACTATTCATCACTGGTACTTTTCAACCTAGCCAAGCTTTGAGGCTTGGTGAGGATGAGCTACCAGGTACCCCCTCTCTCTATTTTCTGCATTTCTTTCCTTACCTTAACTCGATCTAATTGAGGCTTATTTATTATTTATGATTAATGTTTACTATGCAAAGTTTATTTATACCTTACAAAACTCACCTTATTTAGAATGAGTTTCCAATACTAATCACTTTTCAATCTAATTAAGTTTTAAGTTTTGAGGTCAATTAGGATGGGCTACCAAATAGCTTTTTCACCCCTCTCATTCTCTTTTCCTTTTTTTCTCTCTTTTCCCTTGCCTCAGTCTGACCAAGCTCATCTCATCTTAGTTTATTATTCATGAATAGTACTATTTATATTGTACTATTTATTACTATTTATGAATATTGTTTTTCCTATATTTCTTCATATATTTTTCTAGATATTCTTATAGATATTTTTTCAGATATTTCTCAAGCTATATATTTTTTGGTTTTGAGAAAGAGAAAGAGGAGGAGGATAAATCCGAAAATCTTATACTTATCATCTCTTCACTATACGAAAAACATATTATATAAGAGAAAAAACACATATTTCTTTTCTATATAAAAATACATAATTTATTTTTTATATTTTACCTCTTGTCATTTGATAAAACAAAATCAAATATTTATTGAAGTATCAGAGTGTCCTGTATTTTACAAGAAACTTGTTTTACAAATATAACTTAGGTTTAAATATCATTAACTAAGAAAAATCAATATTTTTTATGAAATTTTTTCACAATTTCATATTATCACTATTAGATGTTTTGTGTGTATAGAACAATGATTTGTGATTTTTGCTACAATACGTTTTCGCTAGAGGTTTTAGTTTTTTAATTAATTAATTTAATGTTTAGAAAGTACCATTATTTACCACATAATCATCGGACAATGGAGATCAACCAATTGATTATTAACAATGATTTGCGATTTTTGCTACAATATTTTTTTGTTGGAGATTTTAGTTTTTTTTAATTAATTAATTTAATGTTTAGAAAGTACCATTATTTACCACCTAATCATCGGACAATGGAGATCAACCAATTGATTATTAACTAATCAATTATAGGGATGCCAAACTAACTTTTTGATGATTTCTTTTTTACGAAGGGGCTCCACGCTTGATCATTATAGTATTATCTTCGTGAAAACAAAATGTTGAAAATTAAAACAAGTTTCGAATTACAAATTCTTTAAAAATATATAAAAAAAATATAAAAAATACAAAACTAGCTCTATTTTTTATTTAGTTATTTTCAAGATGAAATAGTTGCGGTTTTAATATTTATTTAGAAATATGATAAAGATCATGTGTTTTTGATAAATTTTTATTTTTAAAAATTTATTATTAATATCAACATATCAAAATTATTTAAAACAAAAAAATATAAAAAAAACAATATTGGACCAAATGCCAACATAATATTATTTATTTATGGAATGGTTAGGTCTTCAGAATATCACTGTTATGGTTAGAGTTTCATACTCAGTTTTATTATTTTGTATTTTTATTGTTTGAGAATGAGATGAGAGAATAGAAATTATTTTTTAAAATATTTTTTATTTTTAAAATATTAAAATAATTTTTTGTTATTTTAAAATTTATTTTTAATGTTAATATATTAAAATGATCTAAAAATACTAAAAAATTAGTTTAAAGTAAAAAAAATTAAATTTTAACTAAAAAAATAAACAGGTTAAAACTCATATTACAATGGTGACTTAATCTTGTAGTAATGCCTGCCTGCTAGATGGTAAAATGCTTTTTGGTTAATTTATTATTAATTATTCATTTCATATGCATCACCTTGTCATTTAATGCGGTAAGTTTCAACTGTTTTTCAATTTAAGAATTGCCACTTAATTATTCTTCTCTGGAATGACTATTTTAGGGAAAAAGAAACAATTATTATAATAATTAGTGATATATATTAATTTTTATAAGATAATAATTGCACTTTCATGGTAAAAAAATAAAAAAAAATTCTAAGCACTCAAGAGGACCTTTGTTCCAACACTAATGCCTCCAAGAGTTTATGCCTTAGGTGTGCATATTTACGGTGTTTTTATTTTAAATTTAAGTTTTTTATTTTAAATTAATTATTTTTTATTTTTGAATTATTTAATGTACTGTTATTAAATATAAATTTTAAAAAATAAAAAATATTATTTTAATATATTTTTAAATAAAAATTATTTTAAAATACAACAACCACGCCTATCATTTTCTCTCATTAATGTAATGATTGAAAAAAATAGGAGAGGGAGACCTTATTGTAGGACCCAGCCCACGTTTTCCGAATTGATGAATTGTTTTTGGAATTTTATTTTAAGGTACAATACAAACCTCATATCATATCCTTGTATTTATTTGACCAGCAAGCCATAAACGTGCTGTGCTGTACTGTACTGTACATGCATTTTGCAATAATTGAGTTAAGTGTCGTGTTTTGGAATATAATGGTAGATATTTTTAAAAATATTTTTTATTTTAAAAGATATTAAAATTATTTTTTATATCAGTGTATTAAAATAATTTTAAAAAATTAAAAATTATTTAAAATTAAAAAATTATTTTTTTTTTAATATTTTTCAAAAGTGCTTTTAAAACGTAAAAATATTGTATTTAAAAAGTATTTTTAAATTTTTTTATTTTTTAAATTAATTTTTTTATAATTTTTTATTATTTTAATATGCTAATATTTTAAAAAAAATTTTAAAAATATTTTTTTAATATATTTTTAGATAAAAAAATATCATGAAAAGCAATTACTACGGTAATCTCAAATTCTATATCTTAAAATTGTGATATAGAATATTTTTTTAAAAGTGTTTAATTTTTTATTTAAAATATATTAAAATAATTTTTTCTTGAATTTTTTTATTTTTAACACCTACATGTAAAAATCATAAAAAATATTGATTTGATTTTTTTCAAGGAAGTTATATTTTTAAAAAACTTTTATCACTAAATCATTTGGCAACGTGATCCAACTCGTGTTTTTTAAAATTTTAATTTTTTTAAAATTAATATTTTTTAGTGTTTTGAATTGTTTAATATGTTAATATTAAAAATAATTTTTTAAAAATTAAAAAATATTATTATAATATATTTATATTTTAAATATATTTTAAAAAATAATTACAATCATACTCTCAAATACACTAAATAAGATTTAAGTTTAGAACAAAAGCTTATTATTTACCTAGCTCAATCTTGATTTTTAAGGATCTTGTTTATCCAGCTACAAATTTAAAAAAAAAACTATTATGATAGTTTTTAAGGTTAAAGTTTAAGAAAATAGATTTTAAAAAATTATAAATTAAAATATTTATTTTAATTAAAGTTTCAAGAGAAAAGTTTCTATAAAATTATGATGTGTATTCTTGAATTAGATTTGAAGTGCCTCAGGACAGACAACAACTCTATATATGAATTAGATTTTAGCATAAATGCAATCTAGTACATTATATTATATGATGCATTTGTTCTCGAATTAGCTTTTACGATAATTAGATTTAAATTAATATTTTGTTCCATAAATCCTTTGACCAGCTAATCTTCCCAAAGGAAGCTTCCTCCTAAATTTATGGCTCATTACATGGGTCCATTTGTCAAGCAGTAGCATGATCTAACTCATAGACATTGGTATGATTTTCAGCAGAGGAGAGAGAAAAAGAAAAGAGGGAAGGAAAAGAAAAGGAAAAGAGGGGGAGGGAGAGATGGGTGTTTCTTTCTTCGTGGACTAAACCCCTGTTCTTCTCTCTAGTCCTTTTATTTCCTTTTCTCTCCCCTCGTTAATTGAAACAGCAGATTTTCTCTCTCTAAAACAAGCTTCCTTTTGTTTCTCTCCCCCCTTAGCACTTTCTTCCCCTTTGTTTCTTGATCTGCAACTATTTAGCTTCAGGTTTGCTCATGCACCTGCTCAAATGGGTCATTGCCATTTTTGCTAAAGACGGACCTGCCTCCTGATTTCAGGTTGCCCTCTTCTCTTTTGGGTTCTTTATTTTCTTGTTTCTTGGTTGATGGCTTTTGTCTTGCTGTAACGTTCTTGCAAATAATTGGCTTTTCTTTTTCGGTTCTTGTGGAGTTTTAAGGTTCTTGCTATTTTAAATATTTTTTTTGCTGTTTTAGCCGGACAAGTCATTCAATTTTCAGGATCTTTTGTAAGTTTTGTAGCTTTAAATGAATGTAGATTTGGTCTTATGTGCATCCTTCTGTTTGTTTAAATATTTATTCATTTCCTAATGTGGTTTCAAGTTTGCACAATCCGGGGATGAAAGATTTGAAAAATCCAATTTTGAATACGAATGCCTTTTATGGGATGTGGTGTTGAATTCTAATGAATGAAGTATGATTTCTTTTTTTATTTGTGCTGAGTTGCAACAATGATGTTATCTACTGTTGCAAGTTGACAAATGCATCCTGTATTTTGTTTGTTAAATTAGGCCTTAGAAGAAAGAATTGCCTATGAGCAGGACCAGTTGGTTTCTGCATTTAAAGCAAGATTTGGGGGTTGTTCTTTTTCAGGTATATTGAATCAGCTACAAAAGTGCATTGGAGATCAAATTTTGAGAGATGGCACGGGGAAGGATAAGAGCAAGGCTCCGGCGGAGCCATCTCCACCCGTTCTCTTGCTTAAGGCCAAATGCCAACAGTGAGGGGCCGCATCCTTTACTAGGGCCTGGGTTCTCCAGAATTGTTCATTGCAACCAACCCCATAAGCACCAGAAAAAACCCTTGAAATACTGCTCAAATTATATATCTACCACCAAGTACAATATAGTCACATTCTTGCCCAAGGCACTGTATGAACAGTTCCATCGGTTTGCTAATCTCTATTTCCTAGTTGCTGCAGTTCTTTCACTTACAGCTGTTGCCCCATTCTCGCCTCTGAGCATGATTTTACCGTTGGCTTTTGTTGTTGGCCTCAGTATGGCAAAAGAAGCTCTAGAAGATTGGCGTAGGTTTAGGCAGGATATGAAGGTTAATAGTCGGAAAGCTAGTGTTCATAAAGGCGGTGGTGTTTTTGGTTATAAGCCATGGCAGAAGATTCAGGTTGGTGATGTGGTGAAAGTGGAAAAAGACCAGTTTTTCCCCGCAGATTTGCTTCTGTTGTCAACAAGTTACGATGATGGGATTTGCTATGTGGAGACTATGAACTTAGATGGTGAGACTAACTTGAAGGTTAAGAGATCATTGGAGGTAACCTTGCCTTTGGAGGATGATGAGTCTTTCAAGAACTTTACAGGAATAATAAAGTGCGAAGATCCAAACCCCAATCTTTACACCTTTGTTGGTAATTTTGAGTATGAACGTCAGGTTTATCCTCTTGACCCTACTCAGATTCTTCTTAGAGATTCAAAGCTCAGAAATACATCTTATGTATATGGAGTTGTGATATTCACTGGTTTTGATAGCAAAGTCATGCAGAACTCAACAAAGTCTCCTTCAAAAAGGAGCAAAATAGAGAAAAAAATGGACAAAATTATATACATCCTTCTCAGCATTCTTGTACTGATTTCATCCATTAGTTCAATTGGCTTTGCTGTGAAGATAAAGTATCAAATGCCACACTGGACGTACATGCAACCCCGGAATGATAATAATTTGTATGACCCTGACAATCCTGGCAAGTCTGGGGTAGCTCATTTGATCACTGCTCTCATCCTTTATGGGTATTTAATACCCATCTCTCTCTATGTCTCAATTGAGATTGTGAAGGTGTTTCAAGCAAGGTTCATTAACCAAGACATACATATGTATTGTGAAGAAACTGGCAATACTGCTCAAGCACGAACATCAAACTTAAATGAAGAGTTGGGTCAGGTCGACACTATCCTCTCTGATAAAACTGGCACCTTGACCTGTAATCAGATGGATTTTCTGAAGTGCTCCATTGCTGGTACTGCATATGGTGTACGTTCTAGTGAAATTGAGCTTGCTGCAGCAAAACAGATGGCTATGGATCTTGAGGAGCAGGATACACAAAATACTAATGTTTCAAGGTATGGAAAAAGTGCACATAAGGAGGATAGCAGAGGAGGTCCAGAAATTGAACTCGAGAGTGTCATCACTTCTAAATGTGAGAATGATCAGAAGCCAGCAATAAAGGGATTTAATTTTGAGGACAGCCGGCTTATGGATGGAAATTGGTTGAATGAACGAAATCAAGAGGTCATTTTGCTATTTTTCAGGATACTAGCAATTTGTCAGACTGCCGTTCCTGAGCTGAATGAAGAGACTGGTATGTTTACATATGAAGCAGAGTCACCTGACGAAGCAGCCTTTCTTGCTGCAGCAAGAGAATTTGGTTTTGAATTTTACAAAAGAACTCAATCAAGCGTGTTTATTCGTGAAAAATATGCACACCCAGGACGATTGATTGAAAGGTTGCAAATTGACAATTCCATGTTTATTTAGCCCTTTTGTCCATCACCCCCTTTGATTAAAGGTATCTTAACGTCTTAAATGTATCTTGGCAATCTTGCAGAGAGTTCAAAATTCTCAATTTATTGGAATTTACAAGCAAAAGGAAGCGAATGTCTGTAATTGTGCGGGATGAGGATGGTCAGATTTTACTCCTGTGCAAAGGTGCTGATAGGTTAGGCTCACAACTGTCTCTTACATGGTCTTTTGTAATCTTTAGCAATCAATGCATAAAGCATCTAGAATCTTCTACCATGGTCTTTAATAGGAAATTTAGGGGAAAAATATAGATAACTTTATTTTTATCTTTGCAATCCATTTGAATTATGCAGTGTAATAGTTGATCGACTATCAAAGAATGGAAGAATATATGAGGAAACTACTGTTAAGCATTTGAATGAATATGGAGAAGCTGGGTTGCGTACACTGGCACTTGCTTATAAAAAGCTTGACGAGTCCGAGTATTCTGCATGGAACAATGAGTTTGTCAAAGTCAAAACTTCTATTAGCACTGATAGAGAAGCAATGCTTGAGCGAGTTGCAGATATGATGGAAAAGGATCTGATTCTTGTTGGTGCTACTGCCGTGGAGGACAAATTGCAAAAAGGGGTACATGATATAATTGTCTTGGAGACATAATTATTATATTTCTTTTTGATACATTTCTGCTTATTTCCATTTTATTCACTCACCAGGTGCCCCAGTGCATAGACAAACTTGCACAAGCTGGTCTCAAGATTTGGGTTTTGACAGGGGATAAGATGGAAACTGCAATCAACATAGGGTTTGTCTCTTAGAGTCTACCTTCAAGGTTCCTTGGAATCCATGTCAATTTTATTTCAGAAGCTATAATTCCCTGTTTTGTGCATGATGCAGATTTTCATGTAGTTTACTCCGCCAGGGCATGAAGCGGATCTGTATAACTGTAATGAACTCAGATGTGGTAGCTCAAGACTCAAAGCAGGTGATATACTTGGCCTAAGGGTACAGCATCTTCCTCTCAGGGACTTGATTTCCTTTGATGCCTGAGTTTTTTGCCTTTCATCACCACACAGGCTGTGAAAGAGAATATTTTGATGCAAATCACCAATTCCTCTCAAATGGTCAAGCTGGAAAAGGATCCACATGCTGCATTTGCGTTAATTATTGATGGAAAATCTTTATCCTATGCTCTAGAGGATGATATGAAGCATCATTTCTTAGCGTTGGCTGTTGGCTGTGCATCTGTCATATGCTGTCGTGTCTCTCCCAAGCAGAAGGCACTAGTATGAAACTTTTTCCCCTTAATTAGTGGACTTTCTTCCAGAATGTATTTTCTTGTCTTGAATCATCAAATTGACAGTGCCCTTATAGAAATGCATTCTTTTGTTGGGTTTTAATTTGTTCAATTTGTTGATACAGGTAACAAGATTAGTAAAGGAAGGAACTAAAAAAACGACATTAGCAATAGGTGATGGTGCAAATGATGTTGGGATGATTCAAGAAGCTGACATTGGAGTTGGCATCAGTGGGGTGGAAGGTATGCAGGTTGGTAACATGTCTAACTAATTCTTCTGGCATGCAGCCTCTTAAAAATGATATTGCCTTTTTCCTCCGAGGAGAAATCTTTGTACCTTCGATGCTCACTTGCTGTTATTTCCAGCTGTTTCTAGGCAGTATCTGTCACTTCAAATTTCATGTCCTGCTGATATTTAAATTGGGCTGGACACATAACATCATGCTTGTCTGCAATCTTTGGTCTCAAATTGGAACTAAGATCAAAATATTATGCTGAGCCTTTGCTTTCTTTATCCATTCCAACTTCACCATTTTCTCACAACTTCTTGTGGTTGTTGAGTGAAGAAACAGAGCATCAAGTTTTGCTTATATGCAAGCTTCTAATTTTCCAGTGAAGCTTATGTATTTTCAAATGGATTTACAGGCTGTGATGGCGAGTGATTTTTCTATTTCCCAGTTTCGGTTTCTTGAAAGACTTTTGGTAGTCCATGGACATTGGTGCTACAAGAGAATTGCACAGATGGTAATAATCAAGAGACTATCATGCTTCCTTTTATGCATTTGATATGTTTGCATCCACTGCACTGACATGTACACCACATGCTTAGCTATTCTCTTTTTGTTCTTTCATTGAATGGGTTCTTTTGCTTTCAGATTTGCTATTTCTTCTACAAAAATATAGCATTCGGCCTTACGCTTTTCTACTTTGAGGCATTCACGGCCTTTTCTGGGCAGTCAGTTTACAATGACTGGTACATGCTATTGTTCAATGTCATTCTTACCTCATTGCCTGTCATTTCACTTGGAGTTTTTGAACAAGATGTGTCTTCTGAGGTCTGCTTGCAGGTTAGTCCCATTAATTACTTAGGTAAGTCTAATGCAATTTTTGTAGCAGTTATCAGTTATCTCTCTGCTACAAAAATAATGTTATTTCCTCCCCATTATGCAGTTCCCAGCATTGTATCAGCAAGGGACCAAAAACTTGTTTTTTGATTGGTATCGAATACTTGGGTGGATGGGTAATGGTTTGTATTCCTCTCTTGTCATTTTCATCCTAAATATCGTGATCTTTTATAACCAAGCATTCCGTGCTGGAGGCCAAACTGCTGATATGGCTGCTGTGGGTGCTACAATGTTCTCCTGCATCATCTGTGTTGTGAACTGCCAGATTGCGCTCACGATGAGCCACTTTACATGGATACAACATCTCTTTGTCTGGGGAAGCGTTGCCACTTGGTACTTGTTTCTGTTACTTTATGGGCTGATGCCTCCATCTTATTCGGGGGATGTCTACGGACTTTTAGTTGAAGTTCTTGGTCCAGCACCGATCTACTGGAATACCATCCTCTTGGTAACAGTCACATGTATTGTGCCTTACCTGGTTCACATATCATTCCAAAGATGTTTAAATCCAATGGATCATCATATCATCCAAGAAATCAAGTACTATAAGAAGGATGTTGAGGACCAACACATGTGGAGAAGGGAACGATCCAAGGCAAGACAAGAAACCAAGATTGGGTTCACAGCAAGGGTAGATGCAAAGATCAGACAATTCAAAGGGAAGCTGCAGAAGAAGTCTTCAACCTTGGTTTCGCAAAATTGTATGCCTTCCCCATCTTAATATAAAATCAAGTCTATATATTTTTTTTTTCCGGTTGTTCTTGGAAAGTTTTTAGGGTTTTTGGCCTTAGCCGTTTTGATTCGTTTCTTAGCTATTCTTTGTCCGGTTGTAGGGGGTTCATTTCACAGAAAGCAATCCAGTATTGTATGTACACTAACTGTATGGTTTGAAAAGTTAACAGCTTGTGAAAATAGTTGAAATTTTATTATCTTTGCTTCCTTGTCTTCTCCCCGTGCCCTTCTTCCTGTATAAAAATACACTATGAGTTGATTGAAATCTCTGAGTCTGCTATTAACTTTCTATATCTATATTTCTGTCACCTCATAAAATGTTGGTTAAAAAACTTTTTAGTCACCATGACAAATAAGGGAAGGAACAACATAAAAGGACCTTTAAGGTATAATGCAAATATTACAATTACAAGTTATACTTAAAAAAGGTTAGGTAAATCGATGTTTCAATCCACAATATTGAATTGTTTTATATTTTTGCCCTCATGCCATTTTTATTCAATTGTAGTTCTCCATTCCTAATTTCATGATAAATTTGTCAAAATTTATGAATGAAAGAAAAAATCATCAATAGAAAATGAAAATCTAAAACAAGAAAAAACTCTATAGGTAATATCAAATTTGATAGAAAGAGTTCTCTTGATATGTGACAAACGACGTTTAGTTTAGACTAGTTTAGAAGGTTGTGCTTTGTAGCGAGTTAATATTATTTTTTAATATGAAAAAAAATATTAAAAGTATAAAGAATATTTTCATAGTATTATTAAACCTAACTAAGTAAATTAATTTTTAAATCTCCACTCAACTCTTTATAAAACCTAAGCTACTTGAGTCTAACAACCATGTTTCCACAAGTTACTATTTCCACTATGGACTAAGCAAGGGCTGAGTTTGGGAACCAGTATGGTGGGGAAACTTTTATCTTGTAACGAGCAAACAAACAACTGCACAAGGCTAGAATATGCAAGAGTATGTGTGGAGATTACATATCTCTCCCTCTCATTTAGAGGTATGATATTATAAGCCTTCTCTTTAATGAACCCATCATAGTTGACGTAGAATATGAGTGGAAGCCACCAAGATGCAACTAGTGCAAAGTGTTTGGTCATTCCTGCCCTACTTTGCAAGTCCTCAACCCCCCCTCCCCCGGAGTTGGGCCAAACTAGATGAGAAACAAGTTTGCCCTATGAACAACCAAAACCATAAAGTCCCCATACATCCCCATCCCCAATAACTCCCTCTGCCTTGGCAGAAACCACCTGATCTCCTTTAACTAGTTTAAACACAAACTATTCACCTTAGGTTACATATACAGTAACCAAACACACTTTCACCCCCCTTAAAAACCAACAACTTACTCATTAAGGCCCAACTGAAACAGTATACCAAAGAAAACTTAAAGACTTGGGATCAAGTCATGAATCAGGTAATGACATTTTTGCTATTGAAAAATTTAACTACTCATTGCTAATATTGAGGATTATATGTATTGAGGATTGTATAGTAAGCATAATGGATACCTTTAGAACTCAAAAAGAGGCCTCAACTTTAACCAAAGATCTAACCACACACACCTTAGAATAATTAAGCCACCATAAAGAACATTGAGATGAATCTCACCCTTCTCTCTCAGTCACAAAGAAGAAAAGAGGTAAGAAACGTAAAGAGGCTAAGGGCCTCTAACTTTTGTTACACTCAACTCCCCTAACCAATCTCAAAAAATAGAAAATGGTTTAAGAGTGGATCAATAAAAACATACTTGATACCATAAGTTTATTGGAAACCAAAATAGCCTCCAACTACATGGATATAGTAGTAGTTGGATTAGGATTACATAATTGAAAATTCATATCCAATGTCAGTCCTACTAACCATTGTCGCATATTAGTTGGTTGGAACCCTAAAAAACTCCATTTAGAATGCATGCACAAAACTCAACAATGGATTACTTGTGACATAACCTTCCTAAACAACATCAACTTTTTTAGAATAACCTTCATATATGGACACAATACCCTAGCTGAAAAAGAAGTCATGTGGAATCATATCAACCTTCAAAGCCCCTAGAATTCCATTTTTCCCTAGATCTTAATAGGGGATTTTAATGCTACTATGATGCCAAGTGATCAAGTAAAGGAGAGTATTGTATGACACAACCACCACAATGATTTCATCAATTGTACACAAGAGGCCGAACTCATGCAAATTCCCTACTCGGGTATAAGATACACTTGGCATAATGGCCAAATACAGGATAATATCATATAGAAGTAGCTTGATTAGATATTAGGGAATCCCTCATTTCTTAGCTAATAGCTAACTGCTCATTCTCACTTCATGCCAAAACGTCTATTAGATAAGAATGTCATGATATTCAAGCTTGATCCTCTAAACCATAGGCTGTATTTCCCATTCAAATTCCTGAATCTATAGGCTGATCATGAAGAATTTCTCCTATAGTTAACTTTATCTAGCATATACCAATTTGACACGATCAAAAAATTGATGTCTTCTCTCAAGTGCAGAAGTGTCGAAATAATAAATAATCTGGCAAGATCAGGGTCGAACCATAGGAAGGTTAATTGTATATAATAATAATAATAATAATAATAATAATAATAATAGTAGTAGTAGTAGTAGTAGTAGTAGTAGTAGTAGTAGTAGTAAAGAAGAAGAAGAAGTTAATGAGAACTTTGAGATGAAAGATTAACGTAAAGATTAAACAATGATAACAACAAATTTTAAGATTAAAGGATCCACTAATGGTATTTCAAACAGGTATAGTATAAACTCTTATTACTCAAATGAAAACCACATACAAAGGAGGTTCCAATCAGATTATAAATTGGTAACATGATTATATTAGTTATCTTATTTGAATAACGCTAATACTTGTAAATATTATGAGGCATTTATGATTATAACTTATGTTAACAACAAATCAAGTTTCTTTTATAGCATAGGTGTAGGTTATACCATATGATTGGGCTATGAAAGTGTCAAGTATATGTTGTACCAAGTATTATACAACATAAATCTAGATTAGTCATTTAACAAGTAAAGTATTAAAGAGTGAACAGGATAACAAATACAAAACATGTTAGTATCAAACATTAAAGTCCATATTGAGTTTATACTATACTTATTCTTACATAATTAGTGTAACCTTTTCACCTTGACATAATAAACATAGCTAAACACAATGAAAGAGAGAAACATAAATAAACAAGATAAGAAAATAAACAAGATAAAAGTTAACTAAGTAAAGGAAATGAATTAAAAGGCATAAACAAGATATTACTGAAAATAAAACTTAAGCATTACAAAAATATAAAGAGAGAAAGCAAGAGCGTGATCTTGATCTGGAAACCAAGATGTCTAAATGCATGGCAAATGCCTCATTTTATAAGCCAAAATTGGAAACTATTGATCTGATGACTAATTGATAAGTAGGTGGCCAACTTTTGACTTGGTGACAATCCTTATCTTCTCTTGTCTGCCCAAAACGTTATTGATAATATCAGAATTGGAACCACTTGAAGATATGAAAGTTCTAAAAAATTATCTCAGCTTTTCAAGAAAAAAAATTAAGGTCATTTGGACTTCTAAAACTCTAGATATGGGTCAACCATTGAATAGTATTTGGGCTGCAAGACAGATTCAAACTTCTTCGTTGTTGCTATAATTTGGACTTGAAAATGACCTTTTTATATCTTGGGCTCTATGAAAGTTGTAGGCCTATGTATTACCTTTCTATCCATATAAAGTAGACATAAATCTGAGATCTACAGCTTCAGATATGACCCAATTACTGAACAGTGTTCCGGTTTGGACTGCACCAGCATCTCTTTTCTAAGTTTGGTCATCTCTTTGTCCTTTCAATTTCAATTCTTAAACTTATCAATCAATCCTTTCATTTATATGATAGACCTGTATTTAAAATGAATATTTACCACAAATCAAAGGTATCTTATATTATTAGATATGTTATTATAGAACATACTTTAGTTAAGGAGTTATTGATACTTCAAGTGTAAAATCATAATATAAAATCTTGATAAAAATGCACTTTTAAGTGTTAATCATAATTCAAAAAAATCTAATGTATCATTTCACTTTCAAGCTTTGACTACTAAAGAACCATCTAAAAACTTTTCATAAACACCACTTCAACCATATCTCTAGTAGAGTGGCCAAAGCTAAAGAAGAATGAGATACGACTCAACTATAGTTAGATCAGAATCCAATAGGAAATGAATTGAGGATAAACAAAAGTAGACTAGCTAGGAAATACAAATAACTTTGTGATGATGAAAAAGCCTATTTCAAGCAAAAATCTAGAGTTCAATGGCTTTATCATAGGGATAAGAATACCAGTTTCTTCCATAAATCCTTGATTTATTGGCAAAACTAAAACAAGATCCATTCCTTGAAGGATGTGTCGAGCAACCTCATTAATGATCAGTAAAGGATGGGTAGAGTGTCAATTGATTACTATAAGGATCTCTTTTGCAGCACCCATCCCATCATAAAGATATAATACATTCCAGTACTTCCCTCCACCCTAAAATGGAGTAGAATTAGATAAACAAATTACTAATAAGGAGATCAAAGAAGCTCTAAACTCTATATTAGATGATAAGGCTTTAGAGCTGAATTGCTACATGACATTGTTCTTTAAATGCTATTAGGCCATAATAGGAGAAGATTTCAAAGTAGTTATCAGGTAGTTCTTCAATCATCCCTTTACATCCCAATGTGTTAATGCCACAAACATAGTGTTAGTTCCAAAAACTAAGACTAGATTATCGACCAATAGCATGTTGCAATATCATATATAAATGCATCTTTAAAATCATAGTGACTAGATTGAAGACAGTTCTATTAGACATCATAGGTCCTCCCCCTATCCCCAATCAGCCTTCATTCCAATAAGACAAATTTTAGATGCTATACGACTATCCTAAGAGCTACTTCATAATTGTCATATGCCAAAATACCTTGCTAGATGTGCATTTAAGGTAAGATATCAATAAAGCATTTAATATGATAATTGATTAGTACTTAAAAGTGCATTTTTATCATGGTTTTATATCATCATTTTGCACTTGAAGTATCAATAACTCCTTAACTAAAATATGTTTTATAATAATGTATCTAATAATATAAGATACCTATAATTTGTGGTAAATATCTATTTTTAATGCAGGCCTATCAAATAAATGAAAGGATTGATTGATGACTTGAAGAACTTAAATTGCAAGGATAAAGAGATGGTCAAACTTAGAGAAGAGATGTTGGTGCAATCCAAACCGGAACACTGTTCGGTAATTGGGCCATATCTGGAGCTACAGATCTTAGATTTAGGTCCAATTTATATGGATGGAAAGGTAAGACATAGGCCTACAACTTTCATATGGAGCCCAAGATCTAAAAAGGCCATTATCAAGTCCAAATTGTAGCAACAACAAAGAAGCCCGAATCTGTCTTCCAGCCCGAGCACTGTTCGGTATTTTGGCCATATCTGGAGTTCTAGAAGTCCAAATGAGCTGAATTGTTTACACAAGAAAGCTGAGACAATTGCCTACAACTTTCATGTTTGCACCTGGCTCCAGTTTTGACGTTATCAATGACGTTTTGGGCAGACAAGAGAAGATAAGGATTGTCACCAAGTCAAAAGTTGGCCACCCACTTATCAATTAGTCATCAAATCAATAGTTCCCAATTTTGGCCTATAAAAGGAGGAATTTGCCATGCATTTAGGCATCTTGGTGTTCAGATCAAGATCATGCTCTTCCTTTCTCTCTTTGTATTTTTTGTAATGTTTATGCTTTCCTTTCATTAATATCAAGTTTATGCCTTTCATTTCATTTCCTTTACTTAGTTAACTTTTATGTTCTTATTTTGTTTATTTATTTTTCTTTCTTTCATTATGTCTAGCTAAGTTAATTATGTCAAGGTGAAAAGGTTACACTAGTGGTGTAAGAATAAGTATAATGTAAACTTAATATGGACTTTAATGTTTGATACTAACATGTTTTATATTTGTTATCTTGTTCACTCTTTAATACTTTGCTTGTTAAATGACTAATCTTGATTTATGTTGTATAACACTTGGTACAACAAATGCTTGGCACTTTCATAGCCCATAATGTATGGTATAACCGACACCTGAGCTATGAAAGGAACTTGATTTGTTGTTAACATAAGTTATAATCATGAATGCTTGACGAGATTTACAAGTATTAGCATTAATTGAATAAGATGACTAATGTAATCATGTTAACAATATATAATCTGATTGGAACCTCCTTTGTGTGTGGTTTCCAATTCAATAATAAGAGTTTATACTATACTTGTTTGATATACCATTAGTGGAATCTCTAACCTTGACATTTGTTATTATTATTGCTTAATCCTTACATTAATATTTGATCTCCAAGTTCTCATCATCATCATCTTCTTCTTCTTCTCTTTCTTTATTATTATTATTATTATTATTATTATTATTATTAGTACTACTACTACTACTACTACTACTACTACTACTACTACTACTATTATTATTATTATTATTATTACTATTGTTGTTGTTGTTATTGTTGTTTTATAATTGTTGTTTATAATTTGTACAATTAACCTCCCTGTGGTTCGACCCCGGTCTTGCCGGGTTATTTATTACTTCAACACTCCTGCACTTGGGAGAAGACATCAACCTTTTAGTCGTGTCAAGTTTTTGGCGTCGTTGCCGGGGAGGTAAGTTCTTGTATAAATTATAGTATTTATTTTATTTTCTCTTTTCACTTTTCTTGTATATAACTTTGTTTCTTTTCTTTTGTTTCTTTTTATTTTGTTTTCTTCCTCCTTCTTTTGCTTTCTTCTTCTTTTTTATTTTATTGCTACACGTGCATGAGAGTGTGGTCACGTACATCAAGTGGTAGACTTTGTAGGATATCCTCATCATTTTCAGAAAATATGGCCGAAGAAGATAATCAATCACTTCAAAATGAGAATAATGAGAATAACCGTGCTAGAACACTTAGAGACCATATGAATCCCACAAGAACAAGTGCACCATCATGCATAGTTTTTCCTCCTGATGCATCTCATTTTAATTTTAAACCAGGCATTATTCAACTTTTACCTTCTTTTCATGGCTTAGAATTGGAAAATCCATACTTGCATTTAAGGGAATTTGAGGAGGTGTGCAACACATATAATAATTTAAATTGTAGCATGAACACCATCAGATTAAAGCTTTTCCCTTTTTCATTAAAAGATAAAGCTAAAACATGGCTACAAAATTTGAGACCAGGATCCATTCGTGCTTGGGATGAAATGCAACAACAATTTTTAAAGAAGTTTTTCCCATCTCATAGAACAAACTCTTTCAAAAGACAAATCACCACTTTCACTCAAAAACCAGGAGAAACATTTTACAAATGTTGGGATAGGTATCGAGACTTGGTTAGTACTTGCCCTCATCATGGTTTTGAAACATGGAGATTGGTTTCACATTTCTATGAAGGGTTAACACCTAAAGATAGGCAAATGGTTGAATTGATGTGCAATGGAACTTTTAAAGATAAAGACCCTGATGAAGCAATGGAGTACTTAGACTTGTTAGCTGAAAATGCTCAAAATTGGGACACTGCGGGTACATATGAGGCACCGAGTAAAACTCAACTTCATACATCTAGTGGAGATATGAACAACCTTAGGGAAGATCATGACCTTCAAGCCAAGTTTGCATCTTTAGCTAGAAAAGTCGAGGCACTAGAATTAAAAAAGAGTGGTCAATTAAAATCTGTTGAAAACATTGTGTGTCAAATTTGTGAAACAAATGAACACTTAACCAACGATTGTCCAACCTTGCCTTCTTTTAAGGAATGTCTCCATGAACAAGCCCATGCTTTAAACAGTTTCCAAAGGGCCAACCACAACCCATACTCCCAAACATACAACCCTGGTTGGAGAAATCACCTAAGTTTCAATTGGAAGAGTGAGAACAACAATGCACAAACTTCACAACCACCGTTTCAAGCACACCACAATTTCCAAAATTCTCATGGATATGCACCTCCTTATGCTCCACCTCCTAGAAGAAATCTTGAGGAAACATTGCATGCATTCATTGAAAAGCAAGAGACAATCAATACTCAACTTGCTCAAAACATGATAGATTTTAAAGATACTCTTGCTAAATTAACATCTGCTCTTAGTTTCCAAGAGAAAGGTAAGTTTCCATCTCAAACACAACAAAATCCCAAAGGGCAATACAATGCAAATGCAAGTAGTTCCGGAAGCCAACACATGGATCAAGTCAAATCAGTCACTACTCTGCGCAGTGGTAAGGTTATTGAAAAACCCTCTCTTGAACCTTATGAGAAAGATGATGAGTCAATCTCTGAGGGTAAGGAAGGGGATGAATTTGAAAATTGCAAAGAAACAACTGATTCACCGCCAGCACTTCCATTTCCTCAAGCCATGACCAAACAAAGGAAAGTCAATCACAATTCTGAAATTTATGAAATTTTCAAACAGGTAAGGATCAATATACCTTTGTTGGATGCTATTAAACAGGTTCCTTCCTATGCTAAATTTTTGAAAGATCTATGCACTGTGAAGAGGAAACTGAATGTGAAAAAGAAAGCCTTTCTAGCCGAACAAGTAAGTGCTATTCTTCAGAACAATAATGCTTTGAAATATAAAGACCCTGGTTTTCCTACAATTTCTTGCTTTATTGGAGAGCATAAAATTGAAAGAGCCTTACTTGATCTTGGTGCTAGTGTGAATTTACTTCCATATTCAGTTTTTCAGAGTCTCAATCTAGGTGAGTTAAAACCAACTTCTATATCTCTTTTACTTGCCGATAGATCTGTAAAAGTGCCTAGAGGAATAATTGAAGATGTGTTAGTACAAGTCGATAAATTCATTTATCCTGTGGATTTTATTGTCTTGGACACACAACCTGTTGAAATATGTAATTCATTTCCTGTTATTTTAGGACGTCCATTTCTTGCAACTTCTAATGCATTGATTAATTGTAGGAATGGACTGATGAAGCTATCATTTGGAAACATGACATTGGAGATGAATATTTTCAACATTTGCAAGCAACCTAGAGATGATAATGATTTACAGGAAGTGGACTTTACTGAAAAATTAATTCATGATCAATTTCCAACCACTTCCAATGAAATTGAGATTGATGAATCTGATGATTTGGAAATGATTTATTTTCAGGAAGAATCAAAGACAAGTAATTGGAGGCCACAAATTGAGGAATTGCCACCACGACCAATTAAGTCCATACCTTCAAGTGTTCAACCACCAAAACCTGATTTGAAGCCATTGCCATCCAATCTCAAATACTCATTTTTGGGAGAAAATGAAACTTTTCCTGTAATAATCTCTTCCAAACTTAATGCACATCAAGAAGGTAAGTTATTACAAACTCTGAAAATGCATAAAAAAGCATTAGGATGGACCATAGCTGATATAAAAGGAATTAGTCCTTTGATTTGTACACACAGAATTTATTTAGAGGAAAATGCTAAACCCTCTAGAGAAATGCAACGAAGGCTAAATCCTAATATGAAAGAAGTAGTGAAAAATAAAGTCATTAAGCTTCTAGATAATGAAATCATTTATCCTATTTCTGACAGCAAATGGGTAAGTCCTACCCAAGTTGTACCTAAGAAGTCTGGAGTCACTGTGATAACAAATGAGAACAATGAGTTAATTCCTACTAGAACTGTTACTGGTTGGCGCATGTGCATTGACTATAGGAAACTTAATTCAATGACTAGAAAAGATCATTTTCCTTTACCTTTCATGGATCAAATCCTAGAAAGAGTTGCAGGTCATGAATTTTATTGTTTCCTAGATGGCTATTCGGGTTACAACCAAATTGAAATTGCATTGGAAGATCAAGAAAAAACTACTTTCACATGTCCATTTGGTACTTTTGCATATCGAAGGATGCCTTTTGGATTATGTAATGCACCAGCCACATTTCAAAGATGCATGCTTAGTATATTTAGCGATATGGTTGAACATTTTCTTGAGATTTTCATGGATGATTTTTCTGTTTTTGGCAATTCATTTGATGATTGTTTGACTAATTTAGGAAAGGTTTTAACCAGGTGTGAAGAGAAGAATCTTGTGCTGAATTGGGAAAAATGTCATTTTATGGTAAC
This sequence comes from Populus pruinosa, assembly GCA_026413675.1. Classification (NCBI taxonomy): domain Eukaryota; kingdom Viridiplantae; phylum Streptophyta; class Magnoliopsida; order Malpighiales; family Salicaceae; genus Populus; species Populus pruinosa. The sequence continues at coordinate 6,179,711 of CM048594.1, forward strand.
AAACGGCATTGTACTTGGTCACATTGTTTCATCAAAAGGAATTGAGGTTGACAAATCTAAAATCGAGTTAATTGCAAACTTGCCAACACCAAAATCTCTTAAAGATGTTAGATCATTCTTGGGACATGCTGGTTTTTATAGAAGGTTCATCAAAGATTTTAGTATAATATCTAAGCCTTTAAGTAACCTTCTAACAAAGGATACTATTTTTGAATGGACTGAACATTGTGAAGAAGCCTTTGTTAAACTTAAAAATTTGCTTACTTGTGCTCCTATCATTCAACCTCCCGATTGGTCATTACCTTTTGAAATAATGTGTGATGCTAGTGATTATGCCGTAGGTGCTGTTTTGGGACAAAGAAAAGATAAGAAACCTTATGTAATTTACTATGCAAGTAAAACTTTAAATAGTGCTCAAATGAATTATACCACCACTGAAAAAGAATTACTTGCAGTAGTATTTGCATGTGAAAAATTCAGATCTTATCTTGTTGGCTCACCTGTTGTTGTTTTTAGTGATCATGCAGCATTGAAATATCTTCTTTCTAAGAAAGATTCCAAGGCTAGATTGGTGCGGTGGATTTTATTACTTCAAGAATTTGATATCACAATCAAAGATAAGAAAGGCAGCGAAAATGTTGTCGCAGATCACTTGTCAAGATTGACAACAGATTCGAAAACTGACATCACACCAATCGATGACTACTTTCCTGATGAATCTTTACTTTCTGTCTCTACAATGCCTTGGTTTGCTAATATTGTCAATTTTCTTGTTTCAGGACAATTGCCAGCTCATTGGAATACCCAAGATAAAAGAAAGTTTTTGAACGAAGTGAAGAACTTTTATTGGGATGATCCTTATTTATTCAAATATTGTCCTGATCAAATATTTCGAAGATGCATTCCTGACAATGAGGTAAGTAGTGTCATTAAATTTTGTCATTCTGAGGCATGTGGGGGCCATTTCTCATCAAGAAAGACAACTGCAAAAATCTTACAAAGTGGATTTTACTGGCCCACCATGTTCAAAGACTCACATGCATTCTGCAAGTCTTGTGAAAATTGTCAAAAGTTGGGATCTATTTCAAAACGTCACATGATGCCTTTAAACCCTATTATTGTCATTGAGATCTTTGACTGTTGGGGTATAGATTTCATGGGCCCATTCCCTCCATCATTTGGTTTCTTATACATATTAGTCGCAGTAGATTATGTTTCAAAATGGATAGAGGCAATTCCAAGTCGAAACAATGATCACAAAACAGTGATAAAGTTTTTGAAAGAAAATATTTTGAGTCGATTTGGAGTCCCTCGAGCCATAATAAGTGATGGTGGAACACATTTCTACAACAAGCCATTTGAGTCTTTAATGAAGAAATATGGAATCACACACAAAGTTGCCACCCCTTATCACCCTCAAACAAGTGGACAAGTAGAGCTTGCTAATAGGGAGATCAAACATATTTTGGAGAAAACAGTGAACCCTAATAGGAAAGACTGGTCTTTAAGACTTAATGATGCACTTTGGGCTTATCGAACTGCTTATAAAACATCATTAGGTATGTCACCTTATAGACTAGTCTATGGAAAACCTTGTCACTTGCCTGTGGAACTTGAACATAAAGCTTATTGGGCTATTAAAACTTTCAATTCAAATCTGGATGATGCTAGTCAACTGCGAAAATTACAAATAAATGAGCTTGAGGAAATAAGAAATGATGCATATGAAAATTCAAGAATTCATAAAGCAAGAATAAAAGAATTTCATGACAAGAAAATACAGAGAAAAACCTTCAATGTTGGTCAAAAAGTCTTGCTTTATAATTCTCGACTGCATTTATTTCCTGGAAAATTAAGATCAAGATGGAGCGGTCCTTTTATTGTGAAACATGTGTATCCATATGGGGCCTATGACATCGAGAATCCAAAGAATGGCAATGTTTTCAAGGTAAATGGACATCGTCTGAAAGTTTACTTTGACAATTTTTCAGTTGAACATAACTCTATTGAATTGGGTGATCCTGTATATAAAGATTGATTTTATTTTATTTTATTTTTGTTTCTTTTTGAGTGATTTTTGCAAGTTTCTTTCACCCCGGTCAAATGGCGGATAACGGTACTCCGTGACTTAAGTCGGTTCTTTCAGTTTCCCACAATTACTGATATCTGTGTATATATCTATGCAATTCTTTGAATCTCTCTTCCAATTCTCATTTGAAAATGGACACTAATCTTGAAAAATTGAAAAAGTATTTTCCCGCTCTGCCTCAGAATGCGATTACAAAAATTTACCGTGCTAGATGTGCAAGATTGAGATTGTTAATGAATCATGGAATTCCTGAAGATATTCGCTGGTTGATTGAAGCAAAGGTCCGATTATCAGGTGAGTCCTCTAACTTCATTTCACACATGCCTGGAACAGGTAAAAGCACTTTTGCAAAGAAGCGTCGTGCAAAACGACTGGATGTCTGTCATCGTTGTGCTAGATGGACTTGTAATACACAATGTCGTTCTTTAGGAATGGTATCTATAAACCGTGAAGATAAAATACAATTCATTAAGGATGGCCTGAGTAAGGAGTCTTTAGATAATCTTCTATTGACTCTTGAGACGCATCCTAGTGGAGATGTGCATCGTGCAATTCATGATTTATGGCCACTATTTCATAAAGAACATGATCGACTTAGTCTTGGGAATCTGACTAAAAAAGACCCTGTTTGCCAGTTTTTAAGAAAACTGGATGGGAAGCCTATCCCCGACCCATAGAGGGCGTTTAAGTCGTTCTTGGACGTAAAACCAAGGGAAGATGTGAGCCACAATCACAACTACCTGTACATACACATGTTTTTTTTTTTTTTTTCAAAAGTAAATAAATAAATAAATAAAAAGAGAGAGAGAGTGTGTGAGACTCCAGCTGGCCTCCATATAGATGTTATGATTGCCTTTCTACTTTCTCATCTATAAAACCCTATTTTCCTTCCTTTCATTTCTACTCAACCCATACATTCAACAAATACAGAAGTGTGTAGAAATGGCAAGTTCCTCAAGTCATCAAATAAGAAATATTTGTGTTTTCGGTGGATCTAGTCCTGGGAAAGAAAAAGAGTTTTTAGAATCAGCAAATCATCTTGGTCAGGTGCTAGCTGAGAGAAAGATTCATTTAGTATATGGGGGAGGCAGTCTTGGGTTAATGGGAGGTGTGTCAATAGCTGCATTTTTAGGAGGTAGTCAAGTTTTGGGGGTCGTCCCTGAAGCTTTGGCACAAGGGGACATCATTGGAAAAATAATTGGAGAGGAACTTCAGGTTTCCACAATGTCGGCTCGAATGAATGCAATGTTTAACCATGCTGATGCTTTCATTGCTTTACCAGGTGGTCTAGGCACATTGGAAGAAATCTTTCATATTTCCTCTTGGGCTCAATTGCACATTCACCATAAACCCATTGGTTTGTTAAATGTTAATGGTTATTATGATAAGTTGTTGTCTTTTCTTGATCATGCTGTGGAACAGGAATTTCTAACATCTTCTGCACGACAAATCATAATTTCTGCTACTACTGCTGAACAATTGATTGACCAACTACAATCTTTCACTCCTGTGATTGATCCTTCCATGAGTCGCATAAATTGGTCATCTAAGGAAAGCCGTAAAAAGCTTAGATTGGATTTGAGCCTTCATTTGTGAATTTTTATGTATTTTGGTTTTATTATTGTGTTTTGTTATTTCTTATTTTTGTTTCAGTGTGTTTCAGGTTTTGTCAGTGTTCGTTATTTCAGGTGATATCTTCTATACTCTATCTTTCTACCTAGAACATTGAGGACAATGTCTCGTTTTGGTTGGGGGGAGAGGGTAGTAGTTGATAAAAAAAAAATGTTTTTCATTTCATAAAGCATGTGCATAATTGTTGTTACTAGGATGGCAGAGTAAAGGAGTTCTTTTGTTAAAGTGACTCTTGAGACGCATCTTAGTAACCATTCTTAACAAGGTCTATTATAATACTTCCTGAAATATTCAGGTTTACAAACTCTCGTATTGTTACCACTTAATTCTGCTCATATACTTATTTAACATGTATTTTTAAACCTTAATTTACACACACACACTTTAACATATGATTGTGGGTTGCATATTGGATTATTACCTTATTTATGTTCTTTTGTTAAAGGTAACAACTAAGGGAAAGGGATTGTATATAATTAAAAAAAACATGAAAAAAAAAGAAAAAAAATAAAAAATGATGATAATAAAAATGTAGATAAGTTTGATTTCGTAGCCTCCCTAACCTAAGCAATTAAGCCCGAAGGGGTGTTTTAACACCTAATACCCTAAAGTCAACTGACTTGGGAGCTATTGGCCCAACGCTTGTTACATGGGTTGAGGAGAAAAGCTTAAAGAAATCAAACATTGCACTATCTACATATCAGTATCTGCGACCCGAGTTACTAAGCTCGTAGGGGTGTCTTAACACCTAATGCCCTAAGACCAACTGGTTTGGGAGTCATTAGCTGAAAGCTCGTTACATGGGTTAAAGATGCATGATGTTTTTAAAGTATATGTATATAGAGTTAAAAAAAAAAAAGACAAAAATAGTAATCCCAACCCAAGGAAGTTAACCTTAAACATTAGAACAAAAATTTTGTTTTCTTCCAAGAAAAGCCCCATAATTATGTGTTGATACATTGAGCACAAAAGAAAGGTTTATTAATATCTTGTTAAGTGGTATTGAGCAGATATATAAATTTAATGAGAGTTTGTTTATCTGGATAGATTAATGGAAGTTAAATGATGAATACCTTGCTTTGTGAAATTTGCAAATTGTTTTAACGCTTTAATTACTAGGGACTAGTAATAAGCTGGTTGAGGGGTGTGATTAGTACTTAAAAGTGCATTTTTATCATGGTTTTATATCATCATTTTGCACTTGAAGTATCAATAACTCCTTAACTAAAATATGTTTTATAATAATGTATCTAATAATATAAGATACCTATAATTTGTGGTAAATATCTATTTTTAATGCAGGCCTATCAAATAAATGAAAGGATTGATTGATGACTTGAAGAACTTAAATTGCAAGGATAAAGAGATGGTCAAACTTAGAGAAGAGATGTTGGTGCAATCCAAACCGGAACACTGTTCGGTAATTGGGCCATATCTGGAGCTACAGATCTCAGATTTAGGTCCAATTTATATGGATGGAAAGGTAAGACATAGGCCTACAACTTTCATATGGAGCCCAAGATCTAAAAAGGCCATTATCAAGTCCAAATTGTAGCAACAACAAAGAAGCCCGAATCTGTCTTCCAGCCCGAGCACTGTTCGGTATTTTGGCCATATCTGGAGTTCTAGAAGTCCAAATGAGCTGAATTTTTTACACAAGAAAGCTGAGACAATTGCCTACAACGTTCATGTTTGCACCTGGCTCCAGTTTTGACGTTATCAATGACGTTTTGGGCAGACAAGAGAAGATAAGGATTGTCACCAAGTCAAAAGTTGGCCACCCACTTATCAATTAGTCATCAAATCAATAGTTCCCAATTTTGGCCTATAAAAGGAGGCATTTGCCATGCATTTAGGCATCTTGGTGTTCAGATCAAGATCATGCTCTTCCTTTCTCTCTTTGTATTTTTTGTAATGTTTATGCTTTCCTTTCATTAATATCAAGTTTATGCCTTTCATTTCATTTCCTTTACTTAGTTAACTTTTATGTTCTTATTTTGTTTATTTATTTTTCTTTCTTTCATTATGTCTAGCTAAGTTAATTATGTCAAGGTGAAAAGGTTACACTAGTGGTGTAAGAATAAGTATAATGTAAACTTAATATGGACTTTAATGTTTGATACTAACATGTTTTATATTTGTTATCTTGTTCACTCTTTAATACTTTGCTTGTTAAATGACTAATCTTGATTTATGTTGTATAACACTTGGTACAACAAATGCTTGGCACTTTCATAGCCCATAATGTATGGTATAACCGACACCTGAGCTATGAAAGGAACTTGATTTGTTGTTAACATAAGTTATAATCATGAATGCTTGACGAGATTTACAAGTATTAGCATTAATTGAATAAGATGACTAATGTAATCATGTTAACAATATATAATCTGATTGGAACCTCCTTTGTGTGTGGTTTCCAATTCAATAATAAGAGTTTATACTATACTTGTTTGATATACCATTAGTGGAATCTCTAACCTTGACATTTGTTATTATTATTGCTTAATCCTTACATTAATATTTGATCTCCAAGTTCTCATCATCATCATCTTCTTCTTCTTCTCTTTCTTTATTATTATTATTATTATTATTATTATTATTATTATTATTATTATTATTATTATTATTAGTACTACTACTACTACTACTACTACTACTACTACTACTATTATTATTATTATTATTACTATTGTTGTTGTTGTTATTGTTGTTTTATAATTGTTGTTTATAATTTGTACAATTAACCTCCCTGTGGTTCGACCCCGGTCTTGCCGGGTTATTTATTACTTCGACACTCCTGCACTTGGGAGAAGACATCAACCTTTTAGTCGTGTCAATAATCTAGCAATTCATCATAGAAAGGCTGAAGGCTATTGGCATCCCATCAACTAAAGCAAACCGGATTGAAGTATGCATTACCACGCCTTATTTTTCCATTAACCTAAATAGGAAACTACATGGATTCTTCAAATCTAATAGAGGAATTCGATAAGGGGGATCCTTTGTTACCCTATCTTTTTATTTAGCAATGGAGGGGTTGGGTGGCATATTGAGGAAAGACACATAACATCCCAACTTCATCCATCATTGAAGATGCAAAGAGAATACTATGATACACCTCAACTTCATGGATGACTTGATGATTTTCTCTCATGCTGATAAAAACTTAGTGGGAATCCTTTAACACTCATTTGAAAATCTTGCTATCTTTTTAGGAGTTTCAATTAATCATACCAAAAGTTCCTTATACTTGTCAGAAATGGATGTGCAGCTTCGGGAATCAATCCAGTAGCAACTGGGATTCCAGCAGAAAGCACTTCCTGTGAAATATCTAGGAGTCTCCTTCATCACAACCCTCCTATTACACAAGAATTGCTTGTCATCAGTGGAGAGAATTACTTCTAGAATCAAGTTATGAACCTCCTTATCACTCAACTATATCGGAAAGCTCCAACTCATCAAATTAGTCTTTTTCTTAATTCAAGTATACTATACTATAATTTTCATCCTTCCTTGAGCTATAATCAAGAAGTTAGAAAGCATGTTAATAGTCTTCTTTTAGAAAGACACGTCCCTCAATGCATTAGGAGCCAAGGTAGCATGAGCATCAATATGCTTAAAAAAAAAAAGGTATGGGAATAAGATGACTGCATATATAGAATAAAGTAACCACATTAAAAAAATATATGACATCTCCTAATAGATCAGTAGTTCATATGGTCTACCTAGATTCAAACCAATCTTCTTAGATGATGCTTTTTTTGGAACATTAAAATGCCTTTTTAACCCTTCATGGTCTTGGAAAAAGATCTTGCAAAGTAAAGAATGGTGTAAAGGATAGATGATCACATCCATTCAAAATCAGGAAGCAACATCCTTGTGGTATGATTATTGGCTACCAGAAGGAAGAAGAATTTATGACCTCCTTCCTTATAGGATACTCTCCTCCATAGGACTACCATGGAATGCCAAGGTGGTTAATATCATCGACAAGGAAAGATAGAAATTTTGAAGAAGCGATCAAGACCTTCAATCTATCTAGAATACTATAACAATTAAACTAGCTTCAAACAAAAATGATCACTTAGTTTAAAAAGAGAATAATAAAGGAAAATTCACCATAGACTTAACTTGGGACATTATTATGGAATTTAGACCTTTTAACACCATCCATATCTCTTATGGTACCTTGGACATATTCCACAACAAGCTTTTATCTTATGGCTAGCCTTCTAGAATAGGTTGTAGACTATGTAAAAAACTTTATAGAGTAAGGATAACAAACAACCAAACATGAATACTATGTTGTAGATAAATGAAACTCATGATCACTTGTTATTTCAATGCCACTATATCAGATCAATTTGAAACCATCTCAAGATAATCTTGAATTTAGTGGCCCAATATACAGAATAACCTTTTACAATGGAGAACTACAAACTTTATGAAAAGGAAGAATATAACACACATCATAGCTCGGTTAATCCTCTTTACCACAATATATTACATTTGGTTTGAAATGAATAATAGGATTTTTAGTACCAACCTCTACTCTCCTGAAAATATCAACACTGAGATCCTCCAACTTATTAGGATTTATTTGGAAAACATAGGTACCAAATGGCCAATCTCAGATGTCGTCTAAGAGACAAGGAACATGTAAAACCCATAATGCATTCCATTAGACTCTAAGATCCAGCTACGTGTGTCCATTTTCTTTTTGTGTAATGTTAGGCTTGTGAACTAGAAATGACATATAGCCTTTCTAGGGCAACTATGCCTTTATTTTCCTTTGTTGCATGTATTTCCTTTTTAGACATAAAATATTTCAGTAGTGGTAAGGTGTTTTTCCTCTTATTTTATCAGTTTGGGGCATGCTCCTTAGGTTTTGTAAATACCTTTTATTTAATACATCTTAACTTTCTAAAAAAAACCATGAGTGATCCAAGTTTACTTGGATAATTGTAACAACAATAACAACAACAACAACAATAACTGTCAAACTTAAACGTCTTGGGTCAGACAACATGCCAAACCCACGTTACTTGTATCTAGCAAACTTGACTGGCCTCAATAATAATAATAATAATAATAATAATTGTGATTATGATATAAATAACAACAACAACTATGTCAGGCCCAAAACACTTGGGCCTGGCAAATCATGCCATAACCAAGATGCTTGAGTCTAATAATCATGCCTAATCAAAGTTTAATAGGGTATGGCAACATGTCAGGCCTATGTTTATTTGAATAATCATAAAAACAACAACAACAACAACAACAACAACAACAATAATAGTTAATAGTAATTTGTGATTGTGATAACAACAATTATGCCAGACCTAAGTGCCTTGGGTGTGGCAAACCATGCCATACCCAAGGTGCTTGTGTCTGACAACCATACCTAATTAAGTTTAGTTGAGTTTGACAATATACCAGACTTACGCTACTTGGGTTTGACAAACATATCTGATAAAAGTTTACTTGTGTCTGATAATATGGTAGACCAATATTATTTGGGTTTGGAAAACATGTCAAACTCACATTATTTGCGTCTGACAACCTTGTCAAACCCAAGCGCCTTAGTTCTAACATCAAACATAGTTACCAGACTCAAGCAAATAACAAACAAAGAGAGGATAATTGTGCACTTTAATTATCAAGAGGGAGAAAAAAAAATGCAAACAATCAATCCCTGGTGGCAATCTAACCTTGATATGTCTACACGAGCCACTCCATGTTAAAGAAGGCACGACTACACATCTCGTTAGGGGTGTTTTAAAAAATCGATAAACCGAGAAAACCGATAAAAAATTAGCTAAAAAAACAAAACCGAGAAAAAAATCAATTAAACTGATTAGAATATTTAGAAAAAATTCTGGTTTAGTTTGATTTTTGGTTTTGTAATGCAGAAATCGGTTAACCCGAATCGAACCAAACCAGTTAAAAAAAGGTCTCTAACCACCACTAGTATAAAAAGAAACTTTCCCCCTCTTACCTAACACTAACAAAGTACATGTTGTCCCACCCATTCTCCCTCTCCCTCTTCGTTAACCCTAACTAGAGCACCCGCCCAGTACTGGAGGCTCTCCCTCTCACCTCTCCAAAATATTTTAGCCTATTGAACAAGTTCTTGAGAAAACTCAGACAAGTTCTTTCGTTCAGTACGAGTACATCACATAAGCATTAATGGGTAGACATCAATTCCCTCTCCTCTCCTTTTATTTTTGGGTGATGGGATTTTTTTGATGAGGTGATTAGTTGTGTTTTATTTCAATTTTCAAGGATTTTTTATGTGAGGCCTGTGTGTTTCTTATTGACCTTGTCATTGGTCATGGTTTTTCTTCAAGAAACCAACTTTTGGTTTTATTGGTTGGTTTTCTTCTCAAATTTTTTTTGCCTTTTCCTTTTCAAAATTTTTAATTTCTACAGAGGTCAACATGAGCTTTTCAAATGACATGGATGATGAAATCAGAAACTTTTTAGGAGATTGAATCCACCCAGGTATGTGTTATGAAGATTCATTATCTTTTTTTTTTTCTAATCTGAGTATTATGGCAAAGCTGAGGTTTCATCAATGTTAAAGTTTCAACATGTTAGATTTTGAAGTGAAAACAGATTTATATCCATTTTGTTCAGTTTTTTTTCTCTTGTTTTTTATGTCAGGGTTGTGATTGATAATAAAGCTTGCAAGAATGTTATTGTCATAAGGGTAAGAGTTTTGGTGTCCTTTTTTGGTGGGTGTGTGCTCTTTAGTCTTGATCATCATTCTTGTTGTTCTTTGGGTACTAAATATTTTATTGTGTTACATGTTCATAATGCTAAACCACATGAAACACTTCTCCATGGGATTTTAATTCATGTCCAGATTTCAATTCATATTAAAAGTTAGCCAATTCATATTAAAAGTCAGCCATGTATAGAAGAGAAACAGAGTTGTGTTGTTGTTGCCGAAAAACTATGCAGGATGTAAATTTTTTACTGAATCGGACCGGTTTGGTTTGAACCAATTTCCGGTCCGATTCAGTTAATTTTTTAAAAATAGATAACAATCCAGTTTAATTGGTTTTTTTAGTCTAAATCGAACTAAACCGTGAACACCCATACATGTCGTTATACAATAGATGACCAAAGTTGGCCATTGGGAAGCATCTTATGAGCCTTCTTAATAGCGAGGACTCTGCCCACTCGTTAGGGCATGTGGAACATGCACCAACAACTTTTTAATTAAAAAATAAAAAATATAATGTGAAAAATACTAAAACACCTCCATGTTCCTCTTAATAACCAAAATACCTCTAAAAACAAAGCTTTATTTTTATCTTTTTTTAGGCTAAAAGCATTATTTGATTGTGCTTGAAAATTAGAAAAATCAAGATACTTTTATGGAAGAAAGCCAAAGCAACCTTTATTCATTTATGAAAAGATGAGAAATTGAAAGTGATATGCTATTACAATATATATTGAAATGTTTTTTTTATCTATAGTGATTTTCCATACTATTTGGCTTTTATGATAATATTTTTTATTTGATTGGTTTTTATTTTGGTTTTTAGCAATTTTGGAGTGTTTAGGGTTGGTAAGTTGTTTATGAAGGTTTTTATGATATGTGTTTAGGCAAAAAATAGCTTGAAATTTTGGTTTTTAGGTCAACTCCCTTTGATTTTCTAGCCATTGTCGCCCAATAGATAACAAGTTCCCTACTTAAAAACAAAAACCCAAAAGTGGATGAAGTCTATTATTAAGGTAAAAATTGTTTTTTTTTAAACCCAAGTGCATGACGCACCTTGGGTTTTTTAGGCCAGATACCTAATTTGTTTTTTTTTATTAATTTTTTCTTAACTTCATCCTTGAAAAATGGGTTTTAGTTTGTTTTTTATTAATTTTTTAATTTTATTCTTTAACAGTTTATTATTTTAAATTGGACTATATAATTTATTTTCATTTGCTTTTTGTAGTTTATCATGGTCTCAAACTAATGTTCTAAAATACCATTGATAGTTAAAAAAAAATATTAGCATCAAAGGGTATTTTTATACCTTCACAATTATTTTTTTGTTATTAGAATATTAGCCAAGGGAAATTTTGGTATTTGACCAAATACTAAAAATAATAAACAATTAAAATGCACTTAAAAGGAAAAAAAATGGAGTCATAAGGCTTTTTTGTCATTTCATGATAAATTTTTTGTTATTATTAAGTCAACTTATGGGCAATTTGATATTTGAATAAATATAAAAACAATTATAGCTTAACTCTTTTTATTATTAATATATTAACTTCAGTCCTTATTTTCTTGATTTTTAATTTTTGTTCTTGACTCTTTTGTAAAAGTTTTATTGGTTTTTAATTTCATCATTCAATCCAAATAATGATATTATGTTTTACAATTTGGTCCTCATTATTTTTATTTTTAATTGTTTTTAACCTTTATGTAAAAGTTATTATTCTTTTTAATTTCACCATTCAATCAAAAAATTATTTTTAGTTTTAGTTTTTATATCAATTTTCATCCTCATTTTTTTTATTGTTTTTGGTCATTTTGATAAATTAATGTTTTCAATTTCACTATTCAATCAAATATAAAATTTATTTATATTTTAATTTTCATCCTTATTTTTTTATTTGCTATTTTTTAAAAAATCCTTTTGTATAATTGTTTTTTTTTATCCTTCACTATTTTATTAATTGTAAATTGAACTTTATGGTTTTTCTAGATATGGTGTTTTAAGTTTAATGACCCAGATCACAAATTTGAAAAATTAAAATGTGTTTTTATTTTTTTTAAAAGGACTTTATAATTGTTTTTATTTTTTATTGGCTTATTCCAATCAAAAAAAGGTTTTGGGAATATCACAAATTGTCATTTTGTTTTCATTTGATTAAAATAAAACTAATTTATTTAATCTAGTTAAATCTATAATCTAATTCACACATTTTCTTTTTTAAAAAAAAACATGCTTGTAACACATAAATATAACGTTTTATGAAAAAAAACACATAAGATAGCCTATACCAAATTTCCATTAATAAAGCTATTCTAAGTCTCCGATAAAACTTGCATATGCTTTTGTTAAAGTAACAAGTTTTGGAGTGAGAATCATTTTTTTTTTCTACAAAAGAAATAACACCATCATTATATGATCAGGCTAATAAGTAACATTTGGTTATTTTTCTGTAATAAAAAAAAAAAGAGCAAAGATAATGAAAATAAAAGAGATAAGTATGAAATGAAGACAAAAACAAAATTGTGTTTGATTATGGTATATAAGACAAGATGATTATTATTGATTATGTTTGTTTATAATGGACAAGACAATATAAAATATTTTTTTTATTTTACATTTAATATGTAGTAGTTTCAAATTTAAATATTATTTTTTTACTTTAACATAAATTTATATCTAGAGTTTAAATTAATAATATTATTATAACTCTAGTTATAAAATCTAGACTAGCTTAACGGGTTGACCCAAAACCTGATTGATTCAGACTTGGACCAGTCCACTTTTAAAAAACCTGGAAAAATAAGGTTGCTTTGATTTTTTTTTTTTAAAGATTGAGTCAATTTGGGTTGACTCTCTCATCTTGTAATCCAGTCAACCCCTAAGTTGATTTTAAAACTACAATAATAACCACTTTTATTCTTATATTGATCTAAGTTGACCCTATTAATCTATAACTCAAACCTTGCTCTAAGTTGACTCTTAAATTGAGTTTTAAAACTATGATAATAACTATTTTTATCATTATGTTAACTCGAGTCAACAATTAACCTCACACATGACCTGAAGTTTGTCCTAAATTAACCTTAAAATCAGGTTTTAAAACTATGATAACAAATCATTTTTAATATTATGTTGATTCAGGTCAACATGACTCATAACCTAAGCCTCGCCTCATGACTTAGATCTTGTTTTGGATCAATTCTCGGGTTGTGTTTTAAAAACATGACATTAATCACTTTTATTTTTTTTTGACCCGGGTCTACCTAACTTGTGATTCAGGTCTTGATCTAAATTTACTTACAAGTTAAGTTTTAAAATTATAATAATAATTATTTTTGTCTTTGTATATTTTAGTTTGGTAATTTTGAAATTAAAGGTTTTTTATAATAATATTTTAGGAATAAAAAATAAAAAATATTGTTTCTAGAAACATGTCTTTTTTGTATCTCATGTTTTGAAAATATAAAAATTTACTTTAAAATTATTTTAGAGACATATTTATTTTATATCTTTGTGTTTTCAATTAAATATATTTTTATTTTTATTATCTCTATTTTTTTTAATTTCAGGACAATAACAAAATACTGTGCTAAAGACTCTTTCACATTATTAGAATAAAAGAGAAGACACAATTAATTGGTTTAAATTCAGTAAATAAATAAAAGTTTCGTTTCTTAAACATTCCGAATAACTGCCAACGACTTTTAACTTAAATGGCCATCACACATGTTAATTAATTAATTTCTGCAAAGAAATTTTAAAATAAAACCCATAAGAGAATATCCACCAAAATGGTAAAGAGAAAACGGTGACGGAAGGAGGAAGCAAGTATACAAAGGGATCTTTTGAAATAGGGAAACGGTGGAATATTTTGAAATCTTGATTTGAGAAACATCCAACAAAAGAAACATCTTGCCCTCAGCGTTACCTACACTGTACATATTATTTTTTTACTAATTAAATTATAAATTTATTTTATAAAAATTATCAATTTAAATTTTATAAAATTTAAAATCACTAAAAATTTATATATTCATTAATTTTAAAACTTATAGAATTAATTAAAATATATATACATCTAAATATTTTTTTAAATTTGAAAAAACTTTACTATTCAAAAAATATATTTTATAGGTCCAGTTAAATAAATAAAATTTTGATTGTTTCAGACTTTTACAAGAGATGAATACCCTAATTTGAATTTAAAACTTACTGTAAAAATCCAAGTATTCATGTTAAAAAAAAAACAAAAAATTTAAAAATTTGATAACAATTTAAATAAAATATTATAACTTTAATATATATATAGAGAGGATTACACACATTTTTAATTCAAGTTAAATAATATAATACACATCTAACTTAATCTAAATTGAATTAATAGTTATTAATTTTAATCATAAAACAAAACTCAATGTATTAATGATTTTGAATTGAAAACATTGAAAATATCATGCAAAAACTAACAAATTTAGCTTAGATTATTAAACTCCTGTGATCATAACTTCTCAATTAAAGAAAAGAAAAAAACTCCTTGATAATAACCAACAAGGTATGGTGCATGATCTAGTTATTGTCGTCTATGTTTTTAGCTATTGTCACCAATTCTGTCAAACATGTCATTATACGTATATTGAAAGGTAATGTTTTTTTTTACTATAGAAAATAGTGCAATAAAATTTTTCTCTAAATTTTTTATTATTATGGTGGCAAATTTATAATTTTTTATTGAAAAAACAATTTTTTCTTATATATCTTTTATTTTTTTTAGAATTATTGCAATATATCTTGTAATTTATAATTAGGATTTTTATTGTAAAAAAAACACAATTTTAAAACTTTTATATTTTTTTTGCCAAAAATTATCTAAACTAGAATGAAATGTAGGTAAAATAATTCTAGCTAAGTGCTAGCTGGTAGCTCCAGACCAAAATTGCAACTATTTATTTAGATCATATTTGTAAGGTCTAAAAAAAAAAAGTCCTTTAAATTAATGCACAACGAAAATAACAAAGATAGGCAAGTTATAGAATTAGTCCTTGATGTATTTACCCAATTCCCAATTAAGAGCCAAACAATTATTTTATCAATTAGGTCCCTTAATTAGATCCTTTATCCCCATCTCTTAATCCCCCGTCGCCTAAATGATGCCCTTCTATTTGCGACTTTTACAATTATAAATGAAGCAATTAAATTTTTTTAATTTCATCTCAAATATGCAATAAATGAGAAAATAATCACTCATATATTTTTTTTTTCAGAAACAACTAGAGGTTTATGAGCATTTCCATGTGAACTGACGCTAGATTTCGAGAAAATCAATTATGACTATAAAGAATATAGAAGTTATACTTCAGTTATCATTAGGAAGCATGTTAATACATTATTCAAAATAATTATACTGTTTAAATGTGACTTAAAAAATGCTAAGAAGCTTATAATTTGTAATGATGGTGATATATAATTAAAATATTTGATAATAATTTTAGATATATATTATTATTTTATTGAAAAACTGAGTATAATTATAATTGTTTTTCAATATATTTTTTATGTTGATATATATTAAAATAATTTTTTTTATTTTTTTAAAATTATTCATGAGAATAACATATTAAAATAATCTAAAATATATAAAAAAATTAATTTAATAAAAAAATTATTTTTTTTTTAAATATAAATATAATCATGTTTTCAAAGGCGATCATGATTGATAACCATCTTTCTTTTCAATTATGTGATGAACAGTTTGATTTGTAGTTTGACCTAACTTCGACGTATTGCTGTCGTATAATATTTGTAAGACGTGTATTATAGATAAATGGGGCCATGTACTAGATGATAAAGTAGCAGTTGTGATATGGTGAATGGGTATCGATATATTTTACTAAAACTTTTTGAGGTCACCGTAACTTTAAATTATTTTTTTTTGCGTTAATAGCCAAAAACACTAACAAATTATGTGGTTTAGGAACTCAGTTTGAGAATAGCTGTATAATTAAAGAACTGAATCGGTGTCACTCCTAAAATTAAAAAGCAGCTCCCACTCCCCCTCTTTCTCTTCCCCACTCTCTGAAAATTAAGGAAAAGAAAGCCTCTCTCTCTCTCTTAATTTGTCTAAATTTAACAATTATGAAAATCAAACCGGAGGAGGAGGAGGTTTAGGTTTAGGGTTTCGGTAATTATTATTATTATTATTAGTGATAGAATTTGATTATGGAGCCGCGTGTCGGCAATAAGTTTCGTCTTGGTCGCAAGATCGGTAGCGGATCCTTTGGAGAGATCTATCTAGGTTTGCTTTAAAATTATTGTTTCTGTTTATCATTTTCCTTAATAATCGGTTATTATTTTTTTTAATTTTCTTTTATTTAATAGGTACAAATATTCAAACCAACGAGGAGGTTGCCATTAAGCTTGTGAGTTTAGTGTTTTTTTTTCCCTCAAAAGATAAATTCTTTTAATTGATTAAATTTTGGAAAATCGGAGATTATCAATGATGTATTTTGATGCCTAGGAAAATGTGAAGACAAGGCATCCTCAATTGCTGTATGAATCTAAGCTGTACAAGATGCTGCAGGGAGGAAGTAAGTAGTACTGACCTATGGCCTATTCTTCTATTCGTGTGGATGCTTTGTTGTTGTTTTTGTGTTATTTGTTTGTTAAAGTATTTGATTAGTTATTGTGAAATTGGCAGCGGGGATTCCGAATGTTAAATGGTTTGGTGTTGAAGGGGACTATAATGTACTTGTGATGGATTTACTGGGACCTAGTCTTGAGGATTTGTTCAACTTTTGCAATAGGAAGCTGTCTTTGAAGACCGTGCTCATGCTTGCTGATCACATGGTAGTAGGAGTTTATTAATAAGTTGGTATCCTGTGTTGTGTTTGGTTCGTTTATGATGTTGTTGTGTTTGTAATTTTACTGTCAGATTAATCGAGTTGAGTTTGTTCATTCCAAATCCTTTCTTCATCGAGACATCAAGCCAGACAACTTCCTCATGGGATTAGGGAGGCGTGCAAATCAGGTCTTGGGTTTGCAGTTTTCGTATTTGGATTTATTTATTTATTTATTGATTGTTGTATGTTTTTTGGTCCGCCCTGTTGCTTAATGTTTAATTCTGTTCAGGTCTATGCCATTGACTTTGGACTGGCAAAGAAGTATAGAGACACTTCAACACATCAACACATTCCTTACAGGTTAATCACTTGCAACTTCAAATAGGTCATTTCATTACATATCACAAATTTGTAGGATACTGCCACAGGTATAGGTTATTGTTCTTCATCTGTTTGACCTTGCCTCTATGGTTTTATATAAAAGATGGTTTAGAGGGCAGTTTTTTATGTGCAGTGGTGGAAATCAAATTTTACATGGATGGGAGTTAATTTATATTTGTCGTTTATGTCAATTGCAGAGAGAATAAAAATTTGACTGGAACTGCAAGATATGCTAGCATGAACACTCACCTTGGCATTGGTAAAGATTGTGGCTCCTTCTTTTCAGCCCCCCCTCCTTCCTCCCTTTGTGTTTAGAATATTAACTTGATTGCTGCCAGTTGTAAAACTAATGTTTCTTGATTGCTTTATTTCTGTATTTTGTAGAGCAAAGCCGTAGGGATGATTTAGAATCACTTGGATATGTTCTTGTGTATTTCTTGAGGGGAAGGTGAACACCCCTGTCCTCCAATATTATCTCATTTCACCCTTGTTTCTTAGTTAATTTTGTTGTGACAACATGTGGTTTTAGTCTTCCATGGCAGGGACTGAAAGCTGGTACAAAGAAGCAAAAATATGAAAAAATTAGTGAAAAGAAAGTGTCAACTTCTATTGAGGTATGCAGGGGTGTTAGGATAATTTGTTGATTTGAATTGTAAACATTCATCTTATGTAACTGAATTGGAAAATCCTCATCAGGCGTTATGTCGGGGTTATCCTACAGAATTTGCATCCTACTTCCACTACTGTCGGTCACTCCGTTTTGATGATAAACCGGATTATGCATACCTGAAACGACTCTTCCGTGATCTCTTTATTCGTGAAGGTTCGAACTTTGCTTTTCAATTTTTACTATAAGATATTATATAGGACCTAGAGCAATGATGGTAATATTTTGATCTTTTGAATCCTTATGATTTTCCCAATTGTTTTGACTCTCTTTTTTCTTGCTTTAGGTTTCCAGTTTGACTACGTTTTTGATTGGACAATTTTGAAATATCAGCAATCACAGAGTGCTAATCCTCCGACCCGTGCACTTGTAAGTACCAGTATCATTGTTACTGTCTCTGGGCTTCTAGCCTTTGACTGATCAACTGTATAATCCTACTATTATGTGACTTGGTGTATTTATACTATCTACAGGGTCCTGGTGCTGGACCAAGCTCTGGCATTCCTCCTGGTGCTAATAATGTTGATAGGCAGTCAGGTAGGCATGTTGCTGCTTGATGGCAAACTGAAGATTTTGGATTTATCACCTAAATATTTCATGGGGGATTGTTTGATTTATTTTTTTTTTAATTTCTCACCGGGGATTTTAGGAATTTAATGTTTTTTCCACTTGGTTGTTTTTAAAAGTCTTGATTAGGAACATGCTTATTGATTTTAGGAATTTAATGTTTTTTCCACTTGATTGTTTTTAAAAGGCTTGATTAGGAACATGCTTATTGATTTTAGGAATTTAATGTTTTTTCCACTTGGATTTTAAAAAGTCTTGATTAGGAACATGTTTTATTCCTCTTAGTATAGTTGATTTTGGTTTCTACGTAGAGAATTTTTATCATGCTTTTTACAGGAGTAGAGTGTTGATGTTGGATATTTAATTCCATTTCTTTCCCTCTTTTTTTTTTTATTTTATATTATTATTGGTTTCCCTGTTTTCTATTTTCTCTTCCCCATCTTCTCCCCTCTCAATTTTTTATATCCCATGCTTTTCTATTCAAAGCTTTTCCATGTGATTCTAGTTTTGTGCATCTCGATGCGTAAGAAAATGTCATTTGGGTTTTCACTTAAACACAGGTGGGGAAGAAGGTAGACCTGGTTGGTCTTCAACTGATCATGCTCGAAGAAGAAACTCTGGACCTATAGTGAATTCTGGAAATTTATCAAAACAAAAAAGCCCTGTTATAAATGATCTATCCTTGTCAAAAGATGCCACTGTAAGTTCTACACTGGATCTGCTTATGATTACAAGTATTAAACAAATGTAAATGCCTCCCTTCCATAGATGATGAATAATGGCAAAGGTAAATGCAAGTATTGGCCTTAGGTTTTTTTTCCCTATCATTCCTGGCTCAAGATCATTCTTTGGGTGCCTATGGACATAAATGCCAGGCAGACCTTACTTTGGAAAGAGTTTATGAGAACCTTTTTCCTTTTCAAGTAAGTGCATTTCATATCATGGTGTGTGATTGGTATCTCAATTCTGTCAATGCATGTTGTCATGTGTGTGGGTTTAAGATGTGCCATGCTTGTAGAATCATTTCCTCCATGAACAAACAATCTTGTTGCATATAGTTGATTTATTAAACTTGCATGGACCTGTGCAGCTGTCCAGCTCAAGATTTTTGCGATCTAGCATGTTGCTTATATATTTGATGCTCAATATTGTTACTTGATAGTTGATTTATTAAACTTGCATGGATCTGTGCAGCTGTCCAGCTCAAGATTTTTGCGATCTAATATGTCATTGAGGCAACCTGCTATCTCAAGTAGTCGTGGTGCAGCCCTTGTGAATGATTCCGATCCTTCTCATCCCCGCGCAGCTGATGCAAACTTTGCAGTGCTTCAGAATGGGCAAAGAATTTCACCTGCTTTATTATCTTCAGAGCAGAAGCCCTCGTTCTCTGGTAGAAATACTAACATAAAGACTTTGGAGTCAACTCGAAGGGGCATTGAGAGCTTGCATGTCAAATATTGATGGAAGGTTACGTTATTAGCTGATGTCAATCACAAATGCTCGCTGCTGTAAATTTATAATCTGATACTGTAATTGCATATTGAGTGATGTGTTGTCTTGCTAACCTGTGCAATGCAGCGCGTGGGGACTGTTCTATTTTTATTTTTTGAAGGAAAAAAAAAACAATATCCAATGTGGAAGATAGCAGGAGTTTGTGGATGTAAAATATATTATCCCTAATCGTTTGTAATTGATGTGTTCATAAAATTAGATTACTTGAAAAGAATCTGTTGTTGCTTCTTCCTCTTCAAAATTCATGGAAAGTAGACGGAACATGGTAATCATAACTTTGCTTGATAGTTAATTGAGCAAAACACGTTCAACAAGAAGTTACATCTTTTTGTATTGTTCACTGATGGCTCGAAACTACCTATGACTCAGAACTGAAACATCCCCCAGCCACACTTGATGTGTCTTAACACTGAGAGCATCATACCATCGCATAGTAATTTTTGGCCCTGCAAATAAACTTGTGTGGTAATCTGATTCCTCATTGGACTGAATCTTTTCTTGTTTGCTAAGATAATCAAAGTATATAACAAGTTTTATAAAAATTCTTTCTTCTTTCCTAACGTTCATCGCATGATAATTTTTGGCATGATAATTTTTGGCTCTGCAAATAAACTTTGTGTGGTAATCTGATTCCTCACTAGACTCAACCTTTTCTTGCCGGTATCACTTATGTTTGCTAAGATAATCAAAGTATACAACAAGTTTTGTTAATCTCGTAAACAAAAAGAACTATACACAAGTTTATATGTGCTATGCACAAAAATTACATGCTACACCAAGGTATCTCTAACACGTACTCTATATGTTCTTGCATACCCCTACATGTTAAATACACCCCATGCATCTCTCCTTTCAAACAAGAACTGCAACAAGTATTTATAGACAAAGATTTACAAAGTACAACTCTCATTCCTATTTTTAAGTAGTGGGACACTATTTCACCAATGTTCATCAATGAACATAGTGGTCACATTATCTATTAAGTAGTGGATAATTTTCCCCACGATCACCCATGATTTTAGTGGGTTGAGAGTGACCCCTGGTTAGCCTCCACATTTTCAGCCCCATGATCCCATAATCTTGGATATCCATAACTGTCATTAACCCATATTCTGCATGCCCACCTAGCAACCCCAACTGCTAGTCCTTGTTACGTCTTCTTGCTGATTTGTTGCATGCTTTAGACAGTCCTTTGTCTAAGTTTCAAATCATGGCAAGTCGAACCAACGACTTGCACAAGCTGTTGCACACTGTCGAATTCGCATCCGTGTGCAAGCTGTCAATTTTTGCACTACTGAATTCACATATGCGTGCAGGTTGCCATTGTCTGCGCTGTCAAATTTCATGACAGTCTCAGTTCTTATCAACTTATCCCTCTAACGAGTTTTCCTGCTCAACCTTAATAGTTCATCATCCAACTCATGTTTGTCAACAATCTACATTGTCGATTTTTCTTTGACGAACCTACAGCTACATAAATATGGGTTGCTGATTTATCCCCTTGTTGGCATGGCTGCCAGCACCCTCAGGCACTGTTTTGAACAGCCTGTCGAAGTGTGCACCTCATGCACATTGACATTGTTACACACACCCTTTAATAAACTAGAAAAACAACATGAACAAATTAGAAAAACTAAGATTATTAAGCATAATATTTAATTTTGTATACTAAAAAGAAAAAAATACAAATAACTTTTTCAAAAAAATCTTATTGTATCAATCTTTCCAGGTTGGAAAAACTCATCCTTGAGTTTTGGTCATCTATCCGTTTGTATTATTGTTGTTGTTAATTATTAAAAATAATGTTAGCACATTTACGCTCCACTGAACTCAACACTATATTGTTAGCCAACTTAGAGAAATTAAAACAAGAATTAATTTTCAAAACACTGTGAAGCTTTATAAAATCATTACTAGTTGTCAATGATTTATTCTACATCATACCATTTCTCACATCATTATAATTCTTCAGAATTTTAATCTTCTATTCATTCTTTATAAATTGAGATGAAACTACATAATTTGACCATTTCTCTCAACAACTACCATCTCTTTTTTGGGTGCCAATACTATATACGCATTATGTTTTTTGTGATGTGTGGCATTCTTGTATTATTATTATGGTCCATCTAATAGTAGATGATAAGCACTTATATACACCACATCACACTAGTCCAAAACACTATCAAAATATATATTACCTATAGAAAATGAAATAAGATAGCGTACATCCAATATTACTTTGCTATCTTGATTTAGCCATTTTAATTTGTAGGATTTGGAGTGTTTTTCCATTTTTATTAATAACTTTTCTATTGCCTCACTTGACATCATATACTCACAAATATCACTATTATCAATGATTAAATTACAAATATTGTCCTTGAAAGTTGAACATAAAAGACTAGTTTATAAACAATCTCAACTTGAATCACCCATGGGAGAAGGCAAGCTCTTTTGGATGACTAAGGTAACATTATCATTACCTTGCAAAACCTCATCATTATCATCACAAATAGTTAGACTTTTCTACCAATATATGTTTACTTGGATGACTCTGTTTTGTGGCATTTAAAAGTTCGATGCCCTAACTCATCATATCTAAAACACCAAAATTTAAAAACATATCCAGAACTCAAACTCTGACCTCACATGTGGTTTGTAAGCTAAGCAAATGAATTTTGATTGCTAATGCACACCTTTTTAGTATTTTGGATGAACTGAAAGCCATATATGTTAGTTACCCTAACAACTTTTTGTTTCTCTATAGTCAAAGCCCTCTTATAGAATTCTTAAATTGTCCACGTAAGTACTTAACAATAAATAGCTCTTCTGTTTCTCACATATCATTCATAGCCAATAGTTGGTAGAAATCATCATTGTAATCATCAATGGTTATCCAGCCTTGTTTCAATGTATGAAGTTGTTGATATAAAGTTTGAATGTACTTGAATGGAAGAAAGAGCTCCTTCATCTTCTCCCACTCATTAATATTTAGTTTGTTTTATCTCTCTTAAGACATCTTCATTTGCTTTGGAACTTCCATGCACTTGAAAATCTTTAATTTGTAAAGTTTGAGTAAAATCAAGAAATCCAGAATTTCTTTGATATTCTACTTGGTTGAAGGGTTGCCTCATTTGGAATAAGTTATAGGTATTGGCTAGGAACCCATGATCACTCTCTTTTTGTTCTCGTTGGGTGTTTTCTGCCAATTATCAGATAAGCTATGAGATTTGCTTTTCAATATCATTAATCACTAACTTTTGAACATTTGTCTCATGAGGAGGAACCTTCTCATCTTCATGAATATGTATTGTTTTGATATAGATGAAAGTGAAGGATAACTGAGTTTATTACAAGTCAAAACCCTCAAAGATTAAAAACAAAAAAACACCATAACTATCAAGGAGATATTGAAAATACTCTATTTTTATTCATCTATGTCTCACTTGCTAAAAAGTTATTACAACATTTTGTATTAAAAAAACTATAAAAAAACAAAGTAATATTAAATAGGAAAAATAAAATAGAAAAAAACCAAATCCCTTCAAATAGGAAAAAAAAAAACCTAGAAAAGCATAATAATGTAGAATATGAAAAAAAAATATTTAGGGAAAACATTTATTTTTCTAAAAAAATTTCGCATCAATCTTCCTAGATTGGAAAGGACTCATCCTTGAGTTCATACTCTAATCAATAACTGTCATTATTATAAACATTCTTTCATCTATGAGTCATCTCATTGTGTGTTTCTAATATAACACTTGTGTGCAGGTCATCCTATCATAGTTTTCTAACACAATATTTTTATAAAAGCTGTTCTATTATGGTTCACACCATCAGAATTCTTAATAACAACAACTGATATAAATAAAAATAACAAGCTAGTTCATAAATGTTTTTTCCTCGAGGAAGAACCTCCTCGTCCCCTTTTACACAAAGATATTCTATTCTGTAATATCTTGTACCTATGGTTGTCTAGTAGCACCCATTAAGCTAGTAATTACAAAGAACTTTAAGATCTGATATAAGTTCTCTGTGACTTTTAATCAAAACCATAAGAAATTGTTAGGCTATAACATAAACGCAAACAAAAATAATACAAGAAATACAATAATAACAAACAACACAAAATTTTACAATAAAATCATCATACAAAAAATTCTAATTCAAAATTTTTTTAAGGGGTTTACAACGTCTTAAATAAACTTAAAAAACAACATAAACATACTAGAAAACCTGAAAAAAACACCTAAAAAAATTAGAAAAAATAAAATTATTAAAAATAATATTTAATTAAAAAAATAAAAATAATTAAGAAAATAAATTACTTTTCCTAAAAAATCCTCGTATATCAAATTCGATTTATTATACACTGCATAAATTTCATTGACGATCCAAATTAAACATCTCTTCTTCATGAGGCAACAAAAAACAGTAGAAAGAGATTCTGATTCTCTTTATTGTTTCTTTTTGTTGAAATAAAACTCAATCTAGAAGGTCAAGGAAGGCAACCACCAGCTGTCACCGCCCAACTGTCCAGCCGCTAGCCACCGGCCGCCAGCCGCTTTCACACCGTCGGCCACAACCGACTTCACACTTGAAGGTTGAATTTTCTTGTTTTGATTTCGTGTATAAATAGATAGCTAAGCTTATGCAATTATGTGTGGAGAGATTGAGAGAAACATTAGAGAGAAAGAGAGAAAGAAAGAGGGGTTGTTGTAAGCTTTTGTTTATGTAATTGTAAGCTTTGTTCTTGAAATAAAAGAGTGTGTTTTATCCCCTCTGAGTGTTTCAAAGCCACCACAAGTGGTTTCTCCCACCAACAATTGGTATCAGAGCATTCTCCTCTGCATAGTTGACTTGCTCACGTATCTCCAGTGAAGCTTTCTTTTGACATTCAGTGCTATAGTGGCCAAATTGATTGCAATTATAACACTTAATATTCCTCTTATCACGGTTATTGTAACCGCCTCCTCTTCCTCTAGGAGTGAATGCTTGTTGTCCTCGACCTCCTCTGGTGGTGTTTCTACCACCTCTTCCTCTAAAACCTGTATTCCAAGAACCTCTGCCTTGAAATCGTTGAAATCCTCCTCGTGTTTGTTGACTTCTTCCTCGAGTGGTGTATCCACTTGTTGAAGTCTCCCCTTGCTCATATCTGTCTTTGAGAGACAACTTTGCTTGTAAGGCATGCTCAATTGCCTTATCTCCATTTCTTTTTATAATCTTCTGCTCATGAGCTTGCAAAGAACTCATAAGTTCATCCACTGTTAACTTGTCCACCTCTTTGGACTCTTCAATAGCGACAACAACAAAATCAAATTTTGGATCTAGGGATCTCAAAATTTTCTCAGTAATTCGAACATCTGAAAGGGCTTCTCCATTTCTTCTCATCTGATTGACTATCACCAACAGTGAAGAATGGCTTTGGCATCTGAGGCTTGGACATCTGAATTTCACAAGTCTGAAGATGCTAGCAAGCAAGAAGATGGTCAAAGGTATGCCCCACATTGATCATCCAGAAGAAGTTTGTGAGAGTTGTGTCCTCAGCAAACATCACAGATCTAGTTTTGCCAAAGAAGTCAACTGGAAAGCAAACAAGCCACTGGAGTTAGTACACACAGATGTGTGTGGTCCTATAAAGCCTATGTCGACTGGACAAAATAGGTACTTCCTCACTTTCATTGATGATTTTAGCAGAAAAACTTGGGTATATTTTCTGAAGAGGAAGTCAGAAGTGTTCAATTGTTTTAAAGATTTTAAAGCAATTGTTGAGAAGCAAAGTGGCTATAAGATTAGAACTGTGAGATCTGATCAAGGTGGAGAATATACAGCAAATGACTTTGAAGCCTTTTGTACACAACAAGGCATCAGACATCAGACAACACCAGCTTATACACCACAGCTGAATGGTGTAGCTGAGAGGAAGAATCGAACAATTCTTGATATGGCAAGAAGTCTACTCAAAGCAAAGAAGCTGCCCAAGCAATACTGGGTTGAAGCTGTATCATGTGCAGTATATTTGCTGAACCGCTGCCCAACCAGAAGTTTGCAAGCTATCACTCCACAAGAAGCATTGAGTGGTCACAAACCAAGTGTTACTCATCTTCGAGTCTTTGGTTGTGTGGCATATACAAAGATCCCAGATGCAAGAAGGACCAAACTCGATGATAAAAGTGAGAAATGCATCTTTGTCGGATATGGTGAGAGAAGAATGGGATACAAGCTGTATAATCCCATCACCAAGAAGGTAATTATGAGCAGAGATGTTATCTTTGAAGAAGATAAAACTTGGCAATGGAATGATGACCAAGAAGCAGTTAAATGGATCAGCACTGATTTGATCCTTGAAGATGAAGAAGTACCAACAGTACTTGCAGAAGGTCCAATAGTACCAGAAGATGAGCCACAAAGTCCAGTACACAGATTTCCTGTATTCAACAGGAGAAACACGCCAGAATCATCATCAATACCATCATCATCAGCATCCTCATCAGAAGGACCAAGAAGGATGAGAAATCTAGAAGAGCTGTATGACGCCACTCAAGTAATGGAAGATACAACTCTATTTTGTTTCTTTGCAGATAGTGACCCACTTAGCTTCAATAAAGCTATCACAGAAGAGAAGTGGATAAAAGCAATGGATGAAGAAATACATGCCATTGAGAAGAATGATACCTGGAAGCTGACTTATCTACCAGAAAATAAGAAAGCAATAGGTGTCAAATGGGTCTATAAGACAAAGAAGAATACAAAAGGAGAAGTGCAAAGATACAAAGCAAGATTAGTGGCGAAAGGCTACAAACAGAGAAAAGGCATTGACTATGGAGAAGTGTTTGCTCCAGTAGCCCGGCTAGAGACAATCAGATTGATGATCTCACTAGCAGCACAACATAGATGGAAGATCTATCAACTTGATGTGAAGTCAGCATTTCTGAATGGCTTCCTAGAAGAAGAGATCTATGTTGAACAACCACTTGGATACATTGATGATGAAAATAAAGGCAAAGTATACAAGTTGAAGAAAGCCCTCTACGGTTTGAAGCAAGCTCCGCGTGCTTGGAATACCAGAATTGACAGGTATTTTCAAGATAATGGATTTGAAAAATGTCCATATGAACATGCAATTTATGTGAAGAAAGAAGCAGATGGCAACATATTATTTGTGTGCCTATATGTTGATGACTTGATATTCACCGGCAACAATCCTACCATGTTCGAAGACTTCAAGAAAAGCATGGTACAAGAGTTTGAGATGACAGACATTGGTCTGATGGCGCATTTTCTTGGCTTAGAAGTGGTGCAGAAAGAAGAAGGGATTTTTGTATCCCAAAGCAGTTATGCCAAAGATATTCTTGAAAGGTTCAAGATGGAAAGCTGCAATCTAGTATCAACGCCAGTCGAGAATGGAGTGGAATTGAGGAAAAGTAAAGTTGGAAATGTTGATCCAACTTACTTTAAAAGCTTGGTAGGAAGCTTAAGGTACTTGACATGTACTAGACCAGATATACTCTACGGAGTCGGACTGATCAGTAGATATATGGAGAAGCCAGACCAGTCTCATTTGAATGCAGCCAAGAGAATTCTTCGCTACATCAAAGGCACAATAAATGAAGGTATGTTTTATACCTCAAGTACAAATTTCAATCTTACTGGCTACTCGGATAGTGATTGGGGTAGAGATCTGGATGAAAGAAAAAGTACAACAGGGTTTGTATTTTTCATGGGAGATACATCTTTCACATGGTCATCCAAGAAGCAATCAATTGTCACGTTATCAAGCTGTGAAGCTGAGTATGTTGCCGCCAACTCAGCTGTATGCCATTTAATATGGTTAAGGAATTTGCTAAAGTTTTTGGGATTTCCTCAAGAAAATCCTACAGAGATTTATATCGATAATCGATCAGCGATTGCATTGGCAAAGAATCCGGTGTATCATGAAAGAAGTAAACATATTGATACACGTCATCACTTTATCTGAGAGCATGTAAAGAACAAAGAAGTCGAGCTGATATCCTGCAAGACAGATGATCAAGTTGCAGATATTTTTACCAAGCCATTGAAAAGAGAAGTGTTTATCAGATTGAAATTCATGCTTGGAATGACATCCCTCGATTGAGTTTAAGGGGGAGATTTGTTGAAATAAAACTCAATCTAGAAGGTCAAGGAAGGCAACCACCAGCTGTCACCGCCCAACTGTCCAGCCGCCAGCCGCTTTCACACCGTCGGCCACAACCGCCTTCACACTTGAAGGTTAAATTTTCTTGTTTTGATTTCGTGTATAAATAGATAGCTAAGCTTATGCAATTATGTGTGGAGAGATTAAGAGAAACATTAGAGAGAAAGAGAGAAAGAAAGAGGGGTTGTTGTAAGCTTTTGTTTATGTAATTGTAAGCTTTGTTCTTGAAATAAAAGAATGTGTTTTATCCCCTCTGAGTGTTTCAAAGCCACCACAAGTGGTTTCTCCCACCAACACTTTTTACCCATGGATGAAGATGTGAAATGTTTTTGTCCATTTCTTGAAAAAATGTATAAAATAGAAGAAGACATAACCATACATACCAAACATGAAAGAAAAAAAGAGAAATGAGAGCAGCTTGTTGTTCCTGAGATACTTATGAAAGATTAGTTGTGCTTTTACCTTTTGTTTTCTGGACAAACAAAAGGTTAAAAGATAATTCCTGCCGCTGGCAACCAGATAATCCATCTTATCGATTCATGTAACTCAAAATTGTTTTTGAATTTTTTTGTCAATAACAAGTATTGGCTTCTTGTTTGAACTACGAGACATGCAATCTAAACTAGCAAAGACATGGGATAATCAACCACAATCTCATCAACAGAAGCATTTTTTGGTCTTGGAATTAAGGTGAAATATAGCATGAACCAGAATAGTGATGATCATAAGGTAAAGATTCTATGTTCGGAACAGTCCACTCTGTTTAGATCTTGCTCACAAGTGAGAGTGAAATATCAAGCAAAGTTGGTGTATGCATAAAACTCAATTCCCATAGATTTGGCTTCCATGGAGCACAAAGAAGAAAGCTTACTACATGCTGTAAATATATAATGGCATTTAAAATTCCCAGAAGAGAAAATACATCACACGGCATCATCTCTCTTCCAAAACAACGCAGCTCACACACTGAAGCAGTGTAGTCTTTAGGAAGGCATGCGAGAGGGAGGATGAAGTTGCCATGGATCACCTCCATCCATGAACCACTTGGGTGCAAGTGTCCTTGATCCACCTAATACTCTTCCTTAAGGTCCCCTTCATCTTGCCCTCCATCGCATAGAACTTGTAGTTAGCAACCCTTCTTTTCCTTTTCAGCTCAGGATCATTGAAACTCCATCTTTTTGAAAATGACCCAAGATTGCTTTTCCCTTTCTTGATCCTCACTTCGTTGCCCAATTGATTTGGCTGTGCAGAAACCGCGTTGCTGACACTATAAGACCTCAAATCTTTCATGTTTGCAGGTGCCGCCTTGTCTCCATGGTATCCCTCCATCTGTATCCTCCCTTCCCTGCATGACCTAGATCTGAAATGCTCCATGGGAAAGAGAAAAAACAGAAAATATCATGCACAAAAATTGAAAGATTCAACAATCAAGATGGGGCAATTGGAGAGGAGAGGAAGGACAAGAAAATATTTTTAATTTGCTCGTGATCCAAGCTTTCTTTTAGCAAATATATTCCAGTTTTAACGGCTTCATTTTTCTGTAATAAAAATAAGTCTGTAATTTATTGACTAATTTAACCTTTCAATATATAAAAATAAAATGAAAAAAGATTTTTTTTTAATTATAATATCCGATCTAATTCATCAAATCAATCTAATAATTGGGCGGCTCGAGGTTTTAACGGCTCCATGTTTGATTTTTTTTGTTTTTTTTAGTTTTTCTTTGTAGTTAAAAGTTGGGTTGATATAAAGTAGCCTCCTATCAAGAACCCTGATTTTGGATAAATTTATTTTTAAATCAGGTATTATAATGTTTTTTCTTTTTCAAATTTAAATCTTTAAATCAACATTTTAGGTTTTTTAAAATGAAATATAATTTATGTAAAAAATTATTTTTAAAAATATATTTTTAAAATTCGGTCCGGTTTAGTGATTTCACTCAAGACTCGACCGATCTAGGATTAGAATAAAATTGAGTTAAAAAAAATAAAAAAAATTTTGTGTGTCCTAATTGATCTGATAGGTTAATCTTATAAAATTTAATAAAAAACTAAATTTTAACTTATCAATGTTTTTTTTATTACAACAATATTATTTTGATATAAAAAAATAATTTGAATAATTTAATAATCTAATTAAAGTCTAAATTCTAGGTTTTGAATTGAAATAACCATGAGACCGGTCTAATAACTATGCCTGAAAATGTTCCAAAAAAAAAAAGCATTAATTAACGAATAAGCCGGTCAAAAATTCCAGATAATCTATCACCAAGTTGGTCCTTGGTACATATAAATTATCTTCGCCCTTGATTTTTAACTTTTTCTAGTTGTCTTTTTTTTTTTTTTTTCTAGTTGTCTTCTTGAATGATGGAGAAAGTGGAGACGATGGAGGATCCAATTTTCATTGTCTGTTTCAAAAGGTCGTCAATTTGCATGAGGCCCATTTGAATGGTCTCCGTTGGGCAACATCAGTTAGTTAAAGTGGGTTTAAAAAAATGGTTATAGTTATTTTTAAAATTATATTTTATTAGAAATATATTAAAATAATATTTTTATAAATTATTTTTAATAAAAATGTATTAAAATCATTTTAAAATATTAAGAAAATATTAATTTAAAATAAAAAATAAAAATAAATTTTAATTTTTTTCAAGTGATATTTTTTTTTTTTTGTAATATTGAAACGACAATATATTAGATCAATTTAAACAATCCAAGTTAATTCTTAATCCATGACTCAGGTCTTGAGAATGTAATAATCAGGTCTTGAGAATGTAATAATCATATAAAAAAGTTAAAAAAAATTATAAAATTTAATTTTCAATCAATCTAATATTGAATTATAAAATTAAAAAATCATTTTATTTTAGAAAAAAAAACAAATAAATTGACTCAAGTCAATCCGGGTTAACTTGTCATACCTGTAAATTAGGTTATAAGATTGGGATAACCCCAGATTGGGATAACCCCATGTAAATCAAATCAAAATAAATTATGAAACTCAATTATCAATTAATCTAATTTTAAAGAATAAAATTGAAAACAAAGAAAAAAATAACCCAAGTCAACCTATAACCCACTAGAATGACTTTATAGAAAATAATTCAAAACAAATTATAAAATTTAATTTTTGATCAATATAATGTTAAAAGATAATTTTTTTTAAAAAAATCCAATTAAAAAAAAACACAAAAATAAAACCGGATAACTTATATTAACCCTTTAAATTTGTAATTTTTTTCATGAGATTTAGATAATCCAATAAAAAATAAATTGAAACAAACATTAAATTCAAAATATACTATTAAAGGAAAAAATTTTAAAAAGTAAATTAAGAAAACAAAACTTTTTATAGTAAACAGTGAATAAACCTCCTCTTTCATTTTTGTTAATAACAATTTGATTTTTTTAGTATAAATTGTTGGTACTAAAATAGGTCCTCAGGGTCAATATGATTTTTATCACACATGTAGTAAGCCTATCACCCCATTTTTAGCACAAAATAATAGTTGGATTTTTTGTTCTTTCGTTGACTTGCGCATATATGGATTTTTATTTTTAACAGGAGTGGGTGATTTCAAATATATTCAACATAAGTAATATGGGACTTTTTAATAGGGATAGAATTTTATTTTTTTTCTTACAAAACTATAGTGATTTTGCAAGGACATATTAACCTATATTTTCAACACAATACAAGTAGGATAAAAACATTAAACATAAACAATATAAAGATATTGTCAAGAAATTTTTTAACTGTAAACTAGAAATGTGATCCATCCATTTAATAATAAAAAAGATCTTATGCATCAATAAATATTAAAAAAAGTTATTAACATTAATTAAAAATTATGTTGAGAAGTTGATAAATAAATGTAAATCAAGATATATAATCTCGTGTCACGAGAAACCTTTCACTTTTTTTTTTATTTAATCACGTGGTAATAATTGTTTTTATAAGAATAATTATCATACGTGTTTGGCATGTATGGCGTCGCAACGATCATTCTCCTAGATCAGGATCGTTGTGATTGATGTGGGTAAAAATAATAGGGAATTCTTGTCTTTATCAATAACAAAAAAAAAAAAATGAGAGTCAACATCTAGTATTTTATCACTAGAAATCTTAACTAATTTCAGAATCTTGGTAAGGAGACTGATTTTGTAAAAGAAAGGTATTGGTACCTCTAATATGTCTTACCTGAGATAAACTATATTGTTTATTTGTCTGTATAAATTTAAAAAAAAATAGTGTTTTCTAATAGTTGATCTATCTATAGTTTAAGAAAATTCTGCCTCAATAAAAAAGATCCTTATCTCATCAGATTAAAAATCTAATAGTTTTAATGCCGTAAAAAAATCTTCTTATTTAATATCAAAAACATATCTTACGTATATGTTCATAATTCTACATATTAAAAGAAACAAAATAATTTTTTTTGGTATTTTGAAATATAGGCCAAAATCTTTTGGAATTTTACAAATTTGTTGTACAATCCATGCAATGTTTTTTTTTAAAAAAAAAAACATGTCAAAGTATTTTAGATATTTTCTTTTAATAAAATGCTTAAATAGCTTTAATATTTTTAGTCATATGCAAGAAAAAAAATATTTTTTTATCCCAACCCGATTAACTTGATCTAAATTTTTTTGTTTAACCATAAACCAAATAAAAAATTTTGGTTTGACTTGAAAAACAACTAAAAAAAACTAAAGGAAAAAAACATATTAAATACCTAAAAAACATAGAAACTTAAATTTTTTTGAACAAAATAGATTAAATACATAAAAAAAAAAAGAATACTTGAAACGAACCCATCAATATAGAGCCTAAAAGAAACTAGATTAGTCAAAATAAAAGCACATACATATTGAAAATCATGCAAGTGTCAATAATTTAACATCCATTCACTTTGATATCTTTTAAATATTATGTTTTTGTCAAAATAGGTCTTCATTTTAAACTAAAATCCTATTATTGAAAACCATTATAAATGTGTTATTCATACAACTAAATACTAAATTATTATTTAATCATGCATAAGGAAGGGTTATGTGAAAAGAAATAGACCAAAATTGATCAAAATCAAGGGTTTAAGATAATATTCTTTCCAAAAATAAGAAGAACATTGTCCATAACCCAACAATAAAACACAGTCATGAGATAGCCACTACTGAGCCCATAAATAAACATAATATCATACAAAAATATGTCTAAATTAAAAACTAATAAAAAAATAAACACCAAAACATTAAAATCAAGCATTAGATACCAAATTAAAAAACTAATAATCTAAAACACCTTGTATGCTCATGCAACATGAATTTAAAATTGAATTTCTGAATCCATTTTGTGTATTAATAGGCTAAACATTATTGCTTTAACATGCATAGCTTTAACTAAAACAACATTTATATATCAAAAAGAAAACTTAAACAACAACTTTAATACATCAAAAACATTAAAAAATAACACTCTAAAATAACTTTATTAAATAGAAATTATAGCAACAAAGAGGTGAAAGCAACATTGCTTGTTGAGCATTCCTACCTTTTTTTTTTAATGCTTGTAAACATAAATGTAAAACAAAACAAATGAAAAAACAATAATAGTAAAACACAAATGACCTTTTTTTTTTATCAATAAGGTACACATAGAACAACTACTTTTTCTTTACTTTTTTTGGAAAGGTTTTACCACTCACAAGTGTACTTTTTTATTCCAAACTTAAAAAAACTTTTCTTATGTTTCTAAAACTTTTACACTTATGTTATTAACACGATAAAAAAAAATTGATATCTTCTCCCAAATACAGGAATGTGAAAGTAATAAATAACTTGGCAAAATTGAGATCAAACTACAAGGAGATTAATTGTATAAATTATAAACAACAACAATAGTAGTAACAACAACAACAACAATAATACTAATAATAGGAATAGGAATAGGAATAGTAATACCACTACTAATAATAATAGTAATAATAGAAGAGAAGTTGATGAGAACTTTGAGATGAAGATCAATGTGAGGATTAAATAACGATAACAATAAATGTCAAGGTTAAAAGATCCACTAATAGTATTTTAAACAAGTATAGTATGAACTCTTTTTATTACTTGACTAGAAACCACACACAAAGGAGGTTCCAATTAAATTATAAATTTTTAACATGATTACATTAGTTATCTTATTCAAATAATGCTAATAGTTGTAAACGTTGTCAGGTATTCATGATTATAACTTATGCTAACAATAAATCAAGTTCTTTTCATAGCACAAGTGTAGGTTACACAATACGGTTAGGCTATGAAAGTACCAAGTATTTGTTGTATGACACGACTAAAAGATTGATGTCTTTTCCCAAGTGTAGGAGTGTCGAAGTAATAAATAACACGGCAAGACCAGGGTCGAACCATACGGAGGTTAATTGTACAAATTATAAATAACAACAATACAACAACAACAACAACAACAATAATAATAATAATAACAACAATAATAAAGAAAAAGAAGGAGAAGAAGAAGATGATGATGAGAACTTTGAGAAGGAATATTAATGTAACAATTAAACAATGATAATAACAAATGTCAAGGTTAGAGATTCCACTAATAGTATGTCAAATAAGTATAATATAAACTCTTATTATTCAATTGGAAACCACACACAAAGGAGGTTCCAATCAGATTATATATTGTTAACATGATTACATTAGTCATCTTATTTGATTAATGCTAATACTTTTAAATCTCGTTAAGCATTCATGATTATAACTTATGTTAACAACAAATCAAGTTCTTTTCATAGCTCAAGTGTCGGTTATACCATACAAGTGTAGGAGTGTCGAAGTAATAAATAACACGGCAAGACCAGGGTCGAACCATACGGAGATTAATTGTACAAATTATAAATAACAATAATACAACAACAACAACAACAACAACAACAACAACAACAACAACAATAATAATAATAATAAAGAAAAAGAAGAAGAAGAAGAAGATGATGATGATGAGAACTTTGAGAAGGAATATTAATGTAACAATTAAACAATGATAATAACAAATATCAAGGTTAGAGATTCCACTAATAGTATGTCAAATAAGTATAATATAAACTCTTATTATTCAATTGGAAACCACACACAAAGGAGGTTCCAATCAGATTATATATTATTAACATGATTACATTAATCATCTTATTCGATTAATGCCAATACTTGTAAATCTCGTTAAGCATTCATGATTATAACTTATGTTAACAACAAATCAAGTTCTTTTCATAGCTCAGGTGTCGGTTATACCATACAAGTGTAGGAGTGTCGAAGTAATAAATAACACGGCAAGACCAGGGTCGAACCATACGGAAGTTAATTGTACAAATTATAAACAACAACAATACAACAACAACAACAACAATAATAATAATAATAAAGAAAAAGAAGGAGAAGAAGAAGAAGATGATGAGAACTTTGAGAAGGAATATTAATGTAACTATTAAACAATGATAATAACAAATGTCAAGGTTAGAGATTCCACTAATAGTATGTCAAATAAGTATAATATAAACTCTTATTATTCAATTGGAAACCACACACAAAGGAGGTTCCAATCAGATTATATATTGTTAACATGATTACATTAATCATCTTATTCGATTAATGCCAATACTTGTAAATCTCGTTAAGCATTCATGATTATAACTTATGTTAACAACAAATCAAGTTCTTTTCATAGCTCAGGTGTCGGTTATACCATACAATATGAACTATGAAAATGCCAAGCATTTGTTGTACTGACACGACAAAAAGATTATTGTCTTCTTCCAAGTGCAGGAGTGTCGAAGTAATAAATAACCCGGCAAGACCAGGGTCGAACCACAAGGAGGTTAATTGTACAAATTATAAACAACAATAATAGCAATAACAACAATAATAACAATAACAACAACAACTATAATAATAATAATAATAATAATAATAATAATAATAATAATAATAATAGTAGTAGTAGTAGTAGTAGTAGTAGTAGTAGTAGTAGTAGTAGTAGTAGTAGTAATAACAATAACAATAATAATAATAAAGAAAAAGAAAGAGAAGAAGAAGAAGAAGAAGATGATGATGAGAACTTTGAGATGGAATATTAATATAATGATTAAACAATGATAATAACAAATGTCAAGGTTAGAGGTTCCACTAATGGTATGTCAAACAAGTATAATATAAACTCTTATTATTCAATTAGAAACCACACACAAAGGAGGTTTTAATCATATTATATATTATTAACATGATTACATTAGTCATCTTATTCGATTAATGCTAATACTTGTAAATCTCGTCAAGCATTCATGATTATAACTTATGTTAACAACAAATCAAGTTTCTTTCATAGCTCAGGTGTCGGTTATACCATACATTATGTGCTATGAAAGTGTCAAGCATTTGTTGTACCAAGTGTTATACAATATAAATCAAGATTAGTCATTTAACAAGCAAAATATTAAAGAGTGAATAAGATAACAAATACAAAACATGTTAGTATCAAACATTAAAGTCTATATTAAGTTTAAACTATACTTATTCTTACACCATTAGTGTAACCTTTTCACCTTGACATAATTAACTTAGCTAGATATAATGAAAGAAAGAAAAATAGATAAACAAAATAAGAACATAAATAAGATAAAATTTAACTAAGTAAAGAAAAGGAATTGAAAGGCACAAACTTGATATTATGGAAAGCAAAGCATAAATATTACAAAAAATACAAAGAGAGAAAGGAAGAGTATAATCCTAATCTGGAAACCAAGATGCCTAAATGCATGACAAATGCCTCCTTTTATAGGTAAAAATTGGGAACTATTGATTTGATGACTAATTGATGAGTGGGTGGTCAACTCTTGACTTGGTGATAATCATTATCTTCTCTTGTCTACCCAAAACATGATTGATAACGTCAAAATTAGAGCCACTTGAAAACATGAAAGTTGTAGACAATTGTCTCATCTTTCTTGTGTAAAAACTTCAGCTTATTTGGACTTCTAGAACTCTAGATATAGCCAAAATACTGAATAGTGCTCAGGCTGGAGGACAGATTCGGGTTTCTTTGTTGTTGCTACAATTTGGACTTGAAAATGGTCTTTTTAGATCTTGGGCTCCATATGAAAGTTGTAGGTCTATGTCTAAAATTAATTAAAATACATAAACTGTCAAAACATTTAAATTAATAATTAAAAAATAGCAGATACTGGCTGAAAAACAATGTTAATAATAATTTAAAAAAAAATAGCGACATCTAGAGAGAGACACTCTCCTTCTTCTTGAAGTATTTTCTCTTCATGATGTGCACTTCTGATTCCGGTTAGAGCTTCTTTTTTCATTGTTATTTCTAGCCTTTATATGGCCAACGATAAAAATAAATTAATATTTTATTTTTATTAGAAAATAATTTAAATTATATCTTGAGATTTTATTTAAAAATTTAAATTTTTAGATTGAAATGGTTTTTTAACATGATATCAATACATTGATGACCAAGCGGTCATGAATTTAAATCTCACTATTTTTATTTATTTGATAGAAATTAAATATAAAGTAATGTAGGTCTGTATAAATTTCAAATATAAAAAATTTTTATTTAAAAAATAATTAAAATTAAAATTTTATCCAAAAAAAATAAATTAATTTTAGGTTGAGGTGTTTTTTTTTATAGCTTAGCTTAGACTCAGTAGAGAAAGATCCAAGAATTCATAAAAAATCGATTTGGATGTGACTCCAGCAGACCCAGATCATTCCGTCTCAGCCCTAACCAGAGGGTCCAGTGGATATGAAGGTGCGATTCCATCTCCCTTTAAGTAGAGCTTTCTAATGGCGGTTTGTTCCGATGAGGATCGTTTTGCAGATGGTCAAGGCATTAACGGGTGTCTTCAGAGTTCAGGTACTTTTCAGCACTGAGATTTCTCGAGATCTGGAAGTGGTAGGAAAACTCCTACCCCTTCCACTCTATAATGTGTATTTTGCTGGATTTTCAGAGGGTTTAATAGTCCTCTGAAACATCATGAGGTGGTAAACCTCATGAAGCTACTTGCGTCCAGCTTGTGTTGTGCTGTCTGGTTTCCAGTTGCTGTCTTGTTCTTGTAGTCTGCTTTATCTGGGTTTAATGGACCCATCAATGACATGGTTGATGGGTGACTAGTTGTTATGGCTGCTATGTGGTTATGTCTGCGGTTTGTCTCTTTGCTTAGCTAGTTGATGAGGTTTGGCTGGGTGAAGTCTGTTCATTTCTGCATTCTCGGTTGACGACTGTTTGTTGATGGTCAACTTGAGTTTTTAGGTCTGCTTGGTGGAGTGTTTTCTTCTGCTAGGTTGGTCATTTCTGCAAGTTGGCTGTGGGTTAACAGCATGCTTTCTGCTGCGCTGTTCTTGTTTATTTCAAGCTGCTTTGTTTAATCTACTCCTGTAGTGTGCTCTGTTGGTTTGCTTCTGTTGTGATGTTGTTTAGCTACTGGAGGGAAGTCCAGTCATTTTGGTTTCTTGCGTCCAGCTCTTGCTGTTGGCTATGCTGTAAGAATTCCTGCTGCTGTTTTGTTGCTGTTGAATGCTGTCTTGCCGGTAGAACCTTTCCTCATGGATGTTTGCTTCTCAGCAGTGGGTTCTTGCTTGATGGAGCCTGTAACCTGGTTACTGCAGAATAGATATGGCTTGCTAGAGTTGATGTGGTCTGATGGCTTCCTACTCTGGCTGTGTTGCTTCTTTATGCAGTTTAGTTTGCTAAGCTTTTGGAAGCTGGCAGCTGGAATTTCTGATTGCTTTGAAAGCTGTCCTGGCTTGCTGGAGTTATTGAGATTCCAAGCTTTGTTTGCTGCTGGCTTATTGCCGGTCTGTTGTGGGTTGTTTGTTTGCTGTTGAAGGCTCTCCTCAGGGTTACCTATAGCGGCTGTTGTTTTATCCTGTGTTGGAGTGCATGGGAATGGCTGGATGACGCTATGGTCTGTTTCCTGATACTGCCTTCTGGGTGGTAAGGGTGTGAGCCTTGTTCGGCTGGTTCATTGTTCCTAGCTGTTATTTCTGCTGGGAGTAGCTGTCTCGATATGGTTGCTGCTTTGCAGTGGTGTTGCTTTATCTGCTATGTATGGCTGCTTTGTTTGGCTCTGTTCGGTGCTCTTCCTGGTCCATGGAACGTTGATCCTTGGATAGCTAGCAGGACAGTTGTTGTGCATGCTATGCCCTGGCTATCTTTTGTTTTGTATATGGTTATGCTTCATTTGTCTAATGACCTTTTATGGCTATGTTGAACCCATTGCTTCCTCATAGGAGCCTGTAACATTTGGTCTATTTCTCTATTTTGTACATGCTTGTATAGTTTGACTCGTGACTTCCCTAGCTATGTTATTATTGATCTATAATACTTACTTACATTTCGATAAAAAAAAGAAGAAGAAGAAGAAGAAGCCCCATAAATCTTTTCCCTCATTTCTCATTTACCGTTTCTACTTAATCCCGTCCTCCCCCTTACCCACCTGAGCTTTGCATCATTTTATACCTATTTTCCCTTCCAAACTAAGCTTCATCTCATCATCTCTTCTTTCCTTTGCCTTCTTTGCTTCTTTTTCTTCATCCAAAACTGCCGCCCCTCTCTCTTCTTCACCCTTCATTGTTGTCAGTATGCCACAACTTTCCCTTCAATAAATCAAGGTAAGCACTATATCTCTCTTAATTTTGTAAGTTTGGTATTTATTTTGTGATTATGCTAGGGTTTAAGTGATTATTGTTTGGATTAATTTTGTTGTGTTACGGATTAGTTGAGTTTAGATTATTTAGATAATTGATGCAATTGATGCTATAAATTACATCAATTATGTATAAATCAGATCTATTACGTTATATGTTGAATTTTTGGAGTAATTTGGATAGTTGAGAATATTATCAAATTGAAGACGTTGGATATGAATTGATGCAATTGATAATATAAATAACTTCAATTAAGGTTTAATGTTGAATTTTGAGATGAATTGTTATAATTAAGATTTTTTTTTTCAATTGAAGTAATTATGTATGGCATGCATTGATGCTATAAACTTAATCAAATAGGTATAAATTAGATGAATTAGGGTTTTACATTGAATCTTAGGACTAATGGAGTGGTTACTAATTTTGTTTGATTAAAGCAATTAGGTATGAATTCATGTTATTAGATATCAATTGATACTATAAATTTAATGAATTAGGAATAAATCACATCAATTAGGGTTTTACATTTAATGAATTAGGAATAAATCACATCAATTAGGGTTTTACATTGAATTTTAAAACTAATTGAGTAATTGAGAATTTTATTCAATTAAAGCAATTAGGTATAAATTGATATATTCGATGCTATAAATATTGAGATAATTAGAAATTTTATCCAATTGAAATAATTAGGTATGAATTGAAGTGATTTATGCTATAAATCTCCATTGAACTAGTGAGAACTTGTAACAATTGATTGAAATAGGATTTGTTGTTTTACATAATATCTTTTAATGTGGTATTTTAGTGTCATTATGGTGGTATTATTATTAATAATATAAAAAAGAGTATCATCTATAACAAAGGAAGCAATGTGATTTTAAGTGTTAGTTTAAAAATATCATTAGTCAAACTTATACAAGTAATTTGTGAAGGAATTGAGTGAAATTAAAACAATATTGAAATTGATTTTACTTGGAGGATGCTTACCAAGAAACATCCAGTTTATTATGTTGACATGTTGATTTCTTGTTATTTGAATTTGATTTCTTGTTATTTGAATTTGAAGTATATGCTTGGGTTGTTTGTCCAACATGGATCAAGATATATTGAGCTATACTTAAATAGTTAACTTCAATAAAAACACTCTTATGCCATGTAATATACTTCAGTCCCAAACAAATATCACAATTTGTTGGTCATTTAGGATATTTAATAATGTAATTAAATTAATATTGATAGCTAAAATTATAAAAAGAAATGATCTAGGAATGCATGATCGATCATGCATTAATAATACTTTTGAAGAAGATAATAATTTTGAAATATCATAATTTATTGGTCATTTAGGATATTTAATAATGTAATTAAATTAATATTAATAGCTAAAATTATAAAAAGAAATGATCTAGGAATGCATGATCGATCATGCATTAATAATAATTTTGAAGAAGATAATAATTTTGAATGTAGCAATGAAGAGGTTAATATTAATTTGGGTTTGATTGAGACACAAGATTAAAAAAAAAAAAAAGGGAGGGGGGTTAGTGAGACCTTCTGTTGTTGAATTTGAGGATGATAATGGAGTTGATGAAATGAATATAATTACCAGAATTTCAGTTATGGAACTTCGGATGTAAGTATTGATTTAAAGCTTAGGTAAACTTTTAGAACAATGTTTAATTTAATTAATGTAAATAAACAACATTATAAATTTGTTAGA
Source organism: Populus pruinosa (assembly GCA_026413675.1). Taxonomy (NCBI): domain Eukaryota; kingdom Viridiplantae; phylum Streptophyta; class Magnoliopsida; order Malpighiales; family Salicaceae; genus Populus; species Populus pruinosa. The sequence continues at coordinate 6,221,760 of CM048594.1, forward strand.
ATATAAAGTTTTGCGTTCAACTATAACTTATATGGAATTATAATGTGTGAATGCACTATAATATAAATGGTATTTATATAGAATGTACCACAAAAATTTTAATTTATTTGAGATGTCAAGGTTGACTTACCATTATAATTTATTGGCAAGACAACCATCAAAATTTATTGCAAGAGTGATTTTCATAGTTATTACACCTAATATAAGTGTAAACATTTCTAGCATTAAATTTTCAATAAATACACAATATGGGTTTACCATCTCATATTATAATAGATTATAAGGCTTGTGATGTAAAAAAAAAGTTTCTGAAATGACTTTTTGATTTGTGCAAAAGATCCTTTGAAATTCCTTTTAGATTATTATTAACTCTCTAAAATTCAAATTCATGTATAGTTGTGCAATGAGATCATACTATATATTTTGTTGATGTTACAATAACATTTTGAAAAGTTTTCTAGGTATTTAAAAATGCAATTGAAGGTATTATAGGCCATTGATAAGTGCTTACAACATCCACCTATACAAGAAGTCTATTAGAAAGTTATTAATTGTAACTGGTTTTAATGTGAATAATAAGATATTACCTCTGGCTTTTGCTTTGGTTGAAAAAGAAACTAATTATAACTAGAAATGGTTTTTAAATTGTATTCAGCAACTCATTATTGATATAGCAACTCATTATTGATATATATATATATATATATATATATATATATATATATACACACAAACATATAAGAATCAATAATGTCATAAAAGATATTGGCCTAAGCTAGTTGGATTTTATCAGTATTTTTTATATCACTTGCTAACAATTTCAACACTAGTTTCAAAGATTTGATTTTGAAAAAAGTTTTGGAAATGATACGTTGCAAAACATCAAAGCAAAAATTTATTTTATAATATAATCAAATCATTTAAAAGTGCCTTTGAATCAAAAAATGGCTAGAGCATGAATTTTATATAATAAGGGTCATCATTATAGTAATATGACAATTAATATGTCAAAAGTTTTTAATAATATCTTAAAAGATGGATATGTGTTTCCTGTTTTTGCTCTATTTTAGCTCATATTTTATAGGTCAAATAAATATTTTATTTATTGAAAAGCACAAACACAATATTTCATTTTATATTATATTGTTGTCCTAGTATGGTCCTTAAGGGGCATGGTATGATGGCAAAGGGTTTAAGATTTGTACAGCAAGTCTCGAGTTAGAAAGTACACCTTTTGTAAGAGTCTGGGATAGCCGGGGTTTTACTTGCTTACCTAGACCCACAAAGTGCACTATTCAGAGAGTGAGGTTTCCTCAAATCCAAAAAAAAAAAAAAATTGTTGTCCTAATATGTATGTTATGAAATCATAATATTTTTAAAAAGATTAAGATACCATACAATAGTTATTTTCAATATTAAAATGAAATATTTTAAAATCAACATCTCTTCACACCTAGCATTTAGAGAGAGATTCAACAAATGGCTAACATACGAGAAAAAATTGCATGTATGGTAAATGATGAGTTTTCCATTGACTATGTTAATAACTCTTTATATGTTGTATAGGACATCAAGTTGATAATGCCTAATATGTTGACCTATTCTACAATATTGAGACGTATCAAAATTTTTATATTCTTGTATTCCACCATTTACCTAATGAATCATTATAAAATGAATATATTGGTCCTTGAATAAAACCATAGAGATGGAGAACTAATTAGGATAAAAAGAGATATACGTGGTTACATAGGAATATGGATTCAAAAGAGAGTCATATCTTATATAAATATAACATATTCGATAAAAGAGAAAACAACATAACATTTACCAAATTAGACAACATATATAAACATTGTTATTGGTATATGTTAATATTTTTATTATTTTTAATTGGCATTAATGTCATTTCTTATTGTATTATATTTATTGTTTGAATATTAACAAATAATTAGGACAAATTCACATCTTATAAGACCACTTCAAGATGATGCCACGTATTAGAGATGATGCTCCAAGTTTACAAGGAGTCCACACATTTGGTGGATTCTATGGTTGACATGCTAAGTAAAACAGTTTTATAACCAGACCTATTAATAAGTTAGTTTTTTTATTATTAGATGGTCATATATCAAAGGACATATGGATGGAACGTGTAAGTATATATTTTATTGTATTTGACCATATTAATATTTAATTGTGTTCCATATATCATAATCATACTAATATTTATGTTATTTGATTAATTTGTAGATCAATAATAAGATCTATTATTGACACTATAAATTAAAGAATCTTAATCCATGTATGGCACTATATGTTTCGCAGATAGGTTTCTATTACATCACTTTCCTTTAATATATTAAGATAGATGATGGCTTGATTGATGTATTTATCTAGAGATGATGACATAAGAAGACATATACATTTTAAGACATTGTTGTTGTTCTTAGCTTGTCCCTTAATGGATGACATGTAACTAACAACGGATTAATAGACAAGAAAGAGCTATACTTGTGATTATTGAAAAATATACCCTTGTTAATATATTAAAAGGATATGTTATCAAGCTTATATAACTTGAGAATGCTTTTTTTGACCTACCACCTAATAAAATGAGTGAGATGTTGCATCGATATGCTAGAGCATAAATCATGCACAAGTTTTGTAGCATCATATTCATAGGTTGTCTAGAAATTAATGTTAATAAAGTATACATCACTGTCAAAGGAGTTCGATAATATTTTATAATATAGTTTGGGATATGCAGTTCTTGCCAATTTATACCACCAGCTATGTTATTGATGCATTATAGGCTCTAAACAAGGTTGTGGTTATTTGATACTTTTACACTTATAATAATTATAACAAAGTGTTTTGATTTATCATATTTGATTTATATAACAAGATATTTGAGTAGTTTATTAATAATTTACATGTATTGGATATGGTTTCATGAGCATTTATATATTAGGTATCCTTATGTGATGGATATGTAAATGATAAATAAAACATTTAGGCTACGACTTCTATTAACTTCTATTAAAAGTAAGGTAATAGATATTCTTAAATAGCTTTTTATTAGCACATAAATTATCTTTGTTGGAAACTTGTATTAATTTTGTGAGTTGCCATGTCAAGTGGTGTGGGACTATGATCTTTAAAGATAATCCAAATCATATCTTGTTATTTTACTATAATGAGTTAAATAGACAATAAATAAAACTATTTCAAATTCTTTTTTTGTTATATTATATTTTGCTTCAAATTGTTTATATAAAAGTATCGTGTTTTGATGTTTTAATAAGTTGAATGGACACTTTACTTTAAGGATGAGCTCCTAGCTAATCCTTAAATTTACAAAATGGGTAGTGATATATGGCCCTTATTATTAATTGTTTGATGTTGGAGTTGCATTGACAAAATCATATCATGCAATAATTTTGGTTACAAAAATATTTTATTTGATATCGATTCTAATTATGAGTTATAAATAATAAGTAATACTAGTAAAATTAATGATAAATAAATGATAACATATTAATGTTATATTTTAAAGTGGAATTCATATAAATTAAAAATGTTTCCAAAAATATTTCTAGAAGTAAGACATGTAACATGTTGATTCATCACACCATCATGAGATTGTATTTCTGGAAGTAGATATATAAAATACAAATCTTATAAACCATGAAATAATAAATTGGTATGTATATATTAGTGTTTTCTTTAATATATGATAAATCATGAGTTGCATATATTATGAATTGATATATGTCATTGTTAATGTATTAAATGAGGATTTTATTATGGAAGGGTTAAAAAAATGATGTTGCGGTTTACGAGGCCACTAATGATGCACGACACACCTTTACCACCAATTAGCTCAGCACTTGCCACTTTAAACTTGATGCAATTGGAGAGGCTCCATGTCTAAATGATATCGTGGCCAAGGACAAGGTATTTTGGTATAATAAATTTGAAGTGAAAAATAATATAACAAATAAGGAATATGAAAAGTACAATTCTTTAAGTAAAACATAGACAACCATATTGAGCCATTTGTTAGATTTTTTATCATTGCACGAAAAACAACAATTCTTTTAGCTTATTCTGGCTATTTAATTCTTGCTCCTTCATGAATTTTATTTTAAAATAATATATAATTTTTTTAATATATTTTCTAACATAAAATTTTTTAAGAATAAGTTGAAAGATTATAATTAAATAAATCAAAAACTATTCATATTTAATGATAACTAATAACAAAACTAAAAAAATAAAAAGATAAATATAGATCAAGATATTTAATATCATAGCATGGAATATTTATCTAGTTTTGTTTATTGAATTTTTTAAATTATTTTTTATTAAATTAAATGATAATAAAAATAGATAATTACATCAAATTAATTGAATAAAATAAAACAAAAACTAATTATGCAAGACTTATATGTTATAAATATTACCTAAAAATAATTTTTTCTTTTTTCAAAACTAAAATTTATCTATATAAAACATAAAAAATTATAGATCAATCATAAGAATATCTTCAAAAATTAAGCAAAATAATTTTGAAAAAATACATTAGAAAAAGGCTAAATAAGAAAAATAAAAAATCATAGAAATGAGATATTAATTGAAACATAAATCAAAAAATTATTAAAAAAAACTTATTAAAAGAAGGTATCAATTAAAATAAAAACTAAATAATTTTTTTTGTTATAACTTCAATCATGTTAATAAGTTGGTTTTATTTTAATTAGATGATAAAAAATAGACAATGATAGTAAGCATAATTTAAAAAACATATTAAAACAATGAGGACTAAATTAAAAAATAATAATAATACATGATAAATTTGGATTGAATGATGAAATTAAAAAATAATACAACTTCTAGAAAAGGATCAAGAAAAAAAATTAATCATCAAAAAAATAAAGATCAAATTAAAAGAAAAACTTAAAAATAAATACAGCTTTTATAAAAAAAATTATGAACAAAAATTAAAAGAATAAAGAATAAAATTGAAATACAACAAATATGATCGAATTATAATTTTAAAAAAGAGAAAAAAAAAAAGATTCAGTGATGACTAGTTGTCTCATCATTGTCAACATATATTGTACTAGAAGATATAGAATATAGAAACATTTTTAATGATATAATAAAAAGATAGATTTAGTTATTTGAAGGTGCTCCATGTTCTGACCAAATAGCATAAATGCTCCTAACGCTCTAAGACATGAATAATGCCTACCATTAAATTTTTTTAATTTAATTATAAATAATCATTCTAAAAAGATTAAGTTACTATAAATGATTTTGAAATTAATAATTAAAAAAAACTATATAGAATCGACTAAAAAAACCTTTGGATTAAGTCATTTATATCTATCTTTTTATTGTATTTTAAAAAATATAAAGATAAAAAGTATGGGTAATAATGAATATCTAAGAATTGAATTTTTACTATATCTACATCTTACATATTATTTAATGAAATAAAAAAATATATATTCAAATTTTATTTATCAATTTCAGATATTCACTGAATTAATAAATTAATATGTATTAAAGAAAATTACTTTGACTCTCCCATGTACAAGATTTCACTTTTTTCTATAATTTCAAAAATTACACTTTACATTTCACTATTTATAATATTAATAACACTTTACATGTTGAAAGCATGTCAAAAAAATTAATAGAAAAGATTAAAAAATTATAGGACCTAAGTCTTATAATTGAATTGCCATTAAATTAAATTTGATGACTAAAAAACCCTTATAGATTAAAAATTTTGCAATAATAACATTAAACTAATAAATAGTAACAAGGAATTACACCAACAACTAAATCTTTCACCATTATCTCTACCACTATCGTCCACCCCGTACTCCTCTACAAGCAGTCCCTTTCATCCTCTAAGAGAAGATTGATTTAGAAAGAGTGTAAATGATTTAAGTATAGATTAAAACTATAAGATCTTCCATCAAATTGATTAGAGAAAGAAGAAGTTGTGGTTTTGGGAAAGGGCTCATTAGGGCAATGTTATATAGGAGGGTTTTTTTTTTTATCTTTTTAAATTTTATGTTCACTTGGTATGTGAAGTGTAATTTCTAATCCTAAAAAGAGAATGAAATTATGCAAACCTTTAAAAATGTCTTTTTCCTATTTATTATTACCAAAACCTAAATTCACTCTCATGAAGCATTATTCATTGAAGCAATATTATCTTCTTCTTTTCTAATTTTTTTTAATATTAGATTATTTAAAAATTAAATTTTATAATTTTTTTCAATTTATTTTATATGAGATTATCTTAATCATGTGATTTTTTTTCTTGATTTCAGCTTTTAATATTGAATTTAGTAGAATTAGATTATATAATTTTTTAATTTGTTTTTTATAGAGTTATTTTAGTTTCAAAATTCAAGTCAAGAGTTTAACAAGTTTACTTGAACTAAATTAGATTGAGATGTTTTTAATTTTAAATTTTTTTCTTAATTATGTTTTTCAATATTAAACTAATTGAGAATTAAACTATATAATATTTTTATATGTTTTTTCATGAGTTTATTATTCCAATCTTATGGTCTAAAGCACAAGTTTGAAAGGTTAATCAAATTGAGTTTTTATTTTTATTTTTTTATTTTTTTATTAACATTAAATTAATAAAAAATTAAACTTTATAAAACTTAAATAGATCACAAATATAACATACCAACCCACTAAGTCATCTAATATATCATAATTTTGTTTTTAAATAGACATTATATTTTAATATTTTAAGTCAACTAACACCTGAACAATTTTTTTAAACACAAACTAATGATCTAATCTCATCTATTAGCCGTTGGATACAGCGACTCAATTTCAAATAAAAAAAATTGACATCCATCAAATTCTAGTGAAATTGTCATCCTTACCAAACTCAAAAAATAAGGAAACAGCAGCAGCTCAACGGACGCAATGCATCAAGTTTGCGTGTGCCGTACAATGACTTCGCATTTTTATATTGCAATCAGGATCATGTGATTGTTCTTCTTCCTCTAGCTGTTTTGGTAACCAAGAAAATAGAGGGGACACAGAGAATTAGAGAGAATAAAGAGAATCGCATCATTCTTTTCTTGCCTTACTAATTCATAGGAGATGACGGACGGATGTTGATCCAGTCACTTGTGTTCGCACAGCCATTACAGGACACGTTGAGAATAATATATATATATATATATATATATATATATATATATATGAAACGACTACACTTCAAAGTAAACCAATACCCTCAGCTGCAACAGAAAACTGAAAAAGGTCGGGAGAATATGCATAAGCCAAAAACCTAGAGATAAAGAAAGGTGCAAAGTACAGAAGCACAGCATGCAAACAGAACTTCAAAATATTAAGTCCAACGTCAAATCCCTTCATGCTGTTATAATGAAGGGAGGACCAACCAATGTGAGATTAAACTGTCCCATGTCTCAGAACATCAAATTTAACGACTCTAAATAGCAAAGAAAAGAAAACAATTCGTTAAAATAGTACTAGGAAAATAAGAAACCCTTTTCACCAAAAAAACTCATCACAGGAGATCAGCCACATTAGATGGCAGCTCCTCAATGATCACATTATAGAACTTCTGAATATCAAACAGCATTCTGTCATCATCCCTTGTCACAAAGTTAATAGCAACACCCTTTCTTCCAAAACGTCCACTTCGTCCAATACGGTGAAGGTAGTTTTCCGGTTGAGTCGGCAGATCATAATTTATGACAAGGGACACTTGCTGCACATCAATACCACGGGCCAGGAGATCAGTTGTGATGAGAACTCGAGAAGAGCCAGACCGGAATTCTCGCATAATGATATCACGAGTGTTCTGGTCCATATCTCCATGAGTAGCTGAGACTGTGTGGTCACGGCTTCGCATCTTGTCTGTCAGCCAGTCAACCTTGCGGCGGGTGTTAACAAAAATAACACTCTGAGTGATGGCTAGGGTCTCATATAGATCACAGAGAGTTTCAAGCTTCCACTCCTCCTTGTCAACATTAACGTGAAACTGTTTGATACCTTCAAGGGTAAGCTCATCACGCTTAACCAAGATCCTCACAGGCTTGTTCATGAACTTCCTTGTGATCTCAAGAGCTTCAGGTGGCATAGTAGCAGAGAACACACCAACTTGAACTTTAGATGGCAGCAACTGGAAAATATCGTAGATCTGACAGCAAGTGGAAAAACAATATTAGAACAATAAATTACTTATAAAAAAACACTAAGAGCTCTCAAGTCTAAGAAATAAACTTGGGATCAAGTATGAAGGCAAACCTGATCCTTAAAACCACGGGACAGCATTTCATCAGCCTCATCCAAGACAAACATTTTAATGTAATCTGGACGAAGTGACTGCCTTCTTAACATATCAAACACACGACCAGGAGTGCCAACAACAACATGAACTCCAGCTTGAAGAATGCGTTGGTCCTCACGAACACTTGTGCCACCAACACAAGCATGAACTTTGACGCCAAGATAATCACCAAGTGCCCGCATAACCTTTTCAATCTGTTGTGCAAGTTCCCTAGTGGGTGCAAGGACCAAAGCTTGACATTGCACTAGACCATAATCAAGTTGCTGGAGAATACCAGAGCAGAAGGTTGCTGTTTTCCCAGTTCCTGACTGAGCCTGCTGAATCACATCAAGGCCCTTGCAGAATGGAACAATTCCTCTTTGCTGGATTGCAGATGGCTTCTCAAAACCTTGAAAAATAAATTAAGATGCATCAATCAGAACAAGAAAAAGATGGAACTACCAGAATTTATGCATCATAGTACAAGAAGAGAACATGTTTTTTTCCAACAATCAAAACTGTAATCATAGGTCAAAAATCAAGTTCCAGCAGATATATATTTTTAATTTTATCAATAATGGTGAGACAAAGAGTCAGTTAATAACAGAATCCAAAAGAAAAGAACCTAAAGGATAGTTTGCAACTGCAACCAGGGAAGTTATACATGTCTTTGCATCAACTCATTTCGATGCTGAATGAAAGTACATCTGCAGTTATAAGGCTACCTACCATAGGCATAGATGCCCCTCAAAAGGTTCTCTTGCAATCCCATTGAATCAAAAGTGTCATAAACCTCATCATATGATGTGAAGAAATCTTGTCCATCATTTGCGAGCCTGCATTGTTTTCAAAAGCATAAATGAATGTCATTTACATTTTCCAATCAAGAGCTGTTGCTGTACAGCTAGAGTGTAAGGAAAAAACTTACAAATCATTCATTTTGGCATCATATTGCTTAGAATCAAACTGTGACCCTTCTGGTGCCAAACCCGCCATGACTGCATTAAGGAAATATATGCAGAAGGAAGATTTTATTACTCTAATGGATTAAGGTTCATAGCATTCATGTTTCAAAACTGAACAGGTAAAACATATTCTGCTTTCAGCATCTATCATATGCTCCAATAATTGACAAATGAGAAAAAAGGAAAACATAGAATGCGTTCACGCTGTCAAATAAATCTTTTTTTGGGGGGGGAGGGGGGGGCATGCATAAAAATAAAGCAGAAATATTCATTACCATAAGCACAAAAGTTAGTGAATATTTCATTATAGCCAACCGAAATGAAAGAATAAAATGTCACAGAAGAGCCAAACTTGCAAAACAAGCTAAGAGTGAAGTACAAGCATTAAACTTCTGTTTCAGTGTCTGGAGAAGATACAAAAGGGGCAAACAGAAAACTGATATTTCGGACATAAATCCTTAACCATCAGACGCTGCTTCACCCACCCCTCCAAAAATTCAGAAAGAGGCAAGAAATAGTCCAGAAAGACTTCAACTTTTGTTGCTCTTTTGAGACATCATCCTCATAAATCATGTGTGTTATTACAGCAGTGTGGGACTTGCGCAACAAGTTACATATCCATCCAATTAAAATTAAATTAAAGCGTTCTAACAAAATAAGCCCCACTAATATGACATAAGCAGCATCAAAAGATTGTCAAACAATCTCATAAAAAGATCTTTGTGTTAAACTTATCTCCAACCAGACCAAGTTGAAAGGAAAAAACAACTGCAATTTCCAGAACCTAACCCTAACAGCTCATCAAAAACGATAAGGAAAACCAAAAAACAATGAAAACTTTACCAACAAAAGGAAAAAACCGATCAACCCCAGATCTCAATAAGTAAAACCAGATAACCCAGCTATAAAAAACATTCAAGAAATCAACCAATCCAGAGATCCATGACAGCAAGCAATAACAGCATCATAGGCGCACGCACACAACAAAAGTAACTACGTTTTTGCATAGAGAGTGCGAGAGAGAGACCTGGGACTGAGGGAGTGATTGATAGCAAGAAAGAACAGGAGAGAGATTGAAAGGAAGCTGAATATAGAATAGAGAAATCAATAAAAACCCAAACTCCTCGGATCTGCGCCGTGGAGTCTGAGAGAGGCTTTGTTTGAGTGTTTATGATTATTTATAGGTAGGTAAGACGGTGTGCTGAATTAGGTTAAAGGTTATACTTCTTCTCCGAGCCCTTGGGTTTCAATTTTTTATTTTCTTTCCTGTTTTACCCTTACTGTTTTATTTTCATATTTCATTTATTTTGTTTTTATTTTTGCAAAAAAATTATACAGAAAGAGGTTGACTATGTTGTACTTGTCGCACAAGAAGGGACCTCATGGATGTATTGGAGCGAGACGTTAGAGTTTCGGGTTTTTTTTTAATTTATTTAATAATAAATTGTATTTATATATTAATTTATGTTAAATCTCTTTTTTGAATAAGCTTAAGAAAGCATTTCTAAATTTAATAAATTATGTTAAATATTGGCCTTAAACTTTGAATTTGTGAAGTCCATAAATTAAATATACAGTATACCTCCCTTTAACTATAAAGAATACTAATATATAAAGCTACCATCAAACTAGATTTAGAATACTGGTATATACCAAGCTAATTTAAGGTAAATATATTAGTTTTTATATAATGTGAATTCAAATTCAAAATTTATGTAAATGATATTTTTCTTTAATTAAAGAGCAATTTAAGACTTATATTTATTTATCTTTTGGTTATAATATAGTAGAATTTTAATTAAAATTGTTAATTTTATTTCATTTCATTAAGAATAACTATATATTTTGTTTTAGTTCAAAAAAATAAGACAAACTAAAAAGGACTTTATTTCGTTTAGAATCTCAGCTTGTTTCAAAAATTCTGCTCAAATTCTACCTAGAATGTTTTGATTTCATTCTAATTATTTCTCAAATATTTTTTTAAAAAATATATTTATTTTTTTAATAATTAATTTTTTTAATTTTATTATTCAATATCTTTAATATTTAATTAATTATAAATTAAATTTTGTTATTTATTTTAATTTATTTTCTATGAAATTATTTTAATTTCATAAATTTAAAAATCAAAACATCAATGGGAACAAAATTAACAACCTTTATTTTTTTTTATTAGTATGAGGTGGCAGTGTTTTAATGAAATTTAAAATCCTCCTACTACATCCAAGGATGTTGGCATTTCTGTCGAAACTAGAATACGAATACATGTTCCTATCAATGTTATTAAATTTGAACAATTCATATTGTAACCATCACATCAATTAGTACGTTAATTTAAAAAATAAAAACAAAAACAAAAACAAAATGGGAGAGCTTACACGAGGGGTTGAACGAGATGGATGGGAGTGCTCAAGAAAGAGAAAAGGGAGAATCGTATCATTCTTTTATTGCCTTGCTAATTCATAGGAGACGACAGGCAGATGTCGATCTGGTCACTTAGTTTGTTGTGTCTTTACTTAAGTTTCTAAGGAAAGATTCTTTTGCTTCCAATTCAGGAAATTGATAGTTAGGGATAACTAGAAATTACTAAAAAAAGGCTTAGAAGGCCAAAATATAGTAAGCAGTGCTTGTGTTAAAAAAATAAAATAAAATAAAATTACAGTGTTGTGTTGTAGTGTTTTTCTTTTGAGTTTGATGTTGAAAATATTTCAAGTTTAGCTCATATTTTAAAGAAGTTTTATAATATTTAGAAAGTAATTAATGATATTTTATTGATTATTTTTTAAATATATTTAAAAAAAATATGTAAAAATATTGTTATTATTTTTTGTGAGTCATGATTTTTATTCACTCTCTTTTTTTTATTCATTTTTTTTATTCAATATAAATTTAAAGAATAACTAATAAGATGTTATTAGTTATTTGTTGTTTTTAAAGCATACTTAAACATCTCAAATTAAACTAACAAATAACTTTAAACATCTCAAATTAAACTAACAAATAACTTCAAAAAATGCTTAACAATCATCTCAAGTAGTAATTTAAAAAATAAAATAGAAAGGGGTATGTGATCATTGAACTTCACCCCCTTATCAAAGTTTAAAAGTTTACCTTGTAAAAAGAATATGGTTTTATCCTCTTGATTTGTTGCTTTTTTCTTCTTAAATTTTAGCTTTGTTTTGATCTAGATTCCACCCTTTTTTTTCAACAAATCATTTTTTATAACTTTCCCTTCAATTAAATTCTAAATATCCTGTTACTATTAAAGTTTATCTTATAAAGATATTATAAAGATAACGTGGTTTTCTCCTCTAGATTCTTTGCTTCTTTCCTCTTGAGTTTAAGCTTTTTTCTAATTTAGATTCCACCTTTTCTTTTTCAACAAATCAATCTTTATAACTTTTTATTTAATTTTATAATAGGTATCCTATTAATTTTTTTGTATTTCTTTTTTTTGTGATTTTCTCTTTAATCCCCCCTTTTTATATGTGATTTCTCCTCCTTTTATAACCCTAAAATGACAAGTGGTCATGAAAACCACTTTGTAGGTTTGAAAGTGATTTTTCAAAACTAGATTATAGGGGATTACTTCCTCTTATATGTGAGGAGGTCATTATTCATTTTTCATTCTCCTCTCTTTTTTGTTTTTGTTTTTGTTTTTTTTTCTCTTAAATGATTAACAAACTCTTAAAATTTTTATAAGAGGTTGGTAACCTCATAGCTGAAATATAGTTAATTGGAGGTGCACCTTCCATAATTAATCATGGCAAATAGAAGGTCATTAAAGCAAACTAAAATATAGATCTTATAAAGAGGATGTATATCTAACATGGGGATCAAATCTCTTCTAATTTGGATGTCTAGAACTCCACATTCATTGAGTGGAAGGTTAGCCTTTGATTAACTTGAAACTCCTAAATGCAAGGGAGGTTGATCGTAGATATAATGTTATCGAGTTTATTTAGTCAAATAAGGCAAAAATATGTGATAAGGATAGTTAATTCTTATAAAGAAGATGTATCTCAGTCAAGTAGTGGTGGTTAGAACCTTTAAAGTGATCGAAGATGCCATGTTCATTCGTTTGAAGGTGACAACTCGATTAGCCTTCTCAACTCAAGAAGACAATAAAACAAGGATAAATAGCTTGTCATTCAGTTTTTTAATTAAAAGCAAATGACATGTTATATGCTTAAACCTTAAAAATCAAGGTTTTCTAATTGGGAATTTGATAAGTTTCAATTTGGTCCATGTTTTTTCAAATTAAGCTCAAATGTCCTTAATTGGAACAAAACTAATTAGTACTTAAAAATATATTTTTATCAAGATTTTGTATCATAATTTTGCACTTGAAGTATTAATAACTCATTAACTAAAGCATGTTTTATAATAACATATCTAATAATATAAGATATCTTTAACTAATGATAAATATTCATTTTAAATGCAGACCTATCACATAAATCAAGGGATTGATTGATGAGTTTAACTACTAAAATTGAAAAGACAAAAAGATGTTGATTTAATCTAAACTGAAACACCATTCGGTTGTTAAATCATAACTGATTAGTACTTAAAAGTATATTTTTATCAAGGTTTTATATCTTTAATTCTTAATAATTTGCTTGTTAAATTATTAATCTAGATTTATATTATATAACTTTTGGTACAACAAATATTTGGCACTTTCATAATCCAACCGTATGGTATAACCGACACCTATGCTATGAAAGGAACTTGATTTGTTGTTAACATAAGTTATAATCATAAATATCTGACAACATTTATAAATATTAACATTATTCAAATAAGATAAACAATGTAATTATGTTAACAATTTATAATCTGATTGGAACATCCTTTGTGTGTGGTTTCTAGTTGAGTAATAAAAACAGTTTATATTATACTTATTTGAAATACCATTAGTGGATCCTCTAACTCTGATAATTATTTTATCCTTGTTTAATCATTACTTCTTACATCTCAAAGTCTTCTTCAACTTATTATCATCATTATTATTATTTATAATTTATATAATTAACCTCTTTGTGGTTCAACTCCGGTCTTGTGAATTATTTATTACTTTGACACTCCTGCACTTGAGAGAAAACATTATCTTTTGGTTGTGTTAAAAACTGATTAATTTTATGCAATTAGGCCCCTACCAAAAATTAATTTAAACGCCTTAAGTCTAGTGCCCTTTTCAAAGTAGTTCTTATTTTCCAATTTGTTTTATTTAGTCTCTAATTAAAATTTAAAATTTTTTTCTTCATTTTAGTCCCTAGAAAAGTTGAGTATAGCCCCTAATATTACGCGCCTTTTACAAACATGTCTTTCATCTTGAATTTCTTCATTTTGGCTCTTAATTAAACCTTAAACATTGATTTTCTTACAATTACATCCTTGATTTCTTCTTATTAAGCTTGTAAATATTAAGTTCTGTCCCTCAAAATTTCAATCTTCTTAATTATGTCCAAATTAAGCTTATTAAATTAATTTTTCATCAATTAAATTCTTAATTAAATTAATTTGACCTATTAAAAGTGTAATTAAAACTTTGCACTTAATTAATTCTTTTAATTTTAGCCTAAATTAATTTTATAAACTTAATCAAACCTTTAATTAGACCCATGATTAAATCAAATTAGCCTATTAAAAATCTAATTATGTCCTTAGACTTAATATTTATGCAAATTCATCTAATATTCAATTAAGTTAACCTTGAGTTTGTATTCTCTTTCATATTTAGGTACTTCAAGAGTGTAATCGAGTTTTCACTATTGTCAAATATCTAGTTAGGTCTCTCCTTCCCTTGTTTATGCATGTAGATCCCTTTTAGTTTGTTCTTTCTAACCAAGTCATTTGTCTTCTTACATTTTTATTTTTCAACCTTGTCATAACTCAATTTTTAGGTTTTTTTCAAATTTATCTTTTTCTTTTAAAATTCCAATTAAAAAATAAAAAAGACTAGCACCTTGAAAAGAGTAGACTCATAAGGGTTGTAGACACATAAAAGAACTAAACTAGGATTTTAGATAAAATTAAAAGCCCAATTGTACCTTATTGCACCTAAGATCAAAAGACAACGTAGTTTTAAGGCCAACTTAAATAATTATTGAATAAATATGTATAGAATTAAGTTTGAAGACTTGATTACACTTTTAATATGCCAATTTAATTTAATCACATTTTAGATAACTCGTTAACGGACATGCCTAATGTCCTGATTAGGAATTTATAGCTTCCTCCATTATAAGTAATGCCATTATTGGTATTGATAATGATACCATTATGGAAGCATAATATTGATAATCTATCAAATAACACAATAAAACACAATTATAATTTATTAATATATTGGGGTTAATCAAATTATATAATTTATTAATAAACTTACAATGATAATATAATCGACTAAAACCTAAATTCATCAAATTAATGGCAACTACCTTCATTCTTCAAATTTCATTTTCATAAAAGATTTTTCAATTAAATTCATGTATTTCATAGCTAATATTATTATTTTATATGTAATTTGGTATAATTTATAATTTAACCAAAATCAAAACTAACTTTTATATAATAATTTTGTTAATTCATAATCAACAACAGTCCAAAATCATTGATTATTTTACAAAGTAACCTAATTATCAACTCAAATTATATCTAATTAACCTAATTTGTAATTGAAAAATAACCCTAATGACACGATTAAAAAGTTGATGTCTTCTTCCAAGTGTAGGAGTGTCAAAATAATAAATAAATAGGGAAGACCAAGGTCGAACCACAAATTACCGCAAATTAATTTGACATCTCTTTTCTAAGTTTGGCCATCTCTTTATCCATTCAATTTCAGTTCTTAAACTTATCAATCAATTCTTTTATTTATTTGATAGACCTACATTTAAAATGAATATTTACTACAAATTAAAGATATCTTATATTATTAGATATGTTATTATAAAACATGCTTTAGTTAAGGAGTTATTGATACTTCAAGTGTAAAATGATGATATGAAACCTTGATAAAAATGCATTTCTAAATACTAATCAGTCGAGAATCAGTCTTTTCTTTACAATATTCAAATTTAACCCCTTCCTTACCCTTAGAGATTAACTCATCATCTTTCTCATAGGGTTTAAGAGTGGGTTGTTCAATAACCTTACCATTATCAAGAGTAATAACTGATTTGACTTGATCTATGTGTTGGTTTCAAGAACTACATGCATTTGCATTGTATTGCACCTTGGGATTTTGCTGTGGTTGAGATGAAAACTTACCTTTTTCTTGAAAACTAAGAGTAGATGTGGGGTTTGCAAGAGCATCTTTTAGATCTGCCATGATTTGAGCATTTTGAGTGTTGATTGTCTCTTACTTTTCAATGAATGCATGCAATGTTGCCTCAAGATTTTTTCTAGAAGGTGGAGCATAAGGAGGTACATGTCTATAATTTTTTTTTTAAATTATGGTGTGCTTCAAACTATGGTTATGAAGTTTGTGCATTACTATTCCAATTAAAATTAAGGTAACTTCTCAACTAGGATTGTATGTTTACGAGTATAGGTTATAATTAGACCTTTGGAAACTGTTTAAAGTATAAGCTTGTTCATGGAAGCATTTCTTAAAAGAAGACAAAGTTGAACAATCATTATTTGAGTGTTTATTGATTTCATAGATTTTACATATAATGTCTTGAATAAATTTTAATTGACCACTCTTTTTTAATTCTAGTGTCTTGACTTTTATAGCTAAAGATGTAAATTTGGCTTGGAGGTCATGATCTTTCCTAAGATTGTATATAACTCTACTAGATATATGAGGTTGAGTTTTACCTAATGCCTCATAAGTACATACGGTGTTCCAATTTTAAGCATTTTCAATTAGAAAGTCCAGGTACTCCATTGCTTCATTAGGGTCTTTATCTTCAAAAGTTCCATTACATATCAATTCTACCATTTGCTATCTTTAAGTGTTAACCCTTCATAAAAATATGAAACCAATCTTCATGTTTCAAAACCATGATGGGGGCAAGTATTAAGAAAGTCTTAATACCTATCTCAACATTGGTAAAATATTTCTCTTGATTTTTTGAGTGAAAGTGGTGATTTGTTGATTAGTACTTAAAAGTGCATTTTTATCATGGTTTTATATCATCATTTTGCACTTGAAGTATCAATAACTCCTTAACTAAAATATGTTTTATAATAATGTATCTAATAATATAAGATACCTATAATTTGTGGTAAATGTCTATTTTTAATGAAGGCCTATCAAATAAATGAAAGGATTGATTGATGACTTGAAGAACTTAAATTGCAAGGATAAAGAGATGGCCAAACTTAGAAAAGAGATGTCGGTGCAATCCAAACCGGAACACTATTCGGTAATTGGGTCATATCTGGAGCTATATATCTCAGATTTAGGCCCAATTTATATGGATGGAAAGGTAAGACATAGGCCTACAACTTTCATATGGAGCCCAAGATCTAAAAAGGTCATTATCAAGTCCAAATTGTAGCAACAACAAAGAAGCCCGAATCTGTCTTCCAGCCCGAGCACTGTTCGGTATTTTGGCCATATCTAGAGTTATAGAAGTCCAAATGAGCTGAATGTTTTACACAAGAAAGCTGAGACAATTTCCTACAACTTTCATGTTTTCGACTGGCTCCAATTGTGACGTTATCAATGACATTTTGGGCAGACAAGAGAAGATAAGGATTGTCACCGAGTCAAGAGTTGGCCACCCACTTATCAATTAGTCATCAAATCAATAGTTCCCAATTTTGGCCTATAAAAGGAGGCATTTGCCATGCATTTAGGCATCTTGGTTTCCAGATCAAGATCATGCTCTTCCTTTCTCTATTTGTATTTTTTGTAATGTTTATGCTTTGCTTTCATTAATATTAAGTTTATGCCTTTCATTTCCTTTCCTTTACTTAGTTAACTTTTATGTTCTTATTTTGTTTATCTATTTTGTTTTCTTTCATTATGTCTAGCTAAGTTAATTATGTCAAGGTGAAAAGGTTACACTAATGGTGTAAGAATAAGTATAATGTAAACTTAATATGGACTTTAATGTTTGATACTAACATGTTTTATATTTGTTATCTTGTTCACTCTTTAATACTTTGCTTGTTAAATGACTAATCTTGATTTATGTTGTATAACACTTGGTACAACAAATACTTGGCACTTTCATATCCCATAATGTATGGTATAACCGACACCTGAGCTATGAAAGGAACTTGATTTGTTGTTAACATAAGTTATAATCATGAATGCTTGACGAGATTTACAAGTATTAGCATTAATTGAATAAGATGACTAATGTAATCATGTTAACAATATATAATCTGATTGGAACCTCCTTTGCGTGTGGTTTCCAATTCAATAATAAGAGTTTATACTATACTTGTTTGACATACCATTAGTGGAACCTCTAACCTTGACATTTGTTATTATTATTATTTAATCCTTACATTAATTTTCCATCTCCAAGTTCTCATCATCTTCTTCTTCTTCTCTTTCTTTATTACTACTACTACTACTACTACTACTACTACTACTACTACTACTACTACTACTACTACTACTACTACTACTATTATTATAGTTGTTGTTGTTGTTATTGTTATTGTTGTTGTTATTATTGCTATTATTGCTGTTTATAATTGTTGTCTATAATTTGTACAATTAACCTCCCTGTGGTTCGACCCCGGTCTTGCCGGGTTATTTATTACTTCGACACTCCTACACTTGGGACATCCTTTGTGTGTAGTTTCCAATTGAATAATAAGAGTTTATACTATACTTGTTTGACATACCATTAATGGATCCTCTAACCTTGACATTTGTTATTATCATTGTTTAATCCTTAAATTAATATTCCATCTCAAATTTCTCATCTTCTTCTTTTTCTTCTTTTTTTTTCTTTATTGTTGTTGTTGTTGTTGTTGTTGTTGTTGTTGTTGTTGTTGTTATATTATTGTTATTTATAATTTATACAATTAACCTCTCTGTGGTTCGACCTCGATCTTGCTAGGTTATTTATTACTTCAACACTCCTGCACTTGGAAGAAGATGATTAGTACTTAAAAGCGTATTTTTATCATGTATACCATCCTTTTGCACTTGAAGTATCAATAACTCCTTAACTAAAGCATGTTTTATAACAATATAAGATACTTTTAATTTATGGTAAATGTTCATTTTAATTATACAACATAAATCAAGATTAGTCATTTAACAAGCAAAGTATTAAAGAGTGAACAAGATAACAAGTATAAAACATGTTAGTATTAAACATTAAAGTCCATATTAAGTTTACATTATACTTATTCTTACACCATTAATGTAACCTTTTCACCTTGACATAATTAACTTAGCTAGACATAATGAAAGAAAGAAAAATAGATAAACAAAATAAGAACATAAAAGGTAACTAAGTAAAGGAAAGGAAATGAAAGGCATAAACTTAATATTAATGAAAGCAAAGCATAAACATTACAAAAAATACAAATAGAGAAAGGAAGAGCATGATCTTGATTTGGAAACCAAGATGCCTAAATGCATGGCAAATGCCTCCTTTTATAGGCCAAAATTGGGAACTATTGATTTGATGACTAATTGATAAGTGGGTGGCCAACTCTTGACTCGGTGACAATCCTTATCTTCTATTGTCTGCCCAAAATGTCATTGATAACGTCACAATTGGAGCCAGTCGAAAACATGAAAGTTGTAGGAAATTGTCTCAGCTTTCTTGTGTAAAACATTCAGCTCATTTGGACTTCTATAACTCCAGATATGGCCAAAATACCGAATAGTGCTCGGGCTGGAAGACAGATTCGGGCTTATTTATTGTTGCTACAATTTGAACTTGCAAATGGCCTTTTTAGATCTTGGGCTCTATATGAAAGTTATAGGCCCATGTCTTACCTTTCTATCCATATAAATTGGACCTAAATCTGAGATCTATAGCTCCAGATATAACCTAATTACTGAATAGTGTTCCGGTATGGACTGCACCGACATCTCTTTTTTAAGTTTGGTCATCTCTTTCCCCTTGCAATTTAAGTTCTTAAAGTCATCAATCAATCCTTTCATTTATGTGATAGGCCTGCATTTAAAATGAACATTTACCATAAATTAAAAGTATCTTATATTATTATAAAACATGCTTTAGTTAAGGAGTTATTGATACTTCAAGTGCAAAAGGATGGTATATGATTAGTACTTAAAAGTGCATTTTTATCATAGTTTTATAGCATCATTTTGCACTTGAAGTATCAATAACTCCTTAACTAAAAGATGTTTTATAATAATGTATCTAATAATATAAGATACCTATAATTTGTGGTAAATGTCTATTTTTAATGCAGACCTATCACATAAATGAAAGGATTGATTGATGACTTGAAGAACTTAAATTGCAAGGATAAAGAGATGGTCAAACTTAGAGAAGAGATGTCGGTGCAATCCAAACCGGAACACTGTTCGGTAATTAGGTCATATCTGAAGTTACAGATCTCAGATTTAGGTCCAATTTATATGGATGGAAAGGTAAGACATAGGCCTACAACTTTTATATGAGCCCAAGATCTAAAAAGGCCATTATCAAGTCCAAATTATAGCAACAACAAAGAAGCCCGAATCTGTCTTCCAGCCCGAGCACTGTTCGGTATTTTGGCCATATCTAGAGTTATAGAAGTCCAAATGAGCTGAATTGTTTACACAAGAAAGCTGACATAATTGCCTCCAAATTTCATGTTTACAACTGGCTCCAATTTTGACATTATCAATGACGTTTTAGGCAGACAAGAGAAGATAAGGATTGTCACCAAGTCAAAAGTTGGCCACCCACTTATCAATTAGTCATCAAATCAATAGTTCCCAATTTTGGCCTATAAAAGGAGGCATTTGCCATGCATTTAGGCATCTTGGTGTTCAGATCAAGATCATGCTCTTCCTTTCTCTCTTTTTGTATTTTTTGTAATGTTTATGCTTTGCTTTCATTAATATTAAGTTTATGCCTTTCATTTCCTTTCTTTTATTTAGTTAACTTTTATGTTCTTATTTTGTTTATCTATTTTTCTTTCTTTCATTATGTCTAGCTAAGCTAATTATGTCAAGGTGAAAAGGCTACACTAATGGTGTGAGAATAAGTATAATGTAAACTTAATATGGACTTTAATGTTTGATACTAACATGTTTTATATTTGTTATCTTGTTCACTCTTTAATACTTTGCTTGTTAAATGATTAATCTTGATTTATGTTGTATAACACTTGGTACAATGACACGACTAAAAGGTTGATGTCTTCTCCCAAGTGCAGGAGTGTCGAAGTAATAAATAACCCGGCAAGACCGGGGTCGAACCACAGGGAGGTTAATTGTACAAATTATAAATAACAATAATACAACAACAATAACAACAATAATAATAATAACAATAATAATAATAATAATAATAATAATAATAATAATAATAATAATAATAGTAGTAGTAGTAGTAGTAAAGAAAGAGAAGAAGAAGAAGATGATGAGAACTTGAAGATTGAAAATTAATGTAAGGATTAAACAATAATAATAACAAATGTCAAGGTTAGAGGTTCCACTAATGGTATATCAAACAAATATAGTATAAACTCTTATTATTGAATTGGAAACCACACACAAAGGAGGTTCCAATCAGATTATATATTGTTAACATGATTACATTAGTCATCTTATTCAATTAATGCTAATACTTGTAAATCTCGTCAAGCATTCATGATTATAACTTATGTTAACAACAAATCAAGTTCCTTTCATAGCTCAGGTGTCGGTTATACCATACATTATGGGCTATGAAAGTGCCAAGTATTTGTTGTACCAAGTGTTATACAACATAAATCAAGATTAGTCATTTAACAAGCAAAGTATTAAAGAGTGAACAAGATAACAAATATAAAACATGTTAGTATCAAACATTAAAGTCCATATTAAGTTTACATTATACTTATTCTCATACCATTAGTGTAACCTTTTCACCTTGACATAATTAACTTAGCTAGACATAATGAAAGAAAGAAAAATAGATAAACAAAATAAGAACATAAAAGTTAACTAAGTAAAGAAAAGGAAATGAAAGGCATAAACTTAATATTAATGAAAGCAAAGCATAAACATTACAAAAAATACAAAGAGAGAAAGGAAGAGCATGATCTTGATCTGGAAACCAAGATGCCTAAATGCATGGCAAATGCCTCCTTTTATAGGCCAAAATTGGAAACTATTGATTTGATGACTAATTGATAAGTGGGTGGCCAACTTTTGACTTGGTGACAATCCTTATCTTCTCTTGTCTGCCCAAAACGTCATTGATAACGTCAAAACTGGAGCCAGGTGCAAACATGAAAGTTGTAGGCAATTGTCTCAGCTTTCTTGTGTAAAACATTCAGCTCATTTGGACTTCTAGAACTCCAGATATGGCCAAAATACCGAACAGTGCTCGGGCTGGAAGACAGATTCGGGCTTCTTTGTTGTTGCTACAATTTGGACTTGATAATGGCCTTTTTAGATCTTGGGCTCCATATGAAAGTTGTAGGCCTATGTCTTACCTTTCCATCCATATAAATTGGACCTAAATCTGAGATCTGTAGCTCCAGATATGGCCCAATTACCGAACAGTGTTCCGGTTTGGATTGCACCGACATCTCTTCTCTAAGTTTGACCATCTCTTTATCCATGCAATTTAAGTTCTTCAAGTCATCAATCAATCCTTTCATTTATGTGATAGACCTGCATTAAAAATAGACATTTACCATAAATTATAGGTATCTTATATTATTAGATACATTATTATAAAACATATTTTAGTTAAGGAGTTATTGATACTTCAAGTGCAAAATGATGATATAAAACCATGATAAAAATGCACTTTTAAGTACTAATCACACCCCTCAACCAGCTTATTACTAGTCCCTAGTAATTAAAGCGTTAAAACAATTTGCAAATTTCACAAAGCAAGGTATTCATCATTTAACTTCCATTAATCTATCCAGATAAACAAACTCTCATTAAATTTATATATCTGCTCAATACCACCACTTAACAAGATATTAATAAACCTTTCTTTTGTGCTCAATGTATCAACACATAATTATGGGGCTTTTCTTGGAAGAAAACAAAATTTTTGTTCTAATGTTTAAGGTTAACTTCCTTGGGATGGGATTATTATTTTTGTCGTCTTTTTTTTTTTTTACTTTTTTTTTAAAAATGTATATACATATAATTTAAAAACATCATGCATCTTTAACCCATGTAACGAGCTTTCAGCTAATGACTCCCAGACCAGTTGGTCTTAGGGCATTAGGTGTTAAGACACCCCTACGAGCTTAGTAACTCGGGTCGTAGATACTGATATGTAGATAGTACAATGTTTGATTTCCTTAAGCTTTTCTCCTCAACCCATGTAACAAGCGTTGGGCCAATAGCTCCCAAGTCAGTTGACTTTAGGGTATTAGGTGTTAAAACACCCCTTCGGGCTTAATTGCTTAGGTTAGGGAGGCTACGAAACCAAACTTATCTACATTTTTATTATCATCATTTTTTTTTTCTTTTTTTTTTCTTTTTTTTATGTTTTTTTTTTAATTATATACAATTCCTTTCCCTTAGTTGTTACCTTTAACAAAAGAACATAAATAATGTAATAATCCAATATGCTACCCACAATCATATGTTAAAGTGTGTGTGTGTAAATTAAGGTTTAAGAATACATGTTAAATAAGTATATGAGCAGAATTAAGTGATAACAATACGAGAGTTTGTAAACCTGAATATTTCAGGAAGTATTATAATAGACCTTGTTAAGAATAGTTACTAAGATGCGTCTCAAGAGTCACTTTAACAAAAGAACTCCTTTACTCTGCCATCCTAGTAACAATAATTATGCACATGCTTTATGAAATGAAAAACAATTTTTTTTTTTATCAACTACTACCCTCTCCCCCCAACCAAAACGAGACATTGTCCTCAATGTTCTAAGGTAGAAAGATAGAGTATAGAAGATATCACCTGAAATAACGAACACTGACAAAACCTGAAACACACTGAAACAAAAATAAGAAATAACAAAACACAATAATAAAACCAAAATACATAAAAATTCACAAATGAAGGCTCAAATCCAATCTAAGCTTTTTACGGCTTTCCTTAGATGACCAATTTATGCGACTCATGGAAGGATCAATCACAGGAGTGAAAGATTGTAGTTGGTCAATCAATTGTTCAGCAGTAGTAGCAGAAATTATGATTTGTCGTGCAGAAGATGTTAGAAATTCCTGTTCCACAGCATGATCAAGAAAAGACAACAACTTATCATAATAACCATTAACATTTAACAAACCAATGGGTTTATGGTGAATGTGCAATTGAGCCCAAGAGGAAATATGAAAGATCTCTTCCAATGTGCCTAGACCACCTGGTAAAGCAATGAAAGCATCAGCATGGTTAAACATTGCATTCATTCGAGCCGACATTGTGGAGACCTGAAGTTCCTCTCCAATTGTTTTTCCAATGATGTCCCCTTGTGCCAAAGCTTCAGGGACGACTCCTAAAACTTGACTACCTCCTAAAAATGCAGCTATTGACACACCTCCCATTAACCCAAGACTGCCTCCCCCATACACTAAATGAATCTTTCTCTCAGCTAGCACCTGACCAAGATGATTTGCTGATTCTAAAAACTCCTTTTCTTTCCCAGGACTAGATCCACCGAAAACACAAATATTTCTTATTTGATGACTTGAGGAACTTGCCATTTCTACACACTTCTGTATTTGTTGAAGGTATGGGTTGAGTAGAAATGAAAGGAAGGAAAATAGGGTTTTATAGATGATAAATTAGAAAGGCAATCATAACATCTATATGTAGGCCAGCTGGAGTCTCACACACTCTCTCTCTCTTTTTATTTATTTATTTATTTACTTTTGAAAAAAACATGTGTATGTATAGGTAGTTGTGATTGTGGCTGATTAGTACTTAAAAGTGCATTTTTATCATGGTTTTATATCATCATTTTGCACTTGAAGTATCAATAACTCCTTAACTAAAATATGTTTTATAATAATGTATGTAATAATATAAGATACCTATAATTTGTGGTAAATGTCTATTTTTAATGTAGGCCTATCACATAAATGAAAGGATTGATTGATGACTTGAAGAACTTAAATTGCATGGATAAAGAGATGGTCAAACTTAGAGAAGAGATGTCGGTGCAATCCAAACCGGAACACTGTTCGGTAATTGGGTCATATCTGGAGCTACAGATCTCAGATTTAGGTCCAATTTATATGGATGGAAAGGTAAGACATAGGCCTACAACTTTCATATGGAGCCCAAGATCTAAAAAGGCCATTATCAAGTCCAAATTGTAGCAACAACAAAGAAGCCCGAATCTGTCTTCCAGCCCGAGCACTGTTCGGTATTTTGGCCATATCTGGAGTTCTAGAAGTCCAAATGAGCTGAATGTTTTACACAAGAAAGCTGAGACAATTGCCTACAACTTTCATGTTTGCACCTGGCTCCAGTTTTGACGTTATCAATGACGTTTTGGGCAGACAAGAGAAGATAAGGATTGTCACCAAGTCAATAGTTGGCCACCCACTTATCAATTAGTCATCAAATCAATAGTTCCCAATTTTGGCCTATAAAAGGAGGCATTTGCCATGCATTTAGGCATCTTGGTTTCCAGATCAAGATCATGCTCTTCTTTTCTCTCTTTGTATTTTTTGTAATGTTTATGCTTTACTTTCATTAATATCAAGTTTATGCCTTTCATTTCCTTTCCTTTACTTAGTTAACTTTTATGTTCTTATTTTGTTTATTTGTTTTCCTTTCTTTCATTATGTCTAGCTAAGTTAATTATGTCAAGGTGAAAAGGTTACACTAATGGTGTGAGAATAAGTATAATGTAAACTTAATATGGACTTTAATGTTTGATACTAACATGTTTTATATTTGTTATCTTGTTCACTCTTTAATACTTTGCTTGTTAAATGACTAATCTTGATTTATGTTGTATAACACTTGGTACAACAAATGCTTGGCACTTTCATAGCCCATAATGTATGGTATAACCGACACCTGAGCTATGAAAGGAACTTGATTTGTTGTCAACATCTTCCCTTGGTTTTACGTCCAAGAACGGCTTAAACGCCCTCTAGGGGTCAGGGATAGGCTTCCCATCCAGTTTTCTTAAAAACTGGCAAACAGGGTCTTTTTTAGTCAGATTCCCAAGACTAAGTTGATCATGTTCTTTATGAAATAGTGGCCATAAATCATGAATTGCACGATGCACATCTCCACTAGAATGCGTCTCAAGAGTCAATAGAAGATTATCTAAAGACTCCTTACTCAGGCCATCTTTAATGAATTGTATTTTATCTTCACGGTTTATAGATACCATTCCTAAAGAACAACATTGTGTATTACAAGTCCATCTAGCACATCGATGACAGACATCCAGTCGTTTTGCACGACGCTTCTTTGCAAAAGTGCTTTTACCTGTTCCAGGCATGTGTGAAATGAAGTTAGAGGACTCACCTGATAATCGGACCTTTGCTTCAATCAACCAGCGAATATCTTCAGGAATTCCATGATTCATTAACAATCTCAATCTTGCACATCTAGCACGGTAAATTTTTGTAATCGCATTCTGAGGCAGAGCGGGAAAATACTTTTTTAATTTTTCAAGATTAATGTCCATTTTCAAATGAGAATTGGAAGAGAGCTTCGAAGAATTGCACAGATATATACACAGATATCAGTAATTGTGGGAAACTGAAAGAACCGACTTAAGTCACGGAGTACCGTTATCCGCCATTTGACCGGGGTGAGAGAAACTAGCAAAAATCACTAAAAAAAGAAACACAAAAACAATGTGAGAAAAAAAAATTAACCTTTATCTACAAGATCAGTCCAACCAGTTGATTCATTTTCACTAGGAAAATTATCAAAGTAAGCTTTCAAACGATGTCCATTTTCCTTAAAATTATTGTCATTCATTGAATTCTCAATATCACAGGCCCCATAAGGATTGCTCCATCTTGGTCTTAGCTCTCTAGGGACTGCATAGAGTTGAGAATTATAAAACAAAACTTTTTGACCAGTATCAATCTTTTGACAATTTTCACAAGTTTTGCAGAATGCATGCGTGTCCTTGAACATGGTGGACCAATAAAATCCACTTTGTAAGATTTTTGCAATTGTCTTTTTTGACGAGAAATAACTTCCACATGCTTCAGAATGACAAAGTTTAATGACACTACTTACCTCATTGTCGGGAATGAATCTTTGAAATATTTGATCAGGACAATATTTGAATAAGTTAGGGTCATCACAATAAAAGCTCTTCACTTCGTTCAAAAACTTTTCTTTGTCTTGAGTACTCCAATCAACTGGCAAATCTCCTAAAGCAAGAAAATTGATATTTTTATCATACCAAGGCATTGGACTAAGAGAAAGTAAGGATTCGTTAGGAAAGTAATCATCGATTGGTGTGATGCCAGATGTCGAATCTGTTGTCACTGTTGACAAAAGATTCGCGTCAACATTTTCTATGCGTTTGTTATCCGTGATTTCTTCCTTAGAATAAATCATTTGCAAATCTTCAGTTTCATCCAATTCATTTTTACTTAAAGTAGATTCAAGTTGATCATAAACTAATTCCTCAATATGATCTACTTCTTGTAAATCATTATCATCTCCAGGTTGCTTGCAAATGTTGAAAATATTCATCTCCAATGTCATGTTTCCAAATGATAGCTTCATCAGTCCATTCCTACAATTAATCAATGCATTAGAAGTTGCAAGAAATGGACGTCCTAAAATAACAGGAAATGAATTACATACTTCAACAGGTTCTGTGTCCAAGACAATAAAATCCACAGGATAAATGAATTTATCGACTTGTACTAACACATCTTCAATTATTCCTCTAGGCACTTTTATAGATCTATCGGCAAGTAAAAAAGATATAGAAGTTGGTTTTAACTCACCTAGATTGAGACTCTGAAAGACTGAATATGGAAGTAAATTCACACTAGCACCAAGATCAAGTAAGGCTCTTTCAATTTTATGCTCTCCAATAAAGCAAGAAATTGTAGGACAACCAGGGTCTTTATATTTCAAAGCATTATTGTTTTGAAGAATGGCACTTACTTGTTCAGCTAGAAAGGCTTTCTTTTTCACATTCAGTTTTCTCTTCACAGTGCATAGATCTTTCAAAAATTTAGCATAGGAAGGAACCTGTTTAATAGCATCCAGCAAAGGTATATTGATCCTTACCTGTTTGAAAATTTCAAAAATTTCAGAGTTCTGATTGACTTTCCTTTGTTTGGTCATGGCTTGAGGAAATGGAAGTGCTGGCGGTGAATCAGTCGTTTCTTTGCAATTTTCAGATTCATCCCCTTCCTTACCCTCAGAGATTGACTCATCATCTTTCTCATAAGGTTCAAGAGAGGGTTTTTCAATAACCTTACCACTGCGCAGAGTAGTGACTGATTTGACTTGATTCATATGTTGGCTTCCGGAACTACTTGCATTTGCATTGTATTGCCCTTTGGGATTTTGTTGTGTTTGAGATGGAAACTTACCTTTCTCTTGGAAACTAAGAGCAGATGTTAATTTAGCAAGAGTATCTTTAAAATCTGTCATGTTTTGAACAAGTTGAGTATTAATTGTCTCTTGCTTTTCAATGAATGCATGCAATGTTTCCTCAAGATTTCTTCTAGAAGGTGGAGCATAAGAAGGTGCATATCCATGAGAATTTTGGAAATTATGGTGTGCTTGAAACGGTGGTTGTGAAGTTTGTGCATTGTTGTTCTCACTCTTCCAATTGAAATTTGGGTGATTTCTCCAACCAGGGTTGTATGTTTGGGAGTATGGGTTGTGGTTGGCCCTTTGAAAACTGTTTAAAGCATGGGCTTGTTCATGGAGACATTCTTTAAAAGAAGGCAAGGTTGGACAATCGTTGGTTGAGTGTTCATTTGTTTCACAGATTTGACACACAATGTTTTCAACAGATTTTAATTGACCACTCTTTTTCAATTCTAGTGCCTCGACTTTTCTAGCTAAAGATGCAAATTTGGCTTGAAGGTCATGATCTTCCCTAAGGTTGTACATACCTCCACTAGATGTATGAGGTTGAGTTTTACTCGGTGCCTCATATGTATCTGCAGTGTCCCAATTTTGAGCATTTTCAGCTAACAAGTCTAAGTACTCCATTGCTTCATCAGGGTCTTTATCTTCAAAAGTTCCATTGCACATCAATTCAACCATTTGCCTATCTTTAGGTGTTAACCCTTCATAGAAATGTGAAACCAATCTCCATGTTTCAAAACCATGATGAGGGCAAGTACTAAGCAAGTCTCGATACCTATCCCAACATTTATAAAATGTTTCTCCTGGTTTTTGAGTGAAAGTGGTGATTTGTCTTTTGAAAGAGTTTGTTCTATGAGATGGGAAAAACTTCTTTAAAAATTGTTGTTGCATTTCATCCCAAGCACGAATGGATCCTGGTCTCAAATTTTGTAGCCATGTTTTAGCTTTATCTTTTAATGAAAAAGGGAAAAGCTTTAATCTGATGGTGTTCATGCTACAATTTAAATTATTATATGTGTTGCAGACCTCTTCAAATTCCCTTAAATGCAAGTATGGATTTTCCAATTCTAAACCATGAAAAGAAGGTAAAAGTTGAATAATACCTGGTTTAAAATTAAAATGAGATGCATCAGGAGGAAAAACTATGCATGATGGTGCACTTGTTCTTGTGGGATTCATATGATCTCTAAGTGTTCTAGCACGGTTATTCTCATTATTTTCATTATGAAGTGATTGATTATCTTCTTCAGCCATATTTTCTGAAAATGATGAGGATACCCTACAAAGTCTACCACTTGATGTATGTGACCACACTCTCATGCACGTGTAGGAATAAAATAAAAAAAGAAGAAGAAAGCAAAAGAAGGAGGAATAAAAAAAATAAAAAGAAACAAAAGAAAAGAAACAAAGGTGAAAAGAGAAAAAAATAACTACTATAATTTATACAAGAACTTACCTCCCCGGCAACGGCGCCAAAAACTTGACACGACTAAAAGGTTGATGTCTTCTCCCAAGTGCAGGAGTGTCGAAGTAATAAATAACCCGGCAAGACCGGGGTCGAACCACAGGGAGGTTAATTGTACAAATTATAAATAACAATAATACAACAACAATAACAATAACAATAATAATAATAATAATAATAATAATAATAATAATAATAATAATAATAATAATAATAATAATAATAATAATAATAGTAGTAGTAGTAGTAGTAGTAAAGAAAGAGAAGAAGAAGAAGATGATGAGAACTTGAAGATTGAAAATTAATGTAAGGATTAAACAATAATAATAACAAATGTCAAGGTTAGAGGTTCCACTAATGGTATATCAAACAAATATAGTATAAACTCTTATTATTGAATTGGAAACCACACACAAAGGAGGTTCCAATCAGATTATATATTGTTAACATGATTACATTAGTCATCTTATTCAATTAATGCTAATACTTGTAAATCTCGTCAAGCATTCATGATTATAACTTATGTTAACAACAAATCAAGTTCCTTTCATAGCTCAGGTGTCGGTTATACCATACATTATGGGCTATGAAAGTGCCAAGTATTTATTGTACCAAGTGTTATACAACATAAATCAAGATTAGTCATTTAACAAGCAAAGTATTAAAGAGTGAACAAGATAACAAATATAAAACATGTTAGTATCAAACATTAAAGTCCATATTAAGTTTACATTATACTTATTCTCATACCATTAGTGTAACCTTTTCACCTTGACATAATTAACTTAGCTAGACATAATGAAAGAAAGAAAAATAGATAAACAAAATAAGAACATAAAAGTTAACTAAGTAAAGAAAAGGAAATGAAAGTCATAAACTTAATATTAATGAAAGCAAAGCATAAACATTACAAAAAATACAAAGAGAGAAAGGAAGAGCATGATCTTGATCTGGAAACCAAGATGCCTAAATGCATGGCAAATGCCTCCTTTTATAGGCCAAAATTGGAAACTATTGATTTGATGACTAATTGATAAGTGGGTGGCCAACTTTTGACTTGGTGACAATCCTTATCTTCTCTTGTCTGCCCAAAACGTCATTGATAACGTCAAAACTGGAGCCAGGTGCAAACATGAAAGTTGTAGGCAATTGTCTCATCTTTCTTGTGTAAAACATTCAGCTCATTTGGACTTCTAGAACTCCAGATATGGCCAAAATACCGAACAGTGCTCGGGCTGGAAGACAGATTCGGGCTTCTTTGTTGTTGCTACAATTTGGACTTGATAATGGCCTTTTTAGATCTTGGGCTCCATATGAAAGTTGTAGGCCTATGTCTTACCTTTCCATCCATATAAATTGGACCTAAATCTGAGATCTGTAGCTCCAGATATGGCCCAATTACCGAACAGTGTTCCGGTTTGGATTGCACCGACATCTCTTCTCTAAGTTTGACCATCTCTTTATCCATGCAATTTAAGTTCTTCAAGTCATCAATCAATCCTTTCATTTATTTGATAGGCCTGCATTAAAAATAGACATTTACCACAAATTATAGGTATCTTATATTATTAGATACATTATTATAAAACATATTTTAGTTAAGGAGTTATTGATACTTCAAGTGCAAAATGATGATATAAAACCATGATAAAAATGCACTTTTAAGTACTAATCAACACTATTCGGTAATTGGGCCATATCTGGAGCTACAGATCTCAGATTTAGGTCCAATTTATATGGATGGAAAGGTAATACATAGGCCTACAACTTTTATATGGAGCCCAAGATCTAAAAAGGCCATTATCAAGTCCAAATTGTAGCAACAACAAAGAAGCCCGAATCTGTCTTCCAGCCCGAGCACTGTTCGGTATTTTGGCCATATCTGGAGTTCTAGAAGTCCAAATGAGCTGAATTTTTTACACAAGAAAGCTGAGACAATTGCCTACAACTTTCATGTTTGCACCTGGCTCCAGTTTTGACGTTATCAATGACGTTTTGGGCAGACAAGAGAAGATAAGGATTGTCACCAAGTCAAAAGTTGGCCACCCACTTATCAATTAGTCATCAAATCAATAGTTCCCAATTTTGGCCTATAAAAGGAGGCATTTGCCATGCATTTAGGCATCTTGGTGTTCAGATCAAGATCATGCTCTTCCTTTCTCTCTTTGTATTTTTTGTAATTTTTATGCTTTGTTTTCATTAATATGAAGTTTATGCCTTTCATTTCCTTTCCTTTACTTAGTTAACTTTTATGTTCTTATTTTGTTTATCTATTTTGCTTTCTTTCATTATGTCTAGCTAAGTTAATTATGTCAAGGTGAAAAGGTTACACTAATGGTGTAAGAATAAGTATAATGTAAACTTAATATGGACTTTAATGTTTGATACTAACATGTTTTATATTTGTTATCTTGTTCACCCTTTAATACTTTGCTTGTTAAATGACTAATCTTGATTTATGTTGTATAACACTTGGTACAACAAATGCTTGGCACTTTCATAGCCCATAATGTATGGTATAACCGACACCTGAGCTATGAAAGGAACTTGATTTGTTGTTAACATAAGTTATAATCATGAATGCTTGACGAGATTTACAAGTATTAGCATTAATTGAATAAGATGACTAATGTAATCATGTTAACAATATATAATCTGATTGGAACCTCCTTTGT
Source organism: Populus pruinosa (assembly GCA_026413675.1). NCBI lineage: Eukaryota > Viridiplantae > Streptophyta > Magnoliopsida > Malpighiales > Salicaceae > Populus > Populus pruinosa. The sequence continues at coordinate 6,254,857 of CM048594.1, forward strand.
GTGTGGTTTCCAATTCAATAATAAGAGTTTATACTATACTTGTTTGATATACCATTAGTGGAACCTCTAACCTTGACATTTGTTATTATTATTGTTTAAACCTTACATTAATTTTCCATCTCTAAGTTCTCATCATCATCATCCTCTTCTTCTTCTCTATCATTATTATTATTATTATTATTATTATTATTATTATTATTATTATTATTATTACTGTTGTTGTTGTTGTTATTGTTGTTTTATAATTGTTGTTTATAATTTGTACAATTAACCTCCTTGTGGTTCGACCCCGGTCTTGCCGGGTTATTTATTACTTCGACACTCCTGCACTTGGGAGAAGACATCAACCTTTTAGTCGTGTCAAGTTTTTGGCGCCGTTGCCGGGGAGGTAAGTTCTTGTATAAATTATAGTATTTATTTTATTTTCTCTTTTCACTTTTCTTGTATATAACTTTGTTTCTTTTCTTTTGTTTCTTTTTATTTTGTTTTCTTCCTTCTTCTTTTATTTTCTTCTTCTTTTTATTTTATTCCTACACGTGCATGAGAGTGTGGTCACGTACATCAAGTGGTAGACTTTGTAGGATATCCTCATCATTTTCAGAAAATATGGCCGAAGAAGATAATCAATCACTTCAAAATGAAAATAATGAGAATAACCGTGCTAGAACACTTAGAGACCACATGAATCCCACAAGAACAAGTGCACCATCATGTATAGTGTTTCCTCCCGATGCATCTCATTTTAATTTTAAACCAGGTATTATTCAACTTTTACCTTCTTTTCATGGTTTAGAATTGGAAAATCCATACTTGCATTTAAGGGAATTTGAGGAGGTCTGCAACACATATAATAATTTAAATTGTAGCATGAACACCATCAGATTAAAGCTTTTTCCTTTTTCATTAAAAGATAAAGCTAAAACATGGCTACAAAATTTGAGACCAGGATCCATTCGTGCTTGGGATGAAATGCAACAACAATTTTTAAAGAAGTTTTTCCCATCTCATAGAACAAACTCTTTCAAGAGACAAATCATCACTTTCACTCAAAAACCAGGAGAAACATTTTACAAATGTTGGGATAGGTATCGAGACTTGCTTAGTACTTGCCCTCATCATGGTTTTGAAACATGGAGATTTGTTTCACATTTCTATGAAGGGTTAACACCTAAAGATAGGCAAATGGTTGAATTGATGTGCAATGGAACTTTTGAAGATAAAGACCCTGATGAAGCAATGGAGTACTTAGACTTGTTAGCTGAAAATGCTCAAAATTGGGACACTGCGGGTACATATGAGGCACCGAGTAAAACTCAACTTCATACATCTAGTGGAGGTATGTACAACCTTAGGGAAGATCATGACCTCCAAGCCAAATTTGCATCTTTAGCTAGAAAAGTCGAGGCACTAGAATTGAAAAAGAGTGGTCAATTAAAATCTGTTGAAAACATTGTGTGTCAAATTTGTGAAACAAATGAACACTTAACCAACGATTGTCCAACCTTGCCTTCTTTTAAGGAATGTCTCCATGAACAAGCCCATGCTTTAAATAGTTTCCAAAGGGCCAACTACAACCCATACTCCCAAACATACAACCCTGGTTGGAGAAATCACCCAAATTTCAATTGGAAGAGTGAGAACAACAATGCACAAACTTCACAACCACCGTTTCAAGCACACCATAATTTTCAAAATTCTCATGGATATGCACCCCCTTATGCTCCACCTCCTAGAAGAAATCTTGAGGAAACATTGCATGCATTCATTGAAAAGCAAGAGACAATTAATACTCAACTTGTTCAAAACATGACAGATTTTAAAGATACTCTTGCTAAATTAACATCTACTCTTAGTTTCCAAGAGAAAGGTAAGTTTCCATCTCAACCACAACAAAATCCCAAAGGGCAATACAATGCAAATGCAAGTAGTTCCGGAAGTCAACATATGGATCAAGTCAAATCAGTCACTACTCTACGCAGTGGTAAGGTTATTGAAAAACCCTCTCTTGAACCTTATGAGAAAGATGATGAGTCAATCTCTGAGGGTAAGGAAGGGGATGAATCTGAAAATTGCAAAGAAACGACTGATTCACCGTCAGCACTTCCATTTCCTCAAGCCATGACCAAACAAAGGAAAGTCAATCACAATTCTGAAATTTATGAAATTTTCAAACAGGTAAGGATCAATATACCTTTGCTGGATGCTATTAAACAGGTTCCTTCCTATGCTAAATTTTTGAAAGATCTATGCACTGTGAAGAGGAAACTGAATGTGAAAAAGAAAGCCTTTCTAGCCGAACAAGTAAGTGCTATTCTTCAGAACAATAATGCTTTGAAATATAAAGACCCTGGTTGTCCTACAATTTCTTGCTTTATTGGAGAGCATAAAATTGAAAGAGCCTTACTTGATCTTGGTGCTAGTGTGAATTTACTTCCATATTCAGTTTTTCAAAGTCTCAATCTAGGTGAGTTAAAACCAACTTCTATATCTCTTTTACTTGCCGATAGATCTGTAAAAGTGCCTAGAGGAATAATTGAAGATGTGTTAGTACAAGTCGATAAATTCATTTATCCTGTGGATTTTATTGTCTTGGACACAGAACCTGTTGAAGCATGTAATTCATTTCCTGTTATTTTAGGACGTCCATTTCTTGCAACTTCTAACGCATTGATTAATTGTAGGAATGGACTGATGAAGCTATCATTTGGAAACATGACATTGGAGATGAATATTTTCAACATTTGCAAGCAACCTGGAGATGATAATGATTTACAAGAAGTAGATAATATTGATGAATTAGTTTATGATCAACTTGAATCTACTTTAAGTAAAAATGAATTGGATGAAACTGAAGATTTGCAAATGATTTATTCTGAGGAAGAAATCACGGATGAAACAAGCACCGAAAATGTTAATGCAAATCTTTTGTCAACATTGACAACAGATTCGACATCTAACATCACACTAATCAATGATTACTTTCCTAACGAATCCTTACTTTCTCTTAGTCCAATGCCTTGGTATGATAAAAATATCAATTTTCTTGCTTTAGGAGATTTGCCAGCTGATTGGAGTACCCAAGACAAAGAAAAGTTTTTGAACGAAGTGACGAATTTTTCTTGTGATGACCCTACCTTATTCAAATATTGTCCTGATCAAATATTTCAAAGATTCATTCCCGACAATGAGGTAAGTAGTGTCATTAAACTTTGTCATTCTGAAGCATGTGGAAGTTATTTCTCGTCAAAAAAGACAATTGCAAAAATCTTTCAAAATGGATTTTATTGGCCCACCATGTTCAAGGACACGCATGCATTCTGCAAAACTTGTGAAAATTGTCAAAAGATTGATACTGGTCAAAAAGTTTTGTTTTATGATTCTCAACTCTATGCATTCCCTAAAGAGCTAAGATTAAGATGGAGCAATCCTTATGGGGCCTGTGATATTGAGAATTCAATGAATGACAATGATTTTAAGGAAAATGGACATCGTTTGAAAGCTTACTTTGATAATTTTTCTAGTGAAAATGAATCAGCTGGTTTGAATGATCTTGTAGATAAAGGTTGATTATTTTGTTTTTCTCACATTTTTTTTTTATGTTTCTTTTTGAGTGATTTTTGCTAGTTTCTTTCACCCCGGTCAAATGGCGGATAACGGTACTCCGTGACTTATGTCGGTTCTTTCAGTTTCCCACAATTACTGATATCTGTGTATATATCTGTGCAATTCTTTGAATCTCTCTTCCAATTCTCATTTGAAAATGGACACTAATCTTGAAAAATTGAAAAAGTATTTTCCCGCTCTACCTCAGAATGCGATTACAAAAATTTACCGTGCTAGATGTACAAGATTGAGATTATTAATGAATCATGGAATTCCTGAAGATATTCGTTGGTTGATTGAAGCAAAGGTCCGATTATCAGGTGAGTCCTCTAACTTCTTCATTTCACACATGCCTGGAACAGGTAAAAGCACTTTTGCAAAGAAGCGTCGTGCAAAACGACTGGATGTCTGTCATCGATGTGCTAGATGGACTTGTAATACACAATGTCGTTCTTTAGGAATGGTATCTATAAACCGTGAAGATAAAATACAATTCATTAAGGATGGCCTGAGTAAGGAGTCTTTAGATAATCTTCTATTGACTCTTGAGACGCATCCTAGTGGAGATGTGCATCGTGCAATTCATGATTTATGGCCACTATTTCATAAAGAACATGATCGACTTAGTCTTGGGAATCTGACTAAAAAAGACCCTGTTTGCCAGTTTTTAAGAAAACTGGATGGGAAGCCTATCCCCGACCCATAGATGGCGTTTAAGCCGTTCTTGGACGTAAAACCAAGGGAAGATGTGAGCCACAATCACAACTACCTGTACATACACATGTTTTTTTCAAAAGTAAATAAATAAATAAATAAAGAGAGAGAGAGAGAGTGTGAGACTCCAGCTGGCCTACATATAGATGTTATGATTGCCTTTCTAATTTATCATCTATAAAACCCTCTTTTCCTTCCTTTCATTTCTACTCAACCCATACCTTCAACAAATACAGAAGTGTGTAGAAATGGCAAGTTCCTCAAGTCATCAAATAAGAAATATTTGTGTTTTCGGTGGATCTAGTCCTGGGAAAGAAAAGGAGTTTTTAGAATCAGCAAATCATCTTGGTCAGGTGCTAGCTGAGAGAAAGATTCATTTAGTGTATGGGGGAGGCAGTCTTGGGTTAATGGGAGGTGTGTCAATAGCTGCATTTTTAGGAGGTAGTCAAGTTTTAGGAGTCGTCCCTGAAGCTTTGGCACAAGGGGACATCATTGGAAAAACAATTGGAGAGGAACTTCAGGTCTCCACAATGTCGGCTCGAATGAATGCAATGTTTAACCATGCTGATGCTTTCATTGCTTTACCAGGTGGTCTAGGCACATTGGAAGAGATCTTTCATATTTTCTCTTGGGCTCAATTGTACATTCACCATAAACCTATTGGTTTGTTAAATGTTAAAGGTTATTATGATAAGTTGTTGTCTTTTCTTGATCATGCTGTGGAACAGGAATTTCTAACATCTTCTGCACGACAAATCATAATCTCTGCTTCTACTGCTGAACAATTGATTGACCAACTACAATCTTTCATTCCTGTGATTGATCCTTCCATGAGTCGCATAAATTGGTCATCTAAGGAAAGCCGTAAAAAGCTTAGATTGGATTTGAGCCTTCATTTGTGAATTTTTGTGTCTTTTGATTTTATTATGTTTTGTTATTTCTTATTTTTGTTTCAGTGTGTTTCAGGTTTTGTCAGTGTTCGTTATTTCAGGTGATATCTTTTATACTCTATCTTTCTACCTTAGAACATTGAGGACAATGTCTCGTTTTGGTTGGGGGGAGAGGGTAGTAGTTGATAAAAAAAAAAAAAAATTGTTTTTCATTTCATAAAGCATGTGCATAATTGTTGTTACTAGGATGGCAGAGTAAAGGAGTTCTTTTGTTAAAGTGACTCTTGAGACGCATCTTAGTAACCATTCTTAACAAGGTCTATTATAATACTTCCTGAAATATTCAGGTTTATAAACTCTCGTATTGTTACCACTTAATTCTGCTCATATACTTATTTAACATGTATTTTTAAACCTTAATTTACACACACACACTTTAACATATGATTGTGGGTTGCATATTGGATTATTACATTATTTATGTTCTTTTGTTAAAGGTAACAACTAAGGGAAAGGGATTGTATATAATTAAAAAAAAAAAAACATGAAAAAAAAAAGAAAAAAGAAAAAATAAAAAAATGATGATAATAAAAATGTAGATAAGTTTGATTTCGTAGCCTCCCTAACCTAAGCAATTAAGCCCGAAGGGGTGTTTTAACACCTAATACCCTAAAGTCAACTGACTTGGGAGCTATTGGCCCAACGCTTGTTACATGGATTGAGGAGAAAAGCTTAAAGAAATCAAACATTGCACTATCTACATATCAGTATCTGCGACCCGAGTTACTAAGCTCGTAGGGGTGTGTTAACACCTAATGCCCTAAGACCAACTGGTCTGGGAGTCATTAGCTGAAAGCTCGTTACATGGGTTAAAGATGCATGATGTTTTTAAAGTATATGTATATAGAGTTAAAAAAAAAAAAAAAAAGACAAAAATAGTAATCCCAACCCAAGGAAGTTAACCTTAAACATTAGAACAAAAATTTTGTTTTCTTTCAAGAAAAGCCCCATAATTATGTGTTGATACATTGAGCACAAAAGAAAGGTTTATTAATATCTTGTTAAGTGGTATTGAGCAGATATATAAATTTAATGAGAGTTTGTTTATCTGGATAGATTAATGGAAGTTAAATGATGAATACCTTGCTTTGTGAAATTTGCAAATTGTTTTAACGCTTTAATTACTAGGGACTAGTAATAAGCTGGTTGAGGGGTGTGATTAGTACTTAAAAGTGCATTTTTATCATGGTTTTATATCATCATTTTGCACTTGAAGTATCAATAACTCCTTAACTAAAATATGTTTTATAATAATGTATCTAATAATATAAGATACCTATAATTTGTGGTAAATGTCTATTTTTAATGCAGGCCTATCAAATAAATGAAAGGATTGATTGATGACTTGAAGAACTTAAATTGCAAGGATAAAGAGATGGTCAAACTTAGAGAAGAGATGTCGGTGCAATCCAAACCGGAACACTATTCGGTAATTGGGCCATATCTGGAGCTACAGATCTCAGATTTAGGTCCAATTTATATGGATGGAAAGGTAATACATAGGCCTACAACTTTTATATGGAGCCCAAGATCTAAAAAGGCCATTATCAAGTCCAAATTGTAGCAACAACAAAGAAGCCCGAATCTGTCTTCCAGCCCGAGCACTGTTCGGTATTTTGGCCATATCTGGAGTTCTAGAAGTCCAAATGAGCTGAATTGTTTACACAAGAAAGCTGAGACAATTGCCTACAACTTTCATGTTTGCACCTGGCTCCAGTTTTGACGTTATCAATGACGTTTTGGGCAGACAAGAGAAGATAAGGATTGTCACCAAGTCAAAAGTTGGCCACCCACTTATCAATTAGTCATCAAATCAATAGTTCCCAATTTTGGCCTATAAAAGGAGGCATTTGCCATGCATTTAGGCATCTTGGTGTTCAGATCAAGATCATGCTCTTCCTTTCTCTCTTTGTATTTTTTGTAATTTTTATGCTTTGTTTTCATTAATATGAAGTTTATGCCTTTCATTTCCTTTCCTTTACTTAGTTAACTTTTATGTTCTTATTTTGTTTATCTATTTTGCTTTCTTTCATTATGTCTAGCTAAGTTAATTATGTCAAGGTGAAAAGGTTACACTAATGGTGTAAGAATAAGTATAATGTAAACTTAATATGGACTTTAATGTTTGATACTAACATGTTTTATATTTGTTATCTTGTTCACCCTTTAATACTTTGCTTGTTAAATGACTAATCTTGATTTATGTTGTATAACACTTGGTACAACAAATGCTTGGCACTTTCATAGCCCATAATGTATGGTATAACCGACACCTGAGCTATGAAAGGAACTTGATTTGTTGTTAACATAAGTTATAATCATGAATGCTTGACGAGATTTACAAGTATTAGCATTAATTGAATAAGATGACTAATGTAATCATGTTAACAATATATAATCTGATTGGAACCTCCTTTGTGTGTGGTTTCCAATTCAATAATAAGAGTTTATACTATACTTGTTTGATATACCATTAGTGGAACCTCTAACCTTGACATTTGTTATTATTATTGTTTAAACCTTACATTAATTTTCCATCTCTAAGTTCTCATCATCATCATCCTCTTCTTCTTCTCTATCATTATTATTATTATTATTATTATTATTATTATTATTATTATTATTATTATTATTATTATTATTATTACTGTTGTTGTTGTTGTTATTGTTGTTTTATAATTGTTGTTTATAATTTGTACAATTAACCTCCTTGTGGTTCGACCCCGGTCTTGCCGGGTTATTTATTACTTCGACACTCCTGCACTTGGGAGAAGACATCAACCTTTTAGTCGTGTCACTAATCATACAACAAATGCTTGGCACTTTCATAGCCCATAATGTATGGTATAACCGACACCTGAGCTATGAAAGGAACTTGATTTGTTGTTAACATAAGTTATAATCATGAATGCTTGATGAGATTTACAAGTGCTAGCATTAATCGAATAAGATGACTAATGTAATCATGTTAACAATCTATAATCTGATTGGAACCTCCTTTGTGTGTGGTTTCCAATTGAATAATAAGAGTTTATATTATACTTGTTTGACATACCATTAGTGGAATCTCTAACCTTGACATTTGTTCTTATCATTGTTTAATCTTTACATTAATATTCCATCTTGAAGTCATCATCATCATCATCTTCTTCTTCTCTTTCTTTATTATTATTATTATTATTATTATTATTATTATTATTAGTACTACTACTACTATTATTATTATTATTATTATTATTATTATTAGTACTACTACTACTACTACTACTACTACTATTATTATTATTACTATTATTGTTGTTGTTATTGTTGTTTTATAATTGTTGTTTATAATTTGTACAATTAACCTCCCTGTGGTTCGACCCCGGTCTTGCCGGGTTATTTATTACTTCGACACTCCTGCACTTGGGAGAAGACATCAATTTTTTAGTCGTGTCAAGTTTTTGGCGCCGTTGCCGGGGAGGTAAGTTCTTGTATAAATTATAGTATTTATTTTATTTTCTCTTTTCACTTTTCTTGTATATAACTTTGTTTCTTTTTATTTTGTTTTCTTCCTTCTTCTTTTGTTTTCTTCTTCATTTTATTATATTCCAACACGTGCATGAGAGTGTGGTCACGTATATCAAGTGGTAGACTTTGTAGGATATCCTCATCATTTTCAGAAAATATGGCCGAAGAAGATAATCAATCACTTCATAATGGAAATAATGAGAATAACCGTGCTAGAACACTTAGAGACCACATGAATCCCACAAGAACAAGTGCACCATCATGCATAGTTTTTCCTCTTGATGCGTCTCATTTTAATTTTAAACCAGACATTATTCAACTTTTACCTTCTTTTCATGGCTTAGAATTGGAAAATCCATACTTGCATTTAAGGGAATTTGAGGAGGTCTGCAACACATATAATAACTTAAATTGTAGGATGAACACCATCAGATTAAAGCTTTTTCCTTTTTCATTAAAAGATAAAGCTAAAACATGGCTACAAAATTTAAGACCAGGATCCATTCGTGCTTGGGATGAAATGCAACAACAGTTTTTAAAGAAGTTTTTCCCATCTCATAGAACAAACTCTTTCAAGAGACAAATCACCACTTTCACTCAAAAACCAGGAGAAACATTTTACAAATGTTGGGATAGGTATCGAGACTTGCTTAGTACTTGCCCTCATCATGGTTTTGAAACATGGAGATTGGTTTCACATTTCTATAAAGGGTTAACACCTAAAGATAGGCAAATGGTTGAATTGATGTGCAATGGAACTTTTGAAGATAAAGACCTTGATGAAGCAATGGAGTACTTAGACTTGTTAGCTGAAAATGCTCAAAATTGGGACACCGCGGGTACATATGAGGCACCGAGTAAAACTCAACCTCATACATCTAGTGGAGGTATGTACAACTTTAGGGATGATCATGACCTTCAAGCCTACTTTGCATCTTTAGCTAGAAAAGTTGAGGCACTAGAATTGAAAAAGAGTGGTCAATTAAAATCTGTTGAAAACATTATGTGTCAAATCTGTGAAACAAATGAACACTCAACCAGTAACTGTCCAACCTTGCCTTCTTTTAAGGAATGTCTCCATGAACAAGCCCATGCTTTAAACAGTTTCCAAAGGGCGAACCACAACCCATACTCCCAAACATACAACCCTGGTTGGAGAAATCACCCAAATTTCAATTGGAAGAGTGAGAACAACAATGCACAAACTTCACAACCACCGTTTCAAGCACACCATAATTTCCAAAATTCTCATGGATATGCACCTTCTTATGCTCCACCTTCTAGAAGAAATCTTGAGGAAACATTGCATGCATTCATTGAAAAGCAAGAGACAATTAATACTCAACTTGTTCAAAACATGACAGATTTTAAAGATACTCTTGCTAAATTAACATCTGCTCTTAGTTTCCAAGAGAAAGGTAAGTTTCCATCTCAAACACAACAAAATCCCAAAGGGCAATACAATGCAAATGCAAGTAGTTATGAAAGTCAACACATGGATCAAGTCAAATCAGTCATCACTTTTTATAGTGGAAAGGTTATACAAAAACCAATTCTTGAACCTTGTGAGAAAGATGATGAGTCAACCTCTAAGGGTAAGGAAGGGGTTGGATCTGAAAATTGCAAAGAAACGACTGATTCTCCGCCAGCACTTTCATTTTCTCATGCCGTGACCAATCAGGAAGAAATCGAGGATGAAAAAGGCACCGAAAAGGTTGATGCGGATCTTTTATCAAAAGTGACAACAGATTCGACACCCGACATCATACCAATCGATGATTACTTTCCTGATGAATCTCTACTTTCTCTTAATTCAATGCCTTGGTTTGCTAAAAATATCAATTTTCTTGCTTCAGGATTTTTGCCAACTCATTGGAGTATTGAAGACAAAAGAAAATTTTTGAGCAACGAGCAAAATTTTTATTGGGATGACCCTTACTTATTCAATTATTGTCCTGATCAAATATTTCAAAAATGCATTCTCGACAATAAGGTAAGTAATTTCATTAAATTTTGTTACTCTAAGGCATGTGGGGATCATTTCTCATCAAAAAAGAGGATTGTAGAAATCTTACAAAGTGAATTTTACTGGCCCATCATATTTAAGGAGTCAGATGCATTCCGCAAAAACTGTGAAAATTGTCAGAAGGTGGGATTTATTTCAAAACACAGAGAGTCTTTAGATAATCTTCTATTGATTCTTAAGTCTCATCATAGTCGAGATAAGCATCGTGTAATTCATGACTTATGAACCCATTTTCATAAAGAACATACTTGACTTAGTCTTGGGAATCTGACTAAAAAAGACCCTGTTTGCCAGTTTTTAAGAAAACTGGATGGGAAGCCTATCCCCGACCCATAGAGGACGTTTAAGCCGTTTTAGGACGTAAAACCAAGGGAAGATGTGAGCCACAATCACAACTGCGATTTGAATTTTTTTGTTTGTAAAAACTTGTGTCTTTTGGTTTTATTATTGTGTTTTGTTATTTCTTATTTTTGTTTCAGTGTGTTTCAGGTTTTGTCAGTGTTTGTTATTTCAGGTGATATCTTTTATACTCTATCTTTCTACCTTAGAACATTGAGGACAATGTCTCATTTTGGTTGGGGGGAGAGGGTAGTAGTTGATAAAAAAAAAAATTGTTTTCCATTTCATAAAGCATGTGCATAATTGTTGTTACTAGGATGACAGAGTAAAGGAGTTCTTTTGTTAAAGTGACTCTTGAGACGCATCTTAGTAACCATTGTTAACAAGGTCTATTATAATACTTCCTGAAATATTCAGGTTTACAAACTCTCGTATTGTTACCACTTAATTATGCTCATATACTTATTTAACATGTATTCTTAAACCTTAATTTACACACACACACTTTAACATATGATTGTGGGTTGCATATTGGATTATTACATTATTTATGTTCTTTTGTTAAAGGTAACAACTAAGGGAAAGGGATTGTATATAATTAAAAAAAAAGAAAAACATGAAAAAAAAGAAAAAAAAATGATGATAATAAAAATATAGATAAGTTTGGTTTCGTAGCCTTCCTAACTTAAGCAATTAAGCCTGAAGGGGTGTTTTAACACCTAATACCCTTAAGTCAACTGACTTGGGAGCTATTGGCCTAACGCTTGTTACATGGGTTGAGGAGAAAAGCTTAAGGGAATCAAACATTGCACTATCTACATATCAGTATCTGCGACCCGAGTTATTAAGCTCGTAGGGGTGTCTTAACACCTAATGCCTTAAGACCAACTGGTCTGGGAGTCATTAGCTGAAAGCTCGTTACATGGGTTAAAGATGCATGATGTTTTTAAATTATATGTATATAGAGTTAAAAAAAAAAAGACAAAAATAGTAATCCCAACTCAAGGAAGTTAACCTTAAACATTAGAACAAAAATTTTGTTTTCTTCCAAGAAAAGCCCCATAATTATGTGTTGATACATTGAGCACAAAAGAAAGGTTTATTAATATCTTGTTAAGAGGTATTGAGCAGATATATAAATTTAATGAGAGTTTGTTTATCTGGATAGATTAATGAAAGTTAAATGATGAATACCTTGCTTTGTGAAATTTGCAAATTGTTGTAACGCTTTGATTACTAGGGACTAGTAATAAGCTGGTTGAAGAGTGTGATTAGTACTTAAAAGTGCATTTTTATCATGGTTTTATATCATCATTTTGCACTTGAAGTATCAATAACTCCTTAACTAAAATATGTTTTATAATAATGTATCTAATAATATAAGATACCTATAATTTGTGGTAAATGTCTATTTTTAATGCAGGCCTATCACATAAATGAAAGGATTGATTGATGACTTGAAGAACTTAAATTGCAAGGATAAAGAGATGGTCAAACTTAGAGAAGAGATGTCGGTGCAATCCAAACCGGAACACTGTTCGGTAATTAGGTCATATCTGGAGCTACAGATCTCAGATTTAGGTCCAATTTATATGGATGGAAAGGTAAGACATAGGCCTACAACTTTTATATGGAGCCCAAGATCTAAAAAGGTCATTATCAAGTCCAAATTATAGCAACAACAAAGAAGCCCGAATCTGTCTTCCAGCCCGAGCACTGTTCGGTATTTTGGCCATATCTGGAGTCATAGAAGTCCAAATGAGCTGACGTTTTTACACAAGAAAGCTGACATAATTACCTACAACTTTCATGTTTACAACTGACTCCAATTTTGACATTATCAATGACGTTTTGGGCAGACAAGAGAAGATAAGGATTGTCACCAAGTCAAAAGTTGGCCACCCACTTATCAATTAGTCATCAAATCAATAGTTCCCAATTTTGGCCTATAAAAGGAGGCATTTGCCATGCATTTAGGCATCTTGGTGTTCAGATCAAGATCATGCTCTTCCTTTCTCTCTTTGTATTTTTTGTAATGTTTATGCTTTGCTTTCATTAATATTAAGTTTATGCCTTTCATTTCCTTTCTTTTATTTAGTTAACTTTTATGTTCTTATTTTGTTTATCTATTTTTCTTTCTTTCATTATGTTGTATAACACTTGGTACAACAAATGCTTGGTACTTTCATAGCCCATAATGTATGGTATAACCGACACCTGAGCTATGAAAGGAACTTGATTTGTTGTTAACATAAGTTATAATCATGAATGCTTGATGAGATTTACAAGTACTAGCATTAATCGAATAAGATGACTAATGTAATCATGTTAACAATCTATAATCTGATTGGAACCTCCTTTGTGTGTGGTTTCCAACTGAATAATAAGAGTTTATATTATACTTGTTTGACATACCATTAATGGAATCTCTAACCTTGACATTTGTTCTTATCATTGTTTAATCTTTACATTAATATTCCATCTTGAAGTCATCATCATCATCATCTTCTTCTTCTCTTTCTTTATTATTATTATTATTATTATTATTAGTACTACTACTACTACTACTATTATTATTATTATTATTATTATTATTATTATTATTAGTACTACTACTACTACTACTACTACTACTACTACTACTACTATTATTATTATTATTATTATTACTATTGTTGTTGTTGTTGTTATTGTTGTTTTATAATTGTTGTTTATAATTTGTACAATTAACCTCCCTGTGGTTCGACCCCGGTCTTGCTGGGTTATTTATTACTTCGACACTCCTGCACTTGGGAGAAGATATCAATCTTTTAGTCGTGTCAGTATACATGATAAAAATACGCTTTTAAGTACTAATCATCTTCTTCCAAGTGCAGGAGTGTTGAAGTAATAAATAACCTAGCAAGATCGAGGTCGAACCACAGAGAGGTTAATTGTATAAATTATAAATAACAATAATACAACAACAACAACAACAACAACAACAATAACAACAACAACAATAATAATAAAGAAAAAAAAAGAAGAAAAAGAAGAAGATGAGAAATTTGAGATGGAATATTAATTTAAGGATTAAACAATGATAATAACAAATGTCAAGGTTAGAGGATCCATTAATGGTATGTCAAACAAGTATAGTATAAACTCTTATTATTCAATTGGAAACTACACACAAAGGATGTCACAATCTGATTATAAATTATTAAAATGATTACATTAGTCATCTTATTCGATTAATGCCAATACTTGTAAATCTCATCAAGCATTCATGATTATAACTTATGTTAACAACAAATCAAGTTCCTTTCATAGCTCAGGTGTCGGTTATACTATATAGTTTGAGTTATAAAAGTGCCAAGCATTTGTTGTACCAAATGTTATACAACATAAATCAAGATTAGTCATTTAACAAGCAAAGTATTAAAGAGTGAACAAGATAACAAGTATAAAACATGTTAGTATTAAACATTAAAGTCCATATTAAGTTTACATTATACTTATTCTTACATCATTAGTGTAACCTTTTCACCTTGACATAATTAACTTAGCTAGACATAATGAAAGAAAGAAAAATAGATAAACAAAATAAGAACATAAAAGTTAACTAAGTAAAGGAAAGGAAATGAAAGGCATAAACTTAATATTAATGAAAGCAAAGCATAAACATTACAAAAAATACAAATAGAGAAAGGAAGAGCATGATTTTGATCTGGAAACCAAGATGCCTAAATGCATGGCAAATGCCTCCTTTTATAGGCCAAAATTGGGAACTATTGATTTGATGACTAATTGATAAGTGGGTGGCCAACTCTTGACTCGGTGACAATCCTTATCTTCTCTTGTCTGCCCAAAATGTCATTGATAACGTCACAATTGGAGCCAGTCGAAAACATGAAAGTTGTAGGAAATTGTCTCAGCTTTCTTGTGTAAAACATTCAGCTCATTTGGACTTCTAGAACTCCAGATATGGCCAAAATACCGAACAGTGCTCGGGCTGGAAGACAGATTCGGGCTTCTTTGTTGTTACTACAATTTGGACTTGAAAATGACCTTTTTAGATCTTGGGCTCCATATGAAAGTTGTAGGCCTATGTCTTATCTTTCCATCCATATAAATTGGACCTAAATCTGAGATATATAGCTCTAGATATGACCCAATTACCGAACAGTGTTCCGGTTTGGATTGCACCGACATCTCTTTTCTAAGTTTGGTCATCTCTTTGCCCTTGCAATTTAAGTTCTTAAAGTCATTAATCAATCCTTTCATTTATGTGATAGGCCTGCATTTAAAATGAACATTTACCATAAATTAAAAGTATCTTATATTATTATAAAACATGCTTTAGTTAAGGAGTTATTGATATTTCAAGTGCAAAACGATGGTATACATGATAAAAATACGCTTTTAAGTACTAATCATCTTCTTCCAAGTGCAGAAGTGTTGAAGTAATAAATAACCTAGCAAGATCGAGGTCGAACCACAGAGAGGTTAATTGTATAAATTATAAATAACAATAATATAACAACAACAACAACAACAACAACAACAACAACAACAACAACAACAACAATAACAACAATAATAATAAAGAAAAAAAAAGAAGAAAAAGAAGAAGATGAGAAATTTGAGATGAAATATTAATTTAAGGATTAAACAATGATAATAACAAATGTCAAGGTTAGAGGATCCATTAATGGTATGTCAAACAAGTATAGTATAAACTCTTATTATTCAATTGGAAACTACACACAAAGGATGTCACAATCTGATTATAAATTATTAAAATGATTACATTAGTCATCTTATTCGATTAATGCCAATACTTGTAAATCTCATCAAGCATTCATGATTATAACTTATGTTAACAACAAATCAAGTTTCTTTCATAGCTCAGGTGTCGGTTATACTATATAGTATGAGTTATAAAAGTGCCAAGCATTTGTTGTACCAAATGTTATACAACATAAATCAAGATTAGTCATTTAACAAGCAAAGTATTAAAGAGTGAACAAGATAACAAGTATAAAACATGTTAGTATTAAACATTAAAGTCCATATTAAGTTTACATTATACTTATTCTTACACCATTAGTGTAACCTTTTCACCTTGACATAATTAACTTAGCTAGACATAATGAAAGAAAGAAAATTAGATAAACAAAATAAGAACATAAAAGCTAACTAAGTAAAGGAAAGGAAATGAAAGGCATAAACTTGATATTAATGAAAGTAAAGCATAAACATTACAAAAAATACAAATAGAGAAAGGAAGAGCATGATTTTGATCTGGAAACCAAGATGCCTAAATGCATGGCAAATGCCTCCTTTTATAGGCCAAAATTGGGAACTATTGATTTGATGACTAATTGATAAGTGGGTGGCCAACTCTTGACTTGGTGACAATCCTTATCTTCTCTTGTCTGCCAAAAACATCATTAATAACGTCAAAATTGGAGCCAGTCAAAAACATGAAAGTTGTAGGCAATTGTCTCAGCTTTCTTGTGTAAAATTTCAGCTCATTTGGACTTCTAGAACTCCAGATATGGCCAAAATACCGAACAGTGCTCGGGCTGGAAGACAGATTCGGGCTTCTTTGTTGTTACTACAATTTGGACTTGAAAATGACCTTTTTAGATCTTGGGCTCCATATGAAAGTTGTAGGCCTATGTCTTACCTTTCCATCCATATAAATTGGACCTAAATCTGAGATATATAGCTCTAGATATGACCCAATTACCGAACAGTGTTCCGGTTTGGATTGCACCGACATCTCTTTTCTAAGTTTGGCCATCTCTTTATCCTTGCAATTTAAGTTCTTAAAGTCATCAATCAATCCTTTCATTTATGTGATAGGCCTGCATTTAAAATGAACATTTACCATAAATTAAA
Source organism: Populus pruinosa (assembly GCA_026413675.1). NCBI lineage: Eukaryota > Viridiplantae > Streptophyta > Magnoliopsida > Malpighiales > Salicaceae > Populus > Populus pruinosa. The sequence goes on from CM048594.1 coordinate 6,271,888, forward strand.
GGTATCTTATATTATTAGATATATTATTATAAAACATGCGTTAGTTAAGGAGTTATTGATACTTCAAGTGAAAATGATGATATAAAACCATGATAAAAATGCATTTTTAAGTACTAATCAAATCTCTCTTTCAATTCTTATTTGAAAATGGACACTAATCTTGAAAAATTGAAACATGCGTTAGTTAAGGTATCTTATATAAAAATGGCCTGCATTTAAAATGAACATTTACCATAAATTAAAGGTATCTTATATTATTAGATATATTATTATAAAACATGCGTTAGTTAAGGAGTTATTGATACTTCAAGTGAAAATGATGATATAAAACCATGATAAAAATGCATTTTTAAGTACTAATCAAATCTCTCTTTCAATTCTTATTTGAAAATGGACACTAATCTTGAAAAATTGAAAAAGTATTTTCCCGCTCTGCCTTAGAATGCGATTACAAAAATTTACCATGCTAGATGTGCAAGATTGAGATTGTTAATGAATCATGGAATTCCTGAAGATATTCGCTGGTTGATTGAAGCAAAGGTCCGATTATCAGGTGAGTTCTCTAACTTCTTCATTTCACACATGCCTGGAATAGGTAAAAATACTTTTGCAAAGAAGCATCGTGCAAAATGATTAAAAGTCTGTTATCGATGTGCTAGATGGACTTGTAATACACAATTTCATTTTTTAGGAATGATATCTATAAACCGTGAAGATAAAATACAATTCATTAAGGATGGTCTGTGTAAAGAGTCTTTAGATAATCTTCTATTGACTCTTGAGACACATCCTAGTGGAGATGTGCATTGTGTAATTCATGATTTATGGGCTCTATTTTATAAAGAACATGATCAAATTAGTCTTAGGAGTCTGACTAAAAAAGACCTTGTATGTTAGTTTTTAAGAAAACTAGATGGGAAGCCTATCCCTGACCCATAGAGGGCGTTTAAGTCGTTCTTAAACGTAAAACCAAGGGAAGATGTGGGCCACAATCACAACTACCTGTACATACACATGCTTTTTCAAAAGTAAATAAATAAATAAATAAAAAGAGAGACAGTGTGTGTGAGACTCCAGCTGGCCTCCATATAGGTGGTATGATTGCCTTTCTAATTTCTCATCTATAAAATGCTCTCTTCCTTCCTTTCATTTCTACTCAACCTATATATTCAACAAATACATAAGTGTGTAGAAATGGCAAGTTCCTTAGGTCATCAGATAAGAAATATTTGTGTTTTCGGTGGATCTAGTCTGGGAAAGAAAATGAGTTTTTAGAATCAGCAAATCATCTTGGTCAGGTGCTAGCTGAGAGAAAGATTCATTTAGTGTATGGGGGGAAGCAGTCTTGGGTTAATAGGAGGTGTGTCAATAGCTGGATTTTTAGAAGGTAGTCAAGTTTTGGGGGTCGTCCCCGAAGCTTTAGCACAAGGGGACATTATTGGAAAAACAATTGGAGAGGAACTTTAGGTCTCCACAATGTCGGCTCGAATGAATGCAATGTTTAACCATGTTGATGCCTTCATTGCTATACCAGGTGGTATAGGTACATTGGAAGAGATCTTTCATATTTTCTCTTGGGCTCAACTGCACATTCACCGTAAACCCATAGGTTTGTTAAATGTTAATGGTTATTATGATAAGTTGATGTCTTTTCTTGATTATGCTGTGGAACAAGAATTTCTAACATCTTCTGCATGACAAATCATAATCTCTGTTGCTACTACTGAACAATTGATTGACCAACTACAATCTTTCATTCACGTGATTGATCCTTCCATGAGTCATATAAATTGGTCATCTAAGGAAAGCTGTAAAAAGTTTAGATTGGATTTGAGCCTTCATTTGTGAATTTTTGTGTCTTTTGGTTTTATTATTGTGTTTTGTTATTTCTTATTTTTGTTTCAATGTGTTTCAGGTTTGTCAGTGTTCATTATTTCAGGTGATATCTTCTATACTCTATCTTTCTACCTTGGAACATTGAGGATAATGTCTCGTTTTGGTTGAGGGGAGAGGGTAGTAGTTAATAAAAAAAAAATTTTCATTTCATAAAACATGTGCATAATTGTTGTTACTAGGATGGCAGAGTAAAAGAACTCTTTTGTTAAAGTGACTCTTGAGACGCATCTTTGTAACCATTCTTAACAAGGTCTATTATAATACTTCTTGAAATATTCAGGTTTACAAACTCTCGCATTATTATCACTTAATTCTGCTTATATACTTATTTAACATATATTCTTAAACCTTAATTTTGCTTTCATTAATATCAAGTTTATGCCTTTCATTTCCTTTCCTTTACTTAGTTAACTCTTATCTTATTTATGTTCTTATTTTGTTTATTTATTTTTCTTTGTTTTATTATGTCTAGCTAAGTTTATTATGTCAAGGTGAAAAGGTTACACTAATGGTGTAAGAATAACTATAGTGTAAACTTAATATGGACTTTAATGTTTGATACTAACATGTTTTATATTTGTGATCTTGTTCACTCTTTAATACTTTGCTTGTTAAATGACTAATCTTGATTTATATTGTATAACACTTGGTACAACAAATGCTTGGCACTTTCATAGCCCATACTGTATGGTATAACCGACACCTGAGCTATGAAAGAAATTTGATTTGTTGTTAACATAAGTTATAATCATGAATGCTTGACGAGATTTACAAGTATTAACATTAATCGAATAAGATGACTAATGTAATCATGTTAACAATTTATAATCTAATTGGAACCTCCTTTATGTGTGATTTCCAATTGAATAATAAGAGTTTATATTATACTTGTTTGGCATACCATTAGTGGAATCTCTAACCTTGACATTTGTTATTATCATTGTTTAATCGTTACATTAATATTCTATCTCAAAGTTCTCATCTTCTTCTTCTCCTTCTTTTTCTTTATTATTATTATTATTATTATTATTATTATTATTATTATTATTATTATTATTACTACTACTAATACTATTATTATTATTATTATTGTTGTTGTTGTTGTTGTTATTGTTTATAATTTGTACAATTAACCTCCCTGTGGTTCGACCCCGGTCTTGCCGGGTTATTTATTACTTCGACACTCCTGCACTTGGGAGAAGATATCAATATTTTCGTCGTGTTAGTAGGTTATATCATACGATTGGTTATGAAAGTGCGAAGCAGTTGTTGTACCAAGTGTTATATAACACAAATCTAGATTAACCATTTAACAAGTAAGGTATTAAGAATTAGTAAGATAAAAAGATAACACATGTTAATAACAAACTTTCTTGGATATAAACATTGAAGTCCATGTTGAGTTTATATTATACCTATTTTAACACCATCAGTAAAAAATTTTCAACTTGATATAATAAACTTAGCTAAAAAAGATGAAGAAGAGAAACATAAAGAAACAAGATAAGAACATAAATAAGATATAAGTTAACTAAGTAAAGGAAAAGAAATGAAAAGTATAAACAAGAGATTAATGAAAGCAAAAATTAAGCATTACCAAAAAATATAAAAAAAGAGAGCAATAACATGATCTTGATCTGAAAACTGAGATGTCTAAATGCATGCCAAATATCTTTTTTTATAGGTCAATCCTTATCTTCTTATCTACTGAAAAGATTGGTGACAATCCTTATCTTCTTATCTACTGAAAAGATCATTGTTAATATCAGAATTTGAACAGATTATCCTCATGAAAGTTCTAGGAAATTGTCTCGGCTGAACACCGAATAGTATTTAGGCCACAAGATAACTTCAGACTTCTCTATTGTTGCTACAATTTGAACTTGAAAATGACTTTTTTGAATCTTGGACTCGTTTTAGGCCCATGTCTTGGCTTTCCATCCATATAGAGCATACTTAAATTCAAGTTCTACAGCTCCAGTTATAATCCAATGACCGAACAGTGTTCCAGTTTGGACTAAAGTGGCATCTCTTTTATAAGCTTGGTCCTCTCCATGTCTTCTAAATTTCAAAAGTTAAACTTATCAATCAATCCTTTTATTTATGTGATAGACTTATATTTAAGATGATCATTTACTATAAATTAACAGTATCTTATATTATTAGACTTGTTAATATAAAACATGTTCTAGTTAATGAGTTATTGATACTTCAAGTGCAAAATGATGATATAAAATCTTGATAAAAATATATTTTTAAGTATTAAACACCTTTATAGATTTAACATAAACAATAACGATAATAATATTTTCCTTCTAATAAGGGTTAATGCCTCAAGATGTTGTCATTTAGGTGCGAAAACAATAATGTTTTTCCAATAAATAACCAAAAGAAACAACAAATCAGATCTCATAAAGTATAATTAACTTGAAAATGTCTTTTGAATTCCCTAGAACCCACCTTTTATCTTACCCTTATCATTTCTTATTTCCATATAACTATTTTACATGTTAAAGACACCCAATGTACATAAATACGGGGTAACTAATATTGTTTCACAACTTTTAGGGGAAAAATAGTAAATGAGGTGCACAAACATGGCCTAATAGACTAGACACTTGGTACCTTCATTTCTTGCATCATGGAAGCCAACTTCAAAATAAATCAAACACACATAGCACATTATAACTTGGTGTAATAGAGGATATGATAAAAAAAAAAAGGCATACAATATCATGCCTAAATAAAAAAGGTCTATCATTCTTTTTATTTGTAATAATGCAAAGAATGGTGGTTATTCATACAATGATGCATAATAGAAAGTCTAAAACAACAAAAAAAAAAACTTTCAGTATGACATTTATGCAACACATGTAAACAATTTCAATCATAGAAAAATAAACCTAGAAAAGTAGCCAATTTCTGTATGCAACAGTCATGAACTTGTAGAGCATAACACAGTGACCCAAAGAGCAAGAACAATCACAAAACAACAAATTAGAAAGAGACATCAAAAAAGAAATAAAACAGAGCATAAAAACAAAAAAAAAAGCAACGACATAGAAAACACAAAGAGAGGCACTAAAAATGCATGTAAAATCAATAGATAAAAAGATGTTGGCCTATAAAATATAAAGAAACACACCTATTATGGATTACAAAAACAAAAACAAAGAAAAACCCATCCTAAGCTAAATAATGTCAAGCTGCAACCACTAAATGAGCAACATATGAAATCAATTAGCAAATCTAAAGCCAAATAATAATGCAGAAAGCAAAAACAATGAGCAAATAGGGAAAAAGACCTAAAAAAGAAAATTGTAGCTGCTCAAAACTAATTAAGGTCCTCTAAAACCTGATAAAGTAGACTAAAAAAGTTAGACTTGGGAAAATTAGAGAGCAAAAGGTCAATATAAATACACACGTTAAGAGTAAGCATAATAATTACAAGAACATAGACAAACCAAAGGAAGCACACACAAAAGAAGTGGGAAAGAAATCACCCAACACTAGATAATCACAAAACAACTTTAGAAGGGCCTCCTCTAAGAAGAAGGAAAAAAAATGCTTATATACCTTATCATACCCCCTAGAATTGAGGATAAAATCCAAGAGAGAGAGAAATATCAAAACCTAAAAAATAAAAAATAAAATCTCTATACAAGTGTTTTTGTCACTTTCAGAAGGAAGCGATAAAGGCAACAAAAAATATGCCATGTGAATTGGAATAAAAAAACCTAAAGGAAAACAAAACATAAAAGAGAAATCAAAGAAGGAAATAGAGGAACCTATCTGGTCAAAACAAAGCTCGATCAAACAATTTATATGGAAGCCCAGCCAACTAACCCAATAGAATCAAACCAATTATAACCAAACTAATATGATATTTTCTCAACATGGGATGTCGCAGGGTGTGCAAACGCCGGTGCGATGTCTTTTGGTGACAACAGGAGGCACGAACAGAGGCACTCTATCATGCCTTCTATTGTGAGGTGTTGTGAGTTGAAAATGAGTATAATCATAAAATTATGATTAATATTTAGAAGTCACCAACTAGTATTATGGTTACTAGGAACCTATGGTATACGAGAGTTTAGGTAAGGGACTGGTTGTGCAAGGAGAAGATGCATCACCTCCAATGCACCCTACCTAAGATAAGCTGCATTGTTGTTTGACTGTTTTTTGAGGTCGGGTTTCTACTCATTAGTCTTTTTTAATGTTTAAGGCAAATCTTTCTTCATGAGAGTGTCTCTAACTTATTGAATTAAATCCTAACCGTTCTAAAGTTTGAATTTTAACATCGTATTTTTTTACATCTTGTATCTTTAATACTTAAAGGTGTAATTTATCGTATAATTTTATACCTTACAAATATTAAAGTCTACATCTGGATCCTAAAAATATTTGAAAAAGATTTTTTACATGTTGACCAAATTCTAATGGATAATAGTAAACTAGTTAAGATATTTATTTTTAGATTTTTTAGAACATGAGAAAAAAATGCAATCTTTTAATGAAAACATGTTTGGAAAATTTTTAGAACTTGGCCGTATGCATGAAAACCAATTTTTTTTTAAAAGGAAAATTGATTTAAAATTTTTTTAAATGTGTTTTCTAAAAGAAAATTCTGAGAAAATCGGATATTTTAATACTATATAGTGTAAGTACACAATCCAATATTGAACAAAATTGGTAGAAAAACATTTGAGAAAATCACAATATTTTTTCAAAGGACTTTTTTTTTAAGGAAAATTTTTGTTTTTTTATTTATTATTATTATTATTATTAAATATTATAAAAGCATGTGGGTTAGGCCCAGCACAGGCCCACAAACAAGTGGGCTAATATCGGCCCAAAATAGTTGGGCCGAACTCCTTTATTCAACATATTTTTGGGTTGGACCTGGTCTAGCCAATTGGGCTGGGCTAAGATAGGTCGAGCCCAAAAATTGTTTAGTCACTGGGTTTGCACAAAAAAATACAATGTGAATTATAATTCATGTTACACTTTTCATGTGCAACTTATAATTCACATTACATTGTTCATGTGCAACGGCAGAAAGAAGAGGAGAAAGATGAAGAGAGGAGGGGAGCTTACCTGGCTTCGAGGGAGCTAGCGGCTTGACTGGTGGTGCACAATGACTGGAGGCGGTGATCCCGGCAGCTGACTATAGCTACTATTCCTGGTCTTGCAGTGGCAAGGGAGAAACGTTTTGCAGAGGAGAGAGAAAAGTGGTGCAACCACCATGTGAGATGGGTGGGTGGCCACTTAAGGTAGAGATGACGACGAGAAGACAAGTGATGATAGTGGTGGCAACTGAAGGCCATGGTGGAGAGAGGAAAAAGAAAAAGGGCTAGTTGTAGGAAAATTTGAGCAAGGAAGGCTGGTTTTCGGCCAACTTTGGGTTCAATTTTCTCTTCCTTAAGGCCATGAACTCCGCCTCTATTTATAGCCGGTTGAAGAGGGCAATCTTGTCTATACGAAGAAAAAATCTTAGCCCTTGATTCTGTTAAGTAGGATCTCAACTGTTGGCTCAAAGTGTGCATCGAGAGCTATTAAATTCAATTTCATTGCAATTTGGCCCTTAATTTCAATCAATTAACATGGTAAACATTAAATTTGGTCTCTTAAAATTCCAATCTTCTTAATTAAACCCAAATTTGGCTCCCAAACTTAATTTTTCACCAATTAAGTCCCAAATAAAATTAATTTGACTCATTTTAAAGTATAATTAAGTCCTTGCACTTAATTAAATCCTTCAATTTGACCTAAATTAATTCTTTAACATAATTAAAATTTAATTTGATCTATGATTAAGTTAAATTGACCTATTAAAAATTTGATTATGTCCATGGACTTAATTTTTATGCAAATTCGTCCCATAATCATTTAATTTAACCTTGAATTTGTATTTTTTTTCTCCATTTTTTTGCATAATGGGGTACAATTAGGCCTTGAATTTCCTCCAAATTGCATCTTGATTCCCCAATTTGCTTTCTCCACATTGCCAACCATTATTATTTTTTAATTTTTTAATTTTGAAAAAGAAATTAATATTGTCTTCAATTTCATCCTTGATTTTTGTCAATTAAGGCTCTTAATTTTGGTGCCTTTTCTATATTGGTCATTGGATGTAAATTTCTTCAATTTAGCCCCTAATTGATTCTAAAAATTTAATTTTCTTGCAATTTAACCCCTAATTTCAAGTAATTAACATGGTAAAAATTAAATTTGGTCTCTTAAAATTTTAATTTTCTTAATTAAGCCTAAATTTGGCTCCCAAACTTAATTTTTCATCAATTAAACCCCAAATAAAATTAATTTGACTCATTTTAAAGTATAATTTAGTCCTTGCACTTAATTAAATCCTTCAATTTGACCCAAATTAATTCTTAAACATAATTAAAATTTAATTTGATCCATGATTAAGTTAAATTGACCTATTAAAAATTTGATTATGTCCATGGACTTAATTTTTATGCAAATTCGTCCCATAATCATTTAATTTAACCTTGAATTTGTATTTTTTTTCTCTATTTTTTTGCATAATGGGGTACAATTAGGCCTTGAATTTCCTCCAAATTGCATCTTGATTCCCCAATTTGCTTTCTCCACATTGCCAGCCATTATTATTTTTTAATTTTTTAATTTTAAAAAAGAAATTAATATTTAAGGAATAACTTAGAATTGAGTTATGATAGTTGTCCCTCTCTTTATAATGCTTACGATAGAAAGTCTCGTACGAGACTTTGGATAGTATGCATTGTAAAGAAGAAAAAAAAAAAGAGAGATAGTGGACTCATTATATTGAGAAATGATGAATCCTTTTGAGGGCTAGAAAGTACACTTAGAGTAAAACTTGAAGATTTTTCTTTTAAAATTTCAAATATTCTAAAATGATCGAACTATCATGGGTGACCTACCTAGGGAAAAAAATTGAGGTGGTCTTATTGTAAAGGGTAACTGACCCGAGTGAGAAATACAGAGATTTTTTAAAGAGGTGAAAAATATAGAGATTTTTCAAAGTGGTCTTATTGTAATAGGCAACCTACCTAAATGAAAAACACAAATACTTTTCAAGGAGATGAAAAACACGAAGATTTTTCAAGGAGATGAAGAATACAAAAAAATTTCTAAATGATCTTATTGTAATGGGCGACCTACCTTAAATGAAAAACATTTAGGGGATGGTGAGAAATACAAGGATTCCTTAAAATGGTTTTATTATAATGGAAAACCGACCTAAATGGAAGATTTTGAAGGTAGTGAGAAATGCAAGGATTCTCAAATGATGGTTTCATTGTAATGGGCAACCGGTCCAAAAGGAAAAGAGTTTTCAAAGAGGTCTGATTGTACTAAGTGACCTACCCAGGTGAAATAAAATAAAGTGTCTTGAAGAGAAGACATGACAGGGCTCGAATATGCATTATTCAAGAGATGTGAACTCAAAGGATTGTTCATAAAGAGATACGACCCAAAGGGGGGCGAGGGCTAAAAAGCACACTCAAAAGGAGATAGCATTAGAAACGCACTACTTGAGAGGTAAAGGCTCAAAGGCACACTTGAAAGGAGACAGGGTTAGAAAACGCACTACCTAAGGTGGTCGACGGCTCTAAGGTATACTAAAAAAGAGGTAAGGTTAGAAAATGCTCTACCTAAAGTGGTTGAAGGCTCTAAGGTGCACTCAAAAAGAGGTAAGGTTAGAAAACGCACTACCTAAAGTGGTCGAGGGCTTTAAGATGCACTCAAAATGAAAGAAAGATAAGGCTATAAAGTGCATCAGTTGAGATAGTTGAGGGTTTGAAGACGCACTCTAATGGAAGGAGGTAGGGCTATAAGATGCGTCAGCTGAGATAGTTGAGGGTTTGAAGATGCACTCTAATGGAAAGAGGTAGGACTATAACACGCATTAAGTAAGATGGTTGAGGGTTCGAAGGCTATCTTGAAAAGAGGTAGGGTTAAGAGACACATCACCTAAGAGATTATGGCTCAAAGATGCATATGAAAAGGAGATAAGGCTATAAAATGCAATATCAAGAGCTGAGGGATTAAGGGCCCTCTTAAAAAAGATAGGGTTAGAAACACACTACATAAGAGGTAATGCATTATGATAATAAGACACTAGTCTGCTAAAAGTGACAATAATGCATAATGATCAAGATGCATGTATACTTACTCATAAAATATAGGTCCTCTTTCTTCACTGATTTTCCATCTTGAAAATTCAAGTCTCTATAATAGGCTTTAGTGGTTTTTGCACTCTAGCTTACTCGAGCCATATCTTATGATCTTAACTTTTGGGAAGGTATGACATGAGCATACCTATTTGCCGACATGAAGGATCACTGTATCTCCAGGAATCATGGAGCCAAACCCTATATGTTTTGCTAGATTGACCATGCCCGCAAATATTTGTTTGGGGTTTTCTTTAACGACAAGGTTATGTGAAAGAAGATTCGATTATTTACAATGAGTTGTTTTCACAAAGAACTATTGAAACTTCAAAGTTATTTCGAATAAAAATCATTTTGTTATTTATTTAAAACAAACTTATTTTGAAAAATTCAAGCAATTTTCATGGATAGGTTTACATAAATGTTGTTTTTGGTGAAAATATGAAATGACGTTTTGTTAATTAAAAAGGGTTAAATTTCCCATCTAAGGGTTTTAAAGAATAAGTTTTCGAAGTATTCATTTTAATTCTATAAATAATGACTTATTTTTCATGAGAAAGCATTTTCCACCGATCCAAATTACCTACCTTTAATAAAAAAGGACTTGGTTAGGCACGTGATGTAGGCTTAGGCTCTTGGTTATGAAGAAAAAGGTTATCTATTGGCTTAAAAAGTGTTTAAGGAACTTTAAGACTAAGGATCACTAATGTTTATATCACAAACTCTCTCTCTTTCTCTTTCTTTTTTTCTTTTTTTCATGAATTCCTGATCCCTGGAATTGATTTGAAAAATGCACATAATGCCCCCTAGTGCCCAGTGTTGGGCTTTTTCTCTTTTTTTTTTTTTGTTTTGAACATCATTAGTGATTCTTATGGCATGCTCAAATCTTTTTGGAACTTTTTCATGCCCCTCAGTGTTGTTTGGATACTTTTATCTTTGAGGACTTTTCATAGCCCCTAGAATTGTTTGGGCACTTTTAGCGTTGAGGACTTCTTCATGGCCCCTAGAATTGTTTGGCCACTTTTAGTCATTAAGGATTTTTGGACTTGCCCCCCAGTGTAGGATGTGATCCTAGCCAAGGTTATTTTTTAAGAAAAATACATTAGGCTCAAAAAGGGATTGTAAGAGATTTTTTTGGAATTTATGAAAGGATGATCAAAGATGGTCTTTCTTCATTTTAAATGCAAGCACTTAGAATTGGTAAGCTTTGCTCTTTTTTTTTTTATGTGAACATAAAAAATGATTTCTCATTATTTATGCAATCAAAACTCAGCTTTTGAGTCATCTCATGGTGTTTGGGTCGTCTTTCAGCTTATGTGGAGGTTAGGATATCATTTGAATTTTTAGAACTTGTTTGTTAAAACAAACACTAATTTGATTTTTTTATTAAAACTTTGATTTCCCAAAAATCCTTGTGAAAACAAGAGATCATGCATAGTTTTTAGGGGAAACACATTAAAAAAATCTTAGTCAATCTTTAAGGTAAATACATCAAGTATAATGCTTCTTTACAACATTGGAGTTTACAGGTCTAGGTAGACCATTTCCATCCATATTGGTCAATATTAAGTCCCCTCCATAAAAAGCCTTTTTCACCACATATAGCCCTTCATAGTTTGGTGTCCACTTGCTTTGATCTTCTCTTGATGCTAGTGAGATCTCCTTAAACACCAAATCCCCCTCCTTAAAACCCTTGGTTTGACCTTCTTGTTGTAGGCCTTTGCTATTTTGCTTCGGTATAACTGCTAATGGTAAATAGCTGCTAGTCTTCTTTCATCAATCAAATTCAGCTACTCAAATCTTAACCTAGACATCCTGATTCTTCCAGTTTTGTATTCTTCATGATCCACAATGATGGGATTTCTACTTCTAGGGGCATAATTATCTTTATTCCATATACTAAAGAATATGGGGTTGTATTTATAGAAGTTATGACTATGGTGTAGTACTCATAAAGTGCATATGAGAGCATCTTATGCCAATCATTATAGGTGACCACCATTTTTTGGATGATTTTCTTGAGATTCTTATTAGCTGTTTCAACTGCCCTATTCATCTTCGGTCTGTAAAGGGAAGAATTGAGATGTTTAATCTTTCACTTAGTACATAGTTTGTCAATTAACTTCTCATTGAAATTCTAAGCGCTATCAGTTACCAATCTTGCTGGCAAACTATAACGACAAACCAAATCCTTTTGAATAAATCTTTTGACTATTTTTTGTGTTATGTGGCCATAAGAATTAACTTTTACCCACTTAGTGAAGTAATCGATGGCCACTAGAATGGATCTATGCCCATTGCTCGCTTTAGAGTTGATTGGCCCTATGACATCCAAACCCCATATATCAAAAGGCCAAGGTAAGATCATATTGAACAGAGGTGTTGGAGGTGTATTTATCCTATCTCTATATATCTGACACTTATGGAATTTTCTCATATAGTCTATACAATCTCTCTCCGTGGTCAACCAAAAATATCTCGACCTTTATATTTGTTTTGCCATTGTATGCCTATTAGCATGTGTAGCTCAAATCCCCTCATGGACTTCTTTTAATGTTTGTCTAATCTCTTTTTCATTTAGACACTTGAGTAGGTCCCATCAAACAACCTTTTATATAAAATTTCTCCATCTAAGTAAAAATTCATGGTCATTCACCTCAAAGTCTTTTCATTTGTCTTGGAAATATCTTGAGGGTATTCTCGATGTTAGAGAAACTTTTTAATGTCATTATACTAGGGCTTCCCATCCGGAGATTCTTCAATTAAGCAATAATAGGCTTGGAAACTTCTAACTTCAATATCTATTGGCTGGATCTTGCTTCTGGTATTGACTTGTGTCCTTGAATCTAAGGTTGCCAAAGCATCAATAAACTGATTCTTGTCTCTACTTATATGGATGAATTTAATCTCTTCAAATTCATTGGTTAGCCTCAGGAGATCTTTTGGTATAGCTTCAATTTCTCATCCTTGGTTTTTCATTCACCTTTGACTTGACAGATGATTAGTAAGGAATCCTCGAAGACCTCAAGCTTCTTGACTTTAAGTTCTAAAGTAGCTTCCAAGCCAATAATACAAGCTTTATACTTAGCTATATTATTGGTACATTCAAACAGTAACCTCGTTGAAACAAGATATTATTTATTTTATGGGAAAATTACTACTGCCTTTGCCCCATTTCCTGATACATTTACTGCGCCATCAAAGTAAAGGGTCCACATATCATTTTCTCAACCTTCATTTTCAATTACTACCACATCTTCATCTGGGAGATCAAAGTTTAGAGACTCATAGTTTTCCATGTCATGATTTTCAAGATGATCGGTAATTACGCTTCCTTTTACAACTTTTCTTGTCATAAAGACGATGTCATATTTTGCCAACAACACTTGCCACCTTGCTACTCTACTTGACAAATAAGATTTTTCACAGATATACTTGAGCAGATCTAATTTTAAAATCAACTAGATTGTGTAGAACAACATATACCGCCTGAGTCTTTTCGCACTCCAAACCAAGGCACAACATAACCTTTCAATTATTGTATATCGTAACTCATAATCATTGAATTTTTTACTTAAGTAGTAAATAGCTTGCTCTTTCCTTCCTGACTCATCATGTTGTCCCAGTTTACAGCCCATAGTTGTTTCTGTTACCGTTAAATACAAGATTAAAGGCCTTCCTAGTATTAGAGGTACTAGCAGCGGTGGATTTTATAAGTACCTTTTTATTTTATCTAAGGCTTCTTGACAATCATTGTTCCATACTCTAGGATTTTTCTTCCTGAGCAATTGAAAAATTGGCTCACAGGTCATTGTTAGTTGAGATATAAACCGAGCTATATAATTTAAGAGCCTAAGAAAACTTCTTACTTCCTTTTTTGTCTTAGGTGCAGGCATCTTCTGAATAGCTTTTGCTTTATTAGGATCAACTTCTATTGATCACTCACTATGAAGCCCAACAATTTTCCTGTTTTTACCTTGAATAAGCATTTTGTAGGATTCAGCTTTAACTGGTATTTTGCAGCCTTTCAAATAATCTCCTTAATACTTGCACATGATCTTCTTCTTTTTTGAATTTTACAAGTATGTCATCCTTATAAACCTCCACTTCTTGGTGCATCATATCATGGAATGGGGTAAACATTGCCCTTTGATATGTGGCTTCAGCATTCTTTAGCCCGAATGACATCACTTTATAACAAAATGTTTCCCAAGGTATGATAAAGGTGGTCATCTCTTTATCTTCTTCCAGCATTTTAATCTGGTTGTAACCAGAAAATCCAGCCATAAAAGAATATATAGCATTTCTTATAGCATTATCAACAAGAATGTCCATTTAAGGTAAAGGAAAATCATCTTTTGGGCTCGTCTTATACAAATCTTTATAATCCACATACATTTGGATCTTGCCATTCTTTTTTGGGACCATAACCACATTAACTACCTATTGAGGATATTGGACCACGTCTAGAATCCTATATCCCACTGTTTTTATATCTCAACCTTTACCTCGAGCAACATTTTCAAACGCATTCCCCTGGTTTTCTGCTTAACTAGTTTACTTCTTCTATTAAAGGAATTTTATGTATTACTATATCAGTATTTAGACCAGGCATATCTGCCTAAGTCCAGGTGAAAACTTCAGCATATTCCTGTAAAAGAGACCAGTTTATCTCTTTTTTTTAATTGTAACAAAGGTGTCAATCTTTAGTTCTTTCTTTTCTTACTCATTTCCCAAGTTGATGACTTCTAGTTTCTCACTAGCAGGTTCCTAAAACTTCTCGGAGTTTTCTACCAACCTAATAGATTCTTTTATATCTTTTTCCTCCCATTCTTCATCACCCATTGCAACCCTATTATCAAAGTTTGGCCAATTATTCTTAGTGCAGTGGTTTAGTATATCGATGGAACTTTTAGGATTCCTGAAAATGCAAAGTATGCTCTTGTAAGGGTGATTCGTGAAGAGATAAAAGGATGCAGGCACATATTAAACACAAGAAAATACATGATCTCATTAAAATAAAAGTGCTTGGTTAACATAGAAAATCTTACGGTATTATAAGCTAAATTACCGACAAATCAGTACAAGTCAAAACAAGTCTGAACATGATCAAATAAGACAATTACTTTTTAAACACAATAGGGGCAGGCTCCATATTCCAATTTTGGTACACCTCTCCTTTAGCCAATCTTCACACAAAAAATATCGTAGGAGGTTCATCAATGGTATGAATGGAAAGTTGTGGCTTTCAGATCTATTTCCTTTATCTGTCTTTCTTCTTGGTTCTCTAGGGTACTGATGTGGAGATCTACTATGCTAGATCTAATCAGTCTTTCTTCTTGGTTCTCTAGGGTACTCATGTGGAGATCTACTATGCTAGATCTAATCACTTCTACGGCCTTTGGAAAAGATATTTGGAGTAGTAGGATGACAAGTTCCTCTTCTTCTAGCTCTTTTTCTTTAATCCTTACTATTTTTTACTCCCTTTTAATCTAAGTGACCCATTTGTAATCGTCTTTTTTAGGCTTATATTCAAGCCCAAATATTTGATTTGCACACTTTAGCTTGAACAATCCAGACATTTTAGTCTTAAGATTACATTGAAAAGAAGCCCCATTCTTTAGAAAGCATTTGGCTGCCATCTTTGCAATTTCTAGGATTCTACACATTCTCAGCACTACACCTTCAGGAACCTATCCTATGTTCATAATTTCAAAAGCATGAACATTTCCATCTCTACAATCTTCTACTTCAATGCAGGGTATGGCCATATTTTTTAGCATGAAAATCGTCTCTTTAGCTTTGACAGTTATCAGCATTCCATTCATGATATAATTTAAACACTAGTGCAATGAAGAAACTACTGCTCCAGCTCATGGCCTCCCTAATAATATGTTGTAAGATGGATGGATATCCATTACTTGTAATGTTATCAAAAACACTTGCGGCCCTATATATAACTCCACTTCCAGGGTCCCAATTATCTCTCTTGGTGAACCATCATATGCTCTTACCATTAAGGTGTTAGGTTTCATATGTGATTCATCAATAGGCATTTCTTTCAACATATGCATCGGTAGGACATTTAGCGTGGTATCAATGAGTACCTTTCCCATCAGAATGTCCTTACAATGCACTATAATGTATATAGTGTTCGGTACCATCAGGACCCAATTCATCTTAAGTGAAGAATACATTATTAAGGCTTGGATTCTTCCTACCAAATGTATCATGTGATTAGTACTTAAAAGTGTATTTTTATCATGGTTTTATATCATCATTTTGCACTTGAAGTATCAATAACTCCTTAACTAAAGCATGTTTTATAATAATATATCTAATAATATAAGATACCTTTAATTTATGGTAAATGTTCATTTTAAATGCAGGCCAATCACATAAATGAAAATACTGATTGATGACTTTAAGAACTTAAATTGCAAAGGCAAAGAGGTGGCCAAACTTAGAAAAGAGATGTCGGTGCGATCCAAACCGGAATACTGTTCGGTAATTGGGTCATATCTGGAGCTATATATCTCATATTTAGGTCCAATTTATATGGATGGAAAGGTAAGACATAGGCCTACAACTTTCATATGGAGCCTAAGATCTAAAAAGGCCATTATCAAGTCCAAATTGTAGCAACAACAAAGAAGCCCGAATCTGTCTTCCAGCCCGAGCACTGTTCGGTATTTTGGCCATATCTGGAGTTCTAGAAGTCCAAATGAGTTGCATTTTTTACACAAGAAAGATGAGACAATTGCCTACAACTTTCATGTTTATAATTGGCTCCAATTTTGACATTATCAATGACATTTTGGGCAGACAATAGAAGATAAGGATTGTCACCAAGTCAAAAGTTGGCCACCCACTTATCAATTAGTCATCAAATCAATAGTTCCCAATTTTGGCCTATAAAAGGAGGCATTTGCCATGCATTTAGGCATCTTGGTTTCCAGATCAAGATCATGCTCTTCCTTTCTCTCTTTGTATTTTTTGTAATGTTTATGCTTATCTTTCATTATTATTAAGTTTATGTCTTTCATTTCCTTTCCTTTACTTAGTTAACTTTTATGTTCTTATTTTGTTTATCTATTTTGCTTTCTTTCATTATGTCTAGCTAAGTTAATTATGTCAAGGTGAAAAGGTTACACTAATGGTGTGAGAATAAGTATAATGTAAACTTAATATGGACTTTAATGTTTGATACTAACATGTTTTATATTTGTTATCTTGTTCACTCTTTAATACTTTGCTTGTTAAATGATTAATCTTGATTTATGTTGTATAACACTTGGTACAACAAATGCTTGGCACTTTCATAGCCGATAATGTATGGTATAACCGACACCTGAGCTATGAAAGGAACTTGATTTGTTGTTAACATAAGTTATAATCATGAATGCTTGACGAGATTTACAAGTATTAGCATTAATTGAATAAGATGACTAATGTAATCATGTTAACAATATATAATCTGATTGGAACCTCCTTTGTGTGTGGTTTCCAATTCAATAATAAGAGTTTATACTATACTTGTTTGATATACCATTAGTGGAACCTCTAACCTTGACATTTATTATTATTATTGTTTAATCCTTACATTAATATTTCATCTCTAAGTTCTCATCATCATCATCTTCTTCTTCTTCTCTTTCTTTATTATTATTATTATTAGTAGTAGTACTACTACTACTACTAGTATTATTATTATTATTATTATTATTATTATTATTATTATTATTATTATTATTATTATTACTATTGTTGTTGTTATTGTTGTTGTTTTATAATTATTGTTTATAATTTGTACAATTAACCTCCTTGTGGTTCGATCCCGGTCTTGCCGGGTTATTTATTACTTCGACACTCCTGCACTTGGGAGAAGACATCAACCTTTTAGTCGTGTCAAGTTTTTGGCGCCGTTGCCGGGGAGGTAAGTTTTGTATAAATGATAATATTTATTTTATTTTCTCTTTTCACTTTTCTTGTATATAATTTTGTTTCTTTTCTTTTGTTTCTCTTTATTTTGTTTTCTTCCTCCTTTTGCTTTCTTCTTCTTCTTTTTTTATTTTATTCCTACACGTGCATGAGAGTGTGGTCACGTACATCAAGTGGTAGACTTTGTAGGATATCCTCATCATTTTCAGAAAATATGGCCGAAAAAGATAATCAATCACTTCATAACGAAAATAATGAGAATAATCGTGCTAGAACACTTAGAGACCACATGAATCCCACAAGAACAAGTGCACCATCATGCATAGTTTTTCCTCCCGATGCATCTCATTTTAATTTTAAACCAGGTATTATTCAACTTTTACCTTCTTTTCATGGTTTAGAATTGGAAAATCCATACTTGCATTTAAGGGAATTTGAGGAGGTGTGCAACACATATAATAACTTAAATTGTAGCATGAACACCATCAGATTAAAGCTTTTTCCTTTTTCATTAAAAGATAAAGCTAAAACATGGCTACAAAATTTGAGACCAGGATCCATTCGTACTTGGGATGAAATGCAACAACAGTTTTTAAAGAAGTTTTTCCCATCTCATAGAACAAACTCTTTCAAAAGACAAATCACCACTTTCACTAAAAAACCAGGAGAAACATTTTACAAATGTTGGGATCATCTCATTTTAATTTTAAACCAGGTATTATTCAACTTTTACCTTCTTTTCATGGTTTAGAATTGGAAAATCCATACTTGCATTTAAGGGAATTTGAGGAGGTGTGCAACACATATAATAACTTAAATTGTAGCATGAACACCATCAGATTAAAGCTTTTTCCTTTTTCATTAAAAGATAAAGCTAAAACATGGCTACAAAATTTGAGACCAGGATCCATTCGTACTTGGGATGAAATGCAACAACAGTTTTTAAAGAAGTTTTTCCCATCTCATAGAACAAACTCTTTCAAAAGACAAATCACCACTTTCACTAAAAAACCAGGAGAAACATTTTACAAATGTTGGGATAGGTATCGAGATTTGATTAGTACTTGCCCCCATCATGGTTTTGAAACATGGAGATTGGTTTCACATTTCTATGAAGGGTTAACACCTAAAGATAGGCAAATGGTTGAATTGATGTGCAATGGAACTTTTGAAGATAAAGACCTTGATGAAGCAATGGAGTACTTAGACTTGTTAGCTGAAAATGCTCAAAATTGGGACACTGCGGGTACATATGAGGCACCGAGTAAAACTCAACCTCATACATCTAGTGGAGGTATGTACAACCTTAGGAAAGATCATGACCTTCAAACCAAATTTGCATCTTTAGCTAGAAAAGTTGAGGCACTAGAATTGAAAAAGGAGTGGTCAATTAAAATATATTGAAAACATTGTGTCAAATCTGTGAAATAAATGAACATTCAACCAACGATTGTCCAACCTTGCCTTCTTTTAAGGAATGTCTCCATGAACAAGCCCATGCTTTAAACAGTTTCCAAAGGCCCAACCACAACCCATACTCCCAAACATACAACCCTGGTTGGAGAAATCACCTAAATTTCAGTTGGAAGAGTGAGAACAACAATGCACAAACTTCACAACCACCATTTCAAGCACACCACAATTTCCAAAATTCTCATGGATATGCACATTCTTATGCTCCACCACTTAGAAGAAATCTTGAGGAAACATTGCATGCATTCATTGAAAAGCAAGAGACAATCAATACTCAACTTGCTCAAAACATGACAGATTTTAAAGATACTCTTGCTAAATTAACATCTGCTCTCAGTTTCCAAGAGAAAGGTAAGTTTCCATCTCAACCGCAACAAAATCCCAAGGGGCAATACAATGCAAATGCAAGTAGCTCCGGAAGCCAACACATGGATCAAGTCAAATCAGTCACTACTCTACGCAGTGGTAAGGTTATTGAAAAACCCTCTCTTGAACCTTATGAGAAAGATGATGAGTCAATCTCTGAGGGTAAGGAAGGGGATGAATCTGAAAATTGCAAAGAAACGACTGATTCACTACCAGTACTTCCATTTTCTCAAGCCATGACCAAACAAAGGAAAGTTAATCACAACTCTGAAATCTTTGAAATTTTCAAACAGGTAAGGATCAATATACCTTTGTTGGATGCTATTAAACAGGTTCCTTCCTATGCTAAATTTTTGAAAGATGTATGCACTGTGAAGAGGAAACTGAATGTGAAAAAGAAAGCCTTTCTAGCCGAACAAGTAAGTGTTATTCTTCAAAACAATAATGCTTTGAAATATAAAGACCCTGGTTGTCCTACAATTTCCTGCTTTATTGGAGAGCATAAAATTGAAAGAGCCTTACTTGATCTTGGTGCTAGTGTGAATTTACTTCCATATCCAGTTTTTCAAAGTCTCAATCTAGGTGAGTTAAAACCAACTTCTATATCTCTTTTACTTGCCGATAGATCTGTAAAAGTGCCTAGAGGAATGATTGAAGATGTGTTAGTACAAGTCGATAAATTCATTTATCTTGTGGATTTTATTGTCTTGGACACAGAACCTGTTGAAGCATGTAATTCATTTCCTGTTATTTTAGGACGTCCATTTCTTGCAACTTCTAACGCATTGATTAATTGTAGGAATGGACTAATGAAGCTATCATTTGGAAACATGACATTGGAGATGAATATTTTCAACATTTGCAAGCAACCTGGAGATAATAATGATTTACAAGAAGTAGATCATATTGATGAATTAGTTTATGATCAACTTGAATCTACTTTAAGTAAAAATGAATTGGATGAAACTGAAGATTTGCAAATGATTTATTCTGAGGAAGAAATCACGGATGAAACAAGCACCGAAAATGTTGATGTGAATCCTTTGTCAACAGTGACAACAGATTTCACATCTAACATCACACCAAAGGATGATTACTTTCCTAACGAATCCTTACTTTTTCTTAGTCCAATGCCTTGGTATAATAAAAATATCAATTTTCTTTCTTTAGGAGATTTGCTAGCTGATTAGAGTACCCAAGATAAAGAAAAGTTTTTGAACGAAGTGAAGAATTTTTATTGTGATGACTGATTGTGCATCAAAAGTGTCATTAAGTCTCTTGTTCTACATATGTATTTATTGTTTTTATTTGGTTGTTTTTATAATAATTGATGTGTTTTTTAGTAATGAAGTTTGTTTTAATGTTTCGATAGGTTTTTGGAGCTTAAATGAATTAATTCAGAAAATTCAACGTCGGAATTCAGAACAAAGAATTGAAGAGATATTTAGTTGAAGATTGAAGCAAATCTTGGTTCAAATAAGTGCTCCAAATTTGTCCCAAAAATCAATTCTATTCCAATTCTAGAAAAGAATATCATATGATTTATTTCAAGTTGTGTGCAAACTTCAACCATTAAACACTCAAGGTTTCAATGTCAATCTTAGCCCAAATAATAAGTACATTTGTATACTTATTTGATGCTCAAATTCAGCCCAAAAATTAGCCCCAAATCAGCCCTAAATCAACCCCAAATCAACCTTCAAATCAACCCAAACACAATCCATGATCTTACATGTCCACACAACAAATAACAATTGATTTATTTTGGGTAATCCATTGATCCAAGAAGGCAAGCACATGGATGGAAAGCTGGAGGGGATATTTTAACATTATTTTGGGTCAAAAAGAAGAAGGAGACACCTCATAAATGAGGAAGAAAAACGTGCACCAAAGTAGTTGTAAAGCTGTCTTGATTTGATTTTTCAGAACACCTTTCGGTGTTTTGCCCATAACTTTTGATTCAGGTGTCCAAATGAGCTGTTCTTTAATGATCTGGAAAGGTGACAGAATTGCCTATAAATATGTCTCTAATAGACTTCTCCAAACAAAGCTTCTAAGAGGGTCGAATTGCTGTCCAAAGTTAGAGTCAGATTTGTGTCCGAATTTTTTCTGAAATTGTATTGTGTTCTTCTTTATAGATTTCGGTTCTTTAGTTTGTAAAACTTATTTTTTCAGTTGGATTCAAGTTCTTTCATGTTTATTGAAGTGTTCTTATATATAATCATGGTTGGCTAAACTCTTTCTTGGATCCAAATCAAGGATAATGGTGATTGAGGTAAGTTCTTTAGGATATGAATGAATCTTAATGTTTATCTTCTTATTTTCTTCATGAATGATTTATTATTGTAAAGAAATTTTAGAAATCATTTAGGTAATGTTATAATCTTGAATTTTTATGCACAAACTTTAGTTTTGGTATAGAGATTGCTTGATTCAATGTCTTACTTAATATGAAAGTACTTCTTCATTCTTAAGCAATAATCAATCTTCATTGTAATATCTTCCGATCTAATATCACCATCGTTGAGATTAGGTTGAGTTATCTTATATATGTTGAAGAAATCACCAATACATCACCATTAAAATTGATTTGGACCAAGACTTACTTTTCTTGTCATTTAAAATCTATTTACATTTTTTTTTATCTTTGAAAACAAATCCATCAATTATTTTCAACCAAGTTATTGTTAATTTAATTTCTCTTGAGTTTTTTTTTTGTTACTTAGCTTAATTTCCAGATCTAGCTCTCTGTGGATATGACCTCGATCTTACCGAGTTAATTGCTACATCGCACACTCGTGCACTTGCGAGTTAAAACAAGCCGATCATAAAAAGCAGTCAAGCAATTTTGGCGCCGTTGCCGGGGAGCTAGCAAGCAAAGGTAACAAATTTAGATTTGATTATTGGAAAACTAAAAAAAAAAATCATATAAAAAAAAATTCAGTTGGCTGGTTTTACCGCCTAAAAATTTTTTTTGACCTTAACGTTTCGGATATTGGACTGTGGACTGGACTATTAATTGTTGGATTTTGGTTGGTTCAACCATTTTTCTTTTATTGTCTATTCTTATTAGTTTCTAATATTTTTCTTGTTTATTTCATTTTATTTTGTTGATATTGTTTTTATTTATTGTCTAAAGTGCTTGGCCGGTATTACCGCCTTTTTATTCATGCTTGTTATAATTATCTTTTAATGTTTATTGTTGTTATTTTTCTTATATTTATTGTTTGAAGTGCTTGGCCGGTATTACCGCCTCTTGTTTATTTCATTTTATTTTGTTGTTTTGTTATGATTATTTTTCTTATAATTATTGTTTGAAGTGCTTGGCTGGTATTACCGCCTCTTGTTTATTTCATTTTATTTTGTTGTTTTGTTATGATTATTTTTCTTATATTTATTGTTTGAAGTGCTTGGCTGGTATTACCGCCTTTTTATTCAAGCTTGTTATAATTATCTTTTAATGTTTATTGTTGTTAATAGTGTTTATTAGTTGGAGAGTGAATTTCTTAATTTGTTGTATTTTTATTTTTGAGCTATTACTTTTATTTGCAATTTTCTTTTTCTTTTTCTTTCCTTTCTTTTCATATTCATATAATTGTTATATTATTATTATTATTATTATTATTTTATCATGGCTAATGTTGAAGATATAGAGGGTGAAGGGAGTGTTCAAGGTAATGGACCTCCACAATTCAATGATCAACCTAATTTTCGAACTCTTAGAGAGTATCTTCACCCGGCTAGACAAAGTACACCTTCGTGTATTATCTTACCTCTTAACCAACAAGCTTTCAATTTGAAACCGGGCATGATTCAACTTCTTCCCACATTTCATGGTATGGATTCTGAAAATCCATACATACACATTAAAGACTTTGAAGAGGTATGTAATACTTTTATTGATAGAACATGCACCGAGGAAACCATTCGGCTTAAATTGTTCCCATTCTCTCTAAAGGATAAAGCCAAGCTTTGGCTAAACTCTTTGCGTCCTAGGTCTATAGGTACATGGAGAGAAATGCAAGCTGAATTTTTGAAAAAATACTTCCCCACTCATAGGACAGCAGCCTTACAACGTCAAATGATGAATTTTTCTTGTAGTCCAAATGAGTCATTTCACCAAGCTTGGGAAAGGTTCAAAGACTTGTTAAATGCATGCCCTCACCATGGTTTTGAGATGTGGAGGTTAGTGAGTTTCTTTTATGACTCTCTTACCGCAGATTTTAAAAAGCTAGTGTCAACCATGTGTAATGGTGAGTTTTATGACAAAGAACCAAGTGAGGCCTTTGATTTTTTTGATCAATTGGCTGAAAACACAAAGCAATGGAAGACTTCTCTCCCAGTTCATGTTGAGTCTAGAAACACCATTTCTCATTCAAGTGGGAAGTTTCAATTGAAAGAGACTGATGACCTCAATGCTAGATTAGCCTCATTGGCTAGGAAAGTAGAGTCTCTTGAGATTAAAAAAGTGCATGTCATAAGTGAACAACAAGAGGAAAGTTGTGTTGTTTGTGAAAGCAAAGGGCATAGGACAACTGAATGTCCTACCATTCCAGCCTTCAAGGAAGTGCTATATGGCCAAACTTCTGATTCAAGTAATGTTAGAAAGCCATTTCCAAACCAAGTAGGCAATCCCTACTCTGAGACCTATAATCCTGGATGGAGGAACCACCCAAATTTTGGATGGAGAAATGAGGGCTCTTCAGTACCTCAAACATTTCAACCTCCACCCCAACCATTTCATGCTCCCACACATAACACATACCAACCACCTCATAAGAGATCCTTAGAGGATACTCTTCAACAATTCATGCAAACGCAAGGAGGAATCAACAACCAAGTTTACAAATTCCAAGACCAGACCAATAGGACCTTAGATGACATTCGAAGTCAACTAACTAAGTTGACTCAATCACTAAGCATTCAAGAGAAGGGAAAAATCCCAGCTCAACCAATGCCCAATCCTAGAGGTCAGGTACACATGAGTGAATCCTCACCTAGTGAACCTTCAAACCATGAACAAGTCCAAGCCATCACTACCCTTAGAAGTGGAAAGATTGTTGACAAAGGTGTAGGTTTTAGGATTCCTAAAGGTATTGTGGAGGAGAAATCTAAGGAAAGTGAAGAGGGAATCAAAACACAAGTGACAAATGAGAGTTTGAGAGATAAAGAAGGTGAGCTAAATGAGAAAGAGATGAGTGAGAAAGGAGATGATTCAAGAAAAATTGAAGTCAAAGTGAGTGACTTAGAATTTGTTCCTAGAGCACCATTTCCACAAAGGTTAGGGAAACCTAAGCAAGATCTTATAAACTCAAAAATCTATGAATTGTTCAAACAAGTGAAAGTCAATATTCCACTCCTTGATGCAATTAAACAAGTTCCATCTTATGCAAAGTTTCTTAAGGATTTATGCACAGTCAAAAGAAGATTGAATGTGAAAGAAAGAGCCTTTCTAACTGAACATGCTAGTGCCATCATCCAGTTTAAGACCCCTCCCAAATACAAAGATCCTGGTTGTCCTACCATTTCATGCATTATTGGAAGTCATAAGATAGATCAAGCTTTGTTGGATTTAGGAGCAAGTGTGAATTTAATACCCTACACTGTTTACGAACAATTAGGTTTAGGAGAAATCAAGCCTACTCGAATCACCCTTCAATTAGCTGATAGGTCAATCAAGATTCCCAGGGGTATCGTTGAGGATGTGTTGGTCCAAGTAGATAAATTCTACTTTCCTGTTGATTTTGTAGTATTAGACACCGCACCAATTCAAGGTTCTAATGCCCCCATCCCAGTCATCTTAGGGAGACCTTTCCTAGCTACATCCAATGCCTTAATTAACTGTAGGAATGGGGTGATGAAATTGTCTTTTGGGAATATGACTGTGGAGATGAACATATTCAATGTCTCCAAACAAATCGGGGAACATGAGGACATTAGAGAGGTAGATTTCATCCAAACAGTTTGTCAAGAACACTTTGAGAGAGTGTGGATCAAGAATCCATTGGAGAGAACTTTAATTCATGATGAAAGATTTTGTTCTTTGGAATGTGTTGATGAGGAAGTAAGAGAACTCGAGACTTATCTAGATCCAATGCCTATTATGTCAATAGGTCAATGGACCCCATCATTTGAGCCTTTGATTTCACCCCAAGTGAAAGTTGAGGAATCTCTTGTCCAGCCTGATAAACTAGAAAGGAAGCCTTTACCGAGTGATCTTAAGTATGCATTTCTAGGGGAAGATGAATCATATCCTATTGTGATCTCATCAAAACTTAGCATAGAGCAAGAACAAAAACTTTTGAGAGTGGTGAGAAAACATAAGAAAGCAATTGGGTGGAAAATTACTGACTTGAAAGGAATTAGCCCTCTTTTATGTACACATAGAATCTATCTTGAAGAAGAGGCTAAATCTGTGAGGCAAATGCAAAGACGATTGAACCCAAACTTGAAGGAAGTAGTGAGAGGTGAAGTGCTTAAGCTACTTGATGCAGGTATCATTTACCCTATTGCAAACTCAAAATGGGTTAGTCCAACCCAAGTTGTCCCAAAAAAATCTGGAGTCACGGTAGTGAAGAATGAAAATAATGAGCTGGTACCAACTAGAATCCAAACTGGATGGCGTATGTGCATTGATTATCGTAAATTGAACATGGTGACTAGGAAGGACCATTTTACACTTCCATTTTTAGACCAAGTGCTTGAAAGAGTAGCTGGAAGAGCTTTCTATTGTTTTCTGGATGGATACTCAGGTTACAACCAAATTGAGATTTCTTTAGAAGACCAAGAAAAAACCACTTTCACTTGTCCTTTTGGTACTTATGCTTATAGAAGAATGCCATTTGGTTTGTGTAATGCCCCAGCCACTTTTCAAAGGTGTATGATGAGTATCTTTAGTGACATGGTGGAAAATTTTTTGGAAGTTTTCATGGATGATTTTTCAGTTTATGGGGATTCCTATGAGTTGTGTCTAATGAATCTAGAAAAAGTTCTTGAAAGGTGTGAAGAGAGCAATCTTGTACTCAATTGGGAGAAGTGTCATTTTATGGTGACACATGGCATTGTTTTAGGTCACATTGTCTCTTCAAAAGGGATAGAGGTAGATAAGTCAAAAGTGGAAGTCATTCAAAAATTAACTACCCCTAAGACTGTGAAAGATGTGAGATCCTTTTTAGGACATGCTGGTTTTTATCGAAGATTCATTCATTCTTTTAGTACCATTGCCAAACCATTATGTAACTTGTTGTCACAAGATGTCCCATTTGATTGGACATCAAAATGTCAAGAAGCTTTTGAAAAGCTTAAAGGGTTGTTGACAACTGCACCAATCATACAAGCTCCTGATTGGTCTTTACCATTTGAACTGATGTGTGATGCTAGTGATTTTGCGGTTGGGGCTGTTTTAGGGCAAAGAAAAGACAAGAAACCTCATGTCATATATTATGCTAGCAAGACTTTGAATGATGCTCAATTGAATTACACTACAACTGAAAAAGAACTCTTAGCTGTGGTTTTTGCATTAGACAAGTTTAGGTCTTATTTGGTTGGATCTCTTGTTATTGTTTTCACTGATCATGCAGCATTGAAATATTTGCTCACAAAACAAGATGCCAAACCACGTTTGATTCGATGGATCCTCCTACTCCAAGAGTTTAACATTGAAATTCGAGATAAAAAGGGAGTAGAGAATGTAGTAGCTGATCATTTGTCTCGTCTTTCAAGCTATAAGACCATAATTGATGAATCTCCAATAAATGAACTCTTTGCTGATGAAAATTTATTTTGTGCAGGTACTGTCTCTTACATTGGTTCTCCATGGTATGCTGACATAGCAAATTACCTAGCCACAAGTCAAATTCTTTCTCATTGGTCTAAACTTGACAAACAAAAATTCTTGCGCAATGTGCGCACCTTTTTTTGGGATGACCCCTACCTATTTAAATATTGTCCTGACCAAATTATTAGGTGGTGCATCCCTGATCATGAAATTCCAAGGGTCATTAATTTTTGTCATGCATTAGCCTGTGGTGGGCATTTCTCTTCCAAGAAAACCATTGCCAAAATCTTGCAGTGTGGTTTTTATTGGCCTACCATGTTTAAAGATGTTCATGCCTTCTGTGTTGCATGTGACCGATGCCAACGACTAGGTAGCCTCACTAGGCGTAACATGATGCCCCTTAACCCCATCCTTGTTTTGGAAATATTTGATTGTTGGGGGATTGATTTCATGGGACCTTTTCCAAGTTCATTTGGTTACCAATTCATCCTTGTTGCTGTTGATTATGTGTCTAAATGGGTGGAGGCCATTGCATCTCGAACCAATGACCATCGAGTTGTGGTCAAATTCTTGAAAGAAAATATTTTCTCTCGTTTTGGCATGCCCCGGGCTATGATTAGTGATGGGGGAAAACATTTTTGTAACAAGCCCGTTGGGATTTTGATGAGAAAATATGGTGTAATTCACAAGGTCAGTACCCCCTATCACCCACAGACTAGTGGCCAAGCTGAGTTGGCAAATAGGGAGATCAAGAATATTTTAGAGAAAACAGTCAATCCAAACCATAAAGATTGGTCCCTACGACTAGTTGATGCTTTGTGGGCATATCGCACTGCTTATAAGACCTCTTTAGGAATGTTTCCTTATAGGCTAGTTTATGGAAAGCCTTGTCATCTCCCTGTTGAGATTGAGCACCGTGCATATTGGGCTATTCGGCAATTCAATGACAATGAAAACGAGGTTGGCAAAAATAGAAAGCTTCAATTGGATGAATTAGAGGAGTTGAGAAATGATGCATTTGAAAATGCAAAAATTTCAAAACATAAGATGAAAACTTTGCATGATAAACATATTCTTAGAAAATCCTTTCATGTTGGTCAAAAGGTTCTCTTGTATAATTCACGATTACATCTCTTTCCTGGGAAGTTGAGGACAAAATGGACTGGTCCATTTGTGATTAAATCCATCTCTGAGCATGGTGCATTTGAGGTAGAAAATCCCAAGAATGGAAATATTTTCAAAGTAAATGGTCATCGATTGAAACCTTATCTTGAAAATATTGTGGCTGAAATTGAGACATTGGATCTTCAAGATCCAATACCATTGTAGTATTAGAAGTAATGAGTTTTTATTTTTATTTTATTTTTATTTTTATTTTTCATTTTTATTATTTTTTCTTCTTTCTTCCATCTCTTATATTTTCGTGTTCATGCATTCGGGACAATGCATTATTTTAAGTTGGGGGGTGTGAGGTTCTTTATTTTCAAAAAAAAAAAAAAAAAACATCAATGTTTTCTTTTAGTTGTGATATGCAGGTTAAAAAAAAAATCAAGCAAGAAGTCAGCTCATGCCAAATTCAATCAGACATTCATCCTTGAAAACAGAAGGGGAGTAACAATTTTCTAATCTTTATACTTTTCTTCTCTTTCTCTTTTACATTGAGGATAATGTAAAACTTAATTTTAGATATTTCATTATGTTGAATGCTTGAGATAACCATGCTTGTTTAAAAAAAAAAAAAACTTGCATTTGTATGTGAATGAGACTTGTTTAGGATCATCATTACATTTTTGGATTCATTATTATGTTGAACATTGCATACTTTAATTTGGGATAGATAATATCTTATAAAGCAAGATATAACATACTTTTTTTTTTAAGATTACTGAAATACATCTTTCCTTGTAAAAGTTGTGTGAGTTGTGTGATTATGCATGAAAGATGAGTATGATGCTTTACTTGTGATTATCCCTTTTGATCCAGTCCTAAACAAGGTTTAAGTAAATAGAGTAATAATTATTATACGAATAAATAAATAAATGTGTACAAAGTTCTATCTACTCCAAGGTTTTGAGTTGCTCAGTAACTAGGGGTATTCATCACAAATGTTTATCTTTACGTCAAACGGCAGCTTAAAATATGAGTATGCAAAGCACTTTAAGTTTGTGACTTTGTGAGTAACCGGGTGCATTCATCACAAATGTTTGTATTCGCGTCAAAAGGGAAGTGACTACTTAAAGACAAAAAATAAATCATATCTTCAAAAAAAAAAAAAAAACAAAGAAAGAAAAAAGAAAGAAAGAAAATATATAGATATTTCTCTAGTTTGCTACCTTGTTTGTGTTGGTGAGAATGGAAGATTACAAGTTGAGTTTTCGTATGAATCAATTATGTTGGTTACACGATAAATATGACTGAATTTGGAAATTTTGTATGGATGTTTGATTTAGAGAATGTGAGTATGCTTATTTTTCTTTATTTGCTATTGTGTACACTAAGTTAAAGATACCAATGTTTGCATGATAGGTCCTTCAAGTGTGATGAATCGAGCCTAATTATGGTTGTTATTATTATTATTTTTATTTTAAAGGTTTTATGTTTTGTTTTGCTTGAGGACTAGCAAAATCTAAGTTGGGGGGTGTGATTGTGCATCAAAAGTGTCATTAAGTCTCTTGTTCTACATATGTATTTATTGTTTTTATTTGGTTGTTTTTATAATAATTGATGTGTTTTTTAGTAATGAAGTTTGTTTTAATGTTTCGATAGGTTTTTGGAGCTTAAATGAATTAATTCAGAAAATTCAACGTCGGAATTCAGAACAAAGAATTGAAGAGATATTTAGTTGAAGATTGAAGCAAATCTTGGTTCAAATAAGTGCTCCAAATTTGTCCCAAAAATCAATTCTATTCCAATTCTAGAAAAGAATATCATATGATTTATTTCAAGCCCAAACTT
Organism: Populus pruinosa; assembly: GCA_026413675.1. Classification (NCBI taxonomy): domain Eukaryota; kingdom Viridiplantae; phylum Streptophyta; class Magnoliopsida; order Malpighiales; family Salicaceae; genus Populus; species Populus pruinosa. The sequence goes on from CM048594.1 coordinate 6,302,470, forward strand.
GCCTTATGTTGTGTGCAAACTTCAACCATTAAACACTCAAGGTTTCAATGTCAATCTTAGCCCAAATAATAAGTACATTTGTATACTTATTTGATGCTCAAATTCAGCCCAAAAATCAGCCCCAAATCAGCCCTAAATCAACCCCAAATCAACCTTCAAATCAACCCAAACACAATCCATGATCTTACATGTCCACACAACAAATAACAATTGATTTATTTTGGGTAATCCATTGATCCAAGAAGGCAAGCACATGGATGGAAAGCTGGAGGGGATATTTTAACATTATTTTGGGTCAAAAAGAAGAAGGAGACACCTCATAAATGAGGAAGAAAAACGTGCACCAAAGTAGTTGTAAAGCTGTCTTGATTTGATTTTTCAGAACACCTTTCGGTGTTTTGCCCATAACTTTTGATTCAGGTGTCCAAATGAGCTGTTCTTTAATAATCTGGAAAGGTGACAGAATTGCCTATAAATATGTCTCTAATAGACTTCTCCAAAAAAAGCTTCTAAGAGGGTCGAATTGCTGTCCAAAGTTAGAGTCAGATTTGTGTCCGAATTTTTTCTGAAATTGTATTGTGTTCTTCTTTATAGATTTCGGTTCTTTAGTTTGTAAAACTTATTTTTTCAGTTGGATTCAAGTTCTTTCATGTTTATTGAAGTGTTCTTATATATAATCATGGTTGGCTAAACTCTTTCTTGGATCCAAATCAAGGATAATGGTGATTGAGGTAAGTTCTTTAGGATATGAATGAATCTTAATGTTTATCTTCTTATTTTCTTCATGAATGATTTATTATTGTAAAGAAATTTTAGAAATCATTTAGGTAATGTTATAATCTTGAATTTTTATGCACAAACTTTAGTTTTGGTATAGAGATTGCTTGATTCAATGTCTTACTTAATATGAAAGTACTTCTTCATTCTTAAGCAATAATCAATCTTCATTGTAATATCTTCCGATCTAATATCACCATCGTTGAGATTAGGTTGAGTTATCTTATATATGTTGAAGAAATCACCAATACATCACCATTAAAATTGATTTGGACCAAGACTTACTTTTCTTGTCATTTAAAATCTATTTACATTTTTTTTTATCTTTGAAAACAAATCCATCAATTATTTTCAACCAAGTTATTGTTAATTTAATTTCTCTTGTAAAAGTTGTGTGAGTTGTGTGATTATGCATGAAAGATCAAAATTGCTTGACCGCTTTTTATGATCGGCTTGTTTTAACTCGCAAGTGCACGAGTGTGCGATGTAGCAATTAACTCGGTAAGATCGAGGTCATATCCACAGAGAGCTAGATCTGGAAATTAAGCTAAGTAACAAAAAAAAAACTCAAGAGAAATTAAATTAACAATAACTTGGTTAAAAATAATTGATGGATTTGTTTTCAAAGATAAAAAAAAATGTAAATAGATTTTAAATGACAAGAAAAGTAAGTCTTGGTCCAAATCAATTTTAATGGTGATGTATTGGTGATTTCTTCAACATATATAAGATAACTCAACCTAATCTCAACGATGGTGATATTAGATCGGAAGATATTACAATGAAGATTGATTATTGCTTAAGAATGAAGAAGTACTTTCATATTAAGTAAGACATTGAATCAAGCAATCTCTATACCAAAACTAAAGTTTGTGCATAAAAATTCAAGATTATAACATTACCTAAATGATTTCTAAAATTTCTTTACAATAATAAATCATTCATGAAGAAAATAAGAAGATAAACATTAAGATTCATTCATATCCTAAAGAACTTACCTCAATCACCATTATCCTTGATTTGGATCCAAGAAAGAGTTTAGCCAACCATGATTATATATAAGAACACTTCAATAAACATGAAAGAACTTGAATCCAACTGAAAAAATAAGTTTTACAAACTAAAGAACCGAAATCTATAAAGAAGAACACAATACAATTTCAGAAAAAATTCGGACACAAATCTGACTCTAACTTTGGACAGCAATTCGACCCTCTTAGAAGCTTTTTTTGGAGAAGTCTATTAGAGACATATTTATAGGCAATTCTGTCACCTTTCCAGATTATTAAAGAACAGCTCATTTGGACACCTGAATCAAAAGTTATGGGCAAAACACCGAAAGGTGTTCTGAAAAATCAAATCAAGACAGCTTTACAACTACTTTGGTGCACGTTTTTCTTCCTCATTTATGAGGTGTCTCCTTCTTCTTTTTGACCCAAAATAATGTTAAAATATCCCCTCCAGCTTTCCATCCATGTGCTTGCCTTCTTGGATCAATGGATTACCCAAAATAAATCAATTGTTATTTGTTGTGTGGACATGTAAGATCATGGATTGTGTTTGGGTTGATTTGAAGGTTGATTTGGGGTTGATTTAGGGCTGATTTGGGGCTGATTTTTGGGCTGAATTTGAGCATCAAATAAGTATACAAATGTACTTATTATTTGGGCTAAGATTGACATTGAAACCTTGAGTGTTTAATGGTTGAAGTTTGCACACAACATAAGGCAAGTTTGGGCTTGAAATAAATCATATGATATTCTTTTCTAGAATTGGAATAGAATTGATTTTTGGGATAAATTTGGAGCACTTATTTGAACCAAGATTTGCTTCAATCTTCAACTAAATATCTCTTCAATTCTTTGTTCTGAATTCCGACGTTGAATTTTCTGAATTAATTCATTTAAGCTCCAAAAACCTATCGAAACATTAAAACAAACTTCATTACTAAAAAACACATCAATTATTATAAAAACAACCAAATAAAAACAATAAATACATATGTAGAACAAGAGACTTAATGACACTTTTGATGCACAATCACACCCCCCAACTTAGATTTTGCTAGTCCTCAAGCAAAACAAAACATAAAACCTTTAAAATAAAAATAATAATAATAACAACCATAATTAGGCTCGATTCATCACACTTGAAGGACCTATCATGCAAACATTGGTATCTTTAACTTAGTGTACACAATAGCAAATAAAGAAAAATAAGCATACTCACATTCTCTAAATCAAACATCCATACAAAATTTCCAAATTCAGTCATATTTATCGTGCAACCAACATAATTGATTCATACGAAAACTCAACTTGTAATCTTCCATTCTCACCAACACAAACAAGGTAGCAAACTAGAGAAATATCTATATATTTTCTTTCTTTCTTTTTTCTTTCTTTGTTTTTTTTTTTTTTTGAAGATATGATTTATTTTTTGTCTTTAAGTAGTCACTTCCCTTTTGACGCGAATACAAACATTTGTGATGAATGCACCCGGTTACTCACAAAGTCACAAACTTAAAGTGCTTTGCATACTCATATTTTAAGCTGCCGTTTGACGTAAAGATAAACATTTGTGATGAATACCCCTAGTTACTGAGCAACTCAAAACCTTGGAGTAGATAGAACTTTGTACACATTTATTTATTTATTCGTATAATAATTATTACTCTATTTACTTAAACCTTGTTTAGGACTGGATCAAAAGGGATAATCACAAGTAAAGCATCATACTCATCTTTCATGCATAATCACACAACTCACACAACTTTTACAAGGAAAGATGTATTTCAGTAATCTTAAAAAAAAAAGTATGCTATATCTTGCTTTATAAGATATTATCTATCCCAAATTAAAGTATGCAATGTTCAACATAATAATGAATCCAAAAATGTAATGATGATCCTAAACAAGTCTCATTCACATACGAATGCAAGTTTTTTTTTTTTTTAAACAAGCATGGTTATCTCAAGCATTCAACATAATGAAATATCTAAAATTAAGTTTTACATTATCCTCAATGTAAAAGAGAAAGAGAAGAAAAGTATAAAGATTAGAAAATTGTTACTCCCCTTCTGTTTTCAAGGATGAATGTCTGATTGAATTTGGCATGAGCTGACTTCTTGCTTGATTTTTTTTTTAACCTGCATATCACAACTAAAAGAAAACATTGATGTTTTTTTTTTTTTTTTTGAAAATAAAGAACCTCAATGACCCTACCTTATTCAAATATTGTCCTGATCAAATATTTTAAAGATTCATTCCCGACAATGAGGTAAGTAGTGTTATTAAACTTTGTCATTCTGAAGCATGTGGAAGTTATTTCTCGTCAAAAAAGACAGCTCTAAAAATCTTTCAAAATGGATTTTATTGGCCCACCATGTTCAAGGACACGCATGCATTCTGCATAACTTGTGAAAATTGTCAAAAGATTGATACTGGTCAAAACTTTTTGTTTTATAATTCTCAACTCTATGCATTCCCTAGAGAGCTAAGACCAAGATGGAGCAATCCTTATGGGGCCTGTAATATTGAGAATTCAATGAATGACAATGATTTTAAGGAAAATGGACATCGTTTGAAAGCTCACTTTGATAATTTTCTTAATGAAAATGAATCAACTGGTTTGAATGATTTTGTAGATAAAGGTTGATTATTTTGTTTTTCTCACATTTTTTTTGTGTTTCTTTTTGAGTGATTTTTGCTAGTTTCTCTCACCCCGGTCAAATGGCGGACAACGGTACTCCGTGACTTAAGTCGGTTCTTTTAGTTTCCCACAATAACTGATATTTGTGTATATATTTATGCAATTCTTTGAATCTCTCTTCCAATTCTCATTTGATAATGGACACTAATCTTGAAAAATTGAAAAAGTATTTTCCCACTCTGCCTCAAAATGCGATTACAAAAATTTACCGTGCTAGATGTGCAAGATTGAGATTGTTAATGAATCATGAAATTCCTGAAGATATTCGCTGGTTGATTGAAGCAAAGGTCCGATTATCAGGTGAGTCCTCTAATTTCTTTATTTCACACATGCCTGGAACAGGTAAAAGCACTTTTACAAAGAAGAGAAGTCTGTCATCGATGTGCTAGATGGACTTGTAATACACAATGTCGTTCTTTAGGAATGGTATCTATAAACCGTGATGATAAAATACAATTCATTAAGGATGGCCTGAGTAAGGAGTCTTTAGATAATCTTCTATTAACTCTTGAGACGCATCCTAGTGGAGATGTGCATCGTGTAATTCATGATTTATGGCCACTATTTCATAAAGAACATGATCAACTTAGTCTCGGGAATCTGACTAAAAAAGACCCTGTTTGCCAGTTTTAAGAAAACTGGATGGGAAGCCTATCCCCGACCCATAGAGGGCGTTTAAGCCGTTCTTAGACGTAAAACCAAGGGAAGATGTGAGCCACAATCACAACTACCTGTACATACACATGCTTTTTTAAAAGTAAATAAATAAATAAATAAAAAGAGAGAGAGATAGTGTGAGACTCCAGCTGGCCTACATATAGGTGTTATGATTGTCTTTCTAATTTCTCATCTATAAAACCCTCTTTTCCTTCCTTTCATTTCTACTCAACCCATACATTCAACAAATAGAGAAGTGTGTAGAAATGGCAAGTTCCTCAAGTCATCAAATAAGAAATATTTGTGTTTTTGGTGGATCTAGTCCTGGGAAAGAAAAGGAGTTTTTAGAATCAGCAAATTATCTTGGTCAGGTGCTAGCTGAGAGAAAGATTCATTTAGTGTATGGGGGAGGCAGTTTTGGGTTAATGGGAGGTGTGTCAATAGCTGTATTTTTAGGAGGCAGTCAAGTTTTGGGGGTCGTCCCTGAAGCTTTGGCACAAGGGGACATCATTGGAAAAACATTTGGAGAGGAACTTCAGGTCTCCACAATGTCGGCTCGAATGAATGCAATGTTTAACCATGTTGATGCGTTCATTGCTTTACCAGGTGGTCTAGGCACACTAGAAGAGATCTTTCATATCTCCTCTTGGGCTCAATTGCACATTCACCATAAACCCATAGGTTTGTTAAATGTTAATGGTTATTATGATAAGTTGTTGTCTTTTCTTGATCATGCTATGGAATAGGAATTTCTAACATCTTCTGCACGACAAATCATAATCTTTGCTACTACTGCTGAACAATTGATTGACCAACTACAATCTTTCATTTCTATGATTGATCCTTCCATGAGTCGCATAAATTGGTCATCTACGGGAAGCCGTAAAAAGCTTAGATTGGATTTGAGCCTTCATTTGTGAATTTTTGTGTCTTTTGGTTTTATTATTGTGTTTTGTTATTTCTTATTTTTGTTTCAGTGTGTTTCAGGTTTGTTAATGTTCATTATTTCAGGTGATATCTTCTATACTCTATCTTTCTATCTTAGAACATTGAGGACAATGTCTCGTTTTGGTTGGGGGGAGAGGGTAGTAGTTGATAAAAAAAAATGTTTTTCATTTCATAAAGCATGTGCATAATTGTTGTTACTAGGATGACAGAGTAAAGGAGTTCTTTTGTTAAAGTAACTCTTGAGACGCATCTTAGTAACCATTCTTAACAAGGTCTATTATAATACTTCCTGAAATATTCAGGTTTACAAACTCTCGTATTGTTACCACTTAATTCTGCTCATATACTTATTTAACATGTATTCTTAAACCTTAATTTACACACACACACTTTAACATATGATTGTGGGTTGCATATTAGATTATTACATTATTTATGTTCTTTTGTTAAAGGTAACAACTAAGGGAAAGGGATTGTATATAATTAAAAAAAAAACATGAAAAAAAAAGAAAAAAAAAAGAAAAAAAGAAAAAAATGATGATAATAAAAATGTAGATAAGTTTGGTTTCGTAGCCTCCCTAACCTAAGCAATTAAGCCCGAAGGGGTGTTTTAACACCTAATACCCTAAAGTCAACTGACTTGGGAGCTATTGGCCCAACGCTTGTTACATGGGTTGAGGAGAAAAGCTTAAGGGAATCAAACATTGCACTATCTACATATCAGTATCTGTGACCCGAGTTACTAAGCTCATAGGGGTGTCTTAACACCTAATGCCCTAAGACCAACTGATCTGGGAGTCATTAGCTGAAAGCTCGTTACATGGGTTAAAGATGTATGATGTTTTTAAATTATATGTATATATATTTAAAAAAAAAGACAAAAATAATAATCCCAACCCAAGGAAGTTAACCTTAAACATTAGAACAAAAATTTTGTTTTCTTTAAAGAAAAGCCCCATAATTATGTGTTGATACATTGAGCACAAAAGAAAGGTTTATTAATATCTTGTTAAGTGGTATTGAGCAGATATATAAATTTAATGAGAGTTTGTTTATCTGGATAGATTAATGGAAGTTAAATGATGAATACCTTGCTTTGTGAAATTTGCAAATTGTTTTAACGCTTTGATTACTAGGGACTAGTAATAAGCTGGTTGAGGGGTGTGATTAGTATTTAAAAGTGCATTTTTATCATGGTTTTATATCATCATTTTGCACTTGAAGTATCAATAACTCCTTAACTAAAGCATGTTTTATAATAATATATCTAATAATATAAGATACCTTTAATTTATGGTAAATGTTCATTTTAAATGCAGGCCTATCACATAAATGAAAATACTGATTGATGACTTTAAGAACTTAAATTGCAAAGGCAAAGAGGTGGCCAAACTTAGAAAAGAGATGTCGGTGCGATCCAAATCGGAATACTGTTCGGTAATTGGGTCATATCTGGAGCTATATATCTTAGATTTAGGTCCAATTTAAAGGTAAGCCATAGGCCTACAACTTTCATATGGAGTCTAAGATCTAAAAAGGCCATTATCAAGTCCAAATTGTAGCAACAACAAAGAAGCCCGAATCTGTCTTCCAGCCCGAGCACTGTTCGGTATTTTGGCTATATCTGGAGTTCTAGAAGTCCAAATGAGCTGAATGGTTTACACAAGAAAGATGAGACAATTGCCTACAACTTTCATGTTTACAACTGGCTCCAATTTTGACGTTATCAATGACATTTTGGGCAGACAATAGAAGATAAGGATTGTCACCAAGTCAAAAGTTGGGCACCCACTTATCAATTAGTCATCAAATCAATAGTTCCCAATTTTGGCCTATAAAAGGAGGCATTTGCCATGCATTTAGGTATCTTGGTTTCCAAATCAAGATCATGCTCTTCCTTTCTCTCTTTGTATTTTTTGTAATGTTTATGCTTTGCTTTCATTATTATTAAGTTTATGCCTTTCATTTCCTTTCCTTTACTTAGTTAACTTTTATGTTCTTATTTTGTTTATCTATTTTGCTTTCTTTCATTATGTCTAGCTAAGTTAATTATGTCAAGGTGAAAAGGTTACACTAATGGTGTGAGAATAAGTATAATGTAAACTTAATATGGACTTTAATGTTTGATACTAACATGTTTTATATTTGTTATCTTGTTCACTCTTTAATACTTTGCTTGTTAAATGATTAATCTTGATTTATGTTGTATAACACTTGGTACAACAAATGCTTGGCACTTTCATAGCCCATAATGTATGGTATAACCGACACCTGAGCTATGAAAGGAACTTGATTTGTTGTTAACATAAGTTATAATCATGAATGCTTGACGAGATTTACAAGTATTAGCATTAATTGAATAAGATGGCTAATGTAATCATGTTAACAATATATAATCTGATTGGAACCTCCTTTGTGTGTGGTTTCCAATTCAATAATAAGAGTTTATACTATACTTGTTTGATATACCATTAGTGGAACCTCTAACCTTGACATTTGTTATTATTATTGTTTAATCCTTACATTAATATTTCATCTCTAAGTTCTCATCATCATCATCTTCTTCTTCTTCTTCTCTTTCTTTATTATTATTATTATTAGTAGTAGTAGTAGTAGTACTACTACTACTACTACTACTACTACTACTACTATTATTATTATTATTATTATTATTATTATTTTTATTATTATTATTGTTGTTGTTGTTGTTGTTGTTGTTGTTGTTATTGTTGTTTTATAATTGTTGTTTATAATTTGTACAATTAACCTCCCTGTGGTTCGACCCTGGTCTTGCTGGGTTATTTATTACTTCGACACTCCTGCACTTGGGAGAAGACATCAACCTTTTAGTCGTGTCATCATGGCTTCTTGATTGATGTCTTAAGGAACATATGCCTCATTCAACACCTTCTGTAGATATTTCCTATGTGGCTCCGAGCTTAAAATCAAAGACAAAAGTGATATTCTTGCTGGAGTTTTCTTGAGCTGTTCAACAACACTATATTTATTATGTTTCATCAGCTTCAAGAATTCATTGGTTTTGTCTTCTATGACAGGTTTGTTTATTTCCTCGGTCACGTTAACCCCTTCATTACCTTTAGGTTTTCTTTGTTTTTCCAGTTCCTCTGGAGTGAAACATCTCCCGCTATGGGTTAATCCTCCATTTTGCTTGAAAAATAGGTGACTACTATGTGCTTTTGAAGGAATACCCATAATCATGAGGTAAGCCATTGTAATTCCTTTTATGTGCCCCTACTAGTTTGGACAGAAACAGTTTGGGTGGCTTTCCTGTAATGAATTGTACTCGGCATTCCTCTTTATTTGGTGTTTCTATTATTGACACCTCTTCACCTGTTGCTTTCTCAATTCATAGTAATCCATGACTCATCATTTGTATCATTTTTTTTTATAAAAGCCCTCACACTAATTAATCACATGACCTTCTATACAATGATGTTCGCAGCACTTCTCGCTACCCTTCTTGTACCCTACATCTACCATTATTTGGTAGATCTTATCCATAAGCACCTTTAAGATTTTTTAGTGTTTTATTTCTAACATGTTTACAGACTTGCTACCTGAAGCATGATTGGGTACAGGATTTATACTCATGTTAGGGACATCTTCAAATGTTATCCATCCCGCTTTGATTAATTGCATAAGTTTTCTTTTGAAAGCATTGCAAGTATGGATGTTATGTCCAACTACACCAGCATGGTATTTGTAAGTAAGATTTGGCTTATACCAGCTAGGGTAAGGCATTTATAGGGGTGCCAAGGGTACGGGGGCTATTTGTCCAATACTTAGTAGCTTCTAGTACATTTCATTCAGAGGTAGTGACAATGGAGGCAAATTGTTCTTGGGTTCTTTAGTAGTTCTTTTTGGGAAAACTTTCAGCTTGTTTTTTTACTTAGTGATTTTGGGGTTCAGGCTTTCTAGCTAGAATTAGGAAGTTGAAATTGGTGTTGGCAATTTGAAATGAAAAGAATGGAATGTTATATCTTTGGAGTTGGGTTTTCTTGCTTTTATAACTACTTTCAACATGATTAATTTCCCTTTTTTTAACTCCAAAACCCTTTTTTCTTCCATGAGTGTGGAGATTCTCCCTCTCTTTATTCCTTGCTCTATTCGTTTTGCTACTACCACAGCATCGGTGAATTATTGAGTCGAACTACCCATCACATGTTTGTAATAAAGTGGTTTCAATGTGGTAGCAAATAGAGTAACCATTTCCTTTTCTAGGAGTGAGGGATGTACTTATGCTGCCAAATCCCTCTATCTTTAATCATACGCCCTTATACTCTCTTTGTTTCCTTTCTCTAAATTAGATAGACTGGTTTTATCTGAAGCAATATCCATATTATATTTGTATTGCTTGATAAAGCGTCTACAAGATCCTTTCATTTATGAATCATGATATTAGCTAACCTCATATACTAGCTTAATGCTGCTCCATTCAAGTTGTCTTAGAAGAAATGCATCAGCAACTTCTCATCATGCACTACTTCTACCATTTTATTGCAATAAGATTTAAGATGGGTAACAGGGCATTAAGTTCTAATATATTTGATAAATTCAGGAACTTAAAATTTCTTTAGTACCACCGCATTAGGGACTAGACACATTTTTGCGACTCGTACTGGATCATATAAGTCTACTCCCTTAATGGCCCTAATCCTAGCCTCCAGTGCTGTCATCTTGTCTTGATCAATATCATCCAATGGCTTGGTTTTGTGGGACTTATTAGCTAATGTATCTGCGACTATAAGTGTTGGTACTTATGTTGTTGACTACATAAATGTCGAATTGTGCTGGGGCTCATATGCTTGTTCTTTTATTATTTCTTCAGGTTGATTTACTGGGAAAATGGTAGGTGTAGTGGCGGGGCCCTTACCTGAGGTATTCCTTAATCCTTGCTAGAGTAAGCTGATGAGGCGAGCCACACTAACTTTTAGAGAATCCAATTCCTCTTGGAAGTGAGTTTTGCGATAAGCACGTTCTTCATCTTCCATGTTCCTTGATCGGAGCCGAGTGTTGTAGACTCTTTGGAGACCTATATTTTGACTTGGTGTATGCACGTGTATTATAATGAATGAATGTATGAATATGGATGTAAATGAAAGATGCATGTATATGAATTAAAAAGCTAGTCCATGACTCTCTTTGTTAAATACAGGTAGAATCTGAAATTTGATATACTTAAAGAGGTTTTACTCAAGTCTTTTGATTGATTGAATTCCATACACACTATACAAGTTCAAAAGTAGGCTTAAACCTATATAGATGGTTCATACAAAGTGTCTTTATTCAAATGTTGTTCTTTTATTTGCTACATTCTTGATAAAAGATTAAACTTCATTGAAATATTCCTCATATCTATGACGGTTGCTGTCAATCCTAAAGCCTTCACTCATAGCTCATTTGCCTTTTAAGCCACCATGTCAATTAGCTTGTTAGTTTGTCCAATCTTATAATGGAACAAGGTGTTATCTTGAAGCAATGTTCCATTACTAACAACTAATGATTCATTATTCTTCTCTAAAATTTAAACCATCTTTTCCAACTGCTGAATCTGTTTTCTGGCCCTTTGCGATTCTTCCTTCTCTATATCAAGGCTACTGATATAGTCTTGTCATTCCTCAAATTGTTCTTACATCTTCTTTACTTCTTCCCCTCGAGACTCAAGTTCAGCTTATATCTTAGAAATTCGATTTCTTATACCATTTATTTTGTCCATGTATTCCTTCATGTCTAACTCAGCTATCTTTCTCGCTTTTCTTTCATCATCAACTTGTACCTAATATCAAGTTTTTAAGCTTCTTTCTTCATCAATAGTAAGACTAGTTAATCTATTCTACTCTTTTTCAGCTTCCCATTTCAATTTATACTAGTCCCTTTATTTCTTCAAAAAAGCTATTATTTCTTTATTAGTAGGCTTTCTACTTTCTAAGGCCTTTTTTAGAGTCACTAATTCCTACTCCACCATTACATGCTTGTTTACCAACTCATTATACTTGACCTTCCCTTCCTTCAGTTGTTTATTTGCTTCATGCTGGTTCTCTCTTAACTTAACAATTTGATTATCTTTTTCTTTCAATTGTTGATCTAGAGAGGTCGTTATCTCATCTTCTTTCAAGAGTTGGTTTTCCAGGAATTTCTAATGATTTTTTCTTTTTCCAAGCTCAATCCTCAGCTTATCTAGTTCTTTTTGGAGATCTTCCTCATTGTTAACCCTTTTTCTTTTGAGCTCCAATGTCATGGATGACTTATCTTGGATTCCCCTTCGCTCTTTTGCCTCTTAAAGTATTTCCCATGAATTGTCACTCCTTCATATTGAATAATTAGGGCTAACTGAGAACTCTTTTTTATGCTCCTTTTTATAGACCAAAACAGGCTACTTCTAATCATTTCTGATAACATCTAACTTATCCAAAGAGCTAGCTTCTTTAAATAGATCGGTATATTCAACCAAACCCTAAGTTCTTGGCACTTATTATTGACACGACCAAAGAGTTGTTGTCTTATCACAAGTGTAGGAGTGTCAAAGTAATAAATAACCCTACAAGACCGAGGTCGAACCATAGGGAAGTTAACTATATAAATTATAAACAACAACAACAATAATAATGGTGGTGGTGAAGATAAGTTATAGAGGACTTTGAGATGTAAGATTAATGTAAAGATTATACAATGATAAAAACAAATGTCAAGGTTAAAGGATACACTAATAGTATTAGAGATAAGGTATAAACTCTTTATTAATTATCAACATGATCATATTAATCATCTTATTTACATAATACCATACTTATAAATTTTATTAAGTATTCATGATGCTTGATTAGTACTTAAAAGTGCATTTTTATCATGGTTTTATATCATCATTTTGCACTTGAAGTATCAATAACTCCTTAACTAAAATATGTTTTATAATAATGTATCTAATAATATAAGTGACACGACTGAAAGATTGATGTCTTCTCCCAAGTGCAGGAGTGTCGAAGTAATAAATAACCCGGCAAGACCGGGGTCGAACCACAGGGAGGTTAATTGTACAAATTATAAATAACAATAATACAACAACAATAACAATAACAACAACAACAACAACAACAACAACAATAATAATAATAATAATAATAATAATAATAATAATAATAATAATAGTATCAGTAGTAGTAGTAGTAGTAGTAGTAGTAGTAGTAGTAATAGTAATAATAATAATAATAATAATGAAAGAGAAGAAGAAGAAGATGATGATGATGATGAGAACTTTGAGATGAAATATTAATTAAACAATGATAATAACAAATGTCAAGGTTAGAGATTCCACTAATGGTATGTCAAACAAGTATAATATAAACTCTTATTATTCAATTGGAAACCACACATAAAGGAGGTTCCAATCAGATTATATATTGTTAACATGATTACATAAGTCATCTTATTCGATTAATGCTAATACTTGTAAATTTCGTCAAGCATTCATGATTATAACTTATGTTAACAACAAATCAAGTTCCTTTCATAGCTCAGGTGTCGGTTATACCATACATTATGGGCTATGAAAGTGCCAAGCATTTGTTGTACCAAGTGTTATACAACATAAATCAAGATTAGTTATTTAACAAGCAAAGTATTAAAGAGTGAACAAGATAACAAATATAAAACATGTTAGTATCAAACATTAAAGTCCATATTAAGTTTACATTATACTTATTCTTACACCATTAGTGTAACCTTTTCACCTTGACATAATTAACTTAGCTAGACATAATGAAAGAAAGCAAAATAGATAAACAAAATAAGAACATAAAAGTTAACTAGGTAAAGGAAAGAAAATGAAAGGCATAAACTTAATATTAATGAAAACAAAGCATAAAAAATACAAAGAGAGAAAGGAAGAGCATGATCTTGATCTGGAAACCAAGATGCCTAAATGCATGGCAAATGCCTCCTTTTATAGGCCAAAATTGGGAACTATTGATTTGATGACTAATTGATAAGTGGGTGGCCAACTTTTGACTTGGTGACAATCCTTATCTTCTCTTGTCTGCCCAAAACGTCATTGATAACGTCAAAACTGGAGCCAAGTGCAAACATGAAAGTTGTAGGCAATTGTCTCAGCTTTCTTGTGTAAAACATTCAGCTCATTTGGACTTCTAGAACTCCAGATATGGCCAAAATACCGAACAGTGCTCGGGCTGGAAGACAGATTCGGGCTTCTTTGTTGTTGCTACAATTTGGACTTGATAATGGCCTTTTTAGATCTTGGGCTCCATATCAAAGTTGTAGGCCTATGTCTTACCTTTCCATCCATATAAATTGGACCTAAATCTGAGATCTGTAGCTCCAGATATGGCCCAATTACCGAACAGTCTTCCGGTTTGGATTGCACCGACATCTCTTCTCTAAGTTTGACCATCTCTTTATCCATGCAATTTAAGTTCTTCAAGTCATCAATCAATCCTTTCATTTATGTGATAGACCTGCATTAAAAATAGACATTTACCACAAATTATAGGTATCTTATATTATTAGATACATTATTATAAAACATATTTTAGTTAAGGAGTTATTGATACTTCAAGTGCAAAATGATGATATAAAACCATGATAAAAATGCACTTTTAAGTACTAATCACACCCCTCAACCAGCTTATTACTAGTCCCTAGTAATTAAAGCGTTAAAACAATTTGCAAATTTCACAAAGCAAGGTATTCATCATTTAACTTCCATTAATCTATCCAGATAAACAAACTCTCATTAAATTTATATATCTGCTCAATACCACTTAACAAGATATTAATAAACCTTTCTTTTGTGCTCAATGTATCAACACATAATTATGGGGCTTTTCTTGGAAGAAAACAATTTTTTTTTTTTAATGTTTAAGGTTAACTTCCTTGGGATGGGATTATTATTTTTGTCTTTTTTTTTTTTACTTCTTTTTTTTCTTTTTTTCTTTTTTAAATGTATATACATATAATTTAAAAACATCATGCATCTTTAACCCATGTAACGAGCTTTCAGCTAATGACTCCCAGACCAGTTGGTCTTAGGGCATTAGGTGTTAAGACACCCCTACGAGCTTAGTAACTCGGGTCGCAGATACTGATATGTAGATAGTGCAATGTTTGATTGCCTTAAGCTTTTCTCCTCAACCCATGTAACAAGCGTTGGGCCAATAGCTCCCAAGTCAGTTGACTTTAGGGTATTAGGTGTTAAAACACCCCTTCGGGCTTAATTGCTTAGGTTAGGGAGGCTACGAAATCAAACTTATCTACATTTTTATTATCATCATTTTTTATTTTTATTTTGTTTTCTTTTTTTTTTCATGTTTTTTTTTTTTAATTATATACAATCCCTTTCCCTTAGTTGTTACCTTTAACAAAAGAACATAAATAATGTAATAATCCAATATGCAACCCACAATCATATGTTAAAGTGTGTGTGTGTAAATTAAGGTTTAAGAATACATGTTAAATAAGTATATGAGCAGAATTAAGTGGTAACAATACGAGAGTTTGTAAACCTGAATATTTCAGGAAGTATTATAATAGACCTTGTTAAGAATGGTTACTAAGATGCGTCTCAAGAGTCACTTTAACAAAAGAACTCCTTTACTCTGCCATCCTAGTAACAACAATTATGCACATGCTTTATGAAATGAAAAATAATTTTTTTTTTTTTTATCAACTACTACCCTCTCCCCCCAACCAAAACGAGACATTGTCCTCAATGTTCTAAGGTAGAAAGATAGAGTATAGAAGATATCACCTGAAATAACAAACACTGACAAAACCTGAAACACACTAAAACAAAAATAAAAAATAACAAAACACAATAATAAAACCAAAATACATAAAAATTCACAAATGAAGGCTCAAATCCAATCTAAGCTTTTTACGGCTTCCCGTAGATGACCAATTTATGCGACTCATGGAAGGATCAATCACAGGAATGAAAGATTGTAGTTGGTCAATCAATTGTTCAGCAGTAGAAGCAGAGATTATGATTTGTCGTGCAGAAGATGTTAGAAATTCCTGTTCCACAGCATGATCAAGAAAAGACAACAACTTATCATAATAACCATTAACATTTAACAAACCTATGGGTTTATGGTGAATGTGCAATTGAGCCCAAGAGGAAATATGAAAGATTTCTTCCAATGTGCCTAGACCACCTGGTAAAGCAATGAAAGCATCAGCATGGTTAAACATTGCATTCATTCGAGCCGACATTGTGGAGACCTGAAGTTCCTCTCCAATTGTTTTTCCAATGATGTCCCCTTGTGCCAAAGCTTCAGGGACGACCCCCAAAACTTGACTGCCTCCTAAAAATGCAGCTATTGACACACCTCCCATTAACCCAAGACTGCCTCCCCCATATACTAAATGAATCTTTCTCTCAGCTAGCACCTGACCAAGATGATTTGCTGATTCTAAAAACTCTTTTTCTTTCCCAGGACTAGATCCACCGAAAACACAAATATTTCTTATTTGATGACTTGAGGAACTTGCCATTTCTACACACTTCTGTATTTGTTGAATGTATGGGTTGAGTAGAAATGAAAGGAAGGAAAATAGGGTTTTATAGATGAGAAAGTAGAAAGGCAATCATAACATCTATATGGAGGCCAGCTGGAGTCTCACACACTCTCTCTCTCTTTTTATTTATTTATTTATTTACTTTTGAAAAAAGCATGTGTATGTACAGGTAGTTGTGATTGTGGCTCACATCTTCCCTTGGTTTTACGTCCAAGAACGGCTTAAACGCCCTCTATGGGTCGGGGATAGGCTTCCCATCCAGTTTTCTTAAAAATTGGCAAACAGGGTCTTTTTTAGTCAGATTCCCAAGACTAAGTCGATCATGTTCTTTATGAAATAGTGACCATAAATCATGAATTGCACGATGCACATCTCCACTAGGATGCGTCTCAAGAGTCAATAGAAGATTATCTAAAGACTCCTTACTCAGGCCATCCTTAATGAATTGTATTTTATCTTCACGGTTTATAGATACCATTCCTAAAGAACGACATTGTGTATTACAAGTCCATCTAGCACAACGATGACAGACATCCAGTCGTTTTGCACGACGCTTCTTTGCAAAAGTGCTTTTACCTGTTCCAGGCATGTGTGAAATGAAGTTAGAGGACTCACCTGATAATCGGACCTTTGCTTCAATCAACCAGCGAATATGTTCAGGAATTCTATGATTCATTAACAATCTCAATCTTGCACATCTAGCACGATAAAGTTTTGTAATCGCATTCTGAGGCAGAGCGGGAAAATACTTTTTCAATTTTTCAAGATTAGTGTCCATTATCAAATGAGAATTGGAAGAGAGATTCAAAGAATTGCACAAATATATACACAGATATCAGTTATTGTGGGAAACTGAAAGAACCGACTTAAGTCACGGAGTACCGTTGTCCACCATTTGACCGGGGTGAGAGAAACTAGCAAAAATCACTCAAAAAGAAACATAAAAAAGAAAATGTGAGAAAAACAAAATAATCAACCTTTATCTACAAGATCATTCAAACCAGCTGATTCATTTTCACTAGGAAAATTATCAAAGTAAGCTTTCAAACGATGTCCATTTTCCTTAAAATCATTGTCATTCATTGAATTCTCAATATCACAGGCCCCATAAGGATTGGTCCATCTTAATCTTAGCTCTTTAGGGAATGCATAGAGTTGAGAATCATAAAACAAAACTTTTTGACCAGTGTCAATTTTTTGACAATTTTCACAAGTTTTGCAGAATGCATGTGTGTCCTTGAATATGGTGGGCCAATAAAATCCATTTTGAAAGATTTTTGCAGTAGTCTTTTTTGACGAGAAATAACTTCCACATGCTTCAGAATGACAAAGTTTAATGACACTACTTACCTCATTGTCGGGAATGAATCTTTGAAATATTTGATCAGGACAATATTTGAATAAGTTAGGGTCATCACAATAAAAGCTCTTCACTTCGTTCAAAAACTTTTCTTTGTCTTGGGTACTCCAATCAGCTGGCAAATCTCCTAAAGCAAGAAAATTAATATTTTTATCATACCAAGGCATTGAACTAAGAGAAAGTAAGGATTTGTTAGGAAAGTAATCATCGATTGGTGTGATGTCAGATGTCGAATCTGTTGTCACTGTTGACAAAGGATTCGCATCAACATTTTCGGTGCTTGTTTCATTCGTGATTTCTTCCTCAGAATAAACCATTTGCAAATCTTTAGTTTCATCTAATTCATTTTTACTTAAAGTAGATTCAAGTTGATCATAAACTAATTCATCAATATGATCTACTTCTTGTAAATCATTATCATCTCCAGGTTGCTTGCAAATGTTGAAAATATTCATCTCCAATGTCATGTTTCCAAATGATAGCTTCATCAGTCCATTCCTACAATTAATCAATGCGTTAGAGGTTGCAAGAAAGGGACGTCCTAAAATAACAGGAAATGAATTACATGCTTCAACAGGTTCTGTGTCCAAGACAATAAAATCCACAGGATAAATGAATTTATCGACTTGTACTAACACATCCTCAATTATTCCTCTAGGCACTTTTACAGATCTATCGGCAAGTAAAAGAGATATAGAAGTTGGTTTTAACTCACCTAGATTGAGACTCTGAAAAACTGAATATGGAAGTAAATTCACACTAGCTCCAAGATCAAGTAAGGCTCTTTCAATTTTATGCTCTCCAATAAAGCAAGAAATTATAGGACAACCAGAGTCTTTATATTTCAAAGCATTATTGTTTTGAAGAATAGCACTTACTTGTTCGGCTAGAAAGGCTTTCTTTTTCACATTCAGTTTCCTCTTCACAGTGCATAGATCTTTCAAAAATTTAGCATAGGAAGGAACCTGTTTAATAGCATCCAGCAAAGGTATATTGATTCTTACCTGTTTGAAAATTTCAAAAATTTCTGAGTTGTGATTGACTTTCCTTTGTTTGGTCATGGCTTGAGGAAATGGAAGTGCTGGCGGTGAATCAGTCGTTTCTTTGCAATTTTCAGATTCATCCCCTTCCTTACTCTCAGAGATTGACTCATCATCTTTCTCATAAGGTTCAAGAGAGGGTTTTTCAATAACCTTACCACTGCGCAGAGTAGTGACTGATTTGACTTGATCCACGTGTTGGCTTCCGTAACTACTTGCATTTGCATTGTATTGCCCTTTGGGATTTTGTTGTGTTTGAGATGGAAACTTACCTTTCTCTTGGAAACTGAGAGCAGATGTTAATTTTGCAAGAGTATCTTTAAAATCTGCCATGTTTTGAGCAAGTTGAGTATTGATTGTCTCTTGCTTTTCAATGAATGCATGCAATGTTTCCTCAAGATTTCTTCTAGGAGGTGGAGCATAAGGAGGTGCATATCCATGAGAATTTTGGAAATTGTGGTGTGCTTGAAATGGTGGTTGTGAAGTTTGTGCATTGTTGTTCTCACTCTTCCAACTAAAATTTGGGTGATCCCTCCATCCAGGGTTGTATGTTTGGGAGTATGGGTTGTGGTTGGCCCTTTGAAAACTGTTTAAAGAATGGGCTTGTTCATGAAGACATTCCTTAAAAGAAGGCAAGGTTGGACAATCGTTGGTTGAGTGTTCATTTGTTTCACAGATTTGACACACAATGTTTTCAACAGATTTTAATTGACCACTCTTTTTCAATTCTAGTGCCTCGACTTTTCTAGCTAAAGATGCAAATTTGGCTTGAAAGTCATGATCTTCCCTAAGGTTGTACATACCTCCACTAGATGTATGAGGTTGAGTTTTACTCGGTGCCTCATATGTACCTGCAGTGTCCCAATTTTGAGCATTTTCAGCTAACAAGTCTAAGTACTCCATTGCTTCATCAGGGTCTTTATCTTCAAAAGTTCCATTGCACATCAATTCAACCATTTGCCTATCTTTAGGTGTTAACCCTTCATAGAAATGTGAAACCAATCTCCATATTTCAAAACCATGATGAGGGCAAGTACTAAGCAAGTCTCGATACCTATCCCAACATTTGTAAAATGTTTCTCCTGGTTTTTGAGTGAAAGTGGTGATTTGTTTCTTGAAAGAGTTTGTTCTATGAGATGGGAAAAACTTCTTTAAAAATTGTTGTTGCATTTCATCCCAAGCACGAATGGATCCTGGTCTTAAATTTTGTAGCCATGTTTTAGCTTTATCTTTTAATGAAAAAGGAAAAAGCTTTAATCTGATGGTGTTCATGCTACAATTTAAGTTATTATATGTGTTGCAGACCTCCTCAAATTCCCTTAAATGCAAATATGGATTTTCCAATTCTAAACCATGAAAAGAAGGTAAAAGTTGAATAATACCTGGTTTAAAATTAAAATGAGATGCATCAGGAGCAAAAACTATGCATGATGGTGCACTTGTTCTTGTGGGATTCATGTGGTCTCTAAGTGTTCTAGTACGGTTATTCTCATTATTCTCATTATGAAGTGATTGATTATCTTCTTCGGCCATATTTTCTGAAAATGATGAGGATATCCTACAAAGTCTACCACTTGATGTACGTGACCACACTCTCATGCACGTGTAGGAATAAAATAAAAAAAGAAGAAGAAAGCAAAAGAAGGAGGAAGAAAACAAAATAAAAAGAAACAAAAGAAAAGAAACAAAGTTATATACAAGAAAAGTGAAAAGAGAAAATAAGATAAATACTATAATTTATACAAGAACTTACCTCCCCGGCAACGGCGCCAAAAACTTGACACGACTGAAAGATTGATGTCTTCTCCCAAGTGCAGGAGTGTCGAAGTAATAAATAACCCGGCAAGACCGGGGTCGAACCACAGGGAGGTTAATTGTACAAATTATAAATAACAATAATACAACAACAATAACAATAACAACAACAACAACAACAACAACAATAATAATAATAATAATAATAATAATAATAATAATAATAATAATAATAATAATAATAGTATCAGTAGTAGTAGTAGTAGTAGTAGTAGTAGTAGTAGTAATAGTAATAATAATAATAATAATAATGAAAGAGAAGAAGAAGAAGATGATGATGATGATGAGAACTTTGAGATGAAATATTAATTAAACAATGATAATAACAAATGTCAAGGTTAGAGATTCCACTAATGGTATGTCAAACAAGTATAATATAAACTCTTATTATTCAATTGGAAACCACACATAAAGGAGGTTCCAATCAGATTATATATTGTTAACATGATTACATAAGTCATCTTATTCGATTAATGCTAATACTTGTAAATTTCGTCAAGCATTCATGATTATAACTTATGTTAACAACAAATCAAGTTCCTTTCATAGCTCAGGTGTCGGTTATACCATACATTATGGGCTATGAAAGTGCCAAGCATTTGTTGTACCAAGTGTTATACAACATAAATCAAGATTAGTTATTTAACAAGCAAAGTATTAAAGAGTGAACAAGATAACAAATATAAAACATGTTAGTATCAAACATTAAAGTCCATATTAAGTTTACATTATACTTATTCTTACACCATTAGTGTAACCTTTTCACCTTGACATAATTAACTTAGCTAGACATAATGAAAGAAAGCAAAATAGATAAACAAAATAAGAACATAAAAGTTAACTAGGTAAAGGAAAGAAAATGAAAGGCATAAACTTAATATTAATGAAAACAAAGCATAAAAAATACAAAGAGAGAAAGGAAGAGCATGATCTTGATCTGGAAACCAAGATGCCTAAATGCATGGCAAATGCCTCCTTTTATAGGCCAAAATTGGGAACTATTGATTTGATGACTAATTGATAAGTGGGTGGCCAACTTTTGACTTGGTGACAATCCTTATCTTCTCTTGTCTGCCCAAAACGTCATTGATAACGTCAAAACTGGAGCCAAGTGAAAACATGAAAGTTGTAGGCAATTGTCTCAGCTTTCTTGTGTAAAACATTCAGCTCATTTGGACTTCTAGAACTCCAGATATGGCCAAAATACCGAACAGTGCTCGGGCTGGAAGACAGATTCGGGCTTCTTTGTTGTTGCTACAATTTGGACTTGATAATGGCCTTTTTAGATCTTGGGCTCCATATCAAAGTTGTAGGCCTATATCTTACCTTTCCATCCATATAAATTGGACCTAAATCTGAGATCTGTAGCTCCAGATATGGCCCAATTACCGAACAGTGTTCCGGTTTGGATTGCACCGACATCTCTTCTCTAAGTTTGACCATCTCTTTATCTATGCAATTTAAGTTCTTCAAGTCATCAATCAATCCTTTCATTTATGTGATAGACCTGCATTAAAAATAGACATTTACCACAAATTATAGGTATCTTATATTATTAGATACATTATTATAAAACATATTTTAGTTAAGGAGTTATTGATACTTCAAGTGCAAAATGATGATATAAAACCTTGATAAAAATGCACTTTTAAGTGTTAATCATAATTCAAAAAAATCTAATGTATCATTTCACTTTCAAGCTTTGACTACTAAAGAACCATCTAAAAACTTTTCATAAACACCACTTCAACCATATCTCTAGTAGAGTGGCCAAAGCTAAAGAAGAATGAGATACGACTCAACTATAGTTAGATCAGAATCCAATAGGAAATGAATTGAGGATAAACAAAAGTAGACTAGCTAGGAAATACAAATAACTTTGTGATGATGAAAAAGCCTATTTCAAGCAAAAATCTAGAGTTCAATGGCTTTATCATAGGGATAAGAATACCAGTTTCTTCCATAAATCCTTGATTTATTGGCAAAACTAAAACAAGATCCATTCCTTGAAGGATGTGTCGAGCAACCTCATTAATGATCAGTAAAGGATGGGTAGAGTGTCAATTGATTACTATAAGGATCTCTTTTGCAGCACCCATCCCATCATAAAGATATAATACATTCCAGTACTTCCCTCCACCCTAAAATGGAGTAGAATTAGATAAACAAATTACTAATAAGGAGATCAAAGAAGCTCTAAACTCTATATTAGATGATAAGGCTTTAGAGCTGAATTGCTACATGACATTGTTCTTTAAATGCTATTAGGCCATAATAGGAGAAGATTTCAAAGTAGTTATCAGGTAGTTCTTCAATCATCCCTTTACATCCCAATGTGTTAATGCCACAAACATAGTGTTAGTTCCAAAAACTAAGACTAGATTATCGACCAATAGCATGTTGCAATATCATATATAAATGCATCTTTAAAATCATAGTGACTAGATTGAAGACAGTTCTATTAGACATCATAGGTCCTCCCCCTATCCCCAATCAGCCTTCATTCCAATAAGACAAATTTTAGATGCTATACGACTATCCTAAGAGCTACTTCATAATTGTCATATGCCAAAATACCTTGCTAGATGTGCATTTAAGGTAAGATATCAATAAAGCATTTAATATGATAATTGATTAGTACTTAAAAGTGCATTTTTATCATGGTTTTATATCATCATTTTGCACTTGAAGTATCAATAACTCCTTAACTAAAATATGTTTTATAATAATGTATCTAATAATATAAGATACCTATAATTTGTGGTAAATATCTATTTTTAATGCAGGCCTATCAAATAAATGAAAGGATTGATTGATGACTTGAAGAACTTAAATTGCAAGGATAAAGAGATGGTCAAACTTAGAGAAGAGATGTTGGTGCAATCCAAACCGGAACACTGTTCGGTAATTGGGCCATATCTGGAGCTACAGATCTTAGATTTAGGTCCAATTTATATGGATGGAAAGGTAAGACATAGGCCTACAACTTTCATATGGAGCCCAAGATCTAAAAAGGCCATTATCAAGTCCAAATTGTAGCAACAACAAAGAAGCCCGAATCTGTCTTCCAGCCCGAGCACTGTTCGGTATTTTGGCCATATCTGGAGTTCTAGAAGTCCAAATGAGCTGAATTGTTTACACAAGAAAGCTGAGACAATTGCCTACAACTTTCATGTTTGCACCTGGCTCCAGTTTTGACGTTATCAATGACGTTTTGGGCAGACAAGAGAAGATAAGGATTGTCACCAAGTCAAAAGTTGGCCACCCACTTATCAATTAGTCATCAAATCAATAGTTCCCAATTTTGGCCTATAAAAGGAGGAATTTGCCATGCATTTAGGCATCTTGGTGTTCAGATCAAGATCATGCTCTTCCTTTCTCTCTTTGTATTTTTTGTAATGTTTATGCTTTCCTTTCATTAATATCAAGTTTATGCCTTTCATTTCATTTCCTTTACTTAGTTAACTTTTATGTTCTTATTTTGTTTATTTATTTTTCTTTCTTTCATTATGTCTAGCTAAGTTAATTATGTCAAGGTGAAAAGGTTACACTAGTGGTGTAAGAATAAGTATAATGTAAACTTAATATGGACTTTAATGTTTGATACTAACATGTTTTATATTTGTTATCTTGTTCACTCTTTAATACTTTGCTTGTTAAATGACTAATCTTGATTTATGTTGTATAACACTTGGTACAACAAATGCTTGGCACTTTCATAGCCCATAATGTATGGTATAACCGACACCTGAGCTATGAAAGGAACTTGATTTGTTGTTAACATAAGTTATAATCATGAATGCTTGACGAGATTTACAAGTATTAGCATTAATTGAATAAGATGACTAATGTAATCATGTTAACAATATATAATCTGATTGGAACCTCCTTTGTGTGTGGTTTCCAATTCAATAATAAGAGTTTATACTATACTTGTTTGATATACCATTAGTGGAACCTCTAACCTTGACATTTGTTATTATTATTGTTTAATCCTTACATTAATATTTCATCTCCAAGTTCTCATCATCATCATCTTCTTCTTCTTCTCTTTCTTTATTATTATTATTATTATTATTATTATTATTATTATTATTATTATTATTACTACTACTACTGCTATTATTATTATTATTATTATTATTATTATTATTATTATTATTATTATTATTATTACTATTATTGTTGTTGTTATTGTTGTTTTATAATTGTTGTTTATAATTTATACAATTAACCTCCCTCTGGTTCGACCCCGGTCTTGCCGGGTGATTTATTACTTCGACACTCCTGTACTTGGGAGAAGACATCAATCTTTCAGTCGTGTCAAGTTTTTGGCGCCGTTGCCGGGGAGGTAAGTTCTTGTATAAATTATAGTATTTATTTTATTTTCTCTTTTCACTTTTCTTGTATATAACTTTGTTTCTTTTCTTTTGTTTCTTTTTATTTTGTTTTCTTCCTCCTTCTTTTGCTTTCTTCTTCTTCTTTTTTTATTTTATTCCTACACGTGCATGAGAGTGTGGTCACGTACATCAAGTGGTAGACTTTGTAGGATATCCTCATCATTTTCAGAAAATATGGCCGAAGAAGATAATCAATCACTTCAAAATGAGAATAATGAGAATAACCATGCTAGAACACTTAGAGACCACATGAATCCCACAAGAACAAGTGCACCATCATGCATAGTTTTTCCTCCTGATGCATCTTATTTTAATTTTAAGCCAGGTATTATTCAACTTTTACCTTCTTTTCATGGCTTAGAATTGGAAAATCCATACTTGGATTTAAGGGAATTTGAGGAGGTGTGCAACACATATAATAACTTAAATTGTAGCATGAACACCATCAGATTAAAGCTTTTTCCTTTTTCATTAAAAGATAAAGCTAAAACATGGCTACAAAATTTGAGACCAGGATCCATTCGTGCTTGGGATGAAATGCAACAACAATTTTTAAAGAAGTTTTTCCCATCTCATAGAACAAACTCTTTCAAGAGACAAATCACCACTTTCACTCAAAAACCAGGAGAAACATTTTACAAATGTTGGGATAGGTATCGAGACTTGCTTAGTACTTGCCCTCATCATGGTTTTGAAACATGGAGATTGGTTTCACATTTCTATGAAGGGTTAACACCTAAAGATAGGCAAATGGTTGAATTGATGTGCAATGGAACTTTTGAAGATAAAGACCCTGATGAAGCAATGGAGTACTTAGACTTGTTAGCTGAAAATGCTCAAAATTGGGACACCGCGGGTACTTATGAGGCACCAAGTAAAACTCAACCTCATACATCTAGTGGAGGTATGTACAACCTTAGGGAAGAACATGACCTTCAAGCCAAGTTTGCATCTTTAGCTAGAAAAGTCGAGGCACTAGAATTGAAAAAGAGTGGTCAATTAAAATCTGTTGAAAACATTGTGTGTCAAATCTGTGAAACAAATGAACACTCAACCAACGATTGTCCAACCTTGCCTTCTTTTAAGGAATGTCTCCATGAGCAAGCCCATGCTTTAAACAGTTTCCAAAGGCCCAACCACAACCCATACTCCCAAACATACAACCCTGGTTGGAGGAATCACCCAAATTTCAGTTGGAAGAGTGAGAACAACAATGCACAAACTTCACAACCACCATTTCAAGCACACCATAATTTCCAAAATTCTCATGGATATGCACCTCCTTATGCTCCACCTCCTAGAAGAAATCTTGAGAAAACATTGCATGCATTCATTGAAAAGCAAGAGACAATCAATACTCAACTTGTTCAAAACATGACAGATTTTAAAGATACTCTTGCTAAATTAACATCTGCTCTTAGTTTCCAAGAGAAAGGTAAGTTTCCATCTCAAACACAACAAAATCCCAAAGGGCAATACAATGCAAATGCAAGTAGTTCCGGAAGCCAACACATGGATCAAGTCAAATCAGTCACTACTCTGCGCAGTGGTAAGGTTATTGAAAAACCCTCTCTTGAACCTTATGAGAAAGATGATGAGTCAATCTCTGAGGGTAAGGAAGGGGATGAATCTGAAAATTACAAAGAAACGACTGATTCACCGCCAGCACTTCCATTTCCTCAAGCCATGACCAAACAAAGGAAAGTTAATCACAACTCTGAAATTTATGAAATTTTCAAACAGGTAAGGATCAATATACCTTTGCTGGATGCTATTAAACAGGTTCCTTCCTATGCTAAATTTTTGAAAGATCTATGCACTGTGAAGAGGAAACTGAATGTGAAAAAGAAAGTCTTTCTAGCCGAACAAGTAAGTGTTATTCTTCAAAACAATAATGCTTTGAAATATAAAGACCCTGGTTGTCCTACAATTTCTTGCTTTATTGGAGAACATAAAATTGAAAGAGCCTTACTTGATCTTGGTGCTAGTGTGAATTTACTTCCATATTTAGTCTTTCAGAGTCTCAATCTAGGTGAGTTAAAACCAACTTCTATATCTCTTTTACTTGCCGATAGATCTGTAAAAGTGCCTAGAGGAATAATTGAAGATGTGTTAGTACAAGTCGATAAATTCATTTATCCTGTGGATTTTATTGTCTTGGACACAGAACCTGTTGAAGCATGTAATTCATTTCCTGTTATTTTAGGACGTCTATTTCTTGCAACTTCTAATGCATTGATTAATTGTAGGAATGGACTGATGAAGCTATCATTTGGAAACATGACATTGGAGATGAATATTTTCAACATTTGCAAGCAACCTGGAGATGATAATGATTTACAAGAAGTAGATCATATTGATGAATTAGTTTATGATCAACTTGAATCTACTTTAAGTAAAAATGAATTGGATGAAACTGAAGATTTGCAAATGGTTTGTTCTGAGGAAGAAATCACGGATGAAACAAGCACCAAAAATGTTGATGCAAATCTTTTGTCAACATTGACAACAGATTCGACATCTAACATCACACCAATCGATGATTACTTTCCTAACAAATCCTTACTTTCTCTTAGTCCAATGCCTTGGTATAATAAAAATATCAATTTTCTTGCCTTAGAAGATTTGCCAGCTGATTGGAGTACGCAAGACAAAGAAAAGTTTTTGAACGAAGTGAAGAGCTTTTACTGTGATGATCCTAACTTATTCAAATATTGTCCTGATCAAATATTTCAAAGATTAATTCCCGACAATGAGGTAAGTAGTGTCATTAAACTTTGTCATTCTGAAGCATATGGAAGTTATTTCTCATCAAAAAAGACAGCTACAAAAATCTTTCAAAATGGATTTTATTGGCCCACCATGTTCAAGGACACGCATGCATTCTGCAAAACTTGTGAAAATTATCAAAAGATTGATACTGGTCAAAAAGTTTTGTTTTATAATTCTCGACTCTATGCATTCCCTAGAGAGCTAAGACCTAGAATTCAATGAATGACAATGATTTTAATGAAAATGGACATCGTTTGAAAGCTTACTTTGATAATTTTCCTAATGAAAATGAATCAACTGGTTAGACTGATCTTGTAGATAAAGGTTAATTTTTTTTTCTCACATTGTTTTTGTGTTTCTTTTTGAGTGATTTTTGCTAGTTTTTCTCACCCCGGTCAAATGGCGGATAACGGTACTCTGTGACTTAAGTCGGTTCTTTCAGTTTCCCATAATTACTGATATCTGTGTATATATCTGTGCAATTCTTTGAATCTCTCTTCCAATTCTCATTTGAAAATGGACACTAATCTTGAAAAATTGAAAAAGTATTTTCCCGCTCTGCCTCAGAATGCGATTACAAAAATTTACCGTGCTAGATGTGCAAGATTGAGATTGTTAATGAATCATGGAATTCCTGAACATATTCGCTGGTTGATTGAAGCAAAGGTCCGATTATCAGGTGAGTCCTCTAACTCCTTCATTTCACACATGCTTGGAACAGGTAAAAGCACTTTTGCAAAGAAGCGTCGTGCAAAACGACTGGATGTCTGTCATCGATGTGCTAGATGGACTTGTAATACACAATGTCGTTCTTTAGGAATGATATCTATAAACCGTGAAGATAAAATACAATTCATTAAGGATGGCCTGAGTAAGGAGTCTTTAGATAATCTTCTATTGACTCTTGAGACGCATCCTAGTGGAGATGTGCATCGTTCAATTCATGATTTATGGCCACTATTTCATAAAGAACATGATCGACTTAGTCTTGGGAATCTGACTAAAAAAGACCCTGTTTGCCAGTTTTTAAGAAAACTGGATGGGAAGCCTATCCCCGACCCATAGAGGGCGTTTAAGCCGTTCTTGGATGTAAAACCAAGGGAAGATGTGAGCCACAATCACAACTGCGATTTGAGTCTTAGCTTGTAAAAATTTGTGTCTTTTCTTTTTATTAATAGCATAATATTTGTGTTTTGTCATTTCTTATTTTTGTTTCAGTGTATTTCAGGTTTGTCAGTGTTCGTTATTTCAGGTGATATCTTCTATACTCTATCTTTCTACCTTAGAACATTGAGGACAATGTCTTGTTCTGGTTGGGAGGAGAGGGTAGTAGTTGATAAAAAAAAAAAATTTGTTTTTCATTTCATAAAGCATGTGCATAATTATTGTTACTAGGATGGTAGAGTAAAGGAGCTCTTTTGTTAAAGTGACTCTTGAGACGCATCTTAGTAACCATTCTTAACAAGGTCTATTATAATACTTCCTGAAATATTCAGGTTTACAAACTCTTGTATTGTTACCACTTAATTCTGCTCATATACTTATTTAACATGTATTCTTAAACCTTAATTTACACACACACACTTTAACATATGATTATGGGTTGCATATTGGATTATTACATTATTTATGTTCTTTTGTTAAAGGTAACAACTAAGGGAAAGAGATTGTATATAATTAAAAAAAACATGAAAAAAAAAAAGAAAAAAGAAACAAAAAAAGAAAAAAATAACGATAATAAAAATGTAGATAAGTTTGGTTTCGTAGCCTCCCTAACCTAAGCAATTAAGCCCGAAGGGGTGTTTTAACACCTAATACCCTAAAGTCAACTGACTTGGGAGCTATTGGCCCAACGCTTGTTACATGGGTTGAGGAGAAAAGCTTAAAGAAATCAAACATTGCACTATCTACATATCAGTATCTGCGACCCGAGTTACTAAGCTCGTAGGGGTGTCTTAACACCTAATGCCCTAAGACCAACTGGTTTGGGAGTCATTAGCTGAAAGCTCGTTACATGGGTTAAAGATGCATGATGTTTTTAAAGTATATGTATATAGAGTTAAAAAAAAAAAGACAAAAATAGTAATCCCAACCCAAGGAAGTTAACCTTAAACATTAGAACAAAAATTTTGTTTTCTTCCAAGAAAAGCCCCATAAATGAAAGGATTGATTGATGACTTGAAGAACTTAAATTGCAAGGATAAAGAGATGGCCAAACTTAGAAAAGAGATGTCGGTGCAATCCAAACCGGAACACTGTTCGGTAATTGGGTCATATCTGGAGCTACAGATCTCAGATTTAGGTCCAATTTATATGGATGGAAAGGTAAGACATAGGCCTACAACTTTGATATGGAGCCCAAGATCTAAAAAGGCCATTATCAAGTCCAAATTGTAGCAACAACAAAGAAGCCCGAATCTGTCTTCCAGCCCGAGCACTGTTCGGTATTTTGGCCATATCTGGAGTTCTAGAAGTCCAAATGAGCTGAATGTTTTACACAAGAAAGCTGAGACAATTGCCTACAACTTTCATGTTTACAACTGGCTCCAGTTTTGACGTTATCAATGACGTTTTGGGCAGACAAGAGAAGATAAGGATTGTCACCAAGTCAAAAGTTGGCCACCCACTTATTAATTAGTCATCAAATCAATAGTTCCCAATTTTGGCCTATAAAAGGAGGCATTTGCCATGCATTTAGGCATCTTGGTGTTCAGATCAAGATCATGCTCTTCCTTTCTCTCTTTGTATTTTTTTGTAATGTTTATGCTTTGCTTTCATTAATATTAAGTTTATGCTTTTCATTTCCTTTCCTTTTCTTAGTTAACTTTTATGTTCTTATTTTGTTTATCTATTTTGCTTTCTTTCATTATGTCTAGCTAAGTTAATTATGTCAAGGTGAAAAGGTTACACTAATGGTGTGAGAATAAGTATAATGTAAACTTAATATGGACTTTAATGTTTGATACTAACATGTTTTATATTTGTTATCTTGTTCACTCTTTAATACTTTGCTTGTTAAATGACTAATCTTGATTTATGTTGTATAACACTTGGTACAACAAATGCTTGGCACTTTCATAGCCCATAATGTATGGTATAACCGACACCTGAGCTATGAAAGGAACTTGATTTGTTGTTAACATAAGTTATAATCATGAATGCTTGACGAGATTTACAAGTATTAGCATTAATTGAATAAGATGACTAATGTAATCATGTTAACAATATATAATCTGATTGGAACCTCCTTTGTGTGTGGTTTCCAATTGAATAATAAGAGTTTATACTATACTTGTTTGATATACCATTAGTGGAACCTCTAACCTTGACATTTGTTATTATTATTGTTTAATCCTTACATTAATATTTCATCTCTAAGTTCTCATCATCATCATCTTCTTCTTCTTCTCTTTCTTTATTATTATTATTATTATTATTATTATTATTACTACTACTACTGCTATTATTATTATTATTATTATTATTATTATTATTATTATTATTATTATTATTACTACTACTATTATTGTTGTTGTTATTGTTGTTTTATAATTGTTGTTTATAATTTATACAATTAACCTCCCTGTGGTTCGACCCCGGTCTTGCCGGGTTATTTATTACTTCGACACTCCTGCACTTGGGAGAAGACATCAATCTTTCAGTCGTGTCAATGCTAACTTATGTTGACAACAAATCAAGTTCCTCTCATAATAACGACGTCAGCCGAAGACTATAAAGGATCAAGTATTTGATGTACCAAGAGTTATACAACACAAATCTAGATTAACCATTTAACAAGTAAGGTATTAAGAATTAATAAGATAAAAATGATAAGACATGCTAATAGCAAGTTGTTTAGGATATAAGCATTGAAGTCCATGTTGAGTTTATATTATACTTATCCTAACACCATTAGTGAAACATTTTCACCTTGACATAATTAACTTAGTTAGACATTATGAAGGAGAAAAACTTAAAGAAACAATATAAGAACATAAACATGATATAAGTTAACTAAGTATAGTAAAAGAAATGCAAAGCATGAACAAGAGATTAATGAAAGCAAAACTTAAGCATTACAAAAATATAAAGAGAGAGCAAGAACATGATCTTGATATGAAAAACAAGATGCATAAATGAATGGTAAATGCCTCCTTTTATAGGCTAAATTCAAAACTATTCATTTGGTAATTGATAATTGATGTAATGACCAACTATTGATTAGTGGACTTGGTGGACAACATCACTCAAGCACTTTGACTGGCTAAATTGAGATTGATACAATCCAAATTTGGCACAATGTTCATAAAAGTTGTTGGAAATTGTCTTTTTCTTTCACCCACCAAATTTCAGATCATTTGGACTTCTAGAACTCTAGTTATGGGTAAAACTCTGAGTAGTGTTTGGGCTAAATTGCAGGACAGATTCAAACTTCTCTTTTATGGCCAACCTTTAAATTTGAAAACGAAAAACCCATACCCTTGAAAGTTATAGGCCTATTTCTTATCTTTTTAGTCACATAAATTAATTTGAAATCCAAGATCTATAGCTCTGGATATGATCCAATGACTGAACAGTGTTCAAATTTAAAGTGAATCAACATCTCCTTCATAAGCTTAGCCTTTTCTTTATCCTTTCACTTCCAATAGTTATTCACAATGACACGACGAAAAGATTGATGTCTTCTCCCAAGTGCAGGAGTGTCGAAGTAATAAATAACCCGGCAAGACCGGGGTCGAACCACAGGGAGGTTATTTGTATAAATTATAAATAGCAACAATACAACAACAATAATAATAATAACAGTAATAATAATAGTAATAACAATAATAATAGTAATAGTAGTAGTAGTAGTAGTAGTAGTAGTAGTAGTAGTAGTAGTAGTAGTAGTAGTAGTAGTAGTAGTAGTAGTAGTACTAATAATAATAATAATAATAATAATAAAGAAAAAGAAGGAAAAAGAGAAGAAGATGATGAGAACTTTGAGATGGAATATTAATGTAACGATTAAACAATGATAATAACAAATGTCAAGGTTA
Organism: Populus pruinosa; assembly: GCA_026413675.1. Taxonomy (NCBI): domain Eukaryota; kingdom Viridiplantae; phylum Streptophyta; class Magnoliopsida; order Malpighiales; family Salicaceae; genus Populus; species Populus pruinosa. Next base: position 6,335,540 of record CM048594.1, read on the forward strand.
GAGGATCCACTAATGGTATGTCAAACAAGAATAGTATAAACTTTTATTATTCAATTGGAAACCACACACAAAGGAGGCTCCAATCCGATTATATATTGTTAACATGATTACATTAGTCATCTTATTCGATTAATGCTAATACTTGTAAATCTCGTCAAGCATTCATGATTATAACTTATGTTAACAACAAATCAAGTTCCTTTCATAGCTCAGGTGTCGGTTATACCATACAGTATTGGCTATGAAAGTGCCAAGCATTTGTTGTACCAAATGTTATACAACATAAATAAAGAGTAGTCATTTAACAAGCAAAGTATTAAAGAGTGAACAAGATAACAAATATAAAACATGTTAGTATCAAACATTAAAGTCCATATTAAGTTTACTAAGTAAATGAAAGGAAATGAAAGGTATAAACTTGATATTAATGAAAGCAAAGCATAAGCAATACAAAAAATACAAAGAGAGAAAGCAAGAGCATGATCTTGATCTAGAAACCAAGATGCCTAAATGCATGGTAAATGCCTCCTTTTATAGGTCAAAATTAGGAACTATTGATTTGATGACTAATTGATGAGTGGGTGGCTAACTCTTGACTTGGTGACAATCCTTATTTTCTCTTGTCTGCCCAAAATGTCATTGATAACGTCAAAATTGGAGCTACTTGAAAACATGAAAGTTGTAAGCAATTGTCTCAGCTTTCTTATGTAAAAACTTCAGCTCATATAGACTTCTAGAACTCCAGATATTGCCAAAACCACTTACCTAAGGAGCTTTCCATTTGAAATTACTTTGGAGAAGTTCTTGGTATTTCTCTACCCATGCCTTTTCATCTAAATCATTCCATTCTTCAGTCAGCACCAACTCAAAAGGCCTCATGTGAAACCACAAGAAATTATTGAAGACTTCTTCTGACATTTCCAAATAGCTAACTATCCATATGAATAAGAGAGGAACACAGCATCGCATCGTCCCTTTCCTATGCAGTCTGTAATGATTTAGAGATAAGAAGGTTTCAGTTAATATAGTTGAAGTAGGGTTATTCTTTGTTTCTTTAAATTCAAAGAATGCATTAGCATCTTCAGTACTAATAATTCTAGCGGCTTCTAAAGGAAACAGAACTAGCCCAAAGATTACAAAAACAATTATCTGATATCTTTCTTCACCCAACTTCCCTTTTTCTTTATTTGTCTTCAATTTATTCTCAATCATTTTCCATTTGAACCCTCCATTAGATGTCCTGTATTGATCAACTTGGTTCAAATGTAGAAGTTTTGCAACTATTGTAACTGTACTCTTAATACTTTGTCTGAAGTACACTTTGTAAAGGTCATTTGGAAAACTCAAGATCTGGACATACCCTTCAAGAGTAGGGGTCATATTAATATCCCCAAACATGAAACATAGCTTGGATCCCAAAAATGTATCAAGGCGTTGACTGTTAAAATCTGAATAGGCATTCTTATTAGATGAGCAATTCTTCCATACTTCTTCTCAAACAGATTCTCATCTATATACCCTAGAATTGGGGCCAAATTCTTTATGCTATCTATGGAGCAATACACTTAGTTATTTGTGGTAATTCCTCAACCTTGGTTCTTGATCAATTCCCTTCGATTAATTACATTATCTCAGATCTTTCCTCATATTCTGAAAAGGTAAGGGAAGTCATGATCTTAGCTCAAAAATCTTGTAAAGTTCAAACAAATTCTAAGTTATTATATAAGGGATATATTTTCTAATTGGTCTTAAAAGGTCTATGAACTGCCTAGTGACTACCTTTCATCAATGCAGTATAGGTTTTACAAGGGATGGTTGGGGCATTATGTGACCGTCATCATTGAGTAAACAGTCAGCTTATAATTAGATGTTTTACTAATCTGAATCCCGACTGAAAGTCATGAGACAGACCGTTACTCCCCACCTATCCTAAAATTGGGTCTTCATATAAAATTAAAAATACATGAATGCATTAATCTTGGTGTATTTATATATGAATAGGAATTAAAAGTGTTGAAACAATAAAGTTAAATAGATCAAAACAGATCATCAAACAATCAAAGCATAATCCAAACAACTAGGCGGTCCCTAGTGGAGTCACCATCCTGTCGCAGGGTGTGCAAGCACTGGTGTGACGTCTTTTGGTGACAACAAAGGCACTCTATCGTGCCTCCTGTTGTGAGGTGTTGTGAGTTAAAAAGGGATTTTGGATTTAATCATAAAATTATTATTAATATTTAGAAGTCACCACCTAGTATTATAATCACTAAAAACCTATGGTCTACAAGAGTTTAGGTAAGGGACTGATTGTGCAAAGGGAAGATGCATCACCCCTAGTGCACCCCACCTAAGGTAAGCTATATTATTGTTTGACTATTTTTCTATGTCGGGTTTCTACTTGTTGATCTTTTCTAATGTTTAAGGTAGATCTCTCTTCATGAAAGAGTCTCTACCTTATTAGGTTAAATCCTAACCATTCTAAACTTTGAATTTTAACATCATATTTTTTTACGCCTTATATCTTTAATATCTGAAGGTGTATTTTATCGTGTAATTTTACACCTCGTAAATATTAAAGTTTACATCTAGATCCTAAAAATATTTGAATTTTTTTTTGACATGTTGGCCAAATCCTAATGGATAATCGCAAACTAATTAAGATATCCATTTTTGGATTTTTTAGAACATGAGAAAAAATCCAATCTTTTAATGAAAACATGTTTGGAAGATATTTAGGACTTGGCTGTATAGATGAAAACCAAATTGTTTTTTGAAAATTGATTTAAAAAATTTACAATGTTGTTTTTTAAAAAACAAGTTAGAGAAAACCGAGTATTTTAATACTAAATTTGTATCTTACAGTATAAGCATGCAATCCAATATTGAACAAAATTGATAGAAAAACATTTGAGAAAATCACAATATTTTTTCAAAGGATTTTTTTAAGAAATTTTTTTGTTTTTATTTATTATTATTATTTATAATTTATAATTAAATATTATAAAAGCATGTGGGCTAGGCCCAGTATAGGCCCAAAAACAAGTGGGCTAATATCGACCTAAAATAGTTGGGCTAAACTCGGGCCAGATATCCTTTATTCAACATATTTTTGTGCTAGACCTGGCCCAGCTAACTAGGTTGGGCTAAGACAAGTCCAGCCTGAAAACTATTTAGTCACTACGTCGTGCCCAGTGACTAAGTTGCACTGTTCATGTGCAACTAGCAGAAAAGAAAGGAGGAAGAAGAAGAAAGAAGGGAAGCTTACCTTGTGTCGAGGGAGCTGACGGCCTAACTAGTGGTACACGGTGACTAGAGGTGGTGATCCTAGCAGTTGGTTGTGGCTGTTGTTTCTGGTGTTGTAGTGGCAAGGGAGAAACATTTTATAGAGGAGAGAGAAAAGTGGTGCAACCACCACGTAAGATGGTTGGGTGGCCACTTGAGGTGGAGATGACAACGAGAAGACATGTGATGATGGCAATGGTGGTTAAAGGCCACGACAAAGAGAGGAAACAAAGAAAGGGCTAGTTGTAGGAAAATTTAAGTAGGGAAGGCTGGTTTTCGGCCAACTTTGGGTTTGATTTTCTCTTCCCTCAGGCCATGAACTCTACCTCTATTTATAGCCAGTGGAAGAGGGCAATTGACATAACCAAAAGATTGATGTTTTCTCCCAAGTGTAGAAGTGTTGAAGTAATAAATAACCCAGCAAGACTAGGGTCGAACCATAGGGAGGTTAATTGTATAAATTATAAATAACAATTATAAACAACAACAATAGTAATAACAACAACAACAATACTAGTAGTAGTAGTAGTAGTAGTAATGAAGAAGAAGAAGAAGAAGTTGATGAGAACTTTAAAATGGAAGATCAATGTTAGGGTTAAACAATGATAACAACAAAAGTCAAAGTTAGAAGATCTACTAATATTATGTCAAACAAGTATAGTATAAACTCTTATTAATCAATTAATAAACTACACATAAAAGAGGTTCTAATCAAATTATAAATTGTTAACACATTAGTTATCTTATTCGATTAATGCTAATAATTGTAAATATTGTCAAGCAATCATGATTATAACTGATGTTAACAACAAATCAAGTTCCTTTCATAACTCAGATGTCGGTTATACCATACAGTATGGGCTATGAGAGTCCCAAGTATTTGTTGTACCAAGTGTTAAACAACATAAATCTAGATTAGTCATTTAACAAGCAAAGTATTAAAGAGTGAACAAGATAACAAATACAAAACATGTTAGTATCAAACATTAAAGTCCATATTAAGTTTACACTATACTTATTCTTATACCATTAGTGTAACCCTTTTCACCTTGACATGATAAACTTAGCTAAACATAATGAAAGAAATAAAAATAAATAAATAAATAAAATACGAACATAAATAAGATAAAAGTTAACTAAGTAAAGGAAAGGAATTGAAAGGCATAAACTTGATATTAATGAAAGCAAAACCTAAGCATTACAAAAATACAAAGAGAGAAAGTAAGAGTATGATCTTGATCTAGAAACCAAGAAGTCTAAATGCATGACAAATGCCTCCTTTTAAAGACTAAAATTAGGAACTATTCATTTGATCACTAGTTGATGAGTGGGTGGTCAACTCTTGACTTGATGATAATTCTTATCTTTTCTTGTCTACCCAAAACATAATTGAAAATGTCAGAATTGGAACCACTTGAACATGAAAGTTGTAGGAAATTATCTCAACTTTCCAGGAAAAAAAATGGAGGTCATTTGGACTTCTAGAACTCCAGATATAGGCCAAACACTGAACAATGCGCAAGCTGTAGGATAAATTCAGACTTCTTTTTTCTTGCTATAATTTAAACTTGAAAATAGCCTTTTTAAATCTTGGGCTCCATATGAAAGTTCTAGGCCTATGTCTTACCTTTCTATCCATATAAAGCACACCTAAATCCAAGATCTATAGCTCTAGATATGACCCAATTACCGAACAGTGTTCCGGTTTGGACTACACCAATATTTTTTTTCTAAGTTTGGCCATCTCTTTGTTATTTCAATTTAAGTTCTTAAATTCATCAATTAATTCTTTCATTTATATGATAAGCCCGCATTTCAAATGAATGATTTGTACTTAAAAGTGCATTTTTATCAAGGTTTTATATCATCATTTTGCACTTGAAGTATGAATAACTCCTTAACTAAATCATGTTTTATAATAATATATCTAATAATATAAGATACCTTTAATTTATGGTAAATGTTCATTTTAAATACAGGCCTATCACATAAATGAAAAGATTGATTGATGAATTTAAGAACTGAAATTGAAAGGATAAAGAGATGGCCAAACTTAGAAAAGAGATGTCGGTGCAATCCAAACCAGAACACTATTTGGTAATTAGGTCATATCTGAGCTATAGATATCAGATTTAGGTCTACTTTATATGGATGGAAAGGTAAGACATAGGCCTACAACTTTCATATAGAACCCAAGATCTAAAAAGGTCATTTTCAAGTCCAAATTGTTGCAACAACAAAGAAACCCGAATATGTCTTCCAACCCGAGCACTGTTCAGTATTTTGGTTATATCTGGAGTTATAGAAGTCAAAATGAGTTGAAGTTTTTACACAAGAAAGATGAGATAATTTCCTACAACTTTCATGTTTTTAAGTGGCTCCAATTTTGATGTTATCAATGATGTTTTTGGCAGATAAGAGAAGATAAGGATTGTCACCAAGTCAAGAGTTGGTCACCCACTCATTAATTAGTCATCAAATCAATAGTTCCCAATTTTAGCCTATAAAAGAAGGTATTTGCCATGCATTTAGGCATCTTGGTGTCCAGATCAAGATCATGCTCTTGCTTTCTCTCTTTGTATTTTTTGTATTATGACACGACTAAAAGATTGATGTCTTCTCCCAAGTGCAGGAGTGTCGAAGTAATAAATAACCCGGCAAGACCGGAGTCGAACCACAAGGAGGTTAATTGTACAAATTATAAACAACAATTATAAAACAACAATAACAACAACAACAACAACAACAATAATAATAATAGTAGTAGTAGTAGTAGTAGTAGTAGTAGTACTAATAATAATAATAATAATAATAATAATAATAATAAAGAAAGAGAAGAACAAGAAGATGATGATGATGAGAACTTAGAGATGAAATATTAATGTAAGGATTAAACAATAATAATAACAAATGTCAAGGTTAGAGGTTCCACTAATGGTATATCAAACAAGTATAGTATAAACTCTTATTATTGAATTGGAAACCACACACAAAGGAGGTTCCAATTAGATTATATATTGTTAACATGATTACATTAGTCATCTTATTCAATTAATGCTAATACTTGTAAATCTCGTCAAGCATTCATGATTATAACTTATGTTAACAACAAATCAAGTTCCTTCCATAGCTCAGGTGTCGGTTATACCATACATTATGGGCTATGAAAGTGCCAAGCATTTGTTGTACCAAGTGTTATACAACATAAATCAAGATTAGTCATTTAACAAGCAAAGTATTAAAGAGTAAATAAGATAACAAATATAAAACATGTTAGTATCAAACATTAAAGTCCATATTAAGTTTACATTATACTTATTCTTACACCATTAGTGTAACCTTTTCACCTTGACATAATTAACTTAGCTAGACATAATGAAAGAAAAAAAAATAAATAAACAAAATAAGAACATAAAAGCTAACTAAGTAAAGGAAAGAAAATGAAAAGCATAAACTTGATATTAATGAAAGCAAAGCATAAAAATTACAAAAAATACAAAGAGAGAAAGGAAGAGCATGATCTTGATCTGGAAACCAAGATGCCTAAATGCATGGCAAATGCTTCCTTTTATAGGCCAAAATTGGGAACTATTGATTTGATGACTAATTGATAAGTGGGTGGCCAACTTTTGACTTGGTGACAATCCTTATCTTCTCTTGTCTGCCCAAAACGTCATTGCTAACGTCAAAACTGGAGCCAGGTGCAAACATGAAAGTTGTAGACAATTATCTCAGCTTTCTTGTGTAAAACATTCAGCTCATTTGGACTTCTAGAACTCCAGATATGGCCAAAATACCGAACAGTGCTCGGGCTGGAAGACAGATTCGGGCTTCTTTGTTGTTGCTACAATTTGGACTTGATAATGGCCTTTTTAGATCTTGGGCTCCATATGAAAGTTGTAGGCCTATGTCTTACCTTTCCATCCATATAAATTGGACCTAAATCTGAGATCTGTAGCTCCAGATATGGCCCAATTACCGAACAGTGTTCCGGTTTGGATTGCACCGACATCTCTTCTCTAAGTTTGACCATCTCTTTATCCTTGCAATTTAAGTTCTTCAAGTCATCAATCAATCCTTTCATTTATTTGATAGGCCTGCATTAAAAATAGACATTTACCACAAATTATAGGTATCTTATATTATTACATACATTATTATAAAACATATTTTAGTTAAGGAGTTATTGATACTTCAAGTGCAAAATGATGATATAAAACCATGATAAAAATGCACTTTTAAGTACTAATCATATTACTTATGCTTTGCTTTCATTAATATCAAGTTTATGCCTTTCATTTCCTTTCATTTACTTAGTTAACTTTTATCTTATTTATGTTCTTATTTTGTTTATTTATTTTTCTTTCTTTCATTATGTCTAGCTAAGTTTATTATGTCAAGGTGAAAAGGTTACACTAATGGTGTAAGAATAAGTATAGTGTAAACTTAATATGGACTTTAATGTTTGATACTAACATGTTTTGTATTTGTTATCTTGTTCACTCTTTAATACTTTGTTTGTTAAATGACTAATCTTGATTTATGTTGTATAACACTTGGTACAACAAATGCTTAGCACTTTTATAGCCCATACTGTATGGTATAACCGACACCTGAGCTATGAAAGAAACTTGATTTGTTGTTAACATAAGTTATAATCATGAATGCTTGACGAGATTTACAAGTACGAGCATTAATCGAATAAGATGACTAATATAATCATGTTAACAATCTATAATCTGATTGGAACCTCCTTTGTGTGTGGTTTCCAATTGAATAATAAGAGTTTATACTATACTTGTTTAACGTACCATTAGTGGATCCTCTAACCTTGACATTTTATTATTATCATTGTTTAATCCTTACGTTAATCTTTCATCTCAAAGTTCTCATCAACTTATTATTCTTCTTCTTCTATTATTATTATTGTTATTATTATTATTATTATTATTATTATTATTACTATCACTACTACTAGTAGTAGTAGTATTATTAGTATTATTATTGCTACTATTATTATTGTTGTTGTTACTATTGTTGTTCTTTATAATTGTTGTTTATAATTTATACAATTAACCTCCCTGTGGTTCGACCCCGATCTTGCCGAGTTATTTATTACTTCGACACTCCTGCACCTAGGAGAAGACATCAATCTTTTAGTCGTATCAATGAACATTTATCACAAATTAAAAGTATCTTATATTATTAAATATGTTATTATAAAACATGTTTTAGTTAAGAAGTTATTGATACTTCAAGTGCAAAATGATGATATAAAACCTTGATTAAAATGCACTTTTAAGTACTAATCACACCCCCCCCAACAAGCTTATTATTAGTTCTTAGTGATCAAAGCATTAAAATAGAAATTTTTTTTGTAAATTCCACAAAGCAAGGTATTCATCATTCAACTTCCATTAATTTATCCAGATAAACAAACTCTCATTAAATTTATATAGCTGCTCAATACCTCTTAAATAAGATATTAATAAACCTTTGTTTTGTGCTCAATATATCAACACATAATTATGGGGTTTTACTTGGAAGAAAACAAAATTCTTGTTCTAATGTTTAAGGCTAACTTCCTTAAGTTGGGATTTGTTTTTTTTTTTTTTTTTTAAATATGTATACATGTAACTTAAAACACAACGCATCTTTAACCCATGTAACGAGCTTTTGACTAATGACTCTCAAACCAGTTGGTCTTAAGGCATTAGGTGTTGAGACACCCTTGCAAGCTTAGTAACTCAGGTTGCCGATACTAATACTTAGATAGTGCAATGTTTGATTTCCTTAAGCATTTCTCCTCAACTCATGTAACAAGCGTTGGGTCAATAGCTCCCAAGTTAGTTAACTTTAGGGTATTAGGTGTTAAAACACCTCTTCGAGCTTAATTGCTAGGTTAAGGAGGCTACGAAACCAAACTTATCTATATTTTTATTATCATTATTTTTTTTGCTCTTCAAATTATATATTATCCATTTTCCTTAGTTGTTACCTTTAACAAAAAGAACATAAATAATATAATAATTCAATGTGCAACCCACAATCATATGTTAAAATGTGTGTGAAAATTAAGGTATAAGAATACATGTTAAGTGAGTAGATGAGCATAATTAAGTGATAATAATCTGAGAGTTTGTAAACTTGAATATTTCAAGAAGTATTATAATAGACCTTGTTAAGAATGGTTACTAAGATGCGTCTCATGAGTCACTTTAACAAAAGAGCTCCTTTACTTTGTCATCTTAATATCAATAATTTTGCATATGCTTTATGAAATAGAAAACACAGTTAGTTAATTTTGTTTTTAATATCACCTACTACCCTTTCCCCCCCAACCAAAATGAGGCATTGTCCTCAATGTTCTAAGGTAGAAAGATAGAGTATAAAAGACATCACCTCAAACACTGAACGCCGACAAACTTGAAACACACTTAAACAAACATAAGAAACAACAAAACACAAATATTATGTTATTAGTAAAACCAAAAGACATAAGTTTTTACAAACTAATAATTGTGATTGTGGCTCACATCTTCCCTTGGTTTTACGTCCAAAAACAGCTTAAACGCCCTTTATGGGTCGGAGATAGGCTTCCTATCCAGTTTTCTTAAAAACTAGCAAACAAGGTCTTTTTTAGTCAGATTTCCAAGACTATGTCAATCATGTTTTTTATGAAAATAGGGCTATAAATCATGAATTGCACGATGCACATCTCTACTAGGACGCGTCTCAAGAGTCAATAGAAGATTATCTAAAGACTTCTTACTCAGGCCATCCTTAATAAATTGTATTTTATTTTCGTGATTTATAGATATCATTCCTAAAGAATGACATTGTGCATTACAAGTCCATCTGGCACATCGATGACTGACTTTTAGTCATTTTACATGATGTTTCTTTGCAAAAATACTTTTACCTATTCCAAGCATGTATGAAATAAAGGAATTAGATGACTCACTTGATAATCGGACCTTTGCTTCAATCAACCAGTGAATATCTTCAGGAATTCCATGATTCATTAACAACCTCAATCTTACATATCTAGCTCCGTAAATTTTATAATCACATTTTAAGACAAAACGGGAAAATACTTTTTTAATTTTTCAAGGGTGGTGTCTATTTTTTAAGATGAGAAGTGGAAAAGAGATGCAAAGAGAAGAGAAGGAACAAGGAATTGAACAAATATATACATAGATATCAATTATTATGGGAAACTAAAAGAATCGATATAAAAGTCACAGAGTACCGTTATCCGCCATTTAACTGGGGTGAGAGAAACTAGCAAACCAAGAGTCATAAAAAAAACACAAAAACAATATGAGAAAAATAAAATAATCAACCTTTATCTACAGGATCATTCAAACCAGTGGATTCATTTTCACTAGGAAAATTATCAAAGTAAGCTTTCAAATGATGTCCATTAGTGTAAGAATAAGTATAGTGTAAAAATAATATTTTTATCATACCAAGGCATTAGACTAAGAGAAAGTAAGGATTCGTTAAGAAAGTAATCATCAATTGGTGTGATGTCAGATGTCGAATCTTTTGATATTTTTGACAAAAGATCTGCATCAACATTTTCAATGCGTTTTTCATTCATAATTTCTTCCTGAGAATAAATCATTTGCAAATCTTCAAATTCATCTAACTCATTTTTACTTAAAGTAGATTCAAGTTAATCATAAACTAATTCTTCAATATGATCTACTTTTTGTAAATCATTATCATCTCCAGGTTGCTTGTTGACACGACTAAAAGATTGATGTCTTCTCCCAAATGTAGGAGTGTTGAAGTAATAAATAACCCGGTAAGACCAGGGTCAAACCATAGGGAGGTTAATTGTACAAATTATAAACAATAATTATAAACAACAATAATAGCAATAACAATAATAATAACAATAATAACAATAATAACAATAACAACTATAATAATAATAATAATAATAATAATAATACTAGTAGTAGTAGTAATAGTAGTAGTAGTAATAAAGAAATAGAAGAAGATGAGAACTTGGAGATGGAATATTAGTGTAAGGATTAAACAATGATAATAACAAATGTCAAGGTTAGAGGATCCACTAATGGTATGTCAAACAAGTATAGTATAAACTCTTATTATTCAATTGGAAACCACACACAAAAAAGGTTCCAATCAGATTATAAATTGTTAACATGATTACATTAGTCATCTTATTCGATTAATGCTAATACTTGTAAATCTCGTTAGGCATTCATGATTATAACTTATGTTAACAACAAATCAAGTTCCTTTCATAGCTCAAGTGTCGGTTATACCATACAGTATGAGCTACGAAAGTACCAAGCATTTATTGTACCAAGTGTTATACAATATAAGTCTAGATTAGTCATTTAATAAGCAAAGTATTAAAGAGTGAACAAGATAACAAATACAAAATATGTTAGTATCAAACATTAAAGTCCATATTAAGATTACACTATCCTTATTCTTACACTATTAGTGTAACCTTTTCACCTTAACATAATAAACTTAGCTAAACATAATGAATGAAAGAAAAATAAATAAACAAAATAAGAACATAAATAAGATAAAAGTTAACTAAGTAAAGGGAAGGATGTAAAGGGAAGGAAATGAATGACATAAACTTGATATTAATGAAAAAAAAAACTAAACATTATAAAAATACAAAGAGAGAAAGCAAGAGCATGATCTTAGTCTGGAAACCAAAAATCCTAAATGCTTGGCAAATGCCTCCTTTTATAGGCTAAAATTAGGAATTATTGATTTGATGACTAGGTAACCAACTCTTGATTTGGCGATAATCATTATCTTCTCTTGTCTGTCTAAAATGTAATTGATAACTTTAAAATTGAAACCACTTAAACATGAAAGTTGTAGGAAATTGTCTCATCTTTCCAGAAAAAAAATAGAGGTCATTTGAACTTCTAGAACCTCCAAATATAGGTCAAACACTGAATAGTGTGCATGCTATAGTACAGATTCAGACTTCTTTGTTATTGCTACAATTTGGACTTGAAAATAACTTTTCTAAATCATGGGCTCTATATGAAAGTTGTAGGCCTATGTCTTACCTTTTCATCCATATAAAACAAAAATAAATCTAAGATCTACAGCTCCAGATATGACCCAATTACCGAACAGTATTCCGATTTGGACTACACCAACATCTCTTTTCTAAGTTTGGCCATCTCTTTGTCCTTTCAATTTCAGTTCTTAAATTTATCAATCAATCCTTTTATTTATGTGATAGACATGCATTTAAAATGAATATTTACCACAAATTAAAGGTATCTTATATTATTAGATATGTTATTATAAAACATGCTTTAGTTAAGGAGTTATTGATACTTCAAGTGTAAAATGATGATATAAAATCTTGATAAAAATACACTTTTAAGTACCATGTGTCAAATTAATTCTTAAACATAATTAAAATTTAATTTGGCCTATGATTAAGTCAAATTGGTCTATTAAAAATTTAATTGTGTCTATGGATTTAATTTTTATGCAAATTCATCCAATAATCATTTAATTTGATCTTGAATTTATATTTTGTTCTCTATTTTTTGGCATAACAGAGTACAATTAGATTTTGAATTTTCTTCAAATTACAGCTTGATTTTTCATTTTGCTTTCTCCACGTTGCTAACTATTATTATTTTTTGATTTTTTTTATCTTCAAAATAAAATTATTTTTTTAATAAATAACTTAGAATTGTACTATGATACATGAAATAAAGCAAAGAACATGCCAAGTAGGGTCACAGAAAGGATTAATTTAATGCACAATAATGATAAATCCACTTTGTTAGTCGAGAAGAAGACCCATCAAAGTGATGAAATGAAGATAAGTGAGGCCATAGAAAAGCACCAGCTCCAAGCAAAGGCAAATCAATTCATCCCAATCCAGCCTTTTCTCTTCATCATAGAGTTGTGGAAGATAATCAGCCTAATCATATTAACAAACAGCTAAATGTGGAAGCCAATAAGCTCAAGCAGATGAAGCAAGGAATACAATGACAAAAACAAAAACAAAAAAATAAAACCAGAAAAGAAAAACTCATGTGAAACATTGAAAATACCTATGATAAAAAAAGAGTTGAAATAATAACAATGGTTAAAATCCTAGTCAAAGCAGTTTTGATCCATAATGCACAATTGGGCATTTTTATTTATTTTTTTCTGTTAATTAGCTATCAAGGGAGCTATGCATAAGGTATATTTTTAAATGGAGGATGATTTTAATCAATTTTAATATTCGAGGGACCAATATATACATTGTTATTAATTAAAATGACTCGTTTGCAATTACAACAAATTCAAAACCAAAGTCACGTGCTCGCAGCCAGCCACCCCAAACTGACCAAAACATAAAATAACAACAACAACAAAAAACCTAAAAAATAAACACATACTTTCCACAAAATTTCGAGCTTTGAAAGAAGTTGATTGATTGACTGGTCGGTCGATTGAAGTTAGCCTACCACCAGCGGCAGAAGCAGAAGCAGAAGCAGAAGCAGCAGTCATGGCGTATGCTTCTCACCTACTTCAGCACTCGAAAAAGGTATAATTTACCATCAGATCTCTTTATTGTTATTTGCTGAACGTTTCATTTCTAATTTTTTTTAAATATTAATCATAAATTGAATTTCTGGATTTTGTGTAAAATTTCTTGCATGCATCTTTTGTTTGTCCTTTTTTCTTTTTTCGATTTTGACTTCAGGGTTCAGTTTTTATTTTCTGTCATTATTTTGTGGAAGACTCGAATTTCCTTTCTGATTTTTCATTTTGTTTAATTAACTTATGATTTTTAATAACTATTTTTGTTGTTTGTGGTTTCGGCAGTTACGAATTTACCAGCGTGCCGATTTGGTGCGTTGGTTATCAAATGATTCTCACCTCTTTGGTGGTAAAAGAAACGGTATGTTTATAATCTCTAGCATTCATGGGAAATCGTTGAAATCTGTTGCTGATGGTTATGATCAAGTAGTTTTATTTAGCCCCTGTTTGGTATAACATTCCAAACGGCAGTTGGGCAAATTTTGATTTTTTTTTTTTGCTTAAATTTTTTTTTTTTTTTTATGTTTTGTAATCGTTTGGATGTGATGATATCAAAAATGATTTTAGAAAAAAAAATATTATTTCAATGTATTTCTGAGTGAAAAAACACTTTGAAAAGCAATCATTACCATGGTCTCAAACACCCAGTTGCTGATTTTGTTTGACTGCTAAGAGTTAATGCTGTGCTTTGGATGCTTAGTTTCTTTGTTATATGTGTGTGTGTGTGTGTGTGTAGATTTTGATTGATTGGTAAGAAAATTTTAATGGTGGATGAGGTTTAGGAATAAGATGATAACCAAAAAGCACATGTTAAGGGATTTGGGTTTGTTTTTAGTTGTTGCAGCAAATTGTTTTCGATGTGAGGGAAGTGTGGTGTTGTTGTTGGAAGTTTTGACTTGCAGTTATGAAATTTGGGAAGTGATAATTGAAAGAACATGGTGTCTAATGTTCATGGTTATCACCTTAGCTATGTGGTTTGCTGATTTTGAGTGTGACTTGTGCATCTGCTTGTTGACTGTGGAGTGGAATTTGCATAATTTTTTATTTGTTTAAGGTAAGTTTGTTATTGCCAGATGCTTGGGCAGTTATAGAAAAAAGGAGGTACTCTAGTGCTGCTGCTAATAGCACTGTAAGTAGCCTTCCATCGCACAATCATTATAATATGCTGCATGATGCTGTGATTGGAGCCCTTCTGTTGCAATTTCTGCATTTCTTCCTGTCTTGGGTCAATTATTTATTCCTACTTTTTTTTTTTTGTTAAGTTGCTTTAATTGAAGTTTGTCTCAGTTTGCGCACAGTTACATATTTTTGTTGATATGAAGGTAATGTCATTCGGTGCATCTAAGAAAGATGTTTCTGGGACGATTATGAAAGTGGGAAGCCCAATTGCTGGACCACTATTTATGAAGGATTTTGCTTGGTATGTATTACTTAGGTTTGTTCCTCCCTGGTCACACCTTCTCTTGATGATTCCATTCTTCTGAATCTCTTCTTTCCAATCTCAGTTCACAGGGACACTGGAAGAGAGGGTTTTCATCTGATTCAGGTAGGGTTTGCGCATAAATTTTTATTTCTTTGTTTGAATTGCTGAACTAGCTTTGTTATCACGCATCTCATCCATACCTTGATGATCTCCTTTTCACTTTCTGAATTCTTGATTACAAATTACACGGACCATATCATGGCTCCTTCCACCCTTTAAACCCAGCTTGAATTTTCACTTATTATGCAAGTGGCATCAGATAACATGATTGAAATTTAATCAATGATTACATTTGATAATCACAGTATTGTGATTGTGTGAAGTGTGACAGGCACCTTGTCACTTGGGTTATACTCTGTTGAAATTACTCTTCTTTTATTGCATTGCCAGAGTAGGGCAAAATGTTAGGCATGTGGTTCAACTTTACTTGCTTGATTTTAGATAATAACAGTTTTTGAATATTTGTGGAGGGATTTTGTCATGAGTGGAAAATAGAATTCAGATGTGGAAGGATTGTGGGATAAGTTTGCAGGGAATCAATGTGGAAGTTGTTATGTGTATTTATTTTATTTGATTTAACATGGATTTATTTAAGAAACAAAATGCTCATATCTCCTAGATTTGAACTGGAGACTGTACAGTAACATGAATAAATTTACTTTTTTTCATTTTCTTTCTTCATCTTGTTGGCGAGGGTTTAAGACGGGAATCTTGTTTCTGACATAGCTTCATTCAGGGTTATTAAATAGTTATTATATGTTGCAGGTCTTCCTCCACACCAAGAGATTGGAATGCCTTCTCTCTCACCCACAATGACAGAGGCATGTATCTTTCTTCATCTTTTTGGAACAACACTGTAGGCTTGGTCTGCTAAGTGACAGTTTCTGAAATTTCAGGGTAACATAGCAAGGTGGTTGAAGAAGGAGGGTGACAAGATTTCTACCGGTGAAGTCCTCTGTGAAGTTGAAACCGTAGGGTCTCTATACAGTTCTAGCTGTGCTTAACATGTTGTTTGTCATGGTAACATTGATGCTTTTCCTTAACATAATTTTCTCAGGATAAAGCAACTGTTGAGATGGAATGTATGGAAGAAGGTTATCTTGCAAAGATATTGAAGGGAGATGGGTCAAAAGAAATTAAACTTGGCGAGGTACTGACTTTATCTGGCAGTTGGCAAAGTTGTGTGCTGAGATCTTCTTTTTCCATCTCTTGTTTCTTTTCTTTCTTTGGGGAGTAGGGTAGTCAATCATGGAAATAAGCAAACTGAACACGTTTTGGTTGTCTGTTGCCCACCTTTCAGATTCCACAATTTTCTTTGTAAAATTAGACATTTTAGTTTCGGACTTAGGTCTCTGGTGTTGATAATACTATTACATAGTGCTGATAATTTTTTTTTTCTCTATATTATATATAGGTAATTGCCATTACCGTTGAAGATGAGGAAGACATTGCAAAATTTAAGGATTACAATCCTTCAGCGTCAGGAAGTGGTGCCACTTCTGCTAATGAGGCTTCTGCCCCTACCCCACCTGCTTCAAAAATGGAGGAAGTTGAAAAACCAGCTAGTTTACCAGAACCAAAAATTTTGAAGCCCAGTGCAGCTCCTGATGGAGATCGCACTTTTGCCAGTCCTCTTGCAAGAAAATTGGCTGAAGATCATAATGTTAGTAATTTGAAGTAGTTCATACAACTAGAATATTTTCATTCAGTGATGGAAAGGCATATGTTGATTTTGATCCACTTTCAATTTACACTTATTGATGCACTTTCTTTATCATGGACATAGGTACCCCTCTCAAGTATCAAAGGAACAGGTCCTGATGGCCATATTGTGAAGGCTGATATCGAAGATTACTTGGGTATGACAATTAAGCTCTCTACACTAGATGATGTTGGTTTTTTTGGCTGGTCTCAATCCCCAGTGATTTGATGGATAAATGTTATGTGCTGCTGTTTAGTGTGTCATGTGAATGGTCCTGGCTTTTCTTGTTCTAGTCAAAATATATATGCTTCAGTGAAAAATTCCCTCCATTTTGTAGCTTCACGAGGAAAGGAAGCTCCAGCGACAAAGCCTGTTGCCAAGGACACCTCAGCTCCTGCTTTAGATTATGTGGATATCCCTCATTCTCAAATAAGAAAGGTAATATTTGTAACCATTATTGTTTAGCCTAAATCCACGGGTAAGGATTAAGGAATGTTGGCAACATTATTTCATTGGTCCACTATTTATGGATAAAAGTTCTGTTAGATGTTGAGGTTTGCAAATCCATGCCTGAAATTTCTTTGTTCTACCAAAGCTGAAATACTAACTTTTGGCTGAAAAATCACAGTTAAACTTTCTTTTTCAAAATGTAACCATGTCTTTTTCACTAAATTCACCCAGACATTTGGTGCCAGTCTGACAACTGTTTCTCATTAAACTTGTATGAGATTCTCAAACTTTTGGATTTGTTTCTTGGTCATTTCTGCATTTAAGTAACTCATGATGTCATATTATTTAATTCTGTGTTGATACCACGTACAAGCTCTCACATACATTTTTTCTTTTTGTCTACCACATATTATCTTTATCAAAGTTCGTCTTGAGGCAAAACTTGGCATCATTTTGACAGGTGACAGCTTCACGCTTGTTATTCTCAAAGCAAACTATTCCCCATTATTATTTAACAGTGGATACATGCGTCGACAAACTTATGGGGTTAGTGTTAGATTTTGTCATCTTATAAATGCAATTAATCTCGATGTTCCATGATTTTTAAAAAAGATTTTTTGGGCACAGTTTGCGGAGTCAACTCAATTCGATACAAGAGACTTCAGGTGGGAAGAGAATATCTGTAAATGATCTTGTAATCAAGGTATACAAATATATTTCTTCATGTGTAGTTTTGAAGCACTTACTATATTGTTTGGAAACACGAGAAGTGACTTCATCCCAGAAATTTTGCATAAAAAATCTATCGCAACGTAGAAGCAGCCCTTTAACTCACTTTACATTTTAGAGTGAGCTCTTTTGACTAGATTGTCAACTGTGGCCAAGGGAAAGTCTTTTAGCATGGTTTTACTTTTTTCTTTTTTTGTTGAAAAAATCTCAATTCATCTGAGTGGAAGTTTGAACTCAAACTGATGGTAGGGCTTGATCCTTGGAGTGGTTGGCCTGTGGACAGGACAATTTATCAAAACCACAAGGCACCAACATTTCACATTGGAACTATCCTAAGATACTTTAAAGTGAAAAACTGAGTCAATGTTTACCTCTATCTGAGCCATAACCTTGAGCTGTTAATATTCTGGACTTCAAGATGTTTATTGATTGTCTCTGTTTTTGAAATTTTTGCTATAGAATAATTTCATGTCACTGTAACTACAGGCTGCTGCTTTGGCTCTGAGGAAAGTTCCCCAGTGCAATAGTTCATGGACTGATAACTATATTCGCCAGTAAGTACATGGTTAATGCACTCTTAAGATTAATGATTCATCTGTGATACCATATTTAAGATGATGTGTCTCTTCTTGCTTATAATGCAGGTATAACAATGTTAATATCAATGTAGCGGTACAGACAGATAATGGACTATATGTCCCAGTTATTAGGGTGAGTTATTGTCCATTTTCTGTTACGCAAAAAGTTTCTTGATTTTGTTCTGGGTATATTAGGGTGAGCGCATGACATGCTTTTATGTGGTAAAATTTACAGGATGCGGACAAGAAAGGTCTATCCACAATTGCGGACGAGGTGAAGAATGTGGCCCAAAAAGCAAAAGAGAATAGCTTGAAACCAGAAGATTATGAGGTTGGAATTCTGTCTCAGTTGTCCAGTGGACTGTTGTCTCATGTGAATTCCTTACGAATTTTGTCTTTTTCCTTTTACAGGGAGGCACATTTACTGTTTCCAACTTGGGAGGGCCCTTTGGCATCAAGCAATTTTGTGCGATCATTAATCCTCCCCAATCAGGCATTCTAGCAATTGGGACCGGTAAGATAGGCACTTGGTAACAACTTCCAGACCAAATTAAGCTTCCACTTCTGATATTGACTTGTCCTTGTGCAGCTGAGAAGAGGGTCATCCCCGGTTCTGGTCCTGATGATTTCAAATCCGCTTCCTTCATGTCTGTAACACTAAGCTGTGATCATCGTGTTATAGATGGTATGCAGTTCTGTCAACCATCTTTTGTCATACAAACATGTTCTTTAGCTTTTTTCAACGCTGTCTCTGAGAATTGTGATGATATAACCCTGTTGCGCAATTGGTCATTTTCAGGGGCAATTGGTGCGGAATGGCTAAAAGCATTTAAAGGCTACATTGAGAATCCAGAGTCAATGTTGCTGTAGATTACTCTACGGCCACTTTCATCATTTCTTTTGACACTTATTTTATTTTATTCGCGGTGGTGATTAACAACGAGGTACTTGATGTAATCCCCATTGTCATTGCTGAGTTCAATTTGTTTGGCGTTTATGCATCACCAGGAAACTCCCTTTGTAGTCTTGGCAAAACAGCATTTGGTGGAATAAGTGGGGAATTGAGGCGTGAACAGCGAGCTCAATTTTGTAGTTGCAGAGTGTCCTAACCCTTTTTGTGGGTAATAAGCATGAGGTTTTTTTATTTCGTCCAAATTTATCATTTAAATAGATGAATGATTCAGTTATCTTGTCGCTGATCATGATCCTCATCGATACTTGCGGCTTTGCACATCATTTTTTAGCCCAACCAAGGTGAAATGTCAGAGAGAATCCGGTTTGACAATACCTCATTTTAATTTTCGGCATCAGAAAAACCTTGTGGCTTTGGACTGGTAGAAGAACCATGCGCTGGTAATCTGTTTCGCTTAGGAACTCGGAAAGCAGCACCCATTTAACATGCCATGTTATACAAACTGGTAGAAGTGAAATTCCCATTCCTTCAATACCAAAGTCTTCATGTCTATGGTGGAAGTGAGTTCCCCTGCCTCGTAAGGGTTGTATTTCAATTGAAGATCAGTTGCCTCTCCCCGTCCTGTTCTTCTCCAGGCCCTTCAAAGCTCAATATGAAATGTCAAAAAGAACCACCATCAACCATTAACCAATAATTAACCAATAATTTGAATATGCAGCAAAAACTTATTATTTGTTGATTTTCATTTCATGAAGTACCTGTTCAGATATTCCTAATTGTTATATATCTTTTCGTGGCGTTTTCTATAGCGCATGGAAAAAATTGATGTGGATCGAAGAAAGAAGTATATACAGAAATTATCAATATCATGGCTAATAGCTAGAGCCAAATGGCTTAATCCTTCCTCTCTGTATAGCTTAACTAGTTAAATTTGTTTCCTAAAGATTATCTGTTTGAGTCTTATAAATCTCAAAACTTAAGGGGGAAACTCGTTTCATGAACTGTCTGTTCATATATTTTTAATTATATACATTATTGTGACATTTCTATAATCTACAGGAAAAATTGATGCGAATCAAAAAAACAAAAAACATATAGCTAGAGCCAAATGGCTTAATAGCTAGAGCCAAATTGATGCAGAAATTATCAATATCATGGCTAATAGCTAGAGCCAAATGGCTTAATCCTTTTTTCCTTGCCATCAAATCCTATTCCAAATCCCAAATCATCACCTATTAAGCCAAGCAATAACAGCATTATAATAATATTAGAGGTATGTCTTAATTAATCATATTCTAGATTTGTTTCCTATAGATCACCAGTTTGAGTCTTATAAGCCTTAGGGCTATTGGATGTTTATATGATCATTAGTTTTAGAGTCCGTGGAATTAATTCAGGTGCACGCAAGCTGGCCCGGACATTTATATTAATAAAAAAATAACAACATTATAATTATAAATACAAATTAAAAGACATGAGATGGATTTAACTATTCACATGAATAATAATAAACCGGGTTAATATATTTTTTAAGCGTTTTATATCAATCTCGTGCCATAGCTGAATTTATTTGCATGTGACGGTAATAACAAAGACATTGCAAGTTCATGCTTGGGATGTGAAAATGGTTATCTAACAAATGATAATCGTTTTTTATTTAAAAAAAAATAAACAACATATCATCTATTCCTTACTAAGAAAAAAAAAAACTAAGGCAAGATGTATAAAAAAAACTAAGGCAAGATGTATGAGCTTTTTTAACAAGCCCAAATGTAGCTCATTTAAGAATGAGCTTTTTATATTTTTTAGTATTTTTTCAATTAAATCCTTTTAATGTTAGGTTTTTATTGAATTTTATCATTAGTATTAAGGTGATTGTCATTCGGTTATTTTTTTTATCATATAATAAAATAAAATAAAAACTAATTCAACTCATTAGAGTTCATAACCAGAATTACGGGTTTTGCAAATTGACTAAGATGCACCTAGCTGTTTTTTTTCTTAAAAAAAACTCTTACAAGTCATGCCAGAGTAACTTTCACATAATTTAATTGAAAACTCGATTTAAGCAAAGAGTCATGTTGGTATTTTGTAAATTTAAACCAATGTAACAAGTTTAATGGCATGCACATGATTTTTTTTAATTGGTCATTTAATTTTTTGTATTTAATTGATTGTGAATTAGTTTTTATATTTTTAATTATATAATAAAAAAATTAATTTAACTCAAAGATCGTAACCTAGGTTATGTTGTAGGTTTTGAGGATTGATGAAGGTGAATATGAGTTTTTTTTTTCTATGAAAAACATTAAGATTTTTCAAGTTTGAAATGTTATATCAAATTTAATAACAATACCAAAAAAAAAGTGTCTCATACCATGAAATTGGGCATTTCTCTCATTTCCAATGCATATAATTAATACTCCCTAACATCCTTGGAAATCCATGCTGCTCCCCAATTGATAATAATTGACAAATATCGGTTTCATTTGGTGCCCTTAAATATCAATCACCAAAAACTACTACGATTTCTTTGACAAAAGCTCTAAGACTTTCTATCGCGGTGGTTTCTCCAATTCGAAGATATTCATCAGTAAGATCTGTAGGAATACCATATGCAAGTATTCTGTGAGCTACAGTTACCTTTTGAAGGTAAGATATACTAAGAACACCAAGAGCATCTATCCTTTGTTTGAAATATGAATTATAAGCTTCCACTAATTTCCGATCTGAAGAAAAAGACGACGACTCATTCTAAATCTTATTTAAAATTGACTTTTAGTGAATTTAGAATTTTCAGCAAAATAATCATTATATAACCTTAATTCACCTTTCTTTTTATTACGATTGACAATATTGTAACCAAGAATAGAGCAATGATACTATGTTCTCCATCCTTGATTATTCGATTCTTCTTTAGCAACCACAGCTGTAGCAACTTGAAAAGCGAACATAGGAGTGCCATCATCAAAATCAAAAGCATCATAAAAATTAAAATTAGAATGATTCATGATGAATTTTAATGAAATATAATAAAGATTGAATAAAAGAAAATGATGAGAAAAAATGTTGAGGTATATGAGAATATTTATAGATGGATTATTTTTTCAAATTGTAAAATCTTAGAATGTTGGCGGTAATTTTTTCAAATTTTAAAATTTTAAAATTTAAAATATTGGCGGTTATTTTTTAAAAACTTGAAATTTTAAAATTTAAATTATAGGCGGTCATTTTTTCAAATCTTGAATTAAAAAAAATTGAAAATCAAAATTTAAAATGTTGGCGGTTTTTTTCAAAGTTTGAATTTGAATTTACTTTTAAAAAATTAAATTTTTAACAATAACATATAAAACTTAAAATTTAAAATATTTGTATAAATAAATTTTAAATTTAATTTTAAATTATATCTTTTAACTTTCATATTACTTCATCAATTTCATATTACTTTTATAAATTACTCATATTAATTATATAATTAATAACATCATAATTATACTATATATAAAATATCTAAATTAGTTATATAATTATATTAAAATTAATTTAACATAAGCTATATTAAAATATAATTAACTTTTCTAAATAGCTTTTTATCATTGAAATACGTATAATTAAAAAAACTATATTTATACTATTTAAAAGCTATTTTTTTTATTTAGCTCTTTAATATAGCATTTTTCAATTGGATATGTTTTTATAGTGCATTTACAAAGAAGATCACACATGGCTTAGATGACCTTTAAATTTTATTTTATTTTAGTTAATTGAAGATAAGATGTAGGAAGCAAAAATTTGGTCATCACAGTTTACATACATGTTCTATAGTCAATTAGTCATTACTGTGTAGCTTGCATTTTGTTACAAGTAAGATAATTTTTTGGGAAAAAAAAAAGTATTCAAGATTTTTAATTTTATTTTTTAAATTAAATTAAAACTAAAAATCAATATATAAAATAAAGCCTAATCACATAATATATATCAAAAAATAAAAAATAAAAAAATAAATTTAAGAGCTTAAGCCTATCCTGAATGGACTATCACATTTGGATCTCTATAAAATAAAATCTGGACACACGAGCTTGAAACAGTTTCTTTTAGGGTGCAAACAACATGTTATTTGCTACATAAAATTTGACCATAATGGTAAGAAATTGAGGGAGATTTTGGGCAAAATAATTTTATTTTTCAAGTAATTTTCATCTAAAACCATCTTAAAAACACAATAAAATCACTTCTTAACCACCTAATAATCCTAAAATCCCAAAATCAATTAAATAAAAAATCTAAATCAAACTCAATCTTTTTTTTTCATGGATGTTTAGAGACAAAAATAATTACCATCAAACTTTTCTAATTGAATAGGTCTCGTTAGCATTAAAAACAATGATTTTATATTCTGAAAAGTGATGAAACTAATGACTTTCTTTTACCCTTTTGTTTTCAAGTGACCTTCTCTCATCTCTATAATAATTTAGGGATTGAAATGCAATAAAAAAAATAAACTTTTTTAAAGAATTTTAGATTAACTATATTTTTTCTCTTTGTACACTTTGGATTTTTTTTTTAATCTTGTCTATCATCAATAAATTTTGATAAATTTAACATCAAATTAGACATAAAAAACTACATTTAAAATAAAATAAAAATAAAAATAAAAATAATTATTTTAAACTGTTATAATGTTTTGCCGGTCATTTTAACTTGAAAACCTATTAAATTTCTATTTTTTTCTAGTAATTTTAACTTTTTTTTATTTATGTAAAAAAATATTAAATTAATTTTGTAAATATTTTTTATGAGTATAACATAAGCAAGTCAAAACTATTTATGGAATGGTATCAAATCGTTGAGATAAACAAATAAATACTGAATGGATATGAAATGCATAAAGTTTCTAATTAAGTATTTAGTTAATCCATTTCACAATTTTAAATATCAAATAAGATTTAAATGCTGAAGTACTAAAATAAATTCTTGTCTCTTGTGGCATTCCATGGAGATGATCATGAAAGAGAGATTCTACGCTTGAAAATCGTTGCCAAGGGTGTGCTTCTAAAATGGTCTGAGAGGGAGATTTAATCTCGGAAATACCCCTGTCATTGAAAAAAGATATCAAGGACAAAGGGCCTGTGAGGTTTTATAAACTACAGGGACTAAAGTGTAAATAACATTATGACTAATTTGTAATCATATCCCTAAAACAAATCACGTTCCTTGAAAAAACACACGCATTCTCCCCCCCGTTCTCCCTCTCTCGACTATCTCAAAGCTTCCAACTTTTCCTGCAACTTTTAAGAATGTCCTACTCCGATAGTAAGTCGGATCAACCCTCACCGGCTACCCGTCTCTACAACCCCTATCAGGATCTTCACCTTCCTTCCCAAACACTCTACCACCTTTCCACCTCGCCGGAATTCCTCTTTACCGAAGAATCTCTCCGCCAACGCCGCTCCTGGGGCGAAAACCTTACCTTCTACACTGGCTCCGCCTACCTCACCGCATCTCTTGCTGGCGGCGGCTCCGGGTTCTTCTCCGCCCTCCGATCCTTCGAACCCACTGACACCCTCAAGCTCAAGGTCAATAGGATCCTCAACTCCTCTGGCCATTCGGGTCGGATCTGGGGCAACCGGGTCGGGATTGGGGGTTTCATTTACGCGATGATGGAGAGTGGCATCGTAGCGGTCACCGATAGGGATGATGTGTGGAGTAGCGTGGCAGCTGGGCTTGGAACTGGGGCGGTTTGTAGGGCGGCCAGAGGGGTTAGGTCAGCGGCAGTGGCAGGTGCTCTTGGTGGATTGGCTGCTGGTGCGGTGGTGGCTGGGAAGCAGGCGTTGAAGAGGTATGCAATGATTTGAAGGAAAGAGAGCGAGATAAAAAAGAGAGACCAAATTAAAAGAAAAGGGAAAAGGGGGTTTTTAGGTTTTTTTTTTAAAAAAATAGTCTAATTTGTTTCAGTTTTGAGGATGAATCTGGTAGTTACTACAATGATTAAAAACCTGTTGGAATCAAGAATTTCAAAGAAAATTATTAGCCGAAGAATGAAATAACTGATGCTACTTGTGAACTGGTCTGATCGATGATGAATAGAATAGCTTTTTATTGTACCAAAATTGTCTGTGACAAGTTTAAATTACCTAAGATCCTTATTTTAGAGATTGGTTGGAAATGCTGTTTAACTTGTATTTTTTAAATGTTTAAATTTTTGTATTTTTTTAAAAAATAATTTTTAAAAAATAAAAAAAATATTATTTTAATATATTTTAGAATAAAAAATATTTGAAAAAACAATTATAACTATGGCCATAATTAAAATGCTGAACCGCCTGTGTCGTGTGTTTTTCTTTATAACCCATCAAAATTGAAAGTGCCTTGGAATATGATGAAATTATCTCTTCATCATTAATCTCTTATGTCAGTATTATTTTTGAAAAGCGAAACTTTTACTTATATATTATGATATTTAATGAATAATTATTCTCATTTTATTTGTATAGGTATTTTTAATATTTTTTTAATTGATCATTATATTTTTTTATCATATAAATAAATAAATAAAGTTATTTGACTGAAATGAATTTATAATTAAATAAATAAAG
This sequence comes from Populus pruinosa, assembly GCA_026413675.1. Taxonomy (NCBI): domain Eukaryota; kingdom Viridiplantae; phylum Streptophyta; class Magnoliopsida; order Malpighiales; family Salicaceae; genus Populus; species Populus pruinosa. The sequence goes on from CM048594.1 coordinate 6,361,842, forward strand.
TTATTTAATTGAGATGAGTTTATAAGTGGATTATATATTTAATGGATTAATTTAGATTAACTAGATTTAATTTAATATATTATTATTTAAATAATATCTTAAAAGGATTCACTTTGAATATTTTTTTAATAAAAAAATTTAATCTAACTCATAATATTCCACTCATAATATTTCACCGGAGTTAACTTAATCACACTTGGTTGTTTGGAAGGGTAGGTGGAGAATTTATTATTTTTTTACATGGAAATTTGATGTAACCATTAAGTAACATTTATAAGAATAAGCATGTTTATTAAATTCCTCTCGGTTTGATGGATCAAATTGCCATTAACTCGGGTATGCTTTAAAAACATGAGTGTTGACTTGTTGATTTAGTGATTAATTTGTAACTTGATTAACACAGTTAACAATGATTTGATTTTACAAAAAAAAAAATTGAGTTAATTCAAGTTAAGTCATTTAATTTGTTGAATAAGATTTTATGCCAAATCAACTTTAAATCAAGTACATGATTGTGAGGATAAGGTTTTATTTTGTATTGTGGTCCAATCATGTTTTTAATTATTTTTAAAATGTTTTTAGCTTTAAACTAATTATTTTTATGTTTTTAAATTGTTTTAATATATTGATATTAAAAATATATTTTAAAAAAAATTATATTATTTAAATATATTTTAAAATAAAAAATAATTTGAAAAACAATCTCTATAATATTTTTCAATAAACTAAAGTTAGATCGATTGATAACATGCGGTTAAGTATACACACTTCAATACGATTGAAAGTTCTTCCTGCGTGTTCTGTTACATTTGAGAGCAAATATTTTGCGATGGGCATCTAGCAAGAAAATGGCAACCATTATGTTTGTTGTTCTAGGATTAATGTAATAAGAATTGATATTCCACTAATAATATTAAATACTATAAATATTTATACTAATCATATATAATATAATAACCAACAATATAATTAAAAGAGGAGTGAATTAGTGTTCCACTTATAATTTTAAATAATAAAAAATATTCATAATTAAAATAATTAAAGTATGAGATAAGAAAACAAAAATTGCAAACTTAGTTTCTAACATTGTTTCTAGAAGGCTATATTCACATCTTAATTATCAATTATGTTTAAGTATTGTATTTTTTTTTTTATAATATCTCACTCCTTTTTTATAATATCTCACTCCTGTAAAGAGTTTTTTTAAACTATTAAATGTTTATAATTATGATTTGTTTACAACAAGATATATTCTCTTAAAAAATAAATTATAAAATTAAAAATTATAATATCTATAACTCATGCAATAACACTTGGGATAATTAAAAGTATGTAAATATAATAAGTGTAAGATTTTATACTCATATGCTAAAATATGAAGATTTAAGTTGATGATGTCTAGTATTTTATTTTTTTTAAAATAGCTTCTATGTCATGTATGTTTTAAATTTCTCTTTAATTTTACACAAAAAAGAGTTATATATATATATATATATATATATGTTTCTAACAAAAAAAAATACTAGCAATTTATAGTTATCAGAATGTCTCTGACGGTTAAAGCAATCTACCATTTCAAATGACCATATCATCAGATCGACCAGTTCTTATAAAATCTTCAAGAGTTCATCATGGAAGAAAAACATTTGATCGATTCATTTGATATGTCTAGATAATGAACTGGTTCAACTTAAATACCAGTTTTGATAATTTCAAACATAGCGGAACTTAAACTAATTAAATATATATCTATCATATTTATGCATACAAAGTAAAGCATGCAAATTTATTTTAATTTGCTATTTAGTAAGATATAAAAAATTAATAATAAATTCTAATATAAATTTTTAATAACTAAGTCTTTACTTACTTTGTGTCTTGAACTTATTAATGAATTTTTTTATTTAATTTCATATGTTTGTTGATATAATCTTCATATAAAATCTATTTAAACTTAATCTTATCTAAATATATTATCGATTCATTTTTTATTTAATTATTATCATCAAAATAAAAGATATTATAAATATTAATATGACTCATTGATCAATAATCTTCTCTTTTTTAATGATGATATTTAATGTATATTTATAGATATAAAAACATGTATATCCCTCTATATTTTGCAATATAATCTCTTAAATACTTAAACAATAATACGCGATGTATAAATATCTCTCCCTTTTAATTATATAAACATGCATTTATATTTATTCTCTTCTCAATATTTATTTTCTCATTTTTCCTCTCTGTTTATCATCAACAATAAATAAATAAAATAAATAAAAATAATTAGAGAAATGAAACATAAAAATATAATATAATATTCAAAATACAATATTCATTACAAAAAGAAAAGGAAAGTAAAATGCATCCACTAAATCATTAATTCAAACTCAAAAATTTTAAAACTTGTTAGCCTATTTCAAAAAACTTATTAGCCTTATTTTGCATTGTGGTTTAATCATGTTTTTAAAATTTTTAAGTTTTAAATTAGTTTATTATGGTGTTTTTAAATTATTTTAATATATTAATATCAAAAATAAATTTTAAAAAATATAAATATTTTGATGTATTTTTATATAAAAAAACATTTTAAAAATAATATCTACCAAAATTCAAATAATTATATAACTTGTAACTAAATTCAGATTATGAATTTGGATTGTTGATGACGTTGATAGAAGAACAAGAAGGGATCAAGCAAAGGAGTATTTGAAAATATCATAGTAATTATTTTATTTTTAAAGTATTTTTTTATTTAAAAATATATAAAAATAATATTTTTTAATTTAAAAAAATTATTTTTAACATAAAAAATATAAAAAATAATCTAAAAATATTTAAAAAAATCATATATTTTTTTTTAAATACACGTTTCCAAGCAGTTAATTATCCTTAGATCATATCAACAAGTCGAATCACAGTTTTAAAACTGAAGTCAATAAATCACATAACTACAAACCACTGCCACGAGATGGAGCTACTTCCAGGAGAAATTTTCTTCTTTTGCCCTAAGCAGCTAAAGATTATATGAACTTGTACCAGACATTCCCGTGAGAAAGAAATCTCAGACAGACAGACCGAGAGCCGTGAGCAGAACAGAATAGATCTAAAACTGGAACTCCATACTCAGCTTGAGCAACAGCTAGAATTTACATAACCATAACCTTAGCACAGTGCGTGTCAAAAACACAGGAAATATGGAGTGGAGTTCAGATAAACTATAGCTATTTAGTACACACTAGTTTCTATCCTTGTACACACATTAAGCCCACGAAAAAAAGGAATGGACCAAACTATGTATTATTTAAAGATGTAAGTTTCTAATATATAGGTGTGCAGACCTGAACTAGAGGACGGAGAGAACCTTGCTTAAGATTTGCTCTTGAACTTCCTTTGACCTTTCAAGTCCACCACAATCACAGAGATATTATCCTTGCTTCCCTTCTGGAGAGCAAGCATCGAAAGGTAATCAGCTGCTGCTTGGGCTGCGGGATCTATAACCTTGCCCCTTTCAAGAAGAGAAGCAACCCCATTCTTTTTGTGCCATAGCAGAATCCGCCTTCGAGCCACTTCACAGGCTTCCTCATTTGTAATAACATCCCATAACCCATCACTCGCTAAAATGAGGCATTCATCATCTTTTGCACGAGGAAGAAACATGACTTCTGGATCGGGAATTATCCATGGTTTTAAATATCTATCACCTGTTAGATAAAAATGATTAGGCAAGAGCAAGCTACCCTTGATTATAACTTCCTCATGGATCAATCCTCAAATATTGTTAAATATAAAGCTAAAGCATCAATGGCAAAACAAAATGACTCTAAACAAATTGCCATTCAATGTTCTAATAAAGGAAAATAAAAGGAACTTCTAAAATTTGATTTGTATAGTTGATAAAGCAAGCTGGTATAAACTTGGACCTTAGGATTAAGTAATTGAACCATGGGAATAAGCAAGCTCTCATAATTGTTTCAATTTAAGCAGGTTTTACATCCATGCTAAAAGTTTGGTACACATACCAATCGACCTCGACATTGCAAGAACACCAAAGACACGATGTCCATTCCACTGTATCACCTTGCCTCCAGATGCCTCAATCCTGGCATATTCATCTTCTCTGTTTGGCTGGAAATGATAGGGGAGAAAATTGTTATCTAGACAGTTTTTTGTTCTTATTCATGTAAAGAACATGTCTTACTTTGTGATCCACTGATAATGCCATTGGTTCTTTTCCACGACAAAGTACCGCCCTTGAATCTCCACAGTTTGCAACTATGATGTGGGATGAGCAGACCAAGGCAACTATAGCTGTAGATCCAACTGTTTCTGGTGCTATGGGCTCAGAACTGGAAATAGAAGAATTTCCATCACCTTCAATGATGCCTCTAATGCTCTTTCCTCCAATCTCATCATCAACCTTAAGAAAGCAGCTACTGAAAGTTTTCTCCCATTGCAGCAGCTGATCTCCCCAGATAATCCCATCATTTGAATTGTTTTTAATGTTTCCAAACTCTTCAGCCAAGGCCACATGGATTCGGTCACGACAATAGTTAGCAACCTGCATGAGACCCCTCCGAATCATGCTCACATATCCAATACTGAGCAATTATTCACCTTATGGAGTACCTCAAGTATTAAACCAATGGCATGTGTTTTAAATATGCACAAATTAAAGTCATTTCTTCAAGTTTTTGCAGCACAAATGTACGCTGCAGACTAAAGTAAAACAATGCTGCCAATAATAAGTCATTTGAATAGGTAAAGAATTGAAAAGATTAGCTAAGAACAAGTAGAGCTTAAAACGAGATGCTAGGATTTTATATATGCATGAGGTATCAAAACAAAAATAAATCAATCTAATTACACATGCTCAACTAACAATTCTTTCCAAATCCTCCAAAAATCATACAGCTTGGTAATATACCTCAATAAATCCCACATAGATTTGGAACTAAAGCATCATATATAAGGGGAGGAAAACAAATATCTAGCTTTATAGATGTACCTGTGCGCCCCCATGGCCATCATAAACACCATAAAAATGACCAGTTAGGTGTGTCAAACTCTCACTGATGCCATCAACAACACGATCACCAATGAGCATCTTGATAGGAACTTTTGCAAATCGAGGAACAGCTGCAACAGCATCTTCCATTTCTGATCTTCTTCCACATATAGATACAGAACCCCAAAGAGGAATGCAATCAAGCTCAAAAACACTCCGTGTAGGTCCTCCAATGAGATTCTTCTCACTAGACAACTTAAGAAGCACTGCCGATGCCTTTATGTCAGATCCATCAGAGATTTCTGCATTTGGGCTGACTGCTCCAATAAGGAGTTTTGCCGTAGGCACCTGCACCTCATTTGTTGACTCCACAATAATAGCCTTAGCAATAATTTTGGTATTTTCCATTTTAACAGACTTTGGTAAGCTTATTTCAGATGCTGCATTCAATACCAATATCCCCTTAGGGATAATTCCATTACTGTCTTCCACGACTGACAAAACTTCATCTTCCTCAGTTTCCTGGATCACAGCATCACTAGTTATGGAACCATTTTTATTCTCATGCAACATATTCAGCAAAACAGTTTCTCCATCGCCGCCATCATCTGGTGTTGTCATGGTGGTCAAGTTCAGCTCATTCTTAGCATGACTGCAACTTTCAGCTCCCCCAGAAAGAGACTCCTCGGAGACCACCTTTCCAGAATCAGACAGCAAGCATGCAGTCCCTGTTACAAGCTTTATCCGTGTAATTTCTACATGGGTTGCAATCCCTGAGTTATCGCACATTGAATTGCCTAAACTAAGCGTCATTGCGAGTGCTGGAGACATCTCTTCCATCAGTCCTCTGTCTATATGTTTAATTAGAAGTTGAACACAAAGAATACACCTAATTCTCACTCAATCTACGGATTCTCATCCTCTTCATCTCCTTCCACCTCTGAACATCCGATAAAGCTTGGAAATTCTAACAAAACTTGTTCCATCAAATGAAATCACAATGACCCATCAATCTTTTTTCCACAAAAAAGATAAGCAGAAATCAAATCAAGGAACCTAAGCAGATCAGATCTGGTGAGAAATAATGGATCTGACTCTCTAATTCTTACTCCAGTTATCCTACAACTCCATAGCTAATCAAATTCTTCATTTTTTTTTTACCTCGATAACAAAATCCTATCTCCACCAACCTAAAAATCAAGATCAAGACTTCACACTCAAACCCAAGAAACAGAAAGCAAGATTAGTGGTGATGGGAATTAAACAGCCAATAAAGGGGAAAACCACCTCTCCAAATAATCACAAGAAAAATCTTATAAAGGTAAGACCTTTTCCACGTAAAACTTAGGTTCTCCTGGATCTAAGGCAACCCCATCTCAGCTTCTCCTGAATTATGCTTCTCCTCTCTACTGTTGTTCTTCAATAAGCATGACCGACCTATCTCCTCTATACAAAATAACAGAAAGCACAGATATGATCTTCAGACCCTCTCTGTAGACAATGAAAAAAAAAAATCCCATGTTGTCAAAGAAAGGATTGAAGGGTTGATGAGCTTACCAGTTGAGATACTGAAACCATGATGAGTTTTCAGCTAAGCCTCCCTCGCTACCAGATTTTGTTTTCATTTTTCCTGTGCTCTCATGTTTCTTTTCTGGGGCAAAGAGAGAATATGTGGAAAATGCTTTGCTTTCCTTGTGTTTTTAATTATTCTTTAGTCCCTAAATATTTGATTTGATAACATATCAGTCTTTCATCTTTTCAAACATTCTCAATTCTATTTTTTTATGGTTTTGAAATGGTAAATTCATTATAAACCCTATGTATTGGGTAAATCTGCCATAAAAGGTTAATATTAATTATTTGAAATATGTTAGAAAATAATTATTAATTTTTAAATCACTTGTTTAACAATTTACCATTAACTAAATATATTTTTTAAATCTAAAAATGAATAATTTATTTGTTTCAATCTAAATGTTTAACCGCCCACCGTCTTATTTATTAAATAATATGTGGTTATAGACTCTGAGAGAAAAGCCAATATAGGGAGTAAGTTGGATTTTCAATGGAGAAATCAATAAAAGTTAAGTTATAACTTCTCGAACATAAATAACATACAAATAAAGGAGTCAGATATTTAATAAATGAACTGAGACCGATGCAATGTGGTCATGCAGGGGACACGTATAAATGTAATTAGAGTCCTTTTGGTTTCTAGTATAGTTTTTTTTAAAAACAAAAATTAATAAAATAATACCTTATAAAAAATATTTAAAAATATAATATAATTTAAAAGTTATAAATAACTTCTATGTTTTGCTAGTCATACTCGTATTATAAAATTATTGGATACATAATTTAATAAAAAAAAAGAAAAAAAGACTCTAAAAATATATTAAAACTTTAATGATAACATCATTAGTATAATTAGAAATATATCAATAAAATAAATCTAATAATATCAAAATAATTACTAACAATGACCAGAAAAAACCGCACAAATAATTTAAAGACAAATGAGCCTTAATATTTTGGACAAGCTCACTTCATTCATCATTTTTGACCTTTTTGGTATTATTAATTTTTTCTCGTTGAGATCTTTTTAATAGTACTAGTGATGTCATAATTAGAGTTTTGATGTATTTTCAAGGTTTATTTATTTATTTATTTATTTATTGTTATTTCTATATCATCTCTCCTCATTATTTGTGAAGAGAAAGGAGAGAAAAAAAAGGTAAAAACAAAGGAAAATAAATAACTCTAGAAGCATATCGAAACTCTAATAATGACACCATTGGTATTTAAAAAAAAAATCTTGATAAGATGAATAAAAATCTTGACAAGATAAATCTAATAACATCAAAATAAATGGTGAACGAAGTGGGTTACATGAGTTGTTTAAAGGTGTCAAGGCTTACTTGTCTTTAAGTTGTTCATATGACGCTCTCTAAACATCATTGATGATTTTTTTTTTATGTTGTTAGATTCATCCTGTTGAGATTTTTTTAATGATACCAGTAATGTCATCATTAGAGTTTCAATGTGTCTTCAAAGTCTTTTTCTTTTCTTTTTTCTCTTTTTATTCTCCTATCTTTCTTTCTTTATTGAGTCATGCTTCCAGCAATTTTACAATTTGAGAGAGTCATATATCATTCTTGCAACTCGAGAATCACATATATCATTTGTGACTCTTTAGACTTTGTTATTTCCCTGAAAAATCTTTGCGTTATGTTATTTTATCATACATTTTTTACTATGCTATAAACTACAAAGACTCAATGCAATTATCTAACATTATTTAAAGAAAATTGTCTTTGTATGAGATAAAAAAAATAATTATTAGCAAAGTTGTCAAACCACACATCATATATAAACTTGTATCATAAAAACAAATCATAAAATTTTAAATAATTTTTTTCATAAAAATAATAACCAATTTCATAAACAAAGATGTAATGTACTTGTTCTTGCATAATAAAATCCTACCAAAGAAGATCTAAGAAAAAAAAGTTAGAAGTGGTTGGTAAGACTACGTGTCTATAAAAAAATATTGAAAACAATTATCTTCACAACTATGTTATCTTGTTAGCTAACACTAGTTCCAATGTTCCCTTTAAATGCATGATCACTTGTAATGATAATTTTAATTTATTTGATGCCTTTTATCTATTTAAATAATACACTATTTTTAGATATAATCATGTTTTCTTTTAGATATTGTTATATTTTCATAATTTTAAGATCTTTCTTGAAACACCATGAATCTTAACAAATAAATTGATAAAGAATTAAAGGCTTTGTATGATCTAAAATGAATGAATCAAACAATTCAAAGTAAGATTTTTTTTCTTTTAATCTTGAAGCCTGGTTCATTGTCAGTTCATATCTTAGAAAAGTTATGAGATTATATATGGAAAAATCATAACGCTTTAAACTTAAAAGACTTTAATATTAGGCATAAGCACCTAGTGAGTCAAACTTCAAAGTATAGTCAATCACTTATAACCGTAAACATATCTTTATAAAATACAAATTTTCAAAGTCCTCTCTCATAATAGATAATTTTTTATTTGTTAGGTAAAGTTTAAGCAAGACTATATTTCCTTCATCCTTTCACTATTAATTGAAGAAAGAATCCATGGATACAAGTGCTTGCAAGGCTTGTATGTATATGAATAAACACAAGGGTATGCAACAAGAAAGATAAGAATTTAAAATTTAAAATTATTGTAAAATCATGAAATCATGATTTTACCTGATTTTACATGATTTTAGTCAAATTTTATTATTTTTCAATTTTTATATGATTCTCTACAATAAATATATGTTGACTCGTAAAATCATATGACAACTTGTAATGTTAACATCCTTGCTGATTACATTTTATGAAGACAAATATTGAATTGATTTTTTAATTAGGCAAATGACATGTGTTCCCTCCACTCTAAAGTACATTGCTCCTTTAATAATGTCTATATCTATCTCCTTGTACTAATCATAACAAAAAAATAATAATAAAAGAAGCAATAAAGGATTTAGAATGTATTTGGTATTGTGGTAGTTTTTGTGATTATGCTTTGAAAAAAATAAGTTTATAAAATCACTTTTAGTCGTGGCTGGCTTGATTAAATATGTGTTTTATTAAAATTGTAGTTGTAAATAAAATCACCAAAAAGAGCATGAATTAATTTCTTATTTTGCATTACATTATTAATATATTGGAAAAACAATAATATAAAAAACATTGGTTTTATTATCCTATTAAATTTGTTACATTACCATCTCAAACATAATCCATATATGAAGACCTCTAGTTTCCATGAATTTGTGAATGTAAAATCACATCAATTAAAATATCATCAGGAACAAAATTAAAACTATAATCAAACTTGATAAATACTACACATCTTGCTGCAACTTCCTTATATAATTATGTAGTGCCATGAATCTCACAACAATTTGAACTTGTGTTTTGTAAAGAAATATATGCATGTTCTAAAAAATTCTCTACTTTTTTTTTTCCATACTCCAAATGTACATTATATTACACAACGTATGAACACAATTGAATATTACTTCTTAACTTTGTGGTTGGCTTCGTCAATGAAATTCTTGAAGATGATATCTCTCACTTCTATATGGTCTTAAGAGATCATACTAATTTGGATATCCAAAATCAACAATGAAATACTTCCTTGCAATAACAAAAAGTTTCTTTGTAACTTAATCCCCATTACTTATTGAAAAATTAACTTGTCAAAATATAATAACATTTACTCTTTTTTTTCCTAATACTTTTTGGTGACTTTGGAAATTTGATATTAAGGAATCCCCTCAAGAAAAATTCTCATATCATATGTGCTACCTTATCATCCGGCCTAAACAAATATATACTATATGTAAAAGTTACATGAAACCATTAAATTTTGTGTCGATACATTTTTTCTATTAATATATGGTATTTGAATTTTTAGTGATATACACGCACACATATATATGTTATTGATAGATCCAATACAATTCTACAATAAAAAAAAGAAGCAAAAAAACATCATTTTGAATGTAACAAGCTAGAATTCATATCAAATACTAATCAGTATTATCGCACGTGTGCGGTGTCGCGATAATTTTCCACCCTCAAGAAAAATTGTAAAGGTCTATCTGGAAAATATGGAGCAAATATGGAGAGATAATGAATTCTTGTCTCTTATTAGTAAAAATAAAATGGGAGTCGTCACCTAGTATTCTAGCCATTAGAAACCTTAATTGGTTTTAGAGATAGAGTATGGAGACTAGTTGCGTAAAGGAAAGTTATTGGCACCCCAAATACACCCTACTAAAGGTAAGCTATATTGTTTTGTTGTATGATAAAATCTAAAGTCTTATTGCAGTTTTTAATTGTCGGTCTGTCTATGGTTTAAAAAAAGTCCTTCTCTATAAAGAGATCCTTATCTTATCAGGTAAAAACTTAACTATTCTATATCGACAATAGAAAATACTTTTTTAATATTGAAAATATGTTTTACATATAACTTCATAATCCTTGATACTAAAACAAATAAAATACTTTTTTTTGTTATTTTTAAAATTTTAGCTAATTTTCTATTGACTTTAATAAATTGGTTATTAAAACTAAAATGCATACTAAAACATATTTTTTTGGTGTATGAAAAACATAATATAATTTTTTTTAACTTTGAGACACTTAGTTGTATGCATAATTTTTTAAAATGTTTTTTTTGTATTTTGGACCGGAATTGGCCTAAGATCCCCAGCCCACCTTAGCTGGTTACTATGCTCATCTTTTCCTCGCCTACAGAGATTTGCATTGTGCATGTCCTACATGGTAAGGGAAGAAATGAAAACAAAGTTTTTACCTGGAGAAGTGAAATGCAACCTGAGTCGTTAGTGGTGACCAGCGATGGCAATGGATCTAGCGGGGATGGTGTTGGTGACAACTCTGTTTTTCTTTTCTTTTCTTTCTTCCTCTTTGCATCTTTTTTTTTTTCTTTCTGTTGGTCTTTCCACCCTCTTTTTTGTGCTCTCTCTTTTCTACTTTCTTCTCCTATATTTATAGGAAAAATAGGGGGGAGAGAGGCAAGGAGAACCACTATGCACCTTCCCTAAAAATCACCAGAAGGGCACGTCCCCACTATTTTTTTTTACCGCCTCGTGGTAGGCCATAAGTTAGAGTTTATATAAGTGGGGTTATGGTCGATGTCTTTTTGATGTTTAAGAGAGAGAGGGAGAGGAGAGAAGTCAGTGAAAACATGTAAACAAAACTTTCTTCTTCCCCTATTTTTGACGTGTCTAGGGAAAGAAAAAAGATTACAGTGTCATTCAAAACAACACTGTTTTGGACTTTTTTTAACAATATATGAGACGGCGCTGTCATTTAAATAAAAATGACACCAAACTTATATCAAAGTACAAATCAGTCCTCAATTTATGATTTGTTCAATCGGGTTTTCAATTGCAATTTTGATTTTAAAAATCAATTCAATTGCATACTTATTAAATTCAATTGCTAGTTTTGAAGTTGGCTGTCTTTTCTAAATTTTTTCTTGGTCTCAAATTAGTGTAATTTGACCCTCAATTGAGCAATAGACTTCTAATTTCTTTAATTTGGCACCTGATTTGGTTTAATTACAACCCCTCTATTTACATGTATTTTTTATTTTGGTTCTTGGTTTCTAATTTCTTCAATTAAGTCCCTAATTATTCATCAAACTTTAATATTTATGCAATTAAGTCCTTGATATGATCAAATTAACTCTAAAAAATTATATTTTGACCCCAAAACTTGAATTTCTTCCAATTAAAACCCAAAGTAACTTCAAAATCAATTTTTCTTACAATCAACAAGGCTCTTATCAACATTCAATAAAATTTAATTGAGTCCATAAACATCTGATTTTAGACTTTTTTTCTCATATTGAATTTTTTTTATCAACAAGGCTCTTATCAGCTAACAAAATACTGTTAAATTTTAATCTTCTCAACTAATTTTTAGTCATTTTCTAGGTGCTTTGGCATCCTCTTTTAATTGTTATATTTTTGATAATATTTTTATATTTGTTTAAGAGAGAAAAAATGTGAATAAGGGAATAACTAAAAAATAGGTTATAACAAATATTATTTAGGCATAAAACTACATGAAAGTTACTCTGAAATGAGGTATATATTATGGATTTATGATGATATTTTATAGTTTTTGTTTTTGAAAATATCGAGTCTTGTGGTTTGATAATTGATTAGTACTTAAAAGTGTATTTTTATTAAGGTTTTAGATCAGTATTTTGCACTTGAAGTATTAATAACTCCTTAACTTAAACATGTTTTATAATAACAAGTTTGATACTATAAGATACCTTTAATTTATGGTAAATATTTATCTTAAATACAGGCCTATCATATAAATTAAAGGATTGATTGATGAATGCAACCACTGAAATTGAGAAGACAAAGAGAGGGTGAAGCTTAGAAAAAAGATATTGGTTCAGTCAAAGCTGGAATACTATTCGGTAATGGAATCATAACTGGAGTTGTAGAAATTGGATTTATGTCTACTTTATATAGATGACAAGCTAAGATACAAGCCTAAAACTTTCATGGTGTTGTACGTCTAAATCCACGCGGCGTTGGTTCTAGTGATTTTTTCATCGTTATTGTTTGATTTGATCTTATTGAATTCGTTGGGAGTCGCCACCTAGTATTTAATTGAGGGTTACTAGGAAACCCAGTTTTAGTGGTCTTGTTAGAGATTCACAGGTAAGGGACTGGTTGTGGTTAGGGAAAGTGTTAGCACCCTTAACGCATTCTACTTGAGGTAAACTGCTTCATGGCTGTGATGTGTTAAAGAAGTTTTAAAAATTTTATTTTTTTTATCAGATTTTAGAAATACAACTTCCGTACAAGTTTGTACTTCTAAACCGTGATCCAATCAAAATATTAAATCCTTCTTTATTCTTTGTAATTTTATCATAAATAAAAAAACATTCATAAGACAAATACAAACACACACACATGTACTTTCCTTGTATTTTTCTTTTCTTTTCTTTTTCTTTTTTTTTCATATTTACAAAATACAAATAAAAATTCAAACTAAACAAATATTACATTAAACAATTTGAAAATTAGAAAATAACCCCTCAAAACTCCATAATAGTGCTGGGAAGTCCTTTTAGGCAATGTGAAGAGTGCACGTGAACACTAGCGACCCGTGACTCCATGCACCGCTGCCACTAAAGGTGGCAGAACCGGTGGATCGGGGCCATCTTCCTCTTCTCAGTCTCCCTACGCCGGCGGTGTCTTGCAAAACAACATAAAATACAACAGGCAGTTGATTTTAATTTTTCCTTTGATTTCAAATCTGTTTTTTTTTTCTCTTCTTCACTGTTTTGGACTTGCTTCCCTCTTGGTTTCTCCTCCTCCTTTATTGGTGACAGATTCGACCATTGACTCTCAATCTAGGTCTGCTACATGGGGTTGAATCGATGGACGAGGGTCGGTTGTTGAGGAAGATGATAATCTGTAATGGGGATGGCTATCCGATTGGCGCCTTCTCCCTTCTCTGTTTGTTTTCCTTTTACCGATGATAGATTTGGTGGTTGGGAGAGCATCTTCTTCTTCTCATCCGCTTCAGGTGGCGGCAAAACCAAGCGGGCCGCCTGCTGCTAGGGTTTAGCCAGGCCTAGCCAGCGAAGATGGAGGTGGTGGTCCAGTTGGTGAGCTCGATTGGAGGAGACAGAAAGGTTGCTGGCTGTTGCTGTCCAGTGAGCTGGGTTTGTTGTTGGTGTAGAAAACTAGAGGAAGAGAGGGAGCAAGGATGATTATGGCTTTTTTGGTTCTCTTGTTTTTTATTGCTAAATGAGAGGGGGATGATCGACTTTGTATTGGTTAAAAAGAGAAGAAATCAATGGGTCCAAGCTTGGGGGTGATGACCGGGGGAGTGGCCAAGCAAGAAGAAAAATAAAAATAAAAAAAGAGAGGAGATGGTCTGTGGCTGGTGAAGGAAAAAAGGAAAAAAATTTGAAAACCAGAGGGGAATGGCTGGGATTGGATGAGGAAGAAGGAAATCTTTCGGCCGGAGGGAGTGGTTAGTGCCTCTTGTTTTTTTGAAGAAAGATGGTTTAGGTTTAGGGTTTTTTTTTTACTCTCCAAAACTGCCCCTCCCTTTTTTGTGTGTTGAAGGTTGCTATTTATAGACAATGTATTTTTTGGGTCTTCAAAATAGTCCCTCAACTTTTTGTAAATTTTAATTTTAATTATTTTTTTTTGTATTTTTGAAAACTAGCAATATCAATATCGGCTCAATGAGAAAAATAAATGATTTTAAAAATAACTCGCTAAAAGTTGAACGCGTTTCAAATATCTTTGAAAATTTAAATTTTTTGAGATGATATTGAAAATGCTAAAAATAAGGCAAATATATTTAAAAATGTATTTTTTTTGTTGTTTTTTCTCTTTTTTTGGATTTTTCTAAAAATTTATCAAAACACAGATCAAAAATTGAGGAATAACCCATAATTAGGTTATGACAGTTGCCCCCCTCTTTACAATGCTTATGATTGAAAGTCTCGTAAGAGACTTAAGATAGTAAGCATTGTAAAGAAAGAAAATGAGATGATGGACTCATCACAAAAATGATGAATCCTTCTAAGGGCTAGAAAACGCACTTAAAGTAAAGATTTTTTCTTTTGAAAATTCAAAGATTTTGAAATGGTCGAATTGTTATAAGTGACCTACCTAGAGAAATTTTTTTTTGAGGTGGTCTCATTGTAATAGGTGACCTACTTAGGTGAAAAACGTGAAGATGTTTCAAAGTGGTGAAAAATATAAATTTTTTTTCAAAGAGGTGAAAAATGTAGAGATTTTTCAAAGTGGTGAGAAATGTGAAGATTTCTCAAAGTGGTGAGAAATGCGAAGATCTCTTAAAGAGGTGAAAAATGCAGAGGTTTGTCAAAGTGGTGAAAAATACAAAGATTTTTTAAAAGTGATCTTGTTGTAATGGCAACCTTCCCGGGTGAAAAACATAAAGCTTTTTCAAAGTGGTGAGAAATGTGAAGATTTCTCAAAATGGTGAAAAATGCAAAGATTTTTCAAAGTGGTGAGAAATGCAGAGATTTCTCAAAGTGGTGAAAAATACAAAGATTTTTCAAAGTGATCTTATTGTAATGGGCGACCTGCCCAGGTGAAAAACATGAAGATTTTCAAAAAGATAAAAAATACGATGATTTCTCAAAATGATTTTATTATAAGGGGTAACTAACCCAGATGAAAGATTTTGCAAGTGGTGAGAAATGTAAGGATTTCTCAAAAGGTGGTTTCATTGTAATGGGCAACTGGCCCGAATAGAAGATGAAAAGGGTGGTGAGAAATACAAAGATTTCTCAAAAGATGGTTTTATTGTAATGGGCAAACTTGCCCAAATGGAAGATTTTGAAGGTGTTAAGAAAGGATTTCTCAAAAGATGGTTTCATTATAATGGGCAACCGGCCTAAATAGAAGATTTTGGAGGTGTTGAGAAATTCAAGGATTTCTCAAAATATGGTTTCATTATAATGGGCAACCGACCCAAATAGAAGATTTTAAAGATGGTGAGAAATGCAAGGATTTCTCAAAAGATAGTTTCATTATAATGGGCAACCGGCCCGAATAGAAGATGAAAAGGGTTTTGGAGAGGTCTGTTTGTGATGGGAAACCTGCCCAAGTTAAAACAATGAAATGTCTTGAAGATACAACATGATGGGACTCGAAGATGCACTATTCAAGCAATGGAAGCTTGACAAAGTATTTGAAAAGAGATAGGACTTGAAAAGAAATGAATGCTAAAAAGCTCACTTGAAAGGAGGTAAGGTTAGAAAACGCACTACCTAAGAGGTGAGTGCTCAAAGACACACTCAAAGGAGGCAGAGTTAAAACACACACTACCTAAGAGGTGAGGGCTCGAAGGCGTACAAAAAGGAGGCAGGGTTAGAAAACACACTACCTAAAATGGTCGAGGGCTCTAAAGCGCACTAAAAAAAGAGGTAGGGTTAGAAAACACACTACCTAAGGTGGTCGAGGGCTCTAAAGCGCTCTTAAAATGAGGCTGGGTTAGAAAACCCACTACCTAAAATGGTCGGGGGCTTTAAAGCGCACCAAAAAGGGAGTTAGGGTTGGAAAACACACTACCTAAGAGGTGAGGGCTCGAAGGTGCACTAAAAAGGGAGGGAATGTTGGAAAACACACTACCTAAGAGGTAAGGGCTCTAAAGCGCACTTAAAAGGGAGGTAGGGTTAGAAAACACACTACCTAAGGAGTGAGGGCTTGAAGGCACACTAAAAAAAGGAGCTAAGGTTGGGAAACACATTACCTAAGAGGTGAGGGCTTAAAGGCGCACTAAAAAGGGAGGTAGGGTTGGAAAACACACTACCTAAGAGATGAGGGCTCGAAGGCTCATTAAAAAAGGAGGCAGGGTTAGAAAACACACTACCTAAGAGGTAAGGGCTCGAAGGCGCATATAAAAAGGAGGTAGGATTAGAAAATACACTACCTAAGAAGTGAGGGCTCGAAGGCGCACTAAAAAAGGAGGCAGGATTGGAAAACACACTACCTAAGATGGTTGAGGGCTTGAAGGTGCACATAAAAAGGAGGCAGGGTTAGAAAACACACTACCTAAGATGATTGAGGGCTCTAAGGCATACTAAAAAAAGGAGGTAGGGTTAGAAAACACATTACCTAAGATGGTCGAGGGCTCTAAGGCACACTAAAAAAGGAGGTAGGGTTAGAAAACACACTACCTAAGAGGTTAGGGCTCGAAGGCACACTAAAAAAGGAGGTAAGGTTAGAAAACACACTACCTAAGAGGGTCGAGGGCTTGAAGGTGCACAAAAAAAGGAGACAGGGTTAGAAAACACACTACCTAAGATGGTCGAGGGCTCTAAGGTGCACTCAAAAAAGGAGATAGGGTTAGAAAACCCACCACCTAAGGTGGTCGAGTGCTCTAAGGCGCACTCAAAAGGTAGGTAAAGTTAGAAAACACACTACCTAAGAGGTAAGGGCTCGAATGTGCACTAAAAGCACTCGACCACCTTAGGTAGTGTGTTTTCTAACCTAAGAGGTAAGGGCTCGAAGACGCACTAAAAAAAGGGGTAAGGTTAGAAAACACACTACCCAAGGTGGTCGAGTGCTCTAAGACGCACTCAAAAGGGAGGTAGGGTTAGAAAACCCACTACCTAAGGTGGTCGAGTACTTTAAGGCACACTCAAAAGATAGGTAGAGTTACAAAAAACACTACTTAAGAGGTGAGGACTTGAAGGCGCACTAAAAAAAAGGAGTAGGGTTAGAAAACACACTACCTAAGAGGTGAGGGCTTGAAGGCTCACTAAAAAAGGAGGCAGGGTTAGAAAACACACTACCTAAGATGGTTAGGGGCTCTAAAGTGTACTAAAAAAGGAGGTAGGGTTAGAAAACACATCACCCAAAGTGGTTGAGGGCTCTAAGGCGCACTAAAAAAGAAGGTAGAGTTAGAAAACACACTACCTGAGAGATGAGGGCTCGAAGACACACTAAAAAGGGGGTAAGGTTAGAACACACATTATCTAAGGTGGTCGAGAGCTCTAAGGCGCACTCAAAAGGGTGGTAGGGTTAGAAAACCCACTACCTAAGGTGGTCGAGTGCTCTAAGGCGCACTCAAAAGAGAGGTGAGGGTTGGAAAATGCACTACATAAGGTGGTTAAGGGCTCTAAGGCGCACTAATAAAGGAGGTGAGGGCACAAAGGCACACTCAAAATGAGGTAGGGTTAGAAAACATACTACCTAAGAGATGGTGGCTCAAAAGAGAGCATAAAAGGAAGTGAGGGCATAAAGGCATAGTCAAAATGAGGTAGGGTTAGAAAACACGCTACCCGAGAGATGGTGGCTCAAAAGAGCATGTAAAAGGAAGTGAGGGCACAAAGGCACACTCAAAATGAGGTAGGATTAGAAAACACGCTACCTAAGAGATGGTGGCTCAAAAGATCCTATAAAAGGAAGTGAGGGAACAAAGGCACCCTCAAAATGAGGTAGGGTTAGAAGACAATCTACTTGAGAGATGGTGGCTCAAGAGAGCACATGAAAGGAAGTGAGGGCACAAAGGCACACTCAAAATGAGGTAGGATTAGAAAACACGCTAC
Organism: Populus pruinosa; assembly: GCA_026413675.1. Classification (NCBI taxonomy): domain Eukaryota; kingdom Viridiplantae; phylum Streptophyta; class Magnoliopsida; order Malpighiales; family Salicaceae; genus Populus; species Populus pruinosa. The sequence continues at coordinate 6,380,514 of CM048594.1, forward strand.
CTAAGAGATGGTGGCTCAAAAGAGCCCATAAAAGGAAGTGAGAGCACAAAGGCTCCCTCAAAATGAGGTAGGGTCAGAAAACACTCTACCGAAAAGATGATGGCTTAAAAGAGCCCATAAAAGGAAGTGAGGGCACAAAGACACCCTGAAAATGAGGTAGGGTCAAAAAACACGTTACCTAAGAGATGGTGGCTCAAAAGAGCCCATAAAAGGAAGTGAGGGCACAAAGGCTCACTCAAAATGAGGTAGGGTCAGAAAACACATTACCGAAGAGATGATGGCTTAAAAGAGCCCATAAAAGGAAGTGAGGGCACAAAGGCACCCTTAAAATGAGGTAGGGTTAGAAAACACGTTACCTAAGAGATGGTGGCTCAAAAGAGCTCATAAAAGGAAGTGAGGGCACAAAGGCTCACTCAAAATGAAGTAGGGTCAGAAAACACATTACCGAAGAGATGGTGGCTTAAAAGAGCCCATAAAAGGAAGTAAGGGCACAAAGGCACCCTCAAAATGAGGTAGGGTCAGAAAACACGCTACCTAAGAGATGATGACTCAAAAGAGCCTATAAAAGGAAGTGAGGGCATAAAGGCACACTCAAAATGAGGTAGGGTTAGAAAACACGCTACCTAAGAGATGGTGGCTCAAAAGAGCACATAAAAGAAAGAGAGGGCACAAAGACACACTCAAAATGAGGTATGGTCAGAAAACACACTACCTAAGAGATGGTGGCTCAAAAGAGCACATAAAAGGAAGTGAAGGCATAAAGGCACCCTTAAAATGAGGTAGGGTCAGAAAACACGCTACCTAAGAGATGGTAAAACTGATCTGACAATGTTGAAAGCAATGCATCATGATCAATATGCATGTATACTTACTTGAGAAATATAGGTCCTTATTTCTTCATGGTGTTTTTCTTTTCTCAAAAGTTGGAGTGTTGGTAGTAGGCTTTGATGGCTCTCTCACTCTTGCTTACTTGAGTCAAATCTTGATGTTAACCTCTAGAAAGGACTTAATGTCATCATACTTCTTTGTCCTCCACCCTTTATCTCAATGGTTGCCTATTTTGCTTGACATTCTTTTTAGAAAAGGGAATCATGGAGCCAGCCCTACCAGACATTTTTGATTGCCCCCTAGCTTGATCATACCCCCAAGTGTTTAATTTGGGTTTAGGGATGAGGCTATGTTTAATTTGGTTGCCTATTTTGCTTGACATCTTTTTAGAATTTTTCGAATTTCAAAGCTATTCCAGACACAAAAATCATTTTAACATCGATTCAAAGCAAACTCATTTTGAATAAATTCAAGTGATTCCTATGGAGAGGTTTTCAGAAGTGATGAAACTTTTGGTTTTGCTTTTGGTGAAAATATGAAGAACATAAAGTGACATCTGGTTGGTCAGAAAAGGTTTAAATTTCAATTTGAGGGTTATTGAGAACTGTTTTCAAAGCATTCATTTTATTTGCATGAATAATGATTTTGTTTCGCATGAGAAAGCACTGCCTACCTATCTAGATTGCTTGCCTTTGATTAGAAAGGGCTTGATTAGGCACGTAATATAGGCTTAAGCTATTGGTTATGAAGAAAAGGATATTTGTAGGCTCAAAAGGTGTTTAAGGGACTTTAAGACTAAGGATCACTAGTGCTTATATCCCAAACTTTTTTGTTCATACATTTCTGGACCTAGGAATTGATTTGTAAAATGGTCCACGGTGCCTCCTAGTGTTGGGCTTAGACTCTTTCTCTTTGTTTTTGTTTTCTTGGCATTAGCCCTTTTTTATGCTCAATATCGGCTCAATGAGGAAAATCAATGATTTTAAAAATAACACACTAAAAGTTGAACATGTTTCAAATATCTTTGAAAATTTAAATTTTTTGAGATGATGCTGAAAATAAGGCAAATATATTTAAAAATGTATTTTTTTGGATTTTCATTGTTTTTTCTCTTTTTTTGGATTTTTCAAAAAATTTATCAAAACACGGATAAAAAATTAGAGAATAGCCCAGAATTGGGTTATGACACATGGGAAGGCAAGACTTAATTCTACTATTTAGAAATCCAAATTTTAGCAACAACGTAGAAGTCTGAATTTGTCCTGTAACCCAAACATTATTCAGTGTTTAGCCCATATCGTGAGTTCTAGAAGTCCAAATGACCTAATTTATTTTCTTGGAAAGTTGAGACAATTTCTTAGAACTTTCACGAGGAAGGTTGGTTTAAATTCTAACATTATTAATGATGTTTTGTTTAGACAAGAAGATAAGGATTGTCACTAAGTCAATAATTAGTCATCAAATCAATAGTTTCTAATTTTGGTTTATAAAAGGAGGCATTTTCCATGTATTTAGGCATCTTGGTTTTCAGATCAAGATCATGCTATTTATTTTTTTCTTTATATTTTTGTAATGTTTAAGTTTAATTTCATATGATATTTTTCTTAATCTCTTATTTATACTTTTCATTTCTTTTACTATACTTACGTTCTTTTGTTATTTATTTATGTTTATCTTCTTTTTTATGTTTAGTTAAATTTATTATGTTAAGGTGAAAATGTTACACTAATAATGTAAGAATAAGCATAGTATAAACTCAACATGGATTTTGAATGTTTGATACTAACATATTTTATATTTGTTATCTTGTTGACTTTTAATACTTTGCTTATTAAATGATTAATATAGATTTATATCGTATAACACTTTGTATAACAAATACTTGGCACTTTCATAGCACAACTGTATGGTATAACTAACACTTATGCTACAAAAGAAACTTGATTTGTTGTTAAGTTAAGTTATAATCATGCATACTTGACAACATTTACAAGTATTAGCATTATTTGAATAAGATAATTAATGTAATCATGTTAACAATTTATAATTTGATTGAAACCTCTTTTATATGTAGTTTCTAGTTGAGTAATAAAAATGGTATACTATACTTGTTTGAAATAACATTAATGGATCCTTTAACCTTGGTATTTGTTTTTATTATTTAATCTTCACATTAATCTTACATCTCAAAGTCCTCTTTAACTTCTTCTTCTTCTTCTTCTTCTTGTTCTCTTATTATTATTAATATTATTAATTTATATAGTTAATGCCTTTGTGATTTCACCCCGGTCTTCCCTTTATTACTTTGACACTCCTACACTTAGGAGAAGATATCAATCTTTTAATCGTATCAAGTTTATGGCGTCATTGTTGGAGAGGTAAATTCTTGTATAAAATATAATATTTATTTTATTTTCTCTTTTCACTTTTTTTTGTATATAACTTTGTTTCTTTTATTTTTTTGTTTCATTTTCTTTTTTTCTTTATTTGTTTTCTACACGTGCATGAGAGTTTGATCATGTACATTAAATGGTAGACTTTGTAGGGTATCCTCATCATTTTTAGAAAATATGGTCGAAGAAGATAACCAGTCACTTCATAATAAGAATAATGAAAATAACCGTGTCAAAACACTTAGAAACCATATAAATTCTACAAGAACAAGTGCACTCTCATGCATAATTTTTCCACTTAATGCATAACTTTTATCTTTTTTTCATGGCTTAGATTTAGAAAATTCATTCTTGTATTTAAGAGAATTTGAGGAGGTCTGTAACACCTACAATGACTTAAATTGTAGTATGAACATAATTAGATTAAAGTTTTTTCAGTTTTCATTAAAAGATAAAGCTAAAACATGGCTATAAAATTTGAGACCAGGATCCATTTGTGCTTGGGATGAAATGCAACAACATTTTTTAAAATAATTTGTCCCTTCTCATATAACAAACTCTTTCAAAAGACAAATCATTACATTCACTAAAAAATCAGGAGAAACATTTTACCGTTGTTAGGATAGGTATCGAGACTTGCTTAATACTTGCCCTCATCATGGTTTTAAAACATGGAGATTAGTTTCATATTTTTATGAAAGCTTAACACTTAGAGATAGGCAAATGGTGGAATTGATATGCAATTGAACTTTTAAAGATAAAAACCCTGATGAATCAATGAAGTACTTAGACTTGTTAGTTAAAAATGCTTAAAATTAAGACACCGGGTAAAACTCAACCTCATACATCTAGTTGAGGTACTAGAATTAAAAAAGAGTGGTAATTAAAATCTATCAAGACATTGTAGGTCAAATCTATGAAACCAATAAACACTCAACCAATGACTGTCTAACTTTGCCTTCTTTTATAAAATGTATCCATGAACAAGCTGACACGATCAAAGAGTTGATGTCTTATCCCAAGTGCAGGAGTGTCAAAGTAAAATAACGCGGCAAGACCGGGGTCGAACCACAAGGAGGTGAATTACATAAATTACAAATAAAGAAAAAGATTTGAAGAGAATAATAACAGAAAAGGAGTTGAAAAGTTTTGGGATGTGATATTCATGTAAGGATTAAATAATAACAAAACTGACACAACTAAAAGGTTGATGTCTTCTCCCAAGTGCAGGAGTGTCGAAGTAATAAATAACCCGGCAAGACCGGGGTCGAACCACAGGGAGGTTAATTGTACAAATTATAAATAACAATAATACAACAACAATAACAATAACAATAACAACAACAACAACAACAACAACAACAACAATAATAATAATAATAATAATAGTAGTAGTAGTAGTAGTAGTAGTAGTAGTAGTAGTAGTAGTAGTAGTAGTAATAATAATAATAATAATAATAAAGAAAGAGAAGAAGAAGAAGATGATGAGAACTTGGAGATGGAAAATTAATGTAAGGATTAAACAATAATAATAACAAATGTCAAGGTTAGAGGTTCCACTAATGCTATATCAAACAAGTATAGTATAAACTCTTATTATTGAATTGGAAACCACACACAAAGGAGGTTCCAATCAGATTATATATTGTTAACATGATTATATTAGTCATCTTATTCAATTAATGCTAATACTTGTAAATCTCGTCAAGCATTCATGATTATAACTTATGTTAATAACAAATCAAGTTCCTTTCATAGCTCAGATGTCGGTTATACCATACATTATGGGCTATGAAAGTGCGAAGCATTTGTTGTACCAAGTGTTATACAACATAAATCAAGATTAGTCATTTAACAAGCAAAGTATTAAAGAGTGAACAAGATAACAAATATAAAACATGTTAGTATCAAACATTAAAGTCCATATTAAGTTTACATTATACTTATTCTCACACCATTAGTGTAACCTTTTCACCTTGACATAATTAAGCTAGACATAATGAAAGAAAGCAAAATAGATAAACAAAATAAGAACATAAAAGTTAACTAAGTAAAGAAAAGGAAATGAAAGGCATAAACTTGATATTAATGAAAGCAAAGCATAAATATTACAAAGAATACAAAGAGAAAAAGGAAGGGCATGATCTTGATATGGAAATCAAGATGCCTAAATGCATGGAAAATGCCTCCTTTTATAGGCTAAAATTGGGAACTATTGATTTGATGACTAATTGATAAGTGGGTGGCCAACTTTTGACTTGGTGACAATCCTTATCTTCTCTTGTCTGCCCAAAACGTCATTGATAACGTCAAAATTGGAGCCAGTTGCAAACATGAAAGTTGTAGTCAATTGTCTCAGCTTTCTTTTGTAAAACATTCAGCTCATTTGGACTTCTAGAACTCCAGATATGGCCAAAATACCGAACAGTGCTTGGGCTGGAAGACAAATTCGGGCTTCTTTGTTGTTGCTATAATTTGGACTTGATAATGGCCTTTTTAGATCTTGGGCTCCATATGAAAGTTGTAGGCCTATGTCTTACCTTTCCATCCATATAAATTGGACCTAAATCTGAGATCTGTAGCTCCAGATATGACCTAATTACCGAATAGTGTTCCGGTTTGGATTGCACCGACATCTCTTTTCTAAGTTTGACCATCTCTTTGCCTTTGCAATTTAAGTTCTTAAAGTCATCAATCAATATTTTCATTTATGTGATAGGCCTGCATTTAAAATGAACATTTACCATAAATTAAAGGTATTTTATATTATTAGATATATTATTATAAAACATGCTTTAGTTAAGGAGTTATTGATACTTCAAGTGCAAAATGATGATATAAAACCATAATAAAAATGCACTTTTAAGTACTAATCACACCCCTTAACCAGCTTATTACTAGTCTCTAGTAATCAAAGCGTTAAAACAATTTGCAAATTTCATAAAGCAAGGTATTCATCATTTAACTTCCATTAATCTATCCAGATAAACAAACTCTCATTAAATTTATATATCTGCTCAATACCTCTTAACAAGATATTAATAAACCTTTCTTTTGTGCTCAATGTATCAACATATAATTATGGGACTTTTCTTGGAAGAAAACAAAATTTTTGTTCTAATGTTTAAGGTTAACTTCCTTGGGTTGAGATTATTATTTTTGTCCTTTTTTTTTCTTTTTTTTTTAAAAAAATCTATATACATATAATTTAAAAACATCATGCATCTTTAACCCATGTAACGAGCTTTTAGCTAATGACTCCCAGACCAGTTGGTCTTAGGGCATTAGGTGTTAAGACACCCCTACGAGCTTAGTAACTCGGGTCACAGATACTGATATGTAGATAGTGCAATGTTTGATTCCCTTAAGCTTTTCTCCTCAACCCATGTAACAAGCGTTGGGCCAATAGCTCCCAAGTCAGTTGACTTTAGGGTATTAGGTGTTAAAACACCCCTTCGGGCTTAATTGCTTAGGTTAGGGAGGCTACGAAACCAAACTTATCTATATTTTTATTATCATTACTTTTTTCTCTTTTTTTTTCATGTTTTTATTTTTTTTATTATATACAATCCCTTTCCCTTAGTTGTTACCTTTAACAAAAGAACATAAATAATGTAATAATCCAATATGCAACCCACAATCATATGTTAAAGTGTGTGTGTGTAAATTAAGGTTTAAGAATACATGTTAAATAAGTATATGAGCAGAATTAAGCGGTAACGATACGAGAGTTTGTAAACCTGAATATTTCAGGAAGTATTATAATAGACCTTGTTAAGAATGGTTACTAAGATGCATCTCAAGAGTCACTTTAACACAAGAACTCCTTTACTCTGCCATCCTAGTAACAACAATTATGCACATGCTTTATGAAATGAAAAATATTTTTTTTTTATCAACTACTACCCTTTCCCCCCAACCAAAACGAGACATTGTCCTCAATGTTTTAAGGTAGAAAGATAGAGTATAGAAGATATCACTTGAAATAACGAACACTGTCAAAACCTGAAACACACTGAAACAAAAATAAGAAATAACAAAACACAATAATAAAACCAAAATACATAAAAATTCACAAATGAAGGCTCAAATCCAATCTAAGTTTTTTACGGCTTCCCGTAGATGACCAATTTATGCGACTCATGGAAGGATTAATCACAGGAATGAAAGATTGTAGTTGGTCAATCAATTGTTCAGCAGTAGTAGTAGAGATTATGATTTGTCGTGCAGAAGATGTTAGAAATTCCTGTTCCACAACATGATCAAGAAAAGACAACAACTTATCATAATAACCATTAACATTTAACAAACCTATAGGTTTATGGTGAATGTGTAATTGAGCCCAAGAGGAAATATGAAAGATCTCTTCCAATGTGCCTAGACCACCTGGTAAAGTGCTTGACCGCTTTTTATGATCGGCTTGTTTTAACTCGCAAGTGCACGAGTGTGCGATGTAGCAATTAACTCGGTAAGATCGAGGTCATATCCACAGAGAGCTAGATCTGGAAATTAAGCTAAGTAACAAAAAAAAACTCAAGAGAAATTAAATTAACAATAACTTGGTTGAAAATAATTGATGGATTTGTTTTCAAAGATAAAAAAAATGTAAATAGATTTTAAATGACAAGAAAAGTAAGTCTTGGTCCAAATCAATTTTAATGGTGATGTATTGGTGATTTCTTCAACATATATAAGATAACTCAACCTAATCTCAACAATGGTGATATTAGATTGGAAGATATTACAATGAAGATTAGAAAGATGAAGATTGATTATTGCTTAAGAATGAACAAGTACTTTCATATTAAGTAAGACATTGAATCAAGCAATCTCTATACCAAAACTAAAGTTTGTGCATAAAAATTCAAGATTATAACATTACCTAAATGATTTCTAAAATTTCTTTACAATAATAAATCATTCATGAAGAAAATAAGAAGATAAACATTAAGATTCATTCATATCCTAAAGAACTCACCTCAATCACCATTATCCTTGATTTGGATCCAAGAAAGAGTTTAGCCAACCATGATTATACATAAGAACACTTCAATAAACATGAAAGAACTTGAATCCAACTGAAAAAATAAGTTTTACAAACTAAAGAACCGAAATCTATAAAGAAGAACACAATACAATTTCAGAAAAAATTCGGACACAAATCTGACTCTAACTTTAGACAGCAATTCGACCCTCTTAGAAGCTTTTTTTGGAGAAGTCTATTAGAGACATATTTATAGCCAATTCTGTCACCTTTCCAGATCATTAAAGAACAGCTCATTTGGACACCTGAGTCAAAAGTTATAGGCAAAACACCGAAAGGTGTTCTGAAAAATCAAATCAAGATAGCTTTACAACTACTTTGGTGCACGTTTTTCTTTCTCATTTATGAGGTGTCTCCTTCTTCTTTTTGACCCAAAATAATGTTAAAATATCCCCTTTAGCTTTCCATCCATGTGCTTGCCTTCTTGGATCAATGGATTACCCAAAATAAATCAATTGTTATTTGTTGTGTGGACATGTAAGATCATGGATTGTGTTTGGGTTGATTTGAAGGTTGATTTGGGGTTGATTTAGGGCTGATTTGGGGCTGATTTTTGGGCTGAATTTGAGCATCAAATAAGTATACAAATGTACTTATTATTTGGGCTAAGATTGACATTGAAACCTTGAGTGTTTAATGGTTGAAGTTTGCACACAACATAAAGCAAGTTTGGGCTTGAAATAAATCATATGATATTCTTTTCTAGAATTGGAATAGAATTGATTTTTGGGACAAATTTGGAGCACTTATTTGAACCAAGATTTGCTTCAATCTTCAACTAAATGTCTCTTCAATTCTTTGTTCTGAATTCCGACGTTGAATTTTCTGAATTAATTCATTTAAGCTCCAAAAACCTATCGAAACATTAAAACAAACTTCATTACTAAAAAACACATCAATTATTATAAAAACAACCAAATAAAAACAATAAATACATATGTAAAACAAGAGACTTAATGACACTTTTGATGCTCAATCATACCCCCCAACTTAGATTTTGCTAGTCCTCAAGCAAAACAAAACATAAAACCTTTAAAATAAAAATAATAATAATAACAACCATAATTAGGCTCGATTCATCACACTTGAAGGACCTATCATGCAAACATTGGTATCTTTAACTTAGTGTACACAATAGCAAATAAAGAAAAATAAGCATACTCACATTCTCTAAATCAAACATCCATACAAAATTTCCAAATTCAGTCATATTTATCGTGCAACCAACATAATTGATTCATACAAAAACTCAACTTGTAATCTTCCATTCTCACCAACACAAACAAGGTAGCAAACTAGAGAAATATCTATATATTTTCTTTCTTTCTTTTTTCTTTCTTTGTTTTTTTTTGAAGATATGATTTATTTTTTGTCTTTAAGTAGTCACTTCCCTTTTGACGCGAATACAAACATTTGTGATGAATGCACCCGGTTACTCACAAAGTCACAAACTTAAAGTGCTTTGCATACTCATATTTTAAGCTGCCGTTTGACGTAAAGATAAACATTTGTGATGAATACCCCTAGTTACTGAGCAACTCAAAACATTGGAGTAGATAGAACTTTGTACACATTTATTTATTTATTCGTGTAATAATTATTACTCTATTTACTTAAACCTTGTTTAGGACTGGATCAAAAGGGATAATCACAAGTAAAGCATCATACTCATCTTTCATGCATAATCACACAACTCACACAACTTTTACAAGGAAAGATGTATTTCAATATTCTTAAAAAAAAGTATGTTATATCTTGCTTTATAAGATATTATCTATCCCAAATTAAAGTATGCAATGTTCAACATAATAATGAATCCAAAAATGTAATGATGATCCTAAACAAGTCTCATTCACATACGAATGCAAGTTTTTTTTTTTTTTTTAACAAGCATGGTTATCTCAAGCATTCAACATAATGAAATATCTAAAATTAAGTTTTACATTATCCTCAATGTAAAAGAGAAAGAGAAGAAAAGTATAAAGATTAGAAAATTGTTACTCCCTTTCTGTTTTCAAGGATGAATGTCTGATTGAATTGGGCATGAGTTGACTTCGTGCTTGATTTTTTTTTAACCTGCATATCACAACTAAAAGAAAACATTGATTTATTTATTTATTTATTTTAAAATAAAGAACCTCACACCCCCCAACTTAAAATAATGCATTGTCCCGAATGCATCAACACGAAAATATAAGAGATGGAAGAAAGAAGAAAAAATAATAAAAATGAAAAATAAAAATAAAAATAAAATAAAAATAAAAACTCATTACTTCTAATACTACAATGGTATTGGATCTTGAAGATCCAATGTCTCAACTTCAGCCACAACATTTTCAAGATAAGGTTTCAATCGATGACCATTTACTTTGAAAATATTTCCATTCTTGGGATTTTCTACCTCAAATGCACCATGCTCAGAGATGGATTTAATCACAAATGGACCAGTCCATTTTGTCCTCAACTTCCCAGGAAAGAGATGTAATCGTGAATTATACAAGAGAACCTTTTGACCAACATGAAAGGATTTTCTAAGAATATGTTTATCATGCAAAGTTTTCATCTTATGTTTTGAAATTTTTGCATTTTCAAATGCATCATTTCTCAACTCCTCTAATTCATCCAATTGAAGCTTTTTATTTTTGCCAACCTCGTTTTCATTGTCATTGAATTGCCGAATGGCCCAATATGCACGGTGCTCAATCTCAATAGGGAGATGACAAGGCTTTCCATAAACTAGCCTATAAGGAGACATTCCTAAAGAGGTCTTATAAGCAGTGCGATATGCCCACAAAGCATCAACTAGTCGTAGGGACCAATCTTTTCGGTTTGGATTGACTGTTTTCTCTAAAATGTTCTTGATCTCCCTATTTGCCAACTCAGCTTGGCCACTAGTCTGTGGGTGATAGGGGGTACTGACCTTGTGAATTACACCATATTTTCTCATCAAAATCCCAACGGGCTTGTTACAAAAATGTTTTCCCCCATCACTAATCATAGCCCGGGGCATGCCAAAACGAGAGAAAATATTTTCTTTCAAGAATTTGACCACAACTCGATGGTCATTGGTTCGAGATGCAATGGCCTCCACCCATTTAGACACATAATCAACAGCAACAAGGATGAATTGGTAACCAAATGAACTTGGAAAAGGTCCCATGAAATCAATCCCCCAACAATCAAATATTTCCAAAACAAGGATGGGGTTAAGGGGCATCATGTTACGCCTAGTGAGGCTACCTAGTCGTTGGCATCGGTCACATGCAACACAGAAGGCATGAACATCTTTAAACATGGTAGGCCAATAAAAACCACACTGCAAGATTTTGGCAATGGTTTTCTTGGAAGAGAAATGCCCACCACAGGCTAATGCATGACAAAAATTAATGACCCTTGGAATATCATGATCAGGGATGCACCGCCTAATAATTTGGTCAGGACAATATTTAAATAGGTAGGGGTCATCCCAAAAAAAGGTGCGCACATTGCGCAAGAATTTTTGTTTGTCAAGTTTGGACCAATGAGAAGGAATTTGACTTGTGGCTAGGTAATTTGCTATGTCAGCATACCATGGAGAACCAATGTAAGAGATAGTACCTGCACAAAATAAATTTTCATCAGCAAAGAGTTCATTTATTGGAGATTCATCAATTATGGTCTTATAGCTTGAAAGACGAGACAAATGATCAGCTACTACATTCTCTACTCCCTTTTTATCTCGAATTTCAATGTTAAACTCTTGGAGTAGGAGGATCCATCGAATCAAACGTGGTTTGGCATCTTGTTTTGTGAGCAAATATTTCAATGCTGCATGATCAGTGAAAACAATAACAAGAGATCCAACCAAATAAGACCTAAACTTGTCTAATGCAAAGACCACAGCTAAAAGTTCTTTTTCAGTTGTAGTGTAATTCAATTGAGCATCATTCAAAGTCTTGCTAGCATAATATATGACATGAGGTTTCTTGTCTTTTCTTTGCCCTAAAACAGCCCCAACCGCAAAATTACTAGCATCACACATCAGTTCAAATGGTAAAGACCAATCAGGAGCTTGTATGATTGGTGCAGTTGTCAACAACCCTTTAAGCTTTTCAAAAGCTTCTTGACATTTTGATGTCCAATCAAATGGGACATCTTGTGACAACAAGTTACACAATGGTTTGGCAATGGAACTAAAAGAATGAATGAATCTTCGATAAAAACCAGCATGTCCTAAAAAGGATCTCACATCTTTCACAGTCTTAGGGGTAGTTAATTTTTGAATGACTTCCACTTTTGACTTATCTACCTCTATCCCTTTTGAAGAGACAATGTGACCTAAAACAATGCCATGTGTCACCATAAAATGACACTTCTCCCAATTGAGTACAAGATTGCTCTCTTCACACCTTTCAAGAACTTTTTCTAGATTCATTAGACACAACTCATAAGAATCCCCATAAACTGAAAAATCATCCATGAAAACTTCCAAAAAATTTTCCACCATGTCACTAAAGATACTCATCATACACCTTTGAAAAGTGGCTGGTGCATTACACAAACCAAATGACATTCTTCTATAAGCATAAGTACCAAAAGGACAAGTGAAAGTGGTTTTTTCTTGGTCTTCTAAAGAAATCTCAATTTGGTTGTAACCTGAGTATCCATCCAGAAAACAATAGAAAGCTCTTCCAGCTACTCTTTCAAGCACTTGGTCTAAAAATGGAAGCGGAAAATGGTCCTTCCTAGTCACCATGTTCAATTTACGATAATCAATGCACATACGCCATCCAGTTTGGATTCTAGTTGGTACCAGCTCATTATTTTCATTCTTCACTACCGTGACTCCAGATTTTTTTGGGACAACTTGGGTTGGACTAACCCATTTTGAGTTTGCAATAGGGTAAATGATACCTGCATCAAGTAGCTTAAGCACTTCACCTCTCACTACTTCCTTCATGTTTGGGTTCAATCGTCTTTGCATTTGCCTCACAGATTTAGCCTCTTCTTCAAGATAGATTCTATGTGTACATAAAAGAGGGCTAATTCCTTTCAAGTCAGTAATTTTCCACCCAATTGCTTTCTTGTGTTTTCTCACCACTCTCAAAAGTTTGTGTTCTTGCTCTATGCTAAGTTTTGATGAGATCACAATAGGATATGATTCATCTTCCCCTAGAAATGCATACTTAAGATCACTCGGTAAAGGCTTCCTTTCTAGTTTATCAGGCTGGACAAGAGATTCCTCAACTTTCACTTGGGGTGAAATCAAAGGCTCAAATGACGGGGTCCATTGACCTATTGACATAATAGGCATTAGATCTAGATAAGTCTCGAGTTCTCTTACTTCCTCATCAACACATTCCAAAGAACAAAATCTTTCATCATGAATTAAAGTTCTCTCCAATGGATCCTTGATCCACACTCTCTCAAAGTGTTCTTGACAAACTGTTTGGATGAAATCTACCTCTCTAATGTCCTCATGTTCCCCGATTTGTTTGGAGACATTGAATATGTTCATCTCCACAGTCATATTCCCAAAAGACAATTTCATCACCCCATTCCTACAGTTAATTAAGGCATTGGATGTAGCTAGGAAAGGTCTCCCTAAGATGACTGGGATGGGGGCATTAGAACCTTGAATTGGTGCGGTGTCTAATACTACAAAATCAACAGGAAAGTAGAATTTATCTACTTGGACCAACACATCCTCAACGATACCCCTGGGAATCTTGATTGACCTATCAGCTAATTGAAGGGTGATTCGAGTAGGCTTGATTTCTCCTAAACCTAATTGTTCGTAAACAGTGTAGGGTATTAAATTCACACTTGCTTCTAAATCCAACAAAGCTTGATCTATGTTATGACTTCCAATAATGCATGAAATGGTAGGACAACCAGGATCTTTGTATTTGGGAGGGGTCTTAAACTGGATGATGGCACTAGCATGTTCAGTTAGAAAGGCTCTTTCTTTCACATTCAATCTCCTTTTGACTGTGCATAAATCCTTAAGAAACTTTGCATAAGATGGAACTTGTTTAATTGCATCAAGGAGTGGAATATTGACTTTCACTTGTTTGAACAATTCATAGATTTCAGAGTTCATAAGATCTTGTTTAGGTTTTCCTAACCTTTGTGGAAATGGTGCTCTAGGAACAAATTCTAAATCACTCATTTTGACTCCAATCTTTCTTGAATCATCTCCTTTCTCACTCATCTCTTTCTCATTTATCTCACCTTCTTTGTCACTCAAACTCTCATTTGTCACTTGTGTTTTGATTCCCTCTTCACTTTCCCTAGATTTCTCCTCTACAATACCTTTAGGAATCCTAAAACCTACACCTTTGTCAACAATCTTTCCACTTCTAAGGGTAGTGATGGCTTGGACTTGTTCATGGTTTGAAGGTTCACTAGGTGAGGATTCACTCATGTGTACCTGACCTCTAGGATTGGGCATTGGTTGAGCTGGGAGTTTTCCCTTCTCTTGAATGCTTAGTGATTGAGTCAACTTAGTTAGTTGACTTCGAATGTCATCTAAGGTCCTATTGGTCTGGTCTTGGAATTTGTAAACTTGGTTGTTGATTCCTCCTTGTGTTTGCATGAATTGTTGAAGAGTATCCTCTAAGGATCTCTTATGAGGTGGTTGGTATGTGTTATGTGTGGGAGCATGAAATGGTTGGGGTGGAGGTTGAAATGTTTGAGGTACTGAAGAGCCCTCATTTCTCCATCCAAAATTTGGGTGGTTCCTCCATCCAGGATTATAGGTTTCAGAGTAGGGATTGCCTACTTGGTTTGGAAATGGCTTTCTAACATTACTTGAATCAGAAGTTTGGCCATATAACACTTCCTTGAAAGTTGGAATGGTAGGACACTCAGTTGTCCTATGCCCTTTGCTCTCACAAACAACACAACTTTCCTCTTGTTGTTCACTTATGACATGCACTTTTTTAATCTCAAGAGACTCTACTTTCCTAGCCAATGAGGCTAATCTAGCATTGAGGTCATCAGTCTCTTTCAATTGAAACTTCCCACTTGAATGAGAAATGGTGTTTCTAGACTCAACATGAACTGGGAGAGAAGTCTCCCATTGCTTTGTGTTTTCAGCCAATTGATCAAAAAAATCAAAGGCCTCACTTGGTTCTTTGTCATAAAACTCACCATTACACATGGTTGACACTAGCTTTTTAAAATCTGCGGTAAGAGAGTCATAAAAGAAACTCACTAACCTCCACATCTCAAAACCATGATGAGGGCATGCATTTAACAAGTCTTTGAACCTTTCCCAAGCTTGGTGAAATGACTCATTTGGACTACAAGAAAAATTCATCATTTGACGTTGTAAAGCTGCTGTCCTATGAGTGGGGAAGTATTTTTTCAAAAATTCAGCTTGCATTTCTCTCCATGTACCTATAGACCTAGGACGCAAGGAGTTTAACCAAAGCTTGGCTTTATCCTTTAGAGAGAATGGGAACAATTTAAGCCGAATGGTTTCCTCTGTGCATGTTCTATCAATAAAAGTATTACATACCTCTTCAAAGTCTTTAATGTGTATGTATGGATTTTCAGAATCCATACCATGAAATGTGGGAAGAAGTTGAATCATGCCCGGTTTCAAATTGAAAGCTTGTTGGTTAAGAGGTAAGATAATACACGAAGGTGTACTTTGTCTAGCCGGGTGAAGATACTCTCTAAGAGTTCGAAAATTAGGTTAATCATTGAATTGTGGAGGTCCATTACCTTGAACACTCCCTTCACCCTCTACATCTTCAACATTAGCCATGATAAAATAATAATAATAAAAATAAAAATAATATAACAATTATATGAAAATGAAAGGAAAGGAAAGAAAAAAAAATGCAAATAAAAGTAATAGCTCAAAAATAAAAATACAACAAATTAAGAAATTCACTCTCCAACTAATAAGCACTATTAACAACAATAAACATTAAAAGATAATTATAAGAAGCTTGAATAAAAAGGCGGTGATACCGGCCAAGCACTTTAGACAATAAATATAAGAAAACTAACAACAATAAACATTAAAAAATAATTATAACAAGCATGAATAAACAAAAGGCGGTAATACCGGCCAAGCACTTCAAACAATAAATATAAGAAAAATAATCATAATAAAACAACAAAATAAAAAGGAAATAAACAAGAGGCGGTAATACCGACCAAGCACTTTAGACAATAAATATAAGAAAAATAACAACAACAAATATTAAAAGATAATTATAACAAGCATGAATAAAAAGGCGGTAATACCGGCCAAACACTTTAGACAATAAATAAAAACAATATCAACTAAATAAAATGAAATAAAAAAGAAAAATATTAGCAACTAATAAGAATAGACAATAAAAGAAAAATGGTTGAACCAACCAAAATCCAACAATTAATAGTCCAGTCCACAGTCCAATATCCGGAACGTTAAGGTCAAATTTTTTTTTTAGGCGGTAAAACCAGCCAATTGAATTTTTTTTATATGATTTTTTTTAGTTTTCCAATAATCAAATCTAAATTTGTTACCTTTGCTTGCTAGCTCCCCGGCAACGGCGCCAAAATTGCTTGATCGCTTTTTATGATCGGCTTGTTTTAACTCGCAAGTGCACGAGTGTGCGATGTAGCAATTAACTCGGTAAGATCGAGGTCATATCCACAGAGAGCTAGATCTGGAAATTAAGCTAAGTAACAAAAAAAAACTCAAGAGAAATTAAATTAACAATAACTTGGTTGAAAATAATTGATGGATTTGTTTTCAAAGATAAAAAAAATGTAAATAGATTTTAAATGACAAGAAAAGTAAGTCTTGGTCCAAATCAATTTTAATGGTGATGTATTGGTGATTTCTTCAACATATATAAGATAACTCAACCTAATCTCAACAATTGTGATATTAGATCGGAAGATATTACAATGAAGATTAGAAAGATGAAGATTGATTATTGCTTAAGAATGAACAAGTACTTTCATATTAAGTAAGACATTGAATCAAGCAATCTCTATACCAAAACTAAAGTTTGTGCATAAAAATTCAAGATTATAACATTACCTAAATGATTTCTAAAATTTCTTTACAATAATAAATCATTCATGAAGAAAATAAGAAGATAAACATTAAGATTCATTCATATCCTAAAGAACTCACCTCAATCACCATTATCCTTGATTTGGATCCAAGAAAGAGTTTAGCCAACCATGATTATATATAAGAACACTTCAATAAACATGAAAGAACTTGAATCCAACTGAAAAAATAAGTTTTACAAACTAAAGAACCGAAATCTATAAAGAAGAACACAATACAATTTCAGAAAAAATTCAGACACAAATCTGACTCTCACTTTAGACAGCAATTCGACCCTCTTAGAAGCTTTTTTTGGAGAAGTCTATTAGAGACATATTTATAGCCAATTCTGTCACCTTTCCAGATCATTAAAGAACAGCTCATTTGGACACCTGAGTCAAAAGTTATGGGCAAAACACCGAAAGGTGTTCTGAAATATCAAATCAAGACAGCTTTACAACTACTTTGGTGCACGTTTTTCTTTCTCATTTATGAGGTGTCTCCTTCTTCTTTTTGACCCAAAATAATGTTAAAATATCCCCTCCAGCTTTCCATCCATGTGCTTGCCTTCTTGGATCAATGGATTACCCAAAATAAATCAATTGTTATTTGTTGTGTGGACATGTAAGATCATGGATTGTGTTTGGGTTGATTTGAAGGTTGATTTGGGGTTGATTTAGGGCTGATTTGGGGCTGATTCTTGGGCTGAATTTGAGCATCAAATAAGTATACAAATGTACTTATTATTTGGGCTAAGATTGACATTGAAACCTTGAGTGTTTAATGGTTGAAGTTTGCACACAACATAAAGCAAGTTTGGGCTTGAAATAAATCATATGATATTCTTTTCTAGAATTGGAATAGAATTGATTTTTGGGACAAATTTGGAGCACTTATTTGAACCAAGATTTGCTTCAATCTTCAACTAAATGTCTCTTCAATTCTTTGTTCTGAATTCCGACGTTGAATTTTCTGAATTAATTCATTTAAGCTCCAAAAACCTATCGAAACATTAAAACAAACTTCATTACTAAAAAACACATCAATTATTATAAAAACAACCAAATAAAAACAATAAATACATATGTAAAACAAGAGACTTAATGACACTTTTGATGCACAATCATAAAGCAATGAAAGCATCAGTATGGTTAAACATTGCATTCATTCGAGCCGACATTGTGGAGACCTGAAGTTCCTCTCCAATTGTTTTTCCAATGATGTCCCCTTGTGCCAAAGCTTCAGGGACGACTTCTAAAACTTGACTACCTCCTAAAAATGCAGCTATTGACACACCTCCCATTAACCCAAGACTGCCTCCCCCATACACTAAATGAATCTTTCTCTCAGCTAGCACCTGACCAAGATGATTTGCTGATTCTAAAAACTCCTTTTCTTTCCCAGGACTAGATCCACCGAAAACACAAATATTTCTTATTTGATGACTTGAGGAACTTGCCATTTCTACACACTTCTGTATTTGTTGAATGTATGGGTTGAGTAGAAATGAAAGGAAGGAAAAGAGGGTTTTATAGATGAGAAATTAGAAAGGCAATCATAACACCTACATGTAGGCCAGCTGGACTCTCACTCTCTCTCTCTCTCTCTCTTTATTTATTTATTGATTTACTTTTGAAAAAAACATGTCTATGTACAGGTAGTTATGATTGTGGCTCACATCTTCCCTTGGTTTTACGTCCAAGAACGGCTTAAACGCCCTCTATGGGTCGGGGATAAGCTTCCCATCCAGTTTTCTTAAAAACTAGCAAACAGGGTCTTTTTTAGTCAGATTTCCAAGACTAAGTCGATCATGTTCTTTATGAAATAGTGGCCATAAATCATGAATTACACGATGCACATCTCCACTAGGATGCGTCTCAAGAGTCAATAGAAGATTATCTAAAGACTCCTTACTCAGGCCATCCTTAATGAATTGTATTTTATCTTCACGGTTTATAGATACCATTCCTAAAGAACAACATTGTGTATTACAAGTCCATCTAGCATATCGGTGACAGACATCCAGTCGTTTTGCACGACGCTTCTTTGCAAAAGTGCTTTTACCTGTTCCAGGCATGTGTGAAATAAAGAAATTAGAGGACTCACCTGATAATCGGACCTTTGCTTCAATCAACCGGCGAATATTTTCAGGAATTCCATGATTCATTAACAATCTCAATCTTGCACATCTAGCACGATAAATTTTTGTAATCGCATTCTGAGGCAGAGCGGGAAAATACTTTTTCAATTTTTCAAGATTAGTGTCCATTTTCAAATGAGAATTGGAAGAGAGATTCAAAGAATTGCACAGATATATACACAGATATTAGTAATTATGGGAAACTAAAAGAACCGACTTAAGTCACGGAGTACCGTTATCCGCCATTTGACCGGGGTGAGAGAAACTTGCAAAAATCACTCAAAAAGAAACAAAAAAAAATGTGAGAAAAACAAAATAATCAACCTTTATCTACAAGATCAGTCAAACCAGTTGATTCATTTTCACTAGGAAAATTATCAAAGTAAGCTTTTAAACGATGTCCATTTTCCTTAAAATCATTGTCATTCATTGAATTCTCAATATCACAGGCCCTATAAGAATTGCTCCATCTTAATCTTAGCTCTTTAGGGAATGCATAGAGTTGAGAATCATAAAACAAAACTTTTTGACCAGTGTCAATTTTTTGACAATTTTCACAAGTTTTGTAGAATGCATGTGTGTCCTTGAACATGGTGGGCCAATAAAATCCATTTTGAAAGATTTTTACAGCAGTCTTTTTTGACGAGAAATAACTTCCACATGCTTCAGAATGACAAAGTTTAATGACACTACTTACCTCATTGTCGGGAATGAATCTTTGAAATATTTGATCAGGATAATATTTGAATAAGTTAGGGTCATTACAATAAAAATTCTTCACTTCGTTCAAAAACTTTTCTTTGTCTTGGGTACTCCAATCAGCTGGCAAATCTCCTAAAGCAAGAAAATTGATATTTTTATTATACCAAGGCATTGGACTAAGAGAAAGTAAGGATTCGTTAGAAAAATAATCATCCATTGGTGTGATGTCAAATGTCGAATCTGTTGTCACTGTTGACAAAAGATTCGCATCAACATTTTCTATGCGTTTTTCATCCGTGATTTCTTCCTCAGAATAAATCATTTACAAATCTTCAGATTCATCCAACTCATTTTTACTTAAAGTAGATGCAAGTTGATCATAAACTAATTCATCAATATGATCTACTTCTTGTAAATCATTATCATCTCTAGGTTGCTTGCAAATGTTGAAAATATTCATCTCCAATGTCATGTTTCCAAATGACAGCTTCATTAGTCCATTCCTACAATTAATCAATGCGTTAGAGGTTGCAAGAAATGGACGTCCTAAAATAACAGGAAATGAATTACATGTTTCAACAGGTTCTGTGTCCAAGACAATAAAATCCACAGGATAAATGAATTTATCGACTTGTACTAACACATCTTCAATTATTCCTCTTGGCACTTTTATAGATCTATCGGCAAGTAAAAGAGTTATAGAAGTTGGTTTTAACTCACCTAGATTGAGACTCTGAAAAACTGAATATGGAAGTAAATTCACACTAGCACCAAGATCAAGTAAGGCTCTTTCAATTTTATGGTTTCCAATAAAGCAAGAAATTGTAGGACAACTAGGGTCTTTATATTTCAAAGCATTATTGTTCTGAAGAATAACACTTACTTGTTCGGCTAGAAAGGCTTTCTTTTTCACATTCAGTTTCCTTTTCACAGTGCATAGATCTTTTAAAAATTTAGCATAGGAAGGAACCTGTTTAATAGCATCCACCAAAGGTATATTGATCTTTACCTGTTTGAAAGTTTCAAAGATTTCAGAGTTGTGATTAACTTTTCTTTGTTTGGTCATGGCTTGAGGAAATGGAAGTGCTGGCGGTGAATCAGTCGTTTCTTTGCAATTTTCAGATTCATCCCCTTCCTTACCCTCAGAGATTGACTCATCATCTTTCTCATAAGGTTCAAGAGAAGGTTTTTCAATAACCTTACCGCTGCGCAGAGTAGTGACTGATTTGACTTGATCCATGTGTTGGCTTCCGGAACTACTTGCATTTGAATTGTATTGCCCTTTGGGATTTTGTTGTGTTTGAGATGGAAACTTACCTTTCTCTTGGAAACTAAGAGCAGATGTTAATTTAGCAAGAGTATCTTTAAAATCTGTCATGTTTTGAACAAGTTGAGTATTAATTGTCTCTTGCTTTTCAATGAATGCATGCAATGTTTCCTCAAGATTTCTTCTAGAAGGTGGAGCATAAAAAGGTGCATATCCATGAGAATTTTGGAAATTATGGTGTGCTTGAAATGGTGGTTGTGAAGTTTGTGCATTGTTGTTTTCACTCTTCCAACTGAAATTTGGGTGATTCCTCCAACTAGGGTTGTATGTTTGGGAGTATGGGTTGTGGTTGGCTCTTTGAAAACTGTTTAAAGCATGGGCTTGTTCATGGAGACATTCTTTAAAAGAAGGCAAGGTTGGACAATCATTGGTTGAGTGTTCATTTGTTTCACAGATTTGACACACAATGTTTTCAACAGATTTTAATTGACCACTCTTTTTCAATTCTAGTGCCTCGACTTTTCTAGCTAAAGATGCAAACTTGGCTTGAAGGTCATGATCTTCTCTAAGGTTGTACATACCTCCACTAGATGTATGAGGTTGAGTTTTACTCGGTGCCTCATATGTACCCGCAGTGTCCCAATTTTGAGCATTTTCAGCTAACAAGTCTAAGTACTCCATTGCTTCATCAGGGTCTTTATCTTGAAAAGTTCCATTGCACATCAATTCAACCATTTGCCTATCTTTAGGTGTTAACCCTTCATAGAAATGTGAAACCAATCTTCATGTTTCAAAACCATGATGAGGGCAAGTACTAAGCAAATCTCGATACCTATCCCAACATTTATAAAATGTTTCTCCTGGTTTTTGAGTGAAAGTGGTGATTTGTCTTTTGAAAGAATTTGTTCTATGAGATGGGAAAAACTTCTTTAAAAACTGTTGTTGCATTTCATCCCAAGCACGAATGGATCCTAGTCTCAAATTTTGTAGCCATGTTTTAGCTTTATCTTTTAATGAAAAAGGAAAAAGCTTTAATCTGATGGTGTTCATGCTACAATTTAAGTTATTATATGTGTTGCACACCTCCTCAAATTCCCTTAAATGCAAGTATGGATTTTCCAATTCTAAACCATGAAAAGAAGGTAAAAGTTGAATAATACCTGGTTTAAAATTAAAATGAGATGCATCAGGAGGAAAAACTATGCATGATGGTGCACTTGTTCTTGTGGGATTCATGTGGTCTTCTCATTATTCTCATTATGAAGTGATTGATTATCTTCTTCGGCCATATTTTCTGAAAATGATGAGGATACCCTACAAAGTCTACCACTTGATGTACGTGACCACACTGTCATGCACATGTAGGAATAAAATAAAAAAAAAGAAGAAAGCAAAAGAAAGAGGAAGAAAACAAAATAAAAAGAAACAAAAGAAAAGAAACAAAGTTATATACAAGAAAAGTGAAAAGAGAAAATAAAATAAATACTATAATTTATACAAGAACTTACCTCCCCGGCAACGGCGCCAAAAACTTGACACGACTAAAAGGTTGATGTCTTCTCCCAAGTGCAAGAGTGTCGAAGTAATAAATAACCCGGCAAGACCGGGGTCGAACCACAGGGAGGTTAATTGTACAAATTATAAATAACAATAATACAACAACAACAACAACAACAACAACAACAACAACAACAACAACAACAACAATAATAATAATAATAATAATAATAATAATAATAATAGTAGTAGTAGTAGTAGTATTAGTAGTAGTAATAGTAGTAGTAATAATAATAATAATAATAAAGAAAGAGAAGAAGAAGAAGATGATGAGAACTTGGAGATGGAAAATTAATGTAAGGATTAAACAATAATAATAACAAATGTCAAGGTTAGAGGTTCCACTAATGGTATATCAAACAAGTATAGTATAAACTCTTATTATTGAATTGGAAACCACACACAAAGGAGGTTCCAATCAGATTATATATTGTTAACATGATTATATTAGTCATCTTATTCAATTAATGCTAATACTTGTAAATCTCGTCAAGCATTCATGATTATAACTTATGTTAACAACAAATCAAGTTCCTTTCATAGCTCAGGTGTCGGTTATACCATACATTATGGGCTATGAAAGTGCCAAGCATTTGTTGTACCAAGTGTTATACAACATAAATCAAGATTAGTCATTTAACAAGCAAAGTATTAAAGAGTGAACAAGATAACAAATATAAAACATGTTAGTATCAAACATTAAAGTCCATATTAAGTTTACATTATACTTATTCTCACACCATTAGTGTAACCTTTTCACCTTGACATAATTAACTTAGCTAGACATAATGAAAGAAAGCAAAATAGATAAACAAAATAAGAACATAAAAGTTAACTAAGTAAAGAAAAGGAAATGAAAGGCATAAACTTGATATTAATGAAAGCAAAGCATAAATATTACAAAGAATAAAAAGAGAGAAAGGAAGGGCATGATCTTGATCTGGAAATCAAGATGCCTAAATACATGGCAAATGCCTCCTTTTATAGGCCAAAATTGGGAATTATTGATTTGATGACTAATTGATAAGTGGGTGGCCAACTTTTGACTTGGTGACAATCCTTATCTTCTCTTGTCTGCCCAAAACGTCATTGATAACGTCACAATTGGAGCCAGTTGCAAACATGAAAGTTGTAGTCAATTGTCTCAGCTTTCTTGTGTAAAATATTCAGCTCATTTGGACTTCTAGAACTCCAGATATGACCAAAATACCGAACAGTGCTCGGGCTGGAAGATAGATTCGGGCTTCTTTGTTGTTGCTATAATTTGGACTTGATAATGGCCTTTTTAGATCTTGGGCTCCATATGAAAGTTGTAGGCCTATGTCTTACCTTTCCATCCATATAAATTGGACCTAAATCTGAGATCTGTAGCTCCAGATATGACCCAATTACCGAACAGTGTTCCGGTTTGGATTGCACCGACATCTCTTTTCTAAGTTTGACCATCTCTTTGCCTTTGCAATTTAAGTTCTTAAAGTCATCAATCAATATTTTCATTTATGTGATAGGCCTGCATTTAAAATGAACATTTACCATAAATTAAAGGTATCTTATATTATTAGATATATTATTATAAAACATGCTTTAGTTAAGGAGTTATTGATACTTCAAGTGCAAAATGATGATATAAAACCATGATAAAAATGTACTTTTAAGTACTAATCAAAAACATATGTCAAGGCTATAGGATTCATTAATGGTATTTCAAATAAATATAATATAAACTCTTTTTATTACTCAACTAGAAACCATACACAAAGAAGGTTCCAATCAGATGATTTCTCATTATTAGCTCATTATAAATTACTAACATGATCATATTAATCATCTTATCTAAGTAACATCATACTTATAAATATCATCAAGCAATCATGTTGCTAGTTTATGTTAACAACAAATCAAGTTCCTATCATAATAACGATGTTGGCCGAAGACTATGAAGGATCAAGCATTTGATGTACCAAGTATTATACAAACACAAATCTAAATTAACCATTTAATAAGCAAGGTATTAAGAATTAGTAAGATAAAAAGATAAAACGTGTTAATAACAATCTTTCTTGGATATAAACATTTAAAGCCCATGTTGAGTTTATATTATATCTATTCTAACACCATTAGAGAAACTTTTTCACCTTGACATAATTAACTTAGCTAAACATTAAGAAGGAGAAAAACATAAATAAACAATATAAGAACATAAGCATAATATAAGCTAACTAAGTATAGGAAAGGAAATGAAAGAGTATAAACAAGAGATTACTATATCATGAAAGAAAACTTGAACATTACAAAGATGTAGAGAGAAAGCAAGAAGATAACTTTGATATGAAAATTAATGACTAAATACATGGAAAATACCTCCTTTTATAGGATAAGTTTTAGAACTATTGATTGATTGAATAATTGGTGGGCATCTATTGATTTGGTGGCTGGTTTTTAACATTAATGGTTGTTGTTTTTTTGATATTGTGGGCTGATTATTGATATTGTTGGCTGGCCAAGATGTCATTTCTAATATCAGAATTATAGCCAACTGAATTATGAAAGTTATGGGCAATTGTTTCAACTTTCCAACAAAAAAAAAACAGAGCTCATTTGGACTTCTAGAACTCAAGATATGAGCCAAAAACCGAATAGTATTTGAGTTGTAGGACAACTTCCGATGTCTTTATTGTTGCTAAGATTTGAACTTGAAAACAGCATAACTGAGTCTTTGAGTCTATATGAAAGTTATAGGTCTATGTTTTACCTTTCCACCCATATAAAATGGACCTAAATCTGATATCTACAACTCCAGATATGATCCAATTACTGAATGGTGTTCAAGTTTGGAATGCACCAGCAACATTTTGCTAAGTTTCGCCTTCTCTTTATCCTTTCAATTTCAATCCTTAAACTCATCAATCAATCCTTTTATTTATGTGATAAACCTGTATTTTGGATGAACATTTACCATGAATTAAAGGTATATTATATGTTTAGACTTGCTAATATAAAACATGCTTTTGTTAGGGAATTTAATGATACTTTAGGTGCAATATGATGACATAAATCCTTAATAAGAATGCACTTTTAAGTACTAATCACAAGCCCATACTTTAAATAATTTTCAAAGGCCCAATGATAACCCACACTCATAAACATACAACCCTGATTGGAGAAATCACCTAAATTTCAGTTAAAATAGTGATAAATAACAATAATGCATAAATTTCACAGTCACCATTTCAAGCATACTATAATTTCTAAAATTCCCATGGATATGCACCTCCTTATACTCGACCTCCTATAACAAATCTTGAGGAAACATTGCATGCATTCATTGAAAAGCAAGAGATAATCAATACTTAACTTGCTCAAAACATGATAGATTTTAAAGATACTCATGCAAAATTGACATTTGCTCTTAGTCTTTAAGAGAATGACAAGTTTCCATCTTAACCACAGTGAAATCCCAAGGGATAATATAATGCAAATACATGTAGTTCCGGAAGGCAACACATAGATGAAGTCAAATATGTCATCACTCTTCGCAGTGGTAAGGTTATTGAAAAACCCACTCTTAAATCTTATGAGAAAGATGATGAGTTAATCTTTGAAGGTAAAGAAAGGGTCGAATCTGAACATTGCAAAGAAAAAATTGATTTCCTGCTAGAACTTTTATTTTTTAATACCATAACCAAGTAAAGAAAAGTCAATCACAACTCTGAAATCTTTGAAACTTTGAAATAGGTAAAGATCAATATACATTTACTGGATGCTATTAAACATGTACCTTTTTATGCTAAATTTTTGAAAGATTTGTGTACTGTGTAGAGAAAACTAAATGTGAAAAAGAAAGCCTTTTTAGCCAAACAAGTAAGTGTCATTCTCCAAAATAATAATGTTTTGAAATATAAAAACCTGGTTGTCCTATAATTTCTTGTTTTATTGGAGAACATAAAATTGAAAGAGCTTTAATTGATCTTGGAGCTAGTGTGAATTTACTTCTATATTCAGAGTTTCAAAGTCTTAATCTAGGCGTGTTAAAACCAACTTTTATAACTCTTTTATTTGCCGATAGATTTTGTAAAAGTGCCTAGAGGAATACTTGAAGATGTGTTAGTACAAATTGATAAACTCATTTATCCTGTGGATTTTATTGTCTTGGACACACAACTTGTTGAAGCATGTCATTTCTTGTTAGTTTAGGGTGTTCATTTCTTGCAAATTCTAATGCATTGATTAATTATACGAATGAACCAATGAAGCTATCATTTGAAAACATGACATTAAAGATAAATATTTTCAACATTTACAAGCAACTTGGAGATGATAATGATTTACAAGAAGTAGATCATATTGAAGAATTAGTTTATGATCAATTTGGTTCTACCTTGAGTAAAACTGAGTTTAATGAATTTGAAAAATTTCAAACGATTTATTCTCAAGAAGAAATCAAGTACAAGAAAGGCACAATTTTTTTTTCATATGGATCATTTATCAAGATTGACAATAGATTTGATATCTAACATCACATTAATCGATGATTTCTTTCCTGACAAATCCTTACTTTCTCTTAGTTCAATGCCTTGGTTTGCTAAAAATATCAATTTTCTTGCTTTAGAAAATTTTCCAGCTTATTGGAGTACCTAAAACAAAAGAAAGTTTTTCAATGAAGTGAAGAACTTTTATTGAAATGACCCTAATTGATTCAAATATTATCCTGATTAATATTCCAAAGATGTATTACGGACAATGGGGTGAGTAGTGTCATTAAACTTTGTTATTTTAAGACATGTGGGAGTCATTTCTCGTCAAAAAATGACTGCAAAAATCTTATAAAATAAATTTTATTAGTCCACCATGTTCAAGGATACACATATATTTTGCAAAACTTATGAAAATTGTCAAAAAGTTGATACTAGTAAAAACGATTTGCGTTATAATTCTCAACTCCATTTATTTCTTGGAAAGCTAAGATTAAGATGGAGCGATCTATTTATTATGAAACAAGTGTATCCTTATAGGGCATTTAATATTGAGAATCTAAAAAATGACAATGTTTTTAAGGTAAATGGACATCGTTTAAAAGCTTACTTTGATAATTTTCCTAGTGAAAATGAATCCATTGGTTTGAATGATCATGTAGATAAAGGTTGATTATTTTGTTTTTCTCACATTGTTTTTTGTGTTTCTTTTTGGTGTGACTCCTATTTTGCTAGTCTCTCTTACCTCGATCAAATAGTAAATAACAATACCCTATGACTCTTAAGGTAGTTCTTTCAATTTCTCATAATAACTGATATTTATGTATATATTTGTTTAATTTCTTATTCCTTCCTTTTGCATCTCTTTTGCACTTCTCATCTAAAGAAAAGACGCCACTTTTGAAAAATTAAAAAAGTATTTTCCCGCTCTACCTCAAAATACGATTACAAAAATTTATCGAGCTAGGTGTGCAAGATTGAGGTTGTTAATGAATCATAAAATTCTTAAAGATATTCATTAGCTTATTGAAGCAAAGGTCTGATTATCAGGTGACTCCTCCAATTCTTTCATTTCACATATACCTAGAACAGGTAAAAATATTTTTGTAAAGAAACTTCATGCTAAACAATTGAAAGTCTGTAATCAATGTACCAGACGGACTGTAATGCACAATGTCATTATTTAAGAATGGTATCTATAAACCATGAAGATAAAATACAATTCATTAAGGATGACTAGAGTAAGGAGTCTTTAGATAATCTTATATTAACTCTTGAGTCACATCCTAGTGGAGATGTATATCGTGCAATTCATGATTTATGATCCCATTTTTATAAAGAACATGATTGACTTAGTCTTGAAAATTTAACTATAAAAGACACTGTTATCAGTTTTTAAGAAAATTAGATGAGAAGCCTATCATCGACCTATAGAGGGTGTTTAAGCCGTTCTTGGACGTAAAACCAAGAGAAGATGTGAACCACAATCACAATTACGATTTGAGTCTTAGTTTGTAAAAATTCATGTCCTTTTGTTTTATTAATAGCATAATATTTTTCTATTTTGTTATCTCTTATATTTGTTTAAGTGTGTTTCAAGTTTGTTAGTATTCGTTGTTTCAGGTGATATCTTGTATACTCTATCTTCTTACTTAAGACATTGAAAACAATATCTTGTTTTGGTTAGGGTGAGAGGGTAGTAGTTGATATTAAAAAAAAAACTAATTGTGTTTTCTATTTCATAAACCATATGTAAAACTGTTGTTACTAGAATGAAAAAGTAAGGAAGAATTTTATTGACTCTTGAGACACATCTTGATAAATATTTTTCAATATTTATTTGTAAAATTCATATCACACACTTTTAATGAAATATTCAGATTTACAAACTTTCACATTATTATTACTGGATTCTGCTCATATACTCATCTAACAAGTATTCTTAAACCTTCATTTTCATATACACACTTTAATATATGATTGTTAGTTGCAAATTAGATTATTACATTATTTATGTTTTTTTGTTAAATGTAACAACTAAGAGAAAGGGATAGTATATAATTTGCAAAAAAAAAAATGATAGTAAATGTAAATAAATAAATAAATATATAGATAAGTTTGGTTTTGTAGCCTCCCTAACCTAAGCAATTAAGCCCAAAGGAGTGTTTTAACATCTAATACCCTAAAGTCAACTGATTTTGAAGTTATTAGCCCAATGCTTGTTACATGGGTTAAAGAGAAACGTTTATGGGAATCAAATATTGCACTATCTACGTATCAATATCTGCAACCTAAGTTACTAAGCTCATAGGGGTGTCTCAACACCTAATGTCCTAAGACTACTTAGTCTTTGAGTCATTAGCCAAAAGCTCATGACATGGATTAAAGATACATTGTATTATAATAATAATAAAAAAATAAATAAAAAAAAGATAATAATCTCAACCCAAAGAAGTTAACCTTAAACTTTAGAACATAATATTGTTTTTTTTCCAATAAAAGCCCCATCATCTATGTTTTCATACATTAAGCACATAAAAAAAAGGTTTATTAATATCTTGTTTAAAAAATATAAAGCAGATATATAAATTTAATGAAAGTTTGTTTACTTGGATAGATTAATGGAAGTTGAATGATGAATGTCTTGCTTTATGAAACTTGCAAATTATTTGTCTATTTTAACGCTTTGATTACTAGAAACTAATAATAAGCTGGTTGGAAGTTATGATTAGTACTTAAAAGTGCATTTTTATCAAGGTTTTATATCAGCATTTTACACTTGAAATATCAATAACTCCTTAACTAAATCATGTTTTATAATAACAAGTTTGATACTATAAGATACCTTTAATTTATGATAAATGTTCATCTTAAATGCAGACCTATCACATAAATCAAATGATTGATTGATGAATTCAACTATTGAAATTGAGAAGATAAAGAGAAGGTGACGCTTAGTAAAGACATGCTGGTTTAGTTCAAATTGGAACATTGTTCGATAATTGGATCATAACTAGAGCTATAGAACTTGGATTTAGGTTTGCTTTATATTGATGAACAACTAAGATATAGGCCTAAAACTTTCATGGAAATGCAAGACTCAATTATATTGTTTGGAAGTCCAAATCTTCGCAACAACGGAGAAGTTTGAATTTGTCCTGCAACCTAGACACTATTTAGTGTTTAGCCCATGTCTTGAGTTCTCGAAATCCAAATAACCTTAATTTTTTTGAGTTGGAAAGCTGAGATAATTTCCTAGAAATTTAATGATTTAAGTTTATTCGAATTCTAACATTAGCATTGATGTTTTTGGCAGAAAAAAATGATAAGGATTATCAACAAGTTAAGAGTTGGTCACCCACTCAATAATTAGTCATCAAATCAATAGTTTATAAAATGAGGCATTTTCCATGAATTTAGGTATCTAGAGTTTTAGATCAAGATCATGCTTTTTATTTATTTCTTTGTATTTTTGAAATATTTAAGTTTTATTTCATGTTATATTTTTTTTAATCTCTTGTTTATGCTTTTCATTTCATTTCATTTACTATACTTATGTTCTTAAATTGTTTATTTATGTTTCTCTCTTTCATTATGTTTAGTTAAGTTTATTATGTCAAAATGAAAAGGTTATACTAATGGTGTAAGAGTAAGCATAATGTATACTTAACATGGACTTTAATGTTTGATACTAACATGTTTTGTATTTGTTATCTTCTTCACTTTTAATATTTTTCTTGTTAAATGATTAATCTAGATTTATGTTGTATAACACTTGGTACAACAAATATTTTGGCACTTTCATAACCCAACCGTATGGTATAATAAACACTTGTACTATGAAAAGAATTTAATTTGTTGTTAACATAAGTTATAATCATGAATAGCTGATAATATTTACAAGCACTAGCATTATTCGAATAAGATAATTAATGTAATCATATTAACAATTTATAATCCGATTGGAACCTCCCTTATGTATGGTTTCTAGTTGATTAAGAAAAATGGTTTATACTATACTTATTTGAAATATCATTAATGGATCCTCTAACCTTAATATTTGTTTTTATTGTTTAATCTTCACATTAATCTCACATCTCAAAGTCCTCTTTCACTTATTATTATTATTATTATTATTATTATTATTATTATTATTATTATTATTAATTTATATAATTAACCTCCGTGTGGTTCGACCATAGTTTTGTCGTATTATTTATTACTTTAACACTCCTGCACTTGAGAGAAGACATTAATTTTTTGGTCATGTAAATGATTTCTACTACTAGTAAACACACTTATCACAAAACTTCATTAAATTGTTTACTAATAGTTTAACTGGAATGTTAAAATATCTTATTAACTTCTCTATTTGAATTATCTAATGCTAATGTATAAAGAAACATGTCAATTTTTTTTAGTAACACTCATCCTTTTTGATGATTTTAATTCACATTAGGTTTATAAATCAAAACAAAGACTTTGAAATGTTGATGTATCCATATTAAACATATTAACACAATGTTTCTAATGCCTATGTAAAATTTCGTTCAACATCACATTCATGTCTTGTAAGAAACCTTACAAGTTTATTTATAAATATAATTATTATAATACATAGTAAGTGCTTTGACTATGCATAATACTAGTTTACGACGATCATTCTCTCTCAACCAAAATGACTCACCTTTCTCATTATTATTTGTATTGTTAGCATCACCACTATAATTACGCTCATTATCATATGAAACATATTCAATAACATGATTCATTACATTATTATAACCTCTATCAAATAGATCACTAAGTCATTGTGCGTATATATTTACAATTAAAAAAATTAGTGAAATTAACTCTTATTTAATTAGTAGTTTCATGTTGTTATTGAGTTGTACTACAGACACCTACCATAATAAATATATCACCTTTTCAAAACATTAACTGTGAAACTTGAAATTAAAACCTCTAATTGATTTTTTTTTCAAACCATCCATTGAAAGCAATATTAAAAGCAATTCACTTTGCATGTCATAATTTAATTAAAGTAAAAAAAGACAAAAATCATATACTTATTACTTGCTTTCAAGATATTAAAAGACGGTGGTTGAATATTTCAAGATATTAAGAGAGGGTGGTTGAATATAAAGTATAAATCTTAAGAGCCAAATACAAATCATAAAATGCAATATGTTTGTTAACTTGAAGACATGTTTTAAGATAATGATGTATTGTAGTTCAATATTTATTAATTGGTGGACATGATAAATGAAATTATTCAAAACAGAACAAGATATCGCTTTTAAAGTGTAAGGTAATAATGAGTTATCGTTTTGGATCGAAAATTTAAGGTTTTGTTAACACGATCAAAAGATTGATGTCCTTTTTCAAGTACAGGAGTGTGAAAGTAATAAATTACCCGACAAGATAGTAGTCGAATCACAGGAAGGTTAATTATATAAATTATAAACAACAACAATAGTAATAATAATAATAATAATAGTACAAAAAATAATAATAGTAATATTAATAATAATAACATTAATAAAGAAGAAGAAGAAGAAGTTAGTGAGAACTTTCAGATGGAAAATTAATGTAAGGATTAGACAATGATAACAACAAATATCAAAGTTAGAGGATCCACTAATAGTATATCAAACAAATATAGTATAAACTCTTATTACTCAAATGGAAACCACACACAAAGGAGGTTCCAATCAGATTATAAATTATTAATATGATTACATTAGTTATCTTATTCAAATAATGCTAAAACTTGTAAATATTGTCAGACATTCATGATTATAACTTAATTAACAACAAATAAAATTTCTTTCATAGCTCAGGTATTGGTTATACCATACAATATGGGCTACGGAAGGGCCAAGTATTTGTTGTACCAAGTGTTACACAACATAAATTTAGATTAAGCATTTAACAAGCAAAATATTAAAAGTGACCAAGATAACAAATATAAAACATATTAGTATCAAATATTAAGGTCCATGTTGAGTTTACACTATACTTATTTTTACACCATTAGTGTAACATTTTCACCTTGACATAATGAACTTAACTATACATAATGAAAGAAGGAAAAATAAATAAACAAAATGAGAACATAAATAAGATAAAAATTAACTAAGTAAAGGAAGGGAAATGAAAGACATAAACTTAATATTAATGAAAGTAAAACATAAGCAATACAAAAATATAAAGAGAGAAAGCAAGAGCATGATTTTGATCTGACAACCAAGATGCTTAAATAAATGGCAACTGCCTCCTTTTATAGGTCAAAATTAGGAATTATTGATTTGATAACTAATTGATGAGTGGGTGACTAACTCTTGACTTGGTGACAATTATCATCTTCTTTTATCTGCCCAACACATCATTGATAATGTTAAAATTGGAAGCACTTGAAACATGAAAGTTGTAGAAAATTATTTTAGTTTTCCAGAAAAAAGAAATAGAGGTAATTTGAACTTTTAAAACTCCAGATATGTGCCAAAAACTGAACAGTGTTCGGGCTATAGGACAAATTCGGACTTCTTCGTTGTTGCTATAATTTAGACTTGAAAATCACCTTTTTAAATCTTGGCCTTTATGAAAGTTATAGGCCTATATCTTACCTTTCCATCCATATAAAATAGACCTAAATCTAAGATTTATAGCTCTAGATATGACCCATTATCGAATAGTGTTCTGGTTTGGATTGCACTAACATCTCTTTTCTAAGTTTGACCATCTCTTTATCCATTCAATTTCACCTCTTAAACTCATCAATCAATCCTTAAGATTTATATGATAGGCCTACATTTAAAATGAATATTTACCATAAATTACAATTCTCTTATATTATTAGATATGTTATTATAAAACATGTTTTAGTTAAGGAGTTATTGATACATCTAGTGCAAAATAATGATATAAAACCTTGATGAAAATACACTTTTAAGTATTAATTACACCTCCTCAACCAGTTTATTACTTGTCCCTAGTAATCAAAGTGTTAAAATAGAAAAATAATTTGTAAATTTCATAAAGTAAGGTATTTATCATTCAACTTCTATTAATATATCTAGATAAACAAACTCTCATTAAATTTATATATATGCTCAATACCTCTTAAATAAGATATTAATAAACCTTTCTTTTGTACTCAATATATCAACACATAGTTGTGGGGCTTTACTTAGAAAAAAACAAAATTTTTGTTCTAATGTTTAAGATTATCTTCCTTGGGTTGTGATTTTTTTTTAATATATATATGCATATAACTTAAAACACAATGTATCTTTAACCTATGTAATGAGCTTTCAGCTAATAACTCTCAGACCAATTGGTCTTAGGGCATTAGATGTTGAGATACACTTATGAGCTTAGTAACTCGGGTTGCAGATACTAATACGTAGATAATGCAATGTTTAATTCTCTTAAGCTTTTTTCCTCAACTCATGTAATAAATGTTGGGTCAATAGTTCTCAAATCAGTTGACTTTAGGGTATTATGTGTTAAAATACTCTTTCGGACTTAATTATTTAGGTTAGAGAGGCTACGAAACCAAACTTATTTATATTTTTTTTATCATCATTTTTTTTATCTTTTTTTGTTTTTTGTTTTTTGTTTTTTTCCAAATTATATACTACTTCTTTTCCTTAGTTGTTACCTTTAACAAAAGAACATAAATAATGTAATCATCCAGTGTGCAACCCACAATCATATGTTAAAGTGTGTGTGTGAAAATTAAGGTTTAAAAATATATATTAAATGAGTATATGAGCAGAATTAAGTGATAACAATGCGAGAGTTTGTAAACCTGAATACTTCAAAAAGTATTATGATAGACCTTATTAAGAATGGTTACTAAGATGCATCTCAAGAGTCACTTTAACAAAAAAAACTCTTTTACTTTGTCATCCTAATAACAATAATTTTGCACATGCTTTATAAAATAGAAAACACAGTTAATTAATTTTTTTTTATAAACTACTACACTCTTCCCCCAACCAAAACGAGATATTATCTTCAATGTCCTAAGGTAGAAAGATAGAGTATAGAAGACATCACCTAAACCACCAAACACTGACAAACCTGAAATACACCTAAAAAAATATAAAAAATAATAAAACACAAATATTATGCTATTAATAAAACCAAAAGATACAAGTTTTTAGAAACTAAAACTCAAATCGTAGTTGTGATTGTGACTCACATCTTCCCTTGGTTTTACATCCAATAACGGCTTAAACACCCTCTATGGGTTAGGGATAAGCTTCCTGACACGACGAAAAGATTGATGTCTTCTCCCAAGTGCAGGAGTGTCGAAGTAATAAATAACCCGGCAAGACCGGGGTCGAACCACAGGGAGGTTAATTGTACAAATTATAAACAACAATTATAAATAACAATAATAATAACAACAACAACAACAACAACAACAACAATAATAATAATAATAACAATAGTAGTATTAGTAGTACTAATAATAGTAATAATAATAATAATAACAACAACAATAATAATAAAGAAAAAGAAGGGGAAGAAGAAGATGATGAGAACTTCAAGATGGAATATTAATGTAAAGATTAAACAATGATAAGAACAAATGTCAAGGTTAGAGATTCCACTAATGGTGTGTCAAACAAGTATAATATAAACTTTTATTATTCAATTGGAAACCACACACAAAGGAGGTTCCAATCAGATTATAAATTGTTAACATGATTACATTAGTCATCTTATTCGATTAATGCTAATACTTGTAAATCTCGTCAAGCATTCATGATTATAACTTATGTTAACAACAAATCAAGTTCCTTTCATAGCTCAGGTGTCGGTTATACCATACATTATGGGCTATGAAAGTGCCAAGCATTTGTTGTACCAAGTGTTATACAACATAAATCAAGATTAGTCATTTAACAAGCAAAGTATTAAAGAGTGAACAAGATAACAAATATAAAACATGTTAGTATCAAACATTAAAGTCCATATTAAGTTTACATTATACTTATTCTTACACCATTAGTGTAACCTTTTCACCTTGACATAACTAACTTAGCTAGACATAATGAAAGAAAGCAAAATAGATAAACAAAATAAGAACATAAAAGTTAACTAAGTAAAGGAAAGGAAATGAAAGGCTTAAACTTAATAATAATGAAAGCAAAGCATAAACATTACAAAAAATACAAAGAGAGAAAGGAAGAGCATGATCTTGATCTGAACACCAAGATGCCTAAATGCATGGCAAATGCCTCCTTTTATAGGCCAAAATTGGGAACTATTGATTTGATGACTAATTGATAAGTGGGTGGCCACCTCTTGACTTGGTGACAATCCTTATCTTCTCTTGTCTGCCCCAAACGTCATTGATAACGTCACAATTGGAGCTAGTTGAAAACATGAAAGTTGTCGGAAATTATCTCAGCTTTCTTGTGTAAAATATTCAGCTCATTTGGACTTCTAAAACTCCATATATGGCCAAAATACCGAACAGTGCTCGAGCTAGAAGACAGATTCGGGCTTGTTTGTTGTTGCTACAATTTGGATTTACAGATGGCCTTTTTAGATCTTGGAATCCATATAAAAGTTGTAGGCCTACATCTTACCTTTACATCCATATAAATTGGACCTAAATCTGAGATTTATAGCTCTAGATATGATCCAATTACCGAACAGTGTTCCGGTTTGGATTGCACTGACATCTCTTTTCTAAGTTTGGCCATCTCTTTATCCATGCAATTTAAGTTCTTAAAGTCATCAATCAATCCTTTTATTTATGTGATATGCCTGCATTTAAAATGAACATTTACCACAAATTAAAGGTATCTTATATTATTAGATATATTATTATAAAATATGTTTTAGTTAAGGAGTTATTGATACTTCAAGTGCAAAATGATGATATAAAACCATGATAAAAATGCACTTTTAAGTACTAATCACTTCTTATCCAGTTTTCTTAAAAACTAACAATCAAGATCTTTTTTAGTCAAACTTCCAAGACTAAGTTGATCATTTTCTTTATGAAAATGGGGCCATAAATCATGAATTGCATGATGCACGTCTCCACTAAGCTACGTCCTAAGATTTAATAGAAGATTATCTAAAGATTCTTTACTCAGGTGATTAGTACTTAAAAGTGCATTTTTATCATGGTTTTATATCATCATTTTGCACTTGAAGTATCAATAACTCCTTAACTAAATCATGTTTTATAATAATATATCTAATAATATAAGATACCTTTAATTTATGGTAAATGTTCATTTTAAATGCAGGCCTATCACATAAATGAAAATATTGATTGATGACTTTAAGAACTTAAATTGCAAAGGCAAAGAGATGGTCAAACTTAGAAAAGAGATATTGGTGCAATCCAAATCGGAACACTGTTCGGTAATTAGGTCATATCTGGAGCTACAGATCTCAGATTTAGGTCCAATTTATATGAATGGAAAGGTAAGACATAGGCCTACAACTTTCATATGGAGCCCAAGATCTAAAAAGGCCATTTGCAAGTCCAAATTATAGCAACAACAAAGAAGCCCGAATCTATCTTCCAGCCCGAGCACTGTTCGGTATTTTGGCCATATCTGGAGTTCTAGAAGTCCAAATGAGCTGAATGTTTTACACAAGAAAGCTGAGACAATT
Organism: Populus pruinosa; assembly: GCA_026413675.1. Lineage (NCBI taxonomy): Eukaryota > Viridiplantae > Streptophyta > Magnoliopsida > Malpighiales > Salicaceae > Populus > Populus pruinosa. The sequence goes on from CM048594.1 coordinate 6,418,619, forward strand.
GGCTACAACTTTCATGTTTGTACCTAGCTCCAGTTTTGACGTTATCAATGATGTTTTGGGCAGACAAGAGAAGATAAGGATTGTCACCAAGTCAAAAGTTGGTCACCCACTTATCAATTAGTCATCAAATCAATAGTTCCCAATTTTGGCCTATAAAAGGAGGCATTTGCCATGCATTTAGGCATCTTGGTGTTCAGATCAAGATCATGCTCTTCCTTTCTCTCTTTGTATATTTTGTAATGTTTATGCTTTGCTTTCATTAATATTAAGTTTATGCCATTCATTTCCTTTCCTTTACTTAGTTAGCTTTTATGTTCTTATTTTGTTTATCTATTTTTCTTTCTTTCATTATGTCTAGCTAAGTTAATTATGTCAAGGTGAAAAGGTTACACTAATGGTGTAAGAATAAGTATAATGTAAACTTAATATGGACTTTAATGTTTGATACTAACATGTTTTATATTTGTTATCTTGTTCACTCTTTAATACTTTGCTTGTTAAATAACTAATCTTGATTTATGTTGTATAACACTTGGTACAACAAATGCTTGGCACTTTCATAGCCCATAATGTATGGTATAACCGACACCTGAGCTATGAAAGAAACTTGATTTGTTGTTAACATAAGTTATAATCATGAATGCTTGACGAGATTTACAAGTATTAGCATTAATTGAATAAGATGACTAATATAATCATGTTAACAATATATAATCTGATTGGAACCTCCTTTGTATGTGGTTTCCAATTCAATAATAAGAGTTTATACTATACTTGTTTGATATACCATTAGTGGAACCTCTAACCTTGACATTTGTTATTATTATTGTTTAATCCTTACATTAATTTTCCATCTCCAAGTTCTCATCATCTTCTTCTTCTTCTCTTTCTTTATTATTATTATTATTATTATTATTACTACTACTACTACTACTACTACTACTACTACTATTATTATTATTATAGTTGTTGTTGTTGTTGTTATTGTTGTTGTTATTATTGCTATTATTGTTGCTTATAATTGTTGTCTATAATTTGTACAATTAGCCTCCTTGTGGTTCGACCCCGGTCTTGCCGGGTTATTTATTACTTCGACACTCCTACACTTGGGAGAAGACATCAATCTTTTAGTCGTGTCAAGTTTTTGGCGCCGTTGCCGGGGAGGTATGTTCTTGTATAAATTATAGTATTTATTTTATTTTCTCTTTTCACGTTTCTTGTATATAACTTTGTTTCTTTTCTTTTATTTCTTTTTATTTTGTTTTCTTCCTCCTTCTTTTGCTTTCTTCTTCTTCTTTTTATTTTATTCCTACATGTGCATGAGAGTGTGGTCACGTACATCAAGTGGTAGACTTTGTAGGATATCCTCATCATTTTCAGAAAATATGGCCGAAGAAGATAATCAATCACTTCAAAATGAGAATAATGAGAATAACCGTGCTATAACACTTAGAGACCACATAAATCCCACAAGAACAAGTGCACCATTGACACGACTAAAAGGTTGATGTCTTCTCCCAAGTGCAGGAGTGTCGAAGTAATAAATAACCCGGCAAGACCGGGGTCGAACCACAGAGAGGTTAATTGTACAAATTATAAATAACAATAATACAACACCAATAACAATTACAATAATAGTAGTAGTAGTAATAATAATAATAATAATAATAATAATAATAATAATAATAATAATAATAGTACCAATAATAATAATAATAATAATAATAATAATAATAATAATAATAATAATAATAATAATAATAATAAAGAAAGAGAAGAAGAAGAAGATGATGATGATGAGAACTTAGAGATGAAATATTAATGTAAGGATTAAACAATAATAATAACAAATGTCAAGGTTAGAGGTTCCACTAATGGTATATCAAACAAGTATAGTATAAACTCTTATTATTGAATTGGAAACCACACACAAAGGAGGTTCCAATCAGATTATATATTGTTAACATGATTACATTAGTCATCTTATTCAATTAATGCTAATACTTGTAAATCTCGTCAAGCATTCATGATTATAACTTATGTTAACAACAAATCAAGTTCCTTTCATAGCTCAGGTGTCGGTTATACCATACATTATGGGCTATGAAAGTGCCAAGCATTTGTTGTACCAAGTGTTATACAACATAAATCAAGATTAGTCATTTAACAAGCAAAGTATTAAAGAGTGAACAAGATAATAAATATAAAACATGTTAGTATCAAACATTAAAGTCCATATTAAGTTTACATTATACTTATTCTTACACCATTAGTGTAACCTTTTCACCTTAACATAACTAACTTAGCTAGACATAATGAAAGAAAGCAAAATAAATAAACAAAATAAGAACATAAAAGTTAACTAAGTAAAGGAAAGGAAATGAAAGGCTTAAACTTAATAATAATGAAAGCAAAGCATAAACATTACAAAAAATACAAAGAGAGAAAGGAAGAGCATGATCTTGATCTGAACACCAAGATGCCTAAATGCATGGCAAATGCCTCCTTTTATAGGCCAAAATTGGGAACTATTGATTTGATGACTAATTGATAAGTAGGTGGCCAACTTTTGACTTGGTGACAATCCTTATCTTCTCTTGTCTGCCCAAAACGTCATTGATAACGTCAACATTGGAGCTAGTTGTAAACATGAAAGTTGTAGGAAATTGTCTCAGATTTCTTGTGTAAAAAATTCAGCTCATTTGGAGTTCTAGAACTCCAGATATGGCCAAAATACCGAACAGTGCTCGGGCTGGAAGACAGATTCGGGCTTTTTTGTTGTTGCTACAATTTGGACTTGATAATGGCCTTTTTAGATCTTGGGCTCCATATGAAAGTTGTAGGCATATGTCTTACCTTTCCATCCATATAAATTGGACCTAAATCTGAGATCTGTAGCTCCAGATATGACCCAATTACCGAACAGTGTTTCGGTTTGGATTGCACCGACATCTCTTTTCTAAGTTTGACCATCTCTTTATCCTTGCAATTTAAGTTCTTAAAGTCATCAATCAATATTTTCATTTATGTGATAGGCCTGCATTAAAAATAGACATTTACCACAAATTATAGGTATCTTATATTATTAGATACATTATTATAAAACATATTTTAGTTAAGGAGTTATTAATACTTCAAGTGCAAAATGATGATATAAAACCATGATAAAAATGCACTTTTAAGTACTAATCAACCATCATGCATAGTTTTTCCTCCTGATGCATCTCATTTTAATTTTAAGCCAGGCATTATTCAACTTTTACCTTCATTTCATGGCTTGGAATTGGAAAATCCATACTTGCATTTAAGAGAATTTGAGGAGGTCTCCAACACATATAATAATTTAAATTGTAGCATGAACACCATCAGATTAAAGCTTTTTTCTTTTTCATTAAAAGATAAAGCTAAAACATGGCTACAAAATTTGAGACCAGGATCCATTCGTGCTTGGGATGAAATGTAACAACAATTTTTAAAGAAGTTTTTCCCATCTCATAGAACAAACTCTTTCAAGAGACAAATCACCACTTTCACTCAAAAACCAGGAGAAACATTTTACAAATGTTGGGATAGGTATCGAGACTTGCTTAGTACTTGCCCTCATCATGGTTTTGAAACATGGAGATTGGTTTCACATTTCTATGAAGGGTTAACACCTAAAGATAGGCAAATGGTTGAATTGATATGCAATGGAACTTTTGAAGATAAAGACCCTGATGAAGCAATGGAGTACTTAGACTTGTTAGCTGAAAATGCTCAAAATTGGGACACCGCGGGTACTTATGAGGCACTGAGTAAAACTCAACCTCATACATCTAGTGGAGGTATGTACAACCTTAGGGAAGATCATGACCTTCAAGCCAAGTTTGCATCTTTAGCTAGAAAAGTCGAGGCACTAGAATTAAAAAAGAGTGGTCAATTAAAATCTGTTGAAAACATTGTGTGTCAAATCTGTGAAACAAATGAACACTCAACCAACGATTGTCCAACCTTGCCTTCTTTTAAAGAATGTCTCCATGAACAAGCCCATGCTTTAAATAGTTTTCAAAGGGCCAACCACAACCCATACTCCCAAACATACAACCCTGGTTGGAGGAATCACCCAAATTTCAGTTGGAAGAGTGAAAACAACAATGCACAAACTTCACAACCACCATTTCAAGCACACCATAATTTCAAAAATTCTCATGGATATGCACCTTCTTATGCTCCACCTTCTAGAAGAAATCTTGAGGAAACATTGCATGTATTCATTGAAAAGCAAGAGACAATTAATACTCAACTTGTTCAAAACATGACAGATTTTAAAGATACTCTTGCTAAATTAACATCTGCTCTTAGTTTCTGATTAGTACTTAAAAGTGCATTTTTATCATGGTTTTATATCATCATTTTGCACTTGAAGTATCAATAACTCCTTAACTAAAATATGTTTTATAATAATGTATCTAATAATATAAGATACCTATAATTTGTGGTAAATGTCTATTTTTAATGCAGGTCTATCACATAAATGAAAGGATTGATTGATGACTTGAAGAACTTAAATTGCATGGATAAAGAGATGGTCAAACTTAGAGAAGAGATGTCGGTGCAATCCAAATCGGAACACTGTTCGGTAATTGGGCCATATCTGGAGCTACAGATCTCAGATTTAGGTCCAATTTATATGGATGGAAAGGTAAGACATAGGCCTACAACTTTCATATGGAGCCCAAGATCTAAAAAGGTCATTATCAAGTCCAAATTGTAGCAACAACAAAGAAGCCCGAATCTGTCTTCCAGCCCGAGCACTGTTCGGTATTTTGGCCATATCTGGAGTTCTAGAAGTCCAAATGAGCTGAATTTTTTTACACAAGAAAGCTGAGACAATTGCCTACAACTTTCATGTTTGCACCTGGCTCCAGTTTTGACGTTATCAATGACGTTTTGGGCAGACAAGAGAAGATAAGGATTGTCACCAAGTCAAAAGTTGGTCACCCACTTATCAATTAGTCATCAAATCAATAGTTCCCAATTTTGGCCTATAAAAGGAGGCATTTGCCATGCATTTAGGCATCTTGGTTTCCAGATCAAGATCATGCTCTTCCTTCTCTCTTTGTATTTTTTATGCTTTGTTTTCATTAATATTAAGTTTATGCCTTTCATTTCCTTTCCTTTACTTAGTTAACTTTTATGTTGTTATTTTGTTTATCTATTTTTCTTTCTTTCATTATGTCTAGCTAAGTTAATTATGTCAAGGTGAAAAGGTTACTCTAATGGTGTGAGAATAAGTATAATGTAAACTTAATATGGACTTTAATGTTTGATACTAACATGTTTTATATTTGTTATCTTGTTCACTCTTTAATACTTTGCTTGTTAAATGACTAATCTTGATTTATGTTGTATAACACTTGGTACAACAAATGCTTGGCACTTTCATAGCCCATAATGTATGGTATAACCGACACCTGAGCTATGAAAGGAACTTGATTTGTTGTTAACATAAGTTATAATCATGAATGCTTGACGAGATTTACAAGTATTAGCATTAATTGAATAAGATGACTAATGTAATCATGTTAACAATATATAATCTGATTGGAACCTCCTTTGTGTGTGGTTTCCAATTCAATAATAAGAGTTTATACTATACTTGTTTGATATACCATTAGTGGAACCTCTAACCTTGACATTTGTTATTATTATTGTTTAATCCTTACATTAATATTTCATCTCGAAGTTCTCATCATCATCATCTTCTTCTTCTTCTCTTTCTTTATTATTATTATTATTATTATTATTATTATTATTATTATTATTATTATTATTACTACTATTGTTGTTGTTGTTATTGTGGTTTTATAATTGTTGTTTATAATTTGTACAATTAACCTCCCTGTGGTTCGACCCCGGTCTTGCCGGGTTATTTATTACTTCGACACTCCTGCACTTGGGAGAAGACATCAATCTTTTCGTCGTGTCAAGTTTTTGGCGCCGTTGCCGGGGAGGTAAGTTCTTGTATAAATTATAGTATTTATTTTATTTTCTCTTTTCACTTTTCTTGTATAAACTTTGTTTCTTTTCTTTTGTTTCTTTTTATTTTGTTTTCTTCCTCCTTCTTTTGCTTTCTTCTTTTTTTTTTTATTTTATTCCTACACGTGCATGAGAGTGTGGTCATGTACATCAAGTGGTAGACTTTGTAGGATATCCTCATCATTTTCAGAAAATATGGCCGAAGAAGATAATCAATCACTTCATAATGAAAATAATGAGAATAACCGTGCTAGAACACTTAGAGATCATATGAATCCCACAAGAACAAGTGCACCATCATGCATAGTTTTTCCTCCTGATGCATCTCATTTTAATTTTAAACCAGGTATTATTCAACTTTTACCTTCTTTTCATGGTTTAGAATTGGAAAATCCATACTTGCATTTAAGGGAATTTGAAGAGGTCTGCAATACATATAATAATTTAAATTGTAGCATGAACACCATCAGATTAAAGCTTTTCCCTTTTTCATTAAAAGATAAAGCTAAAACATGGCTACAAAATTTGAGACCAGGATCCATTCGTGCTTGGGATGAAATGCAACAACAGTTTTTAAAAAAGTTTTTCCCATCTCATAGAACAAACTCTTTCAAAAGACAAATCACCACTTTCACTCAAAAACCAGGAGAAACATTTTACAAATGTTGGGATAGGTATCGAGATTTGCTTAGTACTTGCCCCCATCATGGTTTTGAAACTTGGAGATTGGTTTCACATTTCTATGAAGGGTTAACACCTAAAGATAGGCAAATGGTTGAATTAATGTGCAATGGAACTTTTGAAGATAAAGACCCTGATGAAGCAATAGAGTACTTAGACTTGTTAGCTGAAAATGCTCAAAATTGGGACACCGCGGGTACATATGAGGCACCGAGTAAAACTCAACCTCATACATCTAGTGGAGGTATGTACAACCTTAGGGAAGATCATGACCTTCAAGCCAAATTTGCATCTTTAGCTAGAAAAGTCGAGGCACTAGAATTGAAAAAGAGTGGTCAATTAAACTCTATTGAAAACATTGTGTGTCAAATCTGTGAAACAAATGAACACTCAACCAAAAACTGTCCAACCTTGCCTTCTTTTAAGAAATGTCTCCATGAACAAGCTCATGCTTTAAATAGTTTCCAAAGGCCCAACCATAACCCATACTCACAAACATACAACCCTGGTTGGAGAAATCATCCAAATTTCAATTGGAAGAGTGAGAACAACAATGCACAAACTTCACAACCACCGTTTCAAGCACACCACAATTTCCAAAATTCTCATGGATATGCACCTCCTTATGCTCCACCTCCTAGAAGAAATCTTGAGGAAACATTGCATGCATTCATTGAAAAGCAAGAGACAATCAATACTCAACTTGCTCAAAACATGACAGATTTTAAAGATACTCTTGCTAAATTAACATCTGCTCTTAGTTTCCAAGAGAAAGGTAAGTTTCCATCTCAAACACAACAAAATCCCAAAGGGCAATACAATGCAAATGCAAGTAGTTCCGGAAGCCAACACATGGATCAAGTCAAATCAGTCACTACTCTGCGCAGTGGTAAGGTTATTGAAAAACCCTCTCTTGAACCTTATGAGAAAGATGATGAGTCAATCTCTGAGGGTAAGGAAGGGGATGAATCTGAAAATTGCAAAGAAACGACTGATTCACCGCCAGCACTTCCATTTCCTCATGCCATGACTAAACAAAGGAAAGTCAATCACAACTCAGAAATTTTTGAAATTTTCAAACAGGTAAGGATCAATATACCTTTGTTGGATGCTATTAAACAAGTTCCTTCCTATGCTAAATTTTTGAAAGATCTCTGCACTGTGAAGAGGAAACTGAATGTGAAAAAGAAAGCCTTTTTAGCCGAACAAGTAAGTGCTATTCTTCAAAACAATAATGCTTTGAAATATAAAGACCCTGGTTGTCCTACAATTTCTTGCTTTATGGGAGAGCATAAAATTGAAAGAGCTTTACTTGATCTTGGAGCTAGTGTGAATTTACTTCCATATTCAGTTTTTCAAAGTCTCAATCTAGGTGAGTTAAAACCAACTTCTATATCTCTTTTACTTGCCGATAGATCTGTAAAAGTGCCTAGAGGAATAATTGAAGATGTGTTAGTACAAGTCGATAAATTCATTTATCCTGTGGATTTTATTGTCTTGGACACAGAACCTGTTGAAGCATGTAATTCATTTCCTGTTATTTTAGGACGTCCGTTTCTTGCAACCTCTAACGCATTGATTAATTGTAGGAATGGACTGATGAAGCTATCATTTGGAAACATGACATTGGAGATGAATATTTTCAACATTTGCAAGCAACCTGGAGATGATAATGATTTACAAGAAGTAGATCAGATTGATGAATTAGTTTATGATCAACTTGAATCTACTTTAAGTAAAAATGAATTGGATGAAATTGAAGATTTGCAAATGGTTTATTCTGAGGAAGAAATCACGGATGAAACAAGCACCGAAAATGTTGATGCGAATCTTTTGTCAACAGTGACAACAGATTCGACATCTGACATCACACCAATCGATGATTACTTTCCTAACGAATCCTTACTTTCTCTTAGTCCAATGCCTTGGTATGATAAAAATATCAATTTTCTTTCTTTAGGAGATTTACCAGCTGATTGGAGTACCCAAGAAAAAGAAAAGTTTTTGAACGAAGTGAAGAATTTTTATTGTGATGACCCTACCTTATTCAAATATTGTCTTGATCAAATATTTCAAAGATTCATTCCCGACAATGAGGTAAGTAGTGTCATTAAACTTTGTCATTCTGAAGCATGTGGAAGTTATTTCTCGTCAAAAAAGACAATTGCAAAAATCTTGCAAAATGGATTTTATTGGCCCACCATGTTCAAGGACACGCATGCATTCTGCAAAACTTGTGAAAATTGTCAAAAGATTGATACTGGTCAAAAAGTTTTGTTTTATGATTCTCAAATCTATGCAGTCCCTAGAGAGCTAAGACCAAGATGGAGCAATCCTTATGGGGCCTGTGATATTGAGAATTCAATGAATGATAATGATTTTAAGGAAAATGGACATCGTTTGAAAACTTACTTTGATAATTTTCCCAGTAAAAATGAATCAACTGGTTGGAATGATCTTGTAGATAAAGGTTGATTATTTTTTTCTCACATTGTTTTTGTGTTTCTTTTTGAGTGATTTTTGCTAGTTTCTCTCACCCCGGTCAAATGGCGGATAACGGTACTCCGTGACTTAAGTCGGTTCTTTCAGTTTCCCACAATTACTGATATCTGTGTATATATCTGTGTAATTCTTTGAATTTCTCTTCCAATTCTCATTTGAAAATGGACACTAATCTTGAAAAATTGAAAAAGTATTTTCCCGCTCTGCCTCAGAATGCAATTACAAAAATTTACCGTGCTAGATGTGCAAGATTGAGATTGTTAATGAATCATGGAATTCCTGAAGATATTCGTTGGTTGATTGAAGCAAAGGTCCGATTATCAGGTGAGTCCTCTAATTACTTCATTTCACACATGCCTGGAACAGGTAAAAGCACTTTTGCAAAGAAGCGTCGTGCAAAACGACTGGATGTCTGTCATCGATGTGCTAGATGGACTTGTAATACACAATGTCGTTCTTTAGGAATGGTATCTATAAACCGTGAAGATAAAATACAATTCATTAAGGATGGCTTGAGTAAGGAGTCTTTAGATAATCTTCTATTGACTCTTGAGACGCATCCTAGTGGAGATGTGCATCGTGCAATTCATGATTTATGGCTACTATTTCATAAAGAACATGATCGACTTAGTCTTGGGAATCTGACTAAAAAAGACCCTGTTTGCCAGTTTTTAAGAAAACTGGATGGGAAGCCTATCCCCGACCCATAGAGGGCGTTTAAGTCGTTCTTGGACGTAAAACCAAGGGAAGATGTGAGCCACAATCACAACTACCTGTACATACACATGTTTTTTTTTTTCAAAAGTAAATAAATAAATAAATAAAAAGAGAGAGAGTGTGTGTGAGACTCCAGCTGGCCTCCATATAGATGTTATGATTGCCTTTTTACTTTCTCATCTATAAAACCCTATTTTCCTTCCTTTCATTACTACTCAACCCATACATTCAACAAATACAGAAGTGTGTAGAAATGGCAAGTTCCTCAAGTCATCAAATAAGACATATTTGTGTTTTCGGTGGATCTAGTCCTGGGAAAGAAAAAGAGTTTTTAGAATCAGCAAATCATCTTGGTCAGGTGCTAGCTGAGAGAAAGATTCATTTAGTATATGGGGGAGGCAGTCTTGGGTTAATGGGAGGTGTGTCAATAGCTGCATTTTTAGGAGGTAGTCAAGTTTTGGGGGTCGTCCCTGAAGCTTTGGCACAAGGGGACATCATTGGAAAAACAATTGGAGAGGAACTTCAGGTCTCCACAATGTCGGCTCGAATGAATGCAATGTTTAACCATGCTGATGCTTTCATTGCTTTACCAGGTGGTCTAGGCACATTGGAAGAGATCTTTCATATTTCCTCTTGGGCTCAACTGCACATTCACCATAAACCCATTGGTTTGTTAAATGTTAATGGTTATTATGATAAGTTGTTGTCTTTTCTTGATCATGCTGTGGAACAGGAATTTCTAACATCTTCTGCACGACAAATCATAATCTCTGCTACTACTGCTGAACAATTGATTGACCAACTACAATCTTTCACTCCTGTGATTGATCCTTCCATGAGTCGCATAAATTGGTCATCTAAGGAAAGCCGTAAAAAGCTTAGATTGGATTTGAGCCTTCATTTGTGAATTTTTATGTATTTTGGTTTTATTATTGTGTTTTGTTATTTCTTATTTTTGTTTCAGTGTGTTTCAGGTTTTGTCAGTGTTCGTTATTTCAGGTGATATCTTCTATACTCTATCTTTCTACCTTAGAACATTGAGGACAATGTCTCGTTTTGGTTGGGGGGAGAGGGTAGTAGTTGATAAAAAAAAAAATTCATTTCATAAAGCATGTGCATAATTGTTGTTACTAGGATGGCAGAGTAAAGGAGTTCTTTTGTTAAAGTGATTCTTGAGACGCATCTTAGTAACCATTCTTAATAAGGTCTATTATAATACTTCCTGAAATATTCAGGTTTACAAACTCTCGTATTGTTACCGCTTAATTCTGCTCATATACTTATTTAACATGTATTCTTAAACCTTAATTTACACACACACACTTTAACATATGATTGTGGGTTGCATATTGGATTATTACATTATTTATGTTCTTTTGTTAAAGGTAACAACTAAGGGAAAGGGATTGTATATAATTAAAAAAAAAAAAAACATGAAAAAGAAAAAAGAAAAAAAAATGATGATAATAAAAATGTAGATAAGTTTGGTTTCGTAGCCTCCCTAACCTAAGCAATTAAGCCCGAAGGGGTGTTTTAACACCTAATACCCTAAAGTCAACTGACTTGGGAGCTATTGGCCTAACGCTTGTTACATGGGTTGAGGAGAAAAGCTTAAGGGAATTAAACATTGCACTATCTACATATCAGTATCTGCGACCCGAGTTACTAAGCTCGTAGGGGTCTCTTAACACCTAATGCCCTAAGACCAACTGGTCTGGGAGTCATTAGCTGAAAGCTCGTTACATGGGTTAAAGATGCATGATGTTTTTAAAGTATATGTATATAGAGTTAAAAAAAAAAAAAAAAAAAGACAAAAATAGTAATCCCAACCCAAGGAAGTTAACCTTAAACATTAGAACAAAAATTTTGTTTTCTTCCAAGAAAAGCCCCATAATTATGTGTTGATACATTGAGCACAAAAGAAAGGTTTATTAATATCTTGTTAAGTGGTATTGAGCAGATATATAAATTTAATGAGAGTTTGTTTATCTGGATAGATTAATGGAAGTTAAATGATGAATACCTTGCTTTGTGAAATTTGCAAATTGTTTTAACGCTTTAATTACTAGAGACTAGTAATAAGCTGGTTGAGGGGTGTGATTAGTACTTAAAAGTGCATTTTTATCATGGTTTTATATCATCATTTTGCACTTGAAGTATCAATAACTCCTTAACTAAAATATGTTTTATAATAATGTATCTAATAATATAAGATACCTATAATTTGTGGTAAATGTCTATTTTTAATGCAGGTCTATCACATAAATGAAAGGATTGATTGATGACTTGAAGAACTTAAATTGCATGGATAAAGAGATGGTCAAACTTAGAGAAGAGATGTCGGTGCAATCCAAATCGGAACACTGTTCGGTAATTGGGCCATATCTGGAGCTACAGATCTCAGATTTAGGTCCAATTTATATGGATGGAAAGGTAAGACATAGGCCTACAACTTTCATATGGAGCCCAAGATCTAAAAAGGTCATTATCAAGTCCAAATTGTAGCAACAACAAAGAAGCCCGAATCTGTCTTCCAGCCCGAGCACTGTTCGGTATTTTGGCCATATCTGGAGTTCTAGAAGTCCAAATGAGCTGAATTTTTTTACACAAGAAAGCTGAGACAATTGCCTACAACTTTCATGTTTGCACCTGGCTCCAGTTTTGACGTTATCAATGACGTTTTGGGCAGACAAGAGAAGATAAGGATTGTCACCAAGTCAAAAGTTGGTCACCCACTTATCAATTAGTCATCAAATCAATAGTTCCCAATTTTGGCCTATAAAAGGAGGCATTTGCCATGCATTTAGGCATTTTGGTTTCCAGATCAAGATCATGCTCTTCCTTTCTCTCTTTGTATTTTTTATGCTTTGTTTTCATTAATATTAAGTTTATGCCTTTCATTTCCTTTCCTTTACTTAGTTAACTTTTATGTTGTTATTTTGTTTATCTATTTTTCTTTCTTTCATTATGTCTAGCTAAGTTAATTATGTCAAGGTGAAAAGGTTACTCTAATGGTGTGAGAATAAGTATAATGTAAACTTAATATGGACTTTAATGTTTGATACTAACATGTTTTATATTTGTTATCTTGTTCACTCTTTAATACTTTGCTTGTTAAATGACTAATCTTGATTTATGTTGTATAACACTTGGTACAACAAATGCTTGGCACTTTCATAGCCCATAATGTATGGTATAACCGACACCTGAGCTATGAAAGGAACTTGATTTGTTGTTAACATAAGTTATAATCATGAATGCTTGACGAGATTTACAAGTATTAGCATTAATTGAATAAGATGACTAATGTAATCATGTTAACAATATATAATCTGATTGGAACCTCCTTTGTGTGTGGTTTCCAATTCAATAATAAGAGTTTATACTATACTTGTTTGATATACCATTAGTGGAACCTCTAACCTTGACATTTGTTATTATTATTGTTTAATCCTTACATTAATATTTCATCTCGAAGTTCTCATCATCATCATCTTCTTCTTCTTCTCTTTCTTTATTATTATTATTATTATTATTATTATTATTATTATTATTATTATTATTATTATTATTATTACTACTATTGTTGTTGTTGTTATTGTGGTTTTATAATTGTTGTTTATAATTTGTACAATTAACCTCCCTGTGGTTCGACCCCGGTCTTGCCGGGTTATTTATTACTTCGACACTCCTGCACTTGGGAGAAGACATCAATCTTTTCGTCGTGTCAGTTTCCAAGAGAAAGGTAAGTTTCCATCTCAAACACAACAAAATCCCAAAGGGCAATACAATGCAAATGCAAGTAGTTCCGGAAGCCAACACATGGATCAAGTCAAATCAGTCACTACTCTGCGCAGCGGTAAGGTTATTGAAAAACCCTCTCTTGAACCTTATGAGAAAAATGATGAGTCAATCTCTGAGGGTAAGGAAGGGGTTGAATCTGAAAATTGCAAAGAAACGACTGATTCACCGCCAGCACTTCCATTTCCTCAAGCCATGACCAAACAAAGGAAAGTTAATCACAACTCTGAAATCTTTGAAACTTTCAAACAGGTAAGGATCAATATACCTTTGCTGGATGCTATTAAACAGGTTCCTTCCTATGCTAAATTTTTGAAAGATCTATGCACTGTGAAGAGGAAACTGAATGTGAAAAAGAAAGCCTTTCTAGCCGAACAAGTAAGTGCTATTCTTCAGAACAATAATGCTTTGAAATATAAAGACCCTGGTTGTCCTACAATTTCTTGCTTTATTGGAGACCATAAAATTGAAAGAGCCTTACTTGATCTTGGTGCTAGTGTGAATTTACTTTCATATTCAGTTTTTCAAAGTCTCAATCTAGGTGAGTTAAAACCAACTTCTATAACTCTTTTACTTGCCGATAGATCTATAAAAGTGCCAAGAGGAATAATTGAAGATGTGTTAGTACAAGTCGATAAATTCATTTATCCTGTGGATTTTATTGTCTTGGACACAGAACCTGTTGAAACATGTAATTCATTTCCTGTTATTTTAGGACGTCCATTTCTTGCAACCTCTAACGCATTGATTAATTGTAGGAATGGACTGATGAAGCTGTCATTTGGAAACATGACATTGGAGATGAATATTTTCAACATTTACAAGCAACCTGGAGATGATAATGATTTACAAGAAGTAGATCATATTGATGAATTAGTTTATGATCAACTTGCATCTACTTTAAGTAAAAATGAGTTGGATGAATCTGAAAATTTGTAAATGATTTATTCTGAGGAAGAAATCACGGATGAAAAACGCACAGAAAATGTTCATGCGAATCTTTTGTCAACAGTGACAACAGATTCGACATTTGACATCACACCAATGGATGATTACTTTCCTAACAAATCCTTACTTTCTCTTAGTTCAATGCCTTGGTATGATAAAAATATTAATTTTCTTGCTTTAGGAGATTTGCCAGCTGATTGGAGTACCCAAGACAAAGAAAAGTTTTTGAACGAAGTGAAGAGCTTTTACTGTGATGACCCTAACTTATTCAAATATTGTCCTGATCAAATATTTCAAAGATTCATTCCCGACAATGAGGTAAGTTGTGTCATTAAACTTTGTCATTTTGAAGCATGTGGAAGTTATTTCTCGCAAAAAAGACAGCTGTAAAAATCATTCAAAATAGATTTTATTGGCCCACCATGTTCAAGGACACGCATGCATTTTGCAAAACTTGTGAAAATTGTCAAAAGATTGATACTGGTCAAAAAGTTTTGTTTTATAATTCTCAACTTTATGCATTCCCTAGAGAGCTAAGACCAAGATGGAGCAATCCTTATGGGGCCTGTGATATTGAGAATTCAATGAATGACAATGATTTTAAGGAAAATGGACATCGTTTGAAAGCTCACTTTGATAATTTTCTTAATAAAAATGAATCAATTGGTTTGAATGATTTTGTAGATAAAGGTTGATTATTTTTTTTTCTCACATTGTTTCTGTGTTTCTTTTTGAGTGGTTTTTGTTAGTTTCTCTCACCTCGGTCAAATGGCGGATAACGGTACTCCGTGACTTAAGTCGGTTCTTTTAGTTTCCCACAATTACTGATATCTGTGTATATATCTGTGCAATTCTTCAAAGCTCTCTTCCAATTCTCATTTGAAAATGGACACTAATCTTAAAAAATTGAAAAAGTATTTTCCCGCTCTGCCCCAAAATGCGATTACAAAAATTTACCATGCCAGATGTGCAAGATTGAGATTGTTAATGAATCATGGAATTCCTAAAGATATTCGCTGGTTGATTGAAGCAAAGGTCCGATTATCAGGTGAGTTCTCTAACTCCTTCATTTCACACATGCCTGGAACAGGTAAAAGCACTTTTGCAAAGAAGCGTCGTGCAAAACGACTGGATGTCTGTCACCGATGTGCTAGATGGACTTGTAATACACAATGTTGTTCTTTAGGAATGCTATCTATAAACCGTGAAGATAAAATACAATTCATTAAGGATGGCCTGAGTAAGGAGTCTTTAGATAATCTTCTATTGACTTTTGAGACGCATCCTAGTGGAGATGTGCATCGTGCAATTCATGATTTATGGCCACTATTTCATAAAGAACATGATCGACTTAGTCTTGGGAATCTGACTAAAAAAGACCTTATTTGCTAGTTTTTAAGAAAACTGGATGGGAAGCCTATCCCCGACCCATAGAGGGCGTTTAAGCCGTTCTTGGACGTAAAACCAAGGGAAGATGTGAGCCACAATCACAACTACCTGTACATACACATGTTTTTTTTTCAAAAGTAAATAAATAAAAAGAGAGAGAGAGAGAGTGTGAGACTCTAGTTGGCCTACATATAGATGTTATGATTGCCTTTCTACTTTCTCATCTATAAAACCCTCTTTTCCTTCCTTTCATTTCTACTCAACCTATACATTCAACAAATACAGAAGTGTGTAGACATGGCAAGTTCCTCAAGTCATCAAATAAGAAATATTTGTGTTTTTGGTGGATCTAGTCCTGGGAAAGAAAAGGAGTTTTTAGAATCAGCAAATCATCTTGGTCAGGTGCTAGCTGAGAGAAAGATTCATTTAGTGTATGGGGGAGGCAGTTTTGGGTTAATGGGAGGTGTGTCAATAGCTGCATTTTTAGGAGGTAGTCAAGTTTTGGGGGTCGTCCCTGAAGCTTTGGCACAAGGGGACATCATTGGAAAAACAATTGGAGAGGAACTTCAGGTATCCACAATGTCGGCTCGAATGAATGCAATGTTTAACCATGCTGATGCCTTCATTGCTTTACCAGGTGGTCTAGGCACATTGGAAGAGATCTTTCATATTTCCTCTTGGGCTCAATTGCACATTCACCATAAACCCATAGGTTTGTTAAATGTCAATGGTTATTATGATAAGTTGTTGTCTTTTCTTAATCATGCTGTGGAACAGGAATTTCTAACATCTTCTGCACGACAAATCATAATCTCTGCTACTACTGCTGAACAATTGATTGACCAACTACAATCTTTCATTCCTGTGATTGATCCTTCCATGAGTCGCATAAATTGGTCATCTACGGGAAGTCGTAAAAAGCCTAGATTGGATTTGAGCCTTCATTTGTGAATTTTTATGTATTTTGGTTTTATTATTGTGTTTTGTTATTTTTTATTTTTGTTTTAGTGTGTTTCAGGTTTTGTCAATGTTTGTTATTTCAGGTGATATCTTCTATACTCTATCTTTCTACCTTAGAACATTGAGGACAATGTCTCGTTTTGAAAAGGCATCTATTTTTCCAGACATTATGCTAGACTTTTTGATCTATATTTTGGACTATAGATAAGATTTGTTCGATCTTAATTGGATCTATTTGTTTGGTAGGTTCTAGCTTTTCTAGATTTCCTATCTTCTGTTCTAAAGACTGAAGTCTTTGATTTATTGTTTCTATCAAGGTTTTGTTTTTCTTGATATCTGTGTTTATATCGCCTAATGTTTCTTGGACATTAGTAATAATATCTTTTAATCCTTTATCTAAGGATTGAGGATTTTTTATTGGTGATGGGAAGTCGTTTGGTGATGGGAAGTCGTCTATATCACTATCCCCCCCACTAAAAATTTGTTTGGGGGGAGAGGGTAGTAGTTGATAAAAAAAAATTGTTTTTCATTTCATAAAGCATGTACATAATTGTTGTTACTAGGATGGCAGAGTAAAGGAGTTCTTTTGTTAAAGTGACTCTTGAGACGCATCTTAGTAACCATTCTTAACAAGGTCTATTATAATACTTCCTAAAATATTCAGGTTTACAAACTCTCGTATTGTTACCACTTAATTCTGCTCATATACTTATTTAACATGTATTCTTAAACCTTAATTTACACACACACACTTTAACATATGATTGTGGGTTGCATATTGGATTATTACATTATTTATGTTCTTTTGTTAAAGGTAACAACTAAGGGAAAGGAATTGTATATAATTAAAAAAGAAAGAAAAAAAGAAAAAAAAAAAGAAAAAAAAAAGAAAAAAAATGATGATAATAAAAATGTAGATAAGTTTGGTTTCGTAGCCTCCCTAACCTAAGCAATTAAGCCCGAAGGGGTGTTTTAACACCTAATACCCTAAAGTCAACTGACTTGGGAGCTATTGGCCCAACGCTTGTTACATGGGTTGAGGAGAAAAGCTTAAGGGAATCAAACATTACACTATCTACATATTAGTATCTGCGACCTGAGTTACTAAGCTCGTTGGGGTGTCTTAACACCTAATGCCCTAAGACCAACTGGTTTGGGAGTCATTAGCTGAAAGCTCGTTACATGGGTTAAAGATGCATGATGTTTTTAAATTATATGTATATATTTTTTTTTAAAAAAAGACAAAAATAATAATCTCAACCCAAGAAAGTTAACCTTAAACATTAGAACAAAAATTTTGTTTTCTTCCAAGAAAACCCCCATAATTATGTGTTGATACATTGAGCACAAAAGAAAGGTTTATTAATATCTTGTTAAGTGGTATTGAGCAAATATATAAATTTAATGAGAGTTTGTTTATCTGGATAGATTAATGGAAGTTAAATGATGAATACCTTGCTTTGTGAAATTTGCAAATTGTTGTAACGCTTTGATTACTAGGGACTAGTAATAAGCTGGTTGAGGGGTGTGATTAGTACTTAAAAGTGCATTTTTATCATGGTTTTATATCATCATTTTGCACTTGAAGTATCAATAACTCCTTAACTAAATCATGTTTTATAATAATATATCTAATAATATAAGATACCTTTAATTTATGGTAAATGTTCATTTTAAATGCAGGCCTATCACATAAATGAAAATATTGATTGATGACTTTAAGAACTTAAATTGCAAAGGCAAAGAAATGGTCAAACTTAGAAAAGAGATGTTGGTGCAATCCGAACCGGAACACTATTCGGTAATTGGGTCATATCTGGAGCTACAGATCTCAGATTTAGATCCAATTTATATGAATGGAAAGGTAAGACATAGGCCTACAACTTTCATATGGAGCCCAAGATCTAAAAAGGCCATTTGCAAGTCCAAATTGTAGCAACAACAAAGAAGCCCGAATCTGTCTTCCAGCCCGAGCACTGTTCGGTATTTTGGCCATATCTAGAGTTCTAGAAGTCCACATGAGCTGAATTGTTTACACAAAAAAGCTGAGACAATTGCCTACAACTTTCATGTTTGCACCTGGCTCCAGTTTTGACGTTATCAATGATGTTTTGGGCAGACAAGAGAAGATAAGGATTGTCACCAAGTCAAAAGTTGGTCACCCACTTATCAATTAGTCATCAAATCAATAGTTCCCAATTTTGGCCTATAAAAGGAGGCATTTGCCATGCATTTAGGCATCTTGGTGTTCAGATCAAGATCATGCTCTTCCTTTCTCTCTTTGTATTTTTTGTAATGTTTATGCTTTGCTTTCATTAATATTAAGTTTATGCCTTTCATTTCCTTTCCTTTACTTAGTTAGCTTTTATGTTCTTATTTTGTTTATCTATTTTTCTTTCTTTCATTATGTCTAGCTAAGTTAATTATGTCAAGGTGAAAAGGTTACACTAATGGTGTAAGAATAAGTATAATGTAAACTTAATATGGACTTTAATGTTTGATACTAACATGTTTTATATTTGTTATCTTGTTCACTCTTTAATACTTTGCTTGTTAAATAACTAATCTTGATTTATGTTGTATAACACTTGGTACAACAAATGCTTGGCACTTTCATAGCCCATAATGTATGGTATAACCGACACCTGAGCTATGAAAGAAACTTGATTTGTTGTTAACATAAGTTATAATCATGAATGCTTGACGAGATTTACAAGTATTAGCATTAATTGAATAAGATGACTAATATAATCATGTTAACAATATATAATCTGATTGGAACCTCCTTTGTGTGTGGTTTCCAATTCAATAATAAGAGTTTATACTATACTTGTTTGATATACCATTAGTGGAACCTCTAACCTTGACATTTGTTATTATTATTGTTTAATCCTTACATTAATTTTCCATCTCCAAGTTCTCATCATCTTCTTCTTCTTCTCTTTCTTTATTATTATTATTATTATTATTATTATTATTATTATTATTATTATTATTATTATTATTATTATTATTATTACTATTACTATTACTACTACTACTACTACTACTACTACTACTACTACTACTACTACTACTACTACTATTATTATTATTATAGTTGTTGTTGTTGTTGTTATTGTTGTTGTTGTTGTTATTATTGCTATTACACTTGGGAGAAGACATCAATCTTTTAGTCGTGTCATCAGGTCACCCTTAATGAATTATATTTTATCTTTATGGTTTACAGATATCATTCCTAAAGAACGACATTATGCATTGCAAGTCTATTGGACACATCGATGGCAGACTTTTAGTCATTTTGCACGATGTTTATTTGCAAAAGTACTTTTACTTGTTTCAAGCATGTTTGAAATGAAAGAATTGAAAGACTCACCTGATAATCGGACATTTGCTTCACTTATCCAACAAATCTCTTCAGGAATTTCATAGTTCATTAATAACCTCAGTCTTGCACACCTAGCTTGGTAAATTTTTGTAATCACATTTTAAGGCAAAACGGGAAAATACTTTTTTTAATTTTTCAAGAGTGGTGTTTATTTTTTAAGATGAGAAATGGAAAAGAGATTCAAAGAAAAGAGAAGGAGCAAGGAATTGAAAAAATATATACACAGATATCAGTTATCATGGAAAACTAAAAGAACCGACTTAAGAGTCATGGAGTACCATTATCCACCATTTAACTAGGGTGAGAGAGACTAGCAAACCAAGAGTCACAAACAAAGAAAACAAAACACATAAACAATGTGAGAAAAACAAAATAATCAACTTTTATCTATAAGATCATTCAAACCAATGGATTCATTTTCTCTAGGGAAACTATCAAAATAAGCTTTGAAACAATGTCCATTTACCTAAAAAACATTGTTACTCTTTAGATTCTCAATATCAAAGGCCCCCATAAGGATACACATGTTTCTCAATAAATAGACTGATCCATTTTGATCTTAACTCTTTATGGAATAAATTGAATCGAGAATTATAAAACAAAACTTTTTTACCAGTATCAACGTTTTGACAATTTTCACAAGTTTTGCAGAATGTATGTGTGTCCTTGAACATAGTGGGCCAATAAAATCCATTTTAAAAGATTATTAAACCTGTCTTTTTTATGAGAAATTACTTCCACGTGGTTCAGAATGACAAAGTTTAATGACACTACTTACCTCATTATTAGAAATGCATCTTTGAAATATTTGATCAGGATAATATTTGAATAAGTTAGGGTCATCCCAATAAAAGTTCTTAACTTCGTTCAAAAACTTTCCTTCATTTTGGGTACTCTAATGAGCTTGGAAATATCCTAAAGTAAGAAAATTGATATTTTTATCATACCAAGGCATTTGACTAAGAGAAGGTAAGGATTCATCAAGAAAGTAATCATTGATTGGTGTGATGTCAGATGTCGAATTTGTTGTCACTCTTAACAAAAGATCTACATCAACATTTTCAGTGTCTTTTTTATCTATGATATCTTTCTAAGAATAAATCATTTACACATCTTCAGATTTATCAAACTCTATTTTACTTACGGTAGATTCAAATTGATCATAAACTAATTCGTCAATAAGATCTACTTCTTGTGAATCATTATCATTTCTAGGTTGTTTGTAAATTTTGAAATATTCATCTTCAATGTCATATTTCCAAAAGATAGCTTCATCTGTCCATTCCTATAATTAATAAATGCATTAGAAGTTGCATGAAACAAACGTTCTAAAATAACAGGAAATGAATTACATGCTTCAACAAGTTATGTATCCAAGACAATAAAATCCATAGGATAAATGAATTTATCAACTTGTACTAACACATCTTCAACTATTCCTCTAGGCACTTTTGCATATCTATTAGCAAGTGAGAGAGTTACAGAAGTTGGTTTTAACTCACCTAGATTGAAACTTTGAGAAACTGAATATGGAAGTAAATTTACATTGGCTTCAAAATTAAGTAAGGCTCTTTTAATTTTATATTTTCTAATAAAGCAAGAAATTATAGGACAATTAAGGTCTTTATATTTCAATGCATTATTGTTCTGAAGAATGACACTTACTTGTTCGGCTAAAAAGGCTTTCTTTTTCACATTCAGTTTTCTCTTCATAGTGCATAAATCTTTTAAAAATTTAGCATAAAAAGGAACTTGTTTAATAGCATCCAACAAAGGTATATTGATTCTTACCTGTTTGAAAGTTTCAAATATTTTAGAGTTATGATTGACTTTTTTTTGTTTGGTCATAGCATGAGGAAATGAAAGTACTGGCGGGGAATTAGTCTTTTCTTTGTAGTTTCATATTCAACCCCTTCCTTACCCTCAAAGATTGATTTATCACCTTTCTCACAAGGTTTAAGAGTAGGTTTTTAGTAACCTTACCACTACGAAAAGTAGTGACTGATTTGACTTAATATATGTGTTGGCTTCCAAAACTACTTGCATTTGAATTGTATTACCCCTTAAGATTTTATTGTAGTTGAGATGAAAACTTACCTTGCTCTTGAAAACTAAGAGCAGATTTCAATTTTGCAAGAGTATCTTTAAAATCTCTCATGCTTTGAGCAAGTTGAGTATTGATTGTCTCTTGCTTTTCAATGAATGCATGCAATGTTTCCTCAAGATTTTTTCTTGGAGGGGGAGCATAAGGAGGTGCATATACATAAGAATTTTAAAAATGATGGTGTGCTTGAAATGGTGGTTTTGAAGTTTGTGCATTGTTGTTATCACTCTTCCAATTAAAATTTGGGTGATTTCTTCAACTAGGGTTATATGGGTTATGATTGGGTCTTTAGAAACTATTTAAAGCATGGGCTTGTTCATGGAGACATTCGTTAAAAGAAGGCAAGGTTGGACAATCATTGGTTGAGTGTTCATTGGTTTCACATATTTAACATACAATGTCTTGAACATATTTTAATTGACCACTCTTTTTCAATTCTAGTGCCTCGACTTTTCTAGTTATGAATGCAAACTTAGCTTGAAGGTCATGATCTTCCCTAAAGTTGTACATATCTCCACTAGATGTATGAGGTTGATTTTTACTTGGTGCCTTATACGTGCCTGTAGTGTCCTAATTTTCAGTATTTTCAGCTAACAATTCTAAATACTCCATTGCTTTATCAGGGTCTTTATCTTCAAAAGTTTCATTGCACATCAATCCAACCATTTGTCTAAATCTAGGTGGTAAGCCTGCATAAAAAAATGAAACCAATCTCTATTGTTTAAAACCATGATGAGGGCAAGTATTAAGCAAGTCTTGATATCTATCCCAATATTGGTAAAATATTTCTCCTAATTTTTAAGTGAAATTGGTGATTTATTTTTTGAAAGAGTTTGTTCTATAAGATGGGAAAACTTCTTTAAAAATTATTGTTGCATTTCATCCCAAGCATAAATGGATCCTGGTATCAAATTTTGTAGCCATGTTTTAGCTTTATCTTTTAATAAAAAAGGAAAAAACTTTAATCTGATGGTGTTCATACTACAATTTGAGTCATTATAGGTGTTACAAACCTCCTCAAATTACCTTAAATATAAGTATGAATTTTCTCAATCTAAGTCATGAAAAGAAGGTAAAAGTTAAATAATGTTTGATTTAAATTTAAAATAAGATGCATTAAAGGGAAAAACTATATATGATGGTGCACTTGTTCTTGTGGGATTCATGTGGTGTCTAAGTGTTCTAAGATGGTTATTTTCATTATTCTTATTATAAAGTGATTAGTTATCTTCTTCAGCCATATTTTCTGAAAATAATAAGGATACCCTACAAAGTCTACCAGTTAATGTATATAACCATATTCTCATGCACATGTAGGAATATAATAAAAGGAAGAAAAAAAACAAAGTTATATACAAGAAAAATGAAAAGAAAAAATAAAATAAATACTATAATTTGTACAAGAACTTACCTCTATAATTTATACAAGAATTTACCTCCCCGGCAACGGCGCCAAAAACTTGACACGACTAAAAGATTAATGTCTTCTCCTAAGTGCAGGAGTGTTGAAGTAATAAATAACCCAGCAAAATCGGAGTTGAACCACAAGGAGGTTAATTGTATAAATTATAAATAATAATTATAAACAACAACAATAGTAACAATAACAAGAATAATAATAATAAAGAAAAAAAAAGTTGAACAAGATAACAAATATAAAATATGTTAATATCAAACATTAAAGTCCATCTTAAGTTTACACTACACTTATTCTTACACCATTAGTGAAATAATGAACTTAATTAAACATAATGAAAGAAGAAAAAATAAATAAACAAAATAAAAACATAAATAAAATAAAAATTAACTAATTAAATGAAAGGAAATGAAAGGCATGAACTTAATATTAATGAAAGTCAAATATAAGCAATACAAAAATACAAAAAGAGAAAGTAAGAGTATGATCTTGATCTAGAAACCAAGATGCCTAAATGAATGGTAAATGCCTCCTTTTATAGGCCAAAATTAGAAACTATTGATTTGATAACTAATTGATGAATGGGTGACCAACTCTTAACTTGGTGATAATTCTTATCTTTTTTTTTTTTTGCCCAAAACATCATTGATAACATCAGAATTAAAACCACTTAAAAAACATAAAGTTGTGAGAAATTGTCTCAGCTTTTCATAAAAAAATAGAGGTCATTTGGACTTCTAAAACTCTAGATATGAGCCAAACATTGAACAGTATTCGGGCTACAGAACAGATTCAGACTTCTTTGTTGTTGCTATAATTTGGACTTGAAAATGACCTTTGTAAATCTTGGGCTTCCATGAAAGTTGTAGACCTATGTCTTATCTTTCCATCCATATAAAATAGATCTAAATTTGAGATCTACAACTTCAAATATGACCCAATTACCGAACATTGTTCCGGTTTGAACTGGATCAACATCTCTTTTCTAACTTTGGTCATCTCTTTGTCCTTTTAATTTCAGTTCTTAAACTCATCAATCAATCATTTTATTTATGTGATAATCCTATATTTAAAATAAATATTTACCATAAATTAAAGGTATCTTATATCATTAGATATGTTATTATAAAACATACTTTAGTTAAGGAGTTATTGATAGTTTAAGTGTAAAATGATGATATAAAACCTTGATAAAAATGCACTTCTAAGTATTAATCATTACATATTGGATTATAAAACCTTGATAAAAATGGAGGTCATTTGACTTCCAAAACTCTAGATATAGGCTGAATGCTGAACAGTGTCTTGGCTACAGGACAGATTCAATCTTTTTCGTTGTTACTATAATTTGGACTTAAAAATGACCCTTTTAAAACCAGACCTTCATATAAAAGTTATATGCTTTTGTCTTACATTTCCATCATTTAAAATATATATAAATCCAAGATCTACAACTCCAGATATGACCCAATTACCAAACAATATTTCAGTTTGGACTGCACCAACATCTCTTTTCTAAGTTTGGTCATCTCTTTGTCCTTTCAATTTTAGTTCTTAAACTCATCAATAAATCCTTTTATTTATATGATAGGCCTACATTTAAGATGAACATTTACTGATTAGT
The DNA here is from genome assembly GCA_026413675.1 of Populus pruinosa. Classification (NCBI taxonomy): domain Eukaryota; kingdom Viridiplantae; phylum Streptophyta; class Magnoliopsida; order Malpighiales; family Salicaceae; genus Populus; species Populus pruinosa. The sequence continues at coordinate 6,444,168 of CM048594.1, forward strand.
ACTTAAAAGTGCATTTTTATCATGGTTTTATATCATCATTTTGCACTTGAAGTATCAATAACTCCTTAACTAAAACATGTTTTATAATAATATATCTAATAATATAATATACCTTTAATTTATGGTAAATGTTCATTTTAAATGCAGGCCTATCACATAAATGAAAATATTGATTGATGACTTTAAGAACTTAAATTGCAAAGGCAAAGAGATGGTCAAACTTAGAAAAGAGATGTCGGTGCAATCCAAACCAAAACACTGTTCAGTAATTAGGTCATATCTGGAGCTACAGATCTCAGATTTAGGTCCAATTTAAATGGATAGAAAGGTAAGACATAGGCCTACAACTTTCATATGTAGCCCAAGATCTAAAAAGGCCATTTGCAAGTCCAAATTGTAGCAACAACAAAGAAGCCGAATCTATCTTCCAGCCCGAGCACTGTTCAGTATTTTGGCCATATCTGGAGTTCTAGAAGTCCAAATGAGCTGAATGTTTTACACAAGAAATCTGAGACAATTACCTACAACTTTCATGTTTTCAACTAGCTCCAATTGTGACGTTATCAATGATTTTTGGGGCAGACAAGAGAAGATAAGGATTGTCACCAAGTCAAGAGTTGGCCACCCACTTATCAATTAGTCATCAAATCAATAGTTCCCAATTTTGGCCTATAAAAGGAGGCATTTGCCATGCATTTAGGCATCTTGGTTTCCAGATCAAGATCATGCTCTTCCTTTCTCTCTTTGTATTTTTTGTAATGTTTATGCTTTGCTTTCATTAATATCAAGTTTATGCCTTTCATTTCCTTTCCTTTACTTAGTTAGCTTTTATGTTCTTATTTTATTTATCTATTTTCTTGTGCTAGATGGACTTGTAATACACAATGTTGTTCTTTAGGAATGGTATCTATAAATCGTGAAGATAAAATACAATTCATTAAGGATGGCCTGAGTAAGGAGTCTTTAGATAATCTTCTGTTGACTCTTGAGACGCATCCTAGTGGAGATGTGCATCGTGCAATTCATGATTTATGGCCACTATTTCATAAAGAACATGATCGACTTAGTCTTGGGAATCTGACTAAAAAAGACCCTGTTTGCCAGTTTTTAAGAAAACTGGATGGGAAGCCTATCCCCGACCCATAGAGGGCGTTTAAGCCGTTCTTGGATGTAAAACCAAGTGAAGATGTGAGCTACAATCACAACTACCTATACATACACATGCTTTTTCAAAAGTAAATAAATAAAGAGAAAGAGAGTGTGTGAGACTCTAGCTGGCCTACATATAGGTGTTATGATTGCCTTTCTAATTTCTCATCTATAAAACCCTCTTTTCCTTCCTTTCATTTCTACTCAACCCATACATTCAACAAATAGAGAAATGTGTAGAAATGGCAAGTTCCTCAAGTCATCAAATAAGAAATATTTGTGTTTTCGGTGGATCTAGTCTTGGGAAAGAAAATGAGTTTTTAGAATCAGCAAATCATCTTGGTCAGGTGCTAGCTGAGAGAAAGATTCATTTAGTATATGGGGGAGGCAGTCTTGGGTTAATGGGAGCTGTGTTAATAGCTGCATTTTTAGGAGGTAGTCAAGTTTTGGGGGTCGTGCCCAAAGCTTTAGCAGAAGGGGACATCATTGGAAAAACAATTGGAGAGGAACTTCAGGTCTCCACAATGTCGGCTCGAATGAATGCAATGTTTAACCATGCTGATGCCTTCATTGCTTTACCAGGTGGTCTAGGCACATTGGAAGAGATCTTTCTTATTTCCTCTTGGGCTCAACTGCACATTCACCATAAACCCATAGGTTTGTTAAATGTTAATGGTTATTATGATAAATTATTGTCTTTTCTTGATCATGCTGTGGAACAGGAATTTCTAACATCTTCTACATGACAAGTCATAATCTCTGCTACTACTGCTAAACAATTGATTGACCAACTACAATCTTTCATTCCTGTAATTGATCCTTCCATGAGTCGCATAAATTGGTCATCTACGGGAAGCCGTAAAAAGCTTAGATTGGACTTGAGGCTTCATTTGTGAATTTTTGTGTCTTTTGGTTTTATTATTGTGTTTTGTTATTTCTTATTTTTGTTTCAGTGTGTTTCAGGTTTTGTCAGTGTTCTTTATTTCAGGTGATATCTTCTATACTCTATCTTTCTACCTTAGAACATTGAGGACAATGTCTCGTTTTGGTTGGGGGGAGAGGGTAGTAGTTGATAAAAAAAAATTATTTTTCATTTCATAAAACATGTGCATAATTGTTGTTACTAGGATGGCAGAGTAAAGGAGCTCTTTTGTTAAAGTGACTCTTGAGACGCATCTTAGTAACCATTCTTAACAAGGTCTATTATAATACTTCTTGAAATATTCAGGTTTACAAACTCTCGTATTGTTATCACTTAATTCTGCTCATATACTTATTTAACATGTATTCTTAAACCTTAATTTACACACACACACTTTAACATATGATTGTGGGTTGCATATTGGATTATTACATTATTTATGTTCTTTTGTTAAAGGTAACAACTAAGGGAAAGGGATTGTATATAATTAAGAAAAAAAATGAAAAAAAAAAGAAAAAAAATGATAATAATAAAAATGTAGATAAGTTAGGTTTCGTAGCCTCCCTAACCTAAGCAATTAAGCCCGAAGGGGTGTTTTAACACCTAATACCCTAAAGTCAACTGACTTGGGAGCTATTGGCCCAACGCTTGTTACATGGGTTAAGGATAAAAGCTTAAGGGAATCAAACATTGCACTATCTACATATCAGTATCTACGACCCGAGTTATTAAGCTCGTAGGGGTGTCTTAACACCTAATGCCCTAAGACCAACTGGTCTGGGAGTCATTAGCTGAAAGCTCGTTACATGGGTTAAAGATGCATGATGTTTTTAAAATATATGTATATATATATATATTTTTTTTTTAAAAAAAAAAGGAAGACAAAAATAATAATCCCAACCCAAGGAAGTTAACCTTAAACATTAGAATAAAAATTTTGTTTTCTTTCAAGAAAAGCCCCATAATTATGTGTTGATACATTGAGTACAAAAGAAAGGTTTATTAATATCTTGTTAAGAGGTATTGAGCAGATATATAAATTTAATGAGAGTTTGTTTATCTAGATAGATTAATGAAAGTTAAATGATGAATACCTTGCTTTATGAAATTTGCAAATTGTTTTAATGCTTTGATTACTAGGGACTAGTAATAAGCTGGTTGAGGGGTGTGATTAGTACTTAAAAGTGTATTTTTATCATGGTTTTATATCATCATTTTGCACTTGAAGTATCAATAACTCCTTAACTAAAGCATGTTTTATAATAATATATCTAATAATATAAGATACCTTTAATTTATGGTAAATATTCATTTTAAATGCAGGCCTATCACATAAATAAAAGGATTGATTGATGACTTTAAGAACTTAAATTGCAAGGATAAAGAGATGGCCAAACTTAGAAAAGAGATGTCAGTGCAATCCAAACCGGAACACTTTTCGGTAATTAGGTCATATCTGGAGCTACAGATCTCAGATTTAGGTCCAATTTATATGGATGGAAAGGTAAGACATAGGCCTACAACTTTCATATGGAGCCCAAGATCTAGAAAGGCCATTTGCAAGTCCAAATTGTAGCAACAACAAAGAAGCCTGAATCTGTCTTCCAACCCAAATGAGCTTAATTGTTTACACAAGAAAGCTGAGACAATTGCCTACAACTTTCATGTTTACAACTGGCTCCAATTTTGACGTTATGAATGACGTTTTGGGCAGACAAGAGAAGATAAGGATTGTCACCAAGTCAAGAGTTGGCCACCCACTTATCAATTAGTCATCAAATCAATAGTTCCCAATTTTGGCCTATAAAAGGAGGCATTTGCCATGCATTTAGGCATCTTGGTTTCCAGATCAAGATCATGCTCTTCCTTTCTCTCTTTGTATTTTTTGTAATGTTTATGCTTTACTTTCATTAATATCAAGTTTATGCCTTTCATTTCCTTTCCTTTACTTAGTTAACTTTTATGTTCTTATTCTGTTTATTTATTTTTCTTTCTTTCATTATGTCTAGCTAAGTTAATTATGTCAAGGTGAAAAGGTTACACTAATGGTGTAAGAATAAGTATAATGTAAACTTAATATGGACTTTAATGTTTGATACTAACATGTTTCATATTTGTTATCTTGTTCACTCTTTAATACTTTGCTTGTTAAATGACTAATCTTGATTTATGTTGTATAACACTTGGTACAACAAATGCTTGACACTTTCATAGCCCATAATGTATGGTATAACCGACACCTGAGCTATGAAAGGAACTTGATTTGTTGTTAACATAAGTTATAATCATGAATGCTTGACGAGATTTACAAGTATTAGCATTAATTGAATAAGATGACTAATGTAATCATGTTAACAATATATAATCTGATTGGAACCTCCTTTGTGTGTGGTTTCCAATTCAATAATAAGAGTTTATACTATACTTGTTTGTTGGAACCTCTAACCTTGACATTTGTTATTATTATTGTTTAATCCTTACTTTAATATTTCATCTCTAAGTTCTCATCATCATCATCTTCTTCTTCTTCTCTTTCTTTATTATTACTATTATTATTATTATTATTATTATTATTATTATTATTACTATTGTTGTTGTTATTATTGTTGTTTTGTAATTGTTGTTTATAATTGTACAATTAACCTCCCTGTGGTTCGACCCCGGTCTTGCCGGGTTATTTATTACTTCGACACTCCTGCACTTGGGAGAAGACATCAACCTTTTAGTCGTGTCACCCATCCCTAAAAGTGGATGTGCAATCACCTAGACACGCTATTAACCAATTGATCAAGTGTAAAAAAAAAAAATTATGCTCTCGCTCTCATTCTAGAACCTTTATTTTATTTTTATTTTTTATTTATATGTGTAGATTGTTGAGTGACTTTCCTCTTCCCATCACTACTATAGTTGACACTACTATTTGCAACATAAACACCAGCAACCATGTTACCTATATTGACACGACTAAAAGATTAATGTCTTCTCCAAAGTGCAGGAGTGTTGAAGTAATAAATAACCCGGCAAGACTGAGGTCGAACCACAGGGAGGTTAATTATACAAATTATAAACAACAACAATGACAACAATAATAATAGTAGTAATAATAATACTAATAATACTAGTAGTAGTAGTAGTAATAACAATATAATAATAATAATAATAATAATAATAACAACAACAAAAACAACAATAAAGAAAAGAAAAAAGAAAAATTGATGAGAACTTTGAGATGGAAAATTAACGTAAGGATTAAACAACGATAACAAATAATGTCAAGGTTAGAGGATCCATTAATGGTATGTCAAACAAATATAGTATAAACTCTTATTATTCAATTGGAAACCACACACAAAGGAGGTTCCAATCATATTATAGATTATTAACATGATTACATTAGTCATCTTATTCGATTAATGCTAATACTTGTAAATTTCATCAAACATTTATGATTATAACTTATGTTAACAACAAATCAAGTTCCTTTCATAGCTTAGGTGTCGGTCATACCATACAATATGGGCTATGAAAGTGTTAAACATTTGTTGTACCAAGTGTTATACAACATAAATCAAGATTAGTCATTTAACAAGTAGCCCATAATGTATGGTATAACCGACACCTGAGCTATGGAAGGAACTTGATTTGTTGTTAACATAAGTTATAATCATGAATGCTTGACGAGATTTACAAGTATTAGCATTAATTGAATAAGATGACTAATGTAATCATGTTAACAATATATAATCTGATTGGAACCTCCTTTGTGTGTGGTTTCCAATTCAATAATAAGAGTTTATACTATACTTGTTTGATATACCATTAGTGGAACCTCTAACCTTGACATTTGTTATTATTATTGTTTAATCCTTACTTTAATATTTCATCTCTAAGTTCTCATCATCATCATCTTCTTCTTCTTCTCTTTCTTTATTATTATTATTATTATTATTATTATTATTATTATTATTATTATTATTATTACTATTGTTGTTGTTATTATTGTTGTTTTGTAATTGTTGTTTATAATTTGTACAATTAACCTCCCTGTGGTTCGACCCCGGTCTTGCCGGGTTATTTATTACTTCGACACTCCTGCACTTGGGAGAAGACATCAACCTTTTAGTCGTGTCAAGTTTTTGGCGCCGTTGCCGGGGAGGTAAGTTCTTGTATAAATTATAATATTTATTTTATTTTCTCTTTTCACTTTTCACTTTTCTTGTATATAACTTTGTTTCCTTTCTCTTGTTTCTTCTTCTTTTATTTTCTTCTTCCTTTTATTTTATTCCTACACGTGCATGAGAGTGTGGTCACGTACATCAAGTGGTAGACTTTGTAGGGTATCCTCATCATTTTCAGAAAATATGGCTGAAGAAGATAATCAATCACTTCATAATGAAAATAATGAGAATAACCGTGCTAGAACACTTAGAGACCACATGAATCCCACAAGAACAAGTGCACCATCATGCATAGTTTTTCCTCCTGATGCATCTCATTTTAATTTTAAACCAGGTATTATTCAACTTTTACCTTCTTTTCATGGTTTGGAATTGGAAAATCCATACTTGCATTCAAGGGAATTTGAGGAGGTGTGCAACACATATAATAACTTAAATTGTAGCATGAACACCATTAGATTAAAGCTTTTTTCTTTTTCATTAAAAGATAAAGCTAAAACATGGCTACAAAATTTAAGACCAGGATCCATTCGTGCTTGGGATGAAATGCAACAATAGTTTTTAAAGAAGTTTTTCCCATCTCATAGCACAAACTCTTTCAAAAGACAAATCACCACTTTCACTCAAAAACCAGGAGAAACATTTTACAAATGTTGGGATAGGTATCGAGACTTGCTTAATACTTGTCCTCATCATGGTTTTGAAACATGGAGATTGGTTTCACATTTCTATGAAGGGTTAACACCTAAAGATAGGCAAATGGTTGAATTGATGTGCAATGGAACTTTTGAAGATAAAGACCCTGATGAAGCAATGGAGTACTTAGACTTGTTAGCTGAAAATGCTCAAAATTGGGACACCGCGGGTACTTATGAGGCACCGAGTAAAACTCAACCTCACACATCTAGTGGAGGCATGTACAACCTTAGGGAAGATTGACACGACTGAAAGATTGATGTCTTCTCCCAAGTGCAGGAGTGTCGAAGTAATAAATAACCCGGCAAGACCGGGGTCGAACCACAGGGAGGTTAATTGTACAAATTATAAACAACAATTATAAAACAACAATAACAACAACAACAACAACAACAACAACAACAACAACAATAATAATAATAATAATAATAATAATAATAATAATAATAATAATAATAAAGAAAGAGAAGAAGAAGAAGATGATGATGATGAGAACTTGGAGATCAAATATTAATGTAAGGATTAAGCAATAATAATAACAAATGTCAAGGTTAGAGATTCCACTAATGGTATATCAAACAAGTATAGTATAAACTCTTATTATTGAATTGGAAACCACACACAAAGGAGGTTCCAATCAGATTATATATTGTTAACATGATTACATTAGTCATCTTATTCAATTAATGCTAATACTTGTAAATCTCGTCAAGCATTCATGATTATAACTTATGTTAACAACAAATCAAGTTCCTTTCATAGCTCAGGTGTCGGTTATACCATACATTATGGGCTATGAAAGTGCCAAGCATTTGTTGTACCAAGTGTTATACAACATAAATCAAGATTATTCATTTAACAAGCAAAGTATTAAAGAGTGAACAAGATAACAAATATAAAACATATTAGTATCAAACATTAAAGTCCATATTAAGTTTACATTATACTTATTCTTACACCATTAGTGTAACCTTTTCACCTTGACATAATTAACTTAGCTAGACATAATGAAAGAAAGCAAAATAGATAAACAAAATAAGAACATAAAAGTTAACTAAGTAAAGGAAAGGAAATGAAAGGCATAAACTTGATATTAATGAAAGCAAAGCATAAACATTACAAAAAATACAAAGAGAGAAAGGAAGAGCATGATCTTGATCTGGAAATCAAGATGCCTAAATGCATGGCAAATGCCTCCTTTTATAGGCCAAAATTGGGAACTATTGATTTGATGACTAATTGATAAGTGGGTGGCCAACTTTTGACTTGGTGACAATCCTTATCTTCTCTTGTCTGCCCAAAATGTCATTGATAACGTCAAAATTGGAGCCAGGTGCAAACATGAAAGTTGTAGGTAATTGTCTCAGCTTTCTTGTGTAAAAAATTCAGCTCATTTGGACTTCTAGAACTCCAGATATGGCCAAAATACCGAACAGTGCTCGGGCTGGAAGACAGATTCGGGCTTCTTTGTTGTTGCTACAATTTGGACTTGATAATGGCCTTTCTAGATCTTGGGCTCCATATGAAAGTTGTAGGCCTATGTCTTACCTTTCCATCCATATAAATTGGACCTAAATCGGAGATCTGTAGCTCTAGATATGACCCAATTACCGAACAGTGTTCCGGTTTGGATTGCACCGACATCTCTTCTCTAAGTTTGACCATCTCTTTATCCATGCAATTTAAGTTCTTCAAGTCATCAATCAATCCTTTCATTTATGTGATAGACCTGCATTAAAAATAGACGTTTACCACAAATTATAGGTATCTTATATTATTAGATATATTATTATAAAACATATTTTAGTTAAGGAGTTATTAATACTTCAAGTGCAAAATGATGATATAAAACCATGATAAAAATGCACTTTTAAGTACTAATCACACCCCCCAACCAGCTTATTACTAGTCCCTAGTAATCAAAGCGTAAAATAGAAAAACAATTTGTATATTCCACAAAGCAAGGTATTCATCATTTAACTTCCATTAGTCTATTCAGATAAACAAACTCTCATTAAATTTATATATCTACTCAATACCACTTAACAAGATATTAATAAACCTTTCTTTTGTGCTCAATGTATCAACACATAATTATGGGGCTTTTCTTGGAAGAAAACAAAATTTTTGTTCTAATGTTTAAGGTTAACTTCCTTGGGTTGGGATTACTATTTTTGTCTTTTTTTTTTCTTTTTAACTCTATATACATATACTTTAAAAACATCATGCATCTTTAACCCATGTAACGAGCTTTCAGCTAATGACTCCCAGACCAGTTGGTCTTAGGGCATTAGGTGTTAAGACACCCCTACGAGCTTAGTAACTCGGGTCGCAGATACTGATATATAGATAGTGCAATGTTTGATTCCCTTAAGCTTTTCTCCTCAACCCATGTAACAAGCGTTGGGCCAATAGCTCCCAAGTCAGTTGACTTTAGGGTATTAGGTGTTAAAACACCCCTTCGGGCTTAATTGCTTAGGTTAGGGAGGCTACGAAACCAAACTTATCTACATTTTTATTATCATCTTTTTTTTTCTTTTTTTTTCTTTTTTTTTCATGTTTTTGTTTTTTAATTATATACAATCCCTTCCCTTAGTTGTTACCTTTAACAAAAGAACATAAATAATGTAATAATCCAATATGCAACCCACAATCATATGTTGAAGTGTGTGTGTGTACATTAAGGTTTAAGAATACATGTTAAATAAGTATATGAGCAGAATTAAGTGGTAACAATACGAGAGTTTATAAACCTGAATATTTCAGGAAGTATTATAATAGACCTTGTTAAGAATGGTTACTAAGATGCGTCTCAAGAGTCACTTTAACAAAAGAACTCCTTTACTCTGCCATCCTAGTAACAACAATTATGCACATGCTTTATGAAATGAAAAACAATTTTTTTTTATCAACTACTACCCTCTCCCACCAACCAAAACGAGACATTGTCCTCAATGTTCTAAGGTAGAAAGATAGAGTATAGAAGATATCACCTGAAATAACGAACACTGACAAAACCTGAAACACACTAAAACAAAAATAAGAAATAACAAAACACAATAATAAAACCAAAAGACACAAGTTTTTACAAACAAAAAAAAAATTCAAATTGCAGTTGTGAATGTGGCTCACATCTTCCCTTGGTTTTACGTCCAAGAACAGCTTAAACGCCCTCAATGGGTCGGGGATAGGCTTCCCATCCAGTTTTCTTAAAAACTGGCAAACAGGGTTTTTTTTAGTCAGATTCCCAAGACTAAGTCAAGTATGTTCTTTATGAAAATGGGTTCATAAGTCATGAATTACACGATGCTTATCTCGACTATGATGAGACTTAAGAGTCAATAGAAGATTATCTAAAGACTCTCTGTGTTTTGAAATAAATCCCACCTTCTGACAATTTTCACAGTTTTTGCGAAATGCATCTGACTCCTTGAATATGATGGGCCAGTAAAATTCACTTTGTAAGATTTCTACAATCCTCTGTTTTGACGGGAAATGATCCCCACATGCCTTAGAGTGACAAAATTTAATGAAATTACTTATCTCATTATCGGGAAAACATCTTTGACATATTTGATCAGGACAATAATTGAATAAGTAAGGGTCATCCCAACAAAAATTTTGCTCGTTGCTCAAAAATTTTCTTTTGTCTTCAATACTCCAGTGAGCTGGCAAAAATCCTGAAGTAAGAAAATTAATATTTTTAGCAAACCAAGGCATTGAACTAAGAGAAAGTAGAGATTTATCAGGAAAGTAATCATCGATTGGTGTGATGTCGGGTGTCGAATCTGTTGTCACTTTTGATAAAAGATCCGCATCAACCTTTTCGGTGCCTTTTTCATCCTCGATTTCTTCCTGATTGGTCATGGCATGAGAAAATGAAAGTGCTGGCGAAGAATCAGTCATTTCTTTGCTATTTTCAGATTCAACCCCTTCCTTACCCTTAGAGGTTGACTCATCATCTTTCTCACAAGGTTCAAGAATTGGTTTTTGAATAACCTTACCACTACACAAAGTGATGACTGATTTGACTTGATCCATGAGTTGACTTCCATAACTACTTGCATTTGCATTGTATTGCTCCTTGAGATTTTGCTGTGGTTTAGATGGAAACTTACCTTGCTCTTGAAAATTGAGAGCAGATGTGAATTTTGCAAGAGTATCTTTAAAATCTGTTATGCTTTGAGCAAGTTGATTGTTGATTATCTCTTGCTTTTCAATGAATGCATACAAAGTTTCCTCAAAATTTCTTGTAGGAGGTGGAGCATAAGGAGGTGCATATCCATGATAATTTTGGAAATTATAGTGTGCTTGAAACTGTGGTTGTGAAGTTTGTGCATTGTTGTTCTCACTCTTCCAACTGAAATTTGGATGATTTCTCCAACCAGGGTTGTATGTTTGGGAGTATGGGTTGTGGTTGGCCCTTTGGAAACTGTTTAAAGCATGAGCTTGTTCATGGAGACATTCCTTAAAAGAAGGCAAGGTTAGACAATCATTGGTTGAGTGTTCATTTGTTTCACAGATTTGACACACAATGTTTTCAACGGATTTTAATTGACCACTCTTTTTCAATTCTAGTACCTCGACATTTCTAGCTAAAGATGCAAACTTGGCTTGAAGGTCATGATCTTCCCTAAGGTTGTACATACCTCTACTAGATGTATGAGGTTGAGTTTTACTCGGTGCCTCATAAGTACCCGCGGTGTCCCAATTTTGAGCATTTTCAGCTAACAAGTCTAAGTACTCCATTGCTTCATCAGGGTCTTTATCTTCAAAAGTTCCATTGCACATCAATTCAACCATTTGCCTATCTTTAGGTGTTAACCCTTCATAGAAATGTGAAACCAATCTCCATGTTTCAAAACCATGATGAGGGCAAGTACTAAGCAAGTCTCGATACCTATCCCAACATTTATAAAATGTTTCTCCTGGTTTTTGAGTGAAAGTGGTGATTTGTCTCTTGAAAGAGTTTGTTATATGAGATGGGAAAAACTTCTTTAAAAATTGTTGTTGCATTTCATCCCAAGCACGAATGGATCCTGGTCTTAAGTTTTGTAGCCATGTTTTAGCTTTATCTTTTAATGAAAAAGGAAAAAGCTTTAATCTGATGGTGTTCATGCTACAATTTAAGTTATTATATGTGTTGCACACCTCTTCAAATTCCCTTAAATGCAAGTATGGATTTTCTAATTCCAAACCATGAAAAGAAGGTAAAAGTTGAATAATACCTGGTTTAAAATTAAAATGAGATGCATCAGGAGGAAAAACTATGCATGATGGTGCACTTGTTCTTGTGGGATTCATGTGGTCTCTAAGTGTTCTAGCACGGTTATTCTCATTATTTTCATTATGAAGTGATTGATTATCTTCTTCAGCCATATTTTCTGAAAATGTTGAGGATACCCTACAAAGTCTACCACTTGATGTACGTGACCACACTCTCATGCACGTGTAGGAAAAATAAAAAAAAAACAAGAAGAAAGCAAAAGAAGGAGGAAGAAAACAAAATAAAAAGAAACAAAGTTATATACAAGAAAAGTGAAAAGAGAAAATAAAATAAATACTATAATTTATACAAGAACTTACCTCCCCGGCAACGGCGCCAAAAACTTGACACGACTGAAAGATTGATGTCTTCTCCCAAGTGCAGGAGTGTCGAAGTAATAAATAACCCGGCAAGACCGGGGTCGAACCACAGGGAGGTTAATTGTACAAATTATAAACAACAATTATAAAACAACAATAACAACAACAACAACAACAACAACAACAACAACAACAATAATAATAATAATAATAATAATAATAATAATAATAATAATAATAATAATAAAGAAAGAGAAGAAGAAGAAGATGATGATGATGAGAACTTGGAGATCAAATATTAATGTAAGGATTAAGCAATAATAATAACAAATGTCAAGGTTAGAGATTCCACTAATGGTATATCAAACAAGTATAGTATAAACTCTTATTATTGAATTGGAAACCACACACAAAGGAGGTTCCAATCAGATTATATATTGTTAACATGATTACATTAGTCATCTTATTCAATTAATGCTAATACTTGTAAATCTCGTCAAGCATTCATGATTATAACTTATGTTAACAACAAATCAAGTTCCTTTCATAGCTCAGGTGTCGGTTATACCATACATTATGGGCTATGAAAGTGCCAAGCATTTGTTGTACCAAGTGTTATACAACATAAATCAAGATTATTCATTTAACAAGCAAAGTATTAAAGAGTGAACAAGATAACAAATATAAAACATATTAGTATCAAACATTAAAGTCCATATTAAGTTTACATTATACTTATTCTTACACCATTAGTGTAACCTTTTCACCTTGACATAATTAACTTAGCTAGACATAATGAAAGAAAGCAAAATAGATAAACAAAATAAGAACATAAAAGTTAACTAAGTAAAGGAAAGGAAATGAAAGGCATAAACTTGATATTAATGAAAGCAAAGCATAAACATTACAAAAAATACAAAGAGAGAAAGGAAGAGCATGATCTTGATCTGGAAATCAAGATGCCTAAATGCATGGCAAATGCCTCCTTTTATAGGCCAAAATTGGGAACTATTGATTTGATGACTAATTGATAAGTGGGTGGCCAACTTTTGACTTGGTGACAATCCTTATCTTCTCTTGTCTGCCCAAAATGTCATTGATAACGTCAAAATTGGAGCCAGGTGCAAACATGAAAGTTGTAGGTAATTGTCTCAGCTTTCTTGTGTAAAAAATTCAGCTCATTTGGACTTCTAGAACTCCAGATATGGCCAAAATACCGAACAGTGCTCGGGCTGGAAGACAGATTCGGGCTTCTTTGTTGTTGCTACAATTTGGACTTGATAATGGCCTTTCTAGATCTTGGGCTCCATATGAAAGTTGTAGGCCTATGTCTTACCTTTCCATCCATATAAATTGGACCTAAATCGGAGATCTGTAGCTCTAGATATGACCCAATTACCGAACAGTGTTCCGGTTTGGATTGCACCGACATCTCTTCTCTAAGTTTGACCATCTCTTTATCCATGCAATTTAAGTTCTTCAAGTCATCAATCAATCCTTTCATTTATGTGATAGACCTGCATTAAAAATAGACGTTTACCACAAATTATAGGTATCTTATATTATTAGATACATTATTATAAAACATATTTTAGTTAAGGAGTTATTGATACTTCAAGTGCAAAATGATGATATAAAACCATGATAAAAATGCACTTTTAAGTACTAATCACACCCCCCAACCAGCTTATTACTAGTCCCTAGTAATCAAAGCGTAAAATAGAAAAACAATTTGTATATTCCACAAAGCAAGGTATTCATCATTTAACTTCCATTAGTCTATTCAGATAAACAAACTCTCATTAAATTTATATATCTACTCAATACCACTTAACAAGATATTAATAAACCTTTCTTTTGTGCTCAATGTATCAACACATAATTATGGGGCTTTTCTTGGAAGAAAACAAAATTTTTGTTCTAATGTTTAAGGTTAACTTCCTTGGGTTGGGATTACTATTTTTGTCTTTTTTTTTTCTTTTTAACTCTATATACATATACTTTAAAAACATCATGCATCTTTAACCCATGTAACGAGCTTTCAGCTAATGACTCCCAGACCAGTTGGTCTTAGGGCATTAGGTGTTAAGACACCCCTACGAGCTTAGTAACTCGGGTCGCAGATACTGATATATAGATAGTGCAATGTTTGATTCCCTTAAGCTTTTCTCCTCAACCCATGTAACAAGCGTTGGGCCAATAGCTCCCAAGTCAGTTGACTTTAGGGTATTAGGTGTTAAAACACCCCTTCGGGCTTAATTGCTTAGGTTAGGGAGGCTACGAAACCAAACTTATCTACATTTTTATTATCATCTTTTTTTTTCTTTTTTTTTCTTTTTTTTTCATGTTTTTGTTTTTTAATTATATACAATCCCTTCCCTTAGTTGTTACCTTTAACAAAAGAACATAAATAATGTAATAATCCAATATGCAACCCACAATCATATGTTGAAGTGTGTGTGTGTACATTAAGGTTTAAGAATACATGTTAAATAAGTATATGAGCAGAATTAAGTGGTAACAATACGAGAGTTTATAAACCTGAATATTTCAGGAAGTATTATAATAGACCTTGTTAAGAATGGTTACTAAGATGCGTCTCAAGAGTCACTTTAACAAAAGAACTCCTTTACTCTGCCATCCTAGTAACAACAATTATGCACATGCTTTATGAAATGAAAAACAATTTTTTTTTATCAACTACTACCCTCTCCCACCAACCAAAACGAGACATTGTCCTCAATGTTCTAAGGTAGAAAGATAGAGTATAGAAGATATCACCTGAAATAACGAACACTGACAAAACCTGAAACACACTAAAACAAAAATAAGAAATAACAAAACACAATAATAAAACCAAAAGACACAAGTTTTTACAAACAAAAAAAAAATTCAAATTGCAGTTGTGAATGTGGCTCACATCTTCCCTTGGTTTTACGTCCAAGAACAGCTTAAACGCCCTCAATGGGTCGGGGATAGGCTTCCCATCCAGTTTTCTTAAAAACTGGCAAACAGGGTTTTTTTTAGTCAGATTCCCAAGACTAAGTCAAGTATGTTCTTTATGAAAATGGGTTCATAAGTCATGAATTACACGATGCTTATCTCGACTATGATGAGACTTAAGAGTCAATAGAAGATTATCTAAAGACTCTCTGTGTTTTGAAATAAATCCCACCTTCTGACAATTTTCACAGTTTTTGCGAAATGCATCTGACTCCTTGAATATGATGGGCCAGTAAAATTCACTTTGTAAGATTTCTACAATCCTCTGTTTTGACGGGAAATGATCCCCACATGCCTTAGAGTGACAAAATTTAATGAAATTACTTATCTCATTATCGGGAAAACATCTTTGACATATTTGATCAGGACAATAATTGAATAAGTAAGGGTCATCCCAACAAAAATTTTGCTCGTTGCTCAAAAATTTTCTTTTGTCTTCAATACTCCAGTGAGCTGGCAAAAATCCTGAAGTAAGAAAATTAATATTTTTAGCAAACCAAGGCATTGAACTAAGAGAAAGTAGAGATTTATCAGGAAAGTAATCATCGATTGGTGTGATGTCGGGTGTCGAATCTGTTGTCACTTTTGATAAAAGATCCGCATCAACCTTTTCGGTGCCTTTTTCATCCTCGATTTCTTCCTGATTGGTCATGGCATGAGAAAATGAAAGTGCTGGCGAAGAATCAGTCATTTCTTTGCTATTTTCAGATTCAACCCCTTCCTTACCCTTAGAGGTTGACTCATCATCTTTCTCACAAGGTTCAAGAATTGGTTTTTGAATAACCTTACCACTACACAAAGTGATGACTGATTTGACTTGATCCATGAGTTGACTTCCATAACTACTTGCATTTGCATTGTATTGCTCCTTGAGATTTTGCTGTGGTTTAGATGGAAACTTACCTTGCTCTTGAAAATTGAGAGCAGATGTGAATTTTGCAAGAGTATCTTTAAAATCTGTTATGCTTTGAGCAAGTTGATTGTTGATTATCTCTTGCTTTTCAATGAATGCATACAAAGTTTCCTCAAAATTTCTTGTAGGAGGTGGAGCATAAGGAGGTGCATATCCATGATAATTTTGGAAATTATAGTGTGCTTGAAACTGTGGTTGTGAAGTTTGTGCATTGTTGTTCTCACTCTTCCAACTGAAATTTGGATGATTTCTCCAACCAGGGTTGTATGTTTGGGAGTATGGGTTGTGGTTGGCCCTTTGGAAACTGTTTAAAGCATGAGCTTGTTCATGGAGACATTCCTTAAAAGAAGGCAAGGTTAGACAATCATTGGTTGAGTGTTCATTTGTTTCACAGATTTGACACACAATGTTTTCAACGGATTTTAATTGACCACTCTTTTTCAATTCTAGTACCTCGACATTTCTAGCTAAAGATGCAAACTTGGCTTGAAGGTCATGATCTTCCCTAAGGTTGTACATACCTCTACTAGATGTATGAGGTTGAGTTTTACTCGGTGCCTCATAAGTACCCGCGGTGTCCCAATTTTGAGCATTTTCAGCTAACAAGTCTAAGTACTCCATTGCTTCATCAGGGTCTTTATCTTCAAAAGTTCCATTGCACATCAATTCAACCATTTGCCTATCTTTAGGTGTTAACCCTTCATAGAAATGTGAAACCAATCTCCATGTTTCAAAACCATGATGAGGGCAAGTACTAAGCAAGTCTCGATACCTATCCCAACATTTATAAAATGTTTCTCCTGGTTTTTGAGTGAAAGTGGTGATTTGTCTCTTGAAAGAGTTTGTTATATGAGATGGGAAAAACTTCTTTAAAAATTGTTGTTGCATTTCATCCCAAGCACGAATGGATCCTGGTCTTAAGTTTTGTAGCCATGTTTTAGCTTTATCTTTTAATGAAAAAGGAAAAAGCTTTAATCTGATGGTGTTCATGCTACAATTTAAGTTATTATATGTGTTGCACACCTCTTCAAATTCCCTTAAATGCAAGTATGGATTTTCTAATTCCAAACCATGAAAAGAAGGTAAAAGTTGAATAATACCTGGTTTAAAATTAAAATGAGATGCATCAGGAGGAAAAACTATGCATGATGGTGCACTTGTTCTTGTGGGATTCATGTGGTCTCTAAGTGTTCTAGCACGGTTATTCTCATTATTTTCATTATGAAGTGATTGATTATCTTCTTCAGCCATATTTTCTGAAAATGTTGAGGATACCCTACAAAGTCTACCACTTGATGTACGTGACCACACTCTCATGCACGTGTAGGAAAAATAAAAAAAAAACAAGAAGAAAGCAAAAGAAGGAGGAAGAAAACAAAATAAAAAGAAACAAAGTTATATACAAGAAAAGTGAAAAGAGAAAATAAAATAAATACTATAATTTATACAAGAACTTACCTCCCCGGCAACGGCGCCAAAAACTTGACACGACTGAAAGATTGATGTCTTCTCCCAAGTGCAGGAGTGTCGAAGTAATAAATAACCCGGCAAGACCGGGGTCGAACCACAGGGAGGTTAATTGTACAAATTATAAACAACAATTATAAAACAACAATAACAACAACAACAACAACAACAACAACAACAACAACAATAATAATAATAATAATAATAATAATAATAATAATAATAATAATAATAAAGAAAGAGAAGAAGAAGAAGATGATGATGATGAGAACTTGGAGATCAAATATTAATGTAAGGATTAAGCAATAATAATAACAAATGTCAAGGTTAGAGATTCCACTAATGGTATATCAAACAAGTATAGTATAAACTCTTATTATTGAATTGGAAACCACACACAAAGGAGGTTCCAATCAGATTATATATTGTTAACATGATTACATTAGTCATCTTATTCAATTAATGCTAATACTTGTAAATCTCGTCAAGCATTCATGATTATAACTTATGTTAACAACAAATCAAGTTCCTTTCATAGCTCAGGTGTCGGTTATACCATACATTATGGGCTATGAAAGTGCCAAGCATTTGTTGTACCAAGTGTTATACAACATAAATCAAGATTATTCATTTAACAAGCAAAGTATTAAAGAGTGAACAAGATAACAAATATAAAACATATTAGTATCAAACATTAAAGTCCATATTAAGTTTACATTATACTTATTCTTACACCATTAGTGTAACCTTTTCACCTTGACATAATTAACTTAGCTAGACATAATGAAAGAAAGCAAAATAGATAAACAAAATAAGAACATAAAAGTTAACTAAGTAAAGGAAAGGAAATGAAAGGCATAAACTTGATATTAATGAAAGCAAAGCATAAACATTACAAAAAATACAAAGAGAGAAAGGAAGAGCATGATCTTGATCTGGAAATCAAGATGCCTAAATGCATGGCAAATGCCTCCTTTTATAGGCCAAAATTGGGAACTATTGATTTGATGACTAATTGATAAGTGGGTGGCCAACTTTTGACTTGGTGACAATCCTTATCTTCTCTTGTCTGCCCAAAATGTCATTGATAACGTCAAAATTGGAGCCAGGTGCAAACATGAAAGTTGTAGGTAATTGTCTCAGCTTTCTTGTGTAAAAAATTCAGCTCATTTGGACTTCTAGAACTCCAGATATGGCCAAAATACCGAACAGTGCTCGGGCTGGAAGACAGATTCGGGCTTCTTTGTTGTTGCTACAATTTGGACTTGATAATGGCCTTTCTAGATCTTGGGCTCCATATGAAAGTTGTAGGCCTATGTCTTACCTTTCCATCCATATAAATTGGACCTAAATCGGAGATCTATAGCTCTAGATATGACCCAATTACCGAACAGTGTTCCGGTTTGGATTGCACCGACATCTCTTCTCTAAGTTTGACCATCTCTTTATCCATGCAATTTAAGTTCTTCAAGTCATCAATCAATCCTTTCATTTATGTGATAGACCTGCATTAAAAATAGACGTTTACCACAAATTATAGGTATCTTATATTATTAGATACATTATTATAAAACATATTTTAGTTAAGGAGTTATTGATACTTCAAGTGCAAAATGATGATATAAAACCATGATAAAAATGCACTTTTAAGTACTAATCAAAGATCATGACCTTCAAGCCAAGTTTGCATCTTTAGCTAGAAAAGTCGAGGCACTAGAATTGAAAAAGAGTGGTCAATTAAAATCTGTTGAAAACATTGTGTGTCAAATCTGTGAAACAAATGAACACTTAACCAATGATTGTCCAACCTTGCCTTCTTTTAAGGAATGTCTCCATGAACAATCCCATGCTTTAAACAATTTCCAAAGGCCCAACCACAACCCATACTCCCAAACATACAATCCTGGTTGGAGAGATCACCAAAACTTCAGTTGGAAGAGTGACAATGCACAAACTTCACAACCACAGTTTCAAGCACACCATAATTTCCAAAATTCTTATGGATATGCACCTTCTTATGCTCCACCTCCTAGAAGAAATCTTGAGGAAACATTGCATGCATTCATTGAAAAGCAAGAGACAATCAATACTCAACTTACTCAAAGCATAACAGATTTTAAAGAAACTCTTGCAAAATTCATATTTGCTTTCAGTTTTCAAGAGCAAGGTAAGTTTCCATCTCAACCACAGCAAAATCTTAAGGGGCAATATGATGCAAATGCAAGTAGTCATGGAAGTCAACACATGGATCAAGTCAAATCAGTCATCACTCTTTGTAGTGGTAAGGTTATTCACAAACCAATTCTTGAACCTTATGAGAAAGATGATGAGTCAATCTCTAAGGGTAAGGAAGGGGTTGAATCTGAAAATTGCAAAGAAACGACTGATTCTCCGCCAGCACTTTCATTTTCTCATGCCATGACCAATCAGGAAGAAATCGAGGATGAAAAAGGCACTGAAAAGGTTGATGCGAATCTTTTATCAAAAGTGACAACAGATTCGACACCCGACATCACACTAATTGATGATTACTTTCCTGATGAATCTCTACTTTCTCTTAATTCAATGCCTTGGTTTGCTAAAAATATCAATTTTCTTGCTTCAGGATTTTTGCCAACTCATTGGAGTATTGAAGACAAAAGAAAATTTTTGAGCAACGAGCAAAATTTTTATTGGGATGACCCTTACTTATTCAATTATTGTCCTGATCAAATATTTCAAAAATGCATTCTCGACAATGAGGTAAGTAATTTCATTAAATTTTGTTACTCTAAGGCATGTGGGGATCGTTTCTCATAAAAAAAAAGGATTGTAGAGATCTTACAAAGTGGATTTTCCTGGCCAACCATATTCAAGGAGTCACATGCATTTTGCAAAAACTGTGAAAATTATCAAAAGGTGGGATTTATTTCAAAACACAGAGAGTCTTTAGATAATCTTCTATTGACTCTTAAGTCTCATCATAGTCAAGATAAGCATCGTGCAATTCATAACTTAGGAACCCATTTTTATAAAGAACATGCTTGGCATAGTCTTGGGAATCTGACTAAAAAAAGACCCTGTTTGCCAGTTTTTAAGAAAACTGGATGGGAAGCCTATCCCCGACCCATAGAGGGCGTTTAAGTCGTTCTTGGACGTAAAACCAAGGGAAGATGTGAGCCACAATCACAACTGCGATTTGAGTCTTAGCTTGTAAAAATTTATGTCTTTTCTTTTTATTAATAGCATAATATTTGTGTTTTGTCATTTCTTATTTTTGTTTCAGCGTGTTTCAGGTTTGTTAATGTTCGTTATTTCAGGTGATATCTTTTATACTCTATCTTTCTACCTTAGAACATTGAGGACAATGTCTCGTTTTGGTTGGGGGGGGGAGGGTAGTAGTTGATAAAAAAAAAATTGTTTTTCATTTCATAAAGCATGTGCATAATTGTTATTACTAGGATGGCAGAGTAAAGGAGTTCTTTTGTTAAAGTGACTCTTGAGACGCATCTTAGTAATCATTCTTAACAAGGTCTATTATAATACTTCCTGAAATATTCAGGTTTACAAACTCTCGTATTGTTACCGCTTAATTCTGCTCATATACTTATTTAACATCTATTCTTAAACCTTAATTTACACACACACACTTTAACATATGATTGTGGGTTGCATATTGGATTATTACATTATTTATGTTCTTTTGTTAAAGGTAACAACTAAGGGAAAGGGATTGTATATAATAATAAAAAAAAACATGAAAAAAAAAGAAAAAAGAAAAAAAATGATGATAATAAAAATGTACATAAGTTTGGTTTCGTAGCCTCCCTGACCTAAGCAATTAAGCCCGAAGGGGTGTTTTAACACCTAATACCCTAAAGTCAACTGACTTGGGAGCTATTGGCCCAACGCTTGTTACATGGGTTGAGGAGAAAAGCTTAAGGGAATCAAACATTGCACTATCTACATATCAGTATCTGCGACCCGAGTTACTAAGCTCGTAGGGGTGTCTTAACACCTAATGCCCTAAGACCAACTGGTCTGGGAGTCATTAGCTGAAAGCTCGTTACATGGGTTAAAGATGCATGATGTTTTTAAATTATATGTATATAGATTTTAAAAAAAAAACGAAAAAAAAAGATAAAAATAGTAATCCCAACCCAAGAAAGTTAACCTTAAACATTAGAATAAAAATTTTGTTTTCTTCCAAGAAAAGCCCCATAATTATGTGTTGATACATTGAGCACAAAAAAAAGTTTATTAATATCTTGTTAAGAGGTATTGAGCAGATATATAAAAAAAAGGTTTATTAATATCTTGTTAAAAGGTATTGAGCAGATAGATTAATGGAAGTTAAATGATGAATACCTTGCTTTGTGAAATTTGCAAATTATTATAACGCTTTGATTACTAGGGACTAGTAATAAGCTGGTTGAGGGGTGTGATTAGTACTTAAAAGTGCATTTTTATCATGGTTTTATATCATCATTTTGCACTTGAAGTATCAATAACTCCTTAACTAAAACATGTTTTATAATAATATATCTAATAATATAAGATACCTTTAATTTATGGTAAATGTTCATTTTAAATGCAGGCCTATCACATAAATAAAAGGATTGATTGATGACTTTAAGAACTTAAATTGCAAGGATAAAGAGATGGCCAAACTTAGAAAAGAGATGTCAGTGCAATCCAAACCGGAACACTTTTCGGTAATTAGGTCATATCTGGAGCTACAGATCTCAGATTTAGGTCCAATTTATATGGATGGAAAGGTAAGACATAGGCCTACAACTTTCATATGGAGCCCAAGATCTAGAAAGGCCATTTGCAAGTCCAAATTGTAGCAACAACAAAGAAGCCTGAATCTGTCTTCCAACCCAAATGAGCTTAATTGTTTACACAAGAAAGCTGAGACAATTGCCTACAACTTTCATGTTTACAACTGGCTCCAATTTTGACGTTATCAATGACGTTTTGGGCAGACAAGAGAAGATAAGGATTGTCACCAAGTCAAGAGTTGGCCACCCACTTATCAATTAGTCATCAAATCAATAGTTCCCAATTTTGGCCTATAAAAGGAGGCATTTGCCATGCATTTAGGCATCTTGGTTTCCAGATCAAGATCATGCTCTTCCTTTCTCTCTTTGTATTTTTTGTAATGTTTATGCTTTACTTTCATTAATATCAAGTTTATGCCTTTCATTTCCTTTCCTTTACTTAGTTAACTTTTATGTTCTTATTCTGTTTATTTATTTTTCTTTCTTTCATTATGTCTAGCTAAGTTAATTATGTCAAGGTGAAAAGGTTACACTAATGGTGTAAGAATAAGTATAATGTAAACTTAATATGGACTTTAATGTTTGATACTAACATGTTTCATATTTGTTATCTTGTTCACTCTTTAATACTTTGCTTGTTAAATGACTAATCTTGATTTATGTTGTATAACACTTGGTACAACAAATGCTTGACACTTTCATAGCCCATAATGTATGGTATAACCGACACCTGAGCTATGAAAGGAACTTGATTTGTTGTTAACATAAGTTATAATTATGAATGCTTGACGAGATTTACAAGTATTAGCATTAATTGAATAAGATGACTAATGTAATCATGTTAACAATATATAATCTGATTGGAACCTCCTTTGTGTGTGGTTTCCAATTCAATAATAAGAGTTTATACTATACTTGTTTGTTGGAACCTCTAACCTTGACATTTGTTATTATTATTGTTTAATCCTTACTTTAATATTTCATCTCTAAGTTCTCATCATCATCATCTTCTTCTTCTTCTCTTTCTTTATTATTACTATTATTATTATTATTATTATTATTATTATTATTATTACTATTGTTGTTGTTATTATTGTTGTTTTGTAATTGTTGTTTATAATTGTACAATTAACCTCCCTGTGGTTCGACCCCGGTCTTGCCGGGTTATTTATTACTTCGACACTCCTGCACTTGGGAGAAGACATCAACCTTTTAGTCGTGTCACCCATCCCTAAAAGTGGATGTGCAATCACCTAGACACGCTATTAACCAATTGATCAAGTGTAAAAAAAAAAAATTATGCTCTCGCTCTCATTCTAGAACCTTTATTTTATTTTTATTTTTTATTTATATGTGTAGATTGTTGAGTGACTTTCCTCTTCCCATCACTACTATAGTTGACACTACTATTTGCAACATAAACACCAGCAACCATGTTACCTATATTGACACGACTAAAAGATTAATGTCTTCTCCAAAGTGCAGGAGTGTTGAAGTAATAGATAACCCGGCAAGACTGAGGTCGAACCACAGGGAGGTTAATTATACAAATTATAAACAACAACAATGACAACAATAATAATAGTAGTAATAATAATACTAATAATACTAGTAGTAGTAGTAGTAATAACAATATAATAATAATAATAATAATAATAATAATAATAACAACAACAAAAACAACAATAAAGAAAAGAAAAAAGAAAAATTGATGAGAACTTTGAGATGGAAAATTAACGTAAGGATTAAACAACGATAACAAATAATGTCAAGGTTAGAGGATCCATTAATGGTATGTCAAACAAATATAGTATAAACTCTTATTATTCAATTGGAAACCACACACAAAGGAGGTTCCAATCATATTATAGATTATTAACATGATTACATTAGTCATCTTATTCGATTAATGCTAATACTTGTAAATTTCATCAAACATTTATGATTATAACTTATGTTAACAACAAATCAAGTTCCTTTCATAGCTTAGGTGTCGGTCATACCATACAATATGGGCTATGAAAGTGTTAAACATTTGTTGTACCAAGTGTTATACAACATAAATCAAGATTAGTCATTTAACAAGTAAAGTATTAAAGAGTGAACAGGATAACAAATATAAAACATGTTAGTGTCAAACATTAAAATTCATATTAAGTTTACACTATACTTATTCTTACACCATTAGTGTAACCTTTTCACCTTGACATAATAAACTTAGTTAGAGATAATGAAAGAAAGAAAATTAGAAAAACAAAATAAGAACATAAATAAGATAAAATTTAACTAAGTAAAGGAAACGAAATGAAAGGCATAAACTTGATATTAATGAAAGCAAAACATAAGCAATACAAAAAAATACAAGAGAGAAAGCAAGAGTATGATCTTGATCTGGAAACCAAGATGCCTAAATGCATGGCAAATGCCTCCTTTTATAAGACAAAATTGGAAACTATTGATTTGATAACTAATTGATGAGTAGGTGGCCAACTCTTGACTTGATGACAATCCTTATCTTCTTTTGTCTGCCCAAAATGTCATTGATAACGTTAAAATTGGAACCACTTGAAATATGAAAGTTGTAGAAAATTGTCTCAGCTTTCTTGTGTAAAAAATTCAAATCATTTTGAATTTTTATCTTCTTTTGTCTGCCTCAAACATCATTGATAACGTCAAAATTAAAACCACTTGAAAACAAGAAAGTTATATGAAATTGTCTCAAATTTCTTATGTAAAACATTTAGATTATTTCAACTTCTAGAACTCTAGATATGGCCAAAATATTGAACAGTGCTCGGGCTGGAGGACAGATTAAGACTTCTTTGTTGTTGCTCCAATTTGAACTTGAAAATGGTCTTTTTAGATCATGGACTCCATATGAAATTTGTAGGCCTATGTCTTACCTTTCCATCCATATAAAGTAGACCTAAATCTGAGATCTGCAGCTCTAGATATGATCCAATTACTGAACAGTGTTTCGGTTTGGACTGCACTGATATCTCTTTTCTAAGTTTGGTCATCTCTTTGTCCTTTCAATTTCAGTTCTTAAATTCATCAATCAATCCTTTCATTTATGTGATAGGCCTGTATTTAAAATGAACATTTACCATAAATTAAAGTTATCTTATATTATTAGATATATTATTATAAAACATGATTTAGTTAAGGAGTTATTGATACTTCAAGTGCAAAATGATGATATAAAACCTTGATAAAAATACACTTTTAAGTATCAATCACACATCATCAATAAAATATGGTAAACCATACTCTTCTAAATCTCTACTTCCTTCCTTAAGATTGAAATCTCATTTTTAGTATTCCTTAATCGATCACCCTTAACTTCATCACCATCAAACAAAGTTCCTTGAGATGGTACCCAAGCAAATTGTCCAGTTCCAACAATATTGGTAAATATAATGTTATATTTGTAACACATGGTGGCTCAATACCACAATGCCTAAACTTTTTATCTCTTTCTATTTTCCTGTAGTAGAGAAAATAAATGCATTTAATAAATCAAAACAAATGAAAGAAAAACTTAAACCAGATTAACGTAATTGCAAAGCTAAATTAATACTAAACTTACATGAATTTTGGATTTCCACCACTTATTAATTATATAAATTATCCCTAGTTTACTACTTCAACCACCTTCAGTTTCAGATATTATGTTTTTCCGTATCCTCCAATCTTTTTTTATTCAACTAATTTATTCTTCAATTATGCTTTTTGTGAATGCATGCCCAGTCTAGTCTTTAAAGGTAGTTATAATGAATTTCCATCCAATTTTGTCAAAATGCATGTTTGGTCTTATGCCTTTCTTAAAAGACCTAATACATATATCATAGAAAGTGTGCATCATCTCTATAGTCCAATATGCTTTATCTTGACCTTTAAAAACCTTCTTGATAGATATATCATAGAAAGCATGCACCATCTTTCTAGTCTAATATGTTTTATCTTAACCATAAGAGCCTTCAATATCCTTAGTTTATATGTTTTTTCTACGCATACAATTAAATAATTAATGTCCTAAGTATAATGTAATCATTAATAATAAGCATATATATATATATATATATGGGTAAAAAACTTTCAAAGACAGTAATGTATAAATAAAGTGTTTTGATAGATGATATGAAAAAAGAAACATAATAGGCATGGGAAGGTTGAAACTAGTAGAACACTTGAAAGGAAGAATTAAGCTAGTAACAAACATATTATTACCTATGAAAAAATAAAAAGCGTTATGACATCATGTTCAAAAAAACAATGAAATGTTGTGTGAAATTTTCATCAAATGAAAATAATATCAAACAAAATTAGCAGCAAGATAAAGAATAAACAGTAACTTTGCAACCACAGAAAAAGAAAGCATGACAAAACATATAAAAGAAGAAGTATGATAAAAACAACATATATTGTACCCAAACCACTGAAAAAAATAGCAATCTTATATAGGGTATCTATAACTTATAGACAAATAATGATAAATATTAACATCCTTACTAGGGTTGTTAATGCCAAGGGATGGATTCAATTTGTTATAGGAGAGTCTGAGAGCTTCCATCAAATGAAAAATGATATTATTCAATCTGATTTTCAATTAAAGTAATTCTTTTTTTGAAGTTTATGATGAAATACTAAAATATATTATTCCTTCTTAACTTTTTTACTAGTCAATAACAGTGGAATTGGTGATGAGTTTTGAGTTAATGTCTATATGAATTTTGTAGTTTAGTAAATATATGCTTGATTATAGATCATAAAATAATCACAACTTATCTTTCAAACCTTAAAGAAGGCAGTAACATAATGTTGATCATGCAAGTGATCAAAGACATTTCATATTGTAAATGACAATTTTAATGAACATATAGTTCTGAATTCTAGGTTGTTTAATAAACATAGTTCTAAATTTTGTAGTTTAATGAATATTTACTTGATTATAGATCACAAAATAATCAATTAGATGATAATTTATCTTCCAAACCTTAAAAAAGACAGTAACACAATATTGATCATGCAAGTGATCAAAGACATTTCACATTGCAAATGACAATTGATTTTAATGAACATATAGTTCTGAATTCTAGGTTGTTTAAGATCAACATAGATTATTTAAAAACCTAAAAACATAATTGAAAGATAACGCAATCATAGGTAAAAAATCCTAAAAATATTACATAATCTATGTAATCATCAACATCACATAATTGATTTCCTTTTACGTAAAGTTTTGAAGTGAGGATTTTGGAGGAGAAATTGGATTGCCTGCATGGCAATCCCCATCAATTGTTTATAGTTACCATCTAGGTTTTCTTCTTCTTGTTGAATCCCAAGAATTAGTTGGCCATAATTTTTGTTCCTATAATAAAAAAAAAAAAGCTTTAACGTAATAATGAAGAAGGTAATGATTTTCGCTTGAGAAATAGTTACATGACATCTGACATGCAAGGATTGAAAATAGGAACAACAGATTATCGGGGCTAGCTCACTAAGATTTATTGATATAAATTACAGTGGTTTGTTAATACAGAAAAAAAAGAAGATAAAAGCAAAGTAGATTTAATGGAAGGATATTAGGGATATTGAAAGAAGATAAAGGTAATTTATACCTATATAAAGTTTGCAGACTCTATTTTTAGGTAAAGATTTCATTTGGAGAGAATAATTGAAATGTGACCTTAAATCATCAACCTTAAAACAAAAGAAAAGTAAAGCAACAAGGTACGTGAGTCCAAACATCACTCAAAAAAACACATAAAAAGAAAAGGCTAATTAGAAAGATGATGAAGGTATTTTGGCCTATCAATAGTTGCAAATCAACACAAAATCAATTTTGACCAAATTCAATAGATCGCACATTCTAAAACCATGGTTTATATGTTAACCAAATTATGTTTTAATATTTAATTTTATATAAATCTTACTAAAAACTCTTTCATGAAATCTTGGTCATAGAAAAAACAATAATTTATAACTTTTTTTTTAAATCTACCTTTTAAACTATAACTATAAAAACTATCACAACACTAAATATAGGAGCATAACATTGACAATGCCTAAATATATCTTTAAACACTCCCAAACAACTTTGGTAAATAGGATTGCACTTTAATGAAACTAGAGAAACCAACTACAATTCTTAAACGATTAAGGGAGGCTAGTGAATTAAGGAGTTTCTATCACAGCAGTTAATACTGAATGTGCATTATACATTGAAAGTTTCACAGAATAAATGTTAAAGTTATATTATGTTATCTTTACCTCAACCATAACTAGGGTTGATACTTGTCAAAATACAAGGCATAAAATTTGATGTCTAGTTTGAAACTATTCCTAGAAATAAAGAGATTATTCTCAATATAAAATCTCAAATTATAGGTGTTTTTACAAAAGATCATACTGCAAATCAGTATTATTTTCTAAGAGACAAACTCTATATTTGTCTTCTTCCCCATAGTTTGAAGGGGGGTGGTCGAGTATTAAATAGTATATCAAACCTCAGCAAGATCAAAAGAAGATATATATATATATATATATGTGTGTGTGTGTGTGTGTGTGTGTGTGTGTGTGTGAAACATAATAACTTAAGAAAGATTTATTTCTTCAACCTCTATTAGCATAATTCTCTAGAAATCTTTCATGGTATTAAAGTGATAATAGGCTAATACCTGATTTTACGTGGCTTCCGCACATAAACACAAATCTATTATTTCCCAATTTCTTCACCTCAACCATGACTCCATCTAATTCCACAATCCTCCCTTTGTTCTCTTCACCTCAAAAGATTTAATGATTTAATCCACTTCGCAACCAATCAACCAAAGACTTGAAGGATACAATTACCTACCATGTAATGTTTAATTTTAAAGTTTTCTTCACGATCATGATCTGAATAGTATGATTGATTGTTCTGAAGAGCCACTAACCAAAACTCTTCTAGATGACTCTTATAATTCAGCCTATACAATTTGGTTTTAAAAGAAAAATTTTGTTCT
Source organism: Populus pruinosa (assembly GCA_026413675.1). Classification (NCBI taxonomy): domain Eukaryota; kingdom Viridiplantae; phylum Streptophyta; class Magnoliopsida; order Malpighiales; family Salicaceae; genus Populus; species Populus pruinosa. The sequence goes on from CM048594.1 coordinate 6,473,852, forward strand.
CAGCTGGTTACTAGCTTATATTTCTAAGAAGTTGGTTTCTACTATCTTTAATCTAAAGACTTGTAAACAAGTTTGGGACTCTCTTCAGGCAAGATTCTCATCTACCTTAAGATCCTGCATTACTTTTCTTAAGAGACAACTTCAGACCCTTGTTCAAGGCAATCAATCATGTTCTGCATTTCTTGAAGATGCTAAATAGTTGGCTGACTAACTTGCTACTGCATGCAAACTCATAGATAATCAAGACTTCATCACCTTTTTAATTGGAGGACTTCGCCACCTTTTTAATTGGAGGACTTCATCCTACCTTTATACCCTTTATCATATCCTATAATTGTACTTGCAAAGATAGAGACTTGTCTCTAAGTGATTTTCAATTTGAACTTCTATGTTTTGAAACATTATTTAAAGCTTCAAATACAATCCACAATTATAATTTTTCCTTTATTACAAAAACATCTAATTATCAAAAAAGAAAACCTGTAACTATTCTTATAAAATTCAAGCAAGCTTTTGCATCAACACAAGCTCGAGGAACTTCAGGACTTCATCCTCACTATGACCATGTAGATTCATATGACAGACCATAATATTAGATTAGTGACAAATATGACCATATTGCTTTAGATTGTTTTCAGCGTTTTAATTTTTCTTTCCAAGGTAAAAGACCTCCTTCTAAATTGGTAGCATGGCTACTGAAGCAAATAATACTTTTGAATAACAAACTTAGTATATCAATAGTGGGGCTAACACTCACAAGATTACTAATGCAGTAGATTTAACTACTCTACAACCTTATAATGGTATGGATATTGTCCATGTAGGCAATGGTTCAGGTTTAATGATTCATAACACTGGTCATTTATCTTTAAATACATCACATAATTCTTTTTGTCTAAATAATTTTTTGTATTGTCTTTAAGTTGCATCTAATCTTTTATCCATTAATCAATTCTACCTAGACAATAATTGTTACTTTATAGTTACTAGAACTAATTTTTTCATCAAGGAAAACAAGACCAAACGATTGTTTCTCTAAGGGCTAGTTGAGAATAGCCTTTATCCAATCAATGGGAATAATAGTTGTGTCAATAAATTACAAACAAAAGCCACTAGGGATCAATGGCATAAATGCCTTAGTCATCCTTCCAACTCCACTTTAGATTATTTATCTTTTCTCCTGCAAATAAAAGAATCAACTAGTAAGTCTAGTGTTTGTTCTTCCTACTAGTTAGGGAAAGCTAAAAAGTTAATTTCTCAAAGACAATTAGCTAGACCCTAAAAAGTTAATTTCTCAAAGACAATTAGTGACATGACTAAAAGGTTGATGTCTTCTCCCAAGTGCAGGAGTGTCGAAGTAATAAATAACCCGGCAAGACCGGGGTCGAACCACAGGGAGGTTAATTGTACAAATTATAAACGACAATAGTACAACAACAATAATAATAACAACAACAACAATGATAATAGTAATAACAATAATAACAACAATTACAATAACAATAATAACTATAATAAGAATAATAATAATAATAATAATAACAATAATAGTAGTAGTAGTAGTAGTAGTAGTAGTACTAATAATAATAATAATAAAGAAAGAGAAGAAGAAGATGATGATGAGAACTTGGAGATGGAAAATTAATGTAAGGATTAAACAATAATAATAACAAATGTCAAGGTTAGAGGTTCCACTAATGGTATATCAAACAAGTATAGTATAAACTCTTATTATTGAATTGGAAACCACACACAAAGGAGGTTCCAATCAGATTATATATTGTTAACATAATTACATTAGTCATCTTATTCAATTAATGCTAATACTTGTAAATCTCGTCAAGCATTCATGATTATAACTTATGTTAACAACAAATCAAGTTCCTTTCATAGCTTAGGTGTCGGTTATACCATACATTATGGGCTATGAAAGTGCCAAGCATTTGTTGTACCAAGTGTTATACAACATAAATCAAGATTAGTCATTTAACAAGCAAAGTATTAAAGAGTGAACAAGATAACAAATATAAAAAATGTTAGTATCAAACATTAAAGTCCATATTAAGTTTACATTATACTTATTCTTACACCATTAGTGTAACCTTTTCACCTTGACATAATTAACTTAGCTAGACATAATGAAAGAAAGAAAAATAAATAAACAAAATAAGAACATAAAAGTTAACTAAGTAAAGGAAATGAAATGAAAGGCATAAACTTGATATTAATGAAAGTAAAGCATAAACATTACAAAAAAATACAAAGAGAGAAAGGAAGAGCATGATCTTGATCTGGAAACCAAGATGCCTAAATGCATGGCAAATGCCTCCTTTTATAGGCCAAAATTGGGAACTATTGATTTGATGACTAATTGAGAAGTGGGTGGCCAACTTTTGACTTTGTAACAATCCTTATCTTCTCTTGTCTGCCCAAAACGTCATTGATAACGTCAAAATTGGAGCCAGTTGTAAACATGAAAGTTGTAGGCAATTGTCTCAGCTTTCTTGTGTAAAAACTTCAGCTCATTTGGACTTCTAGAACTCCAGATATGGCCAAAATACCGAACAGTGCTTGGGCTGGAAGACAGATTCGGGCTTCTTTGTTGTTGCTACAATTTGGACTTGATAATGGCCTTTTTAGATCTTAGGCTCCATATGAAAGTTGTAGGCCTATGTCTTACCTTTCCATCCATATAAATTGGACCTAAATCTGATATTTGTAGCTCCAGATATGACCCAATTATCGAACAGTGTTCCGGTTTGGATTGCACCGACATCTCTTCTCTAAGTTTGACCATCTCTTTATCCTTGCAATTTAAGTTCTTCAAGTCATCAATCAATCCTTTCATTTATGTGACAGGCCTGCATTAAAAATAGACATTTACCACAAATTATAGGTATCTTATATTATTAGATACATTATTATAAAACATGCTTTAGTTAATGAGTTATTGATACTTCAAGTGCAAAATGATGATATAAAACCATGATAAAATTGCACTTTTAAGTACTAATCACACCCCTCAACCAGCTTATTAGTAGTCCCTAGTAATCAAAGCGTTAAAACAATTTGCAAATTTCACAAAGCAAGGTATTCATCATTTAACTTCCATTAATCTATCCAGATAAACAAACTCTCATGAAATTTATATATCTGCTCAATACCTCTTAACAAGATATTAATAAACCTTTCTTTTGTGCTCAATGTGTCAACACATAATTATGGGGCTTTTCTTGGAAGAAAACAAAATTTTTGTTCTAATGTTTAAGATTAACTTCCTTGGGTTGGGATTACTATTTTTGTCCTTTTTTTTGTCTTTTTTTTTAACTCTATATACATATAATTTAGAAACATCATCTTTAACCCATGTAACGAGCTTTCAGCGAATGACTCCCAGACCAGTTGGTCTTAGGGCATTAGGTGTTAAGACACCCCTACGAGCTTAGTAACTCGGGTCGCAGATACTGATATATAGATAGTGCAATGTTTGATTCCCTTAAGCTTTTCTCCTCAACCCATGTAACAAGCGTTGGGCCAATAGCTCCCAAGTCAGTTGACTTTAGGGTATTAGGTGTTAAAACACCCCTTCGGGCTTAATTGTTTAGGTTAGGGAGGCTACGAAACCAAACTTATCTACATTTTTATTATCATCATTTTTTTTTCATTTTTTTTTTCATTTTTTTTCCTTTTTTTTTCATGTTTTTGTTTTTTTTAATTATATACAATCCCTTTCCCTTAGTTGTTACCTTTAACAAAAGAACATAAATAATGTAATAATCCAATATGCAACCCACAATCATATGTTAAAGTGTGTGTGTGTGTAAATTAAGGTTCAAGAATACATGTTAAATAAGTATATGAGCAGAATTAAGTGATAACAATGCGAGAGTTTGTAAACCTGAATATTTCAGGAAGTATTATAATAGACCTTGTTAAGAATGGTTACTAAGATGCGTCTCAAGAGTCACTTTAACAAAAGAACTCCTTTACTCTGCCATCCTAGTAACAACAATTATGCACATGCTTTATGAAATGAAAAACAATTTTTTTTTTTATCAACTACTACCCTCTCCCCCCAACCAAAACGAAACATTGTCCTCAATGTTCTAAGGTAGAAAGATAGAGTATAAAAGATATCACCTGAAATAACGAACACTGACAAAACCTGAAACACACTGAAACAAAAATAAGAAATAACAAAACATAATAAAACCAAAAGACACAAAAATTCACAAATGAAGGCTCAAATCCAATCTAAGCTTTTTACGACTTTCCTTAGATGACCAATTTATGCGACTCATGGAAGGATCAATCACAGGAATGAAAGATTGTAGTTGGTCAATCAATTGTTCAGCAGTAGAAGCAGAGATTATGATTTGTCGTGCAGAAGATGTTAAAAATTCCTGTTCCACAGCATGATCAAGAAAAGACAACAACTTATCATAATAACCATTAACATTTAACAAACCTATGGGTTTATGGTGAATGTGCAATTGAGCCCAAGAGGAAATATGAAAGATCTCTTCCAATGTGCCTAGACCACCTGGAAAAGCAATGAAAGCATCAGCATGGTTAAACATTGCATTCATTCGAGCCGACATTGTAGAGACCTGAAGTTCCTCTCCAATTATTTTTCCAATGATGTCCCCTTGTGCCAAAGCTTCAGGGACGATTCCTAAAACTTGACTACCTCCTAAAAATGCAGCTATTGACACACCTCCCATTAACCCAAGACTGCCTCCCCCATACACTAAATGAATCTTTCTCTCAGCTAGCACCTGACCAAGATGATTTGCTGATTCTAAAAACTCCTTTTCTTTCCCAGGACTAGATCCACCAAAAACACAAATATTTCTTATTTGATGACTTGAGGAACTTGCCATTTCTACACACTTCTGTATTTGTTGAATGTATGGGTTGAGTAGAAATGAAAGGAAGGAAGAGAGGGTTTTATAGATGAGAAATGAGAAAGGCAATCATAACACCTATATGTAGGCCAGCTGGAGTCTCACACACTCTCTCTCTATTTTTATTTATTTATTTATTTACTTTTGAAAAACACATGTGTATGCACAGGTAGTTGTGATTGTGGCTCACATCTTCCCTTGGTTTTACGTCCAAGAACGGCTTAAACGCCCTCTATGGGTCGGGGATAGGCTTCCCATCCAGTTTTCTTAAAAACTGGCAAACAGGGTCTTTTTTAGTCAGATTCCCAAGACTATGTCGATCATGTTCTTTATGAAATAGTATCCATAAATCATGAATTGCACGATGCACATCTCCACTAGGATGCGTCTCAAGAGTCAATAGAAGATTATCTAAAGACTCCTTACTCAGGCCATCCTTAATGAATTGTATTTTATCTTCACGGTTTATAGATACCATTCCTAAAGAATGACATTGTGTATTACAAGTCCATCTAGCACATCGATGACAGACTTCTAGTCGTTTTGCACGACGTTTCTTTGCAAAAGTGTTTTTACCTGTTCCAGGCATGTGTGAAATAAATAAATTAGAGGACTCACCTGATAATCGGACCTTTGCTTCAATCAACCAGCGAATATCTTCAGGAATTCCATGATTCATTAACAATCTCAATCTTGCACATCTAGCACGGTAAATTTTTGTAATCGCATTCTAAGGTAGAGCGGGAAAATACTTTTTCAATTTTTCAAGATTAGTGTCCATTTTCAAATGAGAATTAGAAGAGAGATTCAAAGAATTGCACAAATATATACACAAATATCAGTTATTGTGGGAAACTAAAAGAACCGACTTAAGTCACGGAGTACCGTTGTCCGCCATTTGACCGGGGTGAGAGAAACTTGCAAAAATCACTCAAAAAGAAACACAAAAACAATGTGAGAAAAACAAAATAATCAACCTTTATCTACAAGATCATTCAAACCAGTTGATTCATTTTCACTAGGAAAATTATCAAAGTAAGCTTTCAAACGACGTCCATTTTCCTTAAAATCATTGTCATTAATTGAATTCTCAATATCACAGGCCCCATAAGAATTGTTCCATCTTGATCTTAGCTCTTTAGGGAATGCATAGAGTTGAGAATTATACAACAAAACTTTTTGACCAGTATCAATCTTTTGACAATTTTCACAAGTTTTGCAGAATGCATGTGTGTCCTTGAACATGGTGGGCCAATAAAATCCATTTTGAAAGATTTTTGTAGCTGTCTTTTTTGACGAGAAATAACTTCCACATGCTTCAGAATGACAAAGTTTCATGACATTACTTACCTCATTGTCGGGAACGAATCTTTGAAATATTTGATCAGGACAATATTTGAATAAGTTAGGGTCATCACAATAAAAGTTCTTCACTTCGTTCAAAAACTTTTCTTTGTCTTGGGTACTCCAATCAGCTAGCAAATCTCCTAAAGAAAGAAAATTGATATTTTTATCATACCAAGGCATTGGACTAAGAGAAAGTAAGGATTCGTTAGGAAAGTAATCATCCATTGGTGTGATGTCAAATGTCGAATCTGCTGTCACTGTTGACAAAAGATTCGGATCAACATTTTCGGTGCTTGTTTCATCCGTGATTTCCTCCTTAGAATAAATCATTTGCAAATCTTCAGATTCATCTAACTCATTTTTACTTAAAGTAGATTCAAGTTGATCATAAACTAATTCATCAATATGATCTACTTCTTGTAAATCATTATCATCTCCAGGTTGCTTGTAAATGTTGAAAATATTCATCTCCAATGTCATGTTTCCAAATGATAGCTTCATCAGTCCATTCCTACAATTAATCAATGCGTTAGAGGTTGCAAGAAACGGACGTCCTAAAATAACAGGAAATGAATTACATGCTTCAACAGGTTCCGTGTCCAAGACAATAAAATCCACAGGATAAATGAATTTATCGACTTGTACTAACACATCTTCAATTATTCCTCTAGGCACTTTTATAGATCTATCGGCAAGTAAAAGAGATATAGAAGTTGGTTTTAACTCACCTAGATTGAGACTCTGAAAAACTGAATATGGAAGTAAATTCACACTAGCTCCAAGATCAAGTAAGGCTCTTTCAATTTTATGCTCTCCAATAAAGCAAGAAATTGTAGGACAACCAGGGTCTTTATATTTCAAAGCATTATTGTTTTGAAGAATAGCACTTACTTGTTCGGCTAGAAAGGCTTTCTTTTTCACATTCAGTTTCCTCTTCACAGTGCATAGATCTTTCAAAAATTTAGCATAGGAAGGAACCTGTTTAATAGCATCCAGCAAAGGTATATTGATCCTTACCTGTTTGAAAATTTCAAAAATTTTAGAGTTGTGATTGACTTTTCTTTGTTTGGTCATGGCTTGAGGAAATGGAAGTGCTGGCTGTGAATCAGTCGTTTCTTTGCAATTTTCAGATTCATCCCCTTCCTTACCCTCAGAGATTGACTCATTATCTTTCTCATAAGGTTCAAGAGAGGGTTTTTCAATAACCTTACCACTACGCAGAGTAGTGACTGATTTGACTTGATCCATATGTTGGCTTCCGGAACTACTTGCATTTGCATTGTATTGCCCCTTGGGATTTTGTTGTGGTTGAGATGGAAACTTACCTTTCTCTTGGAAACTGAGAGCAGATGTTAATTTTGCAAGAGTATCTTTAAAATCTGTTATGTTTTGAGCAAGTTGAGTATTGATTGTCTCTTGCTTTTCAATGAATGCATGCAATGTTTCCTCAAGATTTCTTCTAGGAGGTGGAGCATAAGGAGGTGCATATCCATAAGAATTTTGGAAATTGTGGTGTGCTTGAAATGGTGGTTGTGAAGTTTGTGCATTGGTGTTCTCACTCTTCCAATTGAAATTTGGGTGATTTCTCCAACCAGGGTTGTATGTTTGGGAGTATGGGTTGTGGTTGGCCCTTTGAAAACTGTTTAAAGCATGAGCTTGTTCATGGAGACATTCTTTAAAAGAAGGCAAGGTTGGACAATCGTTGGTTGAGTGTTCATTTGTTTCACAGATTTGACACACAATGTTTTCAACAGATTTTAATTGACCACTCTTTTTCAATTCTAGTGCCTCGACTTTTCTAGCTAAAGATGCAAATTTGGCTTGGAGGTCATGATCTTCCCTAAGGTTGTACATACCTCCACTAGATGTATGAAGTTGAGTTTTACTCGGTGCCTCATAAGTACCCGCAGTGTCCCAATTTTGAGCATTTTCAGCTAACAAGTCTAAGTACTCCATTGCTTCATCAGCGTCTTTATCTTCAAAAGTTCCATTGCACATCAATTCAACCATTTGCCTATCTTTAGGTGTTAACCCTTCATAGAAATGTGAAACCAATCTCCATGTTTCAAAACCATGATGAGGGCAAGTACTAAGCAAGTCTCGATACCTATCCCAACATTTGTAAAATGTTTCTCCTGGTTTTTGAGTGAAAGTGGTGATTTGTCTCTTGAAAGAGTTTGTTCTATGAGATGGGAAAAACTTCTTTAAAAATTGTTGTTGCATTTCATCCCAAGCACGAATGGATCCTGGTCTCAAATTTTGTAGCCATGTTTTAGCTTTATCTTTTAATGAAAAAGGAAAAAGCTTTAATCTGATGGTGTTCATGCTACAATTTAAATTATTATATGTGTTGCAGACCTCCTCAAATTCCCTTAAATGCAAGTATGGATTTTCCAATTCTAAACCATGAAAAGAAGGTAAAAGTTGAATAATACCTGGTTTAAAATTAAAATGAGATGCATCGGGAGCAAAAACTATGCATGATGGTGCACTTGTTCTTGTGGGATTCATGTGGTCTCTAAGTGTTCTAGCATGGTTATTCTCATTATTCTCATTTTGAAGTGATTGATTATCTTCTTCAGCCATATTTTCTGAAAATGATGAGGATATCCTACAAAGTCTACCACTTGATGTACGTGACCACACTCTCATGCACGTGTAGGAATAAAATAAAAAAAAGAAGAAGAAAGCAAAAGAAGGAGGAAGAAAACAAAATAAAAAGAAACAAAAGAAAAGAAACAAAGTTATATACAAGAAAAGTGAAAAGAAAAAATACTATAATTTATACAAGAACTTACCTTCCCCGGCAACGGCGCCAAAAACTTGACATGACTAAAAGGTTTATGTCTTCTCCCAAGTGCAGGAGTGTCGAAGAAAGCAAGACCGGGGTCGAACCACTGGGAGGTTAATTGTACAAATTATAAACGACAATAGTACAACAACAATAATAATAACAACAACAACAATGATAATAGTAATAACAATAATAACAACAATTACAATAACAATAATAACTATAATAAGAATAATAATAATAATAATAATAACAATAATAGTAGTAGTAGTAGTAGTAGTAGTAGTAGTAGTACTAATAATAATAATAATAAAGAAAGAGAAGAAGAAAATGATGATGAGAACTTGGAGATGGAAAATTAATGTAAGGATTAAACAATAATAATAACAAATGTCAAGGTTAGAGGTTCCACTAATGGTATATCAAACAAGTATAGTATAAACTCTTATTATTGAATTGGAAACCACACACAAAGGAGGTTCCAATCAGATTATATATTGTTAACATAATTACATTAGTCATCTTATTCAATTAATGCTAATACTTGTAAATCTCGTCAAGCATTCATGATTATAACTTATGTTAACAACAAATCAAGTTCCTTTCATAGCTCAGGTGTCGGTTATACCATACATTATGGGCTATGAAAGTGCCAAGCATTTGTTGTACCAAGTGTTATACAACATAAATCAAGATTAGTCATTTAACAAGCAAAGTATTAAAAGAGTGAACAAGATAACAAATATAAAAAATGTTAGTATCAAACATTAAAGTCCATATTAAGTTTACATTATACTTATTCTTACACCATTAGTGTAACCTTTTCACCTTGACATAATTAACTTAGCTAGACATAATGAAAGAAAGAAAAATAAATAAACAAAATAAGAACATAAAAGTTAACTAAGTAAAGGAAATGAAATGAAAGGCATAAACTTGATATTAATGAAAGTAAAGCATAAACATTACAAAAAAATACAAAGAGAGAAAGGAAGAGCATGATCTTGATCTGGAAACCAAGATGCCTAAATGCATGGCAAATGCCTCCTTTTATAGGCCAAAATTGGGAACTATTGATTTGATGACTAATTGAGAAGTGGGTGGCCAACTTTTGACTTTGTAACAATCCTTATCTTCTCTTGTCTGCCCAAAACGTCATTGATAACGTCAAAATTGGAGCCAGTTGTAAACATGAAAGTTGTAGGCAATTGTCTCAGCTTTCTTGTGTAAAAACTTCAGCTCATTTGGACTTCTAGAACTCCAGATATGGCCAAAATACCGAACAGTGCTCGGGCTGGAAGACAGATTCGGGCTTCTTTGTTGTTGCTACAATTTGGACTTGACAATGGCCTTTTTAGATCTTGGGCTCCATATGAAAGTTGTAGGCCTATGTCTTACCTTTCCATCCATATAAATTGGACCTAAATCTGATATCTGTAGCTCCAGATATGACCCAATTACCGAACAGTGTTCCGGTTTGGATTGCACCGACATCTCTTCTCTAAGTTTGACCATCTCTTTATCCTTGCAATTTAAGTTCTTCAAGTCATCAATCAATCCTTTCATTTATGTGACAGGCCTGCATTAAAAATAGACATTTACCACAAATTATAGGTATCTTATATTATTAGATACATTATTATAAAACATGCTTTAGTTAATGAGTTATTGATACTTCAAGTGCAAAATGATGATATAAAACCATGACAAAAATGCACTTTTAAGTACTAATCAATTAGCTAGATCTTTAGCCTTGATTCATACTGATATTTGAATATCTCATATTCCTTCAATTGGGGGATGTTGATATTATATTTTATTCATTGATGATTTTAGTCATTTTATATGGATGTATCCTATGTGTTTTAAAAGTGATATCTTTTTTATATTTCAACCATATAAAGTTCTTGTTGAAAATTTGTTCTCTTGCACAATTCAACAACTACAATCTAATAATGGTGAAGAATACTTATCTATATAGTTTCAAAAAAATTTAACTGAAAATGGAATTTTTCATCACTTGACATGTCTTTATACATCCCTATAAAGTGGTATTGCTAAATGAAAACATCGACATATTCAAGAAATGGGATTGACACTATTAGCACAAGTTTGCCTTCCAAACTGTTATTTGGTAGATGCCTTCATAACTTTAGTATACTTGATCAATCATTTACCAACTAAGGCCCTTAAAAATATAACACCATACTTTGTACTCCACAAAACTATGGCAAGATACTCTGACCTACGCATCTTTAAATGTGCATGCTATCCTTATCTCAGACCATATGAAAATCATAAGTTAGCTTCTAGAAGCAAATAATGTATTTTCTTAGGGTACTCAAATCAACAAAAAAATTATCATTGTTTAGATTTTGCTACAAGTAGGGTGTTTATCTCCAAGCATGTTATTTTTTTACAAGGACATTTTCCTTGATTTAGATAAATATCACTTTTCTACTAATCTTGCGAGCAACCAGTCTTCAAGTACTATTTCTTTTAATACAGTTCCTTTAATTTCTCATACACAATATTTCAACTTTAATCCAACTATTATACCAATAAACTCTCCACAACCCCTATCTCCTCACATCGAGAGCCCATCCTTACAAATATCTGACACAGTGTTATTTATCCCAACTAAAACACCAATTCATGCACCTTCTTCAATTAAAACACTGATTCTTATATCTTCTTCCATAAATCACGTGTCACTATCTAATTTTAGTAGTCATTTTATTCCCCTTATTTCTTCACTTAAGAAGTCTTTAATACTGCCTAGACAAATTGTTACAAGATCTAAAATAGGAAATCTTAAGCCTAAAGAATTCCCTTGTTTTTAACCTTTTATTCTACTTGACACCACTATATATTTTATCCATTTTTGTCTTTGAGTCTTAACCCACTTGTTTTACAAAGGCAATATCCAATCCACAATGAAAAGCATCAATAAAAGGTGAATTTGATGCATTAATGGCTAACAAGACATGGTCTTTATATCCTAGACCTTTACACAAAGATGTGGTTAGAAACAAGCTTAAAAGAAATCTTGATGGTAGTATTGATCACTATAAAGCAAGATTTATAGCTAAGGGGTTTGAACAAATTCCTAGTATTGATTACTTTGATACCTTTTCTCCAATTGTGAAGCCTAACACCATAAGGTCAATCCTTTCTCTTATAGTCTCTTTTAAATGGAATATCTGATAGTTGAATGTTTCCAATGCCTTTCTATATAGCATTCTACATTAAAAAGTGTATATAGAACAACTAAAAGTTTATGAAGATCAAAACTTTCCTGATCATGTATGTTATCTACACAAATACCTTTATGGCCTTTAACAAGCTCCTCGAGCTTAGTTCAAACACCTCTCACAACAACTGACTAATTTTGGTTTTTCAGAATCCAAGATGGATTATTCATTGTTTACGTACATCTCTGACACTTTAAGTGTTTTGTGTTAGTATATGTTGATGATATAATAATCACAGGATCCAACAGTCAAGCATTCCATTATTTCATTACTTAATTACAGAATTTTTTTTCAATTAAAGACTTAGGTGAATTGAGCTACTTTATTGGTGTTAAAGCACTATGAACCAAGATGGTTTACATATGCAACAGATTAAGTATATCACTGATCTGCTCAACAACACCTATATGTTTGATGCAAGGCCTCTCCATTGTCCATCATCTTCTAGTTCCAAGCTATCATCTATTGCTGGTGACTTATTAAAGAATCCAATTGAATATCAACAAGTTGTAGGTGCTCTTAAATACTACACAATCACAAGAATAGATATTTCCAATTTAGTGAACCAATTATGTCAATTTATGCACTCTCTTCATGAAATACACTGGATAGTTGTTAAATGTGTCTTACGTTATCTAAAAGGTACTATCGAGTTTGATCGTCTTTATAATCCAGGGACAATCACAATACATGCCTATTGTGACTCTGATTGGGCAGGCAATCCTGGTGATAGGTGGAGTACCACTAGTTATGGTGTGTTTCTAAACACTAATCTTATATTTTGGTGTAGCAAAAAGTAGAGTGTTGTCTCTCGATCTAACACAAAGGCTGAATATAGAAGCATGGCTCATACAATTATTGAATTGTATCAGCTTTGCATGCTTATTTAGGAATTATACATCATGTTGTCTATTGTTTCGAGCTAATTGTGTGACAATGTCAATGTTGTTGCATTAGCTTCTAATCCTGTCTTTCATTAATGCACAAAACACATCGAAATTGACTACCATTTCATTAGGGAAAAGGTAGTTTAATCATGATATCCAAGTTCAACATACTTCAACACAAGACCAAATTACAGATATTTTTATAAAAAATCATTCGACAAATCAATATTGCTTTTTAAGAGACAAACTCTATACCTGTCTTCTTTTTTATAGTTTGAGAGGGATCTTAGAGTATTGAATAACATAACAATTCATCAAAATCCAGAACAATCAAAATAAAACCAAGTATATGAGAAATATCAGAAGAAGATAAAGAAAGATTAGAAAAAGATAGAGAAGATAATCTGTTATCGTTTAAATTATATATATATATATAGACAAACACTGTCAATTATAATGAATTAAAAAAGATCTATTTTTTCAACATTTATTAATATAATTCTCTGTAATTCTTTCAAAGAACATCTCATGATTGATAATGGGAAACTATTTATCTATGAAAATTCAGAATTTTTCATCTAAATTTCATCAACCTTGTGTGCATGCAAGTCATCGTAAATAATACAGCCAAATGAGATAATAAAATCAAGAACATCAAATTCCAACTATTTACTTTACTACGATGATAAATCATCAACTATCTAGCATGCTAAAAAAAATTATTATTTTGCTGTTCAAGGTTTTCTTTCGCAACAATTATTATTTTGCTTAAAAAAGGCAAGATTTATTGTCTACCTAACACAAATTCCTTCTCTTTTTTTGTTTTTTGGTATATAATCATGGCTCAAATTATAGATTTAGATTAATTTGAATACACTCTACTAAAAAAAATTATTTTAATTTTTTAAAAGAATTTATAATTTTATAATTTATTTTGATATATTTTCTATAATTATTATTCATATTATAGATTTACAGTTTAACCCATATTAATTCAATACATTGTTATATTAATATTTTTTAAAATCATTCTATTTTAGTATTAATATATTAAGAAATATCAAAAAAAATATTTTCAATTAATAGTTAAATTTTTTATTACAAAATATATTATCAACCTTAGAACAATTTTTTTCTTACGTTGAAAAAAAAAATCTTCCGATACTCCAGTGCTGTAGTAATAAATATAATTATCCCTGAAAAATTAAATAAAGGGCTTTGCTTTTCGGGATTAAAGAAAAGGGCTATGAGCTGCTACTGCTAGTGGGTTGGGTTGGGACGTCACAAGGCCGAAAAAGTGCTTTCTTTTTAAGGCCTAGTGGTTTGAATTTTGAGGTGATAATTTATTGTTGGCAGTATCAATCTTTCAGTCTAAACCCCCGGTCTTATGCTTAGAACTCGCTCGCTCACCCACAAACAATAGCATCAGCAGCCGCATATTCTCTTGATCTTCATCAAATGGAGGAATTACTAAGAAACTAGAGCACCCTCTTCTTATTTCTTGCTCATAGTTCACTTCTTTATAGGGCCATACTGTAAGCTCTCTCTCTCTCTCTCTCTCTCTCTCTCTATATATATATATATATATATATATCTGTCACTTTTTGAAAAAAAAAAAAGAAGAAGAAATCTTGCATGTTAAAATTCGTGGTATTTGTTTCTTGGTTTTGATGCAAAAGTAATCTTATTTATCATAGGTTTCTTGATGGATGTTTTTTCATTGTTCATTGAAATATGGATAATTTGTTGATATTTTCAAGATGAAAAAGTAGTCCCCACCCCGCCCATTTATTAGCTTGGTTGCTTGCTGCGAGTCTTTATGCTAAAATAAGCTTCTCCAACCTACATTGATGCCAGGCTAGAAGTTTTGAGAGACTTCCTTCGCTGAAATATGGGTTTTTTTTATAATCATTTTCTAGCTCTTGCTGGTGTTGGGGGTCATTGCATGATTGTTTAGAAATTCTAGCTAAACTAAATTTCTCTGAGAGTGATTGATTCTTTTTATTTTATGTTAGAGAAAGGGGCTTATTTGTGTTGCCTCTGTAGTGGGTGTTATAATTTACAAGAACAGTTTGAATCTAAACGATTGTTTTTGTGGATTTAGTGAAATACTTTGTGATGGACACAATCGAAGTGCGTAAAAATTGCCACTTGATGTTGGATTTTGATTGGACATTATTTTGTATAACTGGATTGATTCTTAGATTGAACTTGTTATTGAGCTTGCTTGTATTCTACTTTAAGCAATCTGGTGATTCTATCTTCTTAAATTCTCGTAAACGAGGTTCTCCCATTCTCCCACGTGGTTGTTTCTTGGTGGGGCCTGATATTTTGTCAATTCTTCCATGTTGCCCTTTTCTCTTACATAATCACGGAATCCATGATTGCATAAATCAATGTTTTATTTGTTATGGTTACGTGATGGATTTAATTGTATTTACGGGGGTTGCAAATATATCACCTTTGCATGGCTAGTGCAGGTTCAAATAATCCTCTCTCGTCTTTCTTTCCTGTAGTAGCCTTAAAGTATTGCTTGCTTGGAAGACCTTATTAATTCTATCTGTTCATTTGTGATAAGGGAATGCACTTTTCACACAAACCATTCTATGGCCTTATATTTGTGCAATAATTCTGTAGTTTGATGGGAGCCCAATCAGGGAGGGATTTATGTATCAATTGGTACAGATGGATGTCGATGTTAGTGATTGTCTAAGGTTTTCGCTACTCGGAAAATTATGCTCAGTTTTTACAATCTCTCATGTCTCTTTCATGGGTTCTGGTTACTTCTTAATTCGTAGTTGCTGAATTTCTTTTACCTGCAAAATGCTATTTGTTTCATTTAAGTCACACAAATTCTGTTTTAGGATTTAACTCTTTTTCATAAATGGTGGGATCTACTTTTGTTTTCATATGTTAAAATTCTAGATTACCTGATTGATTTGATTACTCTTTGTATTCTTCATGTTAGAGGCTTCATTGTATTAAATGCATTAAGTTCTTTGTTGATACTCAATATCCAGCATGTTACATTGTTTTTAACATCCAGCATGTTTCATTTTGTTTTGTAAGTCCATAAGAGGAGGCATCGATGGGTGCTGAAACACCAGCTTTTCTATTTTATTTCTGGGATAAATGAATAAGGGTGCTCTATTCCTGCATATTTACTATTTTTGGTGCACAGTGCAATTTATCCTTTTCAGAAAATAAGAGCCTTTCTGTTAGTCATACTGCAAGCCATGGAGCTAGCCTGTTTGATGCTGTATGTGTTAGTTTGTGAATCTAAATGTTTTGGTCAATATGCCTATGCTTAGTTGTTTGTACCTGTTAGTTAAAAATTGTTGGTATTTGACAGGGGCAAAAATCTGTGGCCATAAAGAGAGTTTGTCGCTTCTCTATATTCTCATGCAACTAGGTTTTCTTTGCTTAAAGGAATCTTGGACATGGGAAGTCTGTATTTTCCATATCATGTAACAGGCCATTAAGTTTAGCCAGAAAAATAAAAAACAAAAACATAAAATAGAAACCACTATTTTTTTTTCTTTTCATATACGCATATCATGGTGGTGGAAAAAAAATATGTTCTGAACCTCATCTGACTGCATCGCAATCTGCAAAATTTCAGCTTCATTTTAAGAACCATTTAGGTCCATTACTGTACTGTGAAGTAACTCTTTTGGATGGATTGGAATCAATAATTCTTTGGCTTGGTGAATGAGTTTGGTTTTTGCAGTCCATAACTTTTTGAATTCCAAAATTATGTGTCATGAACCTTATCTAACAGCATTGTGAACTATAAAATTTCAGCTTCATTTCTAGAATAGTTTAGGTTCATACTGTATTGTGAAATGGTTCTTTCAGGTTGTTTTGGATCAGTACTCTGGCTTGGTGAATGAGTTTGGTTCTTACAGTAACTTTTGAATCAGCGGATGGGAGGTTCGAGATGCTTAATGCTTAATGCTTAATGCTTAATGCTTGTTATTATTTTTGAGACCTTTGAAAAATTTATCTAGACAAGTTGCTTGAGGTGTTTTGTTGAACACAGGGCATTCCACTGATGCCATGAACCATATAGAAGATGAGTATGTTCCCATTAGAGATGCGGAGGATGCCCAACTGGGAATGTTTGACAAACCACTTCCTTGCTTTGGCTGTGGAATTGGATGGTTTTCGTAAGTATTGCTTCCCTTCTTCTCCCTTAGTGCTCACACTCATGGATGCTTCTTTCTACTGCTGCCTCTTGCTTGGATTTGTGTTCCCATTCTTTTCTCATGGATGCACCGTTTCTCTGAAGCCTTCTGCTTGGATTTGTGTTCCCATTGATGTGGTACTTCTCAGCAATTCTCTACTTTGGGAAGTACTATAACAAGGATCCAAGGGAGCGATCTGGCCTTGCTGCGTGTGCAATAGCTGTGAGTGTTGAGCCTAATTATTAATTTTTTTGTAGCATGGTTTTTCTCACTATTTTCGTTCATGCAGCTGATGTAACATCAAATATGATACTTGTCTTCTATTATTACTATGCCATTATTAAAAATCAATAGCTTGGGAAAAACATGAACTCATGGGTTCTAGCATTGGAATAAAGGCTTTTGACAGAGCATCATGATGCCAGTGTGTTAGATTGCCATTTAGTTCCAAGTCAGAATGACTTTTAAAATGCTACTCATTCTTTCCTTCAATTCATGGTGTTTCTTCTACTGTTTGTTTTACATGGGTTGCTCCACTTAATTGATGAAAGAAGCCTTTCCAAACCCAAAAGAGGTACAGACTGAGCTTTTCTGGAATGAAATAGGTATCTACAGGACAATGAAAAGCAACTGGGTGGTGTCATTGTAGTTCCCTAGGATAGAAAGAGCAGTGTTATGATGAGGTGACAGTTCATGTCCTTTGTGCCGGGCACACATTTTTCAATCACATTAACACTTTTACCGTGAAGTATTTCATGATAGGTATCAAAAAAGTGTCTGGAAACTGGAAAGTACTTAATCTTGGGAGAGACCAGAGGTTCAACGTAGTCTCAACCATTGTACTAATTGCTGATCCCAGAGGTGTATTGAGTTATCTATTGGACATGTTTGGGATGAATCTTTGTGTTTATCTAGTTTGTTCATGAAGTAATATGCATGCACTTATGTCTTTTATTTTATTTGATTTCCATTTACTATGAACATTGCAGGCTATAGTGTTCACAGTAGCTGCGGTGATCACTTTGCTCGTTTATTTGTTGTGATTCTTGCTTCTACAATTTCATCTTGTGGCTGCAGTGTATGTTTCTAAACAATAAGATGAACCTGATCGTGAGCTAAGGCTCTCGTGCTCGAGTTATAATAGGCCAAGAGGAAAAGAATATCAGCACGGTGAATGATCGAGCTATCTTAAATCTGTAGCTGCAACTAATTTCTCCAGTCTTGTACATAATACAAATGTGTTGTATGATGATGGGCAAAAAAAAACACAGAAGAAACGAAAGAAACAACAAAACTGTTAAATGCCCTCTTAGTGGAAGTATGTAAAGTGTTTATATCAAACTTACAGAGCAAATCACTCTGTATTTATGCGATGATGCTTTAGGAAATGCGACATTCCTTGATATATTATTTCAGAGTTGCTGGAAGCAGCAGCTAATCTCAAATTGTTGCAAATTGACAATTGAAGTTAAGTGACTTCCAATGTGAAAATTCCCCATGTTTATTTCATGCATGCCTGGCATTTTTTTGAAGCTACTCAGGATCTTAAAAAGGCACGTTGCATGTTTGCAACTGGGATTTCATGTCTATTCGATCCATTTTCTCCCTGCGGTTGGATGAGGTCCATGCGGATGCCTGTAGCAGCCAGAGCTGCAATTCATGACCATGAAAAGAAGACGATTTGGTGGACGATGTGGTTATATGTAGAAGTAGTGGTAGAACTTCTGCCTCCGGATTTCGTTGTAGTTATATTTGCTTGTAATTAATTGGTTGATTATATGTAATGTTATTATATTTATGAAAATATTTATTTTATTTTTAATAAAACCTTAACTTGTTTTTAATATTTATATAATATAATATTAGATTAATAAATATAGTATTTGATTTATGAATCTAGATTAATAATAGAGTTTAAGGGATAAAAATATTTTGCAAAAAAAATTATAAAGTTGTTATAATAATGAAATGTTTATTGTATCAAAATATTGTTTCTAAAATGTTTCTAATTGATGTTTTTTTAAATACTAGATATTTATTAGAGTTATAAAGATTAATGTATATCATATTCTTTCCTTTATAAAAGAAAAGAATTTCTCATATGCTGAGGTATAAAAAATATTTAGAACTAATATGAAAGTGTTTATCATAAAATATGTATACTGAATTGATTTGTATGAGAATTCTATATAAAGAGATCACTTATATTTATGAAAAGATTCATGTAACAATTGTGCAATTGATCCTTAGATTTGCGATCAGTAAGTTATTTTATATAGAGAATGTTATGCTTTAATTCTATTATATGTTATCTTAATCGAAGTGACGAAGGAGCATATATTAAGTTTAACATTAACTATATAAAGGTACTTGAGTGATAAAAAGAGGATTCATCACCCTAGATGAATTAGAAAAAAAAAAAACATTTCATTTATTCTCAATTAGTATTCACGGAGAAATCCTTAGTCAAAGTAGAATGAGATGTGAAAAAAATTTCAAATCTTATTTAAATGATCAATGACTATTATATAGAGAACAAACATGATTTAACATGGCAAACAAGTTCCATGCCTTAATGTTAAAAATAAACATTATTACTTAAAGAATATTAACTATACTAAGAAACCAGTCATTAAAAGGTTAAGTCAAACTACTAATAATTTTTTTAATATTTAGGGAATCATGATACATTGCTAAATGACACACCTAATCTTCAAAAATAAATTAATCAACATATTAGAAACCTAGTGGATCATACATATTACCATTAGTTAGAAATTAAATTAGGATAATTAATCAAGTGTAACTTGATTAAAAATAATTTTAGAAATTAAGCACTAGAATGTATTTAATTTAGGGATAATAATTCTAGTCCTGGAATAATCAAGTAAGGACTTGATTGATGAAATTTCTAAAATTATCCTTAAATAATATATGGGTATTATTTAAGAGAAAATTGATATTTTATAAATATTTAGGGTTTTTTAGATTTTTCTATAAATAATAGGCCATATCTCTTATTTTTTTGGAGTGATTGTCTGCTAAATAGAAAAATTACATAAGTCACATAACAGAGAGTTAACACTTTAGACATAGCAATCCGTCTTTTCTAAATAGGAATTTAGCAGATTTCTCATTAGTAATTTTTATGGATTACTGTTGGAGGCCAAAAAATTAAATGTTGACACGACCAAAAGATTGATGTCTTCTCTCAAGTGCAAGAGTGTCAAAGTAATAAATAACCCGGCAATACTGAGGTCGAACTATAGGAAGGTTAATTGTATAAATTATAGATAATAACAATACAACAACAAAAGTAACAATAACAATAACAATAACAATAACAATAACAATAACAATAACAATAATAGTAATAATAATAGCTATAGCTATATCAATAGTAATAGTAATAGTAATAATAAAGAAGAAAAAGAAAAGGTTGATAAGAACTTTAAAATGAAAGATTAATATAAGGATTAAACAATGATAACAACAAATGTCAAGGTTAAAGGATCCATTAATGGCATGTCAAACAAGTATAGTATAAACTCTTATTATTCAATTGGAAACCACACATAAAGTAAGTTCCAATCAGATTATAAATTATTAACATGATTACATTAGTTATCTTATTCGAATAAGGTTAATACTTGTAAATGTTGTTAGGCATTCATGATTATAACTTATGTTAACAACAAATCAAGTTGCTTTCATAACTTAGGTGTCGGTTATAGCATACAGTATAGGCTATAAAAGTATCAAGTATTTGTTGTACTGAGTGTTATATAACATAAATCTAGATTAACAAATTATTAAAAGTGAACAAGATAACTAATTTAAACATCTTAATATCAAACATTACGGTCCATGTTGAGTTTATATTATACTTATTCTTACATCATTAGTGTAACCTTTTCACCTTAACATAATAAACTTAGCTGAATATAATGAAAGAAAGAAACATAAATAAACAAAATAAGAAACATAAATATGATAAAAGTTAACTAAGTAAAGAAAGGAAATGAAAAGCATAAACTTGATATTAATGAAAGCAAAACTTAAGCAATACAAAGAGAGAAAACAAGATTATGATCTTAATCTAGAAACCAAGATGGTTAAATACATGATAAATATCTCCTTTTATAGGTCAAAATTTGGAACTATTGATTTGATAAATAATTGATGAGTAGGTGACAACGTCTTAACTTGGTAACAATCCTTATCTTCTTGTCTAAATAAAACATCATTGATAACATCATAATTGAAACCACTTATATAATGAAAGTTCTAGGAAATTGTTTTAGCATTTCAGCAAGAAAAAAATTGAGGTCATTTGGACTTTTAGAACTCAAGATATAGGCTGAACACTGAACAGTACCTGCACTGGAGGACAAATTCAGACTTCTTCGTTATTGCTATAATTTAGATTTGAAACAGTCCTTTTAAAACCAAACCTCTACATGAAAGTTGTAAGCCTATATCTTACCTTTTTATCCATATAAAGTAAACCTAAATTTGAAATCTACAACTCTAGATATAACTCAATTACCAAATAGTGTTTCGATTTGGACTCCACTAGCATCTCTTTTCAAGTTTGGTCATCTCTTTGTCCTTTTAATTTTAGTACTTAGGCTCTGTTTGTTTGCAGGAAAGTTGTTTCCTTTTGGAAAATGAATTCCGAAGAAAGTGAATTCCTGGAAAATGAATTCCGAAGAAAGTGAATTCCTGGAAAATGAATTCCAGAAAAGTATTTTCCAATGTTTGGTAATGTTATGGAAAATGAACTGGAAAACACTTTCCAGTGTTTGGTTATGTTATGGAAAATGAACTAAAAAATAATTTATTAATGAATTAATTTTTTTTTTCAAGTTTATCTAATATATATAAAATATTTAATACAAATATTGAATCACTTACAATAAAAGAATAAAATCTAAAAAGTATAATGATGAATTTTTTTATTATATCTTATATTTATACATAGCTTATTTTATAAAATATAACTATATATGTCATATCATATTATAGAGAAATAAGTTTATGAATATATTTTAAGTTAAACCTATTAATATATATATTTTTTAATTTTAAAAGCTTAAAATAAGTTTTTTTTTTCATATGAAGAAAGCCAAATTAGTTTATGGTAAGAGTTATATATTTGGGTTTTTTTTTTGGTATGAAGAATTCTTTAAAAGATAAATAGATACAAAAATATTTTGATGGGTTTTTTAGATAAATATTTTTTTTTACAGGTAAAGACAATTATCCCTTTAATATATATCAAATAAACATAAAGAAATAAATATAAATATCTAACATCAAATATAGTCATGCATAAATATTAAGTTTCGATGTCATAAACATACATATTAGTTCAAATTACAAACATAAACATGCTAGACAGAATTAAACAAGTAAACATACTTGTCAAATAATAAATCGCCAAATAACAAACATAGTCTGAACCCAAATGTTTAACATAGTCAAACCATCTTAGGAAGCAGGGTAGTGTTGGTTCACAAAATTCTAAACCCAAATTTTCCTCAAATTAGCATTTTTTTTATCATAAATGCTTTTGCCAACATTTCATTTTGGACCAAATGATCAAATGCCTCCCCAAGAGTGATTTCATCAAAGCCTTCAATTTTCATCACTTCCGTATACAACGCATTAACATCAAGTTGATTTTTGCTGAGGTTTTGAATTGTAAATGCTACATCTCCAATCTGTTTAGACAACTTTTCAATACCATCATCTTCATACACACGATTTCTCTTTCTATGTTGCCTCTTTTGTGTACTAGAGGAAGATGTTTCTTTTCCCTTAGAAGTTTCTTCATATTCCCCTTCATTTTCAATTGAAATTGATTGCTCTTCAGTGTGCTCTTCCAAGTTGACATCAACATATGATTTGGCATAATTTCCAGTTGCCATGTCTTTTCCAACAACAATTGTCATTATCTCGTACATATCAAGTTTTTTGTTGAGATACTTGTCATGATTGGGATGTGCCTGTTTATACAATATAGAATATGCAATTTTTTAGTTCATTGTATAACATTTTAGAAACAAAAGTAAATATAAAAAGTATAATATTTATCATACCTTTACTTTTTCATTATATACATCTTTCAAAACTGTAATCATCTTCAAACAATCATCCCATCCAAAACCACTTTTATTTTTAAGCTTGGTTATTATTCCCCATTCTTTTTTCACAGTTTTGAGATGATTGTCCACATGCTTAGGCTCGCATTGCACATTGAACTTTTGACTTATTTCTGTAGCTACCTTAACAAAAGATTTTACTTTAAAGGTGGAAGAAAGTATACTTCCTTTAAGTGCCTCCTCAGCTAGTATCTTAAGCAACATATGAGACATAGGCTTAGACCATGTGAAGTGTTTACCCTTGCATTTTTCATTCTGTGTAGAACTCATTTCTACAAAAAAGAAATTACAAATTTAAATAAAATAAAATCATATAATATTTAGATTTAATAAATTTCATATAAAAACTAACAATTAATAATTAAAAGAGAGATTATAATAAAGTCAACATCTACTCCAAATACATAACAAATATAATACAAACTCAAGCAAGACATAATAAAAACAAACACATATAATTAACACTCAATTACTAGTTTTTTTAGTGTTATAATCATTCCACATGGTTGAGGCAATCATTTCTCTTTTCGTTATCCACTCTCTATTCTCTTCCTTTTTCCTCCTGTTGACTTAACTTGATTGTTCGTCTAATTGGTTCACTATCCGAACATATTTCTTCCATAAGAAAGTCATAAGGATCAACCCCCCATTATGTGATTATGAATAATACAACATGCAAGCACAACATCTACTTATGTTTCATAAGACCAAAAAGATTTTCCATCAATTGATCTAAAACGACTCTTCAAAATACCAAACCCTCGCTCAATAGTGGTTCTCAATAAAGAGTGTCGAAGATTAAATAGCTCCTTTTTATTTTCTGGTGAACGTTCTGTAAACTCATTCAAGTGATATCGAACTCCACGAAAAGGAGAAATGATTCCTTTTCGAATACCGTAACCAGCATCACCAAGATAATATTTCCCTATAAATTAAAAAAAAACCCTATTATTATCTTTATGTAATAAGACACTTTATATGTTTATTACATATAATACATACTTTATTATATACCTTCTGGAATTTTTAGACCATTAGATCTTGATAATGCATCACCTAAAACTCGTGAATCATGGGCATTTCCTTCCCAGCCAGCTAAAACATATATAAACTTCAAATCAAAAGTTATAGCTGCTAAAACATTTTGTGTTGTTCCTTCTTTTCATCCTCGAAACTTTCCTTGAATCTCAACAAGAACATTTGCAGGAATATGGGTACCATCAATTGCTCCCACACAATCCTATATAAAAATGAAAAAATAATTTATAACCTTTTCTTTTGAATATAATCAATTAATTCATAAAAATATTGGTTTTGTTTTCATACCTTAAAATAAGGATAGAATCTTCTATTATTCATTATCTCTACTGGAATTGCATCCTTTGTATCTTTAATAAGGTGTTTGTATAACTTAAGAACTGCTTTTAAAACAATTCTAAAGTAACGATGGATAGTTTCAACAGACCTATAGTATATACTACTAATAACCCGAAATCTTTGGTTTTGGCCTACAATTTGTAAGAACACAACTACTTGCTCCCTAATAGACACATTTTTAGTTGATTAATACGTTACGACTTGTGAGAACATCACACAATCTATATAATACAACAGGTTTCATACGAATTTGTTCAACGCAATGTCGATCACCTCGATTCAAAATGCTGTCAATATAGAATTCTCGTTAAGCAATTGCATTTATACGTGGTTCTCTTGGTATATAAATTCTATTTCTTTCTTCTTCAATAATAGCTACCCCTGTAGCTATCATAGTTACATCTGCTCTCATGCATACTGCATTAATTATCTTACTATCCATAACATGAAAGTGAAGTTTTTTGATAACAAAACCTAAAAGTATAGGGAAATAAATATTAAAAAAAAAGTATATAAAATACTTACACAATTAATACAATAAATTATGCTCAAAGAAGCTAACAATATACAATTCATAAGTTCACAATGATCAATAAGATCAATAATTTTAATTCTTAAAAATAATGTGATTATCAAATAATTAAATAAACATAAGTTTCAAAAATCACCTCATATACGACAACACAACACATGATCGAGTTCAATTCTATTATATTTTGATTTTTTACTTTTAATCATAGAGATTGTTGAGTTCATGACTAGGTTCAATTATATTCTATTTTGATTTGTTAACTATAACTATAAAGATTATTGAGTTTAAGCACTAATAGGTAGCAAGGCTGGTCCATAATATTTGTAAGAAAAAAAAATAATCAACCCAATCATCAATTACAAATTAAAAAGATTTACCACATGAACAAACTACAGCAACCTATACCTTTTCTTTATAAAAAAAAAAAAAAACCCACCATTTTCTTTGTTCTCTCTCGCCTATCTCTAACTCTCTTCCATAACTAATTAAAGACATCATCATTCGGTTTCATTCCCTTGTTATTCCCATCATCATTCGGTTTCATTCCCTTGTTATTCCCATCATCATTCGGTTTCTCCTCTCATTTGGTTTCATTCCACAGTCATTCCCATCATCATCTGCCAAATCTTCTCATTTGGTTTCATTACACTGTCATTCCCATCATCATCTGCCAAATCTTCTCATTTGATTTCATTACACTGTCATTTCCTTCTCATTCCCATCTCATTCAATTTCATTCCACTGTTATTCCCTTCTCATTCGGTTTCTCATTCCCCTGTCAATCGGTTTCTCTCATTCCCCTTTGATTCACCTCATTCAGTTTTTGAGATTCCCCTTGGTTTTCTTGCCTATCATTGTTTATTCTCTCTCGCCTATCATTGATTGTTCTCTTTCGGTTGTCTCTCTTCCCTTGCTCTCTCTCGGTTCTCTCTAATCTAACCATTCCTCTATTCTTTGAAGAAGCAGGGCACCATCACAAATTGAAGGAGCAGGACACCATCACCATTCCCCTATTTTCTTTCTCTCGGTTCTCTCTCGCCTATCACTGATCTACTCCTCATCCCCAGTTCT
Organism: Populus pruinosa; assembly: GCA_026413675.1. Classification (NCBI taxonomy): domain Eukaryota; kingdom Viridiplantae; phylum Streptophyta; class Magnoliopsida; order Malpighiales; family Salicaceae; genus Populus; species Populus pruinosa. Next base: position 6,500,375 of record CM048594.1, read on the forward strand.
CATCCCTTTCTCGCCCGACAGTTTCCCCTCCTGTGTGTGTCACTCTCTTTGTGTTGGATCCAGTGATAGGGAAACAAGTCAGGGGTTGGTTGGGTCTTGTTTCAGGAAACAAGACTGTTTCTCCTCTGGTTTTGTTTGTCTGCCCTATCAACTAACAGGGAAGCTGCTGAATGTGTAAGAAAAAATGTGTTTATTATGGCTTGATTGTGATGAAATTGGTTGCGTTTTCATGTGAGCATTTTTTACTATGATGGGGAGATGAAGAAGAAAACTGAAGTTGCAGACAAATTTAAGTATTTTTCTGTGTGCATTTTTTACTGTGACGGGGAGATAAAGAAGAAGACTAGTATGGGAAAAAAATTGATAGGCAAAAGATAAATTAAACAGAAAAATTTCAAAATAAATAAACAAGATCAAGAAGTTGCAAATCTACTAGAAGATAAAAGTAGAAGATAAAAATATAAAGGAAATAATAGAGAAAAATAATAGAGAAATTAAGGAAAAAGATACCTGAAATGAAGAGTGTGTTTCTTGGCTTTTCAATTGTTTTTGAACAGCGACGCAGAGAGGGGGATTCAGATGTGTAAAGATAGGAAAGTGTTTTCCTTTTGATAAGGAAAGGAAAACACTTTCCTGTAGGTAAAGTAAGTTTTTTTTGTTGACTGGAATTAATTTTCCTTTGACCAAGTTTCCGGATGGTTGCCAAACATTGAAAAATGAGGAAAATGAATTTCTGGAATCTAGTTTTCTTGAAACAAACAAGGCCTTAAACTCATTAGTCAATCCTTTTATTTATGTGATAGACCTATATTTAAGATAAATATTTATCTCAAATTAAAGGTATCTTATATTATTAGATATGTTATTATAAAACATGTTTTAGTTAAGGAGTTATAAATACTTCAAGTGTAAAATGATGATAAAAAACTTTGATAAAAATACACTTTAAAGTACTAATTAGATGTCTTGTGGAAAAATTAGACATCTTGTAATTTATGACAACTCAGACTTTAAATAATTATTCAAACAAAAAAATCAGATCTTTAGGTAATAAATCCCTAAATAACTCTAAATCTGTCTAACAGGATCTTAAGAACTTCAGAATAATTTTATTTATTGTTTTCGTTGTGTGTATGATGATTAATATTTAAAAGTATATTTTTATCAAGATTTTATATCAGTATTTTACACTTGAAGTATCAGTAACTCCTTAACTAAAACATGTTTTATAATAACAAGTCTGATATAATAAGATACCTTTAATTTTTGGTAAATATTCATCTTAAATATAGGGTTGTCATATAAATTAAAGGATTGATTAATGAGTTTAACTACTAAATTGAGAAGACAAAGAAAGGGTGAAGCTTAGAAAAGATATGTTAGTTCAATCCAAACTGAAGACTGTTCAGTTAATGGGTTATATCTAGAGCTATAGATCTTGAATTTCAATTTGGTATATATGGCTAGAAAGCTAAGATATAGACCTAAAATATTTATGAGAATACAAGACTTAATTTTTTTTTTTGAAAGTTCAAATCTTAGCAACAACGGAGAAGTCAAAATCTATCTTACAGTCTAGATACTGTTCAGTGTTCAATACATATCTCGAGTTTTAAAAGTCTAAATACACTGATTTTTTTTGTTAAAAGCTGAGATAATTTCCTAAAATTTTCATAAGGAAAGTTTGTTCAAATTCTGACATTAGCAATGATGTTTTGTTCTGACAATAAGATAAAGATTGTCACTAAGTCAAGATATGGTCACCCACTCAACAATTAATCATGAAATTAATAGTTTCAAAGTTTGGCATATAAAAGAAAGCATTTGTCATGCATTTAGGCATCTTGGTTTTTAGATCAAGATCATGTTCGTGCTCTCTTTCTTGTTGTAATGCTTAAATTTTGCTTATATTAATCTCTTGTTTATGCTTTTCATTTTGTTTCCTTTACTTAAATAACTTATATCTTATTTATGTTCTTATCTTGTTTATATATGTTTCTCTTCTTCATTATGTTTAGCTAAATTTATCATGTCAAGGTAAAAAGAGTATACTGATAGTGTAAGAATAAGTACAATATAAATTCAACATGGACTTTAATATTTGATACTAACATATTTTGTATTTGTTATCTAATTTACTCTTAATACTTTGCTTGTTAAATGGTTAATCTAGATTTATGTTATATAGCACTTGGTATAATAAATACTGATTAGTACTTAAAAGTGCATTTTTATCATGGTTTTATATCATCATTTTGCACTTGAAGTATCAATAACTCCTTAACCAAAGCATGTTTTATAATAATATATCTAATAATATAAGATACCTTTAATTTATGGTAAATGTTCATTTTAAATGCAGGCCTATCACATAAATGAAAATATTGATTGATGACTTTAAGAACTTAAATTGCAAAGGCAAAGAGATGGTCAAACTTAGAAAAGAGATGTCGGTGCAATTCAAACCGGAACACTGTTCAGTAATTGGGTCATATCTGGAGCTACAGATCTCAGATTTAGGTCCAATTTATATGGATGGAAAGGTAAGACATAGGCCTACAACTTTCATATGGAGCCCAAGATCTAAAAAGGCCATTTAGAAGTCCAAATTGTAGCAACAACAAAGAAGCCCGAATCTGTCTTCCAGCCCGAGCACTGTTCGGTATTTTGGCCATATTTGGAGTTTTAGAAGTCCAATTTTGACATATTATTGTGGGTTGCATATTTATGTTTGGTTTCGTAGCCTTAATTTACATACACACACTTTAACATATGATTGTGGGTTGCATATTGGATTATTACATTATTTATGTTCTTTTGTTAAAGGTAACAACTAAGGGAAAGGCATTGTATATAATTAAAAAAAAGAAAAACATGAAAAAAAAAGAAAAAGAAAGAAAAAAAATGATGATAATAAAAATGTAGATAAGTTTGGTTTCGTAGCCTCCCTAACCTAAGCAATTAAGCCCGAAGGGGTGTTTTAACACCTAATACCCTTAGTTGTTACCTTTCAGGTTTAAGAATACATGTTAAATAAGTATATGAGCAAAATTAAGTGGTAACAATATGAGAGTTTGTAAACCTGAATATTTTAGGAAGTATTATAATAGACCTTGTTAAGAATGGTTACTAAGATGCATCTCAAGAGTCACTTTAACAAAAGAACTCCTTTACTCTGTCATCCCAGTAACAACAATTATGCACATGCTTTATAAAATGAAAAACAATTTTTTTTTATCAACTACTACCCTCTCCCCCCAACCAAAACGAGACATTGTCCTCAATGTTCTAAGGTAGAAAGATAGAGTATAGAAGATATCACCTGAAATAACGAACACTGACAAAACTTGAAACACACTGAAACAAAAATAAGAAATAACAAAACACAATAATAAAACCAAAAGACACAAAAATTCACAAATGAAGGCTCAAATCCAATCTAAGCTTTTTACGGCTTCCCGTAGATAACCAATTTATGCGACTCATGGAAGGATCAATTATAGGAATGAAAGATTGTAGTTGGTCAATCAATTATTCAGCAGAAGTAGCAGAGATTATGATTTGTCGTGTAGAAGATGTTAGAAATTCTTCTTCCACAACATGATCAAGAAAAGACAACAACTTATCATAATAACCATTAACATTTAACAAACCTATGGGTTTATGGTGAATGTGCAATTGAGCCCAAGAGAAAATATGAAAGATCTCTTCCAATGTGCCTAGACCACCTGGTAAAGCAATGAAGGCATCAGCATGGTTAAACATTGCATTCATTCGAGCCGACATTGTGGAGACCTGAAGTTCCTCTCCAATTGTTTTTCCAATGATGTCCCCTTGTGCCAAAGTTTCAGGGACGACTCCTAAAACTTGACTACCTCCTAAAAATGCAGCTATTGACACACCTCTCATTAACCTAAGACTGCCTCCCCCATACACTAAATGAATCTTTCTCTCAGCTAGCACCTGACCAAGATGATTTGCTGATTTTAAAAACTCCTTTTCTTTCCTAGGACTAGATCCACCGAAAACACAAATATTTCTTATTTGAGGACTTGAGGAACTTGCCATTTTTACACACTTCTGTATTTGTTGAATGTATGGGTTGAGTAGAAATGAAAGGAAGGAAAAGAGGGTTTTATAGATGAGAAATTAGAAAGGCAATCATAACACCTATATGTAGGCCAGCTGAAGTCTCACACTCTCTCTCTCTCTCTTTTTATTTATTTACTTTTGAAAAAAGCATGTGTATGTACAGGTAGTTGTGATTGTGGCTCACATCTTTCCTTGGTTTTACGTCCAAGAACGACTTAAATGCCCTCTATGGGTCGGGGATAGGCTTCCCATCCAGTTTTCTTAAAAACTGGCAAACAGGGTCTTTTTTAGTCAGATTCCCAAGACTAAGTCGATCATGTTCTTTATGAAATAGTGGCTATAAATCATGAATTGTACGATGCACATCTCCACTAGGATGCGTCTCAAGAGTCAATAGAAGATTATCTAAAGACTCCTTACTCAGGCCATCCTTAATGAATTGTATTTTATCTTCACGGTTTATAGATACCATTCCTAAAGAACAACATTGTGTATTACAAGTCCATCTAGCACATCGATGACGGACTTCTAGTCGTTTTGCACGACGCTTCTTTGCAAAAGTGTTTTTACTTGTTCCAGGCATGTGTGAAATAAAGAAATTAGAGGACTCACCTGATAATCGGACCTTTGCTTCAATCAACCAGTGAATATCTTCAAGAATTCCATGATTCATTAACAATCTCAATCTTGCACATCTAGCACGGTAAATTTTTGTAATCGCATTCTAAGGCAGAGCGGGAGAATACTTTTTCAATTTTTCAAGATTAGTGTCCATTTTCAAATGAGAATTGGAAGAGAGATTCGAAGAATTGCACAGATATATACACAGATATCAGTAATTGTGGGAAACTGAAAGAACCGACTTAAGTCACGGAGTATCGTTATCCGCCATTTGACTGGGGTGAGAGAAACTTGCAAAAAACACTCAAAAAGAAACAAAAATAAAATAAAATAAAATCAATCTTTATATACAGGATCACCCAATTCAATAGAGTTATGTTCAACTGAAAAATTGTCAAAGTAAACTTTCAAACGATGTCCATTTACCTTGAAAACATTGTCATTCTTTGGATTCTCGATGTCATAGGCCCTATATGGATACACATGTTTCATAATAAAAGGACCGCTCCATCTTGATCTTAATTTTCCAGGAAATAAATGCAGTCGAGAATTATAAAGCAAGACTTTTTGACCAACATTGAAGGTTTTTCTCTGTATTTTCTTGTCATGAAACTCTTTAATTCTTGCTTTATGAATTCTTAAATTTTCATAGGCATCATTTCTTATTTCCTCAAGCTCATTTATTTGTAATTTTCGCAGTTGACTAGCATCATCCAGATTTGAATTGAAAGCTTTAATAGCCCAATAAGCTTTATGTTCAAGTTCCGCAGGCAAGTGACAAGGTTTTCCATAGACTAGTCTATAAGGTGACATGCCTAATAATGTTTTATAAGCAGTTCGATAAGCCCAAAGTGCATCATTAAGTCTTAAAGACCAGTCTTTCCTATTAGGGTTCACTGTTTTCTCTAAAATATGTTTGATCTCCCTATTAGCAAGCTCTACTTGTCCACTTGTTTGAGGGTGATAAGGGGTGGCAACTTTGTGTGTGATTCCATATTTTTTCATTAAAGACTCAAATGGCTTGTTGCAGAAATGTGTTCCACCATCACTTATTATGGCTCGAGGGACTCCAAATCGACTCAAAATATTTTCTTTCAAAAACTTTATCACTGTTTTGTGATCATTGTTTCGACTTGGAATTGCCTCTATCCATTTTGAAACATAATCTACTGCGACTAATATGTATAAGAAACCAAATGATGGAGGGAATGGGCCCATGAAATCTATACCCCAACAGTCAAAGATCTCAATGACAATAATAGGGTTTAAAGGCATCATGTGACGTTTTGAAATAGATCCCAACTTTTGACAATTTTCACAAGACTTGCAGAATGCATGTGAGTCTTTGAACATGGTGAGCTAGTAAAATCCACTTTGTAAGATTTTTGCAGTTGTCTTTCTTGATGAGAAATGGCCCCCACATGCCTTAGAATGATAAAATGTAATGACACTACTTACCTCATTGTCAGGAATGCATCTTTGAAATATTTGATCAGGACAATATTTGAATAAATAAGGATCATCCCAATAAAAGTTCTTCACTTCGTTTAAGAACTTTCTTTTATCTTGGGTACTCCAATGAGCTGGCAATTGTCCTGAAACAAGAAAATTGACAATATTAGCAAACCAAGGCATTGTAGAGACAAAAAGTAAAGATTCATCAGGAAAGTAGTCATCGATTGGTGTGATGTCAGTTTTCGAATCTGTTGTCAATCTTGACAAGTGATCTGCGACAACATTTTCGCTGCCTTTCTTATCTTTGATTGTGATATCAAATTCTTAAAGTAATAAAATCCACCGCACCAATCTAGCCTTAGAATCTTTCTTAGAAAGAAGATATTTCAATGCTGCATGATCACTAAAAACAACAACAGGTGAGCCAACAAGATAAGATCTGAATTTTTCACATGCAAATACTACTGCAAGTAATTCTTTTTCAGTGGTGGTATAATTCATTTGAGCACTATTTAAAGTTTTACTTGCATAGTAAATTACATAAGGTTTCTTGTCTTTTCTTTGTCCCAAAACAGCACCTACGGCATAATCACTAGCATCACACATTATTTCAAAAGGTAATGACCAATCGGGAGGTTGAATGATAGGAGCACAAGTAAGCAAGTTTTTAAGTTTAACAAAGACTTCTTCACAATGTTCAGTCCATTCAAAAATAGTATCCTTTGTTAGAAGGTTACTTAAGGGCTTAGATATTACACTAAAATCTTTGATGAACCTTCTATAAAAACCAGCATGTCCCAGGAATGATCTAACATCTTTAAGAGATTTTGGTGTTGGCAAGTCTGCAATTAACTCGATTTTAGATTTGTCAACCTCAATTCCTTTTGATGAAACAATGTGACCAAGTACAATGCCGTTTGTTACCATAAAATGACATTTTTCTCAATTCAGCACAAGATTTTTCTCTTCACACCTGGTCAAAACCTTTCCTAAGTTAGTCAAACAATCATCAAATGAATCGCCAAAAACAGAAAAATCATCCATGAAAATCTCAAGAAAATGTTCAACCATATCACTACATATACTAAGCATGCATCTTTGAAATGTGGCTGGTACATTACATAATCTAAAAGGCATCCTTTGATATGCAAAAGTGCCAAATGGACATGTGAAAGTAGTCTTTTCTTGATCTTCCAATGCAATTTCAATTTGGTTGTAACCCGAATAGCCATCTAGGAAACAATAAAATTCATGATCTGCAACTCTTTCTAGGATTTGATCCATGAAAGGTAAAGGAAAATGATCTTTTCTAGTCATTGAATTAAGTTTCCTAAAGTCAATGCACATGCGCCAACCAGTAACAGTTGTAGTGGGAATTAACTCATTGTTCTCATTTGTTATCATAGTGACTCCAGACTTCTTAGGTACCACTTGGGTAGGACTTACCCATTTGCTATCAGAAATAGGATAAATGATTTCATTATCTAGAAGCTTAATGACTTCATTTTTCACTACTTCTTTCATATTAGGATTTAGCCTTCGTTGCATTTCTCTAAAGGGTTTAGCATTTTCCTCTAAATAAATTTTGTGTGTACAAATCAAACGACTAATTCCTTTTATATCAGCTATGGTCCATCCTAATGCATTTTTGTGCATTTTCAGAGTTTGTAATAACTTACCTTCTTGATGTGCATTAAGTTTGGAAGAGATTATTACCGGAAAAGTTTCATTTTCTCCCAAAAATGAGTATTTGAGATTGGATGGCAAGGGCTTCAAATCAGGTTTTGGTGGTTGAACACTTGAAGGTATGGACTTAATTGATCGTGGTGGCAATTCCTCAATTTGTGGCCTCCAATTACTTGTCTTTGATTCTTCCTAAAAATAAATCATTTCCAAATCATCAGATTCATCAATCTCAATTTTACTGGAAGTGGTTGGCTCCATATGAAAGTTGTAGGCCTATCTCTTACCTTTCCATCCATATAAATTGGACCTAAATCTAAGATATGTAGCTCCAGATATGACCCAATTACCGAACAGTGTTCCGGTTTGGATTGCACCGACATCTCTTTTCTAAGTTTGACCATCTCTTTGCCTTTGCAATTTAAGTTCTTAAAGTCATCAATCAATATTTTCATTTATGTGATAGGCCTGCATTTAAAATGAACATTTACCATAAATTAAATATATCTTATATTATTAGATATATTATTATAAAATATGCTTTAGTTAAGAAGTTATTGATACTTCAAGTGCAAAATGATGATATAAAATCATGATAAAAATGCACTTTTAAGAACTTAAATTGTAAAGGCAAAGAGATGACCAAAATTAGAAAAGAGATGTCGGTGCAATCCAAACCGGAACACTATTCGGTAATTGGGTCATCTATAGAGCTATAGATCTCATATTTAGGTCTACTTTATATGGATGGAAAGGTAAGATATAGGCCTACAACTTTCATATGGAGCCCAAGATCTAGAAAGGCCATTTTCAAGTCCAAATTGTAGCAACAACAAGGAAGCCCGAATCTGTCCTCCAGCCCGAGCACTGTTCAGTATTTTGGCCATATTTGAAGTTTTAGAAGTCCAAATGAGCTGAATGTTTTACACAAGAAAGTTGAGACAATTGGCTACAACTTTTATGTTTTCAAGTGGCTCCAATTTGGATGTTATCAATCACGTTTTGGACAGACAAGAGAAGATAAGGATTGTCACCAAGTCAAGAGTTGGTCACCCACTCATCCATTAGTCATCAAATCAATAGTTCCTAATTTTGGCCTATAAAAGGAGGCATTTGCTATGCATTTAGGCATCTTGGTGTCCAGATCAAAATTATGCTCTTACTTTCTCTCTTTGTATTTTTTGTAATGTTTATGTTTTGCTTTCATTAATATCAAGTTTATGCCTTTCATTTCCTTTCATTTACTTAGTTAACTCTTATCTTATTTATGTTCTTATTTTGTTTATTTATTTTTCTTTCTTTCATTATGTCTAACTAAGTTTATTATGTCAAGGTTAAAGGATCCACTAATGGTATGTCAAACAAGTATAGTATAAACTCTTATTATTCAATTAGAAACCATACACAAAGGAGGTTCCAATCAGATTATAGATTGTTAACATGATTACATTAGTGATCTTATTTAATTAATGCTAATACTTGTAAATTTCATCAAGCATTCATGATTATAACTTATGTTAACAACAAATCAAGTTCTTTTCATAGCTCAGGTGTCGGTTATACCATACAATATGAACTATGAAAGTATCAAGCATTTGTTGTACCAAGTGTTATACAACATAAATCAAGACTAATCATTTAACAAGCAAAGTATTAAAGAGTGAACAAGTTAACAAATATAAAACATGTTAGTATCAAACATTAAAGTCCATATTAAGTTTACATTATACTTATTCTTATATCATTAGTGGATCCTCTAACCTTGACATTGTTTGTTATTGTTGTTAAATCTTTACGTTATTATTTCATCTCAAAGTTCTCATCTTCTTCTTCTTCTTTATTATTATTATTATTGTTGTTGTTGTTGTTGTTGTTGTTGTTATTGTTGTTGTTGTTGTTGTTGTTGTTATTACTATTATTGTTGTTGTTGTTGTTGTTGTTGTTGTATTATTATTATTTATAATTTGTACAATTAACCTACTTGTGGTTCGACCCCGATCTTGCCTGGTTATTTATTACTTCGACACTCCTGCACTTGGGAGAAACAATCTTTTAGTCGTGTCAGAAATCTAAGATCAAGATAGAGCGATCCATTTATTAAGAAATATGTATATCCTCATAGCGCCTTTAATATAGAGAATCCAAAGAATGACAATGCTTTTAAGGTAAATGAACATCTTGAAAAGCTTACTTTGATAATTTTCTTAGTGAAAATAAATTAATTAATTTTAATGATCTTATAGATAAAGGTTGATTATTTTATTTTTCTCACATTATTTTTGTGTTTCTTTTTTGTGAGATTTTTGTTTTGCTAGCCTCTCTCACCCCGGTCAAATGGCAAATAATGGTAATCAGTGACTATTAAGTTGGTTCTTTCAATTTCCTATGATAGTTGATATTTGTGTATATATTTATGTAATTATTTACTCTTTCTCCCTTCTTTAAATCTCTTCTCCAATTCTTATTTTAAAATAGACACCACTCTTAAAAAATTAAAAAGGTATTTTCTCGCTCTGATTTAAAATGCGATTATAAAAATTTACTATGTTAAGTGTATAAGATTAAGGTTGTTAATGAATCATGAAATCTCTAAAAATATTTATTTGTTAATAAAAACAAAGGTCCAATTATCAGGCGAGTCTTCCAATTCTTTCATTTTATACATGCCTAGAACAGGTAAAAACACTTTTGTAAAGAAACGTTGTGCAAAACAACTGAAAGTCTGTCACAGATATGCTATATGAACTTGTAATGCAACATGTTGTTCTTTAGGAATGGTTTCTATAAACCATGAAGATAAAATACAATTTATTAAGAATGGCCTAAGTAAGGGGTTTTAAAATAATCTTCTATTGACTCTTGAGACACATCATAATTGAGATGTGCATCATGCAATTCATGATTTATGGTTACAATTCTATTAAGAACATGATTGATATAGACTTGAGAATCAGGTAATAAAAGACCCTGTTTGCCAGTTTTTAAAAAAACTGGATAGGAAGTTTATCCTCAACCTATAGAGGGCGTTTAAGCTGTTATTGGACATAAAACTAAGAGAAGATGTGAGCCACAATCACAACTCTGATTTAAGCCTTAGTTTGTAAAAATTTGTATCTTTTGGTTTTATTAATAGTATAATATTTATATTTTGTTGTTTCTTATATTTGTTTAAATGTGTTTCAGGTTTGGTAATATTTGTTGTTTTAGGTGATGTCTTTTATACTTTATCTTTCTACCTTAGAACATTGAGAAAGATAACTAACTAACTACTTTTGTTTTTAATAAAACCATTTAACAAAATTATTATTACTAGGATGGCATGGTAAAGGAGAATTTTATTGACTCTTAAGACACATCTTAGTAAATATTTTTCAATGGTTATTTGCAAAATTCATAACAAGGTCTATTAGAATACATCTTGAAATATTCAGGTTTACAAACTCTTACATTGTTATTATTTGAAAATGCTCATATACTCATTTAGCAAGTATTCTTAAACCTTTGTTTTCACACGTGTATTTAACATATGATTGTGGGTTGCATATTATATTATTATATTATTTATGTTCTTACGTTAAATATAACAACTAAAAAAAATGAATAGTATATAATCTACAAAAAAACAGAAAAAAATGATAATAAATGTAATTAATTAAATAAAAAAATATAGATAAGTTTGGTTTTATAACCTCTCTAACCTAAGCAATTAAGCCCGAAAGGGGCCTAATATTCTAAAGTCAACTGACTTGAAAGTTATTGATTCAACGCTTGTTACAAGGGTCAAGGAGAAAAGCTTAAAGGAATCAAACATTGCACTATTTACGTATTAGTATCTACAACCCGAGTTATTACACTCGAAGGGATGTCTTAACACCTAATGTCCTAAGACCAATTGGCCTGGGAATCATTATACATAAGTTAAAAATGCATTGTGTTTTAAGTTATATGTGTACATATATTAAAAAAAAAAAAAAGATAATAATCTCAATCCAATGAAGTTAACCTTAAACATTATAACATAATATTATTTTCTTCCAATAAAAGCCCCACCATCTATGTTTTCATACATTGAACACATAAAAAGAAAGGTTTATTAATATTTTATTTAAGAGATACTGAACAGATATATAAATTTAATGAGAGTTTGTTTATCTGAATAAATTAATAGAAGTTAAATGATAAATGTCTTACTTTGTGGAATGACACGACGAAAAGATTGATGTCTTCTCCCAAGTGCAGGAGTGTCGAAGTAATAAATAACCCGGCAAGACCGGGATCGAACCACAGGGAGGTTAATTGTACAAATTATAAACAACAATTATAAACAACAGTAATAGCAATAACAGCAAGAACTATAATAACAACAACAACAATAATAACAACAACAAGAATAATAATAATAATAATAGTAATACTAATAATACTAATAATAAAAATAATAATAATAATAATAATAATAGTAGTAGTAGTAGTAGTAGTAGTACTAATAATAATAATAATAATAATAATAATAATAATAATACAGAAAGAGAAGAAGAAGAAGATGATGATGATGAGAACTTGGAGATCAAATATTAATGTAAGGATTAAGCAATAATAATAACAAATGTCAAGGTTAGAGGTTCCACTAATGGTATATCAAACAAGTATAGTATAAACTCTTATTATTGAATTGGAAACCACACACAAAGGAGGTTCCAATCAGATTATATATTGTTAACATGATTACATTAGTCATCTTATTCAATTAATGCTAATACTTGTAAATCTCGTCAAGCATTCATGATTATAACTTATGTTAACAACAAATCAAGTTCCTTTCATAGCTCAGGTGTCGGTTATACCATACATTATGGGCTATGAAAGTGCCAAGCATTTGTTGTACCAAGTGTTATACAACATAAATCAAGATTAGTCATTTAACAAGCAAAGTATTAAAGAGTGAACAAGATAACAAATATAAAACATGTTAGTATCAAACATTAAAGTCCATATTAAGTTTACATTATACTTATTCTTACACCATTAGTGTAACCTTTTCACCTTGACATAACTAACTTAGCTAGACATAATGAAAGAAAGCAAAATAGATAAACAAAATAAGAACATAAAAGTTAACTAAGTAAAGGAAAGGAAATGAAAGGCATAAACTTAATATTAATGAAAGCAAAGCATAAACATTACAAAAAATACAAAGAGAGAAAGGAAGAGCATGATCTTGATCTGGAAACCAAGATGCCTAAATGCATGGCAAATGCCTCCTTTTATAGGCCAAAATTGGAAACTATTGATTTGATGACTAATTGATAAGTGGGTGGCCAACTTTTGACTTGGTGACAATCCTTATCTTCTCTTGTCTGCCCAAAACGTCATTGATAACGTCAAAATCGGAGCCAGTTGCAAACATGAAAGTTGTAGGCAATTGTGTCAGCTTTCTTGTGTAAAAACTTCAGCTCATTTGGACTTCTAGAACTCCAGATATGGCCAAAATACCGAACAGTGCTCGGGCTGGAAGACAGATTCGGGCTTCTTTGTTGTTGCTACAATTTGGACTTGATAATGGCCTTTTTAGATCTTGGGCTCCATATGAAAGTTGTAGGCCTATGTCTTACCTTTCCATCCATATAAATTGGATCTAAATCTGAGATCTGTAGCTCAAGATATGACCCAATTACCGAACAGTGTTCCGGTTTGGATTGCATCGACATCTCTTTTCTAAGTTTGGCCATCTCTTTATCCTTGCAATTTAAGTTCTTCAAGTCATCAATCAATCCTTTCATTTATGTGATAGGCCTGCATTAAAAATAGACATTTACCATAAATTATAGGTATCTTATATTATTAGATACATTATTATAAAACATATTTAAGTTAAGGAGTTATTGATACTTCAAGTGCAAAATGATGATATAAAACCATGATAAAAATGCACTTTTAAGTACTAATCACACCCCCCAACCAGCTTATTACTAGTCCCTAGTAATCAAAGCGTTAAAATAGAAAACAAATTTGCAAATTTCACAAAGCAAGGTATTCATCATTTAACTTCCATTAATCTATCCAGATAAACAAACTCTCATTAAATTTATATATCTGCTCAATACCTCTTAACAAGATATTAATAAACCTTTCTTTTGTGCTCAATGTATCAACACATAATTATGGGGATTTTCTTGGAAGAAAACAAAATTTTTGTTCTAATGTTTAAGGTTAACTTCCTTGGGTTGAGATTATTATTTTTGTCTTTTTTTTTCTTTTTTTTTCTTTTTTTCTTTCAAAAAATCTATATACATATAATATAAAAACATCATGCATCTTTAACCCATGTAACGAGCTTTCAGCTAATGACTCCCAAACCAGTTGGTCTTAGGGCATTAGGTGTTAAGACACCCCTACGAGCTTAGTAACTCGGGTCGCAGATACTGATATGTAGATAGTGCAATGTTTGATTCCCTTAAGCTTTTCTCCTCAACCCATGGAACAAGCGTTGGGCCAATAGCTCCCAAGTCAGTTGACTTTAGGGTATTAGGTGTTAAAACACCCCTTCGGGCTTAATTGCTTAGGTTAGGGAGGCTACGAAACCAAACTTATCTACATTTTTATTAACATCATTTTTTTTCTTTTTTTCTTTTTTTTTTCTTTTTTTTCTTTTTGTTTTTTAATTATATACAATCCCTTTCCCTTAGTTGTTACCTTTAACAAAAGAACATAAATAATGTAATAATCCAATATGCATCCCACAATCATATGTTAAAGTGTGTGTGTGTGTGTAAATTAAGGTTTAAGAATACATGTTAAATAAGTATATGGGCAGAATTAAGTGGTAACAATACGAGAGTTTGTAAACCTGAATATTTCAGGAAGTATTATAATAGACCTTGTTAAGAATGATTACTAAGATGCGTCTCAAGAGTCACTTTAACAAAAGAACTCCTTTACTATGTCATCCTAGTAACAACAATTATGCACATGCTTTATGAAATGAAAAACAATTATATTTTTTTTTTATCAACTACTACCCTCTCCCCCCAACCAAAACGAGACATTGTCCTCAATGTTCTAAGGTAGAAAGATAGAGTATAGAAGATATCACCTGAAATAACGAACATTGACAAAACCTGAAACACACTAAAACAAAAATAAGAAATAACAAAACACAATAATAAAACCAAAAGACACAAGTTTTTACAAACAAAAAAAAAAAAAAATTCAAATCGCAGTTGTGAATGTGGCTCACATCTTCCCTTGGTTTTACGTCCAAGAACAGCTTAAACGCCCTCAATGGGTCGGGGATAGGCTTCCCATCTAGTTTTCTTAAAAACTAGCAAACAGGGTCTTTTTTAGTCAGATTCCCAAGACTAAGTCAAGTATGTTCTTTATGAAAATGGGTTCATAAGTCATGAATTACACGATGCTTATCTCGACTATGATGAGACTTAAGAGTCAATAGAAGATTATCTAAAGACTCTCTGTGTTTTGAAATAAATCCCACCTTCTGACAATTTTCACAGTTTTTGCGGAATGCATCTGACTCCTTGAATATGATGGGCCAGTAAAATTCACTTTGTAGGATTTCTACAATCCTCTTTTTTGATGAGAAATGATCCCCATATGCCTTAGAGTAACAAAATTTAATGAAATTACTTACCTCATTGTCGAGAATGCATTTTTGAAATATTTGATCAGGACAATAATTGAATAAGTAAGGGTCATCCCAATAAAAATTTTGCTCGTTGCTCAAAAATTTTCTTTTGTCTTCAATACTCCAATGAGTTGGCAAAAATCCTGAAGCAAGAAAATTGATATTTTTAACAAACCAAGGCATTGAATTAAGAGAAAGTAGAGATTCATCAGGAAAGTAATCATCGATAGGTGTGATGTCGAGTGTCGAATCTGTTGTCACTTTTGATAAAAGATTCGCATTAACCTTTTCGATGCCTTTTTCATCCTCAATTTCTTCCTGATTGGTCATGGCATGAGAAAATGGAAGTGCTGGCGGAGAATCAGTCGTTTCTTTGCAATTTTCAGATTCAACCCCTTCCTTTCCCTTAGAAATTGACTCATCATCTTTCTCATAAGGTTCAAGAGAGGGTTTTTCAATAACCTTACCACTGCGTAGAGTAGTGACTGATTTGACTTGATCCATGTGTTGGCTTCCAGAACTACTTGCATTTGCATTGTATTGCCCCTTAGGATTTTGTTGTGGTTGAGATGGAAACTTACCTTTCTCTTGGAAACTGAGAGCATATGTGAATTTTGCAAGAGTATCTTTAAAATCTGTTATGCTTTGAGCAAGTTGAGTGTTGATTGTCTCTTGCTTTTCAATGAATGCATACAAAGTTTCCTCAAAATTTCTTGTAGGAGGTGGAGCATAAGGAGGTGCATATCCATGATAATTTTGGAAATTATGGTGTGCTTGAAACTGTGGTTGTGAAGTTTGTGCATTGTCACTCTTCCAACTAAAATTTTGGTGATTTCTCCAACCAGGATTGTATGTTTGGGAGTATGGGTTGTGGTTGGCCCTTTGAAAACTGTTTAAAGCATGGGCTTGTTCATGGAGACATTCTTTAAAAGAAGGCAAGGTTGGACAATCGTTGGTTGAGTGTTCATTTGTTTCACAGATTTGACACACAATGTTTTCAACAGATTTTAATTGACCACTCTTTTTCAATTCTAGTGCCTCGACTTTTCTAGCTAAAGATGCATACTTGGCTTGAAGGTCATGATCTTCCCTAAGGTTGTACATACCTCCATTATATGTATGAGGTTGAGTTTTACTCGGTGCCTCATATGTACCCGCGGTGTCCCAATTTTGAGCATTTTCAGCTAACAAGTCTAAGTACTCCATTGCTTCATCAGGGTCTTTATCTTCAAAAGTTCCATTGCACATCAATTCAACCATTTGCCTATCTTTAGGTGTTAACCCTTCATAGAAATGTGAAACCAATCTCCATGTTCCAAAACCATGATGAGGGCAAGTACTAAGCAAGTCTCGATACCTATCCCAACATTGGTAAAATGTTTCTCCTGGTTTTTGAGTGAAAGTGGTGATTTGTCTCTTGAAAGAGTTTGTTCTATGAGATGGGAAAAACTTCTTTAAAAATTGTTGTTGCATTTCATCCCAAGCACGAATGGATCCTGGTCTTAAATTTTGTAGCCATGTTTTAGCTTTATCTTTTAATGAAAAAGGAAAAAGCTTTAATCTGATGGTGTTCATGCTACAATTTAAATTATTATATGTGTTGCAGACCTCCTCAAATTCCCTTAAATGCAAGTATGGATTTTCCAATTCCAAACCATGAAAAGAAGGTAAAAGTTGAATAATACCTGGTTTAAAATTAAAATTAGATGCATCGGGAGGAAAAACCATGCATGATGGTGCACTTGTTCTTGTGGGATTCATGTGGTCTCTAAGTGTTCTAGCACGGTTATTCTCATTATTTTCATTGTGAAGTGATTGACTATCTTCTTCGGCCATATTTTCTGAAAATGATGAGGATACCCTACAAAGTCTACCACTTGATGTACGTGACCACACTCTCATGCACGTGTTGGAATATAATAAAATGAAGAAGAAAACAAAAGAAGAAGGAAGAAAACAAAATAAGGAGAAACAAAATAAAAGAGACAAAGTTATATACAAAAAAAAATGAAAAGAGAAAATAAAATAAAAACTATAATTTATACAAGAACTTACCTCCCCGGCAACGGCGCCAAAAACTTGACACGACGAAAAGATTGATGTCTTCTCCCAAGTGCAGGAGTGTCGAAGTAATAAATAACCCGGCAAGACCGGGGTCGAACCACAGGGAGGTTAATTGTACAAATTATAAACAACAATTATAAACAACAGTAATAGCAATAACAGCAAGAACTATAATAACAACAACAACAATAATAACAACAACAAGAATAATAATAATAATAATAGGAATACTAATAATACTAATAATAAAAATAATAATAATAATAATAATAATAGTAGTAGTAGTAGTAGTAGTAGTACTAATAATAATAATAATAATAATAATAATAATAATACAGAAAGAGAAGAAGAAGAAGATGATGATGATGAGAACTTGGAGATCAAATATTAATGTAAGGATTAAGCAATAATAATAACAAATGTCAAGGTTAGAGGTTCCACTAATGGTATATCAAACAAGTATAGTATAAACTCTTATTATTGAATTGGAAACCACACACAAAGGAGGTTCCAATCAGATTATATATTGTTAACATGATTACATTAGTCATCTTATTCAATTAATGCTAATACTTGTAAATCTCGTCAAGCATTCATGATTATAACTTATGTTAACAACAAATCAAGTTCCTTTCATAGCTCAGGTGTCGGTTATACCATACATTATGGGCTATGAAAGTGCCAAGCATTTGTTGTACCAAGTGTTATACAACATAAATCAAGATTAGTCATTTAACAAGCAAAGTATTAAAGAGTGAACAAGATAACAAATATAAAACATGTTAGTATCAAACATTAAAGTCCATATTAAGTTTACATTATACTTATTCTTACACCATTAGTGTAACCTTTTCACCTTGACATAACTAACTTAGCTAGACATAATGAAAGAAAGCAAAATAGATAAACAAAATAAGAACATAAAAGTTAACTAAGTAAAGGAAAGGAAATGAAAGGCATAAACTTAATATTAATGAAAGCAAAGCATAAACATTACAAAAAATACAAAGAGAGAAAGGAAGAGCATGATCTTGATCTGGAAACCAAGATGCCTAAATGCATGGCAAATGCCTCCTTTTATAGGCCAAAATTGGAAACTATTGATTTGATGACTAATTGATAAGTGGGTGGCCAACTTTTGACTTGGTGACAATCCTTATCTTCTCTTGTCTGCCCAAAACGTCATTGATAACGTCAAAATCGGAGCCAGTTGCAAACATGAAAGTTGTAGGCAATTGTGTCAGCTTTCTTGTGTAAAAACTTCAGCTCATTTGGACTTCTAGAACTCCAGATATGGCCAAAATACCGAACAGTGCTCGGGCTGGAAGACAGATTCGGGCTTCTTTGTTGTTGCTACAATTTGGACTTGATAATGGCCTTTTTAGATCTTGGGCTCCATATGAAAGTTGTAGGCCTATGTCTTACCTTTCCATCCATATAAATTGGATCTAAATCTGAGATCTGTAGCTCAAGATATGACCCAATTACCGAACAGTGTTCCGGTTTGGATTGCATCGACATCTCTTTTCTAAGTTTGGCCATCTCTTTATCCTTGCAATTTAAGTTCTTCAAGTCATCAATCAATCCTTTCATTTATGTGATAGGCCTGCATTAAAAATAGACATTTACCATAAATTATAGGTATCTTATATTATTAGATACATTATTATAAAACATATTTAAGTTAAGGAGTTATTGATACTTCAAGTGCAAAATGATGATATAAAACCATGATAAAAATGCACTTTTAAGTACTAATCATGGAACTTGCAATTCATTTTTCTATTTTAACGCTTTGATTATTATAGACTAGTAATAAACTAATTGAGAGATGTGATTAGTACTTCAAAGTGAATTTTTATTAATGTTTTATATTAGTATTTTGCACTTGAAGTATCAATAACTCCTTAACTAAAACATGTTTTATAATAAAAGCCTGATGTTATAAGATACCTCTAATTTATAGTAAATATTCATCTTAAATGCAAACCTATCACATAAACTAAATGATTGATTGATAAGTTCAACTACTGAAATTGAGAAGACAAAGAGAGGGTGAAGCTTAGAAAAGAGATACTGGTTCAGTCAAAACTGAAACTCTATTCAGTTATCGGGTCATATCTAGAGCTGTAAAACTTGGATTTAGATGGAATGCTAAGACATATGTCCTGCAGCCTAGACACTATTTAATGTTCAACCCATATCTTGAATTCTAAAAGTCCAAATGACTCAATTTTTTTTATTGAAAAGATGAGATAATTTTCTAAAACTTTCATGATTTAAGTTTGTTCAAATTCTAATATTAACAATGATATTTTGTCCAAACAAAAAGATAAGGATTGTCACCAAGTCAAGATGTAACCACCTACTCAACAATTAGTTAACAAATCAATAGTTTTTAATTTTAGCCTATAAATGAAGGCATTTGTCATGCATTTAGGCATCTTGATTTTCAGATCAAGATTATGTTATTGCTCTCTCTTTATTATAATACTTAAATTTTACTTATATTAATCTCTTATTTATGATTCTTATTTTCTTTCTTTTACTTAGTTAATTTTTATCTTATTTATGTTCTTATTTTGTTTATTTAAGTTTCTCTTCTTTCATTATGTTTGGTTAAGTTTATTATTTCAAGATGAAAAGGTTATACTAATTGTGTAAGAATAAGTATAGTGTAAACTCAACATGAACTTTAATGTTTATAATTAACATGTTTTATATTTGTTATCTTGTTTACTCTTAATACTTTGCTTGTTAAATGGTTAATCTAGATTTATGTTGTATAATAATTGGTATAACAAATACTTGGAACTTTCATAACCCCACCGTATGGTATAACTAATACTTGTGCTATGAAAGGAATTTAATTTGTTGCTAACATAAGTTATAATCATGAATACCTGACAATATTTACAAGTATTAGCATTATTTGAATAAGATAACTAATGTAATCATGTTAACCATTTATAATCTAATTGGAATCTTTTTTTTTTTTTGTGTAGTTTCTAGTTGAGTAATAATAGGAGTTTATATTATACTTATTTGAAATACCGTTAATGGATCCTCTAACCTTGATATTTTTTTTATTATTTAATCTTTATATTATTCTTACATCTGAAAGTCCTCTTTAACTTATTACTATTATTGTTGTTATTTATACAATTAACCTTCTTATGGTTTGATTCTAGTCTTGGCGAGTTATTTATTACTTCGACACTCTTACACTTGAAAGAAGATATCAATTTTTTAGTCGTGTCATAGAGTGTTATAGTGTTATAATATTTACACTATAAAAAAATGGTGACTTTAGTTGTGGGGATGCTTTGGTTTTTTTCTTTGGTTTATTGGTCATTAAAACATTGTTTAGAGGTATCTAAGTCTTTTCTATATTTTTCACATTAAAAATATTTTTTTACCTCTAGGATTAAAAAAATATTAGGCTATGGGCTTCACTTTTTTGGTTTTTCAATTCTTCATTTATAGTAAAAATACGAATCTGACCTTAGAAAAGACACGTGTGTATATATATATATATATATATATTTTGTTCAAGCCAATCAGATAATATATTCTTTAAATATTAAAAGACAATATATTAAATCAACTCTGATGAATTCCAAATCTATCATATAAGTCATGAAATTTTGATAATTCTAAATAAAGTAAATAATTTTTTTTTGTTAAACATAATACTCAATTAACTTAATAATGAAGGACAAAATTAAAAATAAAATTCAACAAAACAAATGAGTCAAGTGAACTCTGATTAACCTGTAAAACCTGATTTATGATATTAGAATAACCCTGTAGAAAGCAAATTAAAAAAAATTATGAAGCTCATTTCTCAATCAATCTAATATTGAAGGATGAAAATTAAAAAAAATAAAAATAACAAAAAAAACACATAAGTCAATCAACGAAACTTATATCTCAGGTCATGAGACTGAGATAACTTTATAAAAATCAAATTAAAATAAATTATGAAGCTTTATTCTCAATCAACTTAATATTGAAAAATAAATTTAAAAAATTCTCAACTAAAAACAAAAAACCTAAATTAAATGGCCTAACTGGTGATTTAGATCATAAAACTATAATAACCTTATAGAAAGTTTAGATTGATAATATAAAAAATAAATATATTTTGTAATAAAAAGTAATTCAATCCTTTTTCAAGGAGAATTATTTTTTCCATGTAATATGCTAATAATGGGATGTATTTTTTCAATCATTTAAAAAAAGTAGATTTAGTTTTGATTATCATACAAACTAGTTTGAAAACTAGATTGATGTCTACGTTGTGTTGTGAATTAGATTAAATTTATTTTATATTTAAAATAATATTTAGATATTGTTAATATGAGTGAGACAATATATTTTTTAAATATTAAAATGATAACATTTAATTTAACTTTGATGAACTCCAAATCTATTATTTAAGTCATAAGACTTTGATTATTCTAAAGAAAGCAAAAAAAAATATTTTAATTATTAAACTCAATACTCAATCAACTCAATAATAAATAACAAAATAAAAAATAAAATTCAATAAAAAAAATGAGCCAAGTAAACCCTAATTAACGTATCAAACTTGGTTTATATGGCATTCAAAGATATTTGTTTTCCCTTTCACATAGGTTTTTTGGATAATTATTAATGTCATAAAAGGTATTTTGATATTTTTACATTGATCTTTTTAATTTTAATTAAAATTGTTGGTTCATACTAGGCTTATCCTAACTAGTTGGTGGTGTTTGCGTCATTTAAGCATTGCATTTGACATCACCCTATTGTCAAACCTAACCTTCCACTCTTATTTTGGATGCTAATTAATTTTTTCCCTTTTAATTATTTTTTTGTTTTCATTTTTATTTTTTAACTTATTTTTTTTTTTTTATTTTTTTAAATTTATCTTTTGACATTTGATTTGTTGAGAATTTAATTTTGTACAATCTTATAGTTTTGCATTAGTTTTTTTAATATTGGTTTTGTAATATTTTCAATTTTTTTTTCTATTAGTTTATTCTAATCTCATGATCTAGGTTACAAGTTTTATATTTTTTTTAATATATATGTTTTTAATTATTTGTGTTTGATTCTTAATATATTATTCTAATTCATCAATAAATTTATATATATATATACAAATGAATTTTATTTTTAAAATAAAAAATTTTTATTTTTTATTTTTATTTTTTATATTTTAGTCTTGCGTAAGTATTTAGGATGTAAATTTATTTAATTTATTTTAATTTTTCATTCATAGGTTTTTTATTGTGAGTTTATTTTTTATTGATTTAAATAAATTAATTAAATTAAAATATTTAGATAAATATCTTATTTTATATAATTAAATATTTTTATTTTTATTTTATTTTTAATTTTTTAATTATTATATGTTAACTTTTTTTTATATGAAATAAGTATCAAAATAACTTGTATACGGACTATTTATATATATATATATACACACACGCTAAAATGAAAAAAGAGTCCGTCTATTTGCGCCCACAAATTAAATCGGAAAAAATTAAGACAGGGAAACGAAAACAAGAGAGTAGAGAACCCTAGGAGTAGGAGGAACAAGCAAAATTCCCATTAACCAGCACCCGAAAACCCTAATTAAGTCCTTCCTTCCTTCAACAAGACCCAATAAACTGCATTATTATCATTATCTAATTTTGTAGAGAGATAGAGATTGTGAATGGAGGCAATACCGCACCCAATACCGCGAACTGTTGAGGAAGTTTTTAGTGATTTTAAAGGAAGACGCTCTGGTTTAATCAAGGCTCTCACTACCGGTTCGTTTGTTTTTTATTATTATTCTTTTTGAACTAATTTAGCTTCTTTTTTATGCTTTATCTCTATATTTGCTTAGTGGGTTTGGTTTGCTTGTTTCTTTTTTTAATTCACTCTAGGGTTTGTTTGTTTGTTTGTTTTCTGCAGATGTTGAGAAGTTTTACCAGCAGTGTGACCCTGGTGGGTTTCTCTCTCTTTTTAATTTTCTTTATTTTAAAGTTATGAATGTTTTACGTGAATTTTGTTATTTTAAGGTGTTTTTGATGGTTTAGAGTATCAATTTTTCATTTTTCGAATTTGGGTATGTTTGAGTTGAGGATGTCATAACCTTTGTCTCTTTATTGCTGTTGCTGTGTTATTAAGCTATGTTTTCACTGCCTTAATACCCCACTAACCGCTGAGTGATTTTGTGAGAAGTGAAAGTACTTTGTTAATTGTGCTTACTATGGTTTTGATTTTAACACAATACAGTTGTTGTATTTTTCAGTGATTTTTTCCAGTCTATCTTCCTAGTTGTTTCTTATTCACAAATGAGTGTTTCATGTGTAGAAATCTCAAAATCAGATCAGCTGATGCATGCTGTGACTGCAAACTTCACTGCTTATGTCTATGTAATCTGATATAATCCCCATTCTCTAGTGTTTTAAAGTGGCCCATGACTTCCTTTAGTTCAATAGTTTCTGCTAATTGACATCTGTTGTTCACTCATACTGCTGCAAGCCCGACATGGGACTACTTTCTTAGACAAATTAATTATTGATCATGTTATGTTTACTATATTTGCAATAATCACCTTAAATACAGATTGCAGAGCTTTACAATTCAGTTTAAAATCACAGTGAGCAATGTGCTATTTCATTATTTCACCTTTTTGAGAAAACTTACCATTTGGGAATTTAAGACATCCATGTGCATGGGTGATTGTTCTCAGGCTTTAGCTTGCTCTGCTTTTGGACTGAATTAAAGAAGCTATGCCTATAGACCCTGGAAATAATTATCATAGCATGTGCATGTGTGCGCTCCTGTTTGTCTATATATATATATATCATCTTTAGTATGGAAAGTTCTGGGCGAGAAAGTGTTTGTTTGTATCATTGTCTCAAAAGAAAGAATTAAGCCATATCTTTTTTTATTGATGCAATGTTCTGCTTATCTTAAGTTGCAGGAATTTCAACTATTATAATTTACAGCTTCTTCTGTGTGCTTTGTGTAATGAAATGCTTTTCAAGTAGCAATCTTATTGCATTTTATTTATATTTATTTGATTCTTTTTAGTCAGATTGGGGAAGATATCTCTAACCTGAACTTTAAAAGAAGGTTGGAGGTCAATGGTTTTGCAGGAATTATAGTGTGTGTACCTAGTCCACCTATTATATATATGCTTGTAGAAATCTCTGTGATTGATTATATTTATTTTGAATGAATAAATGCTTATTCGTGTCTTACCTTAGTTTCAAGATCATTTCCACATTTATAGCTGGGTAGGGTTTTTTGGGGATATTGATACTGGTTCTCGTGGTATATAAGCTTGCTTTTAGCGCTTTCTCATTAGAAAGTGACATAAATTCTCATCCTAAAATGCATCTAATTCCTGGACATTTATGGTCCTATAGCACTTGGAAAAAAAAAACTGTATTCTTAACTATCATCCCTTTTGAGTCACAGAGTTGGCATGATAATTGCTTTATTCATGATTTTGAATTTGAGATCAGTTACATTAAGTTCATAGCTAGATATAATCTATTTTGCACAGTTATTGTTACTACGAAATGATTGGTCAATCTTACAGTTGCCTAAACATTTGCATGAGTTATCAGCTAGCATGAAATTTCTTACAAGTTTGAATAATTCAGCTTTCTGATGATATATCAAATATGAGTTTGCAGATAAGGAGAACTTGTGCCTATATGGACTCCCAAATGAAACATGGGAAGTTAATCTGCCTGTGGAGGAGGTGCCTCCTGAGCTTCCTGAGCCTGCACTAGGTATAAATTTTGCTAGGGATGGGATGCAAGAGAAAGACTGGTTATCCCTTGTTGCAGTTCACAGTGATTCATGGTTGCTTGCTGTTGCATTTTATTTTGGTGCACGTTTTGGGTTTGGGAAGAATGAAAGGTATGGTCTAATTTTCTTTTTGGCAATATGGCCGTAAGTTACTGTTTTAGTTTACTGTTGATCTTGCCAAGTTTAGATTTAAATTTTACAAGTGCAAACCATGTCATTGCATTTTCCCTGAAATGTATAATTTCACCTGGGCATAAACTCTTCTGGTAGGTTTCTAGTTTTGTTCTCCCTATCAACTGAGTAAACTGCCTCTTCTGGTAGGTTTCTAGTTTTGTTCTTCCTATCAACTGAGTAAACTGCCTAGTATCTTGCATGATGCTTGTGTCTTATCTGCACATTTTGCTTTGGATTGACTTGTTTTTGGATTTTAATTTAGCTTTCACTTTGCTTGTGATCTATCATCCAGTTATGCCCACATACATAGTTGGCGGTTGACATGAACCCAGGAAATATCTAGTGTTAGAAAAAGCTGGGAAGAGGAGGAAAGCATGGTTGAACACATCTCTCATTCTTATATTATGTTGCTCTCAAATGAGAGGAAGTCCCATGGACTTGGATTACAGTACTTTCAAGACCCATATTTATACTAGCACAATGATAATTTTAGAGACTTGAATGATAAACATACCATTACTGATTTGCATACTTGTATCTAGAAGAAGTAAAATATTATTAATATTTTGGAATGGAATCATTTTCCTTCTATTTGTAGTTTATTTGTTTCCATGGGCTCAAATCACTCTGGTGCTTCCTTTCTCTTAAGAAGTGCTTTTATTAGAAAAGGGAGCTGATGAAATCTTAGCACACTTTGAGATGGAAGTGCGAGCTTTCTTTCTTTCTAGCTAGTTGAACATGATGATTGGATGTGAGGTTAAGTGTTTGTGCAATCATCAAACTAGCGATCAAGAAACTATTTACATGATATAAACCAGTAATCAAGAAATTATCTACTGGGCATTCACTCAATTTACCTTGTATCAGTTATTCTGCTGGAATAAGAGATTGTGCAATAGCTTCTCTTCTTTTCTAGAATTTTCTTGTCTTTAAAATCAGATGGAATTTGCTTGGTTTGGGCATGAACTACACACGGAAAACAAGGTAATGAAATCTTTTGCCGGGGATCTGAAAGATCTAACAACTCTTCATATATTTCTAGTGATAAAGTTTTACATGTCAGTCTTAAAAATATTGTCATTTAGACTCCCAATCCTTCAATTGAACTCCTTTTCCTCTTATTTTTCTTTTGATCTCTTTCTTGTTATTTTGTGTTTCTTCTGTTGATATTTTACCCTATTCTTGCTGCTTTTAATTCTTTTCATATTGATTTTTTTTTCCATATAATAGAGTGAACATTTCCTATCACTGTAAGGAAGGCTTCACTCTGCACTTATTAATTTCCCGGCACAAGAGCCATTACTATTTCATGTTGAACATATCCCCATGTCAATCCATGAAACAATCCCCCTTCTGTAATGAGCAACTTGAGATGCAATAAATAAATAAAAGAATGTCATTCTAATTGTAATTGAACTTTGATTGGACAGGAAGAGGCTTTTTCAGATGATAAATGAGCTCCCCACAATATTCGAGGTTGTGTCCGGAAATGTTAAGCAACCTAAGGACCAATCTGCCACTCACAACAACAGTGGCAAAAGCAAATCAAGCGGGAAGATGGTAAGAAGTTATGAGTTGCATTCTTCTATCAGATACCCCTTTCTCAGTGCTGATCTGTTTCCAATTTCTTTTACTGTTCGAATGTGGCCTTTAAGCAATCCCGGCAACCTGAGTCCCAGACTAAGGCAGTAAAGGTATCTGCACCACCCAAGGAAGACTATGAGAGTGGGGAAGAGGAAGAAGAAGATGACGAACAGGGTGCTACTTGTGGAGCATGTGGTGAAAGCTATGGCACTGATGAATTCTGGATTTGCTGTGATATTTGCGAGAAATGGTTCCATGGGAAATGCGTTAAGATTACACCTGCCAAAGCTGAGCATATCAAGCAGTACAAGTGCCCAAGTTGCAGTGGCAAGAGGGCTAGGGTTTAAAGTTAGATGCTGAAGTCGAAGATGGACATCACTTAAACAAAACAGACAAGGGGTAGAACTTTTTCTTTAACGTTTTAAAGTTGATCAGAGCCAGTTGCCTACTTTAGTCAATGAATTCGAATGACTGCAGATTGGATTTTTAAGTTTGGCTACTCATGGTTCCTTGTGTCAAATCTTTCTTGGGAATTGTGTTTCTGAATAGCCGGTGGCAACTATAGCTATTCTATTTATATGTTGCTGCATTTTTTTGGTTTGCGTGGATGCAATTTTTCTCTCCACGATTTCCTCCCTAGTGACTCCCCTCCCCCTCCTTCAGGTCGACGGGTGGAAATCTTTTCTTTTTCTTTCTTTTTTCTTTTTTCTTTGTTGAAAAAAAAATTCCAACAAAAGGGGATTTGAAGCGAGGAGCTCCAAAGTATGGGAACAAATGCAGCTGGATCGAGTAAGGGAGCCAAGCGATTCACCCTCAGGAGCATGAAGGGAGCACTAGTAGCTCAACATTCTGAATTACAAAGAATTTTTGTCAGATGCTAGTTTTATGTGTTATTGTTGTTCCATGAGATAAATAGATTGGAAATTGCAAATATTTTTGCAGTCAAGACGACGTGTCTTTTCTTCGGCTTGGTCCTTGAGGAGCGCTGGAGTACCTGACTGGTGGTGGACTGGTAATGGGGTGAGCTGGAAAACTTGTAAAGGCGACGGTCTCACTCACCAAGGGGTGTGAGTTCTCTCAGATTGGTACAAACCATCGTGCTTTGATTGTTATGGTCTTGTTAGGGAGATAATGGTTCTTTCCTGTTTGTAATTTGTAGGTTATCATGAAATATGAGTTAGTAATGGTCTTCATTGGTTGGCATTGAATGAGTTTGGTGTCTTGACTTGACCGTGGCCATGGGGTTGGTAGCTTCTGCCCATTTTAAATCGTTTTAAAATTGTTTCAGGCAGCTATATCAATCATTGTTATCGAAATTCTATCAATGCAAAATTGATCTAAATTCTCAAAAACCCAGTAGAGTCGGACTTGATTTATGTAAAATTGATAAATTCAGCTAAAATTGATAAATTGATTTGACATATTTTCAATTTAATCTTAAAATATTTGTTAATAAGTTTTATGAAATTAGATATATTTCTCAAATTATATATCATATAAAAAAATATTAGATATATAAAATTATATTATGGTAAAATTTCAAGTTAAATAAAGTTTAGGAATATATTATTTTAAATGATCGAAATTGCTAGATGAATATTATCAAATCTTTCAAATTATATTATTTGAAATATATCTAAAGTTATAAGTAGAGTTTTGTTACCATTTAAGTTGTGCTAAAAACTAAATATTTTAAATATCTCAATCATATATAGTAGATATAGTAATTCATCCAAGTAAAAGAGAACAATATATTTAAAATCAAAACTAAAATTTACCAAGAATATGTAAAAATTAGAAATTCTGAGTTACATCGAGGAATTTAAGCATAAAAATTTTGTTTTTATTACTCTATTTTATTTATTTATTTTTAAATAATTATTTTTAATTTGGTTTATTTTGGTATATTAGATATTGTTTATAAATTTATTTTATTACCAAACTTATATTAATTAATTATTAGTTTAAATTTAATAACTTACAATAGAAAATGCATCCATTAGAACTTGTTTTTATGGAAACAATAAAGTTATCATCATCATCAAGTTCTTGTTTACTTACTATGATCTTATATATATTGCAAAGTTTTATTAAGAGATATTTTATTTATTCATGAAATTGTACTATTCATCTATCTCATTTTATTTTATTTAGATTATTCATTAATTATATAATATTGTTGATTCTATTTCTTATATTTTAATATAATTTGATTTCTTAGTTGGAATTATTAATATATAATAAGTTAAAAAAATTAATTATAATTATACAATTTAATTTTATATTATATTTTCTGTATTTGTTAAAAAAACAAAAGCATTATTAATATCAAGGGCACCATGGCGACTTGTTCGGGACCCTAAAATGAAGTGATGTGAATGGCCTCATTCGTCGGTTCCTAAGGCTCTAATTGAATGTCATAATGAGGCCGTTTCCATCGGTGCAAAAGAGGAAAGTGAATACCGATCGGTTCTCAAGGGACGGACATCAAGTGATTGAGATTTGTCGTTTTCTATTTAACGTGGAAATGAGAAAAAGGGTCGAAATTGCCAAAGTGCCATTCAAGTCATTATTTGTACCCTTTTTTTTTAATAATATTAAATAAATCTACATGGCATCTTGAGACAGTGATAGTACTGAAACAACCAAATCATTTACGTTTTTTTGAATAAAAACACGTACATCAATCATTGAATAAAAAACAGGCCCCATGAAAGAAGCCAAATCCCTCCCGCGTTCAATAATACATGCATCATTTTAAAATATATATATTTTGTTAAAATTATATTTACATAAAAATTATTTAATATAATTAATTAAAAATATATTTTAAATTGAAATTTAATAATAAAATAACTAATATATATATTATAGATTTAACTGTTATTATATTATAAAATACATAATATTTTATAAAAAAATATTTTTTTATTATTTTATTAAATTATTTATAATTTTATTATGTAAAAAATTTATTAAATATATTCAATTAAACTGTAAAAAAAATTTATCTCTATTTTCAAACTTTAAAAACATGTTCAATCATGTCACATAGTAATGGATGTAAATAATTGAATTGTTCTTTTTGATTCATTGATTGTTCTCGACACCAAAAATTTTGCAGATGATATTTTTTATGATATCTCTCAACTTGATACATAAGGACCAAGCACTATGAATTTAATTATTCCAAGCATTCCAAACATAGTTGATACATAAGGACAAAGCAAGTACCAAAAACACAGCAAGAAATCTACTCTTTTTTTTTTTTTTATAGATATCACATGTCCCTATTAACACAAAACTTTTACCCTTCACCTACCTACCTATTCATCCTGGTAGGAGCTAGAACTTCCCGCCATATCTTTAGTGAAAGCACTACAAAAGAATGGCATCAGCCAAAACCTTTTACTGAAAGCATAGAAAACTGGAAGACAAGTTGGCGTTCTCATTAATCGATATTAATTCAGATCTGCATCAAATCTGCAGGAAGAATGGTGGCTTATGCAAGGTTGCAGAAGACGATACAGCCAAAAAATCAGAGAGATGGGCTGCGGTGTTTCAATGTGCTTTGATGCGGAGGCCAAATTAATTTGTCCACGAATTTCAACCGCAATTACATTGTTTGATTTACCTCGTGATCAATTACTTCACGTGAAAAGCATCTTTAAGATACTTCTCATTAACTGAGGCCAGACCTTATATATATCATGGGATCCACATGCAAAATCACAAATTTTTGGAAGAAACCGCACAATCCACCAGTCTGCAAAACACCCTATGAGAGAAAGGAAACGGTACTGAGCCCACCTCCTCCGTTCAGCTGCCCTCCTGGGGCCTCTTTCAAGTTGAAGACAGCTGCAGGGGGGTACAAGTAGTGCTCTGAGCTGGGGCATAATCAATGCTTCCATATCTTTCAATACTACGAGATCAGTAAACTGCATCTTTAATTGGTTATTTATAGACTGTGGAAACCAATCAAAAGCAGCCACTAGCTAGCACACCCACAAGATCATGAGTTTATTATAAGGGCCCAATATTTCCCTGCATGCCACTAAACCTAGCTTGGTGCTTGAATGGATCAGATGTTGGAACGTTCAGAAATATTACCATCGGCAGTCCGAGCTATATATATATAGAAACATGTTCTCTCCATTGTCGGACGCACAACACAGGGTTAGGGTTTACCCATCATTTTTCTTCTTGTTTTCATTTACGTTTATGGGGGTAAGTGGAGGAGAAGAGGAAACAGATTTAAAACATAAATGAACACTGATCGACTTCCTTCATTGATGTCAAGTTTTGTTATGATCCTTTCGTTTGCTCAGCCTCGATGAAGTTAATTTGAACCAGTTCGGCAAGCCATGCCTTCAACACGGATCGGTCGCAATCCCATGTTGACAATCACCTCCACGATTTCATTGAACCAGTTTGGCAAGCCGTCAACAATCCTTGAGGATTTTTCTCAAAACACAAAGGCCTCTTCCACTTCTCTCTGATATTGATCTGCATCTGAACGTGTCTTCATTGTCATATCCCTAATCTCACCACCGCCACGACAATGGTGGGATCAGGACGTTTTCCATCACGAATTCGTTGAAGCTTTTTCTCTAGACATGATCTGGAGGCACTAGTTTTTGCATTATAATGGACGAGTGCCGTAGCTGTCAATGTTTGGACAAGTTCTCTGGTGGCTTTGATTAACCATAAATGTTGCTCTTTAACAAATATATGCAATGTCTGTCTCGTTTGTTTTGGACTTCTCCGTCAAGAAACAAGAAAGGGTACCATTTAGTGCCTGTTTGGAAATTAATATCACTTGTAGCTGTCAATATCTAATGATATTTTAAAACGTAATTTCTTTTTATATGTTATTTTCAAAAATTATAATTTATAACTTTTCGAAGACCATGTACATAATCTTCTCTCATGGTCGTGTAAAAGCTAGCTGCCGCTTGAGCCACAGGAATTCAATTGAATAGTTTAAGTCCTAGTTAAGTGGTATTCCATATATATATATATATATATATATATATAAAGGAAATCCTTTTTCAGGGTAAAAATTACATAATTGGAATTTTTTTCTAATTTTTTTATGACAAATCTCTTTCTTCTTTTTTTTTTTCAAATTTTTCTTAGATTTTTTTTCTTTTCTTTTTCATTATACTTGATATATTTATCACCTTATACTTAATCTATTTATCACCAATTTTTTCTTATATTTATTTTTTTAATATTTTTTATTATATATATATTTTAAAAAAATATTATTTTTTTATTCTTTATACTTGAAATATTTATCACTCTATATTTAACTTATTTATATCGTTTTTTTGTTCTTATCTTAATTTTTTCTTCTTTTTTTTTACGTTACACTTTCTTATAAATCATTATATAAAATTAAAAATAAATAATGTTTCACTATAGTAATTAAAATATTATTCTATTTTTCTAGATCTTACACATTTTTATTACCATATATAATCCTTACATTATTTTATTAAATACAAACATTATGTTTTTTATTTACATTGATTATATTATTTACTCAATTTCAAAAAAGATATTAATAACACCCACATGTTTTTTCTTTTGTCTTAGAAAAAAATATTATTCAACCTGCAAAGATGAGGATAACAAAAATATTAATTTTTTTATTTAATAATATATATAATTTTTTATTTATTTAATTAAATATATATATATGCTTTTCAATTTATAATTAAGATTTTTTTGTTTAAAAAAAATGCAATGAAAAAATCAAATGTTTATTTTTTGTCAAAAACAACATCCACCCTGTAGTAAAACATTGATAAAATAGCTAGTTGACACGACCAAAAAAATTGATGTCTTCTCCCAAGTGCAGAAGTGTTGAAGTAATAAATAACTCAGCAAAACCGAGGTCGAACCACAAGGAGGTTAATTGTACAAATTATAAACAACAATTATAAATAACAACAATAGTAATAACAACAACAATAACAACAGTAACAACAACAACAATAATAGTAGTAGTAGTAATACTACTACTACTAATAATAATAATAATAAAGAAAAAGAAGGAGAAGAAAAAAAAAAGAAGATGATGATGAGAACTTTGAGATGGAATATTAATGTAATGATTAAACAATGATAATAACAAATGTCAAGGTTAGAGGATCCACTAATGGTATGTCAAATAAGTATAGTATAAACTCTTATTATTTAATTGAAAACCACACACAAAGAAAGTTTCAATCAGATTATATATTGTTAACATGATTATATTAGTCATCTTATTCGATTAATGCTAATACTTGTAAATCTCATCAAGCATTCATGATTATAACTTATGTTAACAACAAATCAAGTTCCTTTCATAGCTCAAGTGTCGGTTATACCATACAGTATGGGCTATAAAAGTGTCAAGTATTTGTTGTACCAAGTGTTATACAACATAAATCAAGATTAGTCATTTAACAAGCAAAGTATTAAAGAGTGAACAAGAAATATAAAACATGTTAGTATCAAACATTAAAGTCCATATTAAGTTTACACTATACTTATTCTTACACCATTAGTGTAACCTTTTCACCTTGACATAATTAACTTAGCTAGACATGATGAAAGAAAGAAAAATAGATAAACAAAATAAGAACATAAATAAGATAAAAGTTAACTAAATAAAAGAAATGAAATGAAAGGCATAAATTTGATATTAATGAAAGTAAAGCATAAACATTACAAAAAATACAAAGAGAGAAAGCAAAAGCGTGATCTTGATCTGGACACCAAGATGCCTAAATACATGGCAAATGCCTCCTTTTATAGGACAAAATTGGAAACTATTGATTTGATGACTAATTGATGAGTGGGTGACCAACTCTTGACTTGGTGACAATCCTTATCTTCTCTTGTCTACCCAAAATGTCATTGATAACTTAAAAATTGGAGCAACTTGAAAACATGAAAGTTGTAGGAAATTGTCTCAGCTTTCTTGTATAAAAACATTCAGCTCATGTGGACTTCTAGAACTCCAAATATGACCAAAATACTAAACAGTGCTTAGGTTGGAGGACAGCTTCGGACTTCTTTGTTGTTGCAATAATTTTGACTTGAAAATGACCTTTTTAGATCTTGGGCTCCATATAAAAGTTGTAGGCATATGTCTTGCCTTTCTATCCATATAAAGTAGACCTAAATCTGAGATCTATAGCTCCAGATATAACCCAATTACCGAACAGTATTCCGGTTTGGATTGCACCGATATCTCTTTTCTAATGTTGATCATCTCTTTGCCCTTACAATTTAAGTTCTTAAAGTCATCAATCAATCCTTTCATTTATACGATAAATCTGTATTTAAAATAAATATTTACCACAAATTAAAAGTATCTTATATTATTAGATATATTATTATAAAATATATTTTAGTTAAGGAGTTATTGATATTTCAAGTGTAAAATGATGATATAAAACCATGATAAAAATATATTTTTAAGTACTAATCACTAGTGATATACTAATTTCGATGTTTATGAACTATTTTTTTAAATGAAAATTTAAAAATAACTTCAGCATCTAATCGGATTGATTGTATTTGGAGAAATGGGTGTGCATGTGAGAAGTTTTTTCCCCCTTCATCTAGTGAAAACCAAATCTTATGATATAACCAGTGCGATCACTTGAAAATATTTATTCTTATTTCTCCGGATTTGTTTTTTTATTTTGAGTGATGAGAAGAGATTCTGTGTCTTGAAGTTTGTTTTTTTTTTTTTGAGAAACTTTTCTTTATTTTCAGATTACGCAAAACAAAAATAATATTTACAAGGAAAATATAAGGTAAAAAAAGTGATTAGTTTTTCTCTTAAAATTCTCTTATTCTCAAAACCTCACACATCTTTCTACCTTATAAAAAGATACATAAAACAAAATAACTATCTAGTAAATAATCTAATAATAAAAAATTTATTTTTCTAGTGATTTCAAGTTTGAATTATATAATTACTAATATAATAATTATTAGAGATTTATATA
This sequence comes from Populus pruinosa, assembly GCA_026413675.1. Taxonomy (NCBI): domain Eukaryota; kingdom Viridiplantae; phylum Streptophyta; class Magnoliopsida; order Malpighiales; family Salicaceae; genus Populus; species Populus pruinosa. The sequence continues at coordinate 6,535,511 of CM048594.1, forward strand.
ATTATTAATTTTAAAACTAGTAAAATTAGTTGAGATATATAAAAGTTAATCCTGACACTCATGTTAATAATAATATAAATAAAATAACTTAGATTAAAAAAATAAAAAAATAAGAAAAAAAATGATGAAACAGAGTAAACATTGCAGATTTCTATTTATATATAGGTTTTTATAATGAATATACATTAAAAAAAATTATTCAGCCATTACCAATTTGAATTAATATTTATACTTAATTATTATCCAATTAACTTCCCCTGTAAAAATTAGCGGGACCATCATTCACTTAATTTACTTAAAATAAATGAATGAATGACATTTCTTCAATAAAAAAAATATTTTATATTATGAGGGTATTTGAACATAATCCTAATTTTGAATTTATTTTATATATATATATAAACAATAACTTTACCATATGGCCGTCATCTGACTTGGCAAGCTGTATACCAAATAGAAAGCGAAGGCTGCCTGTGATTTGGCATTTGTTTATAGACGGCAAAGACATTTCCTTCATATTACTTATCGTATATTACTATACATACCTATGCAATACCGCAAAACTAATTTTTATTTAATTACATGATAATTAAAATAAAAATTTATAAAGTTTTAAAAGATTTAAATTTTGAAAAAAAATATATTTTTTTAAGTCAAAATATCTATTCATTATATATGCATTTCTTTGTTTTGACAGAAACAAATATATTTTTTTAGTAACAATATTGTCTTTTTTTAATAAAAATCTAAGATAAAATTTTTTTGGCAAGAATCCAATTAATTTAGGAGTGAAAAAAAATTATTTATGAAGTCAAAACTTCCATTTATTTATTAATGTTTTTTATGCAAAAACTTATCATAATGTAAAAGGCAAATTTCAAATAAAAATAGAAAAACAATAACTTTATAATTTTTACATGGCTAATAAAAAAATAATTAATTCATAAAAAACATGTAAAAAATAATTAAAAAAATATGTCATTCTCGAATCACATATTATTGTTCAAAAAGTTATTGCAAATATAAGCATAAAAAATGTAATTTCTTTTAAAAACATGGTATAATCATAATGATTCTTATGAATAGCATTGAAATTATTAGTTTAGATAATAACTTATTTTAAAATTAAACAAATAATTTTATGGATTTTGAGTCCAATCCTACAAACTTTGTTCAAATAAGAAAAGGCAGAGTGGACTTAGACCAGTATAAATAAAAAATTTACAATAAACATCATAATAAAAATGCAAAATATCATATATATTTTGAATAATTAGTATTTTATACTTGTTTGGTATCTAAATATATTTATTATTTTTATATTTTAATTTAAAATACAAATGAAGGTGGTAAGCATAATACAAAGTTGACAAGGCAATTCTAGATAATTTTGATATTATTTTGTAATGTTATCATAATTTTCTTATCTAATCTCCAATTGAGATAATTTAAAATGCTATAGAACCTTAAGAAAAACATCTCCAGCTCACATATTTGAAGTTTTGAGAGATATTTATTGTATTAAAATCTAAATTGGGTATAAAATCATTAAACTTGTACTGCTAACATACTAAAATATTACATAGTTTGCAAATTTAACATGACATGGTTTATTTTTTAAAGCTTTTAGTACATGAATCTCAATTGAAAACATCAATTTCTATTAAAATTATATTTTATTATTTAATAATTTTATCAATTATTTAGATTTTGTTGGTATTATTAGAGGATAATAGTGTGAGTATTTTTAGAAGATTTTGTAGGTTGTGAGAAGGAAAATAAAAAGCATGTAAAAGAGGGGGGGGGGGAGATAAAGGGACCTTTATCTTACATCTTACATTTTTTCTCTTTTTTATTTTTGTTTTTCTCTTTCAAAATTTCATCATGGTCCTGTATAGTTAGATTTCTAATTAGTTGAATGAAATGAAAGCTTTGGGTTAAATAAAACTATGAAATCTAATTTGTTTTTATTGATTAATTTATACTTTGAGTATAAATATTTTTTGGTTTTTATTTTCATGACTATCTCATTAAATTACAAGATGTCCTTCTAGTTTATTATTTGTTGTAATATGATGTGATTAGATATAAAATTTATAATTGTTTGATCTTTTTAATTTGTAAACAACTAAGATTTAATGATATGTTGCATAAAAAATCATTTGATCTTTGGAATAATGCTCTACTAAATTAAATGTAATTACTTGTGCTTGTATTGTGTAGCTTTATTAAGTTTTTTAATTCTCAAAACTGATATTAAATTAGATTTTTAGTGTTTGTCTTGATTTGTTTAGTAGATAGGGTTATTAGATTGTTTGTTTTCTAATTAATTGTAACTAAACAAAGATAGAAAAATAGTTTTAATTGTAAATATTCAAAGTGTTAATTGATATATACTTGGATCAATTATTAGTTCTAAAAAATTAAGTAATAGATTTTGACTTAAACCAAAGTTTATTTTTTCAGTTGATTTTAATAATATAATTTGAGTTATTTCTTGATTATTTTTTTAAATTATTTTTGTTATACTGAAACTGGATATAACTAGATAAGATATTTTATATAAGATATTTTATAAGTAAATTATCCTTATCCTTGCTCATTAAAACAAATGGATTATCCATCTTAAGATTAAATAATTACTCTATTACTTACTAATATATTGTTAAATTAATCATAAAAAAATCTACAATAATTCTCTAACATGATTTAATCTAGCAACATTAATCTATCATAACATATTTACTTGATACTTGACAATCATGCATCCATTATGTATATTAAAATATATATTTTTATATCATTAATATTATTGAATCTTGTTTATATCGAATTTAAATATTTTTTTTACATCCCATAACTCTTCTAATATAATATGTGGAAGTTAAAGAAAACAATAAATAAAAAGAAAACAATAAATAAAGAAAAACACACATGAATTAATGCATGAAATGGGTTGCATATATGACCCCATGCTCGCAGGTGTTTTTTGTTTTTAGAATAACAATCCTCTGGTTTTTATTTTTAGAAGGTTTACAAATTCTTAAATAAAATAGAAATTCTACCTTAATTAAAAAAAATCAAATTTACAAAAGAAAGAAGTATGAAATCTTAAAATGACAATGAAAATCACCACTCTCAATTAGAAAACAAAACAAAAATTTAAAATTTCATAACTACTCTAAGAAAAAAAAACCTCAAAAAATCTTATAAAAATTTGAACATGATAAAGTGATTATATAAAAAAGTACAACTATTTCAAAATATTATTTTAATCTTACACAACTAAACCTTCTCTTATACTTATAGTTATTCCACCGCCACTTCTAATTAAGAAACAAAATAAAATCTTAAAATTTTATAACTATTTTAAGATAAATAATCTCCAAAAATCCTATAAAACTTTGAAAAATGTATAATTATTTTAAATTGTTATTCTAGCATGACACTGATGAAACCTTCTCTTAAATTGTAATTATTCCGTCGGTAGGCCACTTACATCACTTGCTGGGTCAAGTGTAGACAAAATAATAGAGCAAGTACATATGTAGCATAGGTTAATAAAACACTCCGGTAATAACCCCCCAGCTTAGGTCAATCATGGTAGAAGAGGGTGGGGATGCCTGTCTTTTTATTGAACTCAACCTTAGGACAGGAGTGATTTGCGGCCTTAACTATATTGATTTGATTGGTATTAATTGATATTAATTACGAGATTTGTGTTGAAATCGTGTTGACTGAACACAATAATATCCTTATCAATTATCACCATTATTCTTGCCCTCCGTTTGGGCAATAGAGTGGGAGAGAGAGAGATTGATGATCTCGTTACTCGTACTTTCAGTCCATGATTTTGTTTTTTTATTTTTGGGGAAAACTGCATTCAAGCCCTCCAACTATTGCGAAATTTCTTGTTTGATCCCTATCTACAAAATGTTTCAATTGCACCACTGGTTGGTGAGCCTTTATTTTGCAATGTTCAACTTCTGTACTGTTGTTTCTGGTCACTATGATGTATATATTTTAATGTTCACAATGTAGACATCTAGTCTTCAAGACCCGTTATTCACCACCAAATTTTATATGTCATGCACACATATAATAAAATAAAATATATATATATATATTTGTGTTTATATATATATATATGTATATGTGTGTGTGTATATATATAGCTTATGCTTTTTAAATTGTTTTTTATCCAAAAAAAGCATCAAGTTAATGATTTTTAGGTATTTTTTTATAATTTTGATGTGCTAATTTAAAAAAATCTAAATAACTTTATTTTGATATATTTTTAATTAAAAAACACCATGCATATTAAACAAAATTATGTATAAATAAATGTCACTGTTAGAATCCTAACATATTTGAAGATAGCTTGTATGCATTCATTAGATAGTTGTAAAGTTGAGTGCAAATTGTGATAGTATTAAGATTATATTTGTTTTTGTGGTTTAACTATGTTTTTAAAATTCTTTAATTTTTTCTTGTTTTAAATTGTTTTTAGATATTTTAGATAATTTTGATATACTAATATCAAAATAAATTTTAAAAATAAAAAAATACTATTTTAATATATTTTCAAACAAAATAGATTTTAAAAAATAAAATCTCTACCGCAATTTTAAATAAATCAACAAATTTATTTGATGTGGTACTGAATTGAATACTTTGTTCTATGTATATCCTTCTTTGCATCAAATATATTTCTGCCAAAACAGTACTTTACTACTTTCGAAGTTGGAAAAAAGGGGCATTGTTATTATTGTGAAAGAGACAATGGATTATTAAAGAGATTATAATTCAAAAATAATAAAGAAAGAAAGAAAAAACCTCGTCCTATGATTCTTAATGCTTGGTTTTCGAGGTCTTGTAAGTACAATTCTCCGATAAAAAACAAAAACAAAAACAAAAACAAAAACAAAAATCCAGGGCATGTTATGTATCGCAAACTAAAAATAAAATAAGATTTGAATTCTCTAATAAACAGCTATGCGGAAATAATTTCAATTAAAAATATTAGATGAATTAAAAAATGTTTTTTTATATTGAAAAAACTGAAAAAAACTATTTTAATATTTCTTAATTTCTTAAAATTTCATTAGTTTTTAATAAAATATTTTTATTTCTAGGTAGCAAACCTGTCTCCTTTATAATTTTTTTTAACAAGTCAAAAACATTTAACCAAAAAATAAAAGAATACAAAAAAAGAAAAAGGAAAACATGATCCAATGAAATTAGCAATGAAATAGACAAAGTAATAATTAAAAAAAGGGAAAAAAAGAGAGAATTGAGGCTTGAACTCAGGGGGCGTGTTTGTTTTCATGTTTTAAAAGGAATGGTTTAAAATTTTATTTTTTTAAAATTTTAAATTGCTTTAATGTATAATATTAAAAATAAAAAATATTATTTTAATATATTTTAAATGTTTTTAGAAAAATACCACCATAGCTTTCCATTGATACGCATTTTACTTTCTTTCTATTTCTGTGCTCATCACATCTCGCGTACTTTGCCCAAGAAATCTCGCCATCACAAACAAAGCGACAGAAGAAGAGAGACACAAAAGATTCAAATTCAACTTTCAAGAATTCATTTGGGGCGCTAACTGAAGCAAACCCTACTGAGAGAAAGAGAGAACCATGGTGAGAGCAAGAGGGATTGAGTGTAAAAGAGAGAGTGAGAGTAAAATACAATCACATTCACAACTACTGAGATCATTCATTTTTCATTTCATTGCTTGGCCCCACTCTTCTGAATCATCATAGTGCAAGTAAGTGATCAAAGACAAACTCTTTGTCAGATCTGGAATTATCACTCCCATCAAAAAGAAAGAAAGAAAGGAAGAAGAAGCACTCTTTCTTTCTCCATTTTCACTACTCTTTCTAAAACCAAATGATTGATATGGGGTGCATTATTCAAGAAATGGGAATGTGGGTCTAATTCGAATTTGAATTCTTTGTTTTTCTTGATCCTCAAGAGTGGTTCTTGTTAGTTAGATAGTGAGTGTCTGTTTCGTTGCTCAGATAATTTTGAAAATAAAGAAAAAAAATGTCAGAAATGAGATTTTCTGATCCAAGCAGGCTTCACTTAAAGAAGGAGCTCACTCAAATCAGAAAGGTAGCTAGAGTTTTGAGAGATCCAGGTACAACTTCTTCATGGAAGTCAGCTAGATCTGCAGCAGCAGCTTCTACTTCTGCTTCAGCTTGGAAACATTTTGAGAATGAGAATGCAATCCAAAATGGTGGTACTACTGCTAGTCATAGTAACAATAGCAGCACCCATTTGGGTTCCCATTTCAAGAGTGTGTTCAATAATAATGGGAGCGACAAAAAAGTGTTCCTTTACAATTGGAAGTCGCAGAAATATTCCAGTGAGAAGAGCGCATTTCCAAGGAATGATGCTGGTGATAACTGTGAGTCTTGTTCAGTTCAAGAGAGCCTTGATGATAGCCTGAGTGATGCAAGAAACGTCGGGGATTCGAAGAGTGACACGTATTTGGGTGAGACAAGGTCTGCTGCAATGATTTTCAGACGTAGAGACTCAAATCTCGTGTCGCCATCCATGAGAAGATCAATGGGCGTCAAGAAAAAGGGTAAGAAAACCAATACTCGTCTGGATGTTCTGTCTAGATATCAAGAAAAAGAGATGAACTTGAGGCGATTACTCAAGGGCCATCCTTCAATGGTTTTGAGTTTAGGTTTAGGAAGGGACGCTATTGTTGAACAATCTGATGATACTGAAGAATATAGTAATTCAGAGGATTTAAGAAAGATTTCTGGGGCATCGCCATTGTTACTAAAACTTAAGCATAAGAACTGGTCACATTCTCCTTCTAATTTTCTGAGAACTAGTCGAAAAGAGGACTCTTCTTATTGTCACAGCACACCTGCATTGTCAACAAGTTCTTATAAGAAGTACCGTAATCGCAACCCGAGCACAGTTGGATCTTGGGACGCCACCACAACCTCAATGAATGACGGGGATGACGAAGATGGTGATCACTTGGATTTACCTGGTCGCCATGGATGTGGGATTCCTTGCTATTGGTCCAAACGGACACCAAGATACAGAGGTGTATGTGGCAGTAGTTGTTGCTCACCTTCCCTTTCAGATACTTTAAGGAGAAAAGGAAGTAGCATGTTGTGTGGTAGTCAGTCAATGTATCATAGACGCCTACGTTCATGTTCACTTTCTAATAAGCGCAGAATTGGCTCAAGAACTAGACAACCATTTCTCCCTTTGCTTGCGGACAGTGGTGATGGCATAGGAGGGTCATCGATAGGCACTGGTCATAGCGATGATGAGCTTTCTACAAACTACGGGGAACTTGATTTGGAGGCATTGTGCAGATTGGATGGTAGGAGGTGGTCCAGTTGCAGGAATCAAGACGGGCTGGAGATCGTGGCATTAAATGGAGACGGAGAAGATGAAGGCACGGTTCAAAATATCAGAAGTTTAAGCCAGAAATACAAGCCAGCTTTCTTCAGTGAACTGATTGGGCAAAACATTGTTGTTCAATCACTTATCAATGCTATTTCTAGGGGAAGAATAGCTCGGGTTTATCTTTTCCAAGGTCCACGAGGCACTGGTAAAACATCAGCAGCTAGGATTTTTGCCTCTGCTTTAAACTGCATGTCTACTGAAGAAATAAAACCTTGTGGGTGTTGCAGGGAATGCAATGATTCCAGTTCTGGGAAGACCAAGGATCTATGGGAAGTTGATGGCACCGACAAAAAGGGAATCGATAAAGTTAGATATCTTCTGAAGAAAATTTCGCATGGGCCTCCATTGGGCTCTTCACGTTACAAGGTTTTTCTTATTGATGAATGTCACTTGTTGCCCTCTAAGATGTGGCTGGCATTTCTCAAATTTCTTGAAGAACCACCACAGCGAGTTGTGTTCATATTTGTAACAACCGATCCTGACAATGTACCTCGTACTGTACAATCACGGTGTCAGAAGTACCTCTTCAGCAAAATTAAAGATCGAGATATTGTAGCAAGGTTGAGGAAAATTTCAAACGAGGAGAATCTTGATGTTGAATTGAATGCCCTGGATTTGATTGCTTTGAATGCTGATGGTTCACTTCGAGATGCAGAAACAATGTTAGACCAGTTGAGTTTGCTTGGGAAGAAGATAACTACTTCTCTTGTAAATGAATTGGTGAGTTCTGTCTACCAATCTGTTCTTTAACATTTTCTGCTCCATTGGTTCCCTTAAATCATTTTCAAATCTTGCTAGGAGAAGACTAATAGGTGAATCATTAACGAGTATCATATAACTACTGGACAATACTTATGACTCTCTGTGTAATGAATGCTTGAATCACTTGAACTCAATATGTGCGTGAATCACTTGGATTCAATATGTGCTGTCAATCTTTTCAGGTGGGGGATGTTTCAGATGAGAAATTACTGGAACTTTTGGAATTAGCAATGTCTTCAGAGACTGCAGAAACAGTGAAAAGGGCCAGGGATTTGATGGACTCTGGCATTGATCCAATGGTTTTGATGTCTCAACTGGCCAGCCTCATTATGGATATTATTGCTGGGACATACAATGTTGTTTATGCCGAGCATGGTGATTCACTCATTGGTACACAGAATTGTGAGTAGCACTCTCTTGCTTTTATCAAGTGGCCTTAGAGCTCATCCATATGCATACAAGAATTATGCAGAGACTTGTAAACATAGTGCAGAGTCAGTTAATGAGATTAGTTTTAGCTCAGCTTTAATAATTTAGTACGTGATTTTTGTACCTGATTTAATGGCCTTTTTTCTAGGTTACTAGTTCATTTATTTGGATGTAAACCTCTGGATTTGACTGGTATGACCTTGATGCATCAGTTCACAAATTTATTATATAGTATAAAGAAGTTTATATATGTTTTGCACATATGCATATATTGCAATTCTAGTTTTTTGTCAGAATGTTGTTAATATTGATGGATGCTTCGACTGTGTTTTTAGTGACTGAAGCAGAACTGGAGAGACTAAAGCATGCTTTGAGGCTTCTTTCAGAGGCTGAGAAACAGCTAAGGATCTCAAGTGACCGCTCAACATGGTTCACAGCAACTCTTCTACAGCTTGGTTCCACACCTTCAATGGATCTCACTCTGTCAAGCAGTAGTAGGAGGCAGAGCTCGAGGACAACTGAGGAAGATCCTTCAAGTGCTTCAAAGGAATCCAATGTTTACAAGCCAAACTCAGATGCTCAATATTTTCCCCGGAGATCAAGTTCGCCTTCTTCCTTGTACAGGGCAATAAATGGACATTCCAGCCACCAAGGGGAATATGAATTTAATGCCAAACCCCCTCGATTGATGGCTAGCAATGATGAAATGACTGGAAATAAGGTATTTAGGTACAAAAACTCAGACAAGTTGGATGATATATGGGAGAAATGTATTGAAAAGTGTCACTCACAGACATTGAGGCAGCTTCTACATGCTCATGGAAAGCTTCTGTCCATATCTGAAGTGGATGGTAAGTCCAATACTTTTCCATGTTCTTCCAATATCATTTGCTGGTAGAACTGTAACTGAAAATCATGGTAAAAGAAAGAAATGTAACTGAAAATACAAAAACTCTCCTTTTGATTTTGCCTTCCTTTTGATTTAGATCTAGAGATCTATATCTGATCAACCTTTCGTTACTCCAAATGTGCTTCCGGTGATTCTCAAGGGCTTGATCTGTGGGATGGAAATAACTGAAAATACAACAACTGCTTCCCCTTTTGATCTTGCCTTCCTTTTGATATAGTGCTCCTAGTGGTTCTCGAGGACTTGATCACTGGGATAGATATTCTAACTTTGTTGTCTGTATGGTCAAAAATAGTTGTTTTTCCTTCTGCTGCATAGCTGATTTGATGAATGATACGTCTTAGGGTTGTTGGGCCATTCTATAAGGTGATGTGCCTAATTTGTAAATACAAGAGTTGTTTCCCCTCTGCATGCGTTCAAGTTTTCTATGAACCATGTGAGGATCTTATAATCACATGATCTTGGCAAATCCATATGAACATGGTTGTTGAATCTATATTTGAATCTTGAATCAGAAAGCTCTTTTTAGCCTCCAGACTTTTCTTACCATCTGTTTTAAATTTCTGCATTTTGCTTCTGAGTTGACTTGTAAAATTCAATGAATCATAATGAATCGAATTGAATCTTGACTGAATAGCTTGATTTATGCATATCTGCAATTCACCCCATTAGTCACTTCGTTTTGTATGTGAACTGAGATGAAGAGATCCTAACAACCATACCAATGAATCCCTGTCTTCTCCTTTAATCTGCTGTAATGCCCACCAGCTTCTGATGGGCATGTCATCTATTATATGCGTAGTTCTATGACATGTTGATTTTGATTCTTTCTCAGTAACATATTTTTACGCTGTTAATATGTTCCTTTGATTTTTTTTTAAAATCTTCCAAGAAGTCAAGTAAGGTGGACAAGTCATCCTGATTTTAGCTGTTGCTTTGTTACAAGTCTAATTCTGGAGTCATGAAAACACAGCAATGACCAAGAAGAAAACCTCTTCTGGAAAGAATTAAGTGACCGTTGGAGATGAAGAATTTGAGTGTAATAAAATGCTGCGCACTGTTTTATTTATAGCAAGCATTGCAACATGTGGCCAGGAGAACATTAGTGAATGAAGAATTAGTTCTTCAGGATAGTACTGTTTTTCTGTAACAGACATACACAAGGCAAAAATGAATGAATTATAGAATCTGTTACAACAATTTCTTCTTCCTTTTCTGCCCCCGTCTCTCTTTCTGATGAATCACCTTCTTCTTCCTTCAATCTCGCAACACTCTCTGCATTGTTCATAGCTCTTCAATATTTCCAGCAAGTCCATAGTTCTTAACATTAACTTCTGGGTTCCATACTAGCTGGTGCCGTTTCCATTCAACTTGCTCCAAACTTACCCTTTGAATTAGTGAATTTGGTATTCCTAATAGAAAATCAAGAAACCAAAAGTAACGTTTGCATCATACACCATAATAATAAAATTTTGGGCTATAATATATAGCTGTGAATAGAATCACAGGAGAATGATATGCTTCAACTTCTTACCTTTATTTCATCTTCCATTATTGCCTTCTCTGTTTCTGGGTAGATCCCAGGTTACAACTGTTCTTGTGAGTATTCAACCTACGTTGACATTAATGTTTTTGCATGCACATATAATAGAAAGATATCAGTGGAAGATTTACTTCTGGGTGCCCACCACTCCACAATCCCTATGTCATTACCTGATTGTTTGGATGTATTAAGTTGTTCTTCACTCATTTTGATTTGGTTTTTCATTGTTATGCAAATTTGACTTGATCTGACTGCTGTCTATACCAAGCTTTTGTTGGTAAGTGTTGAGTACCAGTTAGGATAAAATAAAAGAACACAGTGAAGTGGAAAGTTACTTAAGCTGTGCTCGAGACAGAAGTTAATTAAATTGGCTGAATGGAATGTTTTCTGGATTAGGTGAAAGTAACAACTGGTTGGATTTTTTTGATATTTAAATTCCAATGTGTCCTTGATAAATGAGTGATTTATCTCTCTGCATGTCAACGCATATGTTTCTTGCTCTTCCTTTCTGCTGTTATACACAATGTTCGTTATGGTTCTTCTTGCAGGAGCCCTTGCTGTTTATGTTGCATTTGAAGATGAAGATATTAAAGCCAGAGCTGAAAGGTTTCTGAGCAGTATCACAAATTCAATCGAGATTGTCCTTAGATGCAATGTAGAGGTTAGAATTGTTCTTGTGTCAGATGGTCTGGATTCTTTGATTTATGCAAACCAATCTGAGTTACAAGAAGGTCACAGGCAAACAGAAGCAACTTTGACAATTGAACAGGGTGGGAAGGCTAATTGGTCTGGACTGTCTGGTGCAGTAGTTGGTTATTCAGATTTAGAATCACAAGAAGAGTCCGCAAAATTATCCAGAGGAAGCTTTAATGATGCCAATGCTGGAGAGAAGCAGGAAATGCCAATGCAGAGAATAGAATCAATTATCCATGAGCAGAGGTTAGAAACTGCCTGGTTGCAGGTGGCAGAGAAGGGCACCCCTGGATCATTGAGTCGCCTGAAACCTGAGAAGAATCAGGTGTTGCCTCAAGAGGACACTTATCAACAAAATCAAATGGAGTCCATAGATTCAGCGACACTGTCATCTCAGAAATGGGAAGATGAGTTAAATCATGAACTCAAAGTATTGAAGATGCAGGATCAGAGGGTGCTCCACAAGGATCAGATAGGTAAAATGGTGGATTATTATCCAATGTCACCAAGCTTGTTACATGGCAGCAGCTATGTGGCCAATGGAAGCAAAGAAAGCCTGTGAGTCTTTTGCAGATCTCTTTTAGATTTTCCACAACTTATATTGTTTTTTACCAATTATTTTACCAGTTATTTTCAAGCTTTTGTCCTCAAAACCTAATTTTGTTGTACTTTGATTTCCTAAAAATTTTGTTAGGCAGTAAGCTTATATGCATTTCACAAGTTGTGCAGGCTATTTTCTCTCTCGGTTTCTGTAGAGCTTTTAAATGCATTTCAAAAAATAATCTGAAGAACCACAATGCTATTTGATTCTTTTTCTTGGAAAACACTTGCAATATTTAAGGGCTCTATATCAAAATAATGTGTCATAATGCTTTGGAGGTTCATGAATTTTTACATTTTTTAATAGGATTTTTGTATCTCATATTTCCCTACAAGCGCAGTTTGTTTTAACATGATTAATTAAAAAGTTATGAGGTATATTTTCTCTTTGTATTGGCCAGTTTTGAATTGAAACTGCTAATTTACACAAAATGATAGAAATCAGACATGAATTATCAGGTTAATTGTAGTAAGTTCCCCTCCATTGTATTCCAGGCTCAGAAGGAACAGATTTTACTTGACTAATTTATCATCAAATCCTTGACATCATTTTAGCATATGATCTGCTTTTGGTGCTTAGTTTAGGTATTTCAGATGTCAGGCACTGCTGTTTCAACTATTATCACCAGAAAGTGGAAGATACCTAATGCAGATGCTTGGATGACGTTATGCATCCTTTTGTCTAAGATAAGTTGATGGAGAAGCAAAAAACGTTAAGTTTAAAAGATATAGGATTGCCATAACCTAATAACGAGATTTATCTGACCTACCATAATTGGTTCCAAGGGAGGCTTAGCAGAGTTTATTGTGGTAATTAAGTGCTTTAACAAAATATGATCTTTTTAAAACGTTGAAGATAGCAGTTAGAAAGTCAGTGGGTGCTATGATATTGCTATTTTGTCTTTCCTCGTTCATAATCTGTATGTTTATATGGCTTTTGGATGGTTGCATTTTTGCTTAAACTGTGGAAAATAATGTCATAGAGAAGTGAATGAAGTAAAGCTCTACGTTGTGGTGCATTGAAATGAATGTGTTGCACACCTCTCATGCTCTTTCCTTTTTCTTTAGGGGATATGAATCGAGTTCAGCTGGTAGGGGTTGCAGCAGACTTTTCTGTTGGAACAACAGCAGATCTAATCGGGCAAAGGTACACTGATGTCTAGCTGCTTTTGTTTCTTCAATAAAAAGACAACATAGGAAGCCAAGTATTGTAGGGAATGGGACTGCATGCCTATTGAGCTACATCTCATTTACCTTTTATCATTCTGTTCAGTGGAAGTGTGTTCGCCTCTCACTGATCATGTTTTATTTCTGCACTTAAACAGGCCAAAGGGACCCCAGTTGGACCTCGAGGCAGAAGTGGGCGATTTTCATTGTTTGGTGAGTGTGCAAAGCAAAAGAAATCTGAGAGCAGAAATACATTATAATTGGAACATCTCAAATACAATGCTTGGAGTAAAAAAAAAAAAAAGGTGTTTGCAACTTCACATATTTTTCTGTATTTATTCTTTTCTGGTTTCAACTCATTCTTAAGAATGCAACCACAGAAAAGATCTAATGTAAAGTTTTTGTGTTGGCGTGGAGCATCTCTTTAGCTCCAGCAATTTTTCACTGAGAGAATAAAAGAAACTTGGGATGATCTTCACGGTTGCTTGGGTATTAGTTGCACGTTTTATTCCTTTTCACTCTTCTTGTTTTAGTTTTGTCATATAGTTATCCAACTTTTCATAGCGGGATTGAGAGATTCTTGATTTTCCCATGAAATATTTCCCCAGCATACTTCTTGTAGCATGTTGTAATAAAGCTAGTGTACCCGTGTTATGTTTAAGTTAGCATTCCGAGTTAATTTTTAATGTAAAAAAAAGGCTAAATGTTATGGATGTGCTTTTCTGATACATGAAATTTTTTAATTGAAAAATAAAAAGATGATGTTTCCGCTGTAAATTACTCTAGTATTCTATGGTTTGATTATTTTTTTACTTTGTAACTTAAATTTGAAGATAGAAAACCCTAGCCCCCATTAAGTTGGTGTTTCGGTTTTAGTCGTTGAAGCTTCACAATGTTTGGTGTCTTTAGCTATATAAAGTTTGGCTTTAGAGAATCAAGGATTACATGTGATAGTAACAAAAAGGTTATTACAGGAATCAGGTGTTCTACAAGTAAGGATGAAGGTTCCATGGGGTGATAGTTATAGGATTATGGTGTTCAAAGGTGTTATTACGGTGATAGTGATAATAACAAAAATGAGTTTGTAGAACTTGCAGTCTTGGAAAATGGTGAGCAGCAACAAGGGGATGGTTTGTTTCCAAATTGGTAATTTTCATTAATTGCTGCGCTTAACTATGGATGTTTCTTTGGTTGTCCTGAGATAGTGTAAAATTACAGGTTCCACTCAGAAAGTTTGTGTCCTTAATAGAAACATATGTCAGGCTTGGCAAGCCAGTTGAGACTTAAATTTTTGTTGTGATTTTAGTCTTTTCATTCAACTCTAAAGCTAGCTACTTTTCTATATGATGATAATGATTTTGTTATTTAAAAAAAAAAGTGAATAACAAGTCGTTAACTTACTTTTTTTTTAATATAGCAATTGATATGTTTTTTGTTTGATATTATATATTAATCACTCAGGTATTTTGTAATTATTTGATGATTAAAAAATCATGATCTAAGTTTGAGATCCCAAAACTTCAAATTATAATTTTTTTTATTTAAAAATATTTTTGGTTTGATTTTAATTTTATTATTCAACTCTTAAGCTAGCTAGTTTTGTATGTGATAGTAATTTTGTTATTTTTTCAGAAAAATAAATAAATAATAAGTTGTTCACTTACTTTTTTTAATATAGCGGATGATATGTTTTTTGTTTGAGCAGATTATATATTAATCACTCAGATATTTTGTAATCAGTTTTAATGATTAAAAAATCATGATTCGAGTTTGAGACCCTGAAACTTCAAATTATAACTTGTTTTTATTTAAAAACATCTAATAAAACAATTTAGAAATCTTAATAAACTCATTTTCCATACTAAAACACCTTGTAACTAATTAAAATTGAAAATCAAATTAAATAAAAAAAATAAAAAGTCTTGACCTATATTTTTATGATTTGAAAAGAACTATTTCCTTGGGGCATAAACTTTGATTTTCTTTGTTCAGGAACCTTTCTTTCCTCATATGTATACAAACTTAATCACCTGATTCAAATCTTACTAATTTTCATCTTTTATCAGCCTTGTGGGTAGATTGTTTTTTTTTTTCTATTTGTTATCGAATTTTTTAATGTAAATTTATGGTATATGTGTTTTTTGAGTATCATCAAAACTAATCCTTTCATCCCTGTGTAAAGGAATCAAGTCTAATAGCATTAAAAGATTAAACCCATAAACAATCTTAAATGGTAAACCATTCAATTAAATGTAGTTAAAAAAAGTCGTTTAAGTTAACTATAGCTTAGTCCTTGTAGTTTAGAAAAAAATAATTAATTAGTCCTTGTGGTTTTAGAAATTGTTATTTAATTCCTATATTTATTTATAAATTAATCATTTTCATCTACATTATGTTCCTTTCCAATCTAGTTTAATTTTTAATTTAAAAAAATTGAAAAGTGAAAAAAGTATTAAAAATAAAAAAGTGAAAAAAGTAAGTAAATAAGATGGAAAGTTTAATAACACTACTTACCTCATTATCGAGAATGTATCTTTGACATATTTAATTAGGATAATATTTGAATAAGTAAAGGTTATTCCAATAAACGTTTTGCATGTCGTTCTAAAACTTTTTTTTTTTTGTCTTCGGTATTATAGTGAGTTGGCAAAAATTCTAAAGTAAGAAAATTAATATTTTTGGCAAATCAAGGTAATAAACTAATAGAAAGTAAGGATTCATTAGGAAAGTAATCATCAATTGATGTGATGTTGGATGTCAAATGCTGGATTTGTTTTCACTTTTGATAAAAAGATCAGTAACTTACCTTTCTCGTGGAAACTGAGAACAAATATAAACTTTGCAAGAGTATCTTTAACATCTGTAATGTTTTAAGCAAGTAGAGTGTTGATTGTCTCTTGCTTTTCAATGAATACATACAAAGTTTTCTCAAGATTTCTTCTAGGAGGTGGAGTATAAGAAGGTGCATATCCATGAGAATTTTAAAAATTATGGTATGCTTGAAACAGTGGTTGTGAAGTTTATACATTATTATTATCACTCTTCCAATTGAAATTTGGATTATTTCTCCAACCAAGGTTGTATGTTTGCAAGTATGAGTTATAATTGGGCCTTTGAAAATTGCTTAAAGCATGAGCTTAATCATGGAGACATTCTTTAAAAGAAAACAAGATTAGACAATCATTGATTGAATGTTCATTAGTTTACAAATTTGACACATAATATTGATTGATACTTAAAAGTATATTTTTATCAAGGTTTTATATCATCATTTTGCACTTGAAGTATCAATAACTCCTTAACTAAAACATGTTTTATAATAGTATATCTAATAATATAAGATACCTTTAATTTATGATAAATGTTCATTTTAAATGAAGGCCTATCACATAAATGAAAGATTGATTGATGAATTTAAGAACTGAAATTGAAAGGATAAAGAAATGGCCAAACTCAGCAAAAAGATATCGGTGCAGTCCAAACCGGAATACTGTTCAGTAATTGGATCATATCTAGAGCTGTAGATATCAGATTTAGGTTTATTTATATGGATGGAAAGGTAAGACATAGGCCTACAACTTTCATATGGACCCCAAGATATAAAAATGTCATTTTCAAGTTAAAATTGGAGCACCAACAAAGAAGTTCGAATCTGTCCTCTAGCCCGAACACTGTTCAGTATTTTGACCATATCTAGAGTTCTAAAATTCAAAATGATTTGAATTTTTTACACAAGAAAGCTGAGACAATTTTCTAGAACTTTCATATTTCAAGTGATTCCAATTTTAACGTTATCAATGACATTTTGGGCAGATAAAAGAAGATAAGGATTGTCATCAAGTCAAGAGTTGGCCACCTACTCATCAATTAGTCATCAAATCAATAGTTTCCAATTTTGTCTTATAAAAGGAGGCATTTGCCATGCATTTAGGCATCTTGGTTTCCAAATCAAGATCATACTCTTGCTTTCTCTCTTTGTATTTTTTGTAATGTTTATGCTTTGCATTCATTAATATCAAGTTTATGCCATTCATTTCCTTCCCTTTACTTAGTAAACTTTTATCTTATTTATGTTCTTATTTTGTTTACTTATTTATTTTTCTTTCTTTCATTATGTCTAGCTAAGTTTATTATGTCAAGGTGAAAAGGTTACATTAATGGTGTAAGAATAAGTATAGTGTAAACTTAATATGGACTATAATGTTTGATACTAACATGTTTTGTATTTGTTATCTTGTTCACTCTTTAATACTTTGCTTGTTAAATGACTAATCTTGATTTATGTTGTATAACACTTGGTATAACAAATGTTTGGCACTTTCATAGCTCATATTGTATGGTATAACCGACACCTGATCTATGAAAGGAACTTCATTTGTTGTTAACATAAGTTATAATCATGAATGCTTGACGAGATTTACAAGTATTAGCATTAATCGAATAAGATGACCAATGTAATCATGTTAACAATCTATACTTGTTTCCAATTGAATAATAAGAGTTTATACTATACTTGTTTGGCATACCATTAGTGGATCCTCTAACCTTGACATTTGTTATTATTATTATTTAATCGTTACATTAATATTTCATCTCAAAGTTCTCATCTTCTTTTTCTTCTTCTCCTTCTTTTTCTTTATTATTATTATTATTATTGTTACTTGATTAGTACTTAAAAGTGCATTTTTATCATGGTTTTATATCATCATTTTGCACTTGAAATATCAATAACTCTTTAACTAAACCATGTTTTATAATAATATATCTAATAATATAAGATACCTTTAATTTATGGTAAATGTTCATTTTAAATGCAGACCTATCACATAAATGAAAGGATTGATTGATGACTTGAAGAACTTAAATTGCAAGGATAAAGAGATGGTCAAACTTAGAGAAGAGATGTCGGTGCAATCTAAACCGGAACACTGTTCGGTAATTGGGTCATATCTGGAGCTACAGATTTCAGATTTAGGTCCAATTTATATGGATGGAAAGGTAAGACATAGGCCTACAACTTTCATATGGAGCCCAAGATCTAAAAAGGCCATTATCAAGTCCAAATTGTAGCAACAACAAAGAAGCCCGAATCTGTCTTCCAGCCCGAGCACTGTTTGGTATTTTGGCCATATCTGGAGTTTTAGAAGTCCAAATGAGCTGAAGTTGTTACACAAGAAAGCTGAGACAATTGTCTACAACTTTCATGTTTACAACTGGCTCCAATTTTGATGTTATCAATGACATTTTGGGCAGACAATAGAAGATAAGGATTGTCACCAAGTCAAAAGTTGGCCACCCACTTATCAATTAGTCATCAAATCAATAGTTCCCAATTTTGGCCTATAAAAGGAGGCATTTGCCATGCATTTAGGCATCTTGGTTTCCAGATCAAGATCATGCTCTTCCTTTCTCTCTTTGTATTTTTTGTAATGTTTATGCTTTACTTTCATTAATATCAAGTTTATGCCTTTCATTTCATTTCCTTTACTTAGTTAACTTTTATGTTCTTACTTTGTTTATCTATTTTTTTTTCTTTCATTATGTCTAGCTAAGTTAATTATGTCAAGGTGAAAAAGTTACACTAATGGTGTCAGAATAAGTATAATGTAAACTTAATATGGACTTTAATGTTTGATACTAACATGTTTTATATTTGTTATCTTGTTCACTCTTTAATACTTTGCTTGTTAAATGACTAATCTTGATTTATGTTGTATAACACTTGGTACAACAAATGCTTGACACTTTCATAGCCCATAATGTATGGTATAACCGACACCTGAGCTATGAAAGGAACTTGATTTGTTGTTAACATAAGTTATAATCATGAATGCTTGACGAGATTTACAAGTATTAGCATTAATTGAATAAGATGACTAATGTAATCATGTTATCTACATTTTTATTATCATCATTTTTTTTTCTTTTTTTTTCTTTTTTTTTCATGTTTTTGTTTTTTTTTAATTATATACAATCCCTTTCCCTTAGTTGTTACCTTTAACAAAAGAACATAAATAATGTAATAATCCAATATGCAACCCACAATCATATGTTAAAGTGTGTGTGTGTGTAGATTAAGGTTCAAGAATACATGTTAAATAAGTATATGAGCAGAATTAAGTGGTAACAATACGAGAGTTTGTAAACCTGAATATTTCAGGAAGTATTATAATAGACCTTGTTAAGAATGGTTACTAAGATGCGTCTCAAGAGTCACTTTAACAAAAGAACTCCTTTACTCTGTCATCCTAGTAACAACAATTATGCACATGCTTTATGAAATGAAAAACAATTTTTTTTTTTATCAACTACTACCCTGTCCCCCCAACCAAAACGAGACATTGTCCTCAATGTTCTAAGGTAGAAAGATAGAGTATAGAAGATATCACCTGAAATAATGAACACTAACAAACCTGAAACACACTGAAACAAAAATAAGAAATAACAAAACACAATAATAAAACCAAAAGACACAAGTTTTTACAAACAAAAAAAATTCAAATCGCATTTGTGATTGTGGCACACATCTTCCCTTGGTTTTACGTCCAAGAACAGCTTAAACGCCCTCAATGGGTCGGGGATAGGCTTCCCATCCAGTTTTCTTAAAAACTGGCAAACAGGGTCTTTTTTAGTCAGATTCCCAAGACTAAGTCGATCATGTTCTTTATGAAATAGTGGCCATAAATCATGAATTGCACGATGCACATCTCCACTAGGATGCGTCTCAAGAGTCAATAGAAGATTATCTAAAGACTCCTTACTCAAGCCATCCTTAATGAATTGTATTTTATCTTCATGGTTTATAGATACCATTCCTAAAAAACGACATTGTGTATTACAAGTCCATCTAGCACATCGATGACAGACATCCAGTCGTTTTGCACGACGCTTCTTTGCAAAAGTGCTTTTACATGTTCCAGGCATGTGTAAAATGAAGTTAGAGGACTCACCTGATAATCGGACCTTTGCTTCAATCAACCATCGAATATCTTCAGGAATTCCATGATTCATTAACAATCTCAATCTTGCACATCTAGCACGGTAAATTTTTGTATTCACATTTTGAGGCAGAGCGGGAAAATACTTTTTCAATTTTTCAAGATTAGTGTCCATTTTCAAATGAGAATTCGAAGAGAGATTCAAAGAATTGCACAAATATATACACAAATATCAGTTATTGTGGGAAACTGAAAGAACCGACTTAAGTCACGGAGTACCGTTGTCCGCCATTTGACCGGGGTGAGAGAAACTTGTAAAAATCACTCAAAAAGAAACACACAAAAAAATGTGAGAAAAATAAAATAATCAACCTTTATCTACAAGATCATTCAAACCAGCTGATTCATATTCACTAGGAAAATTATCAAAGTAAGCTTTCAAACGATGTCTATTTTCATTAAAATAATTATCATTCATTGAATTCTCAATATCACAGGCCCCATAAGGATTGCTCTATCTTGGTCTTAGCTCTCTAGGGATTGCATAGAGTTGAGAATTATAAAACAAAACTTTTTGACCAGTATCAATCTTTTGACAATTTTCACAACTTTTGCAGAATGCATGCGTGTCCTTGAACATGGTGGACCAATAAAATCCACTTTGTAAGATTTTTGCAGTTGTCTTTTTTGACGAGAAATAACTTCCACATGCTTCAGAATGACAAAGTTTAATGACACTACTTACCTCATTGTCGGGAATGAATCTTTGAAATATTTGATCAGGACAATATTTGAATAAGTTAGGGTCATCACAATAAAAGCTCTTCACTTCGTTCAAAAACTTTTCTTTATCTTGAGTACTCCAATCAGGTGGCAAATCTCCTAAAGCAAGAAAATTGATATTTTTATCATACCAAGGCATTGGACTAAGAGAAAGTAAGGATTCGTTAGGAAAGTAATCATCGATTGGTGTGATGTCAGATGTCGAATCTGTTGTCACTCTTGACAAAAGATTCGCATCAACATTTTCGGTGCTTGTTTCATCCGTGATTTCTTCCTTAGAATAAACCATTTGGAAATCTTCAGTTTCATCTAATTCATTTTTACTTAAAGTAGATTCAAGTTGATCATAAACTAATTCATCAATATGATCTACTTCTTGTAAATCATTATCATCTCCAGGTTGCTTGTAAATGTTGAAAATATTCATCTCCAGTGTCATGTTTCCAAATGATAGCTTCATCAGTCCATTCCTACAATTAATCAATGCGTTAGAAGTTGCAAGAAATGGACGTCCTAAAATAACAGGAAATGAATTACATGCTTCAACAGGTTCTGTGTCTAAGACAATAAAATCCACAGGATAAATGAATTTATCGACTTGTACTAACACATCTTCAATTATTCCTCTAGGCAGTTTTACAGATCTATCGGTAAGTAAAAGAGATATAGAAGTTGGTTTTAACTCACCTAGATTGAGACTCTCAAAAACTGAATATGGAAGTAAATTCACACTAGCACCAAGATCAAGTAAAGCTTTTTCAATTTTATGTTCTCCAATAAAGTAAGAAATTGTAGGATAACCAGGGTCTTTATATTTCAAACCATTATTGTTCTGCAAAATAGCACTTACTTGTTCAACTAGAAAGGCTTTCTTTTTCACATTCAGTTTCCTCTTCACAGTACATAGATCTTTCAAAAATTTAGCATAGGAAGGAACCTGTTTAATAGCATCCAGCAAAGTTTTATTGATCCTTACCTGTTTGAAAGTTTCAAAGATTTCAGAGTTGTGATTAACTTTCCTTTGTTTGGTCATGGCTTGAGGAAATGGAAGTGCTGGCGGTGAATCAGTCGTTTCTTTGCAATTTTCATATTCATCCCTTTCCTTACCCTCAGAGATTGACTCATCATCTTTCTCATAAGGTTCAAGAGAGGGTTTTTCAATAACCTTACCACTGCGCAGAGTAGTGACTGATTTGACTTGATCCATGTGTTGGCTTCCGGAAATACTTGCATTTGCATTGTATTGCCCTTTGGGATTTTTATGCGGTTGAGATGGAAACTTACCTTTCTCTTGGAAACTGAGAGCAGATGTTAATTTAGCAAGAGTATCTTTAAAATCTATCATGTTTTGAGCAAGTTGAGTATTGATTGTCTCTTGCTTTTCAATGAATGCATGCAATGTTTCCTCAAGATTTCTTCTAGGAAGTGGAGTATAAGGAGGTGCAAATCCATGAGAATTTTGAAAATTGTGGGGTGCTTGAAATGGCGGTTGTGAAGTTTGTGCATTGTTGTTCTCACTCTTCCAATTGAAACTTAGGTGATTTCTCCAACCAGGGTTGTATGTTTGGGAGTATGGGTTGTGGTTGGCCCTTTGGAAACTGTTTAAAGCATGGGCTTGTTCATGGAGACATTCCTTAAAAGAAGGCAAGGTTGGACAATCGTTGGTTGAGTGTTCATTTATTTCACAGATTTGACACACAATGTTTTCAACAGATTTTAATTGACCACTCTTTTTCAATTCTAGTGCCTCGACTTTTCTAGCTAAAGACGCAAACTTGGCTTGAAGGTCATGATCTTCTCTAAGGTTGCACATGCCTCCACTAGATGTATGAGGTTGAGTTTTACTCGGTGCCTCATATGTACCCGCGATGTCCCAATTTTGAGCATTTTCAGCTAACAAGTCTAAGTACTCCATTGCTTCATCAGGGTCTTTATCTTCAAAAGTTCCATTGCACATCAATTCAACCATTTGCCTATCTTTAGGTGTTAACCCTTCATAGAAATGTGAAACCAATCTCCATGTTTCAAAACCATGATGAGGGCAAGTACTAAGCAAGTCTCGATACCTATCCCAACATTTATAAAATGTTTCTCCTGGTTTTTGAGTGAAAGTGGTGATTTGTCTTTTGAAAGAGTTTGTTCTATGAGATGGGAAAAACTTCTTTAAAAATTGTTGTTGCATTTCATCACAAGCATGAATGGATCCTGATCTTAAATTTTGTAGCCATGTTTTAGCTTTATCTTTTAATGAAAAAGGAAAAAGCTTTAATCTGATGGTGTTCATGCTACAATTTAAATTATTATATGTGTTCCAGACCTCCTCAAATTCCCTTAAATGCAAGTATGGATTTTCCAATTCTAAACCATGAAAAGAAGGTAAAAGTTGAATAATGTCTGGTTTAAAATTAAAATGAGATGCATCAGGAGGAAAAACTATGCATGATGGTGCACTTGTTCTTGTGGGATTCATGTGGTCTCTAAGTGTTCTAGCACGGTTATTCTCATTATTCTCATTTTGAAGTGATTGATTATCTTCTTCGGCCATATTTTCTGAAAATGATGAGGATATCCTACAAAGTCTACCACTTGATGTACGTGACCACACTCTCATGCACGTGTAGGAATAAAATAAAAGGAAGAAGAAAATAAAAGAAGAAGAAACAAGAGAAAAGAAACAATGTTATATTCAAGAAAAGTGAAAGGAGAAAATAAAATAAATATTATAATTTATACAAGAACTTACCTCCCCGGCAACGGCGCCAAAAACTTGACACGACGAAAAGGTTGATGTCTTCTCCCAAGTGCAGGAGTGTCGAAGTAATAAATAACCCGGCAAGACCGGGGTCGAACCACAGGGAGGTTAATTGTACAAATTATAAACAACAATAACTATAATAATAATACTAGTAGTGGTGGTGGTAGTAGTAGTAGTAGTAGTACTAGTAGTAGTAGTACTAATAATAATAATAATAATAATAATAATAAAGAAAGAGAAGAAGAAGATGATGATGATGATGATGAGAACTTTGAGATGAAATATTAATGTAACAATTAAACAATAATAATAACAAATGTCAAGGTTAGAGGTTCCACTAATGGTATATCAAACAAGTATAGTATAAACGCTTCTTATTGAATTGGAAACCACACACAAAGGAGGTTGCAATCAGATTATATATTGTTAACATGATTACACTAGTCATCTTATTCAATTAATGCTAATACTTGTAAATCTCGTCAAGCATTCATGATTATAACTTATGTTAACAACAAATCAAGTTCCTTTCATAGCTTAGGTGTCGGTTATACCATACATTATGGGCTATGAAAGTGCCAAGCATTTGTTGTACCAAGTGTTATACAACATAAATCAAGATTAGTCATTTAACAAGCAAAGTATTAAAGAGTGAACAAGATAACAAATATAAAACATGTTAGTATCAAACATTAAAGTCCATATTAAGTTTACATTATACTTATTCTCACACCATTAGTGTAACCTTTTCACCTTGACATAATTAACTTAGCTAGACATAATGAAAGAAAGAAAAATAGATGAACAAAATAAGAACATAAAAGTTAACTAAGTAAAGGAAAGGAAATGAAAGGCATAAACTTGATATTAATGAAAGCAAAGCATAAACATTACAAAAAATACAAAGAGAGAAAGGAAGAGCATGATCTTGATCTGGAAACCAAGATGCCTAAATGCATGGCAAATGCCTCCTTTTATAGACCAAAATTAGGAACTATTGATTTGATGACTAATTGATAAGTGGGTGGCCAACTTTTGACTTGGTGACAATCCTTATCTTCTCTTGTATGCCCAAATCATCATTGATAACATCAAAATTAGAGCCCGTTGTAAACATGAAAGTTGTAGGCAATTGTCTCAGATTTCTTGTGTAAAAAATTCAGCTCATTTGGACTTCTAGAACTCCAAATATGGCCAAAATACCGAACAGTGCTCGGGCTGGAAGACAGATTCGGGCTTCTTTGTTGTTGCTACAAGTTGGACTTGATAATGGCCTTTTTAGATCTTGGGCTCCATATAAAAGTTGTAGGCCTATGTCTTACCTTTCCATCCATATAAATTGGACCTAAATCTGAGATCTGTAGCTCCAGATATGACCCAATTACCGAACAGTATTCCGGTTTGGATTGCACCGACATCTCTTCTCTAAGTTTGACCATCTCTTTATCCTTGCAATTTAAGTTCTTCAAGTCATCAATCAATCCTTTCATTTATGTGATAGGCCTGCATTAAAAATAGACATTTACCACAAATTATAGGTATCTTATATTATTAGATACATTATTATAAAACATATTTTAGTTAAGGAGTTATTGATACTTCAAGTGCAAAATGATGATATAAAACCATGATAAAAATGCACTTTTAAGTACTAATCACTTGGTATGATAAAAATATCAATTTTCTTGCTTTAGGAGATTTGCCAGCTGATTGTAGTACCCAAGACAAAGAAAAGTTTTTGAACGAAGTGAAGAGCTTTTATTGTGATGACCTTAACTTATTCAAATATTGTCCTGATCAAATATTTCAAAGATTCATTCCCGACAATGAGGTAAGTAGTGTCATTAAACTTTGTCATTCTGAAGCATGTAAAAGTTATTTCTCGTAAAAAAAACAGCTGCAAAAATCTGTCAAAATGGATTTTATTGGCCCACCATGTTCAAGGACGTGCATGCATTCTCCAAAACTTGTGAACATTGTCAAAAAGTTGATACTGGTCAAAACATTTTGTTTTATAATTCTCAACTCTATGCATTCCCTAAAGAGCTAAGACCAAGATGGAGCAATCCTTATGGGCCTATGACATTGAGAATTCAATGAATGACAATGATTTTAAGGAAAATGGACATTGTTTGAAAGCTTACTTTGATAATTTTCCTAGTGAAAATGAATCAACTGGTTGGAATGATGTTGTAGATAAAAGTTGATTATTTTGTTTTTCTCACAATGTTTTTGTGTTTCTTTTTGAGTGATTTTTGCTAGTTTCTCTCACCCTAGTCAAATGGCGGACAATAGTACTCTGTGACTTAAGTCGGTTCTTTTAGTTTCCCACAATAACTGATATTTGTGTATATATTTGTGTAATTTTTTGAATCTCTCTTCCAATTCTCATTTGAAAATGGACACTAATCTTGAAAAATTAAAAAAGTATTTTCCCGCTTTGCCTCATAATGCGATTACAAAAATTTACCGTGCTAGATGTGAAAGATTGAGATTGTTAATGAATCATGGAATTCCTGAAGATATTCGCTGGTTGATTGAAGCAAAGGTCTGATTATCAGGTGAGTCCTCTAACTCCTTCATTTCACACATGTCTAGAATAGGTAAAAGCATTTTTGCAAAGAAACGTCGTGCAAAATGACTGCAAGTCTGTCATCGATGTGCTAGATGGACTTGTAATACACAATGTTGTTCTTTAGGAATGGTATCTATAAACCGTGAAGATAAAATACAATTCATTAAGGATGACCTAAGTAAGGAGTCTTTAGATAATCTTCTATTAACTCTTGAAACTCATCCTAGTGGAGATGTGCATCGTGTAATTCATGATTTATGGCCACTATTTCATAAAGAACATGTCAACTTAGTCTTGGGAATCTGACTAAAAAAGACCCTGTTTGCCTGTTTTTAAGAAAACTGGATGGGAAGCCTATCCCCGACCCATAGAGGGCGTTTAAGTCGTTCTTGGACGTAAAACCAAGGGAAGATGTGTGCCACAATCACAAATGCGATTTGAATTTTTTTTGTTTGTAAAAACTTGTGTCTTTTGGTTTTATTATTGTGTTTTGTTATTTCTTATTTTTGTTTCAGTGTGTTTCAGGTTTGTTAGTGTTCATTATTTCAGGTGATATCTTCTATACTCTATCTTTCTACCTTAGAACATTGAGGACAATGTCTCGTTTTGGTTGGGGGGACAGGGTAGTAGTTGATAAAAAAAAAATTGTTTTTCATTTCATAAAGCATGTGCATAATTGTTGTTACTAGGATGACAGAGTAAAGGAGTTCTTTTGTTAAAGTGACTCTTGAGACGCATCTTAGTAACCATTCTTAACAAGGTCTATTATAATACTTCCTGAAATATTCAGGTTTACAAACTCTCGTATTGTTACCACTTAATTCTGCTCATATACTTATTTAACATGTATTCTTGAACCTTAATCTACACACACACACACTTTAACATATGATTGTGGGTTGCATATTGGATTATTACATTATTTATGTTCTTTTGTTAAAGGTAACAACTAAGGGAAAGGGATTGTATATAATTAAAAAAAAACAAAAACATGAAAAAAAAAGAAAAAAAAAAGAAAAAAAAATGATGATAATAAAAATGTAGATAAGTTTGGTTTCGTAGCCTCCCTAACCTAAGCAATTAAGCCCGAAGAGGTGTTTTAACACCTAATACCCTAAACTCAACTGACTTGGGAGCTATTGGCCCAACGCTTGTTACATGGGTTGAGGAGAAAAGCTTAAGGGAATCAAACATTGCACTATCTACATATCAGTATCTGCGACCCGAGTTACTAAGCTCGTAGGGGTGTCTTAACACCTAATGCCCTAAGACCAACTAGTCTGGGAGTCATTAGCTGAAAGCTCGTTACATGGGTTAAAGATGCATGATGTTTTTAAATTATATGTATATAGATTTTTTTTTTTAAAAAAAGACAAAAACAATAATCCCAACCCAAGGAAGTTAACCTTAAACATTAGAACAAAAATTTTGTTTTCTTCCAAGAAAAGCCCTATAATTATGTGTTGATACATTGAGCACAAAAGAAAGGTTTATTAATATCTTGTTAAGAGGTATTGAGCAGATATATAAATTTAATGAGAGTTTGTTTATCTGGATAGATTAATGGAAGTTAAATGATGAATACCTTGCTTTGTGAAATTTGCAAATTGTTTTAACGCTTTGATTACTAGGGACTAGTAATAAGCTGGTTGAGGGGTGTGATTAGTACTTAAAAGTGCATTTTTATCATGGTTTTATATCATCATTTTGCACTTGAAGTATCAATAACTCCTTAACTAAAGCATGTTTTATAATAATATATCTAATAATATAAGATACCTTTAATTTATGGTAAATGTTCATTTTAAATGCCGGCCTATCACATAAATGAAAATATTGATTGATGACTTTAAGAACTTAAATTGCAAGGGCAAAGAGATGGCCAAACTTAGAAAAGAGATGTCGGTGCGATCCAAACCGGAACACTGTTCGGTAATTGGGTCATATCTGGAGCTACAGATCTCAGATTTAGGTCCAATTTATATGGATGGAAAGGTAAGACATAGGCCTACAACTTTCATATGGAGCCCAAGATCTAAAAAGACCATTATCAAGTCCAAATTGTAGCAACAACAAAGAAGCCCGAATCTGTCTTCCAGCCCGAACACTGTTCGGTATTTTGGCCATATCTGAAGTTCTAGAAGTCCAAATGAGCTGAAGTTTTTATACAAGAAAGCTGAGACAATTGCCTACAACTTTCATGTTTACAACTGGCTCCAATTTTGACGTTATCAATGACGTTTTGGGCAGACAAGAGAAGATAAGGATTGTCACCAAGTCAAAAGTTGGCCACCCACTTATCAATTAGTCATCAAATCAATAGTTCCTAATTTTGGCCTATAAAAGGAGGCATTTGCCATGCATTTAGGCATCTTGGTTTCCAGATCAAGATCATGCTCTTCCTTTCTCTCTTTGTATTTTTTATGCTTTGTTTTTATTAATATTAAGTTTATGCCTTTCATTTCCTTTTCTTTACTTAGTTAACTTTTATGTTCTTATTTTGTTTATCTATTTTTATTTCTTTCATTATGTCTAGCTAAGTTAATTATGTCAAGGTGAAAAGGTTACACTAATGGTGTGAGAATAAGTATAATGTAAACTTAATATGGACTTTAATGTTTGATACTAACATGTTTTATATTTGTTATCTTGTTCACTCTTTAATACTTTGCTTGTTAAATGACTAATCTTGATTTATGTTGTATAACACTTGGTACAACAAATGCTTGGCACTTTCATAGCCCATAATGTATGGTATAACCGACACCTGAGCTATGAAAGGAACTTGATTTGTTGTTAACATAAGTTATAATCATGAATGCTTGACGAGATTTACAAGTATTAGCATTAATTGAATAAGATGACTAATGTAATCATGTTAACAATATATAATCTGATTGAAACCTCCTTTGTGTGTGGTTTCCAATTCAATAAGAAGCGTTTATACTATACTTGTTTGATATACCATTAGTGGAACCTCTAACCTTGACATTTGTTATTATTATTGTTTAATTGTTACATTAATATTTCATCTCAAAGTTCTCATCATCATCATCATCTTCTTCTTCTCTTTCTTTATTATTATTATTATTATTATTATTATTATTATTATTATTAGTACTACTACTACTAGTACTACTACTACTACTACTACCACCACTACTACTAGTATTATTATTATAGTTATTGTTGTTTATAATTGTTGTTTATAATTTGTACAATTAACCTCCCTGTGGTTCGATCCCGGTCTTGTCGGGTTATTTATTACTTCGACACTCCTGCACTTGGGAGAAGACATCAACCTTTTCGTCGCGTCACTCAACTGCACATTCACTATAAACCCATAGGTTTGTTAAATGTTAATGGTTATTATGATAAGTTGTTGTCTTTTCTTGATCATGCTGTGGAACAGGAATTTCTAACATCTTCTTCATGACAAATCATAATCTCTGCTGCTACTGCTGAATAATTGATTAACCAACTACAATCTTTCATTCATGTGATTGATCTTTTCATGAGTCGCATAAATTGGTCATATAAGGAAAGCCGTAAAAAGCTTAGATTGGATTTGAGCCTTCATTGGTCAATTTCTATGTCTTTTGGTTTTATTATTGTGTTTTGTTATTTCTTATTTTTGTTTTAGTGTGTTTTAGGTTTGTCAGTGTTTGTTATTTCAGGTGATATCTTCTATACTCTATCTTTCTACCTTAGAACATTGAGGATAATGTCTCATTTTGGTTGGGGGGAGAGGGTAGTAGTTGATAAAAAAAATAAAATTGTTTTTCATTTCATAAAGCATGTGCATAATTGTTGTTACTAGGATGACAGAGTAAATGAGCTCTTTTGTTAAAGTGACTCTTGAGACGCATCTTAGTAACCATTCTTAACAAGGTCTATTATAATACTTCTTGAAATATTCAGGTTTACAAACTCTCGCATTGTTATCACTTAATTTTGCTCATATACTTATTTAACATGTATTATTAAACCTTAATTTACACACACACACTTTAACATATAATTGTGGGTTGTATATTGGATTATTACATTATTTATGTTCTTTTGTTAAAGGTAACAACTAAGGGAAATTGATAGTATATAATAAAAAAAAAAGAAAAAAATGATAATAATAAAAATGTAGATAAGTTTGGTTTTATAGTCTCCCTAACCTAAGCAATTAAGCTCGAAGGGGTGTTTTAACACCTAATACCCTAAAGTCAACTGACTTGAAAGCTATTGACCCAACGCTTATTATATGGGTTGAGGAGAAAAGCTTAAGAGAATCAAACATTGCACTATCTACATATCAGTATCTGCGACCCGAGTTACTAAGCTCGTAGGGGTGTCTTAACACTTAATGCCCGAAGACCAACTGATCTGGGAGTCATTAGCTGAAAGCTCATTACATGGGTTAAAGATGCATGATATTTTTAAATTATATATATATATATATATATATTAAAAAAAGAAGAAGAAAAAAGGACAAAAATAATAATCCCAACCCAAGGAAGTTAACCTTAAACATTAAAACAAAAAATTTGTTTTCTTTCAAGAAAAGCCCCATAATTATGTGTTGATACATTAAGCACAAAAGAAAGGTTTATTAATATCTTGTTAAGAGGTATTGAGCAGATATATAAATTTAATAAGAGTTTGTTTATCTAGATAGATTAATTGAAGTTAAATGATGAATATCTTACTTTGTGGAAATTGCAAATTATTTTTCTATTTTTGACGCTTTAATTACTAGGGACTAGTAATAAGCTGGTTAGTGGGTGTGATTAGTACTTAAAAGTGTATTTTTATCATGGTTTTATATCATCATTTTGCACTTGAAGTATCAATAACTCCTTAACTAAAACATGTTTTATAATAATATATCTAACAATATAAGATACCTTTACTTTGTGGTCAATGTTCATTTTAAATACAGGCCTATCACATAAATAAAAGGATTAATTGATGACTTTAAGAACTTAAATTGCAAGGGCAAAGAGATGACCAAAATTAGAAAAGAGATATCGGTGCAATTCAAACTGGAACACTGCTCGATAATTGGGTCATATCTGGAGCTATAGATCTTATATTTAGGTCTACTTTATATGGATGAAAAGGTAAGACATAGGTCTACAACTTTCATATGGAGCCCAAGATCTAAAAAGGCCATTTTCAAGTCCAAATTGTAGCAACAACAAAAACACCCGAATCTGTCCTCCAGCCCGAGCACTATTCAGTATTTTGGCCATATCTGAAGTTCTAGAAGTCCAAATGAGCTGAATGTTTTCACAAGAAAGCTGAGACAATTGCCTACAACTTTCATGTTTCGAGTGGCTCCAATTTTGATGTTATCAATGACGTTTTAGGCAGACAAGAGAAGATAAGGATTGTCACCAAGTCAAGAGTTGGCCACCCACTCATCAATTATTCATCAAATTAACAGTTTCCAATTTTGACCTATAAAAGGAGGTATTTGGCATGCATTTAGGCATCTTGGTGTCTAGATCAAGATTATGCTTTCGCTTTCTCTCTTTGTATTTTTTTGTAATGTTTATGCTTTACTTTTATTAATATCAAGTTTATGCCTTTCATTTCCTTTCCTTTACTTAGTTAACTCTTATCTTATTTATGTTCTTATTTTGTTTATTTATTTTTCTTTCTTTCATTATGTCGAGCTAAGTTTATTATGTCAAGGTGAAAAGGTTACACTAATGGTGTAAGAATAAGTATAATGTAAACTTAATATGAACTTTAATGTTTGATACTAACATGTTTTATATTTGTTATCTTGTTCACTCTTTAATATTTTGCTTGTTAAATAAATAATCTTGATTTATGTTGTATAACACTTGATACAACAAATGCTTGGCACTTTTATAGTTCATACTACATGGTATAATCGACACCTAAGCTATGAAATGAACTTGATTTGTTGTTAACATAAGTTATAATCATGAATGCTTGACGAAATTTACAAGTATTAGCATTAATCGAATAAGATGACTAATGTAATCATGTTAACAATCTATAATCTGATTAGAACTTCCTTTATGGTTTCCAATTGAATAATAAGAATTTATATTATACTTGTTTGACATACCATTAGTGGAATCTCTAACCTTGACATTTGTTATTATCATTGCGTAATTGTTACATTAATATTTCTTCTCAAAGTTCTCATCTTCTTCTTTTTCTTTATTATTATTATTATTATTGTTGTTGTTGTTGTTGTTATTGTTGTTGTATTATTGTTATTTATAATTTTTACAATTAACCTTCCTATGGTTCGACCTCGGTCTTACCAGATTATTTATTACTTCGACACTCCTACACTTGGGAAAAGATATCAATCTTTTGGTCGTGTCATATACTCTCTCAAACTTAAAGATTATACAAAAATCTTCATGAGTTTAACAACTATATATAACTATAATACTAATATCTTGATGAATATTTTAAAAAATAACTTAATAGGCCAAGGCTATTAAAGCCAATAACAATTATAGAAAAAAGAATTTATAGGATAATATATAATTTTTTGTAGGCCATGGAAAAATCCAAGTGAAATTTTACTCGAGCATGTAGCTTGAAAAACATAACATGAAACTATTACTTATAACCAAGAGAAATGCTAGAAAAGACATAATAAAAAATGGTCTTCAAATTATGATTAGGCTAGTAAATTATTGGATTAGAATTTAATTCATCGAAACAAATATGGGCTGATAATGATAGGAGAAAATGAAAAAAAAAAGAAAAAAAGAAAAAAATAAACAAAAAAAAGTAATAAAAATTAAAAGAGATTAATAGATGGTAGTTATCTATGAGTAATTGCTCTAACCAATGAATAAAAAAAATTATTTATGATTTATATTAAAAAAAAATATATCAATTTAAAAATTTATTTTACTATATAAAATTTTAATAATAATTTTATATTAGTTTTTAACATAATGACCAAATAACCATCTTACAAACCAAATCCAAAAGGTAACCCTAACCCACCATAAGAGGAAAGCTCCTTGTCCATGGTTGGAAAGGAGCCATACACGACCAAGAAAAAACCAACCCCCCTCTCTGTCTCATTGAAGGGGGATTGATTCGCAACGGGTTTTTAGTAAAAAAGGATTGTCCAAATCTTGAGGGCAAAACGAAAGAACATGTGGTTTTAAAACTCAGTTAAGGTCGCCAATTACGCACGTGTCGTAGTGAACTAGTCTTACTAATCATCCTTCTCATTTTCAGGCACTTTTCTTGTCTACTTCGTACAAAAAAAGAAAACCGTACAGTTTGGTACTTGTATTTTTCAACTTCTCCTTGACCACTTCCAAGAAGCCTTCAATTCTGTGTATGATATTGTCATTAAATAAATATATATGCAATCTTTCGAGAGATGAATTCGAAAAAAACACTGTAATATCAACGTTTGCCCAATCAAATATTCATGTCGAGTACAATAATGGTCCAAGTGGCATTGTGGGGTCTGTCTGAAGTGGCAGGATCCAACTTGCGGGTACCGGAAAAAACTGGACAAGAGAGGATTCAAGTAAAGGATTGAGTTCTATCCACTTGGGACCCACCGAGTCCACAACTTCTTTTCTTTAAAGGCTGAGCGTTGCTTTTAGGGGCGAGGAGAGAAGAGAAGAGATCCTGTATTGTGGAATTTCAAGGCAGCCCTCTTCTCTAGCCAAATCTATCTTTTCCCACAACATAAAATCATCCCTTGATTCTTTCTCCCTTTTTTTCCTCCCTTTACCCAGATAGTAGGAACTGACCGTTACCCGTTTGTTTTTAACTATGAGTTCTCCATTATTGTATGCTGTTGTCAGTATCGTGTCGTGTTTTTTTCTTGTGGCCACCTGATTTTCTGCTCCCCGTTTGGTTTAAA
Organism: Populus pruinosa; assembly: GCA_026413675.1. NCBI lineage: Eukaryota > Viridiplantae > Streptophyta > Magnoliopsida > Malpighiales > Salicaceae > Populus > Populus pruinosa. The sequence goes on from CM048594.1 coordinate 6,569,997, forward strand.
GTTGAGCTAAATATCTTCTGGGCTGTCCATTTGCACTCTAGAAAGTTTTGATTTTTTTGAGGTCAGCTGCTTTTGGGTACTTGTAAAATTTGTGTTTTCGACAATATTCTTTTCATGTTCTCCTGTTGTTTGTTTTTGGTTTTCAATCTGAAGATTTGCTTTTCATGAGAGTCACTCGAAAAAAATTGTAAATTCTTCGTAGAGTAGCAGCCTTTTGTCATATGGCCTAGCCTGCTCTCTCGTTTTTTTATTCATGGTTGAATTTATCCTCCAAGCTTGCTTTCTGGAACTACGTTGATATTTGGGTACTTGTACAATAGAGCAAATTCAAAAGGCATTGCTTTTTAATTAAAAAAAGAAAAAATATTTGATTCTGGGTGACCCACTGTTTTAATTTGCTATCTAGATAGGCATTTTTTTTAATAGTGAATCTTGCTTAAAAAGGATGGTGTTTGGATATTGCTGAAAGAATAAGTATATTCGTGTAGAGCAAAAGAAAGTGGAAAATGAGAGGGGCAAAGGATGAGGAAAAGATGATGAGTCCTATGTTTCCAAGACTTCACGTGAATGATGCAGAGAAAGGAGGGCCGAGGGCACCTCCAAGGAATAAGATGGCCCTGTATGAACAGCTCTGTATTCCTTCTCAAAGGTTTAGCTCTGGGTCAGGGTCCATGCTGCCTGTTCTTCCTAAAAATGGCAGCAGCTTGGCCCCTTCAATCTCCTCAAGCTATGTGAGTTTGATAACTTTTCTTTCTCTTTCTCCGTCTGAATTTATCTTATTTTGGTCAGTAAGTTTGACAATGATACACCCTTGCTTCATGTCTTTGGTAAGCATCTACGCAATTAACATCCTTAGATTCTGATTAATATGAATTACATGCTGCTTTCGCCTCAGAGCATGGTGTTGGTTCATGTGGTAGTGTAGCTATCTGTTGCCCCCACGCCGAGGAACCGGTTTTGTAGACTTAAATGTGATCTTAGGATGCCGTTTTGATTGTTTAGTTCATCTACTTTTGTGAACATTTTCATTTGGCTTATAGAATAAAGGAAGCCGTTTTGATTATTTCGGCCTTTTCATAATTTTGGCTTTGGGATATTTATTTCTGTTTTCAAAATGTATTCTTGTCTGGTTACTTTTTATTTTTATTTATAATGCTTTGGGTTGGTTTTGTTTTCATTGCAATGGCTATATGGTTGTGTATCATGAATTTCCGTACTTCTCTGCGACTTGTGTTGTTGGATTACAAATGAGTTATCTTTGTAGGGGACTGGCCATGAAAGGAGTGTTTTTACTCCAGTTAGTAACTCCCCAACACCTTTGCATTTGACTGAGAAGCTTTTTTATTATTCCTCTGGAGGAGTTAAGTCAAGCGCTCTGATGACAAGTCAGGAAAAATTTGTGGAAGTTACAAATGATCAAAACTTGAATACCTCTCGGCCATTGTCATTCAGTGCTACTTGCAATTCATTTCAATCACACAAGGTCTCCGACTTTAAGAACTTTTCATGGAAGAAGCTTGGAGATGAAAATGACTCTAGATTTCATAGCTCTGCCCAGTCAGGATCAAATCTTTATTGTAACAACAGTCAGCACAGTAAAGATCAAGAAAATCAGCATTGTTTGAACTTGAGCTTCTCTGTGCAATTTCAAAATACTACTGAAACCCAGAAGAAAAAAACTGGCACCATAAATGTAAAGGAAATAGACCATATGAGAATACAAATAGAAGACAATGGAAAAGTATTTGAGGCTTGCCAGAATTCCATGGAAAAATTTGCTACAGTCTCATCAATTAAAGATAAACCTTCAGTATCAAGCCCATCAGGAAAAATTAGAAGTACCAAATCATTAAAGCGAACATATTCATCTTCAAATCAAGAGTGTAGAAAGAATTCAGTGAATGTCCTCAAATGCTTACCTGGTACAAATGAACAGTTGAATCAAGAGCTTGCCACAGTGCCAGACAAGACTGTCATCGGGGATAATATTTTGGTGGAATACCGAGTTGTCACAGGCAAGGAAAATCCCTCCAAGGTGAGAAGTGAATTATATTCAAGGGCGTTGCTCCAAGATGATAACAGAAATCGTTGTGGGCTTGAGAAAAGAAGCAAGTACCGTGAAGACAAGCAATCTGGGTCGTTGAAAGCAGGAGATCTTGAAAGGAATGATGATGATGCAGAAACTTCCATGGTGGACTCCGTAACTGCTCTGGAGATTACTCCTGATGATGTTGTAGGAGTAATAGGTGAGAAACAATTCTGGAAAGCAAGAAGAGCCATCGTCAAGTAAGTATTCCCGTCAAATGGTTTTTATTTACATATGCTGCAGCTAATCAGCAATATGTTGTAATTTGGAGAACAAAAGGTATTTTGTTGTATCCATACCTGAGTTAAAATGGTGTTTTTGTAGTTATGCTCTTCAGTTGCACTAATTAGTTGGTCTGCATATGGCTCCAACTAGAATAATTCATCATGGTAATGTTGTAGCTGTTGGTTCAGTATGAATAGCATGATGCTCAAGGAACTTAAAGGACCTAAATGAAAGGAGTTCAATTTTATTGTCAGTCCACCAACAGTGTCCATTGCTCTTTGAGTTTGGAGTGCTCTATATATACTTTCACAAGGTTTACAGATTTTCTTCAGATTATTTTTTTGGCGATACCATTTGTTTCCTGCTGTGGACTTAAGTACAGTTAAACTCTCTCTCTCTCCCCCTCCCCTCCCCAATGACTGGTTCATCGCCTCACCATCTATTTATTTTTAAATTTGAATAGGTAAATTGGGTTAGATTGGTGACCTTCTCGCTTCCATCACACATATAAGCAATACAAATTAAACTTGTGGTTTTGAGCAATGAAGTAGAAGCAGCTAGTAGAAATAGATGAAATCACATGTGCCACACCTTGGTTTTTGGTTTAGATGAATATTCACTAAGATGTCTAAAGTATACTGCCGTCAGGATAAAAATGTCAGTAGACTAAAGGCTTACTTTTATGGAAGATTGACTTCCTCTTGAGCCATGATGGAGTATTCTGCTGCATTCCTTCTTTCACTAATATGTAGAACTGTGCCAGTTTTGGTTTTAGCAACTCTTTGAAGTGGATTTATACTTATCTTCTTCTGATAAAAAATTGGCTCCACGCACAGAAGTTGCCTTCTGAGTTTTGAACATCTGAAAATCCTTTTCATGTTTGGGTCCTGACTCATTTTGCAAGTATGTTAACATGGTAGATTTTTATTAATATTATGGAAGAATTTCTTATGAAAAAGCTTTTCAACATCCAACTATTTTGTTGATATGTTTAAGAAAGAAAAGCATAAGTGTTACCTCTATGATCCATGGCAGAAAAAAGTTATTTCTTCTACGATTCAGACTGATTGCATTTACAATTCTGAGAAAAGGAACCTACGAGTTTCAATTACATCTGAATCAAGGATTTTTTTTTTGGATTTTTGTGAAAATATAAATATTGTTATCCCTTTTTGGTGTTCGGGTGTGCTTATCTGCTTTCTTGCCTGTAGTTTTCTAATGACTTGCTACCTATCTTGTCAGATGCTTCTCTTAATTGCATTCTTTGATAATGATAATGAGTAGAAAGACCTTTCATGATGCAAATTTATGAGAAGGAATGCTGCCGTGTCTAGTTGGTTGCTTATTCTTTGTAAACCCATGTTCCGGTGAAAAAAGTCCAAACACCTTGTGAATGTGCTATGAAAAATTTAGGTTGTGGATGCCACTGATAAGGATGCTGAGTTTACAATCATCAGTTGGCATATTTTAGTGAATGTTCACATGGTAGAGAAACTTCTGTTTTATCCACAAAATCTCACAGCTTATGTGCAATTGAGTTGGTTCTTTTCAGTTAGGTAATGGGGCTCAATAGGCTAGCATATGATCTTGAAACCTCATTCCTTGCCAAAAAATACTTGGTGATTACCATAAGAAGGTGTTTCAGCTCAATCGTGATCTGCCTATATATTGTTCTATATATGATTGAATTTGGTTAACTAGAACCTGACCTCTCTTGAATATCGTAGAAATTAATTTTCTTCTTAGGATACTGGCTCGGTTGTTGGTTGTTAAGCTGTGCAATTGAGTTGGTTCTTTTCAGTTAGGTAATGGGGCTCAATAGGCTAGCATATGATCTTGAAACCTCATTCCTTGCCAAAAAATACTCGATGATTACCATAAGAAGGTGTTTCAGCTCAATCGTGATCTGCCTATATATTGTTCTATATATGATTGAATTTGGTTAACTAGAACCTGACCTCTCTTCAATATCGTAGAAATTAATTTTCTTCTTAGGATACTGGCTCGGTTGTTAGTTGTTGGATATGAACTCACATTTTTGTAATTATTCGGTATCTTGCCAAATATATGAAACATACAAATTGTGCCTTCTGTTTGCAATTGGAGAGGGGGAAATCGGTCACTCCAATTATATTCTATTGAGTGCTAACATTGAATTAGGAGGGAAAATTGAGGGATTGACAGGCATATTTGAAGCCATGCTGCTGATACCATCTGATGCTGGAACTGGTTGCTTAAACATTACAGTATAAGAAAATGTCTTCAATTTTCTCATGTACGGAAGGAATAGGAGAGAGGAAACAAGGAGGAGAAGAGGGATGAAAAGGGTATTGGAATAGATGAAGAGAAATAAGACAAAGATTTGTACTAAAGGGAGAAAACATTAGTTTCAATTCTCAATAATTATTGAGCTATCATTAAACATGATAGTAGGTGCCCTTATGATGAGATCCTAAAACACTATAAGAAATAGAATGAAGTCTTAAACCATAAATAAGTCCTAAATAATACTATCTATTACACACACACACACACACACACACACTAGAATTACTAGATTCTCTAAATAGCATGCAAATGAAGTAGAATTCAATTCCTGGCTTTCCTAGAATCATTGCTCTTAAAATCCTGTCTCATTTTCTTTCTAACAAAATATGTGATGGAATGGTAAGGATAGATTTCTTGGGATTCATATCCTCTCAAGAAAGCAATTGAGTCATCCTAGATTATGACACATAATGGGATTAAATTTATACTGCTTTCTGCTTCCGACATATCCAGCAGTTAAATGCCTGTATTTTAAGATTTCATAAGTTTCACATGAAAAGATACAATGGTATCGGTGATAAGCTCGTTCAATTTTTGGGTCATCGATCTGTTGCATGTGTCATTTTGTATGAAATTTGTTACATATTGTTCATGTCATGCAGCATTATTCTTCTTGAAATCTACTGGTCAGCTATATTCTAAGGCTTCTAGTGTGGTTGAACTGGGTTGGCTTGTTACTTCTGCACTTTTAACTTTTTGTCATGTTCCAATCCATTATTATATAGTTATTGACATGCTCCTTTCTTTTGTGCATTTTAACACATGATTGTTTTGAGTTTCCACTAGGGTGTGGATATCCCTGTATGTTTGTGTTTTAGGTTGGAATTCTATCAGATTCACCCTAGCAGTGTGTTTTGTCTTCAAATTTGAGCCCCACAGGTTCTGGTTGTTCATAATTGTGTGAAAGATGAACTGCCAATTAATTTTCCAAGGAAAATAGGACTTGTTACATCAGTGCAATTCATTTTGCTAGAATTATTAATGCAGTCATTATTTACCTAATAGTATGAGCTGATTTTCTGTCCATTCAGTGCTCGTGTAATTTCTAACTTTTGGACAATTCCAATATACATCGCTTTACGTGCTCTTTTCATCTATCTGAATTATTTAGTGATTTGCCCAACTCTTTTACTATATTTCAGTCAACAAAGAGTCTTTGCCGTGCAAGTATTTGAGTTGCATAGACTCATAAAGGTAAGCTGATAATTCCAGTTGTGTTTCTCTACCATAAGATATGTACTAGTTTCTTAATTATTTTGTTCCGTGAGGAAAATCTCTTAGCATTAATTGGAACAGGTTCAAAAATTGATTGCTGGATCTCCGCATCTATTGCTTGAAGATAACTTTTATGTGGGAAGAGCTTCCTTGAAGGTATCCCAGATCACCAAGGTACCGTCTAAGTGTGCCATGATTGTTAAACCAAATGATCATTCACAAAAGCAGTCTAAGTGTGCCTTGATTGTTAAACCAAATGATCATTCACAAAAGCAGCATACGAGCGCTGACTTTGCAGGAGAGAATGTAGTTGGGAAGCTTCCCCTTCCTTCCACTAATGATGAAACTAGTAAAGAACATATTAGCCAGCGATCAAATTATTCAGGAAGCGCACCACCAGCTCCTGTGGCTACCATCGCCAAACCATCTCCATGGTCTTATCCACCACCAGGAAATCAGTGGCTAGTGCCTGTCATGTCACCTTCTGAGGGACTTGTTTACAAGCCCTATGCAGGACCATGTCCTCCAGTTACTAGATTCATGGCACCAGTTTATGGCAGCTGTGGTCCAATCAGCCTTGCTCCAGGTGGCGGAGACTTTTTGAATGCAGCATACAGCGTTTCAGCTTCTAACCATGAAGAAATTGGTATCCTTCCTGGAAACCCTCATTTTGGGCAGACTTTCTTTCAACCATTCGGCATGCCAGTCATGAACCCATCCATATGCGACTCTGCAGTAGAGCAGATTAGCCCTCACAATGGACCACAGTCAAAGGACAATCAGTTAGCAGTTGGAGACACTAATTTCAACATCCCTCTTCAGAGTTCATGTAACATGTCAAACCAGATGAGCAGAGTGATCTCCTGTTGTGTTGAGAATTTTCAAGGATCAAAAGAAAGTGAGATCCAGGGAAGTTCTGCAGGTAATCTCCCTAAGATGTCCAAATCAAATGCACTTCCTCTTTTTCCGATGGAACCAACACTTCAAGCATCCTATCCAAATGCACAAATAAATGAGCAGCAGGCACGTGTGATTAAGGTTGTACCTCACAACCCTAGATCAGCAACTGAATCAGCTGCCCGAATTTTCCAATCCATACAAGATGAGAGAAGACAGTATGATTAGTTTGTTGGGAATGCCTGCGCTCCAGTACGAGGAAAATGATAGCTATTTAACAGTCTTGGCAGATGTATTTTCCTTTGTAATTTGTAATTCTACCATATATGTTACGTCTTGTAAATATATTGTCGAAAGAGAATTGTATGTGAGGCGATCCTCAATGTTTCAAGCAGGTTGTTTGCTTTGTCTTCGTATAAATAAATGCCTTCTGTTCTAACATCTCAAATGTTACCTTGGAAGAAGAAATGCAGATGGAAAATGTAATGTAATCTTATCTGTGAAAACCGAAACGGAAATGATACCAAACAGTCCTTCAATGGTTCAACCGTCATCGTCCAACATATTTCCTTCCTCTAGGCCAGGTGACACCATCCATGACATAAGATACAAGACCTCCATAGCTCACTTGAACAGTCCATGTAGCAAAGATTACGGATACAGCTAGCTTTACCGAATCCTGAAAGTCAAACTTCAGACTGGAGCCTCTGCTGAGAGCAATAGTCTTGCATCTTGGCAGTAAATATAGTGGTGATGAGCAAGGATCAGCAAAACTCTGCAAGTCGAACACATTCTACACGGCTGCAGACTTTTAAGTTTGTAATATCCATCTATATCTTGCACTTTCTGCGCAGAAGTTTCAGAATTTAGAGAACAGCTGTTGATTTCAACAACAGCACAGCCATCAGGAAGACTGCATACCACAACATGGCAAAGGTAATCTAGGTCACGGGCACATGTGACAGGTTTACAATGCGTGGGGCCACAAGCTTTAGCAGGAATTTATTCAACTTCATGGGCATACCAGCACGGTATGGATCTGCAAAATTTGTCTCGTTAAAATGTAGATAAAAAGACTCAATGATCAGCATCTCCTTTGAAATAAGATTACATAATGATTATTATAACAGCTTGTAGAAAGTATCCTATATAGAACAGACTGGAGATTAAATATTCAAGCTCCCGACACCCCCAACTAGGTTGTATTGAGACTTGTACTAAATTACACAGAAATTGAACCAGAGAGTTACAGACCAACCCTGTTATGTCCTAAACCCCTTTATCATTACACTAAATGAAAAGGCCACTAACATAATTCTATCATACATGTACATGTCAATTCTTGCTGAACAATAATCAATTAGTTATCCAGGTTCTGTGTATCCTCAATATATCAGAATTTTATTCTTCACAACTTATAAATGCATTTCTGCAATATCACTGCCCTCGATCAGAATCAGACAACAGAAATATAGAATTTAATTGATCACTTCATGATAGCGCAGTGGTTGCCTGTTGACATGCTAATAATTAACAGGACTAGCCGTCGACAGTCTCAACATGTAATGATAGTCTCAACATGTAATTGGCAGAAAATGTCCAAGTATATCACATATTTTGCCAGTCTACAAATGTAGAAATGCAAAGACAAGAGGGATTCATAAACACGTTTTTCAAGAGATGAAACTTTACAAGAAATGCCATAGGGGATCAGATTTAGGAACAAGTTCAAAGGGAGTATAGTAATTCCTCCGATGTTTATATTAGAGAAGAAAGAATATCTCATTCTTATATCAACTCTTATAAGAGAAGAAGTTTCATGGAATTAAACTTAATATTACAATACTTTTTCATAACACGTATTTAGATTATATTAGTATGTGGAGAATTGTAGGTGCTTAGATATTCATATAATTAATGTCATTAATAAATTTACCAAAAACAACTAAAATAACACTTTGAATTTAAATTTCAAAATTAATTATAATACTTCCCCTTAATTTTTAAAAATCTTTCAATCCCTGAATTTTTAAAATATATTAGAGGATCATCATGCAATATGTTGGAGGATTATTTTGTCGTGGCTGAAACACTTTTCTCATCACTTGTTGATAATAAGAACTTCAATGTCTTCTTCTTCTTCTTTTAACAGCCAAATTGCTGCCACTATTTTTTGAATTTTCCATCCTTATCTGGAAAAGATCTTTCTTACATTTTTATCTTAGCCACTCTTTTCATCATGGCTGCCTAATGTCATCTCATTGCAATCTTGTTAATATCCATTTCTTTAGTAATTGTATCTGCTTGAACTTGGCTATTTTTAATGATTTTTCTTGCAGCTATATTTCTCGAGCTAAGCATCTTTCTTTTAAGATCACGGTCTTCAAGTGGCCTTTGTCTTTATTATCTTCTTCTTATCATGACTCATTGGATCATTTTCTATCTTTTTCCTTAGAAATAGCTCTCTCGTGCACAACACAACATCATCATATGTGCAATGACTCGTCAGCTTGTATCAAGCTTTTTTTGGACTTCTTCTATCTTTCTTGATGCAAAGTTCTAATTTTTTTGTTAGACTTCACCTACTTGCAACTTTATTTTATTTTTTAAATGTCAATTTTCCATCCACTCTGTCGTGTCCACAATTCATTTATTATTGGGATTTCTCATTTTCTTCAACACGCATGCTCTAATTAATCTCACAAATACTTACTACTAGATGATAGCTTTGAAATCATTTTGTTAGGGCTGAACCTTAACTCGGGACTTCATTAAAAAAGAAAGAATATATATACCATTTTTATATCATGCAACTCTCGTTTCATGGACTTGCAACACTTTCATGAATCATATTTGTTAAGTATTAGTATATAGATGCTTGGATAATCAAATAATTAATGTTCTATATGTGTGTGTGTGTAGAATAACTAAAATGACATTTTACATTTAGAATTTGAAATTAATTTTAACACTTAAGACCGAAAGAGACCTGTATGGCTCTAGCAGGGTTGTGACACAAGTTCGATATATTCAAGTACAGAAAGGGAAATAAAAATCATGCAAACCATACGGGGGAAAAGAGAACGAAAAGGAGAACTGATGTCCAACAAGTTAGAAAAGTTTGTCAGTTTCCTTTCCTTCCCAGCTGCAGACACTTGCACACAAAATATAGCTATATTCTCCTTTATAAACAAGGGATAATCGAGTGCAAGCTTACTTTTGCCACTATACAAGTACAAAGTCAAAGGACCTTTCAAAGGCTGGGAAGAAAATGAGGACAAGGGCATTGAATTAAAAATGCTATCGGGGTGGCTATATTTCACAACACAACCGCATGGCAATCAGTTGGCTTGTCTTCTTTGAGTGCCTTTGATATCGTGTTTAAAAAGTATTTTTAAAAAATTTATATTTTTTTATTTTAAATTAATATGTTTTGAAATTATTTTGATATGTTAATTTTAAAAATAATTTTTAAAAAAATAAAAAAATATTTTAAAAAATAACAATAATCACATTTTTAAACATATTTTTCATCGATTCTAAAGACGATGTAGGTTTCGATACTTATCCAACTTCAACAACAAAACACGATTATTATATACAAGTAAACCGACAAAAACCAATACTTAACGGGGTTTATAATGGGCTTCATGATGCTAAACAATTATGGAACTTTGTCGGAAGACTTTCCTACATGGATTGTCAGCTCAAGAACTAGCTGTTCCTCACAATTTTTGGTGTTTTACAACCACCACAATACTCGAAAGGGGCATCTACAAGATCCCAATGAGGTGATATTGTCTCTACCTTGGTTACAAATAGTTTCGAAAGAATAAAACAGCACAAGTAATAAGAAGGAGAGAAAAGAAAAGAAAAGAAAGACGTAAATGTCAAAAAAGACTTGATTTTGTGAAGATCATCCACGTTATATTTTGAGCACTACAAGGACCCACTCTAGAACTAAAATTACAGGTATGCATTAAGCCAGCCTTTCTTTTAAAAACTTCATGTCATCAGTGGGAGAGAATCCTGATTTATAGTTATTGCTTATATATGCATGTTTCATCCACGAAGACACATCATTGAAGCATTGAAATAGTGGAATTAATACATAAGAAATCCAAGGCAACGGAGGCAGAACTAGGTTATATCACGGGGTGCCATGGTTCTGCATTACTTAGTGACAAATTTTGGGTATTTTTATTTATTAACACCATTTGAAAAAAATATTGGCCAAACAAAACATTTTTAAAAAGCTTTTAAAATATTGTTAATGGAAAACTTGCTATTTTAGAGAAATTATTAAATAGATTGATATAAGATATTATAAAAAAGATGAAAGAAAAAAAATCTCAGAAACACATAGCTCCTAATTATGACATCACTTATATTTAAAAAAAATCTTAACAAGATGAATTGAACAACATCAAGAAAAATCATCAACACTAATAAGACTAGGCCACACTCTTTATCCAAAGATAAGTGAATCGTCTACTACGTGTGTGATACTCTAATTGTTGCACAATAAACTAGCCAAAGGAGCATTTTGAGTCAAAAGATAAGAAAGATGAAATAGCAAGCTAGACTTGGTAAGTATTTCCTTATTAAACAAAGTTTAGATCAGATAAAAATGAGAATAGACTAGATTATACATTGAACAAAGTAGGTCATGAAGTTTGTGTTGGGAAATGAACAACCAATCTTTATCATATTATAATTCACAAGTCCCAATCTGTTTTTCTCTTTGTGGAATCAAAATTAGAATTAAATAATTAATAAAATAATGAAAACAATCACAAATCAACACCAAGATTTTTACATGAAAAACCCGATGCGGGAAAAAATTATAGGACCATAGTCCATCTAAAAACTTCTACTATTAACAAATAATGGGTTCATGATTATTCTTTCTCAGATTTAACTAAGGGCTACAATATTCATATCATCAAGAACAACCTATTCTTGAAATACAAAAAGATTAAAGAGAAAAGTATTTGAGAAAAACTCACAATATCAGCTCTGATTTTTTTAGCAAAATGACCTCCTTATACACCACTAGTCTTCGATCTAACCATCAAGAATAAAGATTAATGTGTTTAGAAGTTATTGTTAAAATATCAGCTCAATCCAATGGTTAACGAGCTGGAAAATAAAAAATGAAGACAGACAGTTTAGCTGAATACTTTTTTTTTCTCCCATACGGTTCAGCTGAATACTTTTTTTTTCTCCCATGCTCTCTATTATGTTATTTTCTAATTAATTATGCCACTAAGTGGCATACCTATTTTAATTTAAAGAGGCAATCTTGCCTTATTATCTCTTACAAATTAATATGGTGGCCTCTTATTACATGGTGCGGGATCACACACAACAAATCTCACCCTCATGCACCATGTGAGGAATTCACCAAATTGACGATCAGCTTGTAAACTTCAATGAAGGAGGCTCTACCAAGCTTACTTCCCTTCTATAAAACTCAAACTGATCTCTCGATAAAGGCTTGGTCATCATATCTAACGCATTGTTATCATTATGGATCCTCTCAATAACAAATTATTTCATCTCCATAATATCTAGAATCCATTGATATCTAACCTCAATGTGTTTTGATCGAGAGTGAAAAGTAGGATGCTTACTGAGATGGATTGCACTTTGATTGTCACAGTGCAACACAAACTTTTCTTGAATTAGACCAAGTTCATGTAAAAACTTCTTCATCCATAACAACTATTTTCCCCTTCAGTAATAGTAATATATTCAACCTCTATAGTGGATAATGTAGCATATTTTTGCAACCTTGATTGTCATAAGACTGCTCCCCTTACAAACTTCATCATGTATTTTGATATGAACTTTCTAGAATCAACATCAACATCAACGACCATATTTGTATTTGTGTACCCATCCAACATAGGTTTATTATTGCCAAAATAAAAACTAAAATTAGAAGTACCTTGGAGATACCTGAGAATCCATTTCATTGTTGACCAGTGTTCTTTACCAAGATTGGAGAGGAATTAATTAACCACACACAAAGAAAGTTCCAATCGTATTATAAGTTGTTAACATGATTACATTAGTTATCTTATTTAAGTAATGCTAATACTTGTAAGTGTTGTCAGGTATTTCTGATTATAACTTATGTTAACAACAAATCAAGTTCCTTTCATAGTACAAGTATCGGTTATACCATACGGTTGGGCTATGAAAGTGTTAAGTATTTTTTGTAGCAAGTGTTATACAACAAAAATCTAGACTAACCATTTAACAAACAAAGTATTAAAAGTGAACAAGATAACAAATACAAAACATGTTAATATCAAATATTAAAGTCTATATTGAGTTTACACTATACTTATTCTTACACCATTAGTGTAACCTTTTTACCTTGACATAATAAACTTAACTAAACATAATAAAAGAAAGAAACATAAACAAACAAGATAAGAACATAAATAAGATAAAAGTTAACTAAGTAAAGAAAAGGAAATGAGAAGCATAAACAAAAGATTAATATAAGTAAAACTTAAGCATTGCAATAAAGAGAGAGCAAGAGCATGATTTTGATTTGAAAACCAAGATGCCTAAATGCATGGCAAATGCCTCCTTTTATAGGCCAAAATTAAAAACTATTGATTTGATAACTAATTGTTGAATAGGTGGCCAACTATCTTGTCTGCTAAAAACATCAATACTATTGTCAAAATTTGAACAAACTTAAATCATGAAAGTTTTAGGAAATTATCTCAGGTTTCAGAAAAAAAAATTAAAGTCATTTGGACTTTTAGAACTCGAGATATGGCCTAAACATTGAACAGTGTTGGGCTGTAAGACAAATTTAGACTTCTTCGTTGTTGCTAAGATTTGGACTTCCAAATAGCAGATTTGAAAACCAAGATGCCTAAATGCATGACAAATGCCTTATTTTATAGGTCAAAATTAAAAACTATTGATTTGATGACTAATTGTTGAATAGGTGGCCAACTATTGACTTAGGGACAATCCTTATCTTCTTGTCTACCAAAAACATCAGTACTATTGTCAAAATTTGAACAAACTTAAATCATGAAAGTTTTAGGAAATTGTCTCAGGTTTCAGAAAAAAATTAAAGTCATTTGGACTTTTAGAACTCGAGATATGGCCTAAACATTGAACAGTGTTGGACTGTAAGACAGATTTAGACTTCTACGTTGTTGCTAAGATTTGGACTTCCAAATAGCAGAATTGAGCCTTACCTTCCAACATGAAAGTTTTAGGCCTATGTCTTAGCTTTCCATCCATATAAAGCAGACTTAAATCTAAGTTATACAGCTCCAGTTATGATTCAATTATAGAACAGTGTTTTAGTTTGGACTGAACTGACATTTCTTTTCTACACTTTACTCTCTTTTTGTCCTTTCAATTTTAGTACTTTAACTTATCAATCAATCCTTTTGTTAATGTGATAGGCTAGGATTTAGGACGAACATTTACCATAAATTAAAGGTATCTTATGGTATCAGACTTGTTATTATAAAACATGCTTTAGTTAAGGAGTTATTGATACTTTAAGTGCAAAATGATGATATAAAACCTTGATAAAAATTCACTTTTAAGTACTAATCATGAACTAACATCTTTTTTTTTAAAAAAAAAAAGTTTGGCCCTCTCATTATTTTCTAAATTTTAGAAGTTAAACTCATTAATCAATTTTTTTATTTATGTGATAGACTTACATTGAAATAAATATTTATCATAAATTAAAGATATCTTATAGTTTTAGACATGATATTATAAAACATACTCTAGTTAAGAAGTTATTGATACTTTAAATGCAAAATAATAATATAAAACCTTGATAAAAATATATTTTTAAATATTAAACAGTACAGGACCATATACAACAGTTTGAACTAATTAAATGAAGGATATAGTAAGATGTGATCTAGACTTGTAAAACAATTATAAATGAAGTTAGGCAATTTTAGTCGTGCATCCTCAAAACATAGAGTAATGAGGAGTGGGTTGTTACAGGAAATAATCTGGAACTTTCCTATTTAAATATGGAAGCAAGGCATCATGCATATAACACAACAATATAACAATTCAATAAATCAATAACAATAGTTGTTATGCAATACTAAGTTTTCAGGATCTTTAAAACATGTTTATCGATAGACTAGTAATTTCATAGTTGATAATTAATAAGCATATAATTTGTATGGATCTACTTGTAAACTAATAGTTTGTAGACAATAATCAATATGCTTATAATAGTAGCCTTGTAGTTTATATTACCAAAAAACCAAAAAATACCATATATATATATATATATATATATATATATATATATATATATATATATATTGTAAGATTTATTTCTTTAAATCTATGACACCAAGAAGATCAAAACTATCAAGAAATCTAAATGAAAAAGAAGAATTTATGGATATTCATGTTGAAAAAAGAAATGGAGAATCAATTCTTCCAGGCTAACAATAGGAAATGAAGAAAATAAATGCGGGTTCATGAGTGTAGAAGACAAATATATGCTTTTTTAAAAAAGAGTGAAAGAAACTAACAAAATACTTGAAGAAAGATATAGGTTTCTTTCCAAAGAAATTAAAGAAAAGCACAAATTAAAAATAAGAGATCCGCTCATTATCATAGGATTGTGGTGATGAATAAGAGATCCGCTCATTTCATTTTAGAGTTATACATTAGAGAGAGATATAATGGTGATAGAAGTTTGGAACACAAAGCAGGGAAATTGCAAATTTTAAATAAAAAATCTTATAAAGGAATGATTAGGCATTAAAATACATCAATTCAAAATCAAATGCCAAAATAAAAAAGGAAATGATGAAGTAATTTATGACTTTAATCATACTATGATAGAAATACTAATTAAGATTTCAAAACAAGTGGTAGTTAAAGTCAAGAAACACTTAGATGAAAAAAAAAAAGAATCAAAATTTAGGAAAACTAATCATAAACAAAATGGTCGAACTAATACAACGTAAAAAATAACCTTTTTTTTAACCTAGAATGATTCAAGAAAGCCTCTTAGTTCTATAGAAAGTAGCTTAAATTTTAAATTTACTAATTATAATGCTAAATTTACTAATTATAAGACTTCATCCTTAAAAAATATGAATAAAAGAATAATGCCAAATAACCTAGAAATGGATGAACCTTTAGAGAAAGCTGACACAAAATACATTTTAGGGATAATAGAATAAGCTAATACATCAAGAGTTCAATAAATTCATAGGTGAACATATAGAAGACTGTATCCAAACTACATTGATAGAATGTACCCTTATCCTAACAATTTTAAATTCCTAGACTTTATATTTTTTAATTTGTATAAAACTATAATTGCTATAGAATATATAGCAAGATTTACCTGCTAGTGTAAAAGAGCATCTGATTCTGACTTTTTAAACTTCAAATTATTCCTACATTTGTTAGCTAGGAGTGCTTTTCCTTGTACAACTAAAAAATTGATGTCTTCTCCCAAGTGCAGGAGTGTCGAAGTAATAAATAACCCAGTAAGACCGGGGTCGAACCACATGGAGGTTAATTGTACAAATTATAAACAACAATTATAAACAACAACAATAGTAACAACAACAACAATAATAGTAGCAATAATAATACTAGTAGTAGTAGTAATAGTAGTAGTAGTAGTAAAAATAATAATAATAATAATAATAATAATAATAATAACAACAACAACAACAACAACAATAATAGTAGTAGTAGTAATAATAACAATAAAAATAAAAATAAAAATAATAAAAATAATAAAGAAAATTATTCAATGATAACAAACAATGTTAAGGTTAGAGGATCCACTAATGGTATGTCAAACAAGTATAATATAAACTCTTATTATTCAATTGAAAACCACACACAAAGGAGGTTTCAATCAGATTATACATTGTTAACATGATTACATTAGTCATCTTATTCGATTAATGCTAATACTTGTAAATCTCGTTAAGCATTCATGAGTATAACTTATGTTAACAACAAATCAAGTTTATTTCATAACTCAAATGTCGGTTATACCATACAGTATGGGTTATGAAAGTGCCAAGCATTTGTTGTACCAATTGTTATACAACATAAATCAAGATTAGTCATTTAATAAGCAAAGTATTAAAGAGTGAACAAGATAACAAATACAAAACATGTTAGTATCAAACATTAAAGTCCATATTAAGTTTATACTATACTTATTCTTACACTATTAGTGTAACCTTTTCTAGTTATTCTAAATTTTCATAGGATTCCTTAATCTATTAGGTTAATATTTATGATAATTATCAGTTAAAATGAATAGTTGTAGTCAATTTTAAATTTAATAGGACTCTTTAATTTAATATGTTAATTAATAATTATGTTTAGATTAGTTATAATCAATTTAAATTTCCTTAGGTTAATTAATAATTATAATACTTATTAATAAAAATAATTAATTGTAGTCCTTTTAAATTTTAATAGGATTTTTTAATAGATTAGTTTTAATTAATTCAAATTTTAATAGGATTTAATTATTAACTTAATTGATTAATTAATAATTATTAAAAAATTTAGAATAAAATAACTTTAGTTAATCAATTGATTTGATAGCTGAATTTTTTTTTCTTCAATATTATACCATCACAACATAAAAATTTGGCTTAACTGGGAGAGTAATAAGATATTTTAATTATTATTATTATTATTATTATTATTGAAATGCTCATGTGAAGGGTGGTTATGTCGCGGAGCTTGTAACGACGTTTATATGGTTGGTGGCTGCACCATGACTTTTAGAGTGATGTTTAAATTATCTTGAGGCCCCTTCACCCCTATCTTGGCACGTGTCTTGAATGGATTTTTAGTATAACATTGACAATTCTTTCTTTTTATCTTTTTTTTTTATTTTCCATGATTTTCACGCCTACCATCCAAATTTCAAAGCTAACTTTTTATTTGTTTTGCTTTTGGATCTGGGTCAAGTTTTTTTTAGTTTTTAATATTTATCTTTGTTTTTTTATAATTTTTTATCTTTTTAATTTTATTATTTAATTATAATTTTATTGCTATTCTTTCTTTTTTGGTGTGTAATTTGTATTGATTTTTAATTTCATCATCAATCTAAAATTATAATATATTATTTTTTTCAATTTAATTTTTATTTTTAAATTTATTTTGTTGAAGTTATTTTTTTTTAATTTCACTCTTCAATTAAAAATTTATATTTGTCCTCTAATTTATTTTTTATTTTAATTTTTATCCACATTCTTCTAATTACTATTTTTTTATTATTCTTTTGTATAATTAATTTTATTCTCAATTTCATCCATTAATGTTTGATTTGTCTAAGATTGAGTTTTATGTTTTTTTTGCTTTCAGTTTAATGACTCGGATCATGAGTTTAAAAAGTTAATGTATGTTGATATCTTTTTTTTGTTTATTTTTTTATTTCATCTTTCTATATTTTTTTTTAAATAATTTTGTATTTTTCATCAATTTTTTTTATTAGGTTATCTCAATCTTATAACATAGATCACAAATTTTATAAATTAATTTAGATTGATCCACCTCTTCTTATCAAAATTACATATTTCTCATACTATAAAGAGATGACTTAAATTAGTTTTTTATCTATTTTTTTTATTTAATTTCATATTTCTAAAAAAAATTACTAAGTTATTGTGATTATTTTTTTAATTCTATTTACTATTATTGTTATTTATTTTTTTAATTTAATTAAAATAAATCTAGCTTATTAAATCTAGAACTATGATCTAAATTGTTTAATTTTTTTATTTAAAATATATTTATAATATTATAAAAAAATATGGATTCGTAGCATACCACATGCACAAATCTAAATAAAAATCTACATATCTCAATATTATGTTAACTGTTTTTTTTTAATATTTTTATTTAAAAATATATGAAAATAATTTTTTTATTTTTTAAAATTTATTTATAATATCAACACATATTATTTTTAAAAAATTAATTTAAAATTAAAAAATTAAAAATTTTTAAAGTCACTTTTAAAATATAAAATAAACTGCTATTATTAATTATTTATTTGATTGCAATACCTTGTTAATTTTTTACTTTATTTTATTTTATGTCATTTTCCGTTACTCAACAGTGCACATGCAAAGTCATACAAACGTGTGAAAATTGGCTTGTCTCTCTCTTTCTCGTGGAAAAAAAAGAAGAAAATACACATATTGAAAATCAGCACATGGATTATTGGCCTGGTAAATTTGTCATGTGGAGTCAGAGAAGCATCTCATCACCGCAACCGCTACTACTACGCCCACTAATATTCCAAAACAACTTTCTTTGTCCTCAATTTCCTCACACTTTCTTGAGCTTTTCAAACATCACGCAACACCATCGTTTGCTTGTTTTACTTCCTGTACTATATAAATCTAGGCCTCGCTTCTTTCATAAAAATCTGTTCTTTTTCTTTGCCCTGTACCATATAAATCTAGGCCTCGCTTCTTTCATAAAAATCTGTTCTTTTTCTTTGCCCTCAAAGAAAATTCAAAATTTACAATCAACAAGCATTCTTGGTTTTGAGAAAACAAAACCATGAGTTTGTTTAACTGGGTTTCTTTGGGGGTTTTTTTGTATTTGTTGAGTCCAATTTTAAGTTTAAAGGGGTCATCAGATATCCCTTCAAGCTTTCTCAATTATGCCAAAAAAGAAGAGCTATTTGATTGGATGGTAGGGGTAAGGAGAAAGATACATGAGAATCCTGAATTGGGTTTTGAGGAATTTGAGACTAGTAAGCTTATTAGAGCAGAATTGGATAAGATAGGTGTTAAATATAAACACCCACTTTCAGTTACTGGTGTTGTTGGCTTTATTGGGTCTGGTAAACCTCCTTTTGTTGCATTAAGGGCAGATATGGATGCTCTTGCTATGCAGGTTTGGTTTAACTTGATTTTTTTTTATTTTTTTACTTCGTTTTGTTAGTCTAATTGTGTTAAATCAGTTTGATTCTTGTAGGAATGATAATATATATTCAATTTATCTTTTATTTCATTGAAATGAGTTTTAATTGAATTCAGAAAGTTTTTTTTATTTAACTTTTCAGTTGCCGCAAGGTGGATTTCATTGAAATGAGTTTTAATTGAATTTGAGAATGTATCCCAGAAGGGTGAGATCTAGTTGCTGCCTGTTTTATTCTTCTTTTTCTTTTTCTTTTTTTAACTGGGATCAGTTTTTGTTGATTTTCTAATTTTCTGTAAGTTGACTTAAATATTTCTGTCGAAATTTGTTACCTTCATTAATTATATTGGTTTTCTAGAGTGACAACCATTTACGCACAGCATGGTGTACTTTTAGTTTGGATTCAATTGACCCTTTTGTAATTGGTGAAATAAAGTTCCACGGGAATTGATTCATGGGTACTTGAATGACAGGAAATGGTGGAGTGGGAGTACAAGAGCAAAGTTCCTGGGAAGATGCATGCTTGTGGTCATGATTCTCATGTTGCAATGCTTCTTGGTGCTGCAAAGATCCTTCAAGACCATCGTGAAGAGTTGAAGGTTTGTTCTTTTGTTTGGGCTTGCTTTTACTGATGTTATATATGCGCAAATTATTATCCTGTAGCGCTCTTAGATCCTGACAATTTCAAGTGTTATGCTAAGTTTTTTTAGCAATAGCAGAATCTTTTTCCTGAATATTTGTGCAGTCATCCACACATTGTTCTTCAATGTCCTTTTTTTCCTCAACACCGGAGTTGTTGAAACTGGATCCACTACCCAGCAGAGCTATGTTTAATTGAAGATTTTCTACTTTGCTGCATAATTCATCCATTTAATTTCCATTGTGTCAAAGAAATTGATCTATCTTCCCATGGAATTCTAAACTCCTTTCATTCATGGAAAAAGAGAGAGAGAGAGAAGAAGAAGAAAGAAAGAAGGAATTCTAAGTTACTCTACAAAACAAGTAGCAGACTTTGGGAGCAAATGACCTAGCAATTTACTTCATTTGCTTTGGCTTATTATATTGGAGAAGAGCAAAACACAAGTGTCAGACAAAACACTCACCATGGTTGTTAAAAACAGGTTCCAAATTGTAAAATCTCATGCTTTTATATGCCAAACATAAAAAAAGAACAGAGCTAACATGGATTAAAAAAATTAATCATGAGCAAAATTGTATGCGACTCTCTTGCTAGCTCATTGAACTTGATAGTAATGTGAGTTATAGGCTGGTTTTAATGAGTTCAAAGTGTTCCCTTTTTGGCCCATTTCCATGTTGATTGAGCTACTTTTTAAAGTTTGCACATGTTGCCTTGCTATATTTTTGGTTGTTTCTATCTTTAACGCAAGTTTCTATAGTTAACTTAAGTGATATCATACGAAAAGCACTCTTTGCTTCATTTCTTATATTTTTGTTTGTATATCTATTTCCCAATCAGGTATTCAGGTTATGCTATCTCTTGATATACCTGTATAGAAAATAGAGGACTAAAAGCGGTATTCCCACTCCTTTTATTGTTATTTTCACTTCTTGACTTCTATTAGTGACTAAACTATCCCTATCTATATTATTTCTTAAAATTGAAGTTTAAGGATTAGTACGAATAAAAGACTTCCTAACATAACACAAAAAACAATAAATTAAATGCTAAATTTAAAATTGTATCTCAATGACATTGTTGATTAAGTATATATTTTTTTTTACATGAATTGATATTTCATTACAAAATGGATTGTTATTTTATTTTATTTTCATTTTAGTATTTGTAATATATCCTCATGCAAAAACTATGTTTATATTGCTGGTATCATATGACAGTATTTTGTATCATCAACATACTTATAGCATATTAACAATTTTTATTTTATTGAAAAGACATTTTCATTATAAAAAATTATGATGTTTAAAATATTATGAAATTTATTAAATGCTAAATTTAAAATTGTATCTCAATGACATTGTTGAGTAGGTATATATAGATATATTTTTACATGAATTGATATTTCATTACAAAATGGATTGTTATTTTATTTTATTTTCATTTTAGTATTTGTAATATATCCTCATGCAAAAACTATGTTTATATTGATGGTATCATGTGACAGTATTTTGTATCATCAACATACTTATAGCATATTAACAATTTTTATTTTATTGAAAAGACATTTTCATTATAAAAAATTATGATGTTTAAAATATTATGAAATTTAAATGTAAAGAAAGACACTCTAAATAGGATTAGTTTGTCTGTCCATAGAACTTTGGAGTGGGAATAATAATAAGAGGAGTGGGAATAATAATAAGAGAAGTAGGAATAGCTTAACCCTTAATGTAATTGAAAAGAACACAACAAATAGCAAATACATTTTATAGCTTTTCCTGCATGTTTATTTACCCTCCAATCTCCATAGTGCTGCAATAAATTTGCAAAGTCTTTTATTTAAATAGATTTGTTTTATGGTAAATTACTGTTAATTACCTTTTAAATGAAACATTATGAGTGTGAGTTAATATCACTTTGAACTTCTGCAGTTCTATCTTTTGGGGACAGATTCAATGTTTTATTTAAGCATTAATAGTTTATGTGAACTTTGTATTTAACTATGTATTTACACATGATTTTGGTCTTTTTAAAGTAATAACATCATTAAATTTTGTTAGAACTCATATGTTTTTATTTTTTGTATTTGATATTAGGCTTTTGCATGGTAGGTGAACTCGAATGTTTTCATGATCTGAAGTCATTAGAACCTAAAATGATCTGGATGAATTTTTTATTTATTTTGACAACATTGATGCCTACACGAGCCAAACTGACTTCATTTTTTCTCCACACACACATCACTAATTTTTGGAGGCACGCTTATCCTCTCGTCCTCTGGTGCACATTCTTAAAATTACATGGTGCACACACAAGGAGCTCTCACTTGTTATACACATAACAACACACATGCAGCGAACTAACAAAATGAACCAAGTCTGCCTATGTATACTAAGTTGATGTCAGTTCAGATAGCTAACTTTTCTAGCTTGGTTTTTTGGTACAACTAATTATAGAGAAATGTTAGCTCTTCTCTTGGTCTACTTGTTACAATTCTCTTCAACTCTCATTGCCTGCAACTTGGTACAAAGCTTGCTCTTTGTAGTGAGCCAGTTGGCTTTTCTAAAGACCAATTTATTAATCACTAAGAATTTTTTTTATTATGCCATGGCTAGCAATTCCAATACTTTCTTTCCACAACCAGATTAGCTTCATGCATTTATGGCTGCCTCTGCTGCTAGTTTTAGAGTTCCATGCTGAAGTTTTTCCAGGCTAAATTTTTCATCTTCTGGGGAAGGAAGATCCAAGCATGTTTTCATTTACATTATTTGGATAAAAGGGGAAAGCTTTAATCTTTGAGAGGGGCTAAACTTTTGGATAGAAGAGCTAAACATGTTCAAAAAGCATGTTAGGGGTGAAAGGGGGTAAATTTTCATCTTCATGAGGGCCCCGGTAAAATTTTCTTGGGGGGGATTGAGCAAATTTTTAGCTTCAGGCCCTGCATTTTGCATGTTCATGGAGACAAATTATACTGAAATAATATGTGGAGGTGGTGGCAGCACTGTCCTTATGATTTTACATTTTCCATTCTTTTATTTAAATTACTCATTGAAGCAAGCTGATAGGTGTACAAAGAAAGAATACCATGCAGTATTAGAAGTGGATCTGCATTTTTGGTAAGAGCTCGATTGAAATTCCTTGAAGAAGTAGCTTAAACATGCCAATAATACTTTCCAGCTAACAGATAATGACACTAAGCTCTCTGTTAAAGTTCAGATATTGTTTCGTCTGCCATAGATGGCCATTCACAACAGTATTTGCTGTATATACCCCTATACCCCAAAACCTTTACTCTGGTGGAATTTGGAAGCTACCCACCCCTGACTCACACTGTAAATTACATGAGTATATGGACTGAGATGATAAAAGATGGCCCGGCTTGTCACTTTTTGGTTAGATTCAAGCCCGTCCAGGTCTTTTTCATTGTTTTTATTTTATTTATTCAGGTTATTTATGTTAGACAATTTTAATTGATAGGCTGAGCCCAGTAGTTGAGTATTTTAAGGTTATGCTATTTATATATTTTATTTTACATTTTCTATTCTTCATCCTAGCTTTTTTTTCCCTACTTTTAATTCTTGGCTTTCTTCTTTATTTCTCTGCTTCTAGTTTTCTTTAGGTTTTTGTTCCGCATCACTACCTAATGAGTTATGCTGTTAAACTACTAGGCCAGGACGGGCTGCTATTTGGTTTCAGACCCTGTGCTAGTCCCTCTCTTTGCTATTCTTTGAGACCTCTTCAGCTCTCAAAATTCTAAGAGAACAGGAGCCTTGTGGTTCTCTTTCTTATGCTTCCTCCAATTTTCTTTGTTCTATTAGGGCACAGTTGTTCTAATCTTCCAACCAGCAGAGGAAGGAGGTGGTGGTGCAAAGAAAATGATTGATGAAGGAGCATTAGAGAATGTTAATGCTATATTTGGCTTGCATGTTACCAATAAGTTACCAATAGGTGAAGTGGCCTCCAGACACGGTCCTCTACTGGCTGGGAGTGGATTCTTCGAAGCAGTAATAAGTGGAAAAGGAGGTCATGCTGCCATTCCTCAGCATTCAATAGATCCAATACTGGCAGCTTCCAATGTGATAGTTAGCTTACAACACCTTGTTTCACGTGAAGCTGATCCACTGGACTCCCAGGTGCACATTTTGTTTTCTTCACATTACATCAACTCTAACTCTTAATGCCTTTTCATTTTTTTTTCATAATCTTATTGAGAAACAGTATAATTTTTGTTTTAAGTTCCTCTGTTTTTGCTTCATGCTATAATTCTACAAAGCATTTATTTTTGAGGATTGCTTCTGTGCTTTTCATTAGAGGGTTAATTTACCACCTTGTTGTGCTTGAACATGGCTTGGTTTTTCTTGCAATGTTGAAGCTCTTTAGATGAGAAGAGTTCTGTTTTCACTGGTATCAAGATGTTTTGGATATTTTTGTCTTTTACAGTTATGATTGTGATTCTGAAAAGTACCTCATCTTTTGTTCAAATGTGGCCAGCTTAAAAATAATTAATTGTTAATCAATTAGTTTGAGAAACCTAATTTTTATCATGTCATCAAGCTGCGCTGCTCTGATTATCACAATAGTAAATGAGAATAGAATATAGAATTACATGACTTGTTCCTATGTCTACTATATGTATGCTATTTTGTGATTCAGATTTGGATAATGAATGAAAAAGATTGAGAAAGGTAAGTAATTTAATCTGATTGGTGCACCAGTTTCTTTTTTATATCACTGAAAAAAAAAGACTTTCTGTTAGCAGATAGGAACAATGCTTGGTGTGTTGAAGCGATTGAACATTGTTATTCATTCTTATTCACTTTTTATATTTTGGCACTGTTTAATTTGAAGTTAACATGCAGGTGGTGACAGTTGCAAAATTCCAAGGAGGTGGTGCATTCAATGTTATTCCAGATTCTGTTACAATTGGTGGCACCTTCCGAGCCTTTTTAAAGGAAAGCTTTATGCAACTTAGGCACCGTATTGAGGAGGTATTGCTGTTGAATTATGGGCAAATATAACTATGTCTGAAAAAGTTGTATTGAATTTCTTGTTTCATTTTTTGTGGACAAAAATCTTGTCTAACCTTTTGGATCTGTGATCTTTTTTCCATGCTTTGTCTTTGTAACTAAAAATGGTTTTCCTTCTTTATCTCAGTGACAAAAATTTAACTTGGTAGTATTCTTTTCTGTTGTATTCTCAAACTTCTATTCAGTTTTACCATTTGCTTCCTTATATTTCACCATGACCAGTCCTGTTTCTCTTTAATTACAGGTTGTCACAGGGCAAGCTGCAGTACAACGGTGCAAAGCAGTTATTAATTTCCTTGAGAATGAAAAACCCTTTTTCCCTCCTACCATAAATGATAAATACTTGCACGATTACTTCCGAATTGTTGCTAGTGATTTGCTGGGCATTGACAAAGTTAAAGACATGCAACCATTGATGGGATCTGAGGATTTTGCCTTTTACCAAGAGATGATACCGGGATATTTCTTCTTTATTGGAATGCAGAATGAGACACACAAGCAACTTCAATCCCCACACTCACCTTACTTTGAAATCAATGAAGATGTGCTTCCTTATGGCGCTGCACTTCACGCATCATTGGCTGCTAGGTATCTTCTTGAATTTCAACCAGAAGTTACATTGCCTGAGGAAAATGATCATGATGAATTGTGAGGCACTTTTTAGCTGACTTCATAAATAATATAAATTTCTCGTTACAAGCGATGAAAATTTTCAGGACAACTCTCTGTATTGTTTCTGTTGTAAATATGACGTGTTATTCAAGTTAAAATATCCTGTCAAATCACGTGCTACAGTTTCATCTTTATCAGAATGCTTAAATTTCCCTCTCATAGTTAAGTTTTGAGGAACAATTTGAAGCTATATGACGGTAGACCTTCTAGTTACATCAATATTGCTAACTTCCGATATCATTTCCAGCTACTCGTTCATTTTGTTCTATAGAAACCGTACTGTACTGTGATCATTCATCAGAGTTGAGGGATTGTGCTAATCTCGGTGAAATGGATGCGCTCATGCATCTGAACAAGCCATGTTTGTTTTAAAAGCTGCGAAACTTTTGTTGACAAGTCTAATAGTGGTTCTAAAGCGCTTGGAGCAGCATCCTTTCTTGCGAAGAGAAAGCAGACGTTGCTTGGCTGCTTGTTACACAGGCATGATTGTCCTTCAAACATCCTCTCGAAGAATGCGATGCATCTGTGAAATAGGACTTAGCACCTCCCCCTTGACCAGTTCTCCAAGAGACGTGGAAGTTGGAGGCTCGGCATTGTAGGGAAGTAGTGCCCATGCACATAACATCTTCTCAATTGGATGACATCTTCACCGAAGCTCTTGGCGGAGAGGCATTCTATCATATCCTCGACAAGATGAGGTTTATCTAATCTACACGCTCCAACGTGATGGTGGGGAGTAACGAGATTTCCAGAACAGCTATCTCCCTTAAATCATCCTGTAAATCATTGATTGTATTCTCTCCTCTTTAACCTCTGATACGGGGATTATATTATAAATAGCTGTTACATGGAATGAAAATAAAGCCTTTTGGCAAGCACTTGGATTTATTAGAACCTACAGCTACTTCAACAAATATGCAGAAATTTTTGCCAAGATTCTTGAACGTCACGATTCTTGTTCTCTTATTTAATTTGCTAAGAGATCAAGTGAGGAATCCCATTAATTAACCGTGGCATCCAAAGAATGACATTGACTTCAATACAAGTTGGAGAACAAAGAGAAAAATTAGTAACTGAAGTTTTTAAAGCAATCGTGCTGCGGCCCTCCCTACTGTCTCTACAAGTGCTGACAGCTGAATAAAAATTAGTTAGTTTAGAATTCTAATTTATAGAAAATGAAAATGTCTAATCTAATAATTAACTCAACTTACTAGATTTTAAATTTGTTTTTTAAAGATTACTAGTTTGAATATTTAAAATCTTAGAACTATTAAAAACTTATATAATCATTAACTTCAAAATTTGTAAAATTAGTTGAGATACATGTAAGTTAACCCAAATATTCATATTAATAAAAAAAAAATTATAATTTACTCGAGTCAATTAAATAAATTAAAGTAAGGTAGTTAATCAATATAAACAGGTTTTGTTTAAGAAAAATGCTAAAAGATCCTGAATCTAATAATTTAAACGGCATATTGGGTTTATCTAATTACAATGATGTAACATAAAGACAAGTTTAAAGCATCATGACTCATCCTACAATTATCAATATAAGTTGGCTTCTTCACTTGCAACTATGATGCGGAGCCATAGTGTCTCCAGAGGTGCTGCCAGCTAAATGAAAATTAGTTAGCTTAGAATTCCAACTTATGAATAATCAAAATTGCAATTTACTCGGGTCGGTCAAATGAATTAGAACTACATGCATTGCCAAGTTCATGAAGGGCCTGGGAAACACAATTGCAGTTCTAAATGAGAAGCCATGCTCAACTTTTCAATCATATTGACTTGCAATAAAGCATCGTTATGAGCATATCTTGAAATCACGAAATAGTCCGAGTAGTAAAACTTCTCCAATACAATATAGCCTTATCCACCTCCCAAACCCCTAGCATATGTTAAAGAACAATATTTATCCCAATGATTTGCAATTGCTAGGAGTTCTAGGGCAGTACATAATTATGTATAACAAGAGAAAAAAAGGCATTCAATTGCAAGATCACACATTTATTAGTTGATTAATTAGTATAATGATATTAAAAATGTAGTAGACAAGCAAAAAAAATAGAAGAAAAAGAAGCAAACCTTGATAAACTCTACGTTAAGCCATGAACTCTCTCAACGATAAACCCACATTCCTCAACTCTTTCACAAGAAACTCAACACAATCACAAGTCTCATCCTCCTTCTTGACATTCCTCCTAGAAACCACAACACATATTTCAAAATTAGCTTATGCTTATTCCTCTCCATAGCTATTCATTTCCAGGCCAACCACACGATTGCAAAAGGCACCAACTAATACAGTACCTAAAGGGGTTAGATGAATATTAAATCAATCAAAAGGCGATCTACAGCTGAATTGTCCCAAGAGATTCTCCCATGTATCAGCAAAGAAAAGAGAAAAAAAAAAAAGATGAGTTGTTAGATCGCTAAAACAGTAATAAGGGTTTCTATGTTTAACTCAAACGGGCAAATGGGTCTCTCTATGTTTAGGATAATAAACAGAGAGAGATGGGAAACAGTAAAAAGATTCAGTTTTTTGTTAAATTATGGCTTGAAAACGCTATAACCTGAAGAGGGTCTCTCTTTATTGCTCAAAACAAGGCGAAAACGAGACGAGCTTGTATCAAAAGGACAATGTGGGTGGTTCATTTGAAGATAAAATAGAGAGGAAGAGCGACAGAGAGAAAGGGAAAACCAAAGATGTCTGACCGAGGAATCGGGTATTAGGGAAGGTGCAGCTTCTGACGCATAGACACATGGGAGAGTGTGGGAGCAGAGACACAGTTACTCAGTTATGTAATCATAATTTTAATCTTTTCTGGGAGGTGAGTTTTTCAATGCATTTCATTTCTTGGTTTTGCACTACTGGGGAGGAATTTGTATCCACTCTCTGCGAATGTGAGTGTGATTGTGATGGCAATTTTCATGGAGCAGCTGCAGCCGACAATGAATGAGGAGTTTCAGCAATGTATAATAACTTATACGCCCCAAAGATTTGTAAGAACAAGTCAAACGCGAGAGGAATATATGTTGGATTTTGCATATATCCTTTCCTTCTCTGAGTCTGTGATTGAATTTAATTCGTGCTAATTTAGAAATGCAGCTGCTGCCCGCCCCTCCAACAACAGCATAGAATTTATAAACTCACTATTGAAAATGGCCAAGTTGAGAATCCTAGGTTAGAGATTTCAGTCAACGTAGTGAACTTGAAGGATATCGAAATTTGGGTCACATCATGAAATCTTAATACTTATCCTGTTATCAAGATCATTCATTCCTCGGAATTGGCACCTGTGCCCCAACAGATTTCTTCAATCAATCACCAGGTATGGCATATGTCAACATGGTTTGGTTTCTTGTCAGAATTGGAAGTCCTCCTTGGCCTAGAATCCATGTATTCAGATCAAGTTGCTGCCTTTGGAATTATTCCACGAAATGTAACATTGGCATTGCTCCAGTGATTGAGAACAATCAGGCAAAGACGGATTGCGAGCATGAGACCGCAGATAAAATTTATACCTTCCCATAGCTGCACACAAGAACTATGTTCTGCCGAGGTTTACAGTAGAAAATCATTCAAGTTTTTTCGATCCAAACTCAACATGGTAGTAAAAGAAGACAGTCAAGGATTTCTCGTATCCCTGTTAGACAGTCAAGGATATCTCTATCCCTGTTCAAACGAATATATCAGGGTATTCCACCATGACCCAAAAAAAAAAAGGCACCCAGAAGTTTGAACTTCGAATTAGTATATATGGTTGGCTTTGACAAGTTGCCACGGAGCCGTAGTTCATGCCAAATACCATAATTCACAAATAAAATGAACATACTACGGGGAAAAAAATGCAGATCCTGCTTCATGAAACCTGAATATAAACCCAAGTTCTCCCAACACTCAATCTCACCATAAATGCATACAAAGCATACCATCTCATACTTATAATCTGAAGATTGAGACCATATCTCATACTCTAGGTATAGAAAGTATTTGCTGGTCAACAAGTTATGCAACTCAACAGGTGCATAAGCCATTCATATTCAAAACACAAATGAGTCAACAAATACTATAATCCCAATTAAGCCAAGTTTACACGATATGTTTTTGGAATGAGGCACAGTAAAAACACCATATAGATAGATGTATAACGATATAGAACATTCGCCTGAGATCATCAGATCCTAACACATAATTTACCCTTTCGCCTTAAGCTCTGCAAGCCGCCTTGATAAATCATCCTCACCCACCTTCTCCTGCGAACTGGTTGCCACTGCATGAGCAGCAGGCTGTGGCAGCCCAACAGAGACCTCCAATCCATAGTCATCAGCTACTTGCTGCATCAAGCTGTTGACCTCACCCTCAGGTGTGGAAAGGGAGGTAGACCCAGCCATAGAACTCTCCATGAACTCTGCCTGCACCTCCATATTCACAAACTGCTTCTCAAACTGATCCATTGTCTCCGACATCTTCTGCAAATTACCTGTATCGACGAATGATAGAAAACATCATCACAGATCACAGATATGTTCAATTTTATAAAAACAAAAAAAAAAGCTACAAAAAACCAACCCTTTTATTAACCTAATAAATAAATAATGAAAAGAAGATGTTTGATCAGTAAAACCTCAATACGATAACAAATTATAATCTCTTAATTAATGAAAAGATAAGAGTAGTTACCAGTAGCGAGAGTAGACTCGAGGGACTTAACAATAGAAGCCATGGACTTGTTAATGGTGGTCATCTTAGCCTGAGTATCAAGCCTAGCGACAACGGCATCGAGCCTGGAGGAGAGCCTCAAGTAATTCATCTGTTCAGTCCTCTTGCGAATGGCGTTCTCAGCATAGATCCGAGCACCGTCCATGTTCCCTTTCTCGATCGCCTTCTTCACTTTCAATTTCTCCGATTTCTCTTCCTTCTCGCACTTCCTTGCCTGCCTTTGCAGCGATTTCGATGTGAATTTCAAGTCCATGATCTGATTCAACAGCTTCTCTGTGTTTCCCATTTTTTTTTGTTTTTTTCTCTCTACCAATATCAAATAATCCACTTCAATTCGAATGGGTTTTATCAACTCTCTCTTCTTTTTCGTCCCCTGTAAGGGAAAGGAAGGTGCCGGGGGTTTTCTTAAATGCCCATGTTACCCTTGGGAGTCCGCGTGCGTGACCGTGTCAATCGCTGCCCTTGTTTGCAATTTGCTTGCCTTCTGGAATACACTTTCCCAAAACAATCTTCTTCTGTCTTACAATTGCACCCTTCCATTTTTCAATTTCAATGTGTTTCCATGCTCCCTCCCTTTTAATTAAATTCAGTTAAAATGGCTAAAAAAATCATTTTAACTAACTAGCTAAAAAATATTATTGAATCATTAAGAATTAAGTATAAAGCTCAAAGGAATGGGGTTTTTACTGTAGTTGAAATTACTATTCATCTTTTCATAAATTAAATAAAAAATACGGATAAAATAAATGGTAACTTTCAAATTTATTTGGATAGTATATTTGATTCCCCTATTTTTTAAAGCTATAAGATGACCATTCCTTCTAATTCTAAGAAAATTAATTAGGATACAAAACTTCATTTTCAATCATTTTTAAGTGGAAAAAGAGAAAGGGAATCCCTGAAATCTAGTATAAAAAAAAAGTTATTATTGTGATGATTTCAACTTTCAAAATAATAAATTTTTATATCAAATGGTTTTATATAATAAAAATAGCTCAAATTATATGTTTTTTTTTTCATTAAAAATACTTAAAGAAATGGATCTAAGCTTGAGATGAATTTTGATTTCAAGTTAATTTTAAATTTTAAAGTGGTTTTTTATACTTCTAGAGATTATAGATTGATTTAACAAGATTTTTATAGTATTTTTTAAGTTTGTTTCAATTAAAAATTAGTTAAAAATAAATTTTTTTAAAAAAATAAACAAATCACCTTGATTTCTGGCAAAAATCTGAAAATTTAAAGCAACATGTAATTTATTTTTTTTTCAAGATAATTCACCACATTAACTTACAAAAAAAAAAATTAGATATCAACACAAAAGCTTTTCATTAATGAGCCAAGTATTTGGCCTCTCTCTCTTTGTGTGTGTGTGTCTATATATATATATATATAACTTCTTTTTATATATTTTTTAAGTTTGTATTTACTTCTCCATGTTTTTTTATTTAGTTATTTTTAAATGATCATTATTTTTTAATTATATTATATGTGTTTAATTTTTGAAGATGTTAGTATGATTAATCTAAAATTTATTTTATATATTTTATATATATTAAACTTATTTTTAGAAATAAAAAATATTTATTTTTTATAATATTTTTAATATGTGCAACCTTGCATGGTATTTTTTTATTTTTATTTTATTTAATAAATTTTTATGTGTCAATTTGTTTTACAAAGTAATTTTAATAAAAAAATCATTAAACACAACCAAGTAAATTACTTGTATTGCGATATTAAATATTTTAATTTATATTTATCTCTTATTTTTTTTAATTTTATTACTTAAATGAATTTTCTTTTTAAATTCTTTACTCAATGGTTCTTGATTTAGTTAATTATATACATGCATAAAGTTTTCAATACTTTACTTGTTAAATGACTAATCTTGATTTATGTTATATAACACTTGGTACAACAAATGTTTGGCACTTTCATAGTTCATACAGTATGGTATAACCGACACCTAAGCTATGAAAGGAACTTGATTTGTTGTTAACATAAGTTATAATCATGAATGCTTGACGAGATTTACAAGTATTAGTATTAATCGAATAAGATGACTAATGTAATCATGTTAACAATCTATAATCTGATTGGAACCTCCTTTATGTGTGGTTTCCAATTAAATAATAAGAGTTTATATTATACTTGTTTGACATACCATTAGTGGAATCTCTAACCTTGACATTTGTTATTATCATTGTTAAATCTTTACGTTAATATTCCATCTCAAAGTTCTTATCATCATCATCATCTTCTTCTTCTTCTTCTTCTTTATTATACTACTACTACTACTACTACTACTACTACTACTATTGTTATTGTTGTTGTTGTTGTTGTTGTTATCCAAAATTCTCATGGATATGCATCTCCTTATGCTCCACTTCCTAAAAGAAATCTTGAGGAAACATTGCATACATTCATTGAAAAGCAAGAGACAATCAATACTCAACTTGCTCAAAACATGACAAATTTTAAACATACTCTTGCAAAATTAACATCTGCTCTCAGTTTCCAAGAGAAAGGTAAGTTTCCATCTCAACCACAAAAAAATCCCAAGGGGCAATACAATGCAAATGCAAGTAGTTCCAGAAGCCAACACATGGATCAAGTCAAATCAGTCACTACTCTGCGCAGTGGTAAGGTTTTTGAAAAACCCACTCTTGAACCTTATAAGAAAGATGATGAGTTAATCTCTGAGGATAAGGAAGGGGTTGAATCTAAAAATTGAAAAGAAAAGACTGATTCTCATGCCATGACCAAATAAAGGAAAGTTAATCACAACTCTGAAATCTTTGAAATTTTCAAACAGGTAAGGATCAATATATCTTTGGTAGATGCTATTAAACAAGTTCTTTCCTATGCTAAATTTTTTAAAGATCTATGCACTGTGTAGAGGAAACTGAATGTGAAAAAGAAAGTCTTTCTAGCCGAACAAGTAAGTGCTATTCTTCAGAACAATAATACTTTGAAATATAAAACCCTGGTCGTCCTACAATTTCTTGCTTTATTGGAGAGCATAAAATTGAAAGAGCTTTACTTGATCTTGGTGCTAGTGTGAATTTACTTCCATATTCAGTTTTTTAGAGTCTCAATCTAGGTGAGTTAAAACCAACTTCTATATCTCTTTTACTTGTCGATAGATCTGTAAAAGTGTCTAGAGGAATAATTGAAGATGTGTTAGTATAAGTCGATAAATTCATTTATCCTGTGGATTTTATTGTCTTGGACACAGAACCTGTTGAAGCATGTAATTCATTTCCTGTTATTTTAGAATGTCCGTTTCTTGTAACCTCTAACGCATTGATTAATTATCGGAATGGACTAATGAAGCTATCATTTGAAAACATGACATTGGAGATGAATATTTTCAATATTTGCAAGCAACCTGGAGATGATAATGATTTACAAGAAGTAGATCATATTGACGAATTAGTTTATGATCAACTTGAATCTACTTCAAGTAAAAATGAATTGAATGAATCTAAAGATTTGCAAATGATTTCTTCTGAGGAAGAAATCGTGGATGAAAAATGCACCGAAAATGTTAATATGAATCTTTTGTCAATAGTGATAATAGATTCGACATTTGACATCGCACCAATCGATGATTACTTTCCTAACGAATCCTTACTTTCTCTTAGTCCAATGCCTTGGTATGATAAAAATATCAATTTTCTTGCTTTAGGAGATTTGCCAGCTGATTGGAGTACCCAAGACAAAGAAAAGTTTTTAAACGAAGTAAAGAGCTTTTATTGTGATGACCCTAACTTATTCAAATATTATCCTGATCAAATATTTCAAAGATTCATTCCTAACAATGAGGTAAGTAGTGTCATTAAACTTTGTCATTCTGAAGCATATGGAAGTTATTTCTCGTCAAAAAAGATACTTGCAAAAATCTTTCAAAATGAATTTTATTGGCACACCATA
Source organism: Populus pruinosa (assembly GCA_026413675.1). Lineage (NCBI taxonomy): Eukaryota > Viridiplantae > Streptophyta > Magnoliopsida > Malpighiales > Salicaceae > Populus > Populus pruinosa. The sequence continues at coordinate 6,604,709 of CM048594.1, forward strand.
TTCAAGGACATACATGCATTCTGCAAAACTTGTGAAATTATCAAAAAGTTGATACTAGTCAAAAAGTTTTGTTTTATGATTCTCAACTCTATGCATTCCCTAGAGAGCTAAGACCAAGATGGAGTAATCCTTATGGGGCCTGTGATATTGAGAATTTAATGAATGACAATGATTTTAAGGAAAATGGACATCGTTTGAAAGCTTACTTTGTTAATTTTCCTAGTGAAAATGAATCAACTGATTGGAATGATCTTTTAGATAAAGGTTGTTTATTTTTCTCACATTGTTTTTATGCTTCTTTTTAAGTGATTTTTGATAGTTTCTCTCACTCCGGTCAAATGGCGGACAACGGTACTCTGTAACTTAAGTCGGTTCTTTCTGTTTCCCATAATAACTGATATCTGTGTATATATCTGTGCAATTCTTTGAATCTCTCTTCCAATTCTCATTTGAAAATGGATACTAATCTTAAAAAATTGAAAAAGTATTTTCCCGCTCTACTTCAGAATGCGATTACAAAACTTTACCGTACTAAATGTGCAAGAGTAAAATTGTTAATGAATCATGGAATTCCTGAAGATATTCACTGGTTGATTGAAGCAAAGGTCTGATTATCAGGTGAGTCCTCTAACTCCTTCATGTCACACATGCTTAGAACAGGTAAAAGCACTTTTGCAAAGAAACGTCGAGCAAAACGATTGAAAGTCTGTCATCGATGTGCTAGATGGACTTGTAATACACAATATCGTTTTTTAGGAATGGTATCTATAAACCATGAAGATAAAATACAATTCATTAAGGATGACCTAAGTAAGGAGTCTTTAGATAATCTTCTATTGACTCTTGAGACGCATCCTAGTGGAGATGTGCATCATGTAATTCATGATTTATGGCCACTATTTCATAAAGAACATGATCGACTTAGTCTTGGGAATCTGACTAAAAAAGACCCTCTTTTCCAGTTTTTAAGAAAACTGGATGGGAAGCCTATCCCCGACCCATAAAGGGTGTTTAAGCCGTTCTTGGACGTAAAACCAAGGGAAGATGTGAGCCATAATCACAACTACGATTTGAGCCTTCATTTGTGAATCTTTATGTCTTTTGGTTTTATTATTGTGTTTTGTTGTTACTTATATTTGTTTTAGTATGTTTCAGGTTTATCAGTGTTCATTATTTCAGGTGATATCATATATACTCTATCTTTCTACCTTTAAACATTAAGGACAATGTCTTGTTTTAGTTGGGGGGAGAGGGTAGTAGTTAATACAAAAAAAAAAATTATTTTCCATTTCATAAAGCGTATGCAACATTGTTGTTACTAGCATGGCGGAGTAAATGAGCTCTTTTGTTAAAGTGACTCTTAAGACGCATCTTAGTAACCATTCTTAACAAGGTCTATTATAATACTTCCTGAAATATTCAGATTTACAAACTCTCGCATTGTTATCACTTAATTCTGCTCATATACTTATTTAATATGTATTCTTAAACCTTAATTTACACACACACACACTTTAACATATGATTGTGGGTTGCATATTGGATTATTACATTTTTTATGTTCTTTTTCTAAAGGTAACAACTAAAGGAAAGGGATAGTATATAATAAAAAAAGGAAAAAAAAGAAAAAAAAAAGAAAAAAATGATAATAATAAAAATGTAGATAAGTTTGGTTTTGTAGCCTCCCTAACCTAAGCAATTAAGCCCGAAGAGGTGTTTTAACACCTAATACCCTAAAGTCAACTGACTTGGGAACTATTGGCCTAACACTTGTTACATGGGTTGAGGAGAAAAGCTTAAGGGAATCAAATATTGTACTATCTACATATCAGTATCTGTGACTTGAGTTATTAAGCTCGTAGGGGTGTCTTAACACCTAATGCCCTAAGACCAACTGGTTTGGGAGTTATTAGCTGAAAGCTCGTTACATGGGTTAAAGATGCATGATGTTTTTAAATTATATGTATATACATTTAAAAAAAAGGAAGACAAAAAAAAGAAGACAAAAATAATAATCCCAACACAAGAAAGTTAACCTTAAACATTAGAAATTTTTTTTTGTTTTTTTCCAAGAAAAGCCCCATAATTATGTGTTGATACATTAAGCATAAAAGAAAGGTTTATTAATATCTTGTTAAGAGGTATTGCGCAGATATATAAATTTAAGGAGAGTTTGTTTATGTGGATAAATTAATAGAAGTTAAATGATGAATACCTTGCTTTGTGGAATTTACAAATTGTTTTTTCTATTTTAACGCTTTGATTACTAGGGACTAGTAATAAGTTGGTTAGGGAGTGTGATTAGTACTTAAAAGTGTATTTTTATCATGGTTTTATATCATCATTTTGCACTTGAAGTATCAATAACTTCTTAACTAAAGCATGTTTTATAATAATATATCTAATAATATAAGATACCTTTCATTTATGGTAAATGTTCATTTTAAATGCAGGCCTATCACATAAATAAAAGGATTGATTGATGACTTTAAGAACTTAAATTGCAAGGGCAAAGAGATGACCAAAATTAGAAAAGAGATGTTGGTACAATCCAAACCGGAATACTGTTCGGTAATTGGGTCATATCTGGAGCTATAGATCTCAGATTTAGGTCTACTTTATATGAATGGAAAGGTAAGGCATAGGCCTACAACTTTCATATGGAACTTGAGATCTAAAAAGACCATTTTCAAGTCCAAATTGTAGCAACAATAAAAAAGCCCGATTCTGTCCTCCGGCCCGAGCACTGTTCAGTATTTTGGCCATATCTGAAGTTATAGAAGTCCAAATGAGCTGAAGTTTTTACATAAGAAAGCTGAGATAATTGGCTACAACTTTTATGTTTTGAGTGGCTCTAATTTTGACGTTATAAATGACATTTTGGGTAGACAAGAGAAGATAAGGATTGTCACCAAGTCAAGAGTTGGCCACCCACTCATCAATTAGTCATCAAATCAATAGTTCTTAATTTTGGCCTATAAAAAGAGGCATTTGTCATGCATTTAGGCATCTTGGTCTCCAGATCAAGATCATGCTCTTCTTTTCTCTCTTTGTATTTTTTGTAATGTTTATGCTTTGCTTTCATTAATATCAAGTTTATGTCTTTCATTTCCTTTCCTTTAGTTAGTTAACTCGTATCTTATTTATGTTCTTATTTTATTTATTTATTTTTCTTTCTTTTATTATGTCTAGCTAAGTTTATTATGTCAAGGTGAAAATGTTACACTAATGGTGTAAGAATAAGTATAATGTAAACTTAATGTGGACTTTAATGTTTGATACTAACATGTTTTATATTTGTTATCTTGTTCACTCTTTGATACTTTACTTGTTAAATGACTAATCTTGATTTATGTTGTATAACACTTGGTACAACAAATGCTTGACACTTTCATAGTTCATACTGTATGGTATAACCGACACCTAAGCTATGAAAGGAACTTGATTTGTTGTTAACATAAGTTATAATCATGAATGCTTGACGAGATTTACAAGTATTAGTATTAATCGAATAAGATGACTAATGTAATCATGTTAACAATCTATAATTTGATTAGAACCTCCTTTATGTGTGGTTTCCAATTGAATAATAAGAGTTTATATTATACTTGTTTGACATACCATTAGTGGAATCTCTAACCTTGACATTTGTTATTATCATTGTTAAATCTTTACGTTAATATTCCATCTCAAAGTTCTCATCATCATCATCTTCTTCTTCTTCTTCTTCTTTATTATTACTATCACTACTACTATTACTATTATTACTGTCATAACCCAATTCTGGGTTATTCCTTAATTTTGTCCATATTTTGGTAAATTTTTAGAAAAAAATCCAAAAAATGAAAAAAAAACAACAAAAATCCAAAAAAATTACATTTTTAAATATATTTGCATCATTTTTAGCATTTTCAATATCATCTCAAAAGAATTTAAATTTTCAAAGATATTTGGAACGTGTTCAACTTTTAACGCGTTATTTTTAAAATCATTAATCTTCCTCATTGAGTCGATGTTGATATTGCTTGTTTTTAAAAAAATACAAAAAAAATCAAAATTTACAAAAAATAAAATTGAGGGACCAATTTTGAAATCCAAGTAACATTTTGCCTATAAATAGCAACCTTTAACACAAAGGAAAAGGGGTGGCGATTTTGACCAAAAAAAAGAAAAGAAACTCTAAACCTCAAAAAACCCTAAAGGAGCCGTCGCCTCCCTCACCCCCTCAAATCTGTTAGCTTCGCCGGATGATTTCTCTCTTGTCTACCGTTGGATCGACGTGAAAGTTGAGTATGTTGTGTGGCCCTATATTTACTACATTCTAATCGGAGCCATCATTCATATTAGAAACCACGAGAGAAATATTACCATTTGAATATTTCTGGACAAACCACTCTCGGAACAGTTAGAGCCGCTGGCCTATTTCTCTATTATTCACCGTTGGATCAACCTGAGTTTTGGATATGTGATGTGTATGGTTGTATTGCACATTCGTAACGGTGGAGATGAGATGAAACCCATCCAAAAAGGTGTTATGCGTGTTCAATAGTGGCTCGACAATCTCAGGTCAGTTTCGGTCTAACTCCGATCTAGGGAGATCCGACCGTTAACTCGGGCTGATATTTGGATATATGCTGCATACGATGTTGGTTTATCATTTCACCGTTGAGATTTGTTATTGTTTCAATGGTTGATGAGTAATGGTCGTCGGAAGCTTTGCCCAGAATCTGTCATGGCTTCCAATTTGAAAACCCAAATCACAACACCCACCGCCAGCACCGGAAGACAGAGAAGAGGAAGACGACCGATCTACTGGTTCTGCCACCTCCAGCAGCGGCGACGCGTGGAGGAAACGCGCTGCCACTGCTCACACTTCGGCACTGTTCACGGGCACTGTTCACACTGCCCTATAAAGGACTTGAATGCAATTTTTGGAGTTTTAGGGACTGTTTTGTAAATTTTAAATTATTTAATGTAATTTTTATTTAGTTTTGGATTTTTATAATTTGTAATGTGGATGTAAAAAAAAGGAAAAGAAAAGAAAAAAGAAAAACAAAAAGAATAAAAAAAATGCATGTGTGTGTGTGTTTGTATTTGTCTTATGAATGTTTTCTTTTTATTTATGATAAAATTGCAGAGAATAAAGAAGAATTTAATATTTTGATTGGATCACGGTGTAGAAGTACAAACTTGTATGAAAGTTGTATTTCTAAAATCCGATGAAAAGACAAAATTTTTAAAACTTCTTTAACACATCAAGTTCATGAAGCAGCTTACCTCAGGTAGGGTGCGTTAGGGGTGCTAATACCTTCCCTAACCACAACCGGTCCCTTACCCGCGAATCTCTGACAAGACTAGTACAACCGGGTTTCCTAGTAACCTTCAATTAAATACTAGGTGGCGACTCCTAACGAATCCAACAAGATCAAATCAAATAATAACGATGAAAAATCATCGGAGCCGACGCCGCACAAATGTTTTTTTACGTGCGACAGAATGTCGACTCCACTGGGGAGGTACTGTTTCTAACAATATTGGGCTAAGCTTTGTGTATTTGATGTGTTTAAATTTTGGCATTTTAATCGTGTTTTATGCATGCATTTTTAGAATTGTTACATGCATCACTTGTATCTATTTTTGAAAGCACACACAAGCTTCTAAGTTAGGTGGGGAGTAGTGGTCTGCCTCATGACTTTTAGTCAAGGTTTAGATTTGTGAAACATCCAACTATAAGTTGAGTGTTTACTCGGTAATGGCGGTCACACAGTGCCCTAACCATTCCTTGTAAACTCCTATACTGCCTTCACGAAAGGTGGTCACTAGGTAGTTCATAAACCCTTTTGAGACCAGGTAGAAAACCTACCCATGTTCACAGAATGAATAGTGCCTATCCTTAAGTTGTATGTGCTATCATTTATTTGCATCGGGGTGAACCCTTTTTGAAGCATCTTGAACTCAAGACTTGTGGGTGACAAAATGATCATCGCTCTGAAAATTTTCATTATAGAGTTTGGACAAGAATCAAGATTCTAGTTTCATCATGCAAAAGATACGATCATATGTCACCCCTCGAAGGGTGAGTTCATCATATAGATCTCATGTTCATACATTTATCATGCATTCACCAAAATAAAAAGTGGGTCCCCTATGAGTCTACAACATCTAATTTTGAGCAAAAAACAATAGAGATGAAGAGCATGCTCGTTGTAGCATCCATTTTCAAGAAGAGTTGGAATCTCTGAACAAAAGCTTGACTCACCTCTAGCTTACTCGAGCAAATATTGAAAAGCATCTCTAGGGAAGTTCCTTCCAACAAACCTATCATCTTTGTTTGAAACTCAACAAGAACTTAACCTAAAGAAGTTGGGGACAAACACAATCAAGACCCCATCACAGTACAACATTTCTATAAAAGCTTTTGTGGGAAAGCTGACCAAAGGGGAATTGCATCACCATTGCAGAATAGAGCTTGTTCTTGCTCTGTCCAAAAAGACTACCTTTGCTCGATCATGCCTATAAAAAAAAAATCTTGATTTTTTTCATCCTATTCTAGTTTTTATTGGTAATTTGGCTCAAAATTCCACAAGACTTTCCCTGTCCACTGAGCCTTACTTGTTAATAAGATCGTGTGTTTTCCAGAATTCATGGCATGCCTTCATTTTTTTTTGTTGTTTCATGCAAATAACACATTGAACATAACCTCTGAACATGAGACCATTACGCCAAGAATCTTTAGACGTGTTTTCCCTTTCTTCCAAAACTATGCATGTTTTCACAAGGATTTTTTGGGAAATCAAAGTTTAGTACAAAAACAGAAATCATATTGGTGTTTTTCCGAAACAAACAAGTTTTAGAAATTCAAGAGATTCCTTAGAGAGGTAACCATACACAAAAAAAAAATGATGAAAAAAAAACAAAAAAAGAACACAATGAAGTGACTCCAAAAACAGAGTTTTATTTGCATGAATAATGAGAAATCACTTTGCATACTCGCATGAGAGCAAGGCTTATTGATCTTAAATGCATGCATTTGAGATGAAGAAAGGCCATCTTAGATAATCCTTTTCACAAGGCTAAAATATATCTTTTGCAGTCCCCTTTTGAGCCTAATAGATTTTTCTTGAAAAATAACCTTGACTAGGGTCACACCCTACACTAGGGGGCAAGTGCCAAAAAATCTTTAATGATTGAAAGTGCCCAAATAACTCTTGGGGGCATGAAAAAAACCTTGACGATTGAAAGTGCCCAAACAATATTGGGGGGCATAAAAGAAAATTCTCAATCATCGAAGATGCCCATACAAAGCTGGGGAGCATAAAAAAAAATCCAAAGGATTAAAAAATTTTGAGCATAAAAAAAGCCAATACAATGATGCTTAAAATCAAATGAAGAAAATAAAAAGAAAAAGAAAAAGCTCAATCCCAACACTGGGAGGCACCGTGGACCATTCTGTAAATCAATTCTAAGGTCCAGAAATGTATGAACAAAACGTTTGGGATATAAGCACTAGTGATCCTTAGTCTTAAAGTCCCTTAAACACCTTTTAAGCTATAAATATCTTTTTTTTCATAACCAATAGCCCAAGCCTACATTACGTGCCTAATCAAGCCCTTTCTGATCAAAGGCAAGCAATCTGGATCGGTAGGCAATGCTTTCTCATGTGAACCAAATCATTATTCATACAAATAAAATGAATGTTTTAAACAACGGTTCTCAATAACCCTCAAATTGAAATTTAAACCTTTTGTGACCAACCAGATGTCACTTTGTGTTCTTCACATTTTCACCAAAAGCAAAACTAAAAGTTTTCATCACTTTCGAAAACCTCTCCATAGGAATCACTTGAATTTCTTCAGAATGAGTTTGCTTTGAATCGATGTCAAAATGATTTTTATGTTTGGAATAGCTTTGAAATTCCAAAATTTCTTCATGAAAGCAACTCCTTGTCAAAGACCAAACCTTCTACACAGCCTCATCCCTAAACCCAAATTAAACACTTGGGGGCATGATCAAGCTGGGGGGCAATCGAAGATGCCTAATAAGGCTGGCCCCATGATTCCCTTCTCTAAGAAGAATGCCAAGCAAAATTGGCAACCATTGAGATAAAGGGTGGAGGACAAAGAAGTATGATGACATTAACTCCTTCTTAGATGTCAAAATCAAGATTTGACTTGAGTAAGCAAGAGTGGGAAAGCCATCAAGCCTACTGCCGACACTCCAACTTTTAAGAAAAGGAAGACACCATGAAGAAATGTGGACCTATATTTCTCAGGTAAGTATACATGCATATTGATCATAATGCATTGCTTTCAGCATTGTTAGATCATGTTTTACCATCTTTTAAGTAGCGTGTTTTCTAACTCTATCTCATTTTGAGTGTGCCTTTGTGCCCTCACTTCCTTTTAAGTGCTCTTTTGAGTCACCATCTCCTAGCTAGCATGCTTTTTTAAACCCTACCTCATTTTGAGTGTGCCTTTGTGCCCTCATTTCCTTTCATGTGTTTTTTTGAGCCATCATCTCTTGGGTAGCGGGTTTTCTAACCCTACCTCATTTTGAGTGTGCCTTTGTGCCCTCACTTCCTTTTAAGTGCTCTTTTGAGCCACCATCTCCTAGGTAGCGTGCTTTTTTTAACTCTACCTCATTTTGAGTGTGTCTTTGTGCCCTCATTTCCTTTCATGTGCTCTTTTGAGCCATCATCTCTCGGGTAGCGGGTTTTCTCACCCTACCTCATTTTTAGTGAGCCTTTGTGCCCACACTTCCTTTTACGTGCTCTTTTGAGCCATCATTTCTCGGGTAGTAGGTTTTCTGACCCTACCTCATTTTAAGTGTGCCTTTGTGCCCTTACTTCCTTTCATGTGCTCTTTTGAGCCACCATCTCTCGGGTAGCGTGTTTTCTAAGACTACTTCATTTTGAGTGTGCCTTTGGGCCCTACTTCCCTTTTTAGTGCGCCTTTGGGCCCTCACCTCTTACGTAGTGTGTTTTCCAACCCTACCTTCTTTTTTAGTGCGCCTTTGAGCCTCAACCTTTTAGGTAGTGTGTTTTCTAACCCTACCTCCCTTTTTAGTGCGCCTTTGTGCCCTTACCTTTTAGGTAGTGTGTTTTATAACCCTACCTCCCTTTTTAGTGCGCCTTTGTGCCCTTACCTTTTAGGTAGTGTGTTTTCTAACCCTACCTCCTTTCTTAGTGTGCCTTCAAGCCTTAACCTCTTAGGTAGTGTGTTTTCTAACCCTACCTCCTTTCTTAGTGTGCCTTCAAGCCTTAACCTCTTAGGTAGTGTGTTTTCTAACCCTGCCTCCTTTTTACCTCCCTTTTTAGTGTACTTTCAAGCCCTCACCTCTTAGGTAGTGTGTTTTCCAACCCTGCCTCCCTTTTTAGTGCGCCTTCGAGCCCTCACCTCTTAGGTAGTGTGTTTTCCTACCCTACCTTCCTCTTTTAGTGTGCCTTCGGGCCCTCACCTCTTAGGTAGTGTATTTTCCTACCCTACCTTCCTCTTTTAGTGCGCCTTCGGGCCCCCACCTTTTAGGTAGTGTGTTTTCCAACCCTACCTCTCTTTTTAGTGCGCCTTTGAGTCCTCACTTCTTAGGTAGTGTGTTTTTCAACCCTACCTTCGTTTTTAGTGCACTTTTGTGCCCTCACCTCTTAAGTAGTGTGTTTTCCAACCCTGCCTCTTTTTAGTGCACTTTGGAGCCCTCACTTCTTAGGTAGTGTGTTTTCCAACTCTGCCTCCCTTTCTAATGTGCCTTTGAGCCCTAACCTCTTAGGTAGTGTGTTTTCCAACCCTACCTTCCTTTTTAGTGCGCCTTCGAGCACTCACCTCTTAGGTAGTGTGTTTTCCTACCCTACCTTCCTCTTTTAGTGTGTCTTTGAGGCCCTACCTTTTAGGTAGTGTGTTTTCCAACCCTGCCTCCCTTTTTAGTGTGCCTTTGAGCCCTAACCTCTTAGGTAGTGTGTTTTCCAACCCTCCCTCCCTTTTTAGTGCCCCTTTGTGCCCTCACCTCTTAGGTAGTGTGTTTTCCAACCCTGCCTCCTTTCTTAGTGCACCTTCGAGCCCTCACCTTTTAGGTAGTGTGTTTCCCAACCCTACGTCCCCTTTTAGTGCGCCTTTGAGCAATCACCTCTTAGGTAGTGTGTTTTCCAACCCTACCTCCCTTTTTAGTGCGCCTTTGTGCCCTCACCTCTTAGGTAGTGTGTTTTCCAACCCTGTCTCCTTTCTTAGTACGCTGCGTCTTCGAGCCTTAACCTCTTAGGTAGTGTATTTTCTAACCTTGTCACCCTTTTTAGTATGCCTTTGAGCCCACACCTTTTAGGTAGTGTGTTTTCCAACCCTGCCTCTTTTTAGTGCGCCTTTGAGCCCTCACCTCTTAGGTAGTGTATTTTTCAACCCTACCTCCCTTTTTAGTGCGCTTTCAAGCCCTCACCTCTTAGGTAGTGTGTTTTCCAACCCTACCTCCCTTTTGAGTGCGTCTTTGAGCACTTACCTTTTAGGTAGTACGTTTTCTAACCTTACCTCCTTTCAAGTGCGCTTTTTAACATTCATTCCTTTTCGAGTCCTATCTCTTTTTGAATACTCTGTCAAGCTTTCATTGCTTGAATAATGCACCTTCGAGTCCCATCATGTTGTCTCTTAAAGACATTTCATTGTTTTAACTTGGGCTGGTTACCCATTATAATCAGACCTCTCTGAAACCATCTTTTGATAAATCCTTTCATTTCTCACCACCTTTAAAATCTTCCATTGGGGCTGGTTGCCCATTACAATGAAACTATCTTTTGAGAAATCCTTGAATTTCTCAGCACCTTCAAAATCTTCCATTTGGGCCGATTGCCTATTATAATGAAACCATCTTTTAAGAAATCCTTGAATTTCTTAGCACCTCAAAAATCTTCTATTTGGGCCGGTTGCCCATTACAATGAAACCATCTTTTGAGAAATCCTTACATTTCTCACCACTTGTAAAATCTTCCATTTGGGTTGGTTACCCCTTTTCAATAAAACTTTTGAGAAATCTCTGCATTTCTCACCACTTTAAGATTTCTCACCATTGTGAGAAATCTTCACATTTCTCACCACTTTGAAAAATCTTCGTGTTTTTCACCTGGGCAGGTTGCCCATTACAATAAGACCACTTTTGAAAAATCTTTGTATTTTTCACCACTTTGAGAAATCTTTGCATTTCTCACCACTTTGAAAAATCTCTATATTTTTCACCTCTTTGAAACATCTTCACGTTTTTCACCCGGGCAGGTTGCCTATTACAACAAGACCACTTTTGAAAAATCTTTGTATTTTTCACCACTTTGAAAAATCTTTGTATTTTCCCCACTTTCCCCACTTTGAAAAATCTTCGTGTTTTTCACCCAGGCAAGTTGCCCATTACAACAAGACCACTTTTGAAAAATCTTTGTATTTTTCACCGCTTCAAAAAAATCTTTAAGAAATCACCATTTTGAGAAATCTTTGCATTTTTCACCACTTTGAAAAATCTTTGTATTTTTCACCACTTTGAAACTTCTTCGTGTTTTTTTACCTTAGTAGGTCACCCATTATAATGAGACCACCTTAAAAAAAAATTTGGTAGGTCACCCATGACAATTTGATCATTTTAAAATCTTTGAATTAAAAAAAAAATCTTCCAGTTTTTACTTTGAGTACGCTTTCTAGCCCTCAAGAGGATTCATCATTTCTCAACAAGATGAGTCAATCATATCTCATCCTTTTTTTCTTCTTTACAACGCTTACTATCTAAAGTCTTTTACGTGACTTTCTACCATAAGCATTGTAAAGAGGGGGGCAACTGTCATAACCCAATTCTGGGTTATTCCCTAATTTTGATCCATATTTTGATAAATGTTTAGAAAAAAATCCAAAAAATGAAAAAAAAACAACAAAAATCCAAAAGAATTACATTTTTAAATATATTTGCATCATTTTTATCATTTTCAACATCATCTAAAAAGAATTTAAATTTTCAAAGATATTTGGAACGTGTTCAACTTTTAACGCGCTATTTTTAAAATCATTATTCTTCCTCATTGAGTCGATGTTGATATTGCTTGATTTCAAAAAAATACAAAAAAATCAAAATTTACAAAAAATAAAATTGAGGGACCAATTTTGAAATCCAAGCAACATTTTGCCTATAAATAGCAACCTTTAACACAAAGGAAAAGGGGGGGCAATTTTGACAAAAAAAAAAGAAACCCTAAACCTCAAAAAACCCTAAAGGAGCCGCCGCCTCCCTCACCCCCTCAAATCTGTCAGTTTCACCGGACGATTTCTCTCTTGTCTACCGTTGATCGACGTGAAATTTGAGTATGTTGTGTGTCCCTATATTTACTACATCTTGACCAGAGCGATCATTCATATTAGAAACCATGAGAGAAATATTACCATTTGAATATTTCTAGACAAACCACTCTCGGAACAGTTAGAGCCGCCGACCTATTTCTCTATTATTCACCGTTGGATCAACCTGAGTTTTGGATATGTGATGCGTATGGTTGTATTGCACATTCGAAACGGTGGAGATGAGATGAAACCCATCCAAAAAGGTGTTATGGGTGTTCAATAGTGGCTCGCCAATCTTAGGTCAGTTTCGGTCTAACTCCGATCTAGGGAGATCCAACCGTTAACTCGAGCTGATATTTGGATATATGCTGCATGAGATGCTGGTTTATCATTTCACCATTGGGAGTTGTTATTGTTTCAATGGTTGATGAGTAATGGTCGTCGGAAGCTTTGCCCAGAATCTGTCATGGCTTCTGATTTGAAAACCCAAATCACAACACCCACCACCGGCGCTGGAAGACAGAGAAGAGGAAGACAGCCGATCTACTGGTTCTGCCACCTCCAGCAGCGGCGGCGCGTGGAGGAAACACGCGCGGCACTGTTCACGGGCACTGTTCACACTGCCCTATAAGGGATTTCAATGCCATTTTTGGAGTTTTAGGGACTGTTTTGTAAATTTTAAATTATTTAATTTAATTTTTATTTAGTTTTGGATTTTTATAATTTGTAATGTGGATGTAAAAAAAAGGAAAAGAAAAGAAAAAAGAAAAAGAAAAAGAATAAAAAAATGCATGTGTGTGTATGTGTTTGTATTTGTCTTATGAATGTTTTCTTTTTATTTATGATAAAATTACAGAGAATAAAGAAGAATTTAAAATTTTGATTGGATCACGGTGTAGAAGTACAAACTTGTACGAAAGTTGTAATTCTAAAATCCGATGAAAAGACAAAATTTTTAAAACTTCTTTAACACATCAAGTCCATGAAGCAGCTTACTGATTAGTACGTAAAAGTGCATTTTTATCATGATTTTATATCATCATTTTGCACTTGAAGTATCAATAACTCCTTAACTAAAGCATGTTTTATAATAATATATATAATAATATAAGATACCTTTAATTTGTGGTAAATATTTATTTTAAATGCAGGCCTATCACATAAATAAAAGGATTGATTGATGACTTTAAAAACTTAAATTGCAAGGATAAAGAGATGGCCAAACATAGAAAAGAGATGTCGGTGCAATCCAAACCGGAACACTATTCGGTAATTGGGTCATACCTAGAGCTATATATCTCAGATTTAGGTCCAATTTATATTGATGGAAAGGTAAGACATAGGCCTACAACTTTCATATGGAGCCCAAGATCTAAAAAGCCATTATCAAGTCCAAATTATAGCAACAACAAAGAAGCCCGAATCTGTCTTCCAGCCCGAGCACTGTTCGGTATTTTGGCTATATCTGGAGTTCTAGAAGTCCAAATGAGCTGAAGTTTTTACACAAGAAAGCTGACATAATTGCCTACAACTGTCATGTTGAAACTGGCTCTAATTTTGACGTTATCAATGATGTTTTTGGCAGACAAGAGAAGATAAGGATTGTCACCAAGTCAAAAGTTGGCCACCCACTTATCAATTAGTCATCAAATCAATAGTTCCCAATTTTGGCCTATAAAAGGAGGCATTTGCCATGCATTTAGGCATCTTGGTTTCCAGATCAAGATCATGCTCTTCCTTTCTCTCTTTGTATTTTTAGTAATGTTTATATTTTACTTTCATTAATATCAAGTTTATGCCTTTCATTTTATTTTCTTTACTTAGTTAACCTTTATGTTCTTATTTTGTTTATCTATTTTTATTTCTTTCATTATGTCTAGCTAAGTTAATTATGTCAAGGTGAAAAGGTTACACTAATGGTGTAAGAATAAGTATAATGTAAACTTAATATGGACTTTAATGTTTGATACTAACATGTTTTATATTTGTTATCTTGTTCACTCTTTAATACTTTGCTTGTTAAATGACTAATCTTGATTTATGTTGTATAACACTTGGTACAACAAATGCTTGGCACTTTCATAGCCCATAATGTATGGTATAACCGACACCTGAGCTATGAGAGGAACTTGATTTGTTGTTAACATAAGTTATAATCATGAATGCTTGACGAGATTTACAAGTATTAGCATTAATTGAATAAGATGACTAATGTAATCATGTTAACAATCTATAATCCAATTGGAACCTCCTTTATGTGTGGTTTCCAATTGAATAATAAGAGTTTATATTATACTTGTTTGACATACCATTAGTGGAATCTCTAACCTTGACATTTGTTATTATCATTGTTTAATTGTTACATTAATATTTCATCTCAAAGTTATCATCATCATCATCATCTTCTTCTTCTTCTTCTCTTTCTTTATTATTATTATTAATATTACTACTACTACTACTACTACTACTACTACTACTACTATTATTATTATTATTATTATTATTGTTATTGTTGTTTTATAATTGTTGTTTATAATTTGTACAATTAACCTCCCTGTGGTTCGATGATTAGTACTTAAAAGTACATTTTTATCATGGTTTTATATCATCATTTTGCACTTAAAGTATCAATAACTCCTTAACTAAAATATGTTTTATAATAATGTATCTAATAATATAAGATGCCTATAATTTGTGGTAAATATCTATTTTTAATGCAGGCCTATCACATAAATGAAAAGATTGATTGATGACTTGAAGAACTTAAATTGCAAGGATAAAGAGATGGTCAAACTTAGAGAAGAGATGTCGGTGCAATCCAAACCGGAACACTGTTCGGTAATTGGGTCATATCTGGAGCTACAGATCTCAGATTTAGGTCCAATTTATATGGATGGAAAGGTAAGACATAGGCCTACAACTTTCATATGGAGCCCAAGATCTAAAAAGCCATTATCAAGTCCAAATTGTAGCAACAACAAAGAAGCCCGAATCTGTCTTCCAGCTCGAGCACTATTCGGTATTTTGGCCATATCTGGAGTTCTAGAAGTCCAAATGAGCTGAATATTTTACACACGAAAGCTGAGACAATTGCCTACAACTTTCATGTTACAACTGGCTCCAATTTGGACGTTATCAATGACGTTTTGGGCAGACAAGAGAAGATAAAGATTGTCACCAAGTCAAAAGTTGGCCACCCACTTATCAATTAGTCATCAAATTAATAGTTCCCAATTTTGGCCTATAAAAGGAGGCATTTGCCATGCATTTAGGCATCTTGGTTTCCAGATCAAGATCATGCTCTTCCTTTCTCTCTTTGTATTTTTAGTAATGTTTATATTTTACTTTCATTAATATCAAGTTTATGCCTTTCATTTTATTTTCTTTACTTAGTTAACCTTTATGTTCTTATTTTGTTTATCTATTTTTATTTCTTTCATTATGTCTAGCTAAGTTAATTATGTCAAGGTGAAAAGGTTACACTAATGGTGTAAGAATAAGTATAATGTAAACTTAATATGGACTTTAATGTTTGATACTAACATGTTTTATATTTGTTATCTTGTTCACTCTTTAATACTTTGCTTGTTAAATGACTAATCTTGATTTATGTTGTATAACACTTGGTACAACAAATGCTTGGCACTTTCATAGCCCATAATGTATGGTATAACCGACACCTGAGCTATGAAAGGAACTTGATTTGTTGTTAACATAAGTTATAATCATGAATGCTTGACGAGATTTACAAGTATTAGCATTAATTGAATAAGATGACTAATGTAATCATGTTAACAATATATAATCTGATTGGAACCTCCTTTGTGTGTGGTTTCCAATTCAATAATAAGAGTTTATACTATACTTGTTTGATATACCATTAGTGGAACCTCTAACCTTGACATTTGTTATTATTATTGTTTAATCCTTACATTAATATTTCATCTCTAAGTTCTCATCATCATCATCATCTTCTTCTTCTCTTTCTTTATTATTATTATTATTATTGTTATTGTTATTATTATTATTATTATTAGTACTACTACTACTACTACTACTACTACTATTATTATTATTATTATTATTATTATTATTATTATTATTATCATTATTACTATTACTATTATTGTTGTTTATAATTTGTACAATTAACCTCCCTGTGGTTCGACCCCGGTCTTGCCGGGTTATTTATTACTTCGACACTCCTGCACTTGGGAGAAGACATCAACCTTTTAGTCGTGTCACTTACCTCAGGTAGGGTGCGTTAGGGGTGCTAATACCTTTCCTAACCACAACCGGTCTCTTACCCGCGAATCTCTAACAAGACTAGTACAACCGGGTTTCCTAGTAACCTTCGATTAAATACTAGGTGGCGACTCCTAACGAATCCAACAAGATCAAATCAAATATTATTATTATTATTATTATTATTGTTGTTGTTGTTGTTGTTGTTGTTGTTGTTGTTGTTGTTATTGTTGTTGTTACTATTATTATTGTTGTTGTTGTTGTTATATTATTGTTATTAATAATTTGTACAATTAACCTCTCTGTGGTTTGACTCTGGTCTTGCCGGGTTATTTATTATTTCGACACTCCTGCACTTGGGAAAAAGACATCAATCTTTTGGTCATGTCATTATTAAACTTTATAAAATTAGAGCTTAAGTTTTTTTTTCTTCTTATAACCTGTTTTTCAACTCATTTTAGCCCAAAACACCTATGAAACACTTTAGAAACTATGATAAACTTATCAATAACTTAAAAAAACTAAAAGATTATCCCAAAAATAAAAATCAACCCAAAATTAAACTGAGCTCAAATATGTTTTTTAAGAACTTTAAAGGTTAAAAAAACACCTAATATGAACTACCCTCATCAAATAAAATCATTTGACATTAACATCAGCTATTTTGTTGTCAATGATATTTTTCTCTCTGTATTGTTGGAATTTGACAATCTCTCTCAATCAAAGATTAAAAAATAACAAAAATAAATTTTTGTGCTAAAATTAAGTTTGAAAAAAATTAAAACAGTAAAATCATATCAATTGCATTATTTTTAAAGTTAGAGGACTAAAATGTATATTTTTTAAAACTTATTGCACACTAGCCATGTTTGATGCCTTTTTTTATTTCAATCTCTATTCTTGTAATTCCATCATTGACTAAGAAATCAGAAGCAATTAGCCTTAAATTAAAATTAAATTACCAAAAATAAAACTTCGAGGAACAAAATGAATTGTCAAAAAATAAATAATGACATCCATTAGTTGAAGAAGGCAAAAAAAAAACCTAAAACACTAACCCAAATAGTTTTAGGCTTAAGTATTATAAGGACAAATGTGTGTGTGTGTGTGTTTGTTGGACTAAATAGGGGAAAAAAAGAGGCTCATGTAGTCCTATTTTTACATTAAAAAAAAAAGATAAAATCATAGAGTTTATATAATAGTTCAAGCATCATTGATAGAGAAGGTAAAGGTGAAGCAACTAAAGGATCATGAATTTTGTAAAATTAGAAAGGAGATGGAGAAAAGGTTAAAAAATGATTGTATGATATGTGATGATGGTGCTTTATGGTTTAGGAATTGATTATACTTTTCAAATAATGTGGAATTTAAGCTAGATTTTGGATGAAACTCGTGGTTTTCATTTCACCTTTCATCTAGGTGGTAAGAAGATAAATTAGGATTTGAAGAAAATATTTTAATGGAATAACATGACGAAAGAAACTACTAAATTTGTTTTAAGGTGTTTAGTTTGTTAACAAGTTAAGGATGAGCTTCCAACACTTAGAAGACTATTACAACATTTAGAGATTTTATAATGGAAATGGGAGCACATTTCAAATTGATTTGTGGTAGGGTTTCAAGAAAAAAAGAACAAAGAAGGCAATGACACTATATATGTGATTATTGATAGACTTACTAAGTCAACTCACTTTCTTCCTATCAAACTTACTACTCTACTTAGTTATTTAGCACGATTGTATGTGGATAAAATTGTTATTTTATATGGTGTTTCTATTAGTATTGTGTTAAATAAGACAAATTTAAAATTTAACATTGTATTTAACAAGCAAATTAATCATATTATAAAATATCTATTAAGAACCAGTGTGAATGATCTCAAATGCGATTGGCATCACCATTTACCTTAGTGAAGCTTGTATATAACAATAGTTACTAGACGATTATAGGAATGACACTTGTTGAA
The DNA here is from genome assembly GCA_026413675.1 of Populus pruinosa. Taxonomy (NCBI): domain Eukaryota; kingdom Viridiplantae; phylum Streptophyta; class Magnoliopsida; order Malpighiales; family Salicaceae; genus Populus; species Populus pruinosa. The sequence goes on from CM048594.1 coordinate 6,623,210, forward strand.
GCTTTGTATGGAAAAAGGTGCATGTTTTTTTTATTTGGTGTTAGGATGAGATTGGTGAGGAAAAGTGGTTAGGATCTAAAATTATATAAGTTATTACAAAGAAAATAAGTTTAATTAAGGATAAGTTTAAGGTAGCTCAAAATAAATAAAAGAGTTAGGCTAATAACAAAAAAAGTGAGTTGTAGTTTAATTATGGTGATCATGTTCTCATAAAGATATCTCCTATTAAGGGTATTATTAGGTTTGAGAAGCAAAGAAAGTTGAGCTATATAGAACCATTTGAGTTCCTAGAGAGTATTTATGAAGTTATTTATAAAATTTCCTTACCACTAGAGTTATCTACTATTTACAATATGTTTCATGTATCATTATAAGAGTATGTTTTTTTATCTAAGTTATGATATGGTATAAAAATTGATGTGAGCTTAAAAAAATTTAACTTATAAAGAATTATTCATTCAAATTATAAACCGGAAAGATCAAGTATTGAGACATCAAATTATTCTATTTGTGAAGATGTGATGGTCTAATCATAAATCATGAGAGGCAATTTAGGAGAAAGAGGAAGATATACTAGCAAAATATCCTTATATATTTGATATTTGAGAATGAAGGTACATCAAGTTTCGAGAATAAAACTTTCATAGAAAGAGGAATATAATACCCTAATCTAAATATTTTTTTGGCTAAAATATTATAAAGACCAAATTTATATATAATTTTATTTTGAACTAAGTAGAAAAAAAAATTAGGCTCATATAGCTCTATATTTATATAAAAGAAAAGATGAAACCATATAGTTTATATACCCTAGTTTTATAACCTTCATAATAGTTTAGAGAAAATAAATTTAAAAAATCACATGTTTTTCAAAAGGTGCAACTAAAAGGAGTAAAACACATTGACATTGACCTAAAGTGATTGAAGTTTCAATTTTTTTTTTAATTTCAAGGTAAGAAATATGAATCTATTTTATGTAAAAAGGTTTTACATTGATTAAAGTTTTTTCGCCATATAAAAGGTGCATAAAGTTCAGAAATTTAAATCTTATTTGTATGAATGATCAAATATAATAAATATAATAGATTCTAAGATATTGTACGATGTATTAAGAGTGCTTAATGATTGTTTAATGGTCTAAAATTATTAGGTATAAAAGTGAAAAATTGTTAGTTTAAGTATTTAACAAAAGCTTCTAGGCAACCCCAAAACTATATTAAATAGATTTTCTTATCCAATTTTATACTTGGAAAAATTATTATTTTGTCTTGTTTCTAACACTATAAATGATGTATTAATATGAGTTTTATATAGATAATTAAGGTGAAAAAAAAGTAAAAGATATTAAGTTATCTAGCAAAAATGCTAAGAAATGATTTCAAGGCTTTTTATAAACTTTATACAAGGAATTATATGGTAAATTGATTAGTATTTAAAAGTGTATTTTTATCATGGTTTTATATCATCATTTTGTACTTGAAGTATCAATAACTCCTTAACTAAAGCATGTTTTATAATAATATATCTAATAATATAAGATACCTTTAATTTACGGTAAATATTCATTTTAAATGCAAGTCTATCTTGTTAATACAGCATGATAATACTTTAATGTTTGATACTAACATGTTTTATATTTGTTATCTTGTTCACTCTTTAATACCTTGCTTGTTAAATGACTAATCTTGATTTATATTGTATAACACTTGGTACAACAAATGCTTGACACTTTCATAGCCCATGCTGTATGGTATAACCGACACATGAGCTATGAAAGGAATTTAATTTGTTGTTAACATAAGTTATAATCATGAATGCTTGACGAGATTTACAAGTATTAGCATTAATTGAATAAGATGACTAATATAATCATGTTAACAATCTATAATCTGATTGGAACCTCCTTTATGTGTGGTTTCCAATTGACTAATAAGAGTTTATACTATACTTATTTGATATACCATTAGATTATCCTCTAACCTTGACATTTATTGTTATCATTGTTAAATATTTCATTAATATTACATCTCAAAGTTCTCATCATTTTCTTCTTTTTCTCCTTCTTTTTCTTTATTATTATTATTACTACTACTACTACTAGTATTATTATTATTATTACTATTATTATTGTTGTTGTTGTCATTGTTATTGTTGTTGTATTATTGTTATTTATAATTTATACAATTAACCTCCCTATGGTTCGATCTCGGTCTTGCCGGGTTATCTATTACTTCGACATTCCCGCACTTGGAAGAAGACATCAATTTTTTAGTCGTGTCATAAATCATATATAAATGGAAATTTAATTAATACTAGTTTACAACCCAAAATGCAAAATGAAATTTCAAATTTTTTATAAGGAGTTATGGTTTTTTTAATTAAAAAATATGAAATTAATAAATTATTGTAATTAAGTGTTTGAGAGATTTTAATATTCGCAAATTGGTTATTTGAGCTGATATTATGGACTTTGGTTGTGGACTTTGGTTGTTTAAACAAAGGAGATGAGTAAATCTTCATAAATTATTATTTTTAAACAAAATATTTTTTTTTAATTATGTTTTTTTCCTCTTATTTGCTTATATGTGATGTTTGTTAATGCATGTATAGAATTTTTATAAAAATGTTTTATAACCTAATTTATAAAAGAAGGTGTTTTGAAATGGATTTTCAAATAGTTGCGCATTGGCTTTAAAATGGCTAAGATTGAGGTAATCATCACCTAAAGTTAATTTGTTGACACTAAAACTAACTATAATAGCTAATTAATGGATTATAATAATTGGCAATAATCCTTGCTAGTTAGAATAGTTAGTATAAAATAATCAATTAATAGCCTAGATACGAGTATAGTATGATTATAGTAATTTGATTTAAAAATAAAGTTATATTTATAAAATTGAATATAAGTAAAAACATGTATTGATGACTTGTTTTATGACATGTTTTGTGAACTATGAATTATTAATATATTTTTATTTTAAAGTTTTGTTTTATTATTGTTAATGCAATACGTGTTTATGTGTATGTGTGAAACTTGTACTTAGGCTATTAACATGTGTAAATTTATTTGTTAAGGTGTGGTTAGCTTGACCGTGTTTTTTTCCTTCCCTACATAGGTGGAGGATTGAAATAAAAGTGTTATTGAGATTCGAGCTATAAAATTAACATTATCAGTTTAAGTTGTTAATTATACTTAAATATTTTCATTTAATAAAAAATATTTTTTGACTTATGATTAGAAATTTATTATTAATTTTTTTAAGAACTTGTAATAAGATCTTTTTAAGTTTCTTTTTAGTATGATATGTATCATGTTTAAAACTTGATATTGTTAAAGTGATTATTTATAAAATGAGAATATTTAAAACTTTTTGGTTTAAAATTTATGGCTTTCGGTAAACTTGAAAAGTTAACTTTTATATTATCTAGGGTAGAATATTAAATGATACGGGCGTTTCTATGCCTAACTTTTAGAGTTATGACAGTGTACGTTAATTAACCAAATATTTTTAAAATAATTTTAAAAATATTGTGGTTTGCAAAAATAGGTTTAAATTTCTTTATAAATTATAGCATTTTTATAATCAATGTTTCAAGAAAAAATTTTCAAAGCAACCCTGCAAAATTATAGAGTACATTAATTAACCAAATACCTTTAAAACTGTGAATATAGCACAATTTAATTCTAACCACACCTCACAACACTATCAAACGAGCTTATATTGGTAATTTTATAGGATGCTCTTAAGTAGTTGATTTTTCCCTCTCTTTTTTTCTCCTAATTCTACAACAAGGGGGCTTGTCTTACCATGCTTTCTCCTTTTTTCCTTTAATGGAAAGGCATATAAGCAGTGGCGAATTGTAGTCTTAATTTTTACTTCATTTCCAGGTATGGATCTACAATTTGAAAGGGAGGATGTCGAAGCATTTGTGAGACAGCCAGATGGCTCGTTGTTCGGTTGGTTTGAGCGTTTCTAGTGCTACAAGCAATTATTACATGGGATTGTAAGATATTTTTGCATGCATAGTTTGTTTGCTCTCTCTCTTACTGAAAATTTAAATTCAGATTTATTTTCTGGCTGTAAAAATGTATAAAATCACAACTCGGGATGACATTTTTGTATGATGAGACATGTTTTTGTGTGTTTTTCTTGCTGTTATGCACCTTTGTTTTGCCCTTCTATCGCTATGCATCTCATTTAATTGAAAACAATTCTGTATATGTCACAAGCACACATCCATTACGTAATTTGAAGGAACCAACAACTTCATCCTATCGTCGTCCTTGGGAAATATCCTTACTAAAATAGTTACCCCAAACCTCCGTTGTGCCCAGGTCTGCTCATGTGTGCACACATGCATGCATTTTGAACTTAGCATATCTGATATCTCTCGTTAATGAAACTCAAACTCAAATTTACAGGTAAACAAGGGCAAGCTAGACTTAACTCTAGCATTGGATGGCAAAGTGCTAGTACGGGAACCTTTACTAAAAATGTTGGAATCTGAAGGCATTGTTAAACAAGTTTTAACTCTACGTGGTATGCCAAATCTCATTTGTTACTAAATTACCTGCTTTGTGATGCTATATAAACTCTGAAGTTGGACAAATGCTGGCTTCTAGATGAAATTAAGAGAAAGAAACTCCTGAGAAGTTGGGCACAATTATACAAACCTGGTTGATTACGTCTTCATATTTTGGATTGAAGGTGAGTGCACGCAGCTAGATAATGTGTTGGACATTGCAATTATGTCACTGAATTTTAACTCGGGAACTTCCTCTCGGTTGATTGCCATCTATTTTGCTTTCCTTCGGATATATACTCGATGGATGATCTTTCCAGCTGCATTTGGACTTATTGTTCACTTGATTGATTTTGGGTAAGCCTGTCGAGTTGCTGCCTCTTGGTATGCTTTGTAATTCATGTAACATGTCTCTAAAGTAGGCATCTGGTGACATGAATTACATCGGATTTATAATGGTTTGCTTTTCCCAGATCACTGCAGTTACTAGAGCTACCTTTTTTCTTCATAAGCGCAAAGCTATGGGCTGTGTTGTTTTTCCAGTCCTGGAAGCGTGAGAACTCAGCCCTTTTAGTGTGGCATGTCTTTAATGTAGCGCCATTCTTGTCTATGGTCTCTTTTGTTGTAGTTTAAACGTTATCTTTGCTTCCAAGTAAGATTATTTTTTAGATAAAGTTTCCGGTTAGTGCCAACCAAGGATATAAAATTCGATTTTCGACGAGTATTTTGTTTTTTTCATTAGGGCTTTGTTGTTATTTTTAGGTTGGTTTAGAAAAAATTTTATAATTTAATAAATATAAATAATATTTATAAAAAAAGTATATGATACATTTGTTGCAGCATCGATACATGGGCATCTACCCTTTTTGATGGTATATGCAAGATTGTTCGCTATTTTAAACAACACGTGTAGCAAATAATCATTTCATTTGATATTAATAAAAAAAATTGTTTGTCTTTTTTTATATTTGCTTCTCAAATTCCACATTTTTCTTTTCAAGATTTCAAAACGGTGATTGTATTTGTTATTTTTTTAAATTTAATTTTTATTTTTTATTTAAAATAATTTTTATTTTTTTTAATTTCATCTTTTAAATTTCATATTTATTTTTATAATTGTTATTTTTTAATTTGATTTAATTTTTTAATGAATTGTTTTATTTATTGTTAATTTTTTCATTTGACAACTTTTTTAAATTGATTTTTTAAAACATTTTATTCTTCATATAAAACAAATTTAAAATTAAATTTCTTGATTAATTAAACTTGAATCTAGAATTGAATAAGATAAAATTAATTTTATAATTTAATCCAAATTTAGAAGATCCCTATTGCTTTTCTTCTTTTAAGCTCAAATTTTTATTTTCAATTTTATATTTTAGTAATTTCATCTTTTAATTCTTATTTAAATATTTGTTTAATTAAAGATAAGCTTTGTTATTTTTTTATTCGTTTTCTTATTAAATATTTCAATGATTTTAAAAATTAGTTATATATATATTAAATTAAGTACTTAAATATAAACAGAAATGATCATTTCATGATATGTTGAAAAAGAAAATAAAAAAAAATCTTTCTTGGATAGACACCCTTTTATTGTCACCTATTTTTATAGCATGCTATTAAAAACCACCTCATTAGCTCGTTGCGGTGCCCACGCTTGAAATTCCTCAACCCTAACCATAAATAATCAACCCTTTGGTAATTCTTTCTAAAGTGATATTTTCCGAATCTTAGAAGCAAAAACTGAAAACAGAACAGTTCTGAATCAGACGCCAGAAAACAGAACCTAACCATTCAAAACTGCAGGAGAAATTGTCCAGGAAAAATCACAATCTCTATTGTTCAACATCGATATCTTAAATAAAAATCCCAAAACACCTCAAGACAAAAGGGTTACCTATTCCTCTCTTGCGACACAAGAGGACACCCAACAGTACTTATATATTCGGCTCTCAAATCAGCAGATCTTCAAAGCTTGTCTATTCCTCTTCTTGACACCAGACTTGGCTACCTTAAGACTCCTGTGCACAGCACTCAACCTTGCAAGAGCTGCTTTCTTCAGATCAGGCCTGTAATAGTTATCTTCTACCTGCAATGAGCAAAGCACGTGAATTTCTGAACAATATTGCGCAAGAGCATTTGAAGAAACACAACAAGAAAGATATCTAGAAACTGCTAGCTTGTATCTTGTAGGCAAGTAATTGTATGTGCTTGCGCTAACAAGTAAAAGCATACAATGCATACCAAAAAATCACTATTTGTACAAAGCTCAGAAGCCAAGCGTAACAAGTACATTTCACCGAAGAAACCCTACACACAATAGGGTTGTTCTTACATGTTAACAGCTCATCACTGCAAAGACATCTAATGACTTCGACCAAGATGGCTAACAAAAACATGATCAAATAAAAAAAATTATCAAATCAAATATGATTATGTTTAACAACCTGAAAACCTACCAAGATACAGCATGATTTTGGAAGAATCTTTGAAAATGGATTTTAAATATCAAAGCAAAACCCACTTGATTCCTCAAATCCAGCCTCAATTTTTTCTGAATGAATCAAGTGTATTAATATTTTTTTAAAAAGAAAAAATACCAGCTTGAAGAAACAAAATCAATTCTCATAATTATGCCCGTGCATAAAACAATGAGATGCTGCTTCAATTCGTTAGTGCAGCATGATATGTACAAACAAATAAAAAAAGGAGCCACCAGCCATACATATCATGGTGTATCGCCATAACTCTACAAGTACTAAGCTCAGAAGCCAAGTGTAACAAGTACATTTCACTGAAGAAACCCTACACACAATAGGGTTCTTCTTACATGTTAACTCATCACCGCATAGAAATCTAATGACTTTGACCAAGATGGCCAAAAAAACACAATTAAATAAGAAAATCAATTCTCACAATTATGCATGTGCTCAAAACAATGAGATGCTGTTTCATTTTGTTAGTGCAGCATGATATGTAAAAAGCAAATCCAAAAAGGAGGCACCAGCCCTACATATCAAGGTACTGCTATAACTACAAGTACTAAGCTCAGAAGCCAAGCGTAACAAGTACATTTCACTGAAGAAACCCTACACACAATAGGGTTCTTCTTACATGTTAACAGCTCATCACAGCTTAGAAATCTAATGACTTCGACCAAAATGGCTAAAAAAACAAGATTAAATAAATAAAAGATTATCTAATCAAATATGATTGTTTGACAACCTGATCACCTACCAAGATGTAACATGATTTTGGAAGAATCTTTGAAAATGGATTTTAATATGGAAGCAAAACCAGTTGATCCCTCAATCCCAGCTTCAATTTTTTGCTGAATGAATCAAGTGTATGGATAATTTTTTTAAGGGAAAAAAACAACTTGAAGAAAGAAAATCAATTCTCACAATTATGCAAGTGCATAAAACAATGAGATGCTGTTTCATTTTGTTAGTGCAGCATGACATGTACTACCAAATCAAAAAAGGAGCCACCAGCCATACATATCATGGTGTATCGCCATAACTCTACAAGTACTAAGCTCAGAAGCCAAGCGTAACAAGTACATTTCACTGAAGAAACCCTACACACAATAGGGTTCTTCTTACATGTTAACAGCTCATCACCGCATAGAAGTCTAATGACTTCAACCAAGACAGATAAAAAAATGATTAAATAAAATTTTTTATCTAATCACATATGATCATGTTGGACAACCTGATAACCTACCATGATGTAACATGATGTTGAAAGAATCTTTCAAAATGGATATAAATATTTAAGCAAAACCACTTGATTCCTCAATTCCAGCTTCAATTTTTGCTGAATGAATCAAGTGTCTTAATAAATTTTTTTAAGGAAAAAAAAAGAGCAACTTTAAGAACTAAAATCAATTCTCGTAACTTAACAAGCGCATAAAACGACAAGCTGTTTCATTTCCTTAGTGCAGCTTGACATGTACAAGCAAATCAAACAAAGACCACTACATATCAAAGAATCACTATAACAGGTACTAAGCTCAGAAGCCAAGCGTAACAAGTATATTTCACTGAAGAAACCCCACAAAAGGGATCTTCTTACATGTTATGAGCTCATCACTGCATAGGAACCTAGACTTTAAACAGTTGGTTGAATAAAACAGGCATGCATTTCAATATTGAAAATTGAACAACTATTAGCTATGAAGCTTCAAAAACGACCTGTACACTTTATGCTAAGAAAATCATTCAATATATTTTAAAGTGTACTCAAATACTGAAAGCAAGCACCAATTACACATGAAATGGATTGTGTACATTAATAAACTTGAGCACCAGCCATACATCACAACAGATCACTTTAATGATAAAACTCAGAAGCCATGTGTAAAAAGTATATTTCATCAAAGAAACCCTACAAATCTACTTACATATTAACAGCTCATCACTGGCAGAGAAATCCATGACTTAATACAGTTAGCTGAACAAACCATGGATATTAAAAGGATTAATATAAATTTTCCAAAACCTAATTCAATATTTGAAATCCCACTGAAATATAAAAAAGTGGGCACATAAAATGACCAGTAATATGGGGGTGCTTGATTTTGCAAAGAAAAAAAACATCTCTGAAAAATGAAAGTGCTTAGAAAGATAGGACTATTTTCAGCTTTCAACCATTCATAAACAACTGAAACAAAAGATATCATCATTACCGTGATGTGAATGACTGAGAAACAAGAAATTTTAGCAACAAACATGAAAAGCATAACAAGATGACAAAAGACCAATAATTACCTGGTTCTCCACAGCCTTAGCCATGCGGCGGAACTCCTTCTTCATGACAGACTTGTGAAACAAAGCTGCTGGCTTGTTCTGCTTCTTGGTCTTACTTGTAGCAAGAACTACAGCTTGATCCTTGTCCCCAGCCTGAATGGAGACAGTTTTCTTGTTTGCCAAACCTGGTTGACAAACAATAAAAGAAGATTAAAACCTCAGTTGATTGATTTCCAAATTATTTAAAAACCAAACATTACAAAGTCATCAATCAGAAATCCAACAAGCTATAACTCATCAATGCATAATCACATCAAAACAGGTGAATTGACATACAAAGATTGATCATATATTTATCATCTTATGTCCTGCAACCTCAAATTGAAGCAAAACAAAACATATATGGTCAGTTAATGAAGGAGAAAACCACCATGGTTAGCCTTTTCCCTTCCTATTCTTCTCCATTCCCTAAAAGATAAAAGTTTTCAAGACCAAACATTAACTAAATCAAGCCCTCAACTCAGATCAAACAAAACCTAGCACAGAGTCCCTTAAGAGAAAAATTAACAACGATAGTGTAAGAGAGACAGACAAGCAGAGACAGACAAGCAGGCACGCACGGAGAGGGAAGGAGGGGGGGGGGGGAGAGAGTACCAGAGTGCTTGTAGGAGTTAAGGTTGTAGAGATTGTTGCTCTCTTTGCTGAACCGAAGGCTAGCAGTTCCTCTTCCAAACTGCTTCACCAAAAAGGAGTTATTCTTCTTAACTATTTCCCATATCAGTTGCCCTGGTACTGTCGCCATTTCAGATCCTCTCTTCTTCTTTCCCTGCACAACAACACATCAGATCCAAACTCTCTATAGTCAGTCAATTAAACGAAGATACATAGAGATTTAGAGAGGGGAAGAGAAACCTGCTAGGGTTTTGGATGGCAGCTGACAGAGTGAGAGCAATGGGGTATGGTTAGAGACGACGAGGTTAATTTATATGGAAAGTTTATAGCGAAACCCTAGTTTCTTTTTTAGATTTACTAAAATGCCCTGGGGTTGCTGGGTCTGACATAATTAGTTGGATGGATCTTTACCTTTAGTTCTGGGCCTTCCCTGATTTTGATTATTTTCAATCAATTCTCTGTATTTTCAAGAGACGACATGCGGACGGCAACGGAGAGAAAACTAGATTGTCGTCTGTGTGTTTTTGATGTATTATTATTATTATTAATATTATATAAGAGTAGTTCGGTTTTTCGAATTGAAAGATACTAAGCTGTAATTTTTAAAATAATTAAGTTAAGTAAAAATATAATTAGATTATAAGATGTAAAAAGGTATAATTAGTGTACAAAAAAAAAAATACTGGGACAGATTGAGTGGGAGGCAACAATGCAAGGGTATTTTTGTAGTTTACATGGAATCAAATTGAAGAAGCTTGTCCTAATGGAGGACATTTTGCAGCACTATAAATTATAAAAGCTTTTCGCAGAGCTCGCTCAAGAAACATAGAAGCTGATAAAAATACTGGTAGCCCAAGCGAAGGGAGACCAGATAACCTCGCAACTGCATCAAGAAGAAATCAGGAACGGTAACGAGGAGAACGCAACCCCTCCTGCACCATCAGCTGCAATCAGAACAATTATATTTGGTTTATTGGTCGGTGGAGAAGGCTAGAATTATGGTTTGATCCCGGGTGGAGAGTGGTTGAAATTGTTGGTTTTGTGGTGGAGGTGGGGAAGAGAGAGGGACTGCTGGTCCTGGTTATGGTGGCTGTTGCATGAGTCTACTATGAATTCTCGTTTGGAATCCCCTGATTGTTGTAGTTTTGTCAAGCGGCATGGTGGCCGGATGTGAAGAAGTTGTGATTGGTCTTTGGTGTGGATTGTTGTAGTGGCTAGCTGCTACCTCTGGGCAGTGGCGTGATTAACAGCTAGGGTTTTGGAGAGAAATAGCTGCAATTTGTCTTTGGGTTGAAACAATCTATTAGCTTCTGATTAGAACAAAGAAGAGATGGAACGGAAGGGAGAAAGAGTGAAGAACATAACTAAAGAAAACTTGCACAAGGGGGGAAACAATTAAAGATGTAAAATGTAATTTGTAAAAAATTTGCAAGTTCTTGGCCCCCTAAACCAATCTCAATTCATAAATTTAACCTAACACCAGGCCACAAGTACAACACAAGGCGTAGATGCAGAGGAGTATAATTTACCCTCAAAATTGTTATCTCATGCCACTGACCAGTTGCTGAAAAAACTCGAGTTATTTGCCCTCTAAACCAACCTCAATTCATAAATTCAAAACCTAGCATCAGGCCACAAGTACCTTATACCACCAAAGGTCGCCGTCTTTAATTTACACTTCAACTACCGTTACATATGTACACAGCTAGACAGCCTCCATTGTTCTTAATCCTATCTGTCCATCTCTACAACGGTGAAAAAGCTCCTGGAATTGTAACCAATAGTTTCCACCTTCAGGATGGAGCACGCACGCCACAGATCAGACATCATTTGGATATGCAGAAAACTAGGTGCCCCAACTAAAACAGGCTCCCGTGACTACGCGCGCCACAAAACTAATTTCTCATTTCAATCGAAAATTTTCCAACCTTTCAAGAGAACACGATTCACGAGTTGCTTGATGGTAAGGCACGGTGTGTTTGCCTTGCTGAACCATTCACTGCCTCATTGATCCTACTGAACACTAGTTTGAGGGGGATACAAGCTATAACAGGACCCCCAGGCTTCTCCACCATTAGTTTTCTATCTTCTACTCTTTTTCCTGTCAAAGAAGACAGTGTCCGAATCTTTCTAGAAAGCAACCCACATTTCCTTAATTTGTGTGATTTACTTGGTGAAGATCTTGGTTTCACTGTCTTTCGCCTGGCAGGTGTCCTACCAGCCTCTATATTTCGCATAGCCACATGACCCAGCTTGGGAGTTTCCCCTTCAGTAAAATGAGTTGTATCCCTTTCATTACTACCAAGCATAAGATTGGAATAGCCATCATCTAGATTCTCAATGGTTAAAGGGTGACCAACAATGGCTTTACCATTCAATTTACTCATTAGAGAAACCAACGGAACATGCTGCTGCCGGTAGTTGCGTTGAACCTTGATCTCAACATTAAAGAGTTTTGAACCCGAGGAGAGATTTCTTCCAGGAAAATCTGATGTCTGATATCTGGAATTAACCATGAAGCGTGATTGACGGTACGGAAGTGACCTTTGAGGCACAAACAACTCCACCATTGCTGCCCTCATACCTTCCCCCTGAGAAGAAGACTTGCTCCGGTCCCGAACAGCATCCACACAGTATTCAGAAAATGGTTCGGATTTACCTCCACCACAATCAACTTTCTGATCAGGACCCTGACAGAATCCATCCAATTGCTCCATACCTGCCATGTGAGCATTGGGTTCATCACCCATGTCATCTTTTCTTGAGTCTTGCTTTCTATTTTTACTTGTGTGTCTTGAATTCCTCTTTCCTTTTAACTGCCACTTTGAAGCACCTTTCTCTATCCTCTGGCTGAAATCATTATAAACACAAGCAGCTGCCAGACTAGTAGAACCAGATTCATTGCATGCTTCATTTTTCAACAATAAAGCTTCTGCTTGACTGCTTTGACCAAATTGCTTCCCCAATCCACCAATTTGATGCTTTCCAGGTGAACAGGACACAAGCATTGGAGAAAAACCTGGAGATCAAAAAGAAAAATCAGAACAAGTTAAAAATTCCTCTACAATGGTTGGGCTATCCTAATTCTTTTAAACAAAGAAATACAACAGTCTGCTCAAAACAGACATAAATAGAATATATACAAACATTAGACAAATAGGACTCCAAGCCAGTTATGTCCCAATGTTTCCAGTTATGCTACTAAAGACATCAGACAACATATGCACAGAAGGAAATACTTGATGAACAGAGAAGGGTACATGCTCTGAAGTTTTGAATGTCCTAATCAACTACCTGTAGAGTGTTTTTCCTCCCCAACAAACGGCACATCAAATAACCTGTCCACAGAAATGTTCTCAGCTGGCCTGGATATGCTGGAAATATCTTTTTCCTTCTTCAACTTGTGATTAATGAGAGCAGCATCATAAGCATGATCAGAAGACTTAGATGAGCTACCATTCTCACAAGAAACTCCATAACTGTCTGAGTTATTATTGGTTGCAACAGAACAGTCTTTTCTAGACCCATTTGATTCTATTCCAGAAATCTTATCATCAGATAATCCCGGAAGAGGCAAGCTACTTGGACTGGAAAGATGGTCACAAATAACTGGAACACACACCATGGCCGTACTCTCTAAAACTTTTGTCAATGGTCGGTGACGATTTTTTCTTTTCAAGAGCTCATTAACATTTGCTACTTGAGACCTTTTTCTTTTCATTAACAAGTTATAACCTTTGCTACCATTTACAGGACAGATATTATGCATACAATTCCCAGTGTTTGAATCTCCTACACCAATTCCAAGATCCTCAAGACCTCTCATTCGCTTAACTCCTTCTGTTCCATCATCCTCAGAATCATTTGGGGTTCTTCTCCTCTTTCCTGGCAAAGACTGCATCTTACAAGCACCATTATAATTTGGCTCCTCTGAGGATGTACCAGACTCTGATAATTCTGGTGCTAAATCTGAACCCAAGCCTGAATCAGTATCCAAACCAGAATCTGAATCTGCATCCATGTCTGAATTGTCTTCAGAATAACTATCCCCATCAGTCATATCACCATCTTCTTTTCCAGAAAAAGACATGCTTGATTCTTTAGCTGAACTACCATGCTCTTCACCCAAATTATCACTTCTAGAGAAGAAGTCCAGTTGATCCTTACCTAGGCGAGCATTCTCAATCTCTAAGGCGTGGAGAATGGCATCTTCTCTCCGAGCATATTTCACAGCTCTCTTATTACCATTTGCAGCAGAAGTCTTTGCCTTTTCAATGCATTCATCATATTCCCCACATCGAAATGCCTTCACCCTCTTTGATTTTTCAAGATTATACCAATCCCTAAACCAACAAAATAAAGCATCTGTTACACAAAAATCAACCATATGTGAAGAGAAAATTTTATATTTGAATGTTACTTAAGAATTCAAATTCTCAAGAGAACAAAACTTTTCACATCAGATGCAAAATAAAATAAAATTAATAACACAAAAACTGTTATGCACAAGCACTGTTCCAACTTAGTACTTTTTATACCAACATCAGTCATGACAAACATGCAGCGTATAACAGACACAATGGACAACCTTCATAGGCACATATTTATATGACTGTTTAAGCATCTCAAGAAACTAAAATCAGTTCAAAAACTGCAGAAACTCAGCCAACTTCCATTACTACCTCATATAACAGGTATCCAAATGCAAGAGAACGATAAAACTTTCGAGCCAGCATTTTTACTTGCATAAGAACAGAAATCTCATCAGCCTCAAGCTTCAGCAATCCACATCATAAACAACTAAAATAGTGTAGTTAGGTATTACAGATCAATCCTCAGAATGTCCTCCTGCATGATCATCCAAACACTACTTACTCTTTACTTCAACTAGAATTGACAGATTATTTTCTGAAGTGATCCATCTAATGATACCTAACTCCCACACAAATGACACACAAAACAATAAAAAGGTACAATAATATGTAAAAGAAACCAGTCTACCACGTAAGAAACACGTGGAGTTTTGAATCCCAACATATATGTGCCTCTGATAACAATATCATATAACACTCTTCTTATCAAACCTAAGCCTCTCTTGCTTCACTAGATATGTATCACAAGAAACAATAGAAATAGAAACCATAAATCTATTAAGCTAAAAAGTGACTGAGAAAAAAAATAATTGAGTGACAAGCACACGGTCCTTGGATGAACTGATAAGAAAAGATTTTGACAATGCAGACTCTATAGAATATCAAATCTAACAAAGGAAAAGACAGGGAAGTTAGATAATAAAAAGGCACAAGCGATCTTTTTCACTTAAATTTCTTCTAATACTTCTTGTTCCTGGAAATGAAGTCATTAACTAGCAAATTTTGTTTATTAGAATGCACCACATGCACATAAGGTTGAAAACATTTTGTTTCCAATAGAGAATTTGGATGAACTTGAAACAATAATGTTTCCATGCTTTTATGCTACAGGAAATTCTGTATGGTTTAGGGGGGGGGGGGTTATGTCCCTACTTTTTGGATACAAAACTTGCTCCAACCTGAAAACACAGAACTCAGTCTTGCCTTTTCAAAACACACACTAACTGTAAAGAAAAGACCAATCAAGATGGGCAAAAAACACTTGAGCTGTCATCCCTAAAATTAAACCATGGCAGCAACAAGCTATGGAGACGGACAAAGCCTCAGTTCAGAAAAGTTTGCAAGGAACCACAGGACAATGCACAAAAATAGCACAACAGTGTTCCAGAAAGATAGATCTATTTATAGATCTCAAAAAACACAAAAGAAATATTGTTCTGGCATAACAGCACAGAAAAACATATGCACGCCTCACAATTTGCAGATGCATGAATTTTAGTGTGGTAGTATTTCAAGAAAAGTACTGGATCAGCAGCTGAGTGGTGGCACCACAGCCAATGATGAAAGCAGTGTAGTGATGTTAGAAGTAGAAAACCATGTTATTAAGAAAGATGGATAGGATTTAGCAGCTGCAAAAACAGGAAGATGGAGGAATCAAACTATAGCATAATCAGGCACATCTTAAACTAATATCAGATCAGATAAACAGCAATGAGGAGGTGACAGTTTTGGTGGCAGCTATGCAGATGCACGCTTATGAAATGAATTAACACACTCTCATTCTTATATACCCTGAATAAAGAGCTTATACTTTTCAATTTTTCATAAGTTGTTCCCAATCATGCCAAGCTACCAGCCACCAGAGGTTTCATATAAATACCCGACACCAATTAACATGAACCTTATGATAGAGAACAGACTAGAAAAGAACCATTTCAAAACAGAGAAAAATTTATTAAGAAACAACACCAGGCATGCACACGAATCTTGAAGAAGAAGGGGAAAAAAAACCCATTTGGGCATATATTCAAACATGAGACCAACCCCGAAATCCAGTTTATACCATAAAACTAAAACCACCGAGAAAAATCGCAATAACAATCCACAGAAGCATCAAAACCAGGAAAATGAAATGTAAAGTATAAACTCAAGAAACTGTAATGTATCAATTATCTATCTCATATGTCAGGTAGCATTAGCAAAACTGCAACAGATCAATGCACATAAGTCTCCCGGACCCTCACGAAGCACCAGCAATTAGAAAAGATAGTGCATCAAGAGATGTTAATGGGCACTTACACACTGGCATCCTCGCGGCCAAGAAGTTTAACAGGAGTGCCTGATCTTGGCGAGACCAAACTACCCTCAGAAATCTCATCGAGACCCACAATCCGACCCGGCCACCATGAGCCGTTTCTCCGGCGGACCCAAACTAAAGCACCCACAGATGCATCAATGGCTTTGGTGTTGATGTTGTTGATATTACAGTTGGGGTCACCAGAGCTACTACCCATTTCAGAAACCCCAACTCAGTCTTTCCAGACCCAAAAAGGAAAAAAAATCAAAGCAAAAAGTATAGTAAATCAATCAAAAGCCAGTATTTTGAAGCGAACCCAGGTGCCAGAACCAGCTACAAAGGTCGGTTTCATGGAGAAATGCTTATAAACCCTTTAAAACCCGTAGCCCAGAAGAAACAAACAGCCAAAAAAATTTCAGCAAAAAGAAAGAATACCCAGGAAGACAAAACCCCAAAAAAACCTTGGATTAAGGGTTTTACGACAGAAAGAGATCTGGAGAACGAGATCTGGAAGCGCTTTCGGTTTTGGTGTTTGCCGTTGCTGTCGCTATTGCTGTTGTTCAAATACCAGACAGTGTTTTAAGGTTTTCTCTTCTTGATTGTAATTTAGCTTTTTTTATTATAATAATTATCGCTTAGATTTTGTCTGAAACATATCTAATAAGTTTTTTTTTCCTTTTGCAGTGTGTGTGACGAGTAAGAGAAGGTGAGAGAGAAGAAGAGTTGCTGTTTGGATTAAAAAAGAGGTACCTTTTGTATATTTTTTTGCTGATAGAAACAGGAGAGGAGAGAGAGAAGCGCGCATTTGTGTGTGTGCGTGTGCGTGTGTGTGTGTGTTTTTCATTTGAAAAGAGTGGGAGACGAAAGAAAGTTACGAGAATAAGCCACTCGAGTGTTTACTATTACCATAGAATTGGTTTGCATTGATAATTCTTTTTAATAAAATAAATAAATATATGAATTTTTTAAATATATTTTATTAAAAAAATAATTATACATTAAAAGTTTATATATCATTTAATTAACTACATTAAAAACTATTTATGTTAATAAGTGTAAAAAAACATATTAATATATTAATTCAACTCATTTCACTA